>OW121736.1:5456572-6818840 GCA_933228805.2 Hipparchia semele
CAAATCAAAGTCAAGGCTGAGCTAAGCGAAAGTCTACGCGCCGTTGACTTTGACAAGCTTAAAATAGAGAATAACGAGTGTTTGGAAATCATAGATTATAAATTACAGCAATTGAGCGAGCTTAAAAAAATGACAGGCGATGCGAATTTGAATCTAACAGTGCATAAGAAAGCAATGATGGAGCAAAACAGTTATCTATCTAATATACTGCAATCTATTAAAGATAAACAGAAACAGACGGTGGAGTTAGATAAAGAAAAAGATGTGATTTATGTGCAAGCGGAGAGTTTGTCTCAAAGACTGGACGATGTGAGGAAAGTTAGAATGGCGTATGAGGTGCCTGATATAATGGATTATGTTACAGTGAAATCTGAGGTTGCCGATTTAAAGCATAGTGTTAAATTGTTGGAAAATAGAGTACACATACAGCAGATAGCTTTAGCATCGCTGACTAAGAAGTTGAAATCTATTTTTACGAATGAACTTTAAAACCACTGATCTATATAATTAATCTATGATTAACTGCAGTAGATTGGATTAAACCCTTTAAAAAAGGCTTGAATATACCTACCTAGTACCTCAATAGTGGAATGGTTAATTCATGGTTAGAAAACAGAAAAGTCATTGATTCAATCCCCACCCGTTGCACTATTTCCTTACCCACTACCCACTACCCACTACTACACAAGTTCAACGCTTACATGAAGGGGATATTATAAAACTTATGAACTCTTTTGTTAGTCTTTGTTTTTTGTTAATTATGTCGCTAGTGAATATTATAAATCTGTTAAATGAATTAAATCTATTGTTTTTCCAAATGATACTGTTTACTTCATCTGTTCCCTTAGCTTCTCATTAGTGTTGTTGACGTTGTGACGTCATAAAGGATTCAATATGGCGGATATTTCTAAAGATATAAATTTAAATTAGTCGAACTCGAATTAATTGATAATCCTCTCAAAGTTGTGTTAAGAGGGTACTCTAGTGGGCCTTTCTCCATACAAACGTATTCTGCTGTTTTCTTCGTGGATAATGCCTCTAGAGCAATGATTTTTTTCCAAAAAATCTAGGTCTAATTAATACGTGCCTCTATGTTTTTCTTTTTTCCAAAACATTATCATTAAAAAAAATATGACAATCCAAAAACCCGAAAAAAACCCTCGATTTTACCGCCATGTTCAAACGACTATCAGACAAATTTGATAAGTTTTTAACAAAAAAGAAAAACATAGAAGCATAGATATACTCTTCCACTAAATTTTGATATAAGAATATTTGAGATTTGTCCAGTTTTGAAGAAGGAAACAGCAGAATACGAAACGTCTTTTGGTCAAGGTTTTTGTAGGTAAAAATCAGCCCGAGCTGCAGTCGTCCCTTTCGTACTTTACGGGGGTAGGGTGGAGGTGAGGGAGGGTAAGGCTTACATGTACTCTAATAGGGAAGTGACAATTGTCGATATTTTTATCGATACTCTAGTGATGTACTCTGATGTCGATATTTACACTATACAATGATTATTTTATTTATTACTAGCGGACACCCGTGACTTCATCCGCGTTCCTAAATCACCACAGTTTAGGTTGGCAGAACCCCTTCAGCATCAGGATTAAGGAGTTGGATCCTGGAATTTAACGATGTCTTTACTTGGTCCCTACAATACAGAGGTAGAAAAACACAACTCCTCCTCCTTTTTCGAAAGTCGGTTAAAAAAGTAGCCTATACGATGCCCGATAATATCAGCTATCTACCAGTGAAAGTCCCGTCAAAATCGGTTCAGCCAGTCCCGAGATTAGTGACAACAAACAGACAGACAGACAACAATATAAGTACCGTATTTACTTTCGTATGCAGTTAGTAAATAGCGGCCAAGTGCGAGTCGGACTCCCCCATGAAGGGTTCCGTAGCAGCAATTGCGGTTTACGATTTATGACGTATTAAAAAAAACTACTTACTAGATCTCGTTCAAACTAATTTTCGGTGGAAGTTTGCATGGTAATGTACCTACATCATATATTTTTTTTACTTTTATCATTCTCTTATTTTAGAAGTTACAGGGGGGTACACACATTTTACCACTTTGGAAGTGTCTCTCGCGCAAACTATTCAGTTCAGAAAAAAATGATATCACCCTACAGGATTGAGGAGGATGACCTGGAGCTCTATGATCTAGTAGCAAGCATACCAATTCGTAAACGACAGTACCTAAAGCTTTTAGGGAGAAAGTACCCCTGCAGCATCAGGTTTGAGGAGTTGAAGGTAAAAATTTTTAAGGGCCCATAAAAAAAAATCGCGTGAATCGGTCCAGAAACCCCGGAGTAATCGGTGGACATACCTACATAGAAAAAAAAAAGATACCGACCGAATTGATAACCTCCTCCTTTTTGAAGGTCGGTTCAAAATAGGGCTATCCATTATAGTTTACGATAGTGTGTATTGCCAGCTTAAAATGAGCCGTACATTCAAAGTTTCCTGTACGTAACGGGGTTCAAGTTATTTGGATCTATTACTGAGCATTGTGAAGTCTATAATTTCTGAACTACTAAACTGACGACCTTGAAATAATTACAGAACAATTATTGCAGTATGTTCTTTCTAATAAAAAATGAATGAATGAAATCGGAGTACACGTTAATGAATTACAATGAAATACACATTTTCACTTTCATCCCCTCTCCCAAGGGAACCGTGCTGAATTTCGGGATAAAAAGTATCCTATATTTTACCTCGTAGTATGAACTTAAATCATGTTACGTTTCATTTAAATCCGTCCAGTAGTTTCAGTGTGTTGCGCGGCCAAGATACAGACGAAAAATTAAAAAAAAAATTGTTTTGGGCTCAGTATCAATAGTAAAGCATCATCCGATTCAAAGTTTCAAATTATATTTATGCACCCGCAGCGGCCGGCGGGTGAATGCTACGGGCATGGGAGGGGCGAGGGCTCGCGCACACAAATACACTACTCGTACACATGGATAACTCCTGTTGGTCGGGCGCAGCGCGACGGCGATATTTTCTTCAAATACCTATTTTTCAAATTCCTTGGGACTAGAGTACCGTCTTAAGTCTACGTTCTTGTTACGTTCCCTCAAATATGGTTGAGCGAAGCAACGGCTGGATCATGCGTCATGCTCGTGAACGGGTGCCACCAACGGGAATGGGTCTGCTTTCTATCTGCCCGTCTTAAGGCCCAAAACACGGAGCTGCCCGCGAAATTCAAATTTAATTTGGTTTTTCGCTAATTTGTGAGTAGCTCACGTCAAACTCATTATTTTGATTAATTTCTTAAACTGGATACTTTCACGTAAAGATTAGTATATAAACCTGTGAAGATAATACTGCCATTGGCGCAATTTGAATACCATAAGCCTACTTTGTCGTATTAGTTTACAAATTGCGAAAAACCAAATTAAATTTGAATTTCGCGGGCAGACCCGTGTCTTGGACCTTAACATGGATTGGATTGTATGTAGGACTTAGGAAACTTCATTGTGGAAGCACTGTATATATAGCATAGTTTTATAACCTACTAGCGGACCCGACAGACGTTGTCCTGTCTTAACTATGAATATTGAAACTCTTTGACGAAATTGGCAGCACGCATTCTGTCAATGTTATGTCAAACGCCATAAGGTTACATCAAAAAAGTTTGAATTGTAAAAGCGGTTACATTAGAAATAATTTAATATGGTGGTTAATATTTCTTAAATTTTCTAATTTTCCGCGCAATTTTCTTAATTTTTTCTTTCATAAGAACCTTCTCCTAACAATAACAAACACAATAAAAAAAGAATTAGCGAAATCGGTCCAGCCGTTCACGCGTGATGCGCTTACCAACACATTAAGCGATTCATTTTTATATATTAGACTAGCGGACCCGACAGACGTTGTCCTGTCTTAACTATGAATATTGAATTTTGTTGTTGCCAAAATTAATGATATCAAAAACGTTTTCCCAGTCCCACCGGGAGCATGTAAGAAAAAAAGTCCGCCAGTTCCATCGTTCACTATACAGGGTGTCCCACGGCGATGCCACATGGAGGGGAAGTACCTTAAATATTGGAGATGGAACATTTTACTGAAAGAAGACTTCATTTTAATTTAAAAAACAATTTAAACTGCATTCATCGATTTTTAGGGTTCCGAAAAAAACTTCGGAACCCTTATAGGATCACTTCGTTGTCCGTCTGTCTGTCAGTGTGTCACCACCGTTTTTCTCGAAAACGGCTTATGATCCGAAGTCGAAATTTATACTGCATATAAAGTTCAATGGTCTCGTAGTGTTTTAAGAATATCAAGCTTATAGCTTAACTCAGTAAAAAGTTACAGCTTGAAAACCACGGCTTTCTCATTATTAAAACAAATTAAGACACATCTTCAAAAATCGTTTTTTTCCATACCTAATTTTTAGTTTCATAGTGAGTCCCGTTATATTTTACAAACACCAGCCTTAAAATCTTACAATTGACGGAGATTTTGATACCTCTAAACCTCATAATAGTACCTAAAACAGCCAAAAAAACAAAAAAAAAACGATATCTTACTGTGAATTACAATCATTGCAATGCTTACTTTAGTGACGCGTCACGTAGACATATTATAATGGTGCGGCCACACTATGGTAAACTTCAATATCGATCATCTCAACTATTATCGCGGTTATTTCCGCCGATATTAAACGCGACAAACTGAGTGCCCACACTTCGTCAACGTCAACGAAAATTTAATTGGCGATAACGCAATAATTCTGTATTAATTTTTTAATGATGTATTTATTAATTCTGTATTAATTAATTGGCGATAACGCAATGTGAATGCAGCAGCGTCAGCGTCCATCTTGAATCAGGACATATTATCGTCATTATCGGGCATTGAAGTTGACTGTTCAAGTGTAGCCGCTCAATTTTTCGCGTTAAATATTGCCAGAAGCTGCCGCGTTAACTGTGGCAACGTTAACCCTTTAATGTGGATAGCTCCTAAAGGCTCCTAGAATAATAAAATGACTAAAGTGAGAAGACATTATATCAAAATATGTATGTAAGAGCAGGACAAGGCATTGTGTTTCTATTTGGTAGGTACCTATCCATTGACGTATAGCATAGCTCCGTCTCTATCTCCTTTAGAGAGCCATCACAGACCAGAAAGAGAGCCATGCTGATGTGAGGCTCTGTCAAACTCAAGTGTCAAGTTTGTGTTTGGTTTTGTTTCGCGTCGTGTTATGTTATTTTGTATTTAAATCATAATTATTTAATAAAAGTTTCAATAAAGGTTTTTAATGTACGGTTTCACTCAAGGTGGATATAAACCTTCTAAAAATACATCAGTTACAACGAGATGAATCCGTTTTCGTGGTTTGGTACTACTTATATGTATATCGACTACAAAGCTGCAAAGGTATTTAACTAAGTTTATTACTGAATGGCTAATACTGTCTATATATTTTAATGTAACAAATGAAGATATTTTCGTTTAAAGATGTTTAGTAACAAGGTACATAGTTGACTCATAATTTAAATAAGTATCTATTGAAAACATAACCTACAAAACAAATACTTATATGTATTTCATTTTATTTATGATTATAAAAGTTAAATTAACTGTTTTAGATTCCAAGAAAATGCTGTGTGCCCGAATGCAAACCAAATTACGACAGTGTTATCAGCATTGAAGGAGCTAAAAGTACATTTTCTTTCCCGAAAGATGCTCATCTCTCTCAATCGTGGTTACGTGCGATTCCACGAAAAGACTGGGTACCTACCTACAAAACACTCAGCTGTATGGAGCAACCATTTTTCAACCCATGAAATCCAGACTGAAGAAATAATTATTGGAAGTGAGCAATTGAAATACCCATGTTTTGGTCGAGGGAGCAATACCTCATATTTTCAATAATCTCCCATCATACATGTCAAAGAGTACTCTACCTCCAAGAAGCAAGCCCGAAAAAAGGAAAGAACAAGCTAAATAATTTCATGAGGAGCAGGTGTCTAAATTTTTAGAGAGTGACATAATAAAATCATTCGAAGTATAAATTCCAAGAAAAGTTAAAAGAGTCTAAATGGTTATATCAAGTGATACCTAATAAGAGGCTATATTTCTATTTGTTAAATCTTGATATTGAAAGTGATAATGGTGACGGCAATGTGAAAGTAGTTAATAGTGTGTAGTGTGTGTGTTATAGGATGAAAATCTAAGCTTTCAGGTATATGTAAAAGGACATTTAATGCATCATGAAGATTTAAGCTGGATATTACCTAGTGAACTTAAGCTTAGCAGATGGTCACAGCTTGAAAATATACTATATTGTTATTATAACAATAGTGAACCAACAAAGTCATTTGACTATTGTCTTGATAGGTCTATTGAGTACTTGAATGAAGCAGTTATTACTGAAAATGATAATTTTGCTGCAGAGCTTGTTTTAGACCAAATAAAATTGCTAAAAAATAAGCAACGTAGATATAGTGTTGAGACGGCTATGCGTATAGTATTATTATGTCAATGTTGGTATCAGATTTTTGTAGTGCTGCCAGGGATCCCAACTAATGGGGGTTTCTCCCCAAAAGGGAGTAAACAAGTGAAATGGGATACTTATAGTATAATATACCTAAGTATATAATTAAGTAATTATATATCACTCCCTATTACCACTGTATATATTGTATCAACTATTACCGAAACACAGGCTAATATCCTATTATTCTTTTATTTCTCTCTTGTTATTACTGGTCTATCAATTTCTGTCTCGGTCGGGTCACTACATCACTAAAGGCTATGCCTGAAAATCAGCACTGCAGCCATAACACTGCACCATTATGCTGAGGCAGTAGCCTTTTCAGCTCCAACACGCACCTTTATGTTATAGATTAATGCTGAGATCTATAGAGTGTACTCTGGCTCGGCTCGAACTTGGGTTAGAGTTGAAGCGAGCCACAGAAATATGTTCTGACATAAATCTGTCTTGTTTTGGCTCTGACTTGAGTCTGGGCGGAGTGGGGGTGCAGTCACTTAGTATTACTCAAACTTTGTACCTACTTTTAATTTTTGTGTGAGCTGAATAAATGTTTATTTTTATTTTTTATTTTATAAAATTGGCTGTGAACGAAATTGCCGAACGAAATCAACCAAAAAAACGAGAGTATAACCACAGATTTGCATGCTGGGGATGTTTTCAATTTTTCAATTTACATTTGTATGGTATGTACTCGTATTTGTTATACTAAAAATAACAAAATTGTTTCTTTTCAAATGTAAACTTGAAAATTAATTTTTCTTGAAAGAGACTTCTCTACATTGTACCTGGAGACAAAATATGGGTGTCAGACTCAGACTATGAATATTAGATGGAACTAAGTGTAGTTATTGATTTCTCTGCTTTTACATTAATGCCCAAGTAAAGGAGTGTAATGTTTGTAAGGAGTATAATGTTGAGGATTTATGTATGTACGTATGTATGTACGTACGTATGTATCTCCAGTACGAGTTATAATGGTGAATGTAAAATTTTGTTCAGAAATCCCGCTGCAAGAGAGCTACGAATTGCAGCGGGATTGAAGGACAAACCAATAAATCAACAAACAAACACACTTTCGCATTTATAGGTAATATAAGTAAGGATTAGTAAGAATAGTAAGGATCGGGAAATGATGCGTACTTCTCAAGTGGGTACTCATTAGTAATAGTTCATGTCAGTTGTATGTCGATACGCCAATGTCAGCTTTTCATTTTTCTGAACAAAATTTTACATCAAAGGCTAAAATTCATGGTCTTCCTTTTATTTCTCATGCTATGTTATTTAACAAAAAATAATCCTTATGATGAAACCTTCCGATCGGTATGATAAAGATACAGGTTAATTTTTTTTCTCGTATAGCGGGTTCGAGTCCCGGTTCAACCAGGCAATTATTTAAAAATCTATGAATGCAGTTTAAATTGTTTTTTAAATTAAAATGAAGTCTTCTTTCAGTAAAATGTTCCATCTACAATATTTAAGGTACTTCCCCTCCATGTGGCATAGCCGTGGGACACCCTGTATATTTCAATTAACAATATTCAGTTTTTTTACATCCTCTTTGACGAAATTGGCAGCACGCATTCTGTCAATGTTATGTCAAACGCCATAAGGTTACATCAAAAAAGTTTGAATTGTAAAAGCGGTTACATTAGAAATAATTTAATATGGTGGTTAAGTTTTCTAATTTTCCGCGCAATTTTCTTAATTTTTTCTTTCATAAGAACCTTCTCCTGACAATAACAAACACAATAAAAAAAGAATTAGCGAAATCGGTCCAGCCGTTCACGCGTGATGCGCTTACCAACACATTAAGCGATTCATTTTTATATATTAGATTGTAATTTATTTATTTTTGAAAAGAGTAACCGCCGAGTTTATTGCTGGCTCTTCTCGGCAGGAAGGGCATTCCGAACCAGTGGTAGATTCATCGGCGATTCAAAAGCACTTGTAAAAGTTTACTTGAATAAAAAATATTTCTATTCTCTATTCTACCGATTCACATTGGGCCAGTGTGCTGGACTATGGACTATACCCTTCTATGAGAGGAGATTTGCGTACAGCAGTGAGACGGTAATGAGTTGCTCATGATGTATACCTCAGTAGCTGGTACGCCAGCATGCAGCTGAAGATGCAGACCAGCACCGCGCTGACCGACAGCGCAAAGACCCCGCGCAGGCACCAGTAGAGCGCCCCGTGGACCACGCCGCAGTCCGTGACCCCCTCGAACGCGCAGCGGACCCCTAAAATACACACACAAAAGGTAAAAAATTATAGTCTCCATACAATAAAATTTTATTTTTGATCAATCTTAATAATTGTTAGTGTTAAACCTTGTACGCTGGTACGGAACCTTTGTGTGCGAGTCCGACTCGCACTTGGCCGGTTTTATTATTATGGAATAGGCACGTGTAAAATCAGTCGAGTATCCGGACACGGAACGTAACTTTATTTTATGTTCCATGTATCCGAACGCTGAGTCAAATGTCAAGGTTACGTTGTCATTGTCAAATGTCATAATTTATTAAGTTTCAAAATTCAAATCTTTCCAAAGAAACTAAAAAGTGTTTTTTCAGTTTTCAGAGCTTCAAATATTTAAAATCCCCACTGTTTGAAACAGTTACAATACCAATTGTGTATAAATTATTCCGTTTAGTGTGTAAACGGAAGGGTGCACGTTGTATATTTTCTACACATCAACGAAATGTCTAGGTTAGGAGCGCTACATTTCACAAAAAATACAGGCGCGAAACACACAGCCACTGTGATATTCTTTCATGGATCAGGTAATTAATAATAGAAGTGTGTTTATTTATTAATCTAACCTTTCATTAATATCTCATTAATATAACCTAAAAGCGACCCAAGCGTCCAAAACATTAAAAAAGTGCGAGCTAGATCTCGTAGTATAAAGCGCCGTTATAAGCTAAGAAACTCAAGATCGGACACACTGAGGAAGAGTATGCAAATCCCAACAGTGGGATAACACTTAGTTGAAGATACTCATAACCTAAAAGTTAATGTTACTAGTAACTAGAACAGAGGCAGAGGCAAATGAATTAACCGATTTGGCTGAAATTTAGAATGGAGATAGCTCATAACGAGGATCAACACATAGGCTACATTTTAATTGAAGATTTCCCACGAGAATTAAAAAATCTTTATCCACGCGGACTAAGCCTCGTATATCATCTAGTTTGTACCCATATAAAACCTAAATTAACACGGGCATAGTTGCAGGCTTAATCTAGTAACATATTATAATCATCGAATTATAATGCTAGGATAGTGGCATGCATATAATGTACAACAGTGTAGGCAGATGATATAAAATGGAAAAAAATCTCCAGTACGAGTTATAAAAAACCTCAAGGGTAGGCATTGTACAAATTATAAAAAGCCTACCCTTAAGTTTTTATAACTTGTACTGGAGATTTTCTCCATTTTATATCATCGGCTCACTTAATGCCTACCCTGTATGCACACCACTGTGCATGGATATGAATGAATCGACTTGAATTTCAGGAGCTACCGGTGACCACATGAAGGAATGGGTACATTTACTGGCAAAGAACTTCACATTCCCGCACATAAAGATCTTGTACCCAACAGCACCCTTGCAGCCCTACACGCCATCCGGTGGTCTCAAGAGCCACGTGTGGTTTGACCGTATAGACATCAATCCAAAAGCACCCGAGGCGTTAGAATCTCTTGAAAAAATTGAGGCTGATGTGAAAAGCTTAATAAAAAGTGAAAATGATGCTGGTATACCCAGTAATCGGATTATTGTAGGTATGTGATCCTAAATATTTTCTGTTCAAGATCAGTAATAATCATGAGTACATTTAAGAGTTTTTTAGGTATTTTGTCATAATGATGCAAAGTCCATTCTCTCTTTTGACAACTCTTTCAAATTCAAAATTATTTATTTCATGTAGGCTAAATTGTAGCTCTTAAGACACGTCATGACTCTACCACCGGTTCGGAATGCAGATTCTTCTGATAAGAGCCAGCAAAAAACTCAGCAGTTGCAGCAGTTACTTTTCATAACAAAATATTACAATATACTAATAACTTATTACACTATCTTGTGGGTAGCTGTATGCCAAGCCGATTGATTCCATGCACCTTTGTCATTAAGAAAGACACTAACTTTGTAATAACCACGACTTAACAAATGTGTCTTTATGCATTGTTTAAATGTGCAATGGGAAATCCAGTAATTCCTTCTCTATTTATTCTATGCTATTTTAAATTTTACTAATATTTTAAATGTGAAAGTGTATTTGTTTGCTGGTTTGTCCTGCAATCACGCAGAAAAGGAGCAATGAATCAACATGATTTTTTTTGTATAGATATAACTGAAGACTTTGAGAGTGATATAGGTTACCTTTTACCCTGGAAAACCCTGTTTTATCGAACGCATGTTCCTATTTTTTTTTTAAAGAATATTAGTCAAACTGAAGTTGAATAACCTGCGACCTTTCTGTTTTGAGTCAACCTTTCACTGTTGGGCTTTTGAGGCTTTTTAATCACAGTCAAGGGCTATTTTGTCACCAAATAAATAAAGTGGTCTATTTGGTTGGTGTTTCAGGTGGATTCTCTATGGGTGGAGCACTAGCATTCCACACGGCGTACAGATGGGAACCCGGTGTCGCTGGACTGTTTGCATTTAGCTCATTCCTGAACGACAACTCTGTTGTTTACCAAGACCTTAAGAAAACTCCTAGTAATGGTGAGGGATTATTTTTTTACCGAATTCAAAAAGGAGGTTCTCAATTTGATGCCTATTTTTTTTTTTGGCAATGTGACTCCATAACTCTGTCAAATCTTGACTGATTTAAATATATTTTTTTTACTTGAAAGGACATATTTTCAGGTTGGTCCCTTTTGGTTTTTTAAAAAGAATTCTTTCATACTATTATCTTAATAAACCAACTTTAGCCTTGAAGTTAGGTTTTCATAAAATCATGTGGAATAGAATAATTTTTATCAAATAGATTTTTATAAAGTGCTTTTGAATCGTCAAATGAATCTACCACTGGTTTGGAATGCCGCTCGAAATGTGGGAACCCTTTGTTTTTTTGGAACAAAAAGTAATGTGGGTCGCTCTCCAGATCCTAAAGTTACAAACGACTTTCACGTTTTTATCGTGTTAATCACATTATCTTTCAAATATTGTTTCAGTGCCCCTCCTACAAATCCATGGTGACATTGATGACCTCGTGGACCTATCCTGGGGAAGGACTACTTTCAAGGAGCTCCAGACCCTCGGAGTCCAGGGGGAGTTCCACGTGATGGATAGATTAGGGCACTCTCTCAATAAGAAGGGTTTAAATATTATCAGAGATTGGGTCGAGAAACTCTTACCAGATGTACATTGAGTGATAATAATAGTTGTTATTAGCTGATGCCCGCGACTTCGTCCGCGTGGATTTAGTTTTTAAAATCCCGCGGGAACTTTTTGATTTTCCGGGATAAAAGTAGCCTATGTCACTCTCCAGGTCCTCAACTATACCTACGCAAAAAGTCACGTCGATCCGTAGCTCTGTTGCAGCGTTATTGAAGGACAAACCAACAAACAAACACTCTTTCGCATTTATAATATTAGTAAGGATTAGCTTAGAGCTTAATAGAGTTTAGTGTACACGTACACAATGTGTATTGTGTATTGTAAACAATTTACTTGGGAATTGAACAATTTGGGTATTGGACTGTTGTCAAAATGTGGATATTCATTAATTACAATCGAAAATGTAACATGTAAGAATAACATTTGTAAAAGCAGAAAATAAATACGTCAAAAAGCAAATAAGTCATTCCAAACCCAACATGGCGGAACACCCAAGATGGCGGACTAGTTATTTTTAATGCACTCCTACAATATGGGTATCAAATGAAAGAGCTTGCTGAGAATAACTCGAAAAATAAAGTGACGTCACTCTAAATCCAATATGGCGGACTAAGTTTTTTATCCTTTCCTACAATATGGGTATCAAATGAAAGGACTTTTTGTTAGCGCAATAAAAGCTTGTTTTTAAAAAAGTTTTTTACTTTTCTATTCTATTCTATTCTGGCCTACCTTCGTCGTCTGCTCCGCTGTGCTGCGAGTCCGTGGGCATGGAGTAACAAGTGCAGGTTCTGGTCAGCTTGGTGTAGTCGCAGAATTTGAGGGTTTGCAACCTGAGATAGGTGAAATTAAATTGATAATAAAAATGGCTTAATTTCCCTTTTTAACCCCCGACGCAAAAAACGACGGGGTGTTATAAGTTTGACGTGTCTGTGGGCATTGTAGTTCCCGAACGGATAAACCGATTTTGATTTTTTTTTGTTTGAACGGTGAATTAGTCGGGAGTGTTTTTAGCCATGTTTGATGAAAATCGGTCCAAGATGGCCGCCGCCACAAAATGGCGGGATTACCGACTAGCGATTGGGATGTAACATGTCGGTGGTGCTTTAAATCTTTAATTTACACTTGTTAGGGTTCCGTAGTAAAACTATAAGGAACCCTTTCACCAAGTCCGCAGCATATCTCTGAGACTATTTTTGTACTAAAGGGTTGTAATTTGGCAAGGTTATGCATATTAATTACGCTGAAAAAGTTATACAGTAAAATTTTGAAAAAAAGCTATTTTTTAGGTACGTATACCTACTTATAAGTAGATCCAAAACCGGTAGGACAGCCTAGAGCTTCTCTAGTGTTAATCATACATTAGTTAATATTAAAGAGCTCAGTGAACTGATGGGAAATTGACAGGTGTACTTACTTGTTCATGTGTATGACAGTGGTCGTAATGGTTACTAGGACACACGTCAAGGCGCAGACCAGGCAGCAGGCTCCAACCACTTTTATCTGAAGACAAGAAACCAGTTTAATAACTAACCCGTAACTAACTGCGTAAAATTGGATGTAACATCCGACCTTTGATCACGAAAAAAGCATCCGACATATTAATGTAAAATGTAGCCTATGTCACTTGGACCATTATAGAGAATCGATTGGTACCTCACTCATCAAAATCGGTTCAGTAGTTTAGGCGCTACGGTGAAAGCATAGATTTATAATGTGTAGTCACTAAGCATCATAAATCTATGGTATTTTTCATAACTGTAGGTACTTACTCGAAATTATTTATGTAACTACCTACCTGCACATTTCATAAATTATTTTGAATTATAAATAACGATATTTCAAAATATTAAGTTATAAGCTATAAAAATCCATATTAATATACTCTTACAAGGTCCACGCGAACGAAGTCGCGGGCATCAACTAGTCATAGATTAATCAAAGAGATTAGTGAAACTGTACGAATAAAAGTATTCGCCAAAATGGCGTCAATTAAATCCAAAATGGCGTCAATCAAGTCCAAAATGGCGTCAATGAAATCCAAAATGGCGTTATTCAAATCCAAAATGGCGTCATACAAGTAGGTCCAAAAAATATGACGGCAACCTTTCCAGTGTTAATCATAGATAATAGAACTCAGTGAGCATGTTTGCATAAACTTGTTAGTGTCATGTGGCTCGTCTATACGATAGGTGTTAAACATGCAAAATAGGGAAGGGACATAAGGACATACATGCCTAGTACATTATGTTTGTTGACCTACTTTTCTTACCATATAGCTGTATCTGTTCCGCCGCCGGGCGAGGCTCATGATGCATACTCCGGTGAGTACCAACTGTAACAAAGGTTTCGGTTTAGTTTAAAATGTACACTGCCACCAAAGATGGTAACGCCGCCAGTTAAAACTAGATGGCGCTAGTTGTCTGTCTAAATCGCGGTATGGAAGTCGTCAATACCTGACATAAGAGGATGCCGTTGCCATGCTTATCGTTCGGAATTCGAAATCCAAAATATGGTCTTCCAAGATGTAGTTCGGGAAATAACTGGTGTCGCGCTTCTTATTCCAACAACGCTTTAAACTGTGTTGGACGTGGGACTCCCCCAGGGCGGCGGACACTCACCATGGCGGCCGGCACCGCGGCGGGCACGGTCTCCAGGTGATGCGGGGAGGCGGTGTAGGCTCGCAGCAGGATGTGCTGCGCGGCCAGCAGCCCCCCCAGCGCGGCGGACAGCGCCCCGCAGCCGCAGCACCACCACGCGTACTTGCGGCGGCGGCACGAGGTCTCGTTGCCGCTGCAGCCGACCGACGCTGCGTAGAATAACATACAAAAGTTTTTTATTTAAATAACTTCGTGCATAATGTTTTTGAATCGTCTACCACTGGTTCGGAATGCTGTCTCAATCGAGAAGAACCAACAAGGAACTCGGCGTTCGCTGAAAATGAATCATTCGAATCCAGAATAAAATTATCGTATGAATTGTGGCCCCTAGGCTTTTTGATGACTTCGTCTTGTATTGTGGTGGTTTTAAAGTGGGAAATCTCGGCTTCGGGGTGGACATTGGAATTGTTTTACACAGTTAATGAATTCCTTAATGACAAAGTTGCTTGAAACCAATCTGCTTTGCTTCAGCTGTCCACAACATACATAAGCTATTTAACATTTTTTTTGTTTTGAAAAGAGCAACTGCTTAGTTTCTTGCCGGCTCTTCTCAGAAGAATCAGCATTCCAAACCGGTGGTAGATTCTCGACTTCTCGTAAGAGCCACAAGGTGGCCTACATGAAATAAATAATTTTGAGTTTGTTGGCAAAAAAATAGAACCTTAGAATATTCATTAATCGAAGAATAGAACATTATAATAGATTTTCTAAACGTATGTAAAGACAAGTTTAGAATTAAATTTTTTGAAAATAATATTACTGGACACCACGCCCATTCCCATAAACGACTTTCAGACTTTCTTGAGACGAAGTTGTGAAATCACGAACCTATTTGGACTTATCTGAGATTTCCATTTTCGAAAATTTCGCGAACAATCAGAATATTTTTTACGTCGGGAAATGTAAGAATTCCCGCGAAATTATAAAATAGGTACTTAATCTAAATTCTAAACGGAGAACAATTCGCAACATCCTACGAAATATAATAAATATCTCAGTGAAAAAAACAAGAACATACTTAGTTACTTACTTAATTGAAAAAAAAAAATGTTCACACACTTTCACAAAACTAATTAATTTTACGTTTGTTTTGTTTTGCCCGACTCATTTAAAACGTCACACACTAAAATAATTGGATTAAATTTTTACGAATTCCCTTGAGGTGAATAGGTATTTTAAAATCTTTGTGAAGTTTCTAAAAAAACTACCATTCACGAAATATGGAGGGCGAAAGTTGCAGTTGATGAAACTTCTCTTTCTGTCATTTTTTATTTAAAGTAGGTACTAAGTTGATAATTTTCTTTCTATTAAAGATTACACCTATTACTGACAAGCATACTGATATATAGAAATATCTAATGTACCTAATTTGTTTGACTTTTTTGTATGGAAGTTGTTGATGTAAATAAATTAAAAAAAAAAACACCGGTCACCGACGCAAAAGAGAGGTGTAATAAGTTTGACTTTGCTCATTTTTGTACCAGAAAAACGCAGGGTTTTTGGGGATTTTTCAAAACTTAACTCCACGTGGACGAAATTGCGAGCAATACCTAAGATACTAGTAGATAATTAGGCTGAAAAATGATTGAAAAGTATGGAGGTAGAAATAAATTAAAATACAGTTAAATAAAATTCAAATTTGGAACAAACCGAAATACGGTGGTGGCGGGACATAGTGTTGGCCCACGTCAGCTGCGATAGTCGATTGCGGTGTCGATACTTGATACTGTAGCACTTGCATAACATCACCAGATTGCATATCGATATTATACTAATCGAATTAAAAATTTTGTAATTTTTTTTTTATTTATAAAATCACAATAATTTTAAAAAGGAACATTGTAATTTTTAAACTAATCATATCAATTCAAAGAATTAAAAAATTTCCAAATTTTTTAATGTTTATCAATTCTTAATAATTTTACAAAGGAACATTGTTATTTTTACAGTAAACCATATTGATATTTTAGTATT
This sequence comes from Hipparchia semele, assembly GCA_933228805.2. NCBI lineage: Eukaryota > Metazoa > Arthropoda > Insecta > Lepidoptera > Nymphalidae > Hipparchia > Hipparchia semele. The sequence continues at coordinate 5,473,065 of OW121736.1, forward strand.
GTAATTGATTTTAATTGGTTTTTTTTTCTATTTATCAATTTACAGTAATTTTTAAAAGGAATATTGTAATTGTTAAACTTAACACATTCACAGTCGAATATTTGTTTCACTTAATTAAACTCCAACTGTTTCTAAAACATTCGAAATTGGCGCCATTTCTATAAAATCGATATTTACACCCTAACAGCGAGAACAATGACCCTTTAAAACAACAATATTTACGTTACAAAACTTGACATCGTAAAATACTTTCACATTAAAAAAAAAAACTTTAAAAGTTATAAGTTTCTTTGTTTAATAAAACACTTTTAACTGAACACATTGCATATTTCCCTCTCAAAACAATTTTTTTTGTATTAAATACACTTTTATTTTCCAAAATTCACAGATAACTGAATAAAACGCAACATATTATGAGTATTTTTTGTTGGAAAACTCGTATTTGTTGAACAAAGGAGTATTATTTGGCTACATATTGGATGCAATTCCGATGGAGAACTAGGTTATATGAATTACAAAGGGGAGGTAGTGATTTGCGCAGAATCCGTAGGTTCTTTATGGTGTACAGGTAGAAAGGGCCTTTTAGAGGAATTTATGTTTATGGATTTTGTGAATTTACTATTTCTACGTATGTTTATATGGTGTTTTTATCGCTGTATTGTGAATTGTTATGTGTTAGGTGTTAGCGAGTTAAATCGCGCAATCGAGACCTTCTGGCATAGAGAGGTTGGATTTCTTTAATGGGTGTTAACTTATTAAGTATGTTTTTGTTTTCTATTTTTGTCAGGATTTAGATTGATTATTAATAAGTAATTAAGTAGGCACTAGGTATATATTTTTTATTCGACTTCAAAATAAGAGTTTGCTATTATTGTTACCGCATCGCCATTTAATTTTCATTTAAAAAAAAATATGATAATAATCATTATTATAGTTAGACTCCACAGTAAAGATTGATTTAAAATGTTTTTTTTTTTCCGAGAAATTAGTAACATTTCAAACAGTGTTGTTAAATACTTCCAACGCTTTAGAATATCGATAACATGGTAAAAAAATAAAATTTAAAATGTGTTTATTAATGTATTAATCAATCTTTTAAACAAAACCAATTAAAAAAACAAAAAAAATTGTCTAGTTGAACAACTATAAATTTTTAAAAGACTAGTATTAGTTAACTATAGGTGCGGTAAGGTAAGCAAAAACTCTTGCACGATTTTTTTTTTTTTAGAGGATTTTGGAAAAAAAGAAAGTATAACGAGCATTCTTTCTATTCTATTCTTGAACTACATATTATAATAGCAGGTACCAGTCTCATTGAAGCTTCACAAATAAACAGGTAGGTAGGTACCAGGCAATGCCATTGTCGAAAACTTTAGACATTTTTTGCATCTGTGGAGATTTCATTCTTGATACACCAATGTCGTGGGAATTTTTTTATAGCACTCGCTTCATAGGTACAGGGTGTTTTTAGACACTTTATTTGGACAAAAATTCTTCTAAGGATCTGTCAACTGCACCAAATTTCTCATTGCGTAGAGTATTGACCCCTTACTGCTACCGTAAGTCAACTAAATGGTAAATTATGTAGTTTTATATTTACAAAATATTAATTAATGTATCTATCTATATATTGTAAAAGTTACTTCATTAGTTCCCATAAATGTTATTGTTATTATACTTATTTATACATGTTAAAAAAAATTAAAGTGTTGGTTTTTAAAAAATAAGTTTCTTAGTTTTATTATTCGAAAAACTACATCATAATATCCGTTTAATTATTTTAAAGTTTTCTTTCTTCTAGGTAAGTTGTTACAAGTTGTTTTGGAACGTTAAACCGTTTCTTATGGGACTTTCTTAGACTTTTAGAGGATTATACAGAATGATTTAAGCTTGAAACTTAAGTTTCAATAAAGTCCCTAAACTTAATTCTTTATAGTGGCTATCAATCAGTAATTTGTTTTAAAAATTTCAACAATAACTACATATATTGTATTGTATGTATCTCATTTATCCCGCACCCTGTATATCATCCGACGATAATTTCGTCTCCAAAACTAGTCCGAAATTCATCAATCACATTTTTTGCGGTGTGAGTATACCTAGTCGTTGTATTGACCGGCCAGTTGCTATAATGACCGGAAGCCATAAATTGATGATGTCTTTGACATAATCACAAAAGTGCCATTCAGTCTGTGCTACCCGACAGATCGACACCGCATGGCGTAACGATTCCAAATAAGTTAAAAATAGAAAACGAGTTCTTTTTAATGGACTTTATGTGGATGTATTTAAGAACTGGAGAGTTATGTATTTTCTTATCAAAAACAAAATATGGTTTAATACGAAAAAACCAAAACTTGTATTATAGTGTTAGGTTTTTTCAATGATGAGACAGCCCTTGACTGCAATCTCACATGATGGTAAGTGATACAGACTGAAGGTTGCTGCCAGCGAGCTAACTTGGAACAATATTACTGGGTTATTGGGTGACATAGGCTAGATTTTATACAAACAAAAAACTAGCCTATGTCACCCAGACCATAATAACGAATTGATTGACACCTCACTCATCCAAATCGGCTCAGCAATTTCGGTGCTACAGTGGTACATACGTAAAAAGATAGATACATATATCTACTACTAAAATCATACCTTCCTTTTGGCTTTGCCATAGTTAGATAAAAAATGACAGGCTCGAGCGAAGCGAGCACACATTTTGTATATATAGTTAAACATATTAGAATATAAAAATCTTACCATTGTTCCTTCTGTTGGTAGCGGCGAGCACACTGGTGGGGGGTCGCGGTGGAAGCGCAGGGGGGGTGTCGGTCTTGGCGGGAGGGGGAGGTCCGGGCTCCTCTGCGCATGCGTACTGCGCTGACGCCGGCTTGCACGTGCATGCTACTTGATACTGAAAAAAAATAGTTTGAATTTTTCAATATGTCAACTTGTTAGATGTTTTTTTTTTACCCGTAATGTGCCTTTTTAACCGACTTCCAAAAAGGAGGTGGTTATCAATTCGGCCGGTATATTTTTTTTTTTTTTTTTTTTTTCTATGTATGTCCACCGATTACTCCGGGGTTTCTGGACCGATTCACACGATTTTTTTTTCATTCGACAGAGGAAGCTCGCGAAATGGTCCCATAAAAATTTTTACCTTCAACTCTTCAGGCCTGATGCTGCAGAGGTACTTTCCCCCTACATTATGGGGTTTTAGGAACTGTCATTTACGAATTGGTATGCTTGGCCTAAGCATATACTAGATCTTAGAGCTTCAGGTCCTACTCCTCAATCCTGATGCTGCAGGGTACTGCCAACCTAAACTATGAGGTTTTAGGAACTTTCGCTTGCGAATTGATATTATTGGTATTAAGCATAGTCTACATCGTAGAGCTCAAGGTCCTAGCTCTTCAATCCTGATGCTGCAGGGTACTGCCCACCTAAACTGTGAGAATTTAGAAACTTTCGCTTGCAAATTGATATTGTTAGTATTAAGCATAGGCAATATCGTGGAGCTCAAGGTTCTAGCTCTTCAATACTGATGCTGCAGGGGTACTGCCTACCTAATCTGTGAGGATTTAGGAACTGTCGCTTACGAATTGATATTGTTGGTACCAAGCATATACTACATATAAAATTCAAGGTTCTAGCTCCTCAATCCTGATGCTGCAGGGTTGGAGGGATTACGAACTGTCGCTTTCGAATTGATATTGTTGGTACCAAGCATGGACTACATCATGGACCTCCTGAGCTCTTTAGAAATTGTGTGTTGTTAATAAGTACTGTAGGTACCAAGTATAGACTACTTTAGTACCGTAGTGTTGGAGGGAGGGGAGAAAGACAGCAGGAACAATCTACACTAAAAAGCTTAAAATAAAAATTCTTTTCAAAAAACCGACTTCAAACGCCACTACAAAGTATAAAAATAATTTTATTTTGTACACGTTTGTTGAAGTCGGGCAGTCTTAACTAGAAACGCTGAAATCGATGCGCGACGCTTACCTTATGGTGACATATAAGAGACACGCTTATTGAAATCGGGTGAGCATCGCGTATCGGTTTCATCGTTTCTATTTAAGCCGCCCGACTTCAACAAACGTGTACAAAATAAAATTATTTTTATACTTTGTAGTGGCGTTTGAAGTCGGTTTTTTGAAAAGAATTTTTATATATCATAGTTTTCAGCAGTAGTTCTTCACGCACGGAGCATTTTGAATGGCCCAGACCAGTTCAAAAGATCCATACGTCTATTTTTACGGTTTTGGAAAAAAGATTTCAGTTCCAGGACTTTTAAAGTTCATTTTTTTATATGGAAAAATTGCATCTAGTGCGTAGGTACTTTCAACACCGATCGTTTTGCTCATATCCTTGATTGCTCCGAACGTAGCTTTCAATGTGCAGTACGTATAATTCAGAAAGATTAGCGACGGATACACGTATCTATATAAAAATATAGACAGACTAGCTTTCACCCAGGGCACCGCTCTTCTTCAGTTCGATTTTTCAAACCCCTATTTTATCCCCATAGGGGTGAATTTTTAAAAATCCTTTCTTAGCTCATGTCTGCGCCCACATCATAATAGCAATCTGTATACCAAATTTCAGCCTGATCCGTCCAGTGGTTTGAGTGGTTCGTTGATAGATCAGTCAGTCAGTTAGTCACATTTTCCTTTTATATATTTAGATTTAGAAGCAGAAGCTAACTTATAACACCCTTATTTACGCATTGGGGGTTTAATAGAGTAGTGATGCTAACCTTATGCAGATCGGAGGTGACGGAGGCGCCGGTGTCACACTCGGGACACGCGTCGGGCGCGGGCGAGCTGCGCGCCGACCGCACGTCCGCCAGCGACATCTCGCGGCCTCTGCAACAATTAACATTCATGAGTAATAGACAAAACCTCTTCACAGACAAAGAAAGTGGGATGACAGTCTCTTTACGAAACGGCGGCTCCAGGCCGCTGCGCCAGCTTAAATTGAATGGTCAGGATGTAGAGTGGAAGACAGTGCGGTATCTGGTATGTTACATCGACCGGAAGTTGCACATGACTGCCATGGTTGATCACGTGGTCTACCAAGCAGCGGTGCACAGTCAATGTACTGTAATTAAGCCTCAATACTATCCTCGTCACTTACCATCAGGTGAAAGTCAAGAACTATCTTGTCATCCAATGAAAAAAAAGGTGGCGATACGTCCGCTATGTTGTTATCCATAAAGATACTATAACACCAATCGTGTGACAATAATGAGTAAATAAAACCTTGCCCGCACTATATTTGCTCGGGTCATCGGGTGGATGTACAGCAAGTACTTGCTTACACCTCCACGGAAAACCGGACAAGCTTTCTACCCAGGTAGATGCAGCCACCTGTGAAGACGCGCCCAGATAAGGAGACTCAACCTGAACCTCGAGGCCCGTACCCCCTGACTGACCAGCCCTTCGGAGAACCAACAAAAAAAGATCCTCAGAATCCTCAAAAATTCGACTACAACGATCGATTTCAATAGACATTTTGTTACCGCACATCACTAATTTATAAAAAATAAACAGGTACGTTAGTATTTAGGTATTAACAAAAAGTGTTCCAATGTTTTTGTTTTAACAGACTTTGTTTTTAAGATTTTATAGTATTCTATCGCCTTTTTATTTTATTTAGTTCTCGCAGCTGTAAAGTTTAGTTTTAGAAAAACAATTAACTCAGCTGACCGCTCACTTCCGGTCAGCTGTCAACGCGAAATTTCAAAATGGCGGCGCATGAGCATGATCCGTTCGAATTTTGATTATGCTCATTACACTCTTTTATTATTAAAAAACATCTGTCAAATCCGCGTTCATTGAACAAATTCGAGCAGCTGTTATCAGATTAATCAGCTGCAAGCTGATAATAAACTGTGCTTTTGATATTTTAAGCTTACATTATCTACCTTGTAAGACCTTATAGTACTTATAGATAATGCAATGGGTGCACCGTCCGTCAGTCCGTACGTCCTACCTGTCAGCGTGTTGTATCAATTAATGAACCGTAATAGGTACCTAGATAAGTACTTTAAATTTTCACACAATGTATATTACTTCTATTGCCCCTAATAATAAAACAATGAAAAAAAATTCTTACTATCCCTGTGTACACCAAAGCAACAGATCGGCGTGATTTTTTGCATGGGTACAGTTGAGGACCGGGAGAGTGAAATAGGCTACTTTTATCCCGGAAAATCAAAGCGATCCCGCAGGATTTTTGAAAACTAAATCCACGCGAGCGAAGCTGCGGGCATCAACTACTAAGTAATAAATCTAAAAGTTTCTTTAAAAAAAAAGAAAAGAATTTTTGGCCAATTTATACAGTAAACTTTTGGTTTTATTCGATCATAATAATAGCTGGTGTGAATTCTTGTACGGTGTACGGAACCTTTCGTGTGCGGGTGCGACTCGCACTTGGCCGGGTTTTTATATCATACATCTTCCGCGATGAATGATAGGGTCATCGACCTTATGAGCTGGTCTGTCAACAATCTGTTGCGAGTTTTTGTTTACCGTGGGAGTTCCTTGGTATACTGCGAACTATTGTATCTCTATAATTATTAACCTATGATTAACTTAACAGTGGATCGACTGTCCCAATGCAAATGACAGCTTAATAATGGATCAATTTGAAGCGCCATATTTGACATACGAGTGTCTCGGACGACATGCGGGACATTGACATTTAACATTAAAAAAAATTTAAAAAAAAACTTCAAATAAACACTAAATAGGCTGTATGGTCGTCGATCTTTGCCTGCCCTCAAGAGCATCTCAAGAGGGCGAACAAAAAAACAACAACATAAAAAAAACTTAATACGTAGACAGACTATAGCACATTTGACATGCGGGAACTAATATTATTGCAAATGGCGCACCGACCTCTATATTTCATAGATTAATTAATCTATGAAATCATAGACTAATATAGAGGTCGGTGCGCCATTTGTAATCATATTAGTTCCAGAGACATTCGTATCTATGCTTCCAAGAATCCAATCAAGTAGTTCCAAAAACGTTGACGTGATTTTTTGCATGGAGTATAGTTGAGGACCTGGAGAGTGACATAATATGGCACTTTTTATCCCGGGATTTTTAAAACTAAATCCACACGAAAAAATCTCGGGCGTCAGTCAGTCTGCAATAAAAAAAAAGTTATAATAATAAACTCCTCTATCTGTGCAACATGATTACACGAATAACTGTACATTCAATAAATTAATTAATACAATCGATTATGCCGGCACGAATACCTACTGAATAGTCGATGGATTAGGTCATTGGTCGTTGACTCCTTTTTAAATATCTCATGAATTATTTCTTACTAGTGGTCCGCTCCGGCTTCGCACGGGTATAAAATATATAGCATATGCCATTCACTGTTAATGGATGTTATTATACATATAAACCTTCCTCTTCAATCACTCTATCTATTAAAAAAATCGCATCAAAATCCGTTGCGTAGTTTTAAAGATTTAAGCATACATAGGGCATAGAAAAATTAGTCTATGGTGATAGTGATTGCAAGAGTGAAACGAGGTACCTACGTCTATTAGTGAATTTGCACTTGTCCGTCCGTCCGTCCGTTTGTTTGTCTGTCTATCTGTCAGACTGAGTGTCTGTCTGAGCCTTATAACTCCGGATTAATTTTTAAGAAGTAATTTAGTTTTAATTTATTTGTCCCGCGTCTAATTCAAATACAGTTTAGCGGCACTTGTTTGTAGTTTTAAAAATCGATCCGAAATCAGAAATCGATTGCGCAATGAATCGATTCTCTATATCGAATTTCAGCGTAGGTATAAGGGTATAACAAATAGTACTCACGCGAAACTGATTTTAATAGCGTTATCGATAAAAATTTATCGTATAAATTGCGTATTTTTACAGTAGAGGAAAGTTACAGCAATAATAGAATTACATTATTTTTGGTTAGCAATTATTATTTATTCTTTTTAATTTTCTACGCATGATGGTGTTTTCAATGTACAATGTACACATAGAGATTTATTTATTGATTAATTCTCAAAAGTCAAAACTATTAAAAATAATGACCATATTTTTTTATTGACATAATAATAGATGAAATTGCTTAATAGTGTTGCGAATCAAGATTTAAAATTTTATCGATAAATTTTATATCCGCATATAAAAGAAAAGTATTATATTACTCAATTATTTTTTGAATTTATTTCGTGTTTGCGCAAATAGGTAGGTAGATATTGTTTGTAAAATTTTAAAATGCACTAGACGATGCCCGTAACTTCGTCCGCGTGGATTTAGGTTTTTTAATTACCGCGGGAACTCTTGAATTTTCCTGCATAAAGTGCCAATGTGTTAATCCTGGGTCTGAGCTATCTCCATTTCAAATTTTAGCCAAATCGGTTCTTTCGTTGTGGCGTGAAGGAATAACACATACACACACACACATATAAACTTTTGCCTTTATAATATAAATGTGATGTGATAGGGATGATAAAAAATGAAAACGAAGCGGTGGACATTCCTACTAGTAACATGCGCTTATGACGAAATACAGTATCTTAATTCTGTATCTCATCATAACCATTTAAGCCGGGTCAATTAAGCAAGTTGGCGTCAATTGGCGAAATTATGTCACAGACAATGTAGGTACATTGCTCTTACAATCTATTGGATGCAAACTGTGTACTAGATCTCCTTTTCTTAATTAAAAATGTCACGATAAAAATCATAACTTTCATCGTCATATCTACGGCAAACTTACAAATATACAAAGATGCATTTTACACAGGGGAGCATTTTGAAAGCACAGAAAATTTTTGTTCTACTCACGTATTCTAATTTCTTATCTTTTCTAACGCGCGCACTGCATCTAATTATGAATGTTTGACATCCTTACAACTCCAAAAGTGGGTCAATGTGGCGCATTTCCTACTTTTCCTTTTATTTTGGTTATCCCTGAAGTATCCTAAAGAGTTTTTGTTTGTCCTTCAATCACGCAGCAACGGAGAATCTGGAGAGTGCTACAGTCACAAAAACAATGAGCTATGAGCGCCATCTATTGGTTTTTTTATCAGACTTTCACTGGAAATATGTCTACACATCTATGGCAAACTTACATATATCTGCAAAGATAGATTTTATAGTCTAGCGAATTGAAAACATAGCTTGTTCTATCCACGTATTTTCATCTTCTCTAACGCGCGCACAAAATCCTTTATATGCGATTCAAATGATAATAGGAATGAGAAGCCGCCATTTTCTGTTTCTATCTCACTCAGTGTAAACCTCATATGAGCAGGACAGAAATATAAAATGGCTGTTTGACAGTCCTATTTTCATTTGAATCGCATTATAGTTATGATAGTTTGACATCGTTACAACTCCAAAAGCGGCAATAAACGCCTCGGATCCCACGCAATGAGGCCATGGGTCAATTTGGCGCAATTCCTGCTTGCGTCCGCATCCACTCAGCGACGCCCTTCTCTTACAAGACAATACCGCTTTGTTTGTTTGTTGAATTACATTACTGCCATCCGATTACTAAGGGCTTTAAAGTGAAACAAGCAATTCAAAGAGATTTATAAAAATATAAAAAAAAATATTTTTAAAACCGACTTCAAACGCCACTTAAAAGTATAAAATAATTTTAGTTTGCACACATATTATGTTAAACTAGCTGTCCCCTCGCGACTTCGTCCGCGTGGAATTAGGTTCTTTGAAAATCCCGTGCGGACTCCTGATTTTGTCCGAATAAAAGTAACCTATAACACACTGTCTGCAACCATACCCATCAAAGAATCACGTAGATCCATTGCTCGATATTAACTTGAAAAATTATGGATTTTCATACAAACATTCAACCCCCATTCAACCCCTTTGGGAGTAGAATTTTTGAAAACCGTGAAACACGTCCTTTTTTATTTTTAACTGAAAGCCCAAATACCGAATTTCATGGGTATAACTTGAAAAATGACGGACTTTCATACAAACTTTAACCCCCCCCATTTAACTCCCCTTGGGGGGAGAATTTAAAAAAAATGTAAAATACGTAATTCTTTATTTTTAATCAAGAGCCAAAATATCAAGTTTCATAAACGTAACTTGAAAAATAACTTGAAGAACGAAGGACTATCATACAAACATTCAACCCCTATTTAACCCCTTAGGGGGTAGAATTTTTAAAAACTGTGAAACACGTACTTTTTTGTTTTCAATTTAAAGCCTAAATACCGAATTTCATGAGTATAACTCGAAAAATGACGGAGTTTCATACAAACTTTAACCCCCCTTTTTACCCCCTTGGGGGGCGAATTTCGAAAAATCCTTTCTTAGTGCTCGCCTACGTCATAAAAGGAACCTACTGTCAAAATTTCAAGTTTCTAACTTCAGTGGTTTAGGCTGTGCGTTGATCGTCAGTCAGTCAGTCAGTCAGTCAGTCAGGACAAGCCTTTTTATATAATTATAGATTGAGGACCTCCTTTTCTTTTTGAAGTCGGTTAAAAAACCCAACTGCTTTAAAGGAAATCAACTCTAAAACACTTTAAATTGACATAGATCGTAAATGGTAATTCAAAATGAAAAATGATCAGACAAACCCAACAAACCTCACAATGATTTTCAAATAGCTATTCAATGATACCCGACTTAACATAGTTCGTCGACATTTACATATTAAAAACGTTTATTTACGCTAGATTAGATAGAAAGCTAGATGTGTCAGTGGCAAACCATCGGAAAACAATTGTGACGCCATTGAATTAGTAGACTACCAAAATTGCTAAAAGTAGCAATTGGGATGTCATTGATAGACAATTAAACTACAATTGCAATAGCAGACTTGGGCCCCTGGTGGTCGTCATATTGAATTTTGATTACTATCATGTCTTAAATGACACTTCAAAATTAACACAAACTGATTGACGTAAGTCATCAAAATCTGTCCACGCGTTTGGACTCCAGAGCACCACATGTGGTTTAGGCTGATACATATGTCAATCAGTCAGTCAGTCAGTCGACTTTGAATTTTATATATTAGATTGTTGCAATCAGGATTATTATAATTAATTTTACCGCAAATCCTCACTTGATCGGCGCCCTTGTGGTAGACAATGGGTTTTGTTTACGTCGATGAAATATCAGCATTCTGAGCCCGACACTTGATATTGCACCGAGCTATGTGATATGCTTGCATTACAATAATAAGCATTGTACATTTTTACAACAATTATGGGAAAATGCGTTGTTTTGTCCTTCAATCACGCAGCAATGGAGCAACGGATAGACAAGATTTTTTTAAATCGTTATAATATCTAGTCAAAGACTTCGAGAGTGTCATAGGTATAAAAAGCATTTTCTCGGAAACCCCCGGGTTATAATAACAAATCGATTGACATCTCATCCATCAAAATCGGCCCAGTAGTTTAGGCGCTATTGTGGAACATACGTAAATAGTCACATATATCAATGTTTGTGTGTACACATAAGATTACATAAACCTTTTAATTTTGCCGTAATCTTCTTTAAATATAAATATATTAAATGAAAATGTGACTGACTGACTGATCTATCAACGCCCAGCTCAAACCATTGGACAGATGCTGAAATTCGTACATATAGCTATTATGACATAAGCACCCGTTAAGAAAGGATTTTTGAAAATTCAACCCCTAAGGCGGTAAAATAGGGGTTTGAATAATCGAACTAAACGTAAGCGATGCCGCGGCCAAAAGCTATTCGGGTGATAAAAGAAAAACGCCGATTAATCCGTCAATAGCGATCACTTGAAGTACAAAGCACAGCGTGTTTATCGGCAGCCGGCAATGACCGTGCAATTAGTTCCACGCTAACTAACAGAGCTTTGTGCGCCAACTGTGGGAGAAATTCCCGGCTAATTGCCGACGCTCATATTGTATCGATCATTTCACGTGACATGCCTCTGCGGTCAGGTTACGAGACTTCTTGGTATAATCGCAGACAAGTGAGAAGAAAAAAGATTGCTAACTTTTGTATATACGCCAAATTACGCTAAAAATGATCCTAGATGGCGCTACTAAATTACAACATATATTTTATTACTAGACTAGAGCTACACACACACACATACACGCACCGACACACACACACACAGTTTCAGCTTTATAATATTACTGTGCAAGTGTGAAGTGTGATTGACAAATTTTTTGAGTATTTCAAGCATCGATGTAGAATAGACATCGATGATTTCAAGGGTTCGTAGTGTACTTGTATTGAACTCCGGTAGATGGGGTTACATCTAAATTTAGTATTTAACTAATCACTGCCCATTGTTCATGGTAAATTGGTACCACTGGCATCTACCATGCTCGAGTTTGAACTCGTTTATTGTTTGATGGGTTTCATCACGTGGTTCAAAACATTCACAAAGATTGCCGAGGACTAGAAGCAAGGAAAGAAGCATTCTAAACTTTAGAAAGTAGATATTTACTAGGCCATCACGAATCACGACCTATACTTACATGTATTTAAAATTTATGACCTCTTGACTCCAGTCATGAAGATACGTTCAAAGAACCATATGGCGCTTTTTTTTCGCAAAAAGTTGGTAACTTCAGGCAAAATTGCCTCGAAGACCAATGAAGAACTTATTAACGGAAGATTGTAAAGAGAGATCATACAACGCTTAACCTTTACTTTGATTCCTCGCCGATTTGCATGGTGCAGTGTTGCAACCGCGCGCTGCGGCTGGCACAGATTACAATTACATAAGATTGTAAGGTCAAGAAATCCAAACAAACCCGTTTTGAGGCAAACCCTTTATTACCTTACATCTTGCGACTTGTAGGCTTCTTTTCAGTCTAAAGGCGTTTTTGGAAGCCACGTTAGTTTTCATTACAGATATGAAATGTGGTTAATGCACATCAAGCAAGAAGGACCAGAAAGAAGAAGAAGCAAAAGCTCACAAGAATGAAACAGAGATGGCGCTGCACGAACCAGAAGGATGTCCAAACCACTACAACATATTATGATCCTAGATCACGATACAGAAATAATTATTATCTTAAATCCTACTTCTTATAAATGTAAAAGTTTGTGAGGATAGATGGATGGGTGTTTGTTACTCCTTCACGCAACAACGAATGAACCAATTTAGAATGAAGATCGCACCTATCTAGAATAGGTTTCATTTTATCGCGGAAAATTAGAGAGTTCTAGCGGAAATTAAAAAAAATCTTAATCCACGCGGATGAAGTTGAGGGCATCAGCTAGGGCTTATATAAACAGACTAGCTTTACCCCGCGGCTTCACTCACGTTAAGTTCGATTATTCCAACACCTATTTTATCCCTTTAGGGGTTCAATTTTCAAAAATCCTTTCTTAGCGGACACCTACGTTATAATAGCTATCTAGATGCAAAATTTCAGCCTGATTCATCCAGTGGTTTCAGCTGTGCGTTGATAGATCAGTCAGTCAGTCAGTCAGTCAATCAGTCAGTCAGTCACCTTTGCCTTTTATAAATTTAGATTCCGAGATGAAATGAATGGACCAGACCGGTCCCCGGAGATAACATTACTCCGGAAGGTGGCGTATAACAACCGATGAGATCCCTATATGGTAATTTTAGGTAGGTACACTGCCTTACCCCTTCCAGCTCCAAATTAGCCTGCTACAAACAGACTGCTCGTTGAGGTCAAGGGCTATCTTGTTATCAAAAGAAAAACAATTAGATCTACTGTCTAAATTTTGAAAAATAATAATTATTGAAGAAAGCAATTTCTGTTTTTGAACCTTCACGAAAGTTGAAGAACTATAGCGTACCTACCTAGTTAGCAAGATTTTTCAAAATTACCATTACCCCTAGAAGAACCGATCAGAGGTATGGTTTGAATGCACCCTGCCATACCCCTTCCAAGTTAGCCCACTACCATCTTAGACCGCATCGTCACTTACCATCAGGTGACATCGCAGTCAAGGACTATGTTGTCATCGAATAAAAAAAAAGAAGAAGCATTTTGAAATTAAAGGACGAAGTAGATAAGTAACGAGGTAGGAATTTAGAGAATTACCATTCTGGTGGCTATTGTAAAGTGCGTAATTATTTTCCAAGGTAAATGGTATGCAACCATAAAAACAATAGTTTCACTTTGGGTGCGCCAGAAACGCTTGATAAGTCGACATTCAATGACATTCATTTCTAAACAGTACCTATAGTTATCAGCTACTAATCACCCAGGTAAAGGTTATTGAATTGCAAACATTCCTACATTTTGGGCCCATTTTTTGTATTCGATGACAAAACAACTCTTCACTGCGATGCCACCTGATGATAAGTGGAAAGCAGTTTAAGACGGTAGTGGGTTGGAAAGGGTACATGGGTTAAATTTACCATACAAGTGCCATACAAAGCCTGTTTAAAGTACGCAAATTTAAAAATAACTTGCAGAAATAAATGAAATTACAAATTAAAAAGACACATCACATATACCTTTACTTAATAAAACAACAAAAAATGCTATTTACAAAATCAAAACACATTAAAAAGTTATTTAGTCGTAAATCATCGATAAATTATTTTTCGATGTAACACGCCCCATCTCTATTTTTTGCCCGCCCACGCAAACTTTTTTTTTATCTCGAAGTGGCAAAAGCATATCGTTAGAATGCCTAACGGTTTTTTTTTTTTAATTTTTAAACTTAAGTACCTAATGGATATAACGATTAATTTGGTAATTTAAAGATAGGCATACCTTTAAATTCGTGACATAAAATCCTGTTTTCGGTACACTGTAAGCATCCTTTCGAACTTTAAACTATTTTAGAACTTCGCAACTCATTCTAACAGAGGAATTAACTCACTAAACTGTACAAAACATAGTTTATTCACTAAAACTAATAAACTAAACTTAATTATAACTTAGTTTATAGTTTTATTAAGATAATACAACGCGTTTGAGATGCGTTGGTGATCGCGTCTCGCTTTGACTGGCTATATTATGGAGTCAAGATATTTTTACCTGTGAAAGAAAAAAGTTTTGTTCTTAGCAACTTTATTTTCAAACATTCAACTTTATACTCTTAGGGTATTGTAATAGAGCTCTTTTTCATTTACTAAATAAAAGTGCACTAGTGTGGCCATTTTGAATTTATAATACAACGTAATATAAACTCTAACTTAATTGAATAAGATTGAAATTCGTTTGGCGACTTTCCTCAAAGCTCCATTCTGCGTTGGTACATATAGAACGGGCAGTTGTTCTGAGTCAAAGCTCCTCAAACTTTATTGAGACATTTATTTGTTGGCCTATTTCAATGACTTTGATGGATCGTAAAATTCTGTAGTTACGATAGATACAACGAAGATTGATAGACATAAATACGGAAACTACGTAAGATTTATTTTCATTTTATCGGACAGTTTTGTGCTCGGATATTTCATCCTTGATCCTTGACGATCATTGGGACGTTTGTGTTCTTACAGATTGCTCTCTAATAAAGAAAAGAACGCAAGAAGAATGACTCTAGGAGGATATTATATCCTTCAAGTGATGACTCCTTCCAAGTTAGCGCACTACCAGCTTATACTGTATTTTTAACTTTTTAATTATGAAGGTATTTTTTTGTTATAGCAGCAATATAAATACAGATTCTGAGGAAATTTCGAGTATTAACCTATTAGGATTTATGAGATGCAGCCCGCTGACAGACGGACGGACGTATTAATAGGATCCCGTTGACACCGTTTAGGTAAGGAACCCTAGAAGGGATTATCTAGTGTGACGATCGTAATCATCTCTAATTGACCGAATTTATGACGTTCTTGCAGCATCAATGCATTTCAATAGCGGAGGAGTGTGAGCCAATCAGAGGTCATTGCGATCGTTACACTGATGCAATCATTTTTATATTCCACAGCAGGTGAAATCGCGGTAAAACTATTTATCTTCTGGAATTAATATGGTTGAACGAAGCAACGGCTGGATCATGCGTCATGCTCGTGAAAGGGTGTCACCAACGGGAATGGGTCTACTTTGTCTGCCCGTCTTAACATGTATTGGATTGTATGTAGGTATGCATTTTTGAAACTTCATTGTGGAAACACTGTATACATAGCATAGTTTTGTTACCTATTGTAAAAAAATTTTTTTGAAAAGAGCAACCGCCGAGTTTATTGCTGGCTCTTCTTGGCAGGAAGGGCATTCAGAACCAGTGGTAGATTCATCGACGGTTCAAAAGCACTTGTAAAAATTTATTTGAATAAAAATATTTCTATTCTATTCTAACAAAAAAACTGGTGACTCGACCCGCCCACCAAACTTTGAGTATATCTGGGCAGGACCCGTAGCGCCAAACCTGTTTAGCGCGGAGAAATAAAATAACAGACCCCAATTTGATATGAATTAACTCATTCTGATGTTATCTAGCCTTGCTTTTGGGCCCAGGCGATACCATTTTGAATACTTTTAAAGCAGAATAGTTGGTACATAATATGTACCAACTATTCTGGTCTAGTTATGGGCAATTAATCGAGAAACAATCGAATTATTCGATTGTCCTTATTATTCGATAACTATCGAATAACACTGAATTATCCATTTATTTCGATTGTTCAACTATATTACTATCGAAACACTATCAATTTATTCTACTTTCGATTTTTTCGATAGTTTTTTTAAGAAGACGAATAAATCGACAATCGATAGTATAATTTTTTCGATTATATTTTTTCGCAACTATCGCCCATCGCTACTATGGTCTGCGATCAACAATAGATAATAATTCGTTTGATTGAACTGTTTTATCTCAAAAATCAAACTAAAACCCCCGATTTTTTCAAAAAATGTATTTTCTTCTTTTCAACTGATAGATGCATGCATAAACTAAAATAATAAAATTAAAGATACTTGGGCTATATTATTATAGTCAAAATATTTTTACCTGTGAAAGTAAAAAGTATGCATGCAAGAGACCCAAGTCTACGGCTGAGTGAAGGTCTCTTGCATGGTAATCCACAGGTCTTGGACTTGCGCCGCCTGTATCCACGGATTTATGTGGAAGTCCATAATAAGTATACCAATAACTATAGTAGGCAGTACCTATGTGGAATCGTGAAAGTATATATAATTATTATTTTGTATTAGGAGAGTTTTTCTAGAGTTCAAAATAAAATCACCATAAAAATAAATTAAAACGGATTTATTTCATTTCTACTTACAGCTAAACTATTTTAACAAAATATTATACAAATTATACAATTTATTTTTTAAACATTTCAAAGAACGACCAACCTTTTTGGGCAAAATTATAAATTATTATTTTTAACTGTGCTGAAAGAACTTAGGTATATTGTCTGTGGCAATTTTTTTCTCAACGTTAATGTCATAGACAAGTTTTTTTGATGTCTTTAAACCGAACTAAACCGAATTTTTTTCTCAACTTAAATGTAATAGACAAGTTTTTTTTTAAATTTAAACACTAGTTTTAGGCTTCGGCATCCAGGGTTCTATTTTGGGGCGAGTGGTACTGTACGGTACATATTGACCAGTTGTACCGGATAAGTTCTCAGTGTGTTCTACCATCCACTTGTATTTAGGCCTGCCTGGGTCCTGTAACACAAAAAATTATCAGTACCATAGACAACTTCCCTGTTGCAGTATTGAATGCTATGGCAATGATGATAATGATTGCTACAGTATCACAATCTCAATCACTTCTGATTGGCCAATACTTTTTTGTTTGAAATGGACTGTAGCAAGAATGCCTAGTAAATTAATATTTCTGTTTTTGATTTTATTTTTAACATTCAGGCTTTTTTTTTAATAAGCGACAAGATAGTCCTTGACTGCGATCTCACCTGATGGTAAGTGACAATGCATATGGTAGCGGGCTAAATTAGAAGGGGTATGGCAGTGTACATTCAACCTATACCCCCTAATCGGTTTCTACACGCCATCATGCCGGAACGCTAAATCACTTGGCTGCACACCTTTGACGGTAGGGTGGTATCTAGCCACAGCCCAAACCTCCCACCAGATCAGACCAGAGACAATTCAAAAATTATAAATTGCCAAATTACCCCCACAGGGAATGGAACTGGGAACCTCCCAGTTATAAGACCACAGCGGTCACCACTATGTCAGGGAGGTTGTCAATAATATCTAAGGTACTATAATATCTACAGGTTCTTCTAGGTTCTAGAAACTGCTTAAGACATGAAAGATTCAAATTACCTGATGGGGAAGTAGATCAGTTTTGTAATGCAACCATCCGTACCATTCAGCAGGAACCTGAAAAATACAATAATACAAATTAATGTAGAATATGAGACATTCATATGATTGGAAAAATTGGAAAATCCACCAGAAAACTTGAACAAGTTTTTTGGTGGATTTTCCAATTTTTTTTTTCATGGAAATTTTTATTAAAAATTTTCCAAAAAAAAAACCAAATAGTGAGTTGGACTTAACATAGCCATGAGAAAATTTTGTCTACGTGTTTATTCATAATCTATATGTGAATCTCTATAGAGATTCCCGAGTAAAGTGTAGATAAAATTTTCTCGTGACATTAGTGATGTTAGCCCTACTGGATTGGATAAATTGGATTGTTGGATAAATTAGTCTTAATTAAGTAGAAGTTTAAGTTAAAATAATATTACTTATTAGCCCACAGACTAGAAGGTAGTATAAAATAAAGCCACCCTCGCATAATGGTGCTTTATGGTAGCAGAATTTTTTTTTTAATATAGATTTGATCTGTCTCACCTGACTAGCATCGTAGTTCATGTTGAACTTGTCGGAGTACTCCACCCAGCGGTTCCTGCTGTAGAAGTACCGTGGGTTCTCATAGTACTTGTTGCCGAACTGATCCTCGCCGACCAGCTTACCATCCTTCAACTCTTCTTGTCTGAAATATAAGAATAGGTTTATCATATTATAATAAAAGTTTATTGCTGTTCGTTAGTCTGGCTAAAACTAAAAAACGGCTTAAATGATTTGAATGATTTTTTTTGTCTTAATACAGGGGTGGTTATAAAATAATGAAAGACCCAAAAGATCATTTGAAAAACCGAAAAAATCATAATTGGTAATTTTGTATACAGATAACCACTTCGGAATTTACTTAACTTACTTTTAATAGATGACAGGAACGAAGCCATATAAGAAACTCTGGTGACTATATTATATTTTGGGAGTGTTGTAAAGAAAATATTAAACAATTTGCAATTTATTTAGTCAAATCAATTGGGGAATCAAAACATTACATAACAAACGCTCAATTTACCTGTAAAGTTTATGCAGTGATCCAAAGATACCGCCGTTTTGGCGTATAATGTTGAACACCGTTGCTACTTTATCAAGAGCTAAAAATTTTATGATTGAATTCGACATTTTGGAGAAAAATTTGCTTTCGTTTCGTAAATAATTTAGTTGTCAACAAATAACCTAGAAAATCATACAATTGGCATTGACAGGCGAGTCATAACTGACACTTGACAGTTCATAGATAATTCACGTTACAGACTAATAACCTACATACAATATCAACAAAAATATTCTGATTTAGATAGGTACTTCCTTATTCCATACATTTAACCATGGAAGCAGGAAGTACGTGATAATAAAAAGGTTTTTAAAAACAAACCCTGAGTGCTATTTCAGATTCCTTCTTTCGACATAGGTACTATCTTTGTAAATTGTAATGAATTATGAAATAACTAGCTGATGTCCGCGACTTCGTACGCCTGGATTTAGTTTTAAAATCCCGCATTTTTATTCGAAAGCCTAGATACAAAGTTTCATGGATATAACTTGAAAAATGACGAACTCTCATACAAACTTTAACCCCCTATTTAACCCTCTTGGAGTTGAAATTTTCCAAAATCCTTTCTTAGCGGATGCCTACGTCCTAACAGCTACCTGTATGCCAAATTTCAGCTCGATCGGTCTAGTGGTTAGAGCTGTGCGTTGATAGATCAGTCAGTCAGTCAGTCAGTCAGTCAGTCAGTCAGTCAGTCAGTCACCTTTGCCTTTTATATATTTAGATTTATAGAAGAATATGTTCATATTAAACTAAGCAACAGATTTTGAGTCTTAAGCATATCTATTATATTATTTTTATTTATAAAAAATATGTAAGTAACAAAACACCATTTTCGCAATCTCGCTTCACGGTTCAACCATAATTAAATTAAGATTGCATATCTTCTGTTTCATTATTGCGTTTTCTTTTCTTTTTCTTAGATTTAAATATTTCTTTATCTTCAGTATTCCCATTATGAGTATTTATTTCAACAACTTTATTTTTCAGTTTTGCAGATTTAATGCCAATTGAATCCTCATTTTCGTTTATAGCAACACTGTTTGTACCAACTTTTTCAGTTCTTTGAATTTCAGTACTTTTGCAGCGTTTTTTCTTATTCTTCTTCTTTTTAACTGTATTAAGTTCTCCATCGCTTTGTAAATTCGTGTCCTCTACACATGTAGAGACTGTGTCACTGGTTTTTTTAATTTTCTCATGATGCGAATAGCCTTTATATTTTATCTGTTGTAGAAGAATTTGTTCCTGCTGTTCTATTCTCGCTAGCTTTCCTAATGCTCTGAGACCGTGGCGAGCACCTCTGTGAAATAAATATTTAATGTCCGCATTATCATTCAGTGACGTACTAATAGAGACTGATACTAATACAGCTTTTGAGAAGTTCCACGATGAAGTTGTACTTTTTTACAATTTATGTTTCCCAATCATAATAGTTAAATTAATAAATAAACAGATTAAAAACAAATGGATCTCTAAAGGGTTAAAACGATCATGTATAGTCAAAAGGAAATTATACTTGAATTATAGACTGTCAGCAGCTAACAAACACTTAAATAAATTAAAATACAACAAATATTCAAGGATACTGAAAGCTTGTATAGCTAAATCTCATAGCATCTCTAATATAAACTACATACAAAAATCCAAAAATAAGTGCAAAGCATCTTGGGATGTCATTAATTCCAACTTACACGCTAAAAATTTGTGTAATGAAATAAAGGAGATACGACCAAATGAAAGTGTTATCCTAACAGGTCCTATAGAGATCGCTGAAGAGTTTAATAAATATTTTATAAATATAAGCAACTGTAAATCCGATTCTCAAAGTGTAATAACACCAACAATGAACAAATTACCAAGCAGCTGTCATTCTTTGTTTCTCACTCCAGTAATCCCACATGACGTGTACAAAGCTATAGCCCAGCTAAAAGATACTAACTCAACGGGATATGATGGGCTTAATACAAAAATTATCAAAGCTTGCGCGAAATCTTTGGCACTTCCACTAAGTCATATCATAAACTTGTCCTTCACTGAAGGTGTATTTCCTAATAATTTAAAGAAGTCCATAGTAAAACCCTTACATAAAAAAAATAATAAAGATGACCTAAATAACTACCGTCCTATAACGCTCATCCCTATTTTAGCAAAAGTATTTGAAAAAATGATGTTTGATAGGATTTATTCATTTGTAACATCGTATAATATATTAAAGGAGGAACAATATGGGTTTAGAAAACAAAGTAGTACTACTCTTGCTTGCTTTGCCCTAACAAAATATATACTAGAAAATCTAGACGCTGGTCACAAAGTTGTATCAATTTTTCTAGATATGACCAAGGCTTTCGATTTAATAAGTCACAAAATACTGCTTAATAAATTGGAAAACTATGGAATACGAGGCGAAGCACTTAAATGGATATCTAGTTACCTTTTCGAGCGTAAACAATGTGTGGAAGTCTTAAAGACTAATGGAAAATTTACAATCCCCTACCAATCATCATTTCAAACTCAAAATCCGTATGGAGTACCTCAAGGGAGCGTACTTGGACCTTTACTTTTCCTATTATATATAAATGATCTCCCTAATATTGTCCCGCATAAATGTTTTCTATACGCGGATGATACAACGATTGTAGTTAAAACTAAAGACAAACTAACTCTTGAAAACCAAGTAAATGAAACACTTGCAGAGGTTGTTCAGTGGTTAAATCAAAACAACCTTAGTATTAATATGAAAAAAACCTACTACATGCAGTTTCAAACACATAACTCACAACCAACAGATATAAACGTAGTATATGATTCATATAATATTGAAAAAACTAATACTATTTCTTGGATTAACTTTAGATACGTTTTTCAACTGGAAAGCTCATATAGAAGAATTGTGTAATAAAATTGACAGATTTATCTATGTACTAAAAAAACTATCACAAGTTAGTAATAAAAAAACTGCTTTACTGGCTTATCATGGG
Source organism: Hipparchia semele (assembly GCA_933228805.2). Classification (NCBI taxonomy): domain Eukaryota; kingdom Metazoa; phylum Arthropoda; class Insecta; order Lepidoptera; family Nymphalidae; genus Hipparchia; species Hipparchia semele. The sequence continues at coordinate 5,495,338 of OW121736.1, forward strand.
TATGTAGCGTCGCTTCTGCGATATGGAATTTTACTGTGGGGGAACTCGACGGAATCATCAAAAGCATTTATTAAACAGAAAGCTTGTGTTCGCTCTATATGCAGAGCTGAAACTTTAGAGAGCTGCAAACCATTGTTTAGGGAGAATAAAATATTAACATTACCATGTCTTTATATATTCGAAGTGTTGCTATTTGTAAGGAAAAATCCCAATCTTTTTCCAACTTTAAATGAAATATATCCGAACAGACGGGGCAGGCCATATCCTCAAAATAAACTCTGGGCACCACCAAGAAGGTTGGCTGTCTGTTCAAAAAATTCATTTTGTATGGCCGTTACCCTGTTTAATAAACTTCCGGCTGGTAGAAGGAATCTGCCGCTGTCAAGATTTAAGAGAGCCATTTTTGAGTTCTTGATCGAAAAAAGCTATTACACGGTTAATGAGTATCTCGCTGACGATGGGGTCCTGGCGGGTGCTTGAGTCATATTATGTTTCGTAGGATATGTGCTGTATATTTTTTTTTTTAATTTAAGTTATTATTATTATTAATTATTAGTTATTATTAGTATTTATTTTTTATTTTTAACTGGATACTGAATGAATGAATTAATGAAAATACTTTTACTACTACTTTTACTTTTAGATACTATAGTTTAATTATAATTCTATATATAATAATTCTTGAATATTTGCACACTGTCGGTGACAGTAGATTGTGTAGGGATTTTAATCATTGTATCATCTATTATTATTACCCACAATTTTGCAAATAAATTTATTATTATTATTATTATTATTATTATTATTAGTTAATTATTTCAAGGATTAATTATTATTCATAAATAATTAATCCTTGAACATCCTTGAAAGATTAATTATTATTCATAAATAATTAATCCTAATATTACAAATGAAGTGTCTGTATCTTAATTTTTCAGCTAAACCACTGAGCTTACATAGATGACAAAATTGATCATTTTATTCCATACAACTATGGCAAATTATTGTAGGTTCTCAAAATAAATCAGATTAAATTTAACATTTATACAAATCGAATCAAATCAAAATTTATTTATTTCATGTAGGCCAACTTATAGCTCTTATGACACGTCATAAATCTACCAGATATGTATCCTATTTTCATTAATGTTACATCAAGCCTTGACTATCATCCCGCTATCGTCATAGTAGCTCTACGTTAAGTGCATGATTTCTTCCCCATATTTTTTAAACTAGCTGTGTGTAGTGACTTTTCGGGCAGCATATTTTGAATTACATATACCGTCGACGCTCAGGCGCGATGCGTGTAGTACGTACTCTGTACGTTAAAAATGTTCGCCGTGATTCTTTAAATTGACATAACTTTTTTATTTATGAACCGATTGACATGAAATAAACACTAAATGTTAAGTGAAGCTTACTTAAATATATTAGTGAAAACCGTATCTAAATCGAATAACCCGTTTCTGATATTAGCGTGCACAAACACACAGACAAACAGACAAAAAAAAAATTAATTACAATTTCGAGTTCGGCATCAATATAATAACAACCCCTGCTACTTTTTTTTATATATTTCCATTGTACAGACACCACTTTTTTACGATTTTATTATATGTATAGATGAAAAAATATTTTTTATTCATTTTCATCCATTTTCACTTTTACCTCTAAAGATTTAAATAGAGTGCCACGATTTGACACTATGCGATCAACTACAAATATATAATACTTATATGCATAGACAGATGAACACATAACTACGCTTTTGTGTTGCATAGTAGCAGAATAGCATAATTATTATGATGACCTCCCTGGTGCAGTGGTGAGCGCTGTGATCTTATAACTGGGAGGTCTCGGGTTCGATTCCCGGCGGGGGCAATTAAGAAATTTATAATTTCTAAATTGTCTCTGGTCTGACCTGGTGGGAGGCTTTGGCCGTGGCTAGTTACCACCCTACCGTCAAAGACGTGCCGCCAAGCGATTTAGCATTCCGGCAAGATGGTGTGTAGAAACCGATTAGGGGTATGGGTTGAATTTACACTGCTATACCCCTTCCAAGTTAGCCCGCTACCATCTTAGACCGCATCGTCAATTACCATCCGGTGAGATCACAGTCAAGGGCTAACTTGTCATCGAATAAAAAAAAAAATGTCATACTTATGTGCTGTCCGCCCTTGGCAAGCTGCAAATAATTCTTCATCCGTCATCTTTACAGCGTCTCTTACATCGCTTTCGTTCTCCGATTCAGAATCAGAATCTCTGACTCTTGTTGTTTTATCACCGCCTGAAATTAAATACTTTTTCTTATAAAACATAATTAACAGATCCCAAGTATTTTATCAAATCAAATCAAATTTCTTTATTTGCACAGATTGAGTGTATATTGATGTTACAAAATTAAAAAATGTACTTCAATCTGCCGGGTATTGGCATGCAAACATGATATTGTTGTAATTATTCTTAATCCAATTCTATTTCACAAATCTTATAGAGCTTTCCAACCTTAAATTATACAGATTAATTCAATAATACATTATAATATAAATAATATTTGAAACGCATTGTATTTATTCTATTGAATTAAAATGTCAAATGTAAAATTTATATTTTAATGTCAACCTTATTCTAATTATCTTCTAATTGTTATAATCTTCTAAATGTTTATAAGTATTACATGTACTACAATATCATAAAATAATATGTTACAATTTATTAGTAGCAATTAGTGGTTAGTGGTTATCAATGTTGGTAAGCATAAGGGCCGATCTACACTGGCATGGCGGCGGCAATTTAAAAAAATCATACCCTGGCCTATAACAGCAGTTTTGACAAAAAACTCAGAATATTCCTCTTCCCCGGATGTTTTTGTCTTCTTCTTCTTTTTCATCTTCCATGTGCTGTTTGTTATTTCAAATTCCTCCTTACTTTTCCTTCTTATTTTTTTAGTTTTGCCATTTTTATTTTCCACCTGTGAAATGCAAAATTGCAAAATGTATTTATTTATTATGTACATTTAACCTTACAAACTAAACTTAAATATAGAAAAGCATTCATAAGCATATAAAACAAGCATGTACAGCATATTGTTGATGATGGTTATTGTAGATAGGTGATTTTGTATTTAAGATGACCATCATTGCAATTTTAATTTTACAGTCATACTATTAAGGTATATTTCTGTTCGCCGCATGAAAATCCCCTGCCGTGCCGTGCCACCAGTGGGCACAGGCCCTTATACTGCATCAACACTTACCATCAGGTGTGATGGCATTATAGGCCGGCCTTGTCTTGCCAGACTAACCTTTATTTCTGTCCAAATCTTGGGTTGGCTAGATATCCGGTACTCGCGTACGGGGATGGGAGTGGGGGGGGAAGGAGTACGCCTCGCCCCTACCCCTAAATAGCGGATACTAATTTTAACCATGTCTTTACTCTTTACTCATAAATAATGTTTCACTTACCTCAAGATTACTTGCTGCCTTGTCATAAAGTGCACTCCACCAATGTTCAGTGAAATCTGTTGCGAGATTGTATCCCACACCTGTGAGACTATGCTTCAGTTTAGCCTTCAGTGGCTCTGATATACCGTTCTCATCTTTGCCAAGACCTTTACCTAAAATTATTTATAAAAAAATGTGTGAATTAATATCATATTTGCTCTTTGTACTTTAGCAAATAAACATGGATATCTATAACTGAGAAAGTTATTACCATCTGTCCAGCCATACTTTTCGAGTTGTTTTCTTGCGAACTCCATTCTTAACAATTCTTTAATACAATTTAATAAATAACTTCTTCATAACATCTTCAAAAAGAACCTAACCTAAAAATTTTCCCGAATTGCCAAACATCAGTGACAGTCATCTTATGTTGTTTGTCTGTGGTGAGCAATATACTTTTTTGTGGTGTTGTCGAAGATGAGGTACCTACCTATTATATGTAATAGAGTTTGCAATCGCTTATACAGAAACTAAATGTTATTTTTTAAATAGGTATCCACGCACTTGTAGTCATTTTTCAATATTATAATATTTACGAACATTTAGTAGGTATGTTTTAAGAATTTTCCTATTAATTTTTAGTCACTAGGTACCTAGGTATAATACTTATATGCGTTATTTGTACTTATGCCATGGCAACACTGCTTTCTGGGGGCCGAGTCTACGACTCGCGCGACTTTTTGAAATAGTTTCGCAAAATAATAATTTATTATCGTCGCTCGGTCGAACGTACTTTTCAACCAAACTGCAGCGTATTTTTCTGCATAACTAAACGAGCACTTGCCGAGAAGTGATTTGATTATTTTATTATGAATATAGCGACATATTATATTTTCATAATTCCACTGAGTATATATTATTACAATCACCATAATCACTGTTTATTTTATAATATTCACCATATCAAAATATCATACATAAATGACGGTCACAACTGTAATATTTTATACATTTATATTACATATAAATAGTTATAAATTATAAGTCACGATAGGAGTTTTTTCGACTCCAAAATTTTTGGATAAAAGAATAATTTTCAAAATGTTAAATAGAACAAAAATATATTTATACTTTTAAACATAACAAAAATATTTTACAAATATGGGAATGCTATCTATCTATTCATATTTATTATATTATATTCACATTTTATTAATAAAATTTCTCATAAATATGTATATTGAAATTATTTTTTTAGCATGTCGTCCAGATCGTCGATTGTAGATTCATTGTTGCTGTAACAGAAATCATATTATTAAGCAGTTGCTCCACATACCTACCATAGCTAAAAAAAAAATTTCTTCCAGGTATTTTTTTATATTAGTCTCCTACTACCTTACTTATAAACTAATTTAGTTTTCATAGAGCACAAAATGGCGATTTTTTTCTACTTTTCTAATTATAAAACATTTTTGAAACAAATGAGCGAAATTTCTTACCGATTTTGATGAAACAAAAACCATTTGTATCTCTATCGTTTAACTTCAGGATAGTAATTATCGTTTGGATCTCGCTTAGACCTTTCTAAATAGCGCAGGCCGTGTGATCCTGTGGAGGAGTAATTCTCTAACTGCGGTTTGGACAGCAACTCAGGCCTAAAGTTCTTCAGGAAGTACACCCAACATTTAATGGTTTCAGGGTCGGATGAATTTCTGGAATAAAAATAATTGAAAACATGTTTTTGTACTAAATATATTTAAGTCAACCTTATAGTAAGTTTACACTATTGTATGTTTTTATTAAATACTCGTTTTTACCCGCGGCTTCGCTCCCGCCTCAACATTAGTCCTTTATACTTACGCTTTGCTAACTATGATGTCATCAATTTCTCTAACATAATAACTGGGGTGATCTTCCAGTATATCTAACTTTCCCAGCATAGTCTCATCCACTTCATACACCTCACCTGAAAAGATTTTAATCATTTTTTGTAGTTACCGGAGCCATGGCACCTTTTTTTTTTATTCGATGACAAAATAGCCCTTGCCTGCGATCTCATTAAGATCTCATACTGCATTCATTGGCTTTTTTGAACACGCTTTCAACACGCACGCACAAGTATGCTCAATGGGATCCATTCAATGATGGGTGAACTTCATTGAATTTTTATGAGTTTAATTCATTCAATTATTCTTTAATTTTCATTTTTGTTTGTATTTTTTCCGTTTTTGTGTTTTATCTAATTAAGTGGTACTCCCATGCTAATTGGACAATAAATAAAATAAATAAATAAATCGGTTTCGTCATTTCACATCATTGTCGATCAAGTCGCTAAAGCTAGTAAAAAAAAAACACCTTTTACGTTATGTCCGATTCCCGGACTGTACAATAAGAAAGGTATATTATACTTTGTTCCAATAATCAAAGGGTATTTAGTCTTAGTTGTTCCCTCTGCTAGAAATTTACCCACACCATGTTCAGGATTTGTGAGCCAGTGGTGGTTTGGTTCGTTTCTCTTGAGCGTGCCATAGACAAACACTTTGTGGGTCATCTGTAAACAATTTATAATAGTGTATACTCTAAATTATAAGGTAAAATTAAACAAACAAGTGGTTATGTTGTTTTACTATAGAGTTCGCAAAACTGCCTTCTGCATCCATCAAAAAATCAAAATCAAACCATCATCAGCTCAGCTGATCATATATTATTAATTATTATATTGCATCCGATTTATATATACATGCAAAATTTCAGCTCAATCAGAAACCGGGAAGTGGTTCTAATTCAGCTTGTAAAATTTGTCTTAAAACAAACATACATACATACATTGCAAGGTAAATAAAAGCTTGTGAAAATAGATTTGTGGTACGTTTAAAAACATAATATTATATTAAATTTTAATAATTGCCCTCCAATTTTTCAATATTCTCCTCAAATAAAGTTTTTAAAACTTGTTTGTTTTATTACCTATGTTCCCTATGTTAATATCGTCTTACGGGCCAAAGGTTTACATAAAATGATTATGAATTATTTTGACTTTGAAGTCGTGTCAGTCCAGATTACAATAATATTATTACAAGTCCAATTCATCCAAGTAAACTCGGAGACTCGCTTCGCTTGATCAAAACTTCTCTAGTACGAAAACACTTTAATAACAACTTACGGTTCGAACAAAGTTGATATATTTTGTTTGTACAATAATAGCCCCTAAAATATGTAGCATTAGAAAACAACACTACATTATTACACAAAAAATCCAATTTTTCTTGTTTGTAAACAAAAATGTCGAATCAAACCATAGACGATTGACAACTAAGAACACTCTGTGACAGGTGACGTGACAGTCCTCTGACAGTCACATTCTGTGGTCACACTCATACAGTGTGGCCAACTGCTTTCCACGGAAGTGCACTAAACCTCGGAACTACCATATTATTATACACTCTGACAAGTCTGACAAGCATGCTGACAAGCTCATTTCTGCGTGTGGCGGGAATTACCTATCAGAATTAATTCTATGTTGCCCTACACCAAATCCAGAAATACAAGTTTGCCAAACTGTACCGAGCAATAAACCAACTTCAAAGATGCAATAGATTGGATTATTTAAAAAGAAAAATACTAAATTATCAAAATAAAGTAATGTTAATAAAATTTATTTTTGTTTGAGGAATCTTATGTGAATCTTACTATAATATTATAAATGCGAAAGTTTGGATATATTATGGATGTTTGTTAATCAATCACGCTGCAACAACTTAACAGATTTGGCGAGATAGATTATTATAGTCTGGAATAATACATAGTCTACTTTTTATCCCGGAAAATAAGAGAGTTCCCGCGGGAACTAAAAACCTCAATCCACACGAATGGAGTCGCGGACGTCGGGTAGTAGTATATAAATTATTATGGAGTGTATTAGGTATTGTTTATTAAAGTATGAATATTATAATTTAGTATTATTTCATTACCCTATTTTCACTGGAATTTTTTTCTGCACTGCATAGTCAGCTGGTTAAATACTCTTTGATGTCAACTTAAATGTCAACTGTCAACCAATATTCTAACGAACTGTCAAGATTCTAGGCGATTCAAGAAGAGTTTTTTTTTCATCAGTCGTAAAATTTTGGTACGCGGAAGATGTTTTTGCACTACGCATAAATATTTTTAAGTGTATATTATTTGTTATCGATTGCATTCAGTATGTGCCGTGACGTTATTTGTTGATTATTTTACGAATCCGTGAACGTTTTCTCATTTATTTTGTGTTAAAGTGTTAATTCGGGTAAAAATCAAAATGAGGTTGGCGGGCACGATTTTTTCAAATGTTACCAAAATGTTGGACTTCTATTCACAATTCAACCCATCGCCGCTTTCAATTAAGCAGTTTATTGATTTTGGTAAGTCTTATTTACTAATTTGACATATAATTGTTATTTTATTGTTTTATTATGAGTGTATAAAATTGATAGGGTCTATGGAAGAACCCCATAATATTAATAACATGTTTAAAAACACTAATTAATACATTGGAACTCTTACGCAGTGTTATAAATATTAAATACGAATAAATATAAGTAATTAAGCATTAAACTTGACGCGTGTAATAAGTAAGTCAAGGTCGTACAGGTTAATACATAATGTTGCTCTATACCTACCGTATACCGTGAAATATTACGAATGCTTGATAGAAAACTTACATGTAGACTTATAACTTATGGCTGAGTGAATCTATATACATATATAACATTTTAACACATCTATACTTACATATTAGTATATTATTTAGTATAGTAATGCTGCGGCCACATTAATGGGATATGCCAGTGAACATGGCGTATATCACCATTAACCATAGGTGTAGCCACGATCTACGGGAAATGGCATTGACAATGCCGTAGAAGTTTGGCATTAAGTCGGGTGGCGGTAAATTTTGGCAGATCAAAGAGGTTCAACGGCAGAATTATAGCATTATTTAGACATTTACCGTATGTGTGGCCACTCAGTTCTACGCGTAGTTTACCAGTGAAAAAATATGGCATAGTTAAAGGCATTGTTGGGCATTGACATTAACCTTAATGTAGCCGCAGCATGATGGATATTTCCTTAGGTGTCCTAAGTAAACAAATTGTAGTAAAGTAACATTTCAGAGAAACATGTAGGTGACCAACGAACAGCTGGGTGCTAATGATGATCTTAAGTTTGGTTTTTCACTAGTAGCATAGCAGGTTCATTGCCAGTGTGGTAAGAATGTCCTATGTGCTGTGCTAAGAACGTCGCTTAAGCCTTTCTGTAACTTCTTCCACTTGTTTACTTCTTAAGACAGCTAATTGGGTTTTCTGTTAAGAAATTTTCAGTACTAGCCCGGAGTTAGGAATTCGGTGGTGAGTCACACCCATGCCTTGGAGAGCACGTAAAGCTGTCGGTCCTACGCCTGATCTCTTTCCGGTCGTGTCGGATTTGCCATCCCATCGGGCTATGAGAGTGAGGGAATAGAGGGTGGACCTGTGTTTGAGCACACACTTGTGCACTATAATATCTCCCGCGCAGATGGCTAATCTCTGTGGAGATTGGAGATTGGGAGGACATTAAGACAGCTAAGGAAAAATAGATTATAACCATCGTATTATAAAGCATGAAGCAAAATAATTGACATAGTGATAAGCCATTTTTAGTATGCCTTTTAAGGCTGACAATGCATTATTGTCGCATTAGTACGACAAGCTTGCAGTAAATTATAAAAAAATTACATACTGTGCTGTGAAAGGCTTTCATCAATCATCACAATAACAATTGAAAACATAATTATCATTATCAGTATAAAAACAATTATATGGCATTTGCACATTCAGTTGTTTTGACCCTACATTTGAGCAAAACATTTAAAAAAAGACGTGTGGCACTCGGGGACTGCCGCAGTAAAGCTATTACATAGCATTTTTTATCAACGCCATCTAGCGGTGAGAGGAGTCCCGTGTCGGGTTATTTTCGTTACGGAATTTCTGGATTCGGTCTCCACACTCAAGGCCCGCGATAGAAGCTATGCAATAGCTTAAAAAAATATATTGAAATTGGTTCAGAGTTATGGAGTAACATCGCCAAAAAGAAAATACGCATCGAATTGTGAACCTCCTCTTTTTTTTAAGTCGGTTAAAAAGAATATTAGCCAAGCTAAAGTTGACTAATATCCTCCTATTTGGAAGGGCCAAATAAGCGTAAACCTTGTGCTAGGAGTGGGTACGACAATAGTGCAACGGGTGGGGTCCGAACCTGCAACCTTTCAGTTTTCAGTCCCCACCTTTAACCGTTGGGCTATTGAGGTATCGTACTTTGTTGCAAACTTGTTTTCTAAGCATTATAATTTTATGATTATACCTTGTTTTACCTCCTTACAGTACCACTACCTTGTCATTCAGTTGAACATATTAATTACTTAACGAGGAGGCAAAATATAGGCATATCACAGGCATAATTTTATATCTCCATACTATATGTCATTTTTGTAACTCTATCTAAATTGTACATAGGTGTAATAATTTTTGGTTGATTTCAATTATAGGTATCTTTATCTGCTAATTGCTATAATAGTTAATATCCTATTATATAATATAACTAGTAGGGCGCGTGGGTGCGCGGCCCGCTGCAGCGGACCGCGGTTTTTCTGCTCTTAGACTTTCAGGGCCTGATCATTTTCTACCACACAACCACAATTCCAACTTGTACACTCTTTAAGATAGACACCGACGAAATTTATATGACAGCCACCTTGAATCCACCATTTTGGTAGTTTTTTTCAGCTCATTGCCAATTGGATGAGGTTTCGAGTGATTTTTGTTTGGGTACCCTCAACCTATCTTCAATACCCTGTCCATGCTCCTCACCCGTCTCCGAAATCCTCAATCATCAGCTCCCTCCATATTTTTCATCCAAATGAATTTTTGTCCTCTATACGAAACCATCAGCGGAAAGGAACGTATCAAAGTCTTGCATACATTTTATATGAAAAAAAAAATCCGCCATCTTGAACTTTTTTCTATTTGTCACGTAGACCATCGAGCCTTGATCATCTTTTTCCAAGAAACCACTCTTCCATCTTTCATAGTCTCCGAGATAGGCACCGACGAAATTTGTATGGCTGCCATCTTGAATCCGCCATTTTGGATTTTTTTTCGACTCCCTGCCAATTGGATGAGGTTTCGAGTGACTTTTGTTTGAACACTCCCCACCTATCTTCGATACCCCGGCCGTGCTCCTCACCCGTCTCCGAAATCCTCAACCATCAGCTCTCTCCATATTTTTTCACCTAATGATTTTTTTTCCTCTATACGAAACCATCAGAAATTTTGAAAAGGAACCGTATAAAGTCTTGCATATATTTTGTATGGAAAAAATTTAAATCCGCCATCTTGAATTTTTTTTTTATTCATCAAGTAGACCTTCGAGTCCTGATCACCCTTTTCCAAGAAACCACTCTTCCATCTCTTATAGTCTCCGAGATAGACACCGACGAAATTTGTATGGCCGCCATCTTGAATCCGCCATTTTGGAGTTTTTTTTCGGCTCTCTGCCAATTGGATGAGGTTTCAAGTGACATTTGGTTGAACACCCCCCACCTATCTTCGATACCCTGGCCGGTGCTCCTCACCCGTCTCCGAAACCCTCAATCATCAGCTCTCTCCATATTTTTGTACCGAATGAATTTTTGTCCTCTATACGAAACCGTGAGTGAAAAAATTTTTTTCCATACAAAATTTTACAGGAGAGGTGATCAATGAGTCAGTGAATCAGTGAATCAGTGAATCAGTGAATCAGTGTGTCAGTGAATCAGCCCCAGTAGCTATATATATATTAATAATATTAACGGCACTTTAATTGACAGTAAATTCATTTGTTAATTATTTTATTCTTTAGTCAAACTCAGCTTTAAACAAGAAAAAAAAATTAGTGACTGGTCAAATATTTTCAGTTCCGTATCAAAAAACGCTGAAAAAACATGTTTCTAGTAGGGGATCCTCTCTTTAATTTCTAATTTCTTTTTATTATTTGTTGTTATAGCGGCTACAGAACCTTTTTTGGAAGTCGGTTAAAAATTAATTTGTTCACTAATGCTAGTTGTTACGGACAAAAGTTTTCAAAATAATTGCTGAATACTAATAAGCTGATTAGTAAATAGTGTCTTCACTTTTCATGTGATGTGAAATTCACACTTATTCCATACAAATAAGATTGATTTTACATCTTTATTTTAGATTTTACGTCTATCGCCTCAATTTTTTTTTTCAGGAAAGTATTACAAAGTAATGGAACTTGTTGTTTAAGTGGTGTGAATTGATTTGCATTAATTTTTGTAAGCGAAACAATTTGAATCTTTGTTTTATTTTGACGAATGTCTGATTTTGTGCAATACATATCGCTCATTTGCGATAAGGGTGACTTAATTTAAAATCGACGATTCGAGAGAATTCTCTCGTTAGAGAGTAATGTTTTGTGGATGCTGCGGTCTCGAAACAACACAGCGGCCAACAAAGCGACAGAGCATTAAGTCACAATCTCTCTCGCTCTTATTTTTTTAGCGTAATGTTGTTTTTATAGCAAAAAGTATAAATTTTCGACACTAAAATTGGTGAATTTTGAATTATGTCACCCTAGTCGCAAATGAGCGATATTTGTATTGCAGTATTAGCCTCGAGGGATGGGAATTGAACTGTCAACATTTCTGTTTTCAGTCTACACTGTTAACTACTGAGCTTTTGAGGTTTAAACCTGCATACTTATGCAGGTTGGTACAGTTCTTGCAATTCACGAGGGCGCGTGAGCTTTACTTGTGGTTACGTCGTGTACATACACATTGCGTAAGTGTGTGTGCCTGTCAGGAGCCTAGGTGGGAGCGGGCAGGCGCGAGAAAGCTCTCGCTCCCACTTATACAGATACGACACGCACACAGCCATGAGCCACGCGCCCTCGTGAGTTGAAAGAACTATATTAAACAGTCATGTAAAGTGTTAGGAAAACTTGCTTGTAATCGTAAGTCATAAACGACTTGTATGTTTACGCGATCAAGGTCGAAAGCAAAACAGAAAACCTTACCTAAAACAACCAACCAAAGTTGAGTCTTAAAGTCATAAAAAAAGCGGCCAAGTGCGAGTCGGACTCGCCCATGAAGGGTTCCGTAGCAGCAATTGCGGTTTATGATTTATGACGTATTAAAAAAAAACTACTCACTAGATCTCGTTCAAACCAATTTTCGGTGGAAGTTTGCATGCTAATGTACAGCCTATATTTTTTTTAGTTTTATCATTCTCTTATTTTAGAAGTTACAGGGGGGGGGGGGACACACATTTTACCACTTTGGAAGTGTCTCTCGCGCAAACTATTGAGTTTAGAAAAAAATGATATTAGAAACCTCAATATCATTTTTGAAGACCTATCCAAAGATACCCCACACGAATGGGTTTGATGAAAAAAAAATTTTGAGTTTCAGTTCTAAGTATGGGGAACCCCAAAATTTATTGTTTTTTTTTCTATTCTTGTGTGAAAATCTTAATGCGGTTCACAGAATACATCTACTTACCAAGTTTCAACAGTATAGTTCTTATAGCTTCGGAAAAAAGTGGCTGTGACATACGGACGGACAGACAGACAGACATGACGAATCTATAAGGGTACCGTTTTTTGTCATTTGGCTACGGAACCCTAAAAACGCCCACTTCTATGTATAAAATGACGTTGTATTGAATATACCTATCTAAATAGTTACATAGGTATATTAAATACGAAGTCAAACAAGCGGTAACTAGTTAAATAAACACATATATCGAGTTACCAATACTTGGAAAACCCTGTCATCTGTGACCTAAATAAACAGACACTATCATTTATTTATTGTACCTACTAGCTTTTGCCCGTGACTTCGTCCATGCGGAGTTAGGTTTTAAAAACCAGCGGGAACCTTACATTTTTTCGGGATATGGCCTATGTCACTCACCAAATCCTCAACTAGATTCGTAGCTCTGTCGTTGCAAGACTAACCGACAAACAAACACACTTTCGCTATAGGTACTTTAATATTATAAAGCTGAAGAGTTTGTTTGTTTGAGCGCGCTAATCTCAGGAACTACTGGTTCGAATTGAAAAATTATTTTTGTGTTGGATAGTCCATTTATCGAGGAAGGCTTTAGGCTATATAACATCACGCTGCGACCAATAGGAGCGAAGCATCAGTGAAAAATGTTGCAAAAACGGGGAAACGCGGACGAAGTCGCAGGCAACATCTAGTTTATAAAATTTATTAAAAGGATTATTATTTGATAAAATAGTTATCAGGACACATTACGTGATGAACCCTCAACAAGTTTAACTATAGTCTTATTCACTAAGTAAAAACTAAGTAAGTATTCACAAGCTTTTGACTTATACACTATCTGTGTATACACACACGTGACTTTTTTGTCGGGGGTTAAAAAATGAGTCCGTATAAAAAAAAGGAAACGGAAAATTCCAACAGCTGAGCTGAGCGCTTCTGGCTACACGCCACGTGATGTAACTCTAGGTCAATGTTAGTTACAAGTAGCGTTGCCAGACGTCCCGTATTTCCTGGGACATCCCGTATTTTAGGCATAATTTAAAATGTCCCGGCGGGACAGGCTATGTCCCGTATTTGAACTGTACTTCATTTTTCATTATGAAATCGATCCAAGTAGGTATACACACACGCAACATTCGTTAAAAAGCGAGTTGATGACCATTTATAATTACGATTATAATTGTATTGATTATTATTGCAGATACGTTAAAACGAATAAAAATATGTTTAAATTGACTCGACCCTCGGAAAAATATAAAAAAAAAATGACACTAACTAATTTTGTTTTTTATTTGTCCCGGGTAAAAAACAGAAATCCCGAATTTTTTACCCATTTAACCATTTGTCCCTTATAGGCTGAAACAAAATCTGGCAACCCTAGTTACAAGGTTAAGTAAAGACATCATTATCATCCTAATTCTGAACCACAATATTACAACATGGGGTTATTCAAGGGGTGGACCAACGACTCCTGAAAAACTGGCGACGCATTTTTTTTTAAAGAATACTAGCTTTTGGCCGCGACTTCGTCCGCGTGACTTGGGAAGTTGGGTTACTGTTTTTCCGGGGTCAAGACAGACTTAGGACTTAGTAAGTCACGCGTACTAAGTCCTAAGTCTTAGTACTTTCCTAAAAAAACCCGTTCAATACAAAATGTATGAGAAAATGTAATTTTTTCGTGAATTTTTCCGATATTTTAATAGTTATTCTGCTATTCGGGACAGAGACATACCCAAATCATAAACCATGAAAATCGGTCCAGCCTTTCTAGAGATACAAGGGTTCGAACAAACCCGACTTTGCAGTCTTTGCAAGTAAAACAGCGTATAACTTATTGTTGTTGGGTTGTTACGTTCCCTCAAATATGATTGAGCGAAGCAACGGCTGGATCATGCGTCATGCTCGTGAACGGGTGCCACCAACGGGAATGGGTCTGCTTTGACTGCCCATCTTAACATTTTTGTTTCAAGCATTTTTGAAACTTCATTGCGGAAACACTATGTACATAGCTTGGTTTTGTTACTCGTACCTATTGTAAATTTTTTTTTTTGAAAAGAGCAACTGCTGAGTTTCTTGCCAGCTCTTCTCAGCAGAATCTGCATTCCGAACTGATGGTAGATTTATGGCGTGTCATAAGAGCTACAAGTTGGCCTACATGAAATTAATAAATTTTGATTTTTATGTGTTTTTGACCGATTTATTTTCTATTTTTGCAAATGTTATTCTCACATGTAACATTTACGATTGTAATTGGTGAATATCCACATTTCGACAACAGTAAAATACCCAATTGTGTACTATTGTCGTACCCACTGAACCTAATAGGCTAGTAACTAGGGAATGCAATCTCGATCTCGCGAGATCTCGTTTTCGCGAGATCTCGGCCTTTTTGAGCGAGGTTGATCTCGGCCGAAAAAAGGGCGAGATCTCGCGAGATTAACGAGATTGCACTCGAGCATAAAAAAGTCTTATTCGAAGCGCGGACTGACACTGACGGAGTTGCGACCTGTCGGTTTCGTGCGGTGCGCGAATTAATTTTTAAATTACTAAAAGATTTGCGTTTGATATTAGAAGAGAAGACTGGTTGTTTTTTTCATTTGGTATTTCAAATTCAAAATTTATTTATTTCATGTAGGCCAACTTGTAGCTCTTATAAATCTACCATCGGTTCGGAATGCAGATTCTGTTTCTAAGAAGAACCGGCAAGAAACTCAGCAGTTGCTTTTCAAAAAATAAAAATATTTTTTTTTATAATAGGTAACCAAACTGTGCTATGTGTAACAGTGCTTCCACAGTGATTTGATTGAAACGTACGTCAAAGTTTACTACTTAGAAGTTTATTAAAAAATTATAGACAATTTGATTCATAAAAGTCTATTGAAAAAATTCGTGAAAATAAATGTTATCTTATAATACTTATAATTTTTATTATTTTTTTTCTAATTTATTCAAATTTTGTGATTATTTGCAAAAAAAACATACAAAACTGCCAATCTCGCGAGATCTCGAAATTGGCGAGATCTCGCAGTATTGTTACTTACGATCTCGCGAGATCTCGCTTGAGCCCCAATCTCGCGAGATTTGCATTCCCTACTAGTAACTGATCTTATAGACCAAATAGAATTACACTGGTCGAAATTCAAGGCATAAAGTGGGACAGCAGTACTATGACGTCACCACCTGCGTACGTGCCGTTGTCGGTGTTTCCTACAATTTATTCACCCGTTGCTATTTATAGCGAGGTGCAGACTGCAAGGAGGAAGTTAGGTGTAAGGGCTTGGACGTACACGAGGCCTGGCGACGCGTCATAACGTCACAAATACTCTACGCCATTAAATTACAACATGGGGTTATTCAAGGGGCGGACCAACAAATTCCTGAAAAGCCGGCAACGCATTGGTGGTGCCTCTGGTGCTACAAATGTTCATGGGCGGCGGTAATCACTTAACATCAGGTGACCCGCCTGCTCGTTTGCTCGCTAAAATAAAAATTCTTTTATAAAAACCGACTTCAAACGCCACTACAAAGTATATCACTTGTGCCTATACAATTTGAAGAGTTCCCTCGATTTCACCAGGATCCCATCATCAGACGCTAACCTGATGACAATGGGACAACCTGGGATGTATACCCTTTCAAACAAAAAAAGAATTTTCCAAATCGGATCAGGCGTCTTCGAGTAATCGGAGAACATAAATAAAAAAAAAATGCTATTGCATAGCATTTTTTATCAACGCCATCTAGCGGCTCACCGTCAGATGGCGTTGTTAAAAAATGCGCCATCTAGCGGCTCACCGTAGAGGAGTCCCGTGTCAGGTTATTTTCGTTACGGAATTTCTGGATTCGGTCTCCACGCTGGCCCGCGATAGAAGCTATGCAATAGCTTAAAAAGATTCCGACGAATTGAGAAACTCCTCCTTTTTTGGAAGTTGGTTAAAAATAAAGATGATTGAAGAGTGAAGGATTGAAGATATAATAGGCTTATGGCTAAATACGCTTCATGACAGTATTTATTTATCGATACTTAAATATAGATACATAACAAAAACAATGTTGTACGAGAGATCAAAGTCCACTGACGTAAATACTACTGCATGAACTAATCCATACAACAATGCATTTGAATGCAATGCTAGATGTCCACGTGGATAGGTACAAGCTCAACGTAAAACGTCCATTGACATGTTGGTCCGCCCCTTGAATAACCCCACGTTGTAATTTTTTTTTTTGATGATGCAGTCTAAGACGGTAGCGGGCTAACTTGGAAAGGGTATGGCAGTGTAAATTCAACCCATACCCCTAATCTGTTTCTACACGCCATCGTGCCGGAACGTTAAATCGCTTGGCTGCACGTCCTTGACGGTAGGGTGGTAAAAAGCGTTCCACCGGATCAGAACTGAGACAATTCAGAAATTATAAATTCCTAAATTGCCTCCGCCGCGAACCAAACCCGAGACCTCCCAGATATAAGACCACAGCGCTCATCACTACGCCAGGGAGGTTGTCCGATACAGGACGCGGCCAAAGCTTCCCACCAGACCAGAGACAATTCAGAAACTATAAATTCCCAAATTGTCCCCGCCGGGAACCGAACATGAGACCTTTTTTTTTTTATTCTATGACAAGATAGCCCTTGACTGCGATCTCACCTGATGGTAATTGACGATTCAGTCTAAGACGGTAGCGGGCTCACTTGGAAGGGGTATGGCAGTGTAAATTCAACCCATACCCCTAATCTGTTTCTACAGGCCATCGTGCCGGAACGCGAAATCGCTTAGCGGCACGTCCTTGACAGTAGGGTGGTAAAAAGCGTTCCACCGGATCAGAACTGAGACAGTTTAGAAATTATAAATTCCCCAATTGCCCCCGCCGGTAATCGAACCCGAGACCTCCCAGATATAAGACCACAGCGCTCACCACTACGCCAGGGAGGTCGTCCGATACACGACGCGGCCAAAGCCTCCCACCAGACCAGAGACAATTCAGAAACTATAAATTCCCAAATTGCCCCCGCCGGGAATCGAACCCGAGACCTCCCATTTATAAAACCAGTGCTCACCACTGCACCAGGGAGGTCGTCAAGTGCATAAACGAGTGGTATTAAACGGGGCTTAAATCTATCAAGCTATCTTTATATATCGTAAAATGATATAGAGATTATCGTGTATACGAGTGCCATTTAAACAACAGCTTTTTATATTTTATCGCTACTAATCTATATCATCTTTCGAAGCACCGCGAAGCAACGGCTGGATCATGCGTCATGCTCGTGAACGGGTGCCGCCAACGGGAATGAGTCTGCTTTGTCTTGTGTTAACATGTGTTGGATTATATGTACCTACGTATGCATTTTTAAGCTTCATTGTGGAAGCACTGTTTACATAGCATAGTTTTGTTACCTATTGTAATTTTTTTTTTTTAAAAGAGCAACTGTTGAGTTTCTTGCCGGCTCTTCTCAGCAGAATCTGCACTCCGAACCGGTGGTAGATTTATGACATGTCATAAGAGCAACAAGTTGGCCTACATGAAATAAATAGATTTTGAATTTTTTTGAATTTTCTATATCAGTTGAAAGTAAAACCGGCCAAGTGCGAGTCGGACTCGCACACTAAGTATTCCGTACCATAAAGCGTATAGAATCAAATAATAGAAATGTTTATTTCCCTTTTTATTTCCACACCATCTTTAGTAGGTACTACTTCCATGTTCCACACAGAAAACAATTTTTGCGAGTAATGACAGTTGACACTTCACAGGGCGGGAATTCGCAATGTCATTTCGTTTTTTTTTTCTTTCTTTACGTTCCGTTTTGTGTTGCTTTTTAACCGACTTCCAAAAATTCGTCGGAATCTTTTTTTTTTTAATGTATGTTCCCCGATTACTCAAAAATGCCTGGGCCGATTTGGAAAATTCTTTTCTTGTTTGAAAGGATGTACTTCCCAGGTGGTTCCATTGTCATCAGGTCAGGATCTGATGATGAGATCCTGGATAAATCGAGGGAATTCTTCAAATTTTTTAGGCGCAATTGATAAACTTTGTAGTGGCGTCCGAAGTCGGTTAAAAAAAAAAAAATTCTACATTTATAATATACACTAGATGATTACCGCGACTTCGTTCGCGTGGATCAAGGTTTTATATTCCCGCGGGAGCTCTCTTATTTCCTGGGATAAAAAGCGTATGCTTTTCCAGACTATAATAATCTATCTCTGTGCCCAAATTCAGCCAAGTCGGTTCTGTAGCTTTTACGTAAAAGAGTAACAAACATCCATCCATCCATCCATACTTACAAATTTTTGCGTTTATAATATTAGTAGGATAGTCTGAAATTTAAAACTGTATCATCACATCACTTGAATAAGTTAGATTGCACTCAAGGGCTACCTTGTCATCGAATAAATAAATCAATAACCTTTCTTTGTTTCACTGTTGTTTGTTATCTACCAAGGTTACTGATTAAAGATCTCTATTTGCTATCGATGTAAGTGATCTGAATTTTTTTTAAATGGCCCCCTAGCGATAACGATAACGCCTTACAACGATCACGCACGAGGCTACGTGTTTTCCTACAAATAAATAAAATTGAAGTGTCTATTTGTAATATCTAAATAACAGCTTTTTACTAAACGATATGAAAGTAAAAACCCCGTAGGGTTCTGTTTTTTTTGGAACCCTAAAAATTGTCGCAGGACAACCGCGGCGCCGCGGCGGCGCAGTGGTGAACGCTGTGGTCATATAACTGGGAGATCTCGGGTTCGATTAGAAGCATGGGTTGAATGTACACTGCTATACCCCTTCCAAGATAGCCCGCTACCATCTTACACTACATCATCACAAAGAAAATTACAACATGGGGTTATTCAAGGGGCGGACCAACAAATTCCTGAAAAGCCGGCAACGCATTGGTGGGGCCTCTGGTGCTACAAGTGTCCACGGGCGGCGGTAATCACTTAACATCAGGTGACCCGCCTGCTCTTTTGCTTGCTAAAAATATAAAAGGAAAAAAAAGGACATGATAGGACATTACTTTTTTACAGAGAGATTAGTTTTGTTGCTATCATAACACTTTTGTTTGTTTTTTTTTTAATCATTCTTTTTGTCTTTGTGAATGTTTTTATTTGTCCATGTTGTGTTTACTTTTAAGTATTCACTACACTGAGCTAGTATGTAGTTAGTCGTTAGTATGTTCATTAATGTATTAGTGTAAGTGTTTGTAAGTAAACCTAATAAATAAAATAAAAAAGCGGCCAAGTACGAGTCGGTCTCGCCCATGAAGGGTTCCGTAGCAGCAATTGCGGTTTACGATTTATGACGTATTAAAAAAAAACTACTCACTAGATCTCGTTCAAATCAATTTTCGGTGGAAGTTTGTATGGTAATGTACATTATATATTTTTTTTAGTTTTATCATTTTCTTATTTTAGAAGTTACAGGGGGGGGGGGGGGGGGACACACATTTTACCACTTTGGATGTATATCTCGCGCAAACTATTCAGTTTAGAAAAAATGATATTAGAAACCTCAATATCATTTTTGAAGACCTATCCAAAGATACCCATTTAACACGAATGGGTTTGATGAAAAAAAAATTTTGAGTTTCAGTTCTAAGTATGGGGAACCCCAAAATTTATTGTTTTTTTTCCTATTCTTGTGTGAAAATCTTAATGCGGTTCACAGAATACATCTACTTACCAAGTTTCAACAGTATAGTTCTTATAGTTTCGGAAAAAGTGGCTGTGACATACGGACGGACAGACATGAATCTAAAAGGGTTCCGTTTTTTGCCATTTTGGCTACGGGACCCTCAAAATTACAGGACAGGATGTCCTGTATCAGCTGACGCGTTTATTGTGGATACAAATTAATGAACTATCGCCTAAATAACCTTGACGTCACTTTATCATTGTTTTTTTCCAATTGAGTACCGCTTCGCTTAAAAGGAGCATATAATGTACTAGCTTTACCCCGCGGCTTCGCTCACGTTAAGTTCGATTATTCCAACCCCTATTTTATCCCTTTAGGGGTTGAATTTTCAAAAATCCTTTCTTAGCGGACACCTACGTTATAATAGCTATCTACATGCAAAATTTCAGCCTGATCCATCCAGTGGTTTCAGCTGTGCGTTGATAGATCAGTCAGTCAGTCAGTCAGTCACCTTTGCCTTTTATATATTTAGACTAGCTGTTGCGCGCGACTTCGTCCGCGTGAATTTCTGTTATTATGATCGCGATGAAGAAGTTTTTAAAAGAATATATTTTAAATATGGATAATTTTCCCCGTTTTTGCAACATTTTTCTCTGATGCTTCGCTCCTATTGGTCGCAGCGTGATGTTATATAGCCTAAAGCCTTCCTCGATAAATGGACTATCCAACACAAAAATATTTTTTCAATTCGAACCAGTAGTTCCTGAGATTAGCGCGTTCAAACAAACAAACTCTTCAGATTTATATATTAGTATATATACATCACTATCACTACATGTTATAAAACAAAGTTCCCCGGTCGGTCTATCTCTGTTTGTCTGTCTGTTCGCGATAAACTCACTAACTACTGAACGAACACCAATAGATAGGATGATTCGTCATGAGAAACGTTTAACAAAGTACAAACCAACTTTAATGACAGTTAACAAGTAACAACTAATTTCCACAAAAATTGGTTGAAGCTACGTGGGGTTTAATGGATTTAATAATAAAATAATGTCCTCCCGACCGAATGGCCACGGCGGTAAATCTCCACAGAGATTAGCCAACTGCGCGGGAGATATTATAGTGCACTAGTGTGCGCGCAAACACAGGTACACTCTCTACTCCCTCACTCTCGTAGTCCGATGAGACGGAAAATCCGACACGACCGGAGAGAGATCAGGCGCAGGACCGACAGTTTTACATGCTCTCCGAGGCACGGGGGTGACACCTTCGATCACAGAAGAAATCTGTGATCGAACACACTGCCAACTTCCTAACTCCGGGCTAGTATTGAGATTTTCTTGGCAGAAAAACCCATTGGTAAAGTTTTGATCCGACCCAGGAATCGAACCCGAGACCTCGTCATCCGCATTCGAACTTCTTAACCACTAAACCAACGGGGCAATTTAAACTGTCTATCACTACTACTGATAACCATGCTTTCAAATCAAATTAAATCAAAATTTATTTATTTCATGTAGGTCAACTTGTAGCTCTTATGACACGTCATAAATCTACCACCGGTTCGTAATGCAGATTCTGCTGAGGAGAGCCGGCAAGAAACTCAGCAGTTGCTCTTTTTAAAAAAATTTTACAATGGTTAACAAAACTATGCTATGCACACAGTGTTTCCACAAAGAAGTTTCAAAAATGCACACCTACCACAACCTAACACACGTTAAGATGGGTAGACACAAAGCAGACCCATTCCCGTTGGTGGCACCCGTTCACGAGCACGACGCATGATCCAGCCATTAAAAGCTTGTTTTTTCAGCCTTTAAAAGCTTGTTTTTCAAAATTAAATTTTGAACTTTACAATTGTTTTTTTTTAATATTAGCCAAGCTGAAGTTGAATATTATCCTCATATCTCCTCCAAATAAGTGGAAAGCTTGTGCTAGGAGTGGGTAGGTACGACAATTAGTAAACCGGTGGGGCTCGAACCTGCGACCTTTCAGTTTTGAGTCCGCACCTTTAACCGTTGGGCTATTGAATATTTGTTTACCAACTAAGATTATAAAAAAGAGGAAAATCACCCAACGTGACGTCAATATTATCAACCCACTATTATAATAGAGATAGATTAGTCTGTATTTTTGTGTTTTTCGTAATGAAAAAAATTAATCTGCATATTTTGGCTGGGCATCAACATTATTTAGATCGTTAGGGTTGTTTCCACTCATTTTAATTCTTACTGTCTCGATTTAGACACAGTCGTCGTTAATCGATAGATTTCCAATGCTGGACATACATAAAGGACTTCACATACGGCAGCTATAATGTAAAGATGTATATTATAGCACAATGCATCTCATTACATCTTTCCATATAAATTGTCAGGAGACCACACACGACAGCTATAATGTATATTTTTACATCTTCGTATCTTAAGATACAGAGCGATACGAAAATATACATTTATATTTCGATACATATCATTTTGAGACGTATACCTATGGAATGAAGGGAAAGATATATTACATTACCTGCTCCGTGTGTGATAGGTTAAGATAATGTAAAGCTATACATCCCCGTATGTAATGTACATTAATATACATTATAGCTGCCGTGTGTGAAGTCCTTAATATTATCTAGTGGCGGATTTATACATTTGCCACCAGTAGGCTATTCAAATTTTACCGTTCCTAATTTATCTATTTAAATCGATGGATAATTTTTCACCCGTTTTATGTAAGAAAAGCTTTTTTTTATTCGACGTCAAAATAGTCCTTGTCTGCGATCTCACCTGATGGTAAGTGACGATGCAGTCTAAGATGGTAGCGGGTTGACTTGGAACGGGTATGGGTACTTCAACCTGGTGGGAGGCTTTGGAATTTGCTAGTTACCCTACCATCAAAGACGTACCGCCAAGAAAATTAGCGTTCCGGCACGATGGCGTGTAAAAACAGATTAGGGGTCTGGATTGAATGTACACTGCCATACCCCTTCCAAATTCTCTCTCTGCGTCGTGTTCCCCATTACTGAGGGTCGTGACCCCTTCCACCAAGGACTCTTTTGTAGACGATGTCGCGCCATGTGCCTCAGATTTTTGCGACATGCAGGGCTTCGTGGACCTTACTATCGAGAGTGGTGCGGATTTGGTCTGACCAACGCATCGGGCTACGACCCCGAGGTCTCCCCGTCCACTTTGCCAGTAATCACGATCTTTTCTATATTAGCTTGCTATCTTTAAGACTGAATCTTCCCTTACCATCAGGTGAAATCGCAGTCAAGGACTAACTTGTCATCGAATAAAAAAAATAAGATAGGCGTTACTTCGCAGAAGACGTGGAATCATTTCATATATCATCAAAATGTATTTTTCGAAACTAAATAACATCCTTTACTAACAGGAAAAACTGACGATTCATTGTAAAAACTTGGTCAGTGACGATGGTCGCGCGCCGCGTTGTTGTTTGGACTTTGCGCCCATTTCACGTATTTACAAATAAACATGGCCTTGGCGGCGAGACGAAATGCGTGACGAATTTATTTATATACTAGCTGATGCCCGCGACTTCGTACGCGTGGATTGAGGTTTTTTAGATTCCTGCGGGAACACTAACAGGAAAACTGGCGATTCATTGTAAAATCTTGGTCAGTGACATGCAACGATGGTCGGGCGGCGCGTTGTTGTTTGGACTTTGCGCCCATTTCGTGTATTTACAAATAAACATGGCCTTGGCGGCGAGACGAAATGCGTGACGAATTTATTTATATACTAGCTGATGCCCGCGACTTCGTACGCGTGGATTGAGGTTTTTTAGATTCCTGCGGGAACACTAACAGGAAAACTGGCGATTCATTGTAAAATCTTGGTCAGTGACTTGCAACGATGGTCGCGCGGCGCGTTGTTGTTTGGACTTTGCGCCCATTTCACGTATTTACAAATAAACACGGCCTTGGCGGCGAGACGAAATGTGTGACGAATTTATTAATATATACCTATTATCATTGTGAGAGCAGAGAGATTCTGTCAGGATAGAACTCTTTGATTTTCCGGGATAAAATGTAGCTTATGTGTTAATCCTGGGTATGAGCTATCTCCGTTCCAAATAAACTTTCGCCTTTATAATAGAATCAGAATCAGAAAAATCTTTATTGGCAGACTTTTTGC
The DNA here is from genome assembly GCA_933228805.2 of Hipparchia semele. Lineage (NCBI taxonomy): Eukaryota > Metazoa > Arthropoda > Insecta > Lepidoptera > Nymphalidae > Hipparchia > Hipparchia semele. Next base: position 5,520,165 of record OW121736.1, read on the forward strand.
AGACATTAACACCCAAAAGTACAAAATAAATCAAAATTTAAAAAACACAGCTACGATAGGTATTAGATATCGTTACTTTGTACCAAAAGGTCAGTCACTCAGCTTGTGTTGGGGCTCCTAGCCCCACAGACTTAAAATTCTGGTGATACCACCAAGTTTCGCATCTGTGGGTGGTGCCAGGTGCCCCAACGCTGATTTTCAGTGACCGCCTTTAAATGCTATTTTATATTAGTGTGATAGACAAATAAATATTGGGGTGATTCTATCAATTGACACTAGTTCCGATCTCGGCGGAGTCAATTTGGGAATTTATAATTTCTGAATTGTCTCTGGTCTGGTCTGGTGGGAGGCTTTGGCCGTGGCTAGTTACCAACCTACCGTCAAAGACGTGCCGCCAAGCGTTTTAACGATCCGGCACAATGATTTTCTGCAAAACTAATCAAAAAATACATTTGAAGTTATTGTTAAAATTACAGTAGGTATGCCTCTTCGTCTTTTGTTTTGCAAACTTTGTTTTTCTTTAATTATTTGCATTCACTTCATGCTACTACATATACATGCACGATGGCGTGTAGAAACCAATTAGGGGTTTGGGTTGAATTTACACTGCTATACCCCTTACAAGTTAGCCCGCTACCATCTTAGACTGCATCGTCACTTACCATCAGGTGAGATCGCAGTCAAGGGCTATCTTGTCAACGAATAAAAAAAATTATAAAGATATAATAATTCACAAATTATAACTTGTCGTTTGTTAATCAGCATGTGACAGGTAAAATAACGATTCCGCGTAGCAATAATATTCCTGGTGTTGCGTTGCCATGGCGCCGAGCCATCTTGGTATGAACAAATAAGCCGTAAATATCAGCTGACAAATACTTTTCCCGTGCTAGGGACCTTACGCACTACGTAGCACGACCTAGACTGGCCGTGGGCGTTTTGGTTGCAAAAGTTAGTACGCTCACGCGGACAATGATTTACCGGCAGGATCTCCGAAAACAGCCTGTTTTGGATTCAATAGTAAACAATCAAATATTCTTTGTTTTGATTGGTTAAAAATATATGTTGTAGTTTAATACACGTTCTAAATTATTTTACCGTTCAAAAGTCCATATTTTGAACTTCACTCGATCAAATAATATTCCGAAAACAGTGTAGTTTTTAATTGTTTTTCAGGTTGTATGTATAGTATATCAAAGTTAAACTAAAAAAATAATGTCAAAAAATAGGCAAAAGCTTTTAGAAGAATATTTTACCGTTAATTTTTCTCTAAAAAGTTTACTTTTTTTTTTATCAAGACTGTTTTACTTTTTTTTAACAAAGTGGCTCGTGCGCCTCACTTAATTTGCTTGCAAATTACTGCGGCCGAAGATCGTGCCCTTAATCGAGCTTTGAGATCATATCAGAAATGAGAAGATCCGCAAGAGAAATGAAGTTGTTGACATAGCTTAGCGAGTCGCGAAGCTGAAGTAGATGATAATGAGCAGGACATAAGAAGTAGTTCGAAGAATTGATGGCCGTGGTGTCCCAAGGTGCTGGAATTGCGATCCCGCACCGAAAAGAGCAGTACTTGCAGTTCAAATTCAAAATTATTTATTTCATGTGGGCCAACTTGTAGCTCTTATGACACGTTATGATTCTACAACCAGTTCGGAATTCATATTCTACTGAGAAGGTGACAAGAAACTCAGCAGTTGCTCTTTTCATAACAAAATATCCCCTACTAGGTACATCAACGACATCAGACGAGTCTCACGGAGCCGCTGGATATAGGGTACAAGACTGAAGCTTGTGGAAACAAATGGAAAATACCTTTGTTTGTGGACGTCTATTGGTTTATTAAGAAGAAGGACAATGTTTGTCAGAATACATAAAGTTTTGTCGCAACGACTAGTCACGACAAATTGTGGTCGTTGTGGTCAAGTGCGTAAAGTGATGAGTCATTACGACCATCTGTGTGATAATATTTGCATCTTGTCCGCGAGTTCGTCCTCGTGAAGTTAGGTTTTTAAAAATCCAACTCGAATTGTCTGTTTTTCCGGGAATGAAGCCTACTCTCACTCTCTGTCATGCTAAACTATACCTATACAAAAAATACGGCGTTCCGTTATTCCCTTACTGTGTGATTGAAGGACAAACCAATAAAGCAACAAACATAATATTACTTACGATGGCTCAACGGCTCATTTATGCTCAAACGGAAGTTCCGTTTGAGCATAAATGAGCTACTCCATCCAAATCTGCGACCATAACCACGATGAGTCAGTCTGGTCGTGGGCACGCGTAGTGCGCGCTGACCCTTATACTATATTTAACATCATTATCCATGAGTAAAATACGTCAACGCCAAAGGTGTCTATGAATCGACGTGGACTTTGGAGTCATATTGTCTATTCATAAACAAAACAAGTACTTGGTTTACGGTCCAAGTCTTTGAATATGGTTTCAAACCGATTTGACGACCTACCTGGCGCAGTGGTGAGCGCTGGGAAGTCTCGGGGTTCGATTCCCGGCGGGGGCAATTTGGGAATTTACAATTCCTGAATTGTCTCTGGTCTGGTCTGGTGGGGAGGCTTTGGCCGTGCCTAGTTACCAACCTACTGTCAAAGACGTGTCGCCAAACGTTTTAGCGTTCCGGCACTATGGTTTTCTGCAAAACTAATCAATATTAAAAAAAAAACTTTTGAAGTTATTTTTAAAAACACAGTATCGTCGTTTGTTTTGCAAATTTCTATGTTTTTCTTTAGTTTTTTGTATTCAATTCATGCACCTACATAATTATAAAGATAATTATTCACAAATTATATGTTTGACGCCCCGTCAGGGCATTGCAAAGGCGTTTTGGCATATTTGGATTAAGGCAATTTTACATTTACTTATTATTATTTATTTTATGCTTTTGTTTGCCTTATGGCATAGATAATAATGAGACAATGTACCATGAAAATGTACCGATCGTGTTAATGTACCAGGTATGAGCGAGAAGCTTGTGACGTTGCCTTTACAAAGAATATTAGCCAAGCTGAACTTGACTTATATTCTCCTCTCCTCTCCAGATAAGCGAAAAGCTTGTGCTGGGAGTGGGTACGACAGTAGTGCAATGGGGGGGATTCGAACTTGCGACCTTTCAGTTTTCAGTCCGCACCTTTAACAGTTGGGCTATTGAGGCTTAAATTGGCAGCGTATAAACTTTTTTAACCCCCGACGCATAACAACGGGGTGTTATTAATTTGACATGTCTGTGTGTGTGTGTGTGTGTGCGCGTGTGTGTGGGTGTGTGTCAGTGGCATCGTAGCATCGATTTTGATTTTGTTTTTTTTTTTTTTGTTTGAAAGGTGAATTATTCGGGAGTGTTCTTGGCTATATTTGATAAAAATCGGTCCAAGATGGGCGCCGCCACAAAATGGCGGATTACGTAATATTTTTTCACAACTCTCTCAATATGGGTATCAAATGAAAGGGCTTGACTAGTAGAATACTATGATAAATTTCAAATCCAAGATGGCCGCCACCACAAAATGGCGAATTACATTTTTTTTTAATTTCGCATGTCGGTGGTGTTTTTTCAATGTACGCTTCTGTAAGCATCTGTTCACAAATTGATTTATTGGATCGATTGGAACGAAAGATTCAATAAAGTTTCTCATCAAGACGACAAAAGCAGTTTTCCGAACCGATGGCTTGGAAAATATCTTGGAATCTATTCTCTCCCTCTATTATAACATATCCCTCTCTCCCTGTTTCTGCTTCGTTATCCTCATTTTTTTAATACATTATAGGCACACGCTTACCACTATTACACCTGTTGGAAAGTGATGATGTGGTCTTAGGTGTAACGCGTTTACTTAGAAGATGCCTATTCACTCTTGTTTTAAAGATACCCAAATTGTACGTGTTAGGAAACACAGATCTTGGAAGAGCATTCCAGACCCTAGCCGTGCGGAACAGGAATGAAGACTTAAAGCGCTTAGTGCGCGTAGATGGAATATCAACGACGTAGGGATGGAAGCTCACCCTATGTCTTGCAGTGCGGTGAATTTCTCAAGGTGTCGCGACCTGATTTCCAACAAAGCCGATTAGTTTGGTGGTCGATCCCCCGCTCTTAAAAGTCAAAACTTAACCGCTGGCATGCATCGATTTTCTGAGCCGTCGACTCGGATACTTGACGGGGCTCCCATTAAGTCGAAGTAACGCGCACTTTGCAGTTTTACGTAACATTAATAGAAGAGCGTTTTTAACATCGATGTAAGGCTGCCTAATTGCAACTGACCTCAATAGGCAGTGAAACTTTTTTAAATTGTGCAAGAATATGTTTTCCTCCCTACTTCTAAAAAAACTACCCTCATTACTGAGGGTAGTTTTTTTTAGTAAAAAATATTAGATAAGCTGAATTTGACTATTCTCCTCTCCAAATAAGCGAAAAGCTTGTGCTAGGAGTGGGTACGACAATAGCGCAACGGGTGGGGCTCGAACCTGCGACCCTTCAGTTTTCAGTTTGCACCTTCTTTTTCTTCTCCTCCTCCTTCTACACTAACAACACTATCACCAATCACTTCACCACAGCAATATCTAACTATCAGAATAACCACGATAACAACGAATCACGATTATTGAATATCGCATCACGAGTGAAGGTTGAACACTGACCCAATACACGCTGTGCGTCTCCTTTTTATGGACCGAACGAGTGGGGAGCAATGACGTAATGCTCTCGATACCATTATTATAAAACTACCCTCACTAGAAGATACCATTATCTGTTGCCAACCTACACCTACTCTCTGAAATGTATAACATGTACCATATTCTGGCAAAATAAAAAATGATTGATTGATTGAATAGGCTACTTGTCAAACTACACGTGTTATTCCATAAACTTAATTAATATGATGTAATTTCTCTTTGCAGGGTTGAACGCGTGCGAAAGAAAATCCTACATTTTCCTAAGAAAGGAGTTACCAGTGAGGTAAGTGACTCATTATGTTATAGTAGCTGATGCCCGCGACTTTGTCCGCGTAGATTTAGTTCTAAAATCCCGCAGGAACTCTTTGATTTTCCGGGATAAAAAGTAGCCTATGTCACTCTCCAGGTCCCCAAATATACCCATGCAGAAAATCACGTCGATCCGTTGCTTTGTTACGGTGTGAATAAAGGACAAACCAACAAACAAAAACTCGCATTCGCCCCACACAAGAAAAGTGATTTTTTCTTTGTTTTCTGCTCAACCAAAACAATTACTGTTATAATACGATGGTACGGAACTCTTCACGTGCGAGTCCTACTCGCACTTTGCCGATTTTTTTTCTATCTACCTACAAAATTTCAGGAAATTCGTGTGAAAAAAGCAACGTTTTGGCTGGTTAGAATCGAAGGCCAAATATTATGAATGAGCTGTTCTTTCACAATAGATACCGGTAGATATCTCAAAGCAAATGTTTGTTCTAGATAAGAATTTTTTACGACTATTTTTCCAGTACTTAATAGGTACCTACTATAAATAAATAAATAAATAAAATAAATAGCCATTTATTCCCAAGATTGTTAGGTACATACATATTTAAGTCATATACATTATTTCATTATTAATAAGTCAATTTCATTATTTTGTTAATTTGTCAAATATAATCAATTATTTCAATACAGTCAAATCATAAATTATAATTTATATTATTAGAAATAAATTTATTGTTTTAAATGTCAAATGTTGTTATTTTTTATTTGGGTACCCATTTTCGGGTAAAGGCCTCCTCCATCCTTTTCCACTTCGACCTCTCTCCAGCAAGCCTCGTCCACGTGGGCCCCGCGACATCCTCCAGGTCATCTCTCCATCGAGCGCGCGGGCAGCCGCGTGGGCGGATGTGGTCGCGCGGCCACCAGTGCAGCACGCGTTCGCTCCACCGGCCGTCCCTTGCCCGAGCCGCATGGCCAGCCCAACGCCATTTCAGCCTACATGCGAGCTCCGCAGCATCAGTCACCCCTGTTCTATCTCGAATCTCTCTGTTTCTTACGCGGTCGCTCAGCTTTATACCTAACATACTCCGTTCTGTCGCTCTTTGGAATACTTGTATTTTCTGTATAATTCTTTTTGTAAGCGCCCAGGTTTGGCAACCGTACAAAAGGGTTGGCAGGACTATAGAGTCCATTGCCTTCTTTTTCAGTGATAGTGGAATTTTTGCCTTAAAAATATGTTTAAGAGACCAATATTTGCCCCAAGCGATCTTGATTCTCCGCTCTACTTCTTTTATGGTGTGGTCAGCAAATGATATGTTTTGGCCGAGGTATGTATATTCTTCCACGTAATTAATTGTTTGCGTTTGAATTATCGTGGGTATCTCTACACTATTTGTCATTACACATGTCTTGTTAGCATTCATTTCCAATCCACACTTTTGACTTTCTTGGTCTAGGCTTTTAAGCATATGGTAGAGATCGTCGTGGTTTCCACTTATCAGCACAATATCATCTGCAAATCTCAAATGATTTAGATACTCCCCATTTATTTTAATTCCTAAATTTTGCCAATTTAACTTTGAAAAGATGTGCTCTAGTAGAGCCGTGAATAAATTTGGTGAGACTGGATCTCCTTGTCTAACGCCTCTCTTTATCGGGAACGAAGCACCTGTCCTATCCAACTTTACAGTGGCTCTACTATTTTTATATATGGCCTGTAACAGATCTATGTATTTTCTCTCAATCCCTTGCTGTTTTAGGGCTCTCCATAGAGACTCGTGTGAAATAGAGTCAAAAGCTTTCGAGTAATCAATAAACGCTATGTAGAGAGGGAGTTTAAACTCATTGTATCGCTCTATAACCTGGGATAGCGTAAATATGTGATCTATTGTGCTGTATTTTGGTCTAAATCCAGCCTGCTCTCTGGGTTGTTGAGAGTTAAGAGTTGGTCTTAGTCTCCTCAAGATAACATTTGTAAATAGCTTGTACACGCTTTGCAGTAAGCTTATTGGTCTGTAATTTCCAATTTCTGAGGGATCACCTTTTTTATATATAAGCGTAATAATGGCGTTTTCCCAGTCTTCCGGAATACAACATGAACTCAATATTTCGTTAAATAGAGGCGTAAGTATGGGTGTTAAGGGTTCGATAAGCGCTTTTAAGATATCATTTGTGACTCTATCTTGGCCTGGGCTTTTTGAGGATTTCAAGGATAAGATGCTCGCTCGTACTTCACTTTCTAACAGAGGTAGCAGTTTCTGTCTGTTTTCTAAACAATCAATTTCTGGGGAGCTTGCTCTATGTTGTATGCTATATAAGTTTTTATAATAATCTGAAGCAATCTCTATCAGTTTATTTCTGTTGGAGACTTTAACTCCATCCTTACTTTTTAACGAAGGCATCCACTCTTTATTCTTTTTTAAACGTTTGTCAGATCGTTTTATCGAGCTCTTTTGTAACAACTCTTCTTCGATTATTTTATATTTGTAATTAGTTTTATTTTTGCTTATCTTTTTTCTGATTTTTGTATAGAGCTTAGTCAATTGTTTTCTTTCTTTCTTAGTTTTATGCTTTTTATTTTTTAACACTTCTCTCTCTTTTATTAACTCTTTTAGCTGCTTGGTAAATATAAATTCATTTTCAGTTATATTTTTCTTTTGAGGTATTTGTTCAGTACTTTGTGTGATATGTTTTATCAGGTCGGAGTATTTTTGTATCGTGCTTTTGTTCTCGGTTGTATAATCGTTTCTTATTTGTTCAAAGTATTTCTTTGCTTTTTCTCTTTTTGTAGGCGTTAAATCCAATGCAATGCGACCAAATGATGTTCTGCTCTTTTTGTAACTGATTGATGTATTATAGCTTGCTCTGAGTAATCTGTGATCCGTAGAGTATGTAGTTCCTATTACCTGAACGTTGGATACTGCTTTCAAATTTCTTGTCAAGATATAGTCAATTTCGTTTCGCGTTTTTCCATCCGGGGAGAGCCACGTCCAGCGTTGTTTAGCTTTCTTTTTAAAAAAGGTGTTCGTAATGTAGAGCTGGTTTTGTAAGCAATATTGTATGAGAAGTTCACCTCTACAATTTCTTTTACCATATCCCCATTTTCCAACTACTTTACCATCTGCTGATACTGGTTGCCCAACTTTAGCATTAAAATCGCCTATAATTAGAGTATTGAGAGGTGTATTTTCTAGGCTTATGCTCAAGTCATTGTAGAATCTCTGTAACTCTTCCTCTGGGGCTTTTTCTGTAGGCGCATACACTTGAATACAGGTTATATTTAGATTTTGAAATGACAGATCTAAGCGTACTATTCTATCGGAAATAGGTATAAAGTCTGTTATTTGGTGTTTCAACTTCTTTCGAACCATGAAACCAACTCCATTAAAACCGGCTCTCTCTCCGTTGTACATTAATATATATTCGCCATATTCAAGGATCTTCATGCTTTCCTTCTTTATTTCTGAGAGGCCTAAAATATCCCATTTAATATTCTGAAGAGAGTGCTCCAATTCGTTTAGTCTTCCGTCCGAAGCAAGAGATCTTACGTTATACGTTCCAATGTAGAGTGTATTATTAGTGATGGAGGGTTTTGGTCTAAGACTCCCACGGCGACCACCCGTACTGGGAGCTGTAGAGTTTCTAAAGTCGTAGGTTATTTTTCTTGTAGAATCGTAGAGAGGGGCCTTTTCCGTATCCTATGCATTTTCTTGATATTTTCGGGCACTGTCAGTCTGCCTTGTTTTTTGTTCTAAGTACTCTGTGATGTTACTATTTTTATTTTTCTTAGTTGTAGGTTTAAAGAATCCCTTGTTGGGGTTATTTGGTTTGTCATCCGGCGATTGAGATAAATTTCTTTTATATGTTGATTGTCGGGTACTGTCTTGTAAAATTATGATCTTGTTATATTTTATTATGGCATTTTTCCCCTCCTGCTTTAATTTATTTACTTGTTCCTGAAGTAATTTTCGTTCATTTAAGATTTTCTTGGGGTAATCATCTTTTATGTAGTATGGTGTACCTTTCAATTTATTTTTGCTTTTCATAATTTCTATTTTTTTATTTACTGTGTTGAGGGATAGAATTATTGGTCTTATCTTAGAATTTTTGTTGCCTACTCTATGAAGACAGTCTATTTCAGAAGAAGCAAGATTGACTGATAAAATTTCCTTAGTAATTCTCAAAATTTCCTTCTCCAGATCATGGTAATTTTTCTCTTTTTCTTCCACTCCGAAAATCATGATATTCTTCCTTCTTATATATTTTTCAATATAATCAATGCGTTTCTCTTGCTCTTCGACTTTCATGCTCAATTCATTGTGTTTTGATTCTATTTCTGAAAATTTTTTGTTTATAGTTTCTGTTAAGCTTTTTTCCATAGTATCCAACTTTTGCTTCTGTATTTGCATATCTTGTTGTATACTTTTCAATATATCCGTTATTTGTTCCATTTTGAATTTTAACTATTTATTTGTTTGCGATTGTCAAGTCGTCAATAAAGGTAAACAAAAGAACTAGATTGCGACGAATACTTGAGACGTATGCCGCCCTCTATTGGCATGCACCAGAAATAACGTTTGGGTTTGCAATACCGCGTCACTCAATAGCAAATGTCTTTAAAGCTTACTTTTATGCATTGTCGATAGATGGCGCTGAGTGTTCATTATTACGAATTAATATGAAACCGTTCACTTGTATTCTTTGAGGTTATGGAAGTTTTAAAATTTCCACAATTCACTCGCAAAGTTATCAATTACTACAATTTCACAGTTGTTTAATGTCACAATTACACTATAATTACACTAAAACTACATTCAAAAGTTTTCACGGCTTATTTCGTATGCGTTGTCCGTTATAAAACTTCAGTTTTTAAAGTCTGTTTCCAGCGTTTATGTTTTGCTTTCCACAAGAATTTAACTACACTTGCACACTTCTCTTCCGGATTTATTAATTATAGTCGAATATTACACTGATAAGTTTCTTTTTATAATTTATTTCACGAAAAAATCACAGAGCTTCGTAATTTATGTGTTGACAGCGCGAGTGTTGCAACTCTCTCAGGTACCTACTATAGTTCTTGCAATTCACGAGGCTCATGTTTGTGTGTGTGTCGTATCTGTATAAGTGTGAGCGAGAGCTTGCTCGCGCCTGACCGCTCCCACCTAGGCTCCTGATAGGCTCGCACACTTACGCAATGTGCATGTACACGACGTAATCACAAGCAAAGCTCACCAAGTAAACCCAATATTTTATTAATAATACATTTTTGGCCCGACACGGGAATAGAACCCGGGACCTTGTCATTCGCAGTCGAACTTGCTAACCACTAGAGCAACGAGACTGTTTGGTACATTATTGTAAGAAAGCACAAAGGAGGTGGGTTGATAAGGCCCAAAATGTGCCCCTCATACACTCGAAAAAAAAGTTCCAGATTCCAACAAATTGTAAATGTATTTATTTACTTGAAGATATAAACTTTATTTTAATATAAAGTTTAGGCGATAAAAAAAATAGTAAGTTACAGAAAATATTACCCAAAAAGAGAGTGTTTCGGCTTTTTCATACATTTTAGCAGTTTTTTTTAAGCTTTGATTTAATATTTTAGAATGTATGAGGGGCGCATTTTGGGCCTTATCAACCCACCTCCTTTCATATTCGTACAATAATACATACTAATAAATTGTACACAGAATTTGTGTTAACGCGACGTATTTATAAAATGACGTCGATGTTTTTTGGGGACGGGGCATTGACCCACGACCGACAGTTTATTTTTATATACATACAAGTTACAAGAAAAAAAACTCGGTAGTGCATTGAATATTAATAAATGGCCAATCGCGTGTCGGGCTACACGCAGTATAGGTTCCGTAGTTGCATTTTTACTGTTATACTACTGCTCCACTTGCGCCATAACGCGTAAATTAACACGATAATAAAAGCATTTCGCAGGTGGGGCCAATATTTTAATGCGTAAATGTGTTGTAGCATTACTAATGACGTTAGGCACTAAGCGATAACTCGAAGCGGTTTTTTGACACATCAAAGGATTTTAACGCGTTTTTTCAAGAGATTCTCAGCATTAGACTGTATCGTTACTTACCCTCAGGTGAGATCGCAGTCAAGGACTATCATATCATTGAATAAAAAAAAAGACAGGTACCCAGATCGTAATTAATGGTATCATCATTATCCGCACTTATGATTCCACTGACGTCCACCTGACACCGTCTGACCTTGATTGGAACAACAATACTTCTATTACGCATTAAAGACTATCATTGATTGACAAGATTGTTGTTATTATCCTGTATAAAAGGAATAATAAAGTGTTTTTTATTCAATGACAAGGGCCTATATGCTTTAAGCATTGGCTTAAAGCAGTATTATTTCAGTTTTATTTTGAGATCTCATACAATGTCAACCTTTAAAGTATAAACGTAAAAATCCTTTTTACAAAACCGACTTCAAACGCCACTACAGTCAGCGATCACAAAAGAAACTACGGTCAATGTGCCTGTAAAATTTGAAGAGTTCCCGCGATTTCTCCAGAATCCCATGATCAGATCCTGACCTGATGACAATGGGACCACCTGGGAAGTACACCCTTTCAAACAAAAAAAATAATTTTCCAGATCGGTCCAGGCGTCTTCGAGTAATCGGGGAACATACATAAAACATAATAATAAAAAAAGGATTCTGATGAATTGAGAACCTCCTTTTTTGGAAGTCGATTAATGTTTTTTTTTACAAAGATTTGGAAAGAGATCGACAAATTCCATAAGAGAACTCTGATGTGGCAGATTGCTCAAGTACTTCCTCTTTTCCAGGCTAGCCAACATAATGAAGGAAATAGCGTTACTGCCAGACAATCTGCTCCGGATGCCGTCAGTTGGTCTGGTGAACCAGTGGTACGAGCGCTCCTTCGAGGAAATCATCGAGTTCGAGAAGAAGGAGCCCGAGCGGCCAGTGCTGAACCAGTAAGTGCGTCTCTGTCTTTGCAGACTGGTGTAAGAGAGATGGTGCTACTGCGGTGTCGTCAGTTGGTCTGGTGAACCAGTAGTAAGAGCGTTCTTTTGAGGCGGTCTTCGAATTTGAGAAGGAACCCGAGCGACCAGTGCTGAACCAGTAAGTGCGTCTCTGTCCTTACAGAACGGTGTAAGAGAGATGGTGCTACTGAGGTGTCGTCAGTTGGTCTGGTGAACCAGTGGTAAGAGCGTTCTTTTGAGACGGTCTTTGAATTTGAAAAGGAGCCCGAGCGGCCAGTGCTGAACCAGTAAGTGCGTCTCTGTCTTTGCAGACCGGTGTAAGAGAGATGGTGCTACTGCGGCGTCGTCAGTTGAGTGGGGGGTCTGCCAACACTGCGATTCTCGGTGCGGGGACGCCACTCCAGCACATTGGGACACCATCAGACATCATCAGCTCCCGAACTCTAATGCTCATGCTCCGCTCCACCCAGTAATGGTTGAGAACTCTGCACTCGAAATTGTAGACGAGTATATATACCTGGGACACACAGTCCAGCTAGGTAGGTCCAATTTCGAGAAAGGGATCAACCGCCGAATCAGGTAGCGTTCGGTAAGCTTAAAGATGTCTTCTCGTCCAAAATTCCTCAGTGCCTGAAGACTAAACTCTTCGAACAGTGCGTGTGTTGCCAGTGATGATTTATGGATCCGAATGAACTTACTAAGAAATCTTTTTTCCTAATAGATTTATAAATACATATCAAAAATTCCGAGGCCGGCGGGATTCGAACCCACATCTCTCTGGGAATCGCGCCCGAGTGTGTTAACCGTTACACCACAGCCGAACCACACGTCAGCCACGAAATTAGTGATATGTATCTACTTTTTCAATCAGTTTTATAGCAACTGTTATAAATCTATTAGGTTAGTTTCTTAAGGTTAATCTTTTTTCTTTCAGGTTCTGCGAAAGACTGGTCCACATTCGCAACAGGCACGCAGACGTGGTCCAAACGATGGCCCAGGGCGTACTCGAGCTCAAGGAGTCACACGAGGTCGATCCCGGCATCGAAAACTCGATACAGTACTTCCTGGATCGATTCTACATGAGCCGGATATCGATACGGATGCTGATCAACCAACACAGTGAGTTTCAACATCGATTTTATTCCTGGCATCGAGAACTCTTTACATCACTTTCTGAACCAAGCCTACATGAGTTGTGGATTCCGATGTGGATCAACTAACACAGTGAGTTTGAATATCGATTTTATTAATCGATTCCATAAAGTTTATTTTTAAAAAGTCGAACTCGATACAATACTTCCTTGTTCGATGCTACATAACCGAATATCGATAAATATAATGCTGATCAATCAACACAACAAAAGTGAGTTTGAAAATTGCTCTTATTAACCTCCGACGAAAAAAGTGTGTTTGTCTGATCCCTCGTAGCATTTTAAGGTATAGACCGATTTTAATGCGGTTGTATTGATCAAATCGAGTCATTCGTAAGAGAGCTATGAGGGAACAGACAGAACACAGATACACACGTCAAACTTATAACACCCTTCTTTTTCGTCGGGGGTTAAAAACCTAAATCCACAAGAACGAAGTCATTGTCATAGGCTAATATACCTAGTACTTAAAAAATATACTTGTAAGTTTACTATGTTATTCTTATTATATTTATTTATCATACAATACATCACTGTTTATACCAGAGTAGGTATAATTAACAGACAAGCACAAGTACAAGTTTACTATGAAAACAAATAGGTATATTATATTCATTGTTATGTAATTTTACTGAGCAATACGTCTAAGAGTTGACATAAGGTTAACATCCGCTGGTCGATTACGGAACAGTGGTATTAATCATTGCTGCAGTCTCCTAATCTAGGTATACCTATTGGGTGATGTGTGGCACAATTTATAAAATAAACGTTTCTCTCTTTCTTCTTTCTTTCTTTCAGTCTCCATTATGGTGATTGATTAAAATTAATGGTTTGTTTTAATTCAATGACAAGATCAGTCAGTGCAGTCTAAGATGGCAGCGGGCTAACTTGGAACGGGTATGGCAGTGTATTTACCCATACCCATAATCAGTTTCTACACGCCATCGTGCTGAAACGCTAAGTCGCTTAATCGCTATAGCGTTTCTATACAATGCCGAATTCATAATGAATAGGGGGGGTATGAGTTTAATTAATACTATAGTAATTACCCTTCTTACAGTAGGTAAGATTGCAGTCAAGGGTTAATACTAAAAGTCTTGTGATCGAATAAAAATCAAAAACGACCCATTGGTCCGGTACTCTGACAGATAAGAGTCGTTAGCTTATCGCTCCTCCCCGCGAGACGGAGAGTTTGTTTTGATTATTCTCATGAATAAAACATTTCAACCTCTGTATACATATACACATAAAGTGTATGTGGTGATAAATAATTATGATAATAACACTGCGTGACACGGTTTCGGTACCCAAAAAACTGATTGCTATTTTAGTTTTCTATTAGTAATAGTATGTAGATAGTGCATATCTTTTGTTTCTATCACGTCTAGTTTTTGAGGTACACACCGTTAAATTTTTTCATACCCTCATTTTTCCCATACAAGTTAACTTTACCGTTATTGACAAAATATGTCCATTTCACATTGGTACCTTTGTAATTAATCGGTTAAGAGTGTAATCGTATGATTTTTAAAATAAATACTGGAAAAAGTAGTCACCGCCAGCGCAGAAATGAAAAAAACAAGTATTGGTAGCGTGTGTGGTTACGTCACATTCTTAAGTCTCAAGAAAAAAGAATTTTTGAAGGAAATGGATGAAAAGCGAAGGATTTTTTATATTTAAATATTGCTTAACTTATTTTCTTCGAAATTAAGTTACGCAATATTAAAAATAAGGGCCCAAACGTAAAACAAACTTTACGATTAAAAAACCAAATGTCAAAGATTTATGTACATGGAAATAATTAAAAGCTGTGATGTGGTGTGTGTGGTTGCGCAGGAAGGTTGTTAAGGTACTCTCAAAGCAGAAAACGTGAAACTCTTGGTGAATTATTTGTTAAAAAAATATAAAAAGATTGGTTGCTGGATGACATTAAAAATTCATTTTTTCCATATCCATTTCTCTTTTTATTCCATAAATCTTAAATTTGTGGGTGTTGAACCAGTGGATCAGCTTACCCAGGATGTAAGGAGGCTTAAAGAATGGTTTCAAGGTCATTAGGATACATCTATGTTAGGAGATGACTGCTGACGTTTAACGCAAGAAAATACTTCCTAACATAAAGCGAAAAGTTAAATATTTTTCATTTTTTGTGTATAATATAATACTTTTTATCGTCTATTTTATATTTTAATGTGTGCAAATATAATAATTGTCGCGGAGTATTGAGGTCGTGAGTTCGCGCACACACACACACTGCACACACTTGGATAAAATGAACGCGTCATCGTAATGTCGACAATAATACTTCAATTATTGAATTACGTAATCAAACAGTGACCCAATTTTAAACTCACATAGATTTATAGGTCACAATTTTGAGGCCCTAAAGAGGAATGAGGTCTTAAAATTGCGTCATTGTTTGATTATGAGTGAATTGAGAGAGGACTTCCTGCGACGGTGTTCCCTCTAAATTACATCACGGGGTTATTCAAGGGGCGGACCAACTCTCTGAAAAGCCGGCAACGCATTGGTGGTGCCTCAGGTGCTACAAATGTTCATGGGCGGTGGTAATCACTTAACATCGGGTGACCCGCCTGCTCGTTTCTGGCTGGCTGGCTGGATCATGCGTCATGTGACGAGTGCCACTAACGGGAATGGGTCTGTTTTTGTCTGCTTGTCTTAATATGTATTGGATTGTTTTGCATTTTTGAAACTTCATTGTGGAAACACTGTGTACATAGCATAGTTTTGTTACCTATTGTAAATTTTTTTTTTTTTAAAAAGCAACCGCCGAGTTTATTGCTGGCTCTTCTGGGCAGGAAGGGCGTTCCGAACCAGTGGTAGATACATCGGCGATTCAAAAGCACTTGTAAAGGTTTATTTGAATAAAACATATTTCTATTCTATTCTTGCAGCGTTACTGTTCGGTGACCAGCTCGGCTCGCGCCAGGCGTCGGTGAACGGCATGGGCAACGGCGGCAGACACATCGGGTCCATCGACCCCGCGTGCGACGTGGTGGCGGTGGTGCGCGACGCGTACGAGAACGCGCGCTTCCTGTGCGACCGCTACTACCTCGCCTCGCCCGACCTCGAGCTGATGCAGGATGGCCGTGAGTAGTTCTGTGAGATAGGCATGTGCTTGACGACAATCAGTATGGCCGTGAGTGCCACGGCCACACTGATTGCCACGGCCATACTGATTTCTATAGAATCTTGAGTTGTGAAAACTTCTTGGAGAGTGTTTGGTAAAATTTTTGGTAGTGGACGATCTTATGGGATCGCGTCACCGACATGGTAACGTTAACAGTATACCTGCAGCTACGAGTATGACCTGTTCTCACTTCTGTCGGCTGTTCTCTTGACTTTCTATTGTCAAGCGAATCTATCACAGGTTCGGACGTGTTTTCACTAAACGGCATTCCTCCTAACTGCCCATTGTAAAGTGAATCTACCACAAGTTCAGAAATCATTCCAAACGCAAAGAAGCAGCTAGAAACTTGGCGGTTGCTTTTTAAATCATGTATATACATAACAATAACTGTTAACTATACAGTTATTATGACAGTATTGCCATTGTTACATAAGGTAACACTGGACTGTCACGAAGTGAATATACTCTCTTGGTGTCATGGCGTCTTGTGTGCATGTTGTAGCTGTAAATTCGAACGCCCACTATTGGATCTCCTTACAAATAATACAGCCATCTCACGAATTTCTATAGTAAGTCAAATCCAGGCTTTTGTATCACGCAATAAAAAATATATTTAACTTTTTGTTTTCCTACCCATTCCAGTACCAAGTGATCAGCCGATGCCGATAGTGTACGTGCCGTCACACCTCTACCACATGCTGTTCGAGCTGTTCAAGAACGCCATGCGAGCCGTGATGGAGTGCCACGAGAACTGCCCCCCGCCCATACAGGTCAACCTGGTCCGCGGCAGGGAGGACGTCAGCGTTAAGGTAACACCAACTGTTAACGGCCACATCTCCCGCAGGGCCAATAGATCAGTCGTCGATGTCGTACGTTCCTTCCATCAGGGCCCCAAGTCTGCTATTTTACATGTCATCGTCATTGAACCGCAATACAATTACAATTCATTTATCATTGGTCCAAAAATTCGTAGTCTACTAAATTCACAATGGTCGTTCGATTTCTTATAATTGGATTGTAATTCAATGATACCTCGGTATTGGTATTAGCTTAAAAAGCGTTTGCCGAAATGAGTTTCAAAAAAAACTACATATTAAAAACGTTTATTTAAGCTAGATTTAAAGCTAGATGTGTCAGTGGCAAACCATCGGAAAACAATTGTAACGCCATTGAATTAGTAGACTACCAAAATTGCTAAAAGTAGCAATTGGGATGTCATTGATAGACAATTGAACTACAATTGCAATAGCAGACTTGGACTCCTGTACTATATGCTGTTTAACAACGCAATACAAGCTGTAATAGAGGGCAGTGAGAGCTACATACAGCCACCCATACAGTGCAACCTGGTTAGTGGAAGGCAGGACGTCAGTATTAAGGTAATAAGAATAATTACCTGGTAACAGCCAAGTCTTGTAGGGCCAATAGATCACACAATAAGCACATTCTGTTCGAGCTGATCAAGAATGCCATGTGATGGATAGCCATTCTTTGTAGTAAACTCTGATCTGAAACAATTCTAGAACATTCGTGCCAATTTTAGCAACATTGGCGTTTGATTTCCTTGCAGTTCCAAACCGGAAACTTCCCGGATAAGGCTTCCTACCATGCTTAGTGTAGGCCAACTTGTAACTCTGACACGTCATAAATCTACCACCGGTTCGAAATGCAGATTCTGCTGAGAAGAGCCGGCAAGAAACTCAGCAGTTGCTCTTTTCAAAATTTTTTACAATGTTTAACAAAACTATGCTATGCACACAGTGTTTCCACAAAGAAGTTTCAAAAAAGCACACCTACCACAACCTACCACACATTAAGATGGGTAGCACAAAGCAGACCCATTCCCGTTGGTGGCACCCGTTCACGAGCATGACGCATGATCCAGCCGTTGCCTCGCTCAACCATATTGGCGCTTGGATTTCCTTGCAGTTCCAAACCGAAAACTTCACATAATAGGCACATTCTGTTCGAGCTGATCAAGAATGACATGTGATGGCTAGCCATTCTTTGTAGCAAATTCTGATCTAAACAATTCTAGAACATTCGTGCCAATTTTGGCAACATTGGCGCTTGATTTCCTTGCAATTCCAAACCGGAAACTTTCCGGATAAGGCTTCCTACCATGCTTATATTGTTGAGTTGTGAATTTATAGCACCAAGTTATACATATATATTGTATTGTCTTATACATATATTGTATTGATTACAGATGTCAGATCGAGGTGGAGGCATAAGCCGGAGCGTGTCGGACCTGCTGTTCAAGTACATGTACAGCACGGCGCCTCAGCCGTCCAAGTCCGACTCCCATAACGTCCCGCTTGCAGGTGAGTTAACAACGCTGCGTCATGGCGCATTTACTCTAGTGGTTCGCCCCGAACTGAGACCTCGCGGTACCCCATAATTCACAGCGCCATCTATTAACATTATTGTGAAGCTATAGAATCTATTAGCGTTAAAAGTTAAATAATTTCGTTTCTTTATAATATTTATCTAATTTTAGTATTTGTTGTTCAAGTACAGGATATAACTGAATTTACAAACAAGTTTCAGTTTCTAATATATTATAGTTTTTCACATATGGCTCAAATTAAATCTGCACTTTGAAAGCCCCCCAATTCAATTTCGTCAATTCTAGGGGAAAAATTAAAAAAAATAATTGTACTCTGTTCAAAATCGTCCTTAAAAAGATATATCGCAAGTCTATGTAACGCAACAAAAAATATTTTACTTCCCATACGCTTCTATGAGAGCCCCCCTGAAATAAAGATTTTTATATTTTTTTATGCAATATTCGGCTGAAGGCCATAAGTTTACATATTATATTTAAATTTGAAGTAATTACGTTCAGTAATTCAGAAGTTATAGGGCTCTGACAGACATTTGGACGTACACACTTCTCTGTCCAGTACAGACAAGCGCCCTAGTTGACTCAGAGAACTCGCTTCGCTCGTTCATTTAAGTATAACTATTGTTTTATCTTGTTTTGTTTTTGTTTATAGTGCTTTTTGATAATTTTTTTGTGAGATAAGTGTGTGTAATGTTTCTTTTTGAATTTTAAAGTCGCTTACTTGCTCAAGGTCAAACCGTTCTCTATCATATTTGGGGCAATCGATTAGAATGCGGCGCATTTACATTAGGTCGGCCATTCGGGTGATAGGTTTCTGGTGATGATGATGGATCGGTTCGCAGGTTACGGCTACGGCTTGCCGATATCGCGGCTGTACGCGCGGTACTTCCACGGGGACCTGGTCCTGATGTCCTGCGAGGGCTTTGGGACCGACGCCGTCATATATTTGAAGGTAACTATGGTGATGTTTGACGACTTTCTTAGCGCAGTGGTGAGCCCTGTAGTCACAGGCTGAAATCTAGATAGATAGATAGATATAAACTTTATTGCACACAAGAAAGAATTAAAAATTAATACAACTTAAAACTACGCATGCAAAGGCGGCCTTATTGCTACAGAGCAATCTACCACGCAACCATTGGTGTTAGGAGTGGAATGATGTGTGAGGGTAGTATGGTGCAACATAAAGGTATATTATCTAAGCAATATACATATTTACACTACATAATAAATACTATAATAATATCTACTATATAGGCTGCAGTTTATAATCTATCTATGTGCCAAATTTCAGCCAAATCGGTTCAGGCGTTGCGGCGTCATTAAGTAACAAACATGCATCCAAACTTTCGCATTTATAATACTAGTTTACTAGTTGGGTCCCGCGACTTCGTTCGCGTGGATTGCGGGTTTTTTGGATTCCCACGGGTACTGTCTTATTTTCCGGGATAAAAAGTTGCAGATGTGCTATTTTCAGTCACTATAATCTCGTAGTCGTTGCGGCCTGATTGAGTAACAAACATACAAACTTTCGCATTTATAATATTATTAATAGGATTAATATTTAATAATTAATTAATAGTAATCCTAATTAATATTAATTAATGAATATTATATTTTTAAATTTCCAGGCTCTGTCGAACGAAGCGAACGAGCTCCTTCCAATTTTCAACAGGACTTCTAGCAAATTCTACCGCACCTCCCCCGCGCCGGCCGACTGGTCCGCGCCCGTGCCCAACGTTACCCGGACCCCGTCGCGGGACAAGCCGTCCCTGTCGCACAAGGCGTAAACCGCGCGCGCGCGAGAGGGACGGCGATACGTCACCCGGACCCCGTCGCGGGACAAGCCGTCCCTGTCGCACAAGGCGTAGAGCGTACGCGCGCGAGAGGGACAGCGATACGTCACCCGGACCCCGTCGCGGGACAGGCCGTCCCTGTCGCACAAGGCGTAAACCGCGCGCGCGTGAGAGGGACAGCGATACGTCACCCGGACCCCGTCGCGGGACAAGCCGTCCCTGTCGCACAAGGCGTAGAGCGTACGCGCGCGAGAGGGACAGCGATACGTCACCCGGACCCCGTCGCGGGACAGGCCGTCCCTGTCGCACAAGGCGTAAACCGCGCGCGCGTGAGAGGGACAGCGATACGTCACCCGGACCCCGTCGCGGGACAAGCCGTCCCTCTCGCACAAGGCGTATACCGCGCGCGCGCGAGAGGGACAGCTGTATGTGTGACGTACTAAGTGACAAACTTACCTGCAACATATCTTGTAACAAGCCATCGTAATCCGATAGTGATTTTTTTTTAACTTCAAAAAAAGGAGGTTCTCAATTCGACGCGTATCGAGGTCCTCTTTTTTTTTGGCGATGTTACTCCATAATTCAGTCAAATCTGAACCGATTTCAAATAAATTAATACACACGGGACCCTTTAAAATTGGGTATTTGAATGTGCTCAAAATGTGGATATTCATTAATTACAATCAAGACCTACATGTTATCTATACGTTGAAATCAGTCATTTTACTTTAAGATTCCTTCAAAGGAGACGGTCCAAAATTGTATGGAGCCTGGGACAGGTCGTGTACCAGTAATAACATAAAATAAAATAAAATATTAAAGCATTTTTGACCCATCAAATCCACGAACTAATCTTAATTTCAATGCTAATATTATTTATTTTCTACACGTAAGGCAACATAACATACTTAATCATGGCGGGCGGATTCATGTTTCTGACGTTAGCTGTCAAAATATTATGGGGTCATTGATCTGCATTTGAAGATAA
The DNA here is from genome assembly GCA_933228805.2 of Hipparchia semele. Taxonomy (NCBI): domain Eukaryota; kingdom Metazoa; phylum Arthropoda; class Insecta; order Lepidoptera; family Nymphalidae; genus Hipparchia; species Hipparchia semele. The sequence goes on from OW121736.1 coordinate 5,541,537, forward strand.
TATAATAATTAGGTAAGATTGTTCATTTTCTTCTATCACAGAAGCACAATTTAAACAATGCATCATGTTTAATATGTAAACTGAAAGAACATTACGTATATTTACAATCTACAATGTCCAGTATCAACGAAATTCCAATCACACGCCATAATATTACGTCACTTGTCAGATAACTCAGAAATGACATTTGACAGAACTGTGTCTGGGTACCTACCTACTGCCTTCTATGTGGCTGAAAGGTAGCCATCTTGTTAGTGTTGTGTACAGTACCGAAAAACTTGAAATTACATTTTTATTTTTGCAATTTATTTATTATGATTGTCTAATTGATTTTATTGTTAATGATCTCTTTGTATTTTGTCACTTTTCATGGTATATGGTACAAAAGTTGTCCCAAAATGGACCGTCTCCTTTAAGTGGAGAAGGAATAATGAGAATGTCTATCTTTGGTATGTGTTATATTCAGTAGCACGTGTCCTTATTTGTCACTAACATCAGAGATTAGTAAGGAAAAATAGATTGCAAATTCTTTGGATAAAACAAGTTACGCGAAAAATGATACTAGATGACGTTACTAGCAATGTCGTATTTAAGGTCTAATGTCTCTTAGGTAGTAGTTTTTACCTGCAGCGTCACTCCCGCCATCTATTGAAAGTAATCCGTATACAAAAAAGGTACCAATTTTAATTTATTTTTTTCAATTTTCAACTAACTATTTTACCAATTTTGATTTTTTCGATTTTCAGCTGTTCTTTTGAGTTTTAATTTTTTAAACCATCCCTATGTTAGAGCGAACAAAGTAAAAAAAATTATTCAAATTGGTCAAGCCATTCGAGTTTTAGCCAGAACAGAACAGAAATTGATTTTTATATATACAAAATGTTCATAGAATCATATAAAAATAGCAAAGGAGGTGGGTTGATAAGGCCCAAAATCCGCCCCTCATACACTCGAAAAAAAAAGTTCCAGATTTCGACAAATTGTAAATGTATTTATATACTTGAAGATATAAACTTTATTTTAATATAAAGTTTAGGTGATAAAAAAAATAGTAAGTTACAGAAAATATTACCCAAAAAGAGAGTGTTTCTTTTACTTTTCTTACATTTTCATACATTTTAGTCGTTTTTTAAGCTTTGATTTAATATTTTAGAATGAGGCGCTCCATGAACCAAAATAAATTAATACTCATATAAAAGCTTATAAAAAGGAGCATCATTATCAGTTACGTTTACCATGGTTCAAGGAGCGCCTCATTCTAAAATATTAAATCAAAGCTTAAAAAACGACTAAAATGTATGAAAATGTAAGAAAAGTAAAAGAAACACTCTCTTTTTGGGTAATATTTTCTGTAACTTACTATTTTTTTTATCACCTAAACTTTATATTAAAATAAAGTTTATATCTTCAAGTATATAAATACATTTACAATTTGTCGAAATCTGGAACTTTTTTTTTCGAGTGTATGAGGGGCGGATTTTGTTGCCTTATCAACCCACCTCCTTTTTAGAATGATCAAGCGCCCTCACGTAGTTGTGTTGAATTCTGGTAGATGGCGTAACATTTGAAGAACATAACCACTTTTACGCGAGCTTTCTTCAAATCAAATGATTTCTGAAAATCAGCGTTGTATGCTCTTGTGCAAGCGCAAAGCATACAGCATTTTGCCGAGTTGGGACCTTTTTTCCGGGTTGTGCCACACATGACTTAGTTGTTCCGGCGCTTCTTCTGCTTGACGACTTTTGTCTTTATTGTTCGGTGGAGGCGCCGGGATAACCTAATCTAGGTATACCCATTGGGTGATGTGTGGCACAATTCTTTCTTTCTTTCTTTCTTTCTTTCTTTCTTTCTTTCTTTCTTTCTTTCTTTCTTTCTTTATTTCTTTATTTCTTTTTTTCTTTCTTTCAAATGACGTTAGCAATCTATAATCTTTAACTAATCTCTGCCAACATAGATTGTAATACGAACTTTTTGTTGTATAATTTGTATACTTGTGATACTCATTGTGGTATAGAAATATTGTATAGCTTAGGAGGCATGGTGTTTTATGAAGGAGTTCAAATTAGCAAAAATTGGCCAAAAATATGTTTTTTTTTTTTTGTAAAAGCATATTCTCACTCGGGAAAATCCATTTCAACGCTGAAGTAATTATTAATGTATCTCATAAAACTTATGGAAAAGGCACCTAACTATATTCTTTCATGGATCAAAATACAAGTCAAAAGAAAAAAAAATCTTTCAAAAATTTAATTAAGTATAGATTTTTTTCGTGGATATACTTACATCAAGAACTACTTATGTCAAGAAAAATAAATCTTTAAAACAATTATTTAATTGTAGATTTTTTTTCGTGGATAGTAAGCATCATAATATAAGCCATTAGAAAAAAATCTTTAAACAATTTATTTACTCATAGATTTTATTTCGTGGATATACATCAAAATATAAGCCAAAAGAAAAAAACTAAACAATTTAGTTACATGTTTTTTTTTTCGAAACCATTAAAAATTTGATTGTCTATTTCAAGTTCATTTATCGACTAATTTCCAAAAATGCTTGCGCTGATATGTTAGTTTTGATCTACATATTTAATTGGTGTGTAACTAACTCAATACGTATAAAATTTCATGCAATGAGTTGCATAGAAGAATAAAATCGATTTTATTTTGATTGCCTCGTGTGAGAATGGGCTAAATGACTGTTTATTGTGAGTTTATAAGGGGAGCAACACACGATACAACATTTTCGAATCTTCGAATAAGGTTTTTTTAATTTTGGTCACCTCGGGTGATTTGTCAAGTGTGGGGCCACCTTTAATTTAAGATCGACTGATATAAATGACGTTTAGTGATGTGAAGAAGTTAACATTATGCCCAAATTAGACGGTTCACCGTTCATCGTTCAAATGAATCGTTCATTGTTCATCGCAAAAATTTGCGATGAACGATGTACGATACCAGTGCACGTCGATATTTAGACGGTTTATTTTGTCTGGTGGGAGGCTTTGGCCGTGGCCAGTTACCACCCTACCGTTAAAGACGTGCCGCCAAGCGATTTAGCGTTCCGGCACGATGGCGCGTAGAAACCGATTAGGGGTATGGGTTGAATGTACACTGCCATACCCCTTCCAAGTTCCCATTGCCATTTTAAACTGCATTGTCATTTACCATCAGGTGAGATCGCAATCACGGATTATCTTGTCATCCATTAAAAAAAAAAATCGATGACTCATCGAGGAAGCCTCGAAAATTAAAGCAAAAATCTGGAAAAATGAACCGTCTAATTTGAGCTTTATGGTGGTTATTGGGCATAGATCACAGATTTTTTTTTTGTAGGAAAGTGGAATATATTGGAGGAAATACACGTAGACATTACAAAAAGTCTTGGCCTTTGGTAATAGCACGCAGTGTTGATCAGTCATCCAATATGAATGTAAGTGTGCGTAAAATTGTCATGGATGTATTCATATAACAATTGGAATGTTGCCTATGTTAAAAATATTTTTTTTTCTAATTTGTTATTAAAACTGACAGCGTCGTGTGTTTCACTTATTTTTGAAACACGCTCTAGTTAATAAACGGTGTAAAATAAATTATTTTTAACAAAGGCAACATCTCGATTGGACAATATTTCCAGGTTCGCTCAAGGTCACTGCTAGACATGTGCATGTGTGTCTATGGTATTGGGTATAGTGAAGTGGAATCGTTTTTTTTTGTTAGTGTTAATATCGATATTTCCTAGTATCGTTTATATAATATTATATTAAAGATCGACTAGTGTGATTCGTGTACCTAGTTTTCGAAGTGATGGTGGAATGTTTTTTTTTGTATTTGTGTTGGGCTAAGTTTTCAAAATTGATTGTAATTATCGATTTTATGACATTTCACATCGGCAGTGGGATTGTCTAAAAATAAATGCTACCTACAGCGTGACGATCGCAATCACCTCTCGGGACTATTCTCTATCTCGGTGGTTATCGTTCAGTTGCTAACTAGACCTGTCAAATCGCCATTTTATGCGACGAAAGGTGGGTTTGACAGTTCAGCCTTCGCGATCTACCAACAGATTATATAAACGTTTTATTTATGAAAACTTGTAACAAAATACATACAAACAAATCTTCGACATTTTGTAAAGTCAGGGGAGATGTTAATATATCATTTGAAGCCATTAAATGATTTTCCAAAACTGCACAATGACAACAGATTTTAAATAGGATTATTTAAAAAAGTGTAGTTGGCTTTCAGTAGTCACGAATTAAAAAAGAAATAAAAGCCGTAGTATCTAGAAGGTAGGTTACCTATAGCAAATAAATAATTTTTGTAATGACATTTTTGTATAATTTATTAGTACAATAATTTTATATCTTTCAATCAACCAACAGCATGTTAAAAAAATAGTAACAATTTTTTTATTCAGTTTGAACAAGTTAAATTTTTTTTCAATTTGATTGATTGATTGATTTAGAATATTGAGAAGATTTATATTAGAAAAATGGCAAATAGATTACAAAATAGATGCCATATTTTTTCTAAAAACTCTTTGTAAATGTTTAGGTTGTGCAAACACACTGAAATAGCAATATTTCATTTTCTGTATTAAGAAATGAATTACACATAAGGTAGCTCACGTATTATACACTTATGTATTTTTACAGTAAAAATATGTGGACAATCCTTGCACCCACTGACTTCTCCACAGTGGGTGCACGTGATGGGGGTTACGACTGTGTTAGAGTAGGAATTAAAATCATCATATTTTTAAATTCTATCTCTCAATGTAGCGTTTTTGACAAATCTATAATTAAGTTAGAATCTGGTGTTCAAAAAATTTTAATTAATCATTTGGCAACTGTCACATTATTTTTAGTAACTAATTTTTTTTTAAATAAAAAGTCTATGCTTTAACTTTTAAATACTTATTTATCGATGCGATGTTTCGACCCTATTGCAGTGGGTATATGGTTAAGCATAAATACTCCTTGCAGCCACTGATGGGTGCAACTCGGTGGGTGCACCAGAAATTGGTGGGTGCACAGGTTGTCCACCTTAAAATAGCATAGATTTTACAAGTACAATTACCTACATTTTTAAAGTTTACATATTTGCAAAAAGTTAATTTCTAATACTTTAGTATTCTTTTCCATAGAAAAAATCTTATGACAATTTCTGTACCTTACGGTATTTAATAATTTCTGAACTCACTGCATTTTTTCTATTATTATTTATTGTTTAGTTTTAAGCGTTATTCCAAAATCGATATTTATAAAATAAGAGTAGAAGTAAACTAAAAACGAAAGATGTATAATTTTTATTAATAAAAATGTATGCAAAATATTTATTGTCTTTTTTTCTCAGAAAATTTTCTTTCAATGAATATAAGAAAAACAATTGAAACCTAAATAATAACAATCCTTATTTTATGTTATAAATGCAAAAATGTGTTTTTTTTTGTTGGATCTTAATTTAAAAGATACTGGCCGAATTGATAAGCTCCTCCTTTTTGGATGTCGGTTGAAAAGTAAATTATTCCTTGCTATTATTATTTATTAAAGTAAATCTAGTCTTGAGTTAGAACATGTTTGTCTCATTTCTGATTATATTTAATATAAGTTTTGTGATAAGGTCACGATCATTTTCTTGTTCGTTAAAAAAAACTAAGCAGTAAGCTCCATGTGGCGAACAATATTGAGCTTCGAAAAACTTTCCCGGTTTTGTCCCTATTCACTGCATCCCTATAACCCCCAGATTACGGTACTCTATGACTGTGTGATAGACTATAGCATGCACAGATCATGACAGCATGAGCCATGACAGCTGCTGTCAAAGTTGCCAAATGATTTCCAAGTTAAGTGCCAGTGCCAACTTTACGAATTTTGTATTTTAGGTTATGTAGCTACATATCGAAGTAAAAGATACATTTTTAATTATAAAAAGAATTACATATACCGAAAATGAAGGTTTACACGAATCAAAATAACACATCAACGTTGAAATTGCTGATAGCGGGGAAATTAGCCGGCAAAAGCCTGTTGGTACAGAAGACTTCACTGGAAGGTAGTATTTCAAATTTTGTTCTCATTTCTTTATTATATATTGGATTATTTAGCATGAAAACTTATTTGTTCATTACATTTTAAGGTAATTTTGTTTGTTAGCTGCGCATGGGTGATTTCTGTTTCATTTTCCTATTGCATCATTTAGGTTTTTTCTAAGTTTTTACACTAACCATAGTTTTCCTCTAAAATGTAGGTATAAATTAATTAATTCTAACAGATTATTAAATTTTTAGTTACTCCTTACTAATATTATAAATGCGAAAGTGTGTTTGTTTGTTTGTCCTTCAATCCCGTTGCAACAGAGCTACGTATCGATGTGATTTTTTGCATGGGTATATTGGAGGGCCTGGAGAGTGACATAGGCTACTTTTTATCCCGGAAAATCAAACAGTTCCCGCGGGGTTTTTAAAACTAAATCCACGTGAACGAAGTCGCGGGTATCAGCTAATAAACCTTATCACTTACTAATAAAAAGTATCCTGTGTTATTCCAGACTGTATTCTATCTCTGTACCAAACAGTCAAATCGGTTCAGTCATTGCAGCATGATTGAGTAACAAACATCCATCCAAACTTTCGCATTCGTTTAGGCATCCGCTAAGAAAGGTTTTTTTTTAAATTTAACCCCGTAAGAGGTATAATAAAGGTTTGCAAAATCTAACTTAACGTGAGCAAAGCCACGAAAAGCTAGGGCTTAATAATATTGCTTTGAAACCTTGCGAAACAATGTGTATCATCACACATGGATGGTCATATGCAATACAGTGTCAACCCACACGTTTGCCATTTTGAGAAAATGGCAGTCAAAGTTTTTAATCATTTTTTGGCGAAATAGTATGGAAAATCATAAGATGCTTTAGAAATTTTAATGCTCCTGACATTTTTGGAGTTCTGTAAATGATTTAATTTATCGAAAACATTCGTAGACATTATTATGTAGTACTAGCTGATACCCGCGACTTCGTCCGCGTGGATTAAGGTTTTTTATTCCCGCGGGAACACTCTTACTTCCCGGGATAAAAAGTAGCCTATGTCCTATTCCAGACCATAATCTATTTCAATTTTCCCTCGGGAACTACTTAAGGAATCGGGATAAAAGGTAGCCTATGTTCTTTTCCATGTCAAAGGCTACATGCATACCAAATTTCAAAGCTGTCTGCCGGCGGCTTAGCTCGTAATAAATTTTCAATTTTCCCTCGGGAACTTCTTAAGGAATCGGGATAAAAGGTAGCCTATGTTCTTTTCCATGTCAAAGGCTACATGCATGCCAAATTTCATCCAAATCTGTTCAGCCGTTTTTGCGTGATTAACAAACATCCAAACATCCAAACATCCACACTTTCACATTTATAATATTAGTAGGATAGGATTAGGCTTAAGTACCTGAACCATTGTCATATGGTGCATGTGCTGACTAATCAAGCCTGTCTTAGGTATAGTTTTAGGATTAGATAGTGTTTAATGAATACTAACATTAGTTTAAGTGTGTGTTTTACTAACAAATATGAAAAATGAAATGAAATGAAAGTATTCTTTATTGTACACCAAATAAACACTTACACTACTAACACATATGAACAACACAGAATACAAAAGGCGGCCTTATCGCTGGCAAGCGATCTCTTCCAGGCAACCCATGGAAAGAGAAATAAGTATGTAAAACAATAGACAGGGAAGGGTGTACACTAAAATGTAGATACTAAAATTAATAAAATATGATCAATCATGGTCGAAATAAATGATTTTTATTTATTTATTTAAGTAAATCATATGCATAAACGGGATATCAACCTATTGTACCTATTTTCCAGCCTTAGCCACTGATGTACTCCCTGGTCCTAGAGTTCTGCCACTGCTGGAAGTGGACTCCGACCTGACCTTCTTCAGCAGTAACGCCGCCACGCAGTATCTGTTCTCCAACACATCCGAAAATGGAGAATGGTGAGAATCTACTGTTTCAAATATTTTTTTATAAGACAAGATAATCCATGTTTGCAATGTCACATAATGGTAAATGACGATGCAGTCTAAGATGGTAGCAGGCTAACTTGAAAGGGGTATGGCAGTGTAAATTCAACCCACCCACACACCACTGTGCTAGAATGCTAAATAGCTTGGAGGCACGTCTTTGACAATAGGATGGTAACTAGATATAGGATATGTCAAGCTATGGTTGATTAAAGGGGGGTATTTCAATAAGTATCCCCCCTTTAGTGTTATTTTGGACAGTTCACCTCCCATCCAGCTCCTATATATGCCATCTTATAAGGTGTTTTGTGTTTGTTTCTTTGTCTAGCAATCTCTGTGCGTGTCTGTGTATGTCAATATTGGGTTGTGTCTCTGGTCTAAGTTTGTATATCTTGCTGTACTAGGCTAACTTGTAGCTCTTATGATACGTCATGACTCTACCACCGGTTCGGAATGCAGATTCTGCTGATAATAGCCGGCAAGAAACTCAGCAGTTTCTCTTTTCAACAAAATATTAATGTATATGATTATAGCTACATAATATTACAATGTAATAACTTATTACACTATCTTGTGGGTAGCTGGATGCCAAGCCGATTGATTCCATGCTTTGTCATTAAGAAATTCACTAACTTTGGAATAACCATGACTTAAGAAATGTGTCTTTAAGCATTGCTGAACTTTGTCTTGCTGAACTTTCATGATAAGTGGTTATAATTTTCCAGTAATCAAATCCTAGAGTGGGAGGCGACGCGCCTGCAACCAGTGGTAGCCGCGATACTGACCAGCAAATCAGCACCCTCCGATTTGAAACAGGCTTTGAACTCCCTGCTGTTAATCATCGAGGGCATGCTGGCTAAGCAGAAATATATTGTCGGGGTGAGTGAAGCATATTGGATCGACAAAGGGTTACTTTTTAGGGTTCCGGATCCGAAGGGTAACCTATGGGACCCTATTACTGAGCCTTCTCAGCAGAATCTGCATTCTCTGGTGGGAGGCTTTGGCCGTGGCTAGTTACCACCCTGCCGTCAAAGACGTGCCGCCAAGCGATTTAGCGTTTAGAACCGTTTAGGGGTATAGGTTGAATGTACACTGCCATACCCCTTCCAAGTTTGCCCGCTACCATCTTAGACTGCACCATCACTTACTGTCAGGTGAGATCGCCGTCAAAGACTATCTTGTCGTCAAATTAAAAAAATCAAATCAAATCAAAATTTATTTATTTCATGTAGGCCAACTTGTAGCTCCTATGACACGTCACAAATCTACCACCGGTCCAATTCCAAATCCATTCTGAACCGGTGGTAGGGTTGTGACGATAAGATCTACAAGTTGGCCTACATGAAATAAATAATTTTGAATTTTTTGAATTAAAATAAAATCTGTTTATTTCAAACCATTGGCCCATAAATCTTATAGTCAGTATTGACAAAACCCCCAGGGAAATAAAGGAATAAAGAAGTACTATTATTCCCAGATCATTTTCATTTAAATAAATAAATGAAGGAATAAAAAAGTATTATTATTCTCAGATAATTTTAATTTTAATGATTGTTTAATATTTGTAATGTGCATTTTTTCAGGATAACCTATCAGCTGCCGATATTTCAATATGGAGTACGCTGTACCCCTTCACACATAAAGACACCCACAAACAGACGTACCTGAGTGAATTTACCAACATCACTAAATGGGCGGAGGGGTTTGCGCAAGATAAAGCTGTGCAGGTAGGTGTAATAATGTCCTCCCGACCCAATTCTACGCTCTCTATATGCTTTTACAACAAGATTCCAATATTGCAGATCAGAAATGACACGCAATTTAAAGCTAAAATAAAATATATTCTAATACTAGCTGTGCCCGCGACTTCGTTCGCGTGGAATAGTGAGTTTTCGGGCAGCATATTTTGAATTACATATACCGTCGACGCTCAGGCGCGAGGCGTGTAGTACGTACTCTGTACGTTAAAAATGTTCGCCGTGATTCTTTAAATTGACATAACTTTTTTATTTATGAACCGATTGACATGAAATAAACACTAAATGTTAAGTGAAGCTTACTACAATATATTAGTGAAAACCGTATCTAAATCGAATAAGCCGTTTCTGATATTAGCGTGCACAAACACACAGACAAACAGACAAAAAAAAATTAATTACAATTTCGGGTTCGGCATCGATATAATAACAACCCCTGCTACTTTTTTTATATATATTTCCATTGTACAGACACCACTTTTCTACAATTTTATTATATGTATAGAAAAAAGGCATATTATAAAATAAATGATTTCATAAAAGATAAAAACACCTGGAAAATCTAAGTTTGCACCAGCCATTGTTAGGTTAGGGAAAAATGAAATTATGTACTATTGTATATTATATCTTTTAAGCGCTTTTGTAAGTCAAAATCGAAGAAAACAATCGTTCTCATAGATTAGCCATCTGCGCGAGAGATATTATAGTGCACAAGTGTGTGCGCGAATACAGGTACATTCTCTATTCCCTTACTCTCATAGTCATGGGACGGAAATCCGACACGACCGGAGAGAGATCAGGCGCAGGACCGACAGCTTTACGTGCTCTCCGAAGCACGGGGGTGACTCACCGCCGACTTCCAAACTCCGGGCTAGTACTGAGAATTTCTTGACAGAAAAACCCAATACATTTTATGGCCCGACCCGGGAATCAAACCCGGGACCTCATCATCTGCAGTCGAACTTGCTAACCACTAGACCAATGAGGCAGGTAGGTATAAAATAGGAATATACCCGATAACGGTACATCTTCAGCTGTGACCTTCGATCAAAACTTCAGCCAAAATCTGGCCTACAGATAATTTGGCTAAAATTCTCTCGAATCAATGTCTATTGCAGTAAAATATTCGCACCTGACACCTATTATTAGTTAATTAGACTAGACGCAGTCATGCACGCACGCACGCACTCACGCACGCACTCACGGACGCACCCACGCACGCACGCACCCACGCACGCAATCACGCACGCACGCAAGCACGCACGCACACACTCTTTCGCCTTTATAATATTAGGCTTATTATGTTGTGTGGGTGATTTACTTTTTTTAAATTTACACTTCTAGGATGCATTAAGCCAGTGGGATGGTACGGTGGATGGTCCGTTTGGTGCGAACTCAGCTTTGGGCGTACCACAGATCACCAACATGGTATCACCAGTGGGGTAAATATTATAGTCCTATTTGATAGAAAGAAACTATTTTATTTGATCAATACAATTGGGCATTTTACTGTTGTCGATATCTGGATATTTATTAATTACAATCGAAAATCTAACGTGTAAGAATAATATTTATAAAAACTGAAAATAAATCGGTCAAAAAATAAATAAGTTATACGCTGTTTTACTGGGACTGTATCCGTCTCTTTCTAAAACGATATTTTGTATGGACAGTGTATGGAGCTACTGAATTTGTGACGCCACATGTCAGTAGCGCTCTCTCTGTCTAACAGGATACTTTAAAGCTCTATATTTTCGAGACGGTGGTCCCATTGTCATCAGGTCAGGATCTGATGAGGGGATCCTGGAGAAATCGAGGGAACTCTTCAAATTTTATAGGCACAATTGATATACTTTGTAGTGGCGTTTGAAGTCGGTTTTGTAAAAAGAATTTTTACGTTTATATTATACTAGCTGTTGCCCTCGACTTCGTCTGCGTCAATTTCTGTTATTATGATCGCGATTAAGAAGTTTTGAAAAGAATATATTTTAAATATGGATGATTTTCCCCGTTATTGCAACATTTTTCACTGATGCTTCGCTCCTATTGGTCGCAGCGTGATGTTATATAGCCTAAAGCCTTCCTCGATAAATGGACTATCCAACACAAAAAGAATTTTTCAATTCGAACCAGCAGTTCCTGAGATTAGCGCGTTCAAACAAACAAACTGTTCAGCTTTATATATTAGTATAGATTTAAGTGTTTGTTTAATCAGATCTCCCGACGAATCTCCGGAACTGAGCGTTACTCCAGAAGAGATCGAAGCGGCGAAGGAAAGTCTACTTAATGGGTTCAAGAATCTCCCTGAACCTCTGAAGTCGACAAAGCCTATGTAAGTATTAAATAAATCCTATAACTATAATGTATTCATCTCATTGAGGTACACCTATTTAGTGGCCCTATCTACAAAATGAGCGTGACTACCTATGGCACTTAAGACGGTACTCTAGTCGCAAGGAATTTGAAAAATAGGTATTTGAAGAAAATATCGCCGTCGCGCTGCGCCCGACCAACAGGAGTTATCCATGTGTACGAGTAGTGTATTTGTGTGCGCGAGCCCTCGTCCCTCCCATGCCCGTAACATTCACCCGCCGCCCGCCTGCGGGTGAATAAATATATTTTGAAAATTTGAATCGGATGATGCTTTACTATTGATACAGAGTCCAAAACAATTTTTTTTTTTAATTTTTCGTCTGTCTGTATCTTGGCCACGCATCACACTGAAACTACTGGACGGATTTAAATGAAACGTAACATGATTTAAGTTCATACTATGAGGTAAAATATAGGATACTTTTTATCCCGAAATTCAGCACGGTTCCCTTGGGAGAGGGGATGAAAGTCAGAATGTGTATTTCATTGTAATTCATTAACGTGTACTCCGATTTCATTCATTATTTTTTTATTAGAAAGAACATACTGCAATGATTTTTCTGTAATTATTTCAAGGTCGTCAGTTTAGTAGTTCAGAAATTATAGACTTCACAATGCTCAGTAATAGGTCCAAATAACTTGAACCCCGTCACGTACAGGAACCTTTGAATGTACGGCTCATCTTAAGCTGGCATAACACACTATCGTAAACCATAATGGATAGCCCTATTTTTAACCGACCTTCAAAAAGGAGGAGGTTATCAATTCGGTCGGTATGTTTTTTTTTCTATGTAGATATGTCCACCGATTACTCCGGGGTTTCTGGACCGATTCACGCGTTTTTTTTTAATGGGCCCTTAAATTTTTTTACCTTCAACTCCTCAAACCTGATGCTGCAGGGGTACTTTCTCCCTAAAAGCTTTAGGAACTGTCGTATACGAATTGGTATGCTTGCTACTAGATCATAGAGCTCCAGGTCATCCTCCTCAATCCTGTAGGTTACTGCCCACCTAAATTGTAGGGATTTAGGAGGGGAGAAAGAGAGCAAGCTGCAGGAACAAGCTACACTAAAAAACTTAAAATAAAAATTATTTTCAAAAACCGACTTCAAGCGCCACTACAAACCATAAATAAATTAAAAGTAAAAAACTTTTTTAAAAACAAGCTTTTATTTAAATGCGCTAAAAAGAATAAAATAAACTTTTCTGTTTAAACTTTTACTATCAACTTGTTATGTCATTACACCATTTATATGATATAAACGTTTTTCGCGAGATTTAACTAGGTAACTCGTATTTACTTACGCGGACGAAGTCGCGGGTATCAGCTAGTATATATATATACATATACAAATAAATAATATTGTCTGTGTTGAAGTGAAGTGTTTGTTTGTAATATCAAAAGAACAGCTTTTTAGGGTTCCGTAGCCAAATAGCAAAAAACGGAACCCTTATAGATTCGTCATGTCTGTCTGTCTGTCTGTCCGTCCGTATGTCACAGTCACTTTTTTCCGAAACTATAAGAACTATACTGTTGAAACTTGGTAAGTAGATGTATTCTGCTAACCGCATTAAGATTTCCACACAAGAATAGAAAAAAAAAAAAACAATAAATTTTGGGGTTCCCCATACTTAGAACAGAAACTCAAAAATTTTTTTTTTCATCAAACCTATTCGTGTGGAGTATCTTTGGATAGGTCTTCAAAAATGATATTGAGGTTTCTGATATCATTTTTTTCTAAACTGAATAGTTTGCGCGAGAGACACTTCCAAAGTGGTAAAATGTGTGTCCCCCCGCTGTAACTTCTAAAATAAGAGAATGATAAAACTAAAAAAAATATATGATGTACATTACCATGCAAACTTCCACCGACAATTAGTTTGAACGAGATCTAGTAAGTAGTTTTTTTTAATACGTCATAAATCGTAAACCGCAATTGCTGCTACGGAACCCTTCGAGGCGATGGGCGAGTCTGACTCGCACTTGGCCGCTTTTTACTAACTGCATACGAAAGTAAATACGGTACTTATACCAAGACAACAATTTTAAAATTTTTGTCTGTCTGTCTGTTTGTTGCCACTAATCTCGGGAATGGTTAAACCGATTTTGACGGGACTTTCACTGGTAGATATTATCGGGCATCGTATAGGCTAAAAAGAGGAGGAGTTGGGTTTTTCTACCTCTGTATATCGATATCTCCATGATTTCTTAACCGATTTGCGTGAATCTTTTTTTAATCGACACAAAAACTTTGCGAGATGGTTCCATAAAAACTTCGGGTTCCAACTCTTCAATCCTGATGCTGCAGGGGTACTGCTTCCCTAAACTGTGGGGATTTAGGAATTGTTGATTATGATGAATAGTTATTGTAGGGACCAAGTAAAGACATCGTTAAATTCCAGGATCCAACTCCTCAATCCTGATGCTGAAGGGATTCTGCTAACCTAAACTGTGGTGATTTAGGAACGCGGACGACGTCACGGGTGTCCGCTAGTACCTAATAAATAAAATAATCATTGTATAGTGTAAATATCGACATCAGAGTACATCACTAGAGTATCGATAAAAATATCGACAATTGTCACTTCCCTATTAGTGTACATGTAAGCCTTACCCTCCCTCACCTCCACCCTACCCCCGAAAAGTACGAAAGGGACAACTGCAGCTCGGGCTGATTTTACCTACAAAAACCTTGACCAAAAGACGTTTCGTATTCTGCTGTTTCCTTCTTCAAAACTGGACAAATCTCAAATATTCTTATATCAAAAGTTAGAGGACGAGTATATCTATGCTTCTATGTTTTTCTTTTTTGTTAAAAACTTATCAAATTTGTCTGATAGTCGTTTGAACATGGCGGTAAAATCGAGGGTTTTTTTCGGGTTTTTGGATTGTCATATTTTTTTTAATGATAATGTTTTGGAAAAAAGAAAAACATAGGGGCACGTATTAATTAGACCTAGATTTTTTGGAAAAAAATCATTGCTCTAGAGGCATTATCCACGAAGAAAACAGCAGAATACGTTTGTATGGAGAAAGGCCCACTAGAGTACCCTCTTAAGATGGCCATTTCTTTACCACAGACTTTACTTCCAGATAATATACTCTTGGCGATTAAAATGGCGTCCGCGCCGGTGCATATCCGATCACGCTTATGACGTCACACGTTGTGTTGTGATAAATAAGTACGCAACAAACATATATTTGTCTTTCTTTGCATATGCAGGTGTCGCTTAGTTAAAAAGAGACAACATTCTATTGATATATATTTGTATAACCTATTCTGCTATAGTAGAATAGGGCCACTCTATAGGTGTATCTCAATGGTTTATCTTCACTTACCATCCGGTGAGATTGTAGTCAAGCGCTAGTCTATATATTAAAAAAAATCCTAATTAAGATTACCAAAAAACGTATAAATGCAAGATTTCTTCGTTGAAATTGTATAGCTGTGTGTTGATAGATCAGTCAGTCAGTCGGTCAGTTTTAGCCAGACTAACGAATAGCAATTGACTTTTTGAGAATTCAACCCTTGAGACACTGATAAATGTCAAATCCAAGATGGCCGCCACCACAAAATGGCGAATTACATATTTTTTTATTTTCACACGTTAAATTTTCAGTTTTCACTGAAAATTTTAAAATTTAAAATTTAAAAAAATTTAAAATTTTCATTACGTACATATTTGTATTGTTACCTATTGTAAAAAAAATTTGAAAAGAGCAATCGCCGAGTTTATTGCTGGCTCTTCTCGGCAGGAAGGGCATTCCGAACCAGTGGTAGATTCATCGACGATTCAAAAGCACTTGTAAAAGTTTATTTGAATAAAAAATATTTCTATTCTATTCTATTGACCTTATTTCTTTGTCCACAGCGTGCCAAAAAAGGATTGTAAGAACGTTCTGATAACGTCAGCGCTTCCATACGTCAACAATGTTCCTCATTTGGGCAATATCATTGGCTGCGTGCTATCCGCTGACATATTCGCTAGGTAACACGTTTAATTTTTTTTTTTTTTTTCAGTAATGTAAGTATGCACTACAATGTATACTCACTAATATTGCAATCTAGCCGAGTAATATGGCTAATGAGCAATTTTACTTTAACCTAAACTTATAAAATATCTTATATACTAAGAATTAGTCCACTGACGTAACTTAGTCTTTCTTTATCGATTGAAGACACTTTGTTCTTGTGTTCTTTGAGGCAGCTTTTATACTACACTATCACTAATCAACACGTTTAATGAAAATGAAAAATATTTATTTAACAAAAATTATAAATATCCGCATAAATATCTACAAATGAACACACACACTCGCACACACTCATACAAACTCACTCACACACACGCACACTATTGTTATAAATATCTATAAATTCATACAATTGTAATCCTTTTTGGCCTTATTTTAATATTAAGATTTTATTGTAATTTATATTGTGTACCGCTGTTGATTACAATAAAATAAATAAATAAATAGCATAATCCGCATAAATATCTATAAATGAACACACACACTCGCACATTTATACAAACTCACTTACACACTCACGCACGCACACACACACACTATTGTTATAAATATCTATAAATTCATAGAATTGTAATCCTATTTGGCCTTATTTTAGTATTAAGATTTAATTGTAATTTATATTGTGTACCGCTATTGATTACAATAAAATAAATAAATAAGCATATCGACATTTCCGTAGAACAAAGTCTCATCTGCTAAATTCATAACTTGAGATTTGAGCCTTGCGGATGTGACTTTTAAGGCTCAAATTTCAAGTTGTGAATTTAGCAGATGAGACTTTGTTCTACGGAACGGTCGATATATACTTTTAAAAAAAATGTTGTCAGGTACTGTCGGCTGTGCGGCTACAACACGCTATTCGTGTGTGGAACGGACGAATACGGAACAGCCACGGAGACAAAAGTAAGTATTCTTCTTTATCGACCGACAGATGTCCACTGCTGGACAAAGTCTCTTGCTTGGACTTCCACTCTGGCAAAAACCAGTTGTTTAATAAACAATATGTCTTTTTTTGTACATAACTGTGAAGTTTATTTTCTCAATCACCCTTGGTACCCAAAAAAATTGATAAACCATGATTATCAAATATTATTACAAATGCCATATTGTACCGGGCGCCGCTATCGTGATTTTTCGAAAAAGCTATCTTTTAGTGGCCTAAAACCCGGTAATTATTAGGAATTCAAGAAAAATGTATAAAATCATTATTGTTGCAAATTTAAGGTTCTCGAGATATTAACAAAAAACCAAAAAAAGGGTCCTGTTTCCGCTAATTGCCGCTAGAGCTCGCCGCGTACGCATGAGGACTTTTGGTATATTCATCCCTAGGTACCCATAATTCGATGTGCAAAGTTTCAAAACTTTCGCAAGTTTCCAGAGGTTAAACCATGTTTTGACTGGACTATCTATGCAAATAAATAAAATTGAAGTGTCTGTTTGTAATATCAAAAGAACAGCTTTTTACTAACTGTATACGAAAGTATACGGTACTTAAAACAAGAAAACAATGTTTAAAATTTTTGTCTGTCTGTCTGTTTGTTTCCGCTAATCTCGGGAACGGCTGGACCGATTTTGACGGGACTTTCACTGGTATATAGCTCATATTATCGTTTGTAATATAGGGTATTTTTTCAAATAATATGGTTGAGCGAAGCAACGGCTGGATCATGCGTCGTGCTCGTGAACGGGTGCCACCAACGGGAATGGGTCTGCTTTGTCTTCCCATGTTGACATGTGTTGGATTATATGTATTGCATTTTTGAAGCTTCACTGTGGAAGCACTGTATACATAGCTTAGTTTGGTTACTTATTGTAAAATTATTTTATTTTTTGAAAAGAGCAACTGCTGAGTTTCTTGCCGGTTCTTCTCAGCAGAATCTGCATTCCGAACCGGTGGTCGATTTATGACGTGTCATAAGAGCTACAAGGTAGCCTACATGAAATAAATAAATTTTGAATTTGAATTTGAATTTAACCGACTTTCGAAAAAGGAGGTGTTATGTTTCTCTATAGCATTGAAAACTTAAATTAAATTTGTTAGCATATATGTTTTAACGTGTAGGCGTTAGAAGAAGGCATCACACCGCGTGAGATCTGCGATAAATACTTCGCGATTCACGACTCCGTGTATCGCTGGTTCGATATCGGTTTCGACCACTTCGGCCGGACCAGCACCGCCAAGCAAACTGAGTGAGTAGTCCTTCTAGCCCAGTCATTAAAGCCAAAACCCGAAAGTAATTAGTAACTTGATAAAATTTTAGGGGGTTTTTAAAGAAGGTAAAATAACTTACCGTGTGATTTTGCAGCGTTGTAGGGTGTACGGAAAGGGTTGAAAAGGGGTGAAAAGGGTTTTTTGTTAATAACATTGCCAAAAAAATTAGTAACACGCTGCAAATTTAATAAACGTTTGAAAACGGTAAGAACAACGTCATTATAAATTTACACCGAGTTACTAATTTTTTTTACCCCCTGCTATTAACAAATTTCATTGTTTTTTAATAATAAACAATGTTCCGTATGTTGCAAAACGCTGCAAATTTAATACACGTTACAAAATGGTAAGAACAACCTCATTATAAAGCAGCGTGTTACTATTTTTTTTACCCTTGTTAATAACAAATTTGATTGTTTTTAAATAATAAACAATGTTCCGTATGTTGCAAAACGCTGCAAATTTAATAAATGTTACAAAACGGTAAGAACAACCTTGTTATAAATTTGCAGCGTGTTACTAATTTTTTTGGCAATGTTATTAATAAAAAACCCTTTTCACCCCTTTTCAACAATTTCCGTACACCCCACAACGCTGCAAAATCACACGGTAAGTTATTTTACCTTCTTTAAAAAACCCCCTAAAATTTTATTAAGTTACTAATTACTTTCGGGTTTTAGCTTTAATGACTGGGCTATTCTATCACCAGGCCTGGCGCACTCCGCAGTTTTTTTTTTATTCTATTACAAGATAGCCCTTGACTGCTATCTCACCTGATGGTAAGTGACGATGCAGTCTTTATATTTGCTTTGTGTTGTGGTCTGTAGTAAAACCCTCTCGAAGTATTTGGACTCCTTTCTTCTCCATCAAGCATCTCTATTGTATTGTATTGTATTGTTTATTTCTTCGATTTAGACTTACAAAAGCGCTTACGAATGTCAACAAATTTTACATCAATAAGTACAAAATACTTAATAAAAATAAAAATTAATTAATTAAATGTCAAAAGAAAAAATTATGTACTAGTTATGTCAAGGGTCAAAATATAATAATAATGTGATGTCATTAAACATAACAAATATGATTAACAAAAAAATGTTAGAGTTATTTTGCTGTAATCCGCCAACAGAAAAAAATCTGTATGGTCAAACAAGTAACGCCTGACTCTATCCAATATCTATCCAATAACAAATATGATTAAAAAAGAAATAGATACTCAAGTACATAATTTTTATGTCAGAAAAAAAAGAAAAGAGATATATACAATAGCACATAATTTAATTTTTTCCTAACCTCACAATGGCTTGTGCAAACTTAGATTTTCTAAGCGTTTTTATCTTTAACTCTCTAAAGGAGAAAAGTACATTTTGCGATAGGCGAGCAATAGACGTGCGATTGGCTTGCGTACTACGGTTTTTAATGACATTTTGCAACCGATCGCGTAGTGATTGCTATCGCTTTGCTACTACTGTCGCTACTGCATTTATATACTGACTAGCTTTAACCCGCGGCTTCGCTCACGTTAGGTTCGATTTTTTAACCCCCTATTTAACCCTCTCGGGGTTGAAATTTTCCAAAATCCTTTCTTAGCGGATGTCTACGTCCTAACAGCTACCTGTATGCCAAGTTTCAGCTCGATCGGTCCAGTGGTTAGAGCTGTGCGTTGATAGATCAGTCAGTCAGTCAGTCACCTTTGCCTTTTATATATTTAGATTTTGATGATTCTTGAGTTAATCAATTTGTGATAGTGTCATAGGATCTCTGTTCCATAGGATAGCCCAAAGGATGTTCCTCAAACTAATGGACAACGGATTCGTCAGCAACCAGTCAGTCGACCAGCTGTTCTGCGAGAACTGCCAAAGGTTCCTCGCCGACAGGTACGTACCGCAACCTCGACACTTCATACAAACTTATTTAACATTGGCTGATGCCCGCGACTTTCCGCGGGAATCCTTATTTTCCGGAATAAAAAGTAGCATGTGTGTTTTTCCAGACTATAATCTGGAAAACACATAGATAAACTCACAATCATGTAATAAATGAATATTATTATTAGCCAAATCGCATCAGTCGTTGCGACGTGATTGAGTAACAAACATACATCCAAACTTTCGCATTTATAATATTAACTAGATGATACCCGCGACTTCGTTCGCGTGGATTGAGGTTTTTTTGGATTCCCGCGGGAACTCTTATTTTCCGGAATAAAAAAAGCCTATGTGTTATTCCAGACTGTAATCTATCTATGTGCCAAATTTCATCCAAATCAGTTCAGTCGTTGCGGCGTTTGAGTATTGAGTAACAAACATCCATCCATCCAAACTTTCGCATTTATAATATTACTAGCTTTAACCCGCGGCTTCGGTCACGTTAGGTTCGATTTTTTAACCCCCTATTTAACCCTCTTGGGGTTGAAATTTTCCAAAATCCTTTCTTAGCGGATGTCTACGTCCTAACAGCTACCTGTATACCAAATTTCAGCTCGATCGGTCCAGTGGTTAGAGCTGTGCGTTGATAGATCAGTCAGTCAGTCAGTCAGTCACCTTTGCCTTTTATATATTTAGATAATAATAATAACAATAGGATTTATTTATAATTATTTTTTTCTAGATTCGTAGAAGGCACCTGTCCCCACCCAGGTTGTCTGTACGACAGTGCCAGAGGAGACCAATGCGATAAATGTGGCAAACTGATCAACGCCATAGAGCTGATAGAGCCGCGCTGCAAGGCGTGCGCGCACAGACCTTCTGTCAGACTCAGCGAACATCTGTTCATCGAGTTAGGACAGGTAAGTTATATTTGACCATTGATTTGTGACAGGTAACCTACATTTGGTTATTTTGATGCGACAGGTAAGTTAACTTCCTCACTTTGTTGTGAAAGGTAAGCTATATTTGATAATGTAGAGAGTTATGTAGAGTGATTTATGCATTTTTTGCTGGTCTTCTTTCGTAAAAGGCACCTGCCCCCTCCCAGGTTGCCTATACGATAGTGCTCGGGGCCACCAATGCGATAAATGTGGCAAACTGATCAACGCCATAGAACTGATAGAGCCGCGCTGCAAGGCGTGCGCGCACAGACTTTCTGTCAGACTCAGCGAACATCTGTTCATCGAGTTAGGACAGGTAAGTTATATTTGGCCATTGATTTGTGACAGGTAACTTACATTTGGTTATTTTGACGCGACAGGTAAGTTAACTTTCTCACTTTGCTGTAAAAGGTAAGCTATATTTGATAATTGAGAGAGTGATATAGAGTAATTTATGCATTTGTTGCTTCGTTCTTCATTCGTAGAAGGTATCTGCCTCCATCTAGATTGTCTATACGACAATGCCCGACGAGATCAATGCGATAAGTGTGGCAAACTGATCAATGCCACAGAGCTGATGCACAGATCTTCTGTCAGATTAAGCGAACATCTGTTCATTGAGTTAGGACAGGTAAGTTACATTTGGTTATTTTGACGTGACAGGTAAGTTACATTTCCCACTGTGCTGCAGCAAGTTTCTTTAACTTGTATAAACTCAAGTCTAAAATTGTGTGTGTGGAATAGTGTTAAAAAAGTCACGCCTCTTCCCACAAACGACTTTCAGCCAGGAGTAATTAAAGAATGACGAGCCTATTTATATTTTTCATTTAAATATCGTGTAAATCGCCTTTTAATTATAATAATATAGCCTTTTATTTACTGAAAAATGATATTTACAAAACTATAGCTAATCCTATCCTTATCCTATTTCACACTTAACATTTTTCCTTATTCTATACTAATAATAAGTTTTTTTTTTCACTACGCCCTTTGGACGAAGGTCTCCTCCAGTCTTTTCCACCTTTCTCTACTATTTGTCAATCTTCGGCATGTTACTCCAATCATCTTTACAAAGCCTTTTAATTAGCTGTTTTTAAATGGTGGTTTTTTGGCCTATACCCTATACCCGATGAGGGGTCCTTATCTACAAATTAGTAATTAATATGAAGTATTAAAATTAGATTAAGATGTACCTACTATTAAAAGCCGGTAAAGAATACAACTCGGAGTCCGACTTCACATGTTTATTCTTCGAATTTTCTGTACAGAATGACCTAATCTATTTTTGTCTCCTCACTTTTATAACATTGTTTTGAATGAAGTTCGCTATTAATGAAGTTTCTACCTACATCAAGAATCAACATTAGTAGAAAAAGTATCTTAATTATTATTCTAACAAACAAAAATGTGTATCACAACCCTGATAAATAATATTAATTAAATTAAAGCTACATACATTTTATGGATATATATTGTGCATTTGATTGAATGAATAAGTATTGATACCTTATAATTCATTCAATCAAATGTTTTCTTAATATTACAATACGTGATCTCAATCAATTATCTGTTTTAGTGTACAATTTCTAAGTCGCTTACAATTATTTACATAATTTCTAACACTACTAACATACCTACTAACAAAAAAAAAACCATGACACATTCACACATCCACAGACCAAAACATTCTCACACTTGCACAAACTCATATAAAGACACAACCCTCAAAACACAAACCTATACTAACATACTAACTACTGTTTTCTTTCTAATATTATATTATAAACATAAAATCTGTAAATATGTAAGTAGTTATGATAAGGACTAATAAAGGCTTTTTTATTTTTTTATTTTTTAAATGGCGGTTTTGTTATTGGTTCCCAGCTGGAACCCTCTCTCCGCACGTGGGTCAACAACACGGAGAGTGGGTGGTCGGCGCCCGCGAGAGCCGTCACCCGCTCTTGGCTGAGGGACTCTCTGCGGGCGCGAGCTTTGACCCGGGACTTGAAGTGGGGGGTGCCTGTACCGGTTCCAGGGTACACTAATAAAGTGAGTACAATATAATAAATATGATTTGTTTGCGACTAAGTGTTTTTTTTTTCTTTCTAAAAAAAATTTTTTTTTTTTTGAGAAAACGCGTGTCGTTCGTTGTTGCTACTGCGCAACTTTTTTTTTTTGTCACTACACACTATTTGAAGTATCCCAATTTTTTTCTTTCAAAAAGCCTCAATAGCCCAATGGTTAAAGGTGTGGACTGAAAATTGAGAGGTCGCAGGTTCGAATCCCACCCGTTGCACTATTGTCGTACCCACTCCTAGCACAAGCTTTGCGCTTATTTGGAGAGGAGGATATTAGTCAACTTCAGCTTGGCTAATATTCTTTTTTAAGAAAAAGAAAAAAAAAACATAATTTTTGTGTTGTTCATTGTTCTCAAAAATCTCATTTTTTTTTTTTTTTTTTCAAAAAATGTGTGTAAAGGTTTCTTTTACAAAATCTTAATTTTGAATTGTATAGCAAAGTTTTCTGTGAGTTTACAACTACGTACTAGTAAAAATTACTATTTTTCGAGATCAATTATTGTTGCTTTAAATAAGCGTAGTATTAGTCCATATAATTAGAAGCATCTTAATTGTAAGCTAATATCTAAATATATGAAAGGCAAAGGTGACTTACTGACTGAATGACTGACCAACTGACTGACTGAACTATAAACGCACAGCTCGAAACGCTGGACGGATCAAACTGAAATTTAGCATACAGATAGCTATGACCATTATGACGTTGGTATCTGCACTATCTGTAAGAAAGAATTTTTGAAAATTAGACCCCTAAGGGGGTAAAATAGGGGTTTGAAACATCTAACTTAACGTGAGAGAAGCTGCGGGCAAAAGCTAGTTAAATATAAAGTAACTATATTTTGTTGAATAGAGAAACGTATAGCTTTATTTGTTAATTTTTAGGTGTTCTACGTTTGGTTCGACGCGCCTATCGGCTATCTCAGTATAACTGAATACGGCACGCAGAACTATGAAAAATGGTGGAAGAGAAACAAGGATTATGATGTGAGTTCACTGACTGACTGTGGGTTAACACTTTAATAAAAAAAAAATTGTTAGTTCACTGATCTGTATAGTTAATCTATCATTAACACTGGATTTGCTGACCATGTATCAATGACAGCTTATCTATGGACCAATATGAAACGTCACATTTGACATACGAGTGTCTCTGGAACTAATAATATTGCAAATGGCGCACCGATCTCTATAATCTGTGAAATCATACAATAACAACAATAAAATCATAGATTAATTATAGAGGTCGGCGCGATTTTGCAATATTACCTATTATTTCCTTACATTCGTATCTGCTTAGTACTCACAAAATGGCGTCGCTCAAATCCAAAATGGCGTCAATCAAGTAAGTCCAAATATAATAATGTCCATAGATCCTCCTCATGTATGATCCTCCAATGTAGATAGATAATCCTCATGATCGTAACACAACAATAAAATGAATATCGTCGGGGATAGTGCAAAACCGCGTATGTACCATTGGTAAAAACCGCGGATCTGCACTAGTCACAGTTTAACAGGGGAAGTTTAAAACTTTATAAATTTCTTATTTCTACGGCTATTGGGCTAATTTTTACACAGAGTATTAATTCATGTGTTCTATGTATTGTTAGTAAAAATAGATATCTTTTAAAGTGGTTAATTTAGTCGCTACGACACTTACGCGGTTTTGATTTGACCACAAACGCATGAAAATGGATTTTATGGTACTAATGCTAGTTACGCGGATTTGCACTATCCCAGACGATACGACGGATGTCAAATTCAATTTTCTGTAGTCTGGTTACAGTTTTAAAACTTTTATCCTTGGTTTTATCGACAGTTCCTACTGAAATGTTTATGGTATATACTGGTATAATAAATCATAGTTACCAATTTTTTTTTTTTTTTTTCAGATAAAGCTGTACCAGTTCATGGCCAAAGACAACGTGCCGTTCCACAGCATCATGTTCCCCGCCACCATCATCGGCGTTAACGAGGGGTTCGCGCTGGTCGACCACATCTATGCGACTGGTTCGTAGCCCACTGTAATTAGGTTTATTTATTTATTTAGTATTATTTATTTATTATTTATTTATTTTTTATTACCATTTACAAAGTTATACACATTTACATAATAATGCACATCGAAAAAACCACACAGGTTTGTCCTCGATGCCACTCTGCAACATAGCATTTAAAATGAGTATTTACAAAACGATATATAACTAAACATAGTCTTATTTATTTAAATAGGTTTTTTTTAATGTTTATTGCTATTAATTTCTTTTGTTATTTTATAATACAACATCTTTTTTACTATTTAGTTTACATCTATTTGCTATTTTATTTCTATTATTATGTCTATAGGTATATCATCCTACTATTAGTATGTTTTATGATGCGATGGTGGGTTTTTTTTCTTGGTTTTTCCTTCTCTGTTTTAAATAGGTAGGTATTACACATTTGCTAATACTTTTCATTACATTAGAAGAAATTAAGAAACAGGTTAATAAATATGAGTAGGTAGGTAGGTAGGTATATAAAGAAATGAGTTTAGGGATTAGGCAAGTACGTACACAACACAAGTAATAATAAGCATCAATCAACCTTCTCATTTATTTATTTATTTGGACAACCAAAATTGTTACATTTCTTAAAGTACTTAAAAAATTACACAGAAACATAATTAAAATGCACAACTATTGACGGTGTCACAACATTTGCCAAAAAAAAAAAATTTAAACAATAAAGAAAGCGTAATACAAAAAAGCACAAGAAATTAAAATTTTACACTGTCAAAACAAAACATAAAAAAAAATAATTATGAAACTTAAGCTAACTAGGGAACTAAATTACAATCAAAGGTTAGATGTAGGTCATCTATCTCGTATTATAAAAGTCTTAGGGCTTGTTTTTTGAACTTCGGTAATGTATCTCTAAATATATGTCTATTTCTGTACTGATGGAATTGTATGTTTTATTTTGTTAAGAAGTAATCCCACGTTGTATACAATATGTTGCCTTATGGTAAACACACATTAATCTATATATATAAAAATGAATTCCTATTTCCTTGGTCATCGCATCACGCGTGAACGGCTGGACCGATTTCGCTAATTCTTTTTTTATTGTGTTTGTTATTGTTAGGAGAAGGTTCTTATGAAAGAAAAAATTAAGAAAATTGCGCGGAAAATTAGAAAATTTAAGAAATATAAACCACCATATTAAATTATTTCTAATGTAACCGCTTTTACAATTCAAACTTTTTTGATGTAACCTTATGGCGTTTGACATAACATTGACAGAATGCGTGCTGCCAATTTCGTCAAAGAGGATGTAAAAAAACTTAAGACAGGACAACGTCTGTCGGGTCCGCTAGTTATTTATATTATCTAACATCGTATACCCCATTTACGGGCCAACTCGACATGCAATTAATTAAATTACAAGAACACAATAACAATGTTTAAAAAAAGACAATTTCTTTGTTTACTTACTACATATATAAATTACTTTATAAACTACATAAAAATATTTAAAAAAAAAGACGTGTGGCACTCGGGGACTGCCGCGGTAAAGCTATTGCATAGCATTTTTTATCAACGCCATCTAGCGGCTCACCGTAGAGGAGTCCCGTGTCAGGTTATTTTCTGGATTCGGTCTCCACGCTGGCCCGCGATAGAAGCTATGCAATAGCTTAAAACTATAGAAATTAAGAAAATAAAGCTAATAGTTATTATCAAAAACAAAAACATGAATATTATTATTTAATTAAATGTTTTTTAAGTTCTATCGCATTAGGTTAAGGAACATGTAAAGATAGATTTAAGTTTAAATAAATAAATAAATTTTTCTTATTCTATTAATTACAATATTGTTTCAGAATATCTAAATTACGAGGAAGGCAAATTTTCCAAATCGCGAGGCGTAGGTGTGTTCGGAACCGACGCTCAGGTATACAAATTTAATATATTTCTACTGACACCTCGCTGAAATTCGGAATGGAGATAGCTCCCACCCAGGATTAACACATTGGCTACATTTTATCCAGGAAAATTAAGAAGCTAATAAAATTGTCAAAAATTGTAAATTCCCTTAAAATGAAACAACCATTAATGCTAAAAATTGAAACAAAATGAAAATTAAAAACAATCAAAGTAAAATCTCTTTCCTGTTTTTTTTTTAAATTGCGCGGATCGTCTAGTGATGTAATAACATTAACTAACGTGTGCTTATTTTTTGATCCATTACTAACACAAAGTATGATCCTAGTAGGTCGAAATAAATATTTTTTATTTTTATTTATTGTGGTAGATTTATGACGTGTCATAAGAACTACAAGTTGGCCTACATGAAATAAATAAATTTTGAATTTTGAATTTGAATTTTATTTATATGTATTTGCCAGGATACCGGTATTCCTGCGGACGTGTGGCGGTTCTACCTGGCCAGCATCAGGCCTGAGACATCAGACTCCAGCTTCAGCTGGACGGAGTTGGGCACCAGGTATGGTATACCAGGTGTAAGGAGTTGGCCATCAAGTATGATATACCAGGTGGCGTGCAGTTCATACAGGCAAAAAAGCACTGCCTACTTTAGAAAAAACGAAATATGTAAATATATATGTTGGGTATACAGGGTGTCCGGTAAAACGTCTTTGAATTTTTTTTAATGTTACTCTGGATTATTAAGTGTTAGAATGTTGACTATTCATTAAAAAAAAGGTTGATAAAAACCAATAGTTTTTTTTTATTCACTTTTAAAGTTGTGAATCCGCGTTTTTTTCCTGAAAAAACACCTGAAACTATCAATGACTCAAAAACGAGCCATTTTCGCCCTTATGTATTAGGTCAAATGGTCTATTTCCCTCCTCTACACACTCTCGACGGGATCGTTTTACCGGACACCCTGTATAAATATTAGTGAAATATTGTACAATTAATTAATTTCAGGAACAATTCGGAGCTGCTCAACAACTTGGGCAACTTCTGCCACCGCTCCCTCAGTTTCTGTGCCAACACCTTCAAGGGGGTGTTGCCAGAGATGACCCTCACCAGCGCTGACTACGAAGTCATCGCGTTGGTCAACAGGGAAGTGAGTGGTGAGTGTTGCATATAAAAATTAGTCAAATTTCATGTCACTAGATGGCGTTAGTAGTAAGCTAACCCACGCTCTCGTTTCGTAATAACATCCTGACCGAATCCGGTCACAGCGATCAACCTTCCTGCGTGGGAGATATTATAATGCACAGGTGCATGCACACACGGGTGGTGCCTCTATTCCTTCAGTCTTGTAGTCCGATGGGATGGAAATAAATTGGACACGACCAAATACAACTGATCCAGTCGACGGCTTTACTTGCTCTCCGAGGCACGGGATTTGTTGTTTCGTAATACTTAGTAGAAAAGACAGTTTCTGCGCCAATACCTTCAACAGTGTGTTCATCAGTTTCATCGCGTCGGTCAACAGAGAAGTGAGCGGCGAGTGAAGCTTACAAAAATTATTCGAATTTTATGTCACTAGATGGCGTTAGTAGTAAGTCAGCTCGCGCTCTTGTTTCTTTTCTTTTTTTTGTAATAGCTTGTAACTGCATGTTTGAACGTACAGATTTTTCTGTTTCTGGCGGATTATAGCAAAATAACTCTAACCTTTTCTTGCTAATCATGAACTTCCGTAAAGTAACGCTTGATTCTATCCAATATATAAAATTTAAATAAACATATGTGTTCGTGTAAAAGCAACGTTTAAGAATAACCATAGAGATATTAATCTCTATGATTCGGACGCACTTCGTTATCTGTCCCAGAGTCAAGCGGGACACTCGCCAACTGTCACTTGTCACAAGTGACACTTAATGACATCAAGCGACAGAAAAAAGGGCTGTTACGGCTCGGTGTGAATTTGTAAAAAGACTGCAACGTAAAATTGTTAACAACTTAATTTTAATAAAAGTTAATCAATTCAGACAATCTAGTGTTTTACGAATCCTGACTAGAGGTGGTTAATATAGCACTTAGCAACATATTACAGCATGCTATCTTTTCATAGCACACAGCAAGTGCTACATACGTAGGCGCGGTGGTGCTACGATGCTATAAATATCACGCGCTGTAGGCGGTGTAGCACACTGCATGAAGCAGCGGCGCTGAGGCGGCCGGGCAGTTAGCAGATGGATTTATCGCAACTCGCAATAAACATGCTATGTGATTTAGCGTGTTGCAAGACATAACGCGCGCGCCGGCTGCCCACAAGCTTCCTAATTAAAGTTGCTATAGCATAGCATTTTTTATAGCATGCTAAAATTTTATAGTTTACTAGTTGATGCCCGCGACTTCGTTCGCGTGGATTGAGGGTTTTTATTCCCGCGGGAACTCTTTAATTTTCCGGGATAAAAAGTAGCCTATGTTCTATTCCAGACTATAATCTATCTCTGTGCCAAATTTCAGCCAAATCGGTTCAGTCGTTGCGACGTGATTGAGTAACAAACATCCAAACATCCACACTTTCACATTTATAATATTATTAGGATTAGGATAGTCAGTAGCATGATATTGATTTATAGCATTTTTGAACAACTCTAATCCTGACACACTAAGAATATGAAAGGCGTGGTGTTGTCGCAGCGTACGTGCAGCAGATGGAGAAGGGGCGACTGCGCGAGGCGCTGCGGCACGTGCTGTCGGTGTCGCGGCTCGGCAACCAGCACATGCAGAGCGCGCAGCCCTGGGTGCTGCTCAAGGGCTCAGGCGACGACAAGTGCGTATGAACCGAACCGGTGGCCGAGTCGTGACGTGTCATAAGAGTTGGCCTAAATTCAAAAAATTCAAATTTATTTCATGTAGGCCAACTTGTAGCTCTTATGACACGTCATAAATCTACCACTTACATGAAATAAATCATTCTGAATTTTGATTTTTTTTTTAAAATTAATGTTTCTGTTTTTTTTTTTTTTTGTTTAATTCACTCTAGTACGGGCCGGTTCAGGTGTAAAAAAATCGAAAAGATCAAAATAGAGTAATTTACTTTTAGTTGAGAAATAATCTAAAAATATTTATAAATAAGGCAGTTTAGACAATAAGAAGTCCACAAATGTAAGTTTCGGTTCACAAATTTATGAAATAAATGTTATAAATATTTTATTTCTGGACTGAATCTTTCGTCGATTTTTTTCGTGAATTTGACAATTTATTTATTTTTTCAATTAGTTACAATGTGGAATCCTATCTCAATTTTGATGGTTCTTTGAAATAAAAAAAAGATCGGCATTTGATTAAACACAAATTTTAATCTCGAGATGCTCATACACAAAATTACTTTCAAGAGAGCAGCCATGTATGGCTCAAGCGTATAATGGCTGTAGCGTTCAAGCGTTTTACAATTCGAGACAGAGAACTTAATACCAAAGACTACAGATACGGCATAGATCACAAACATTTACATGTCTATGCTTATTAGGTCAGTTTACATTATCAACATCAACTTCATTTTAATTGTCGTCTCACAATCCCTGGTTTTAGTTTACATTAGGCTGTCCTTTACACCCTGTATAAGTCAATGTCTGCAACCTGTATTTCTAATAGATTTATAAATGTGTAATGTGTCGCTACTAGATGTCGCTAACAGTTGTTATAAAACTGATTGAAAAAGTAGATACATATCACTAATTTCGTGGCTGACGTGTGGTTCGGCCGTGGTGTAGCGGTTAACACACTCGAGCGCGATTCCCAGAGAGATGTGGGTTCGAATCCCGCCGGCCTCGGAATTTTTGATATGTATTTATAAATCTAGTAGGATATTTCCTTTAAGTGTAGGTTAACACTTCAATAAAAAAAAACCTGTATTTCATCCCCAATACTAGGATCGCAGGCGCGACGGCTGTGGCGCTGTGCTGCCAGCTGGTGGCGTTGCTGTGCGCGCTGCTGACGCCCTACATGCCCAGCACGTGCCAACGTTTACGCGCGCAGCTCAACGTGGCCAGTGACGTGCTCAGGATTAACCCCCTGTGAGTATTGGCAGACCCCCCACTAGGTGGACCGACGACATCAAACGAGACGCAGGGAGCCGCTGGATTCAGGCGGCGCAAGACCGAGGCCTGTGGAGGTCCATGCAAGAGACCTATGTCCTGCAGTGGACGTCTATCGGTTGAGGAAGAAGATGTATTTTTACCTACAGTAAGGAGACCAATTCTCATTCCGAAAACTAGTGCTGGAAGTACTGACCTTTAAGGTCGTAGCCCATTTACACGACACCGCTCCTACCCAACCAAAGTATGAGCATTCAAATATGGGCTTAATATCGTGCTCTGGAGGTGCACTTTACAGTAACAACACTAAATAGAAAACAGCGCGCGGTACCGTTACCGTACCGCGGTGTTGTTACTGTAAAGTGCACCTCCAGAGCACGATATTAAGTCCATATTTGAATGCTCATACTTTGGTTGGGTAGGAGCGGTGTCGTGTAAATGGGCTACGACCTTTATATTTAATCTATGATCAATACTGGATTGGACTGAAAAGCCGGCAACGCATTGGTGGTGCCTCTGGCGCTACAAGTGCTCATGGGCGGCGGTAATCACTTAACATCAGGTGACCCGCCTGCTCGTTACGCGTCAGCAGCGACGACGCTCATATCATTAGTTATAAGTATCAATATAAATAGCATATCATATTTAATATCATATCAATATAAAATCATTAAATACAGCCCACTTATATCACAGTCTATCAATCATCATCATTCATCAATCAAACATCCTACATATGTAATCCGCCATTTTGTGGCGGCGGCCATCTTGGACCGATTTCCATCAAACATAGCTAAGAACACTCCCGACTAATTCACCTTTCAAACAAAAGAAAAAATCAAAATCGTTTCATCCGTTCGGCTGCTACCGTAGAAGTGGTTAATATAGCACTTAGCAACATATTACAGCATGCTATCTTTCCATAGCACACAGCAAGTGCTACATACGTAGGCGCGGTGGTGCTACGATGCTATAAATATCACGCGCTGTAGGCGGTGTAGCACACTGCGCGTAGCAGCGGCGCTGAGGCGGCCGGGCAGTTAGCAGATGGATTTATCGCAACTCGCAATAAACATGCTATGTGATTTAGCGTGTTGCAAGACATAGCGCGCGCGCCGGCCGCCCATGCTATAGCATAGCATTTTTTATAGCATGCTAAAATTTTATAATTTATAGTCAGTAGCATGATATTGATTTATAGCATTTTTGAATAACTCTACTGCTACGATGCCACAGACACACACACAGACACGTCAAACTTATAACAGCCCGTCGTTTTTGCGTCTGGGGTTTAAAAAAAAATGTCAGCAAGGATCACCTATTCCAGGCGGCCGTCGCTGGTGCGCTACCTGCCGGCGGGGCACGCGCTCGGGCGGCCGGAGCCCCTGTTCAGCAAGATGGAGCCCGAGGTTCTGGACGCGCTGCGCGCCAAGTACGCGGGCACGCAGGCCGAACGCGCGCACAAGGTACCAGCACCAACAGTGTTATAATAATAATAATAATAACTTTATTTTAAATGAAAAAACACACTAACAAAGAGTAATAATAATAACATAAATCATAGTACATAACATAACATTTTGCTCAAATTGCTCTGAACCCCCAAACTAGGATGACCCGTGTCTTGGGGGTCAGTCTCTTCCCAATTGTATAGGAAACAAATACATCATATTATCATGTTCATGATAGATTTGTACATTGAAAATGTTACATAACATAATGGAGCATATTGTGAAATATCTGTTTTTACTCTGTCCATTCGTTTATTTTCTTTTTGGCAGCTCACGCCTATAAATTACCGGTTTTTTTTTTTTCGAAATAAAGTAATGTCGTACTTTATTGACGGGTAGTAAAGTGACCTGTGCATAACAAACAACCACAGACTATAATACAGTTCTTGAAAGACGATAAATCAATCATATAATAAAAATAATTGGACTTCATGTGAGTATTGTTTCTGTAAATTTAATTAAAAAAAAAAGAAATAAAAATAATATCTATGACTCCAAGATTGATTATTTGCAAGGAATTAAGTCGAAATCTTGGAATTTAAGTTCAAACCAAGAGTAAAGGACAATAACTCTGACTTTCATTCATTTATTTTTGGACGGCTGCCTTAAAATGTAACTATGCATGTGTTAGTGAAATTTAGGTAACTTCAAAACTTGTGGTTAATAACTAAAAATATTTCATTAAATCGATTGAAAGTTCGTCTTAAATAAAATCGATTATTATTTCAAATCGAATCGGGAACGTGTGTGGGCGTCACTAATTTCGAACTTTCTTGAACTGTCAAAAAAAACGAATGGACAACGTAAAGTTAAGTTTAGCTGTTTAGTTTATTTTTGTTTACACTTGTTTTCCGTTTTTCTTGTTCTTTTTCCAAAATTGTAATTAGATGCTAATGCATTAGGTTTAGTTTTGTGCGCCAGCTCGCCATCAAACTGATCTTCCAGTTTGGCGAGATATTAATTTTAAGCTTATTTATACATCTAAATGTAACAATAAATTTAAAAAAAAAAACAATTTTTTTTAAAGAACAACCGCCGAGTTCGTTGCAGGTTCTTCTCGTTGGAACGGCATTCTGAACCAGTGGTAGATTCATTTGACGATTCAAAAGCGCTTTGTAAAAGTTTATTTGAATAAAAAATTATTCTATTCTATTCTAAAAGTATTTGTTTGCTATTTTCAGCAAAATGGCGAAGTGAAGCAAACCACAGCCGCTGAAATAGAAGCTGCGATCGCCGCTCAAGTGAGTTTAGAAATAATAGAAATAGAAATTCTTTATTTTCATTTACACTGTATGTTAAATACACCATACATATTTACATCGAACTATAACGCTAAATACAAAAGTTTCTAACAAAATTCCGTTCCAAATGTTGAGCTTACATTCTTAAAACAAAAAAAAATGTTTTAAGAATATTAGCCAAGCTGAATTTGAATAATATCCTCCTCTCTCCTCCAAAAAAGCGTAAAGCTTGTGCCAGGAGTGGGTACGACAATAGTGCAACGGATGCGGTTCGAACCTACGACCTTTCAGTTTTCAGTCCGCACCTTTAACCGTTGGGCTATTGAGGCTTACTTTTGGAGAGGTTAGGAGGAAAAAAAATGTTTCCCTTATTATAAAATAGTTTTTTTTTTCAGGGTGAAAAAGTAAGAAAGCTCAAAGCGTCGACCAAAGACAAATCAGTATGGCAACCGGAAGTAGAAAAATTATTGGCGCTAAAAAAACAATTAGCATCCATTCCGACACAAAACAACGCAGCAGTTGACAACAAAGTCGGCGGTGGAAGTGTTGTCGATTTGGAAAAAGCTGTAGCGGAACAGGTGAAACTTTACATTCATTTAGGCAAAACTAGTTTTCAGAAATCTATACTAATATTATAAAGCCGAAGAGTTTGTTTGTTTGAACGCGCTAATCTCAGGAACTACTGGTTCGAATTGAAAAATTCTTTTTGTGTTGGATAGTCCATTTATCGAGGAAGGCTTTATTTTATTTTTTATTTTATTTATTTATTTTATGGAAACATACAGGCTATATAACATCACGCTGCGACCAATAGGAGCGAAGCATCAGTGAAAAATATTGCAAAAATGGGGATAATTATCCATATTTAAAATATTATATTCTTTTAAAAACTTCTTAATCGCGATCATAATAACAGAAATTGACGCGGACGAAGTCGCGGGCAACAGCTAGTTAAATTATAAATTCGATTAAATGATGATTAGATTAACGATTTCTTCGCGTGGATTCAGTGGTATGTTTAGAAGACAAACAACTTTGATCCCTCACAGATACTCCGATACTATTGTGTTTACAGATTCTATTAGTGATTTAGTACAATTTTAGTAATTTATATTCTATGGTATGACAAGTGACAATTGACGTTTGACGTTTGCAAAATAAACAAACATTGAATTGACTGCTGGGATAGTGAAATTATAGCTAGGTGCCCGCTACACTATTAAATTAATTATTAGTTAAAGTATAACTTATGTATGTTTGATTTTCAGGGTGACAAAGTGCGAAAACTAAAATCGTCAACCAAAGACAAGTCAATATGGCAACCGGAAGTGGATAAACTACTAGCGTTCAAGAAACAGTTGGCAGATGCGCAGGCGCAAGCTAACAGCAGTGCTGCCAATGCAGCCGCCAGCAACGACAGTGCTGCCAACTTGGAAAAAGCTATCGCTGAACAGGTAACAATTTTTTTTATGACCTGATCAATGAAATCTTTAGCAACGGAGATTGTAAGTGTATAGTGTACATGTGGTTAAAATTGTGTTCAAATATTCTTTCTTCGTCATTAAATCATATTCAAATAAACAATCCATTTATTATTTTAAACTAGCTTTTGCCCGCGATTTCGTTCGCGTGACTTAGATTAGTGTTTTTCCGGGTAAAGGGAGATTTCCTTGCCATCAAAGAACCCGTCTAATACTAAATGTATTTTTTTTTTTCGTGAATTTTAATTCGATATTTTAATAATTAATTAAAGTAGTAAAAATACTTACATTAACAACAACCAGCAATAAGCAACCGCTGTTTAACTAAATAAATGGTTTTTTTTTTTCTATCCAGGGTGACAAAGTTCGGAAACTCAAAGCGTCGACCAAAGACAAGGCCGTGTGGCAACCGGAAGTTAACGTACTATTGGATCTCAAGAAACGACTCGCCGCGTTACAAGTCAACAAATAAATGCTATTTATTACGTTATGTGTAATTTTATTTATTAAAAAAAATTTAAGCGATACGCAATATTTCTATCTTTGTCTATGTTTACCTATATTGACACCGTAGAATGAGTATCCTCTAGAATCCTACCAAGTGTGTCGCCGAAAGGGATAGGTGACTGTGAAATACCTACTCTTGTACGTCTTGTTGCTCACAATCACCTCACAATGTATTGTGAGCAACAACTCAAAACGTGGCACGCAGTGAGGGACGGATAGACATAGCTGTGTCTCATTCTATCTTGTTTGACATCGCTATACTGCATCTCTTTCGCGTGGGAGTGAAAAGGAGATATCATTTAGTCTATAGTACTTCTCTGTCTACGATTGACACAGACAAAAATGTAAATTATAATAGAAGTATTTAAAAATTACAAAAAAAGTTGCAATATATCTTTTATTTTTATATGTTTTAGATCGGTGCTAATATATTTATTTTCTTATACTTTGCAGTGGCGTTTGAACTCGATTTTTTATTTATTTTAAAATGCTAAGCATTAAAAATTCCTATTTATTTTTGTTTAACGCTGTACTGACTTAGTAAGTAACTGTATTTTAAAGACAAGTTTTTGGAATATGTAGATAATTATAATAAGATAAAGTAAAATTCAATCATGATTTTTTTGATTTATTTAATTGCTGTTATTAAAACAGAAATTGATTTAATTTCTTATAAATCTTTGTTATGAATTTCCATCTGTTTAAGTTTATCAAATATTTTGCATTTCTCCTTTCATTGTATGGTCGAAACATCTATAAAATTATATGCTCTACAAAAGTATTAATTGTGTTATTGCATTATAAATAAACATTATTTAAAAGTTTAATATTTTACTTAAATAAAAACTTTTCTATTTTTACACATAATAGTGTATTAATGAAATTTTTTGAATGTGTTCATTACATTCTAGCGGCTAGCGTATGTGTTTTGAATAAGTTATTTGTAATATGTAAATGTGGCACTTGGTAACTAATATTTAATAAATAAATTACAATTAAACTGAATTCCATTATTTTATTCCCCCAAATCCTAATTTTGCTTCACACGTGGAATCAAATTGCAAAAATACGGAAGCTTTTTGTTAGGTTTGCGCTTGACAACAATTAATACTAGATAACACTGATGAGGTCTAGGTTGGAGCGCGCTTGCCTAGAAGACGCCTATTCAATCTTTTCTTGAAGGTGCTCAAATTATAAGTGGCAGGAAACACGGATAATTGAGAACCTGGAGTGCGACAAAGCTATTCCGGGAACAAAAATAAATCCGTCAGAAGAGCTTGTTAATTTTCAATAATAATCTACTGAACAAAGGAGATCCTCCACGGCTCATACATTTTTGGGCTAAATCTGAAAGTGCCGGCCAAAAAAAAATTTTGCTGTATTTCGTTAGAACTTGTCCACCTAAACATTTTTTATTATGGCACCGAAGCTGTAGAACCATTAACCTTGGTTTTATTTATGTTTAAAAATCTGTATTTTCTCGAGTATATGAAGTGTTTCTAAGCCAATTTTTTTACATTTTTTGGAGTTATGTTAAGTGCTACCTATCCGATCCCAACCACACACCCAAAAAATACCACACAAGCAATATCTATTCCATAATAATTGTGAAATAGACTGCATCTTGGCTGGAACTACCATGGAACCCCAGCCGTCTCAGATGGTGATCGAGGCTGACTGGAATTTGCTTGATCGGGATGGTTTCAGTGGAACATGCCACATGCCAGAAACCTC
Organism: Hipparchia semele; assembly: GCA_933228805.2. Classification (NCBI taxonomy): domain Eukaryota; kingdom Metazoa; phylum Arthropoda; class Insecta; order Lepidoptera; family Nymphalidae; genus Hipparchia; species Hipparchia semele. Next base: position 5,579,302 of record OW121736.1, read on the forward strand.
GTGAGCCAGATCTAGATACTTCCGTATTTCTCTGTCTCCTCTCTCACGAGGTTTTCGTCATGTTCGATGGTGATATCCACAAAAAATACCCTCGACTGTGCTCGATCCATCAGCACGATATCAGGCTTATTTGCCAGAATCGTACTACGGTTCTCTCTCATTCAGGAGAACGTACTTCAGAGCAGGCTCTCGGTGAAGGATTTTGGCCGCTAGGTTGTGCTTGTGAAGATACTCAGTGTTAGCAAGCATGCGCTCTCCTTCCGTATGGAGAGCGCATGCTCTCGCAGTTCGAGGTGCTTAGTACCACTGATTTCTGCCATTCGGTTTCAGCCAAAGATAAGGGAGTAAGTCCTTTACCACATTCTATGACGTCTCTATGCATTAGGCTCTCTCTCTCTTCGTCTCAAAGTAGGTTCTGAAGTTGGAAATCTCCCAATTATGCATGGTTTTGACGCTTAATACGCCTCGACCTTTTCAGGGGATATACATAACAGATGATTTCTTTGCAGCCTGGATTGACAGCCCGTCTCATAACAGATGATTTTGGATGGTGCATGCGTATATATTATATAGAGAGTCATAGTCATGCGGATGTCTCTATCCGGGACACCTAATTCGGTCTGAGTCCATCCGAGTATGCCAAAGGTGTACATGAGAACAGGCATGACCCAACAGTATAAGCCCGGACCTTATTGACACCTGACAAATAGCTTTTACAGACTTTTACCAGGCGTCCAAAAAAGACCTCGCAAACTGATTGTTTCATGTCCGTCTCCTTTACCCCTACGGACTGTGACATACCCAGATACCGGTATGACTCAGCTTCATAGAGGGTTCTGATGCTTGTCAGCTCGAGATTGATCTCGGCCTAATGAGTAACCTATCTCCTCTCCACATGTAGGACCGCACACTTATCTAGTCCAAGTTCCATCTTGATGGAATTACTGAACTCGGTGGTGATGTACAGCAACTTCTTCAGGCGGGTGGAATTGGGTGCTAGCAGCTTGAGGTCATTCATGTGAGGCACTTTTGTCCCTGCTCTCTGAAACTGTAAGCCCGTCCCTAATCTCTTCAGCAATGAGCTGAGCGGGTTCAGAGACAAACAAAACCATAGTGGACTCAGACAATCACCCTGGAAGATACCCCGCCGTATCCTTATCAGATCATCGGAAGCTGCCAACCGCTCATCATGAAGACAAAGGATCGTGCTCCATTGCCCCATACATTCTCCGAGAAAGTCTCGAACTGTCCTATCGACTTTGTACAGTTAATGGACCCTCAAGAGCCATGAATGGGGCACCGAGTCGAATGCCTTCTTATTGTCAATCCAGACTGTGGAGAAATTACGGCGACTTAGTTTGACCAGTTGGCTCAGGCTCAACGGATGTCAATGTCTTATAGATGGTAGTAAGATATGTGATGGGGCGGTACTTAGTCGGGTCAGCGGCATCGGTGGACTTTGGAGCTAAATGAGTGATTCTGGTGGTGAAAAGACTCGGGAGTGCCCTTTACTCGAGAGCTTCTTGGAATTGTTGGGCCAGATAGCATAGCAGAACGAAAAACCCTTCAGCCAGTAATGATGTAATCCATCGGCTCCCAGAATTTTCCAATTCGCGGCCCAGTGCACCGCACCAGGTACATCCTCCGGAGAGATGGCGACTGGGTTCATTAGCTCTATTGAGGCACATGCTTTCTCTACCGCTGCAATCCAAGAGCCCTCCTCAAGCATCCATCCATCCATCTCTCTTGACCACACACTTCGCCAAAAGGCGATGAGGTCAACCGGGCTCGGCTGCTGAGAGGTACAACAGACTGCTGGGTACTCCAGTTTATTATTATTATTATTATTGGAAACACTTCATATACTCGAGAAAATACAGATTTTTAAACTTAAATAAAACCAAGGTTAATGGTTCTACAGCTTCGGTGTCATAATAAAAAATGTTTAGATGGACAAGTTCTAACGAAATACAGCAAAATTTTTTTTTGGCCGGCACTTTCAGATTTAGCCCAAAATGGATGATGTCCTTTGATGAAACTTCACAATGTAATAGCTAATCAGAATAGCACACTACTAATATTAAAAATGCGAAAGTTTGGATGGATGCATGTTGGTTACTCAATCACGCCACGACTGAACCGAGTTGGCTGAAATTTGACACAGAGATAGATTATAGTCTGGAATTAAGATTTCCCGCGGGAATTGAAAAACCTCAATCCACGCGTACGAAGTTGCGGGCATCGGCTAGTTTACCTAAACACTTTTTGTGCAATGAAGGTAGTCTGAAAAAAAATTCAAACTTAAGCCCTAAGCTTAAACTTAAGCTTAAGTTAAGTTTACTTTCGCTAAGATTTTATTAAAGCCAAATAAAAACCAAATTTTATTTATCAAATCTTTTTAATACTTACATAAAAATCACATATTCATTCGCATTGATTCATTATCTAATTAACTTACATTTTCGTTGCTCATGAATAATTAAAATTAAAAGCCCTTATTTCAAATAAACGTCAATTAGACTACCAACTTTATTCACTATCAAAATTATCAACCAATAAGCGATAAATAGATTGCGAAAGCAATGCGATAGTTGTTATACAAAATTATTTTGTTGCCACTATACGTTTTCTTTATCATAATAAAGTTTATTTTAAACAAGGTAGGTTTCGCAATTGGGTATTTCACAAATTTTTTTTTATATACTTAAAATAAAGTTTTTTAATATTAAAACATAATGTCATTTTTGTTTTTTTAATATCTTAACTAGTCCCGAAAATATAGAGCTTTAAAGTATCCTGTTAGACCGAGAGAGCGCTACTGACATGTGACGTCACAAATTCAGTAGCTCCATACACTGTCCATACAAAATATCGCTTTAGAAAGAGACGGATACAGTCGCAGTAAAACTGCGTATAAATTGTTTTCAGACAGATTTATTTTCTGTTTTTACAGATGTTATTCTTACATGTTACATTTTCGATTGTAATTAATGAATTTCATTCGATAACAGTGAAATACCCAATTCTAGTTTTATAAAACACATTCACACGACATATACATAATATAGCCTCAATAGCCCAACGGTTAAGGTGCGGACTGAAAACTGAAAGGTCGCGGTTCGAGCCCCACCCGTTGCACTATTGTCGTACCCCTCCTAGCACAAGCTTCCGCTTATTTGGAGGGGAGAGGAGAATATAAGTCAAGTTCAGCTTGGCTAATATTCTTTAAAAAAAATAAAAAAAAGACGTGTGGCACTCGGGGACTGCCGCGGTAAAGCTATCGCATAGCATTTTTTATCAACGCCATCTAGCGGCTCACCGTAGAGGAGTCCCGTGTCAGGTTATTTTCGTTACGGAATTTCTGGATTCGGTCTCCACGCTGGCCCGCGATAGAAGCTATGCAATAGCTTAAAAAATCACCATTTTGATGATGTGAATCAATCAATCAGTCATCAATATCACTATTCACTATCATTCAATTGTGATCAGTATCAATCAATTATGGCACACTGAGCAAAAAAAGTTTTATTCGTGGATCGATTTTAGACGCTTTTTGAAAAAAAAAAAAAGTATGGAAGTACCCAAGTCTAATAGATTTATAAATACATATCAAAAATTGGGAAAAAAGTAGATCGACAACTGTAATGTGTCACTACTAGATGTCGCTAACAGTTGCTATAAACTGATTGAAAAGTAGATACATATCACTAATTTCGTGGCTGACGTGTGGTTCGCCGTGGTGTAACGGATAACACACTCGGGCGCGATTCCCAGAGAGATGTGGGTTCGAATCCCGCCGGCCTCGGAATTTTTGATATGTATTTATAAATCTATTAGGTTTTATTTCCTTTAAGTGTAGGATAACACTTCAATAAAATAAAAAAAATTAAAAAAATTAAAAATACCCAAGTCTAATGCTGAGATCTTTAGAGCGTGCTGACTTAGCTCGGCTCGGCAGATACGGCGTTTGAAAAATTTTCTTATAGATAAAGCCTACTATAAAATAAATGACTTCTGTAACGAGTATCCGAACTCGCGCTCGCCTCCCGCCTCTCCGATTGGTCGGACGGCCATCGGCCATTTTGTCTTGGTTCGTAAAAGAGTTCAGGGCTCCAAGTCTGCTATTTTACATATCATTGTCATTGATCCGCAATACAATTACAATACAATTATCATTGGTCCAAAATTTCGTAGTCTACTAAATTCACAATGGTCGTTTGATTTCTTATAATTGGATTGTAATTCAATCATACATCGGTATTGCCATTAGCTTAAAAAGCGTTTGCCGAAATGAGTTTTAAAAAAAACTACATATTAAAAACGTTTATTTAAGCTAGATTCAAAGCTAGATGTGTCAGTGGCAAACCATCGGAAAACAATTGTGACGCCATTGAATTAGTAGACTACCAAAATTGCTAAAAGTAGCAATTGGGATGTCAATGGATTGGGATTTGGATAGGCAATGTAACTACAATTGCAATAGCAGACTTGGGCCCCTGATGACTAAAAAATTGTCTTGTGGTTAATTTTAATTTATAAAATCAAGTAAAGTTAATTGTGATTTGTGACGCGACAAAGCATTGTGAAATAAAATAATAAACCTAATCGAATAGCTCACACTTCCTTATTGTCCTTAATGAGTAACTTGGCGTCCGTCTCTCTACTAAGCCAATAGTTGCTGTGCCCCAACGAGGTTCCGACGGAAAAAATGACCTCTAGTTATAAGAAACATTGTAATAACATTGGAATGCAATAAATGAATATGAATATCAGCTCAGACTCAAGACAGAGATAAAACGAGACTGATTGATTTCAAAGCATAATTGTGTCTCACCAATGGAAGCAGAATATCAAAGTTTAACACAAAAAATAGATAGTATAGTTGCTCAAATGCCATTAGAGAATTTTTAGAGAATCAAAAACTCCTCAGCGAAAATCAACAAAGAATGATTATGAAAGAATGTTGGTGAAATATCAAAAAAAAAATTGAAAAATTTGTGAAACTGTGCAATTCGTCTACTAAGTAAAGTACTGAACAAATACAGTTTAAAATTATAAATTGCCCCGACGACGCGGAAATACTAGAAAGTAACGTAAAGGATGAGGAAAATAAGAAGAAGCTAAAAAACAAATTTTCTGTAGTTTGTGGTAAAGGGAATGGTCTTAAAAACGCGTATATATAGTTCGTATAGTTAGGTAGTTAGCGTATAGTTAGTTTCTATTTAACATCTACACAGAGATAATAATGAGACGCACTCTTGAGAGTTGGACTGAACCAAAACTGAGTATTTGAAATGTCTCTTCAGTGGAAACGCAACACCTGAAACAATTGTAATTGGATCGACACTTATTCCTAGAGTTGAGAAATTCAAATACTTGGGCTTTATTCTTACAAAAGATGCCAATGTAGACAACGACGTAGCTCACAGAATCAATGTAGCGTGGCAAAAATGGCGATCGCTTATTGGAGTGCTGTGTGACCCTCGTATTCCCATAAAAACAAAGGGTAAGGTATATAAGACGGCAATTCGCCCGGCACTATTATATGGTTCCGAATGTTGGACAGTTAAGAAGACGCATGAACAAAAGTGGCATGTCAACGAAATGAAAATGCTGAGGTGGGCAGGAGGTGTGACTGGGCTCGATAAAATCCGTAATGAGTACATACGAGGAAGTTTTAAAGTCGCACCGATAAAGAGAAAATTACTGAAAACCGCCTCAGATGGTTCGGACACGTAAAAAGACGTGGCAGCGATCATGTAGTTCAGATTGCGCTAAACCTACCTGAGGTAAAAAGAGGTAGGGGCCGCCCGCCATCGACCTGGTGGTCTAATATTAAAAGAGACCTTAAGCTAGCCCAATTGCCTGAACCGACAACCCAAGACAGAACGACTTGGCGCAGAAAAGTGAGGAGACCCGACCCCAAATAATGGGAAAAAGGAGAGGACAAAGAAGATTTAGGAGCATTGATCTCGAACAACGGGGGCTGCATAGAAATAAAGCGTCGTATGGCGATATCTAGGTCAGCCATGGATAAGTTGCAGAAGATATGGAGGAACCGTAACGTAACCCAGGCCACTAAGACCCGGCTTGTCAGAGCGCTTGTGTTTCCCATATTCCTCTACGCCTCGGAAACGTGGACCCTGCGAGAGAGTGAGAAGAAAAAGATAGACGCTCTCGAGATGTGGTGCTGGAGAAGAATGTTGAGAGTGTCCTGGAATGAATTCCGGACCAGCAAGTCCATGCTCGAAGAACACGGCATCAAGCAGCGTCTATCCTGCATTGTGCAAGCTCGCATTCTCACTTTCTTTGGTCACGTATCAAGACGAGAGGTTGAATCAATCGAACGTCTAGTGGTCCAAGGTAAAGTAGAGGGCACAAGGGGACGTGGCAGATCGCCAATGAAATGGAAGGACCAAGTGAGGGCTGCGGTGGATGTCCCGTTGCACGAATGCTCAAGAACAGCAGCTGTTAGGGAGGAGTGGAGGCGTATAGTTAAGCGTGCTGTGGCACGCTTAACTATACCTATAACTATACACCGAAATGACGACCACGACCACTCTGACAAGAGTGTAACGACTGAGAAGTGTTGGATAGACAGTGTATGTATGCCCTAAATATTATAATCTGTTATGACACTGTATTATCTGTGACTGTTGTAAACTTTAGTCTATGTCAATCTCTTTGTATTCTTTTCTTTTCTTGACCGGCGCCTTTCGAGATCGACGTGAAACCACGTGAAATAACTTTATAAACGCTTAATAAATTACATTCAAAACAAGAAGAAGAAGATAGATAGTTCAACTCATCTTGGCGCGAGGTTTTATGTGTGCGTGTGCTTGTAAACATGCAGTTTTAATGTGTGGCAATGACGCGGCGGCCGCCTATTCGTCCTTCTGTCACGCACACACAGCTACTGACTGTACACAGGCTTTACACACACATGGCGTCGCGTGCCAACATGAGTTGAACTATCTCTACGTGTTTAATTGATTTAATTTTTACTAGAGAATTCCTAGACCAATGTTCTTGGGCTGGAGGTTCCAGAAAAGTGGAGTCTAAAATATGTTTTCGCGCATACAGACGAATATCTTTCTTTTTTGATTTAATTAAAATGTCGGATGACAATTTCACAAAAGAGAATTGTATTTTTTTTTTTAAATATTCTAAGAAACTCAAGTGCAAGAATTAAAAATCCAAGCAAATGCGAGCTTCCTCAATTAGAAATAGGCCAAAATTAATAAAGCTAAATAAATTGGAATCACTCCAGCGGTGCCAAGTTGATTGGCGCTATATCGAGGTGTTGAGATGTATTTATGATGCTGCATCAATGACCGTTCAAGTATTCTCAGCAGACAAAACCCATCAACCTGCGAAGGGGAGTTAGGCAGGGGGATGTGATCTCGCCAAAACTATTTAATGAATCCAATCGAGGCATTTGCTGCTGCTTGTCTGGCTCCTTTAGGACCGCCACCAGCTCTTTTCGCCACCGCGTTCCTCCAACATTGGTCTTATATGTCATGAATGTCATAACAATAAAATCAATATTTTTAAAAAATTTAAAATAATAATATTATTCGTATCTAATATTTAACGCAGTTAATAAATATAATTTGCCGAATTGTGAATTTATATTTACGAAATACGAATGTAAAAATCTTGCGTACTAAATTCGTCTTTGCGTCTTGATCCACGGGTCGAGCTGTGCTGTGCAAGCAAGCTATGTTGCTACATAGTAAAGACCATTACGAGCTGCCGAAAAACTATTTAATAGTGCATTAGAAGACCTATTCAAAACGCTGGACTGGAAAGAACGAGGTCTCAATATAAATGGCGAATACATCTCACACCTACGGTTCGCCGATGACGTGGTAATCTTGACGGAGACTCCACAAAATCTCGAGCAGATGCTGAGCAGCCTAAGCCATTCTTCCAGACGTATCGGTCTCGGGATAAACATGGAAAAGACCAAAGTCATGTTCAATCAACACGTTGTCCCGACACCCGTAACCGTCGAAAATGTTGGAATCGAAATTGTTTCACAATACAACTACCTTGGCCAAGTCATACAATTAGGTAGAAACAATTTCGACGAAGAAGCCAACAGAAGAATACGGCTGGGCTGGGCAGCGCTTGGAAAATTAAGCCAAGTCAATACCTCAGTGCCTGAAGACGAAAGTTTTCAATCAGGGTGTCCTTCCCGTCCTCACTTACGGCGCTGAAACGTGGACACTGACAAAGGGCTTCATCCACCAATTTAAAGTCGCTCAGCGAGCTATGGAGAGGGCTATGTTAGGAGTCTCTCTGAAGGATAAAATTCGCAATGAAGGCCGGCTCTTCTCAGCAGAATCTGCATTCCGAACCGGTGGTAGATTTATGACGTGTCATAAGAGCTATAAGTTAGCCTACATGAAATAAATAAATTTTGAATTTGAAGAGATCCGTAGGAGAACCAAGGTCACTGACATAGCCCAAACCATCAGTAAGCTGAAGTGGCAATGGGCAGGCCATGCTTGTCGCAGGAGCGATGGCCGCTGGAGCCGGAAAGTCCTGGAGTGGAGACCGCGAACAAGCAAGCGTAGTCATGCTCTCTTTAAACATTTCTGTGGTGGTGTCGTGTGGTGCGGGTTGTAACGTTCCCTCAAAGCGAAGCAACGGCTGGATCATGCGTCATGCTCGTGAACGGGTGCCACCAACGGGAATGGGTCTGCTTTGACTGCCCGTCTTGACATGCGTTAGATTGGTGTACCTACGTATGCATTTTTGTATTTTTGAAGCTTTATTGTGGAAGCACTGTATACATAGCATAGCTTTATAAAAAAAAAACTTTTTTTTGAAAAGAGCAACTGCTGAGTTTCTTGCCGGCTCTTCTCAGCAGAATCTGCATTCCGAACCGGTGGTAGATTTATGACGTGTCATAAGAGCTACAAGTTACCCCATATGAAATAAATAAATTTTGAATTTGAATTTGAATTAGTGTGGGGCGCCCTCCAGCAAGGAGGACCGAAGACTTAAAGAGAATGGCGGGAAGTGGCTGGATGAGGAAGGCTGAGGACCGGGTGTGGTGGCGCTGTTTAGGAAAGGCCTATGTTCAGCAGTGGACGTCCGCAGGCTGAAATGATGATGATGAAATAAATTGGAAACCAAAGTAACACCCGATGAAGCCCCAACTGCATCCAAACCAAGTTTGTCTCAAGACGCCAAATCCTGTCTGTCTTAGTCTGAGCTAAGTCAGAGCACACTCTATAGATCTCTGCCTAAGTTTCATTTTTTAGGAAATAGATAATACTAAGGCATTTTCACACTCGTTCTTATTCGTTTCGTATTCGTAAAAATCGGGTCAGCGCTTTTATCGCTAATATTCATTTTTAGCACCTATTACATGCTAATATTAACTCTTAGCAATTTCTCCGCTAATATCAATTTTTAGCAATGTCTCCGCTGATATTCACTTTTATCAATGTCTCCGCTGATTTTCACATTTTAATGAAATGCTACATAATCAAACTCTCCTTGCCGTGCACTTTAATATGCACTTTGAGAGCGGACGCCTTCCTAAAGGCCTGTCCACAACACGTGCAGATATAGGGCCGATCTCCGGTGTGGCATCTTAAGTAAGTAAATAATATTACTAGAAGGCATTTTCACAATGCGAGCACTGGTACGGTTTTTTTGCCAATGTAGGTTCGCGTGTGGTTTTTGAGGGTATTGAGGACTGTGAAGCTCACGGGACATAAGTTTCTCATTCTTAGCGCTTTTATCGCTAATATTCACTTTTAGCACTTATTACGTGCTAATATTTAACTCTTAGCAATTTCTCCGCTAATATCAATTTTTAGCAATTTCTCCGCTGATATTCACTTTTATCAATGTCTCCGCTGATTTTCACATTTTAATGAAATGCTACATAATCAAACTCTCCTTGCCGTGCACTTTAATATGCACTTTGAGAGCGGAGGCCTTCCTAAAGGCCTGTCCACAACATGTGCAGATATAAGGCCGTTCCCCGGTGTGGCATCTTATGTGAGAGACGAGATCGTTTCTCTGGGTAAAGGCCTTTTCACAATGCGAGCACTGGTACGGTTTTTCCCCTGTATGGGTTCTCCTGTGGTTCTTGAGGGTGTTGAGGACTGTGAATCTCATGGGGCATAAGTCGCAGGCGTACGGTCGCTCGCCTGTGTGAATTCGCCTGTGAAAATAAATGGAAAATGATTTTTCACTTCACTACGTCAAAAAGGGCGCCTTTGCTGTCTAAAGCCAGTGAGCAAAAGTCATTTTTGCTCACTGGTTTTAGACAGCAAAGGTGCTTTTTTTGAACTATTTATTTATTTTGTACATTATAATCTTAAAAACTACTACTACTACTACTAGTGAGGTGAAAAGTAATTTAAATTAAAAGTTAAATTAAGTATATATGACATGATAGCAAAGTCTTTGATTCTTGTGCCTTTGAATCCCTCACTACACTCAGGATTCTAACTTAAGAGTCCTTCGCCCGCTCGGGGTTCAAACTAGGCACTCGCAACAGAAATGAACTTTGCTATCTTGTTGAACAAACAACTAAAATAAATAAATAATTCAAAAACCAGTGAGCAAAAACGACTTTTGCTCACTGGTTTTAGACAGCAAAGATGCCCTTTTTGAGTTTGTGAGGTGAAAAATTTTTTTTTCTGAAAGTCTTCAAGTGAGTGGTGCCAGTAATGACTTATGGATCCGAAACATGGTCGCTAACTATGGGCCTCATAAAAAGGCTCACTCTTTCATGAAAAGGGTCACTCAGCGGGCGATGGAGAGATCTGTGCTCGAAGTAATATATTGTATTGTACTCGAAAATATGTATTGTATTTTTGAAGCTTCACTGTGGAAGCATTGTATACTTAGCTTAGTTTTGATACTTATTGTTAAATTAGTTTATTTTATTTTTTGAAAAGAGCAATTGCTGAGTTTCTTGCCGGTTCGTCTCAGCAGAATCTGCATTCCGAACCGGTGGTAGATTTGTGACATGTCATAAGTGCTACAAGGTAGCCTACATGAAATAAATAAATTTTGAATTTTGGATTTTTTTTAATTTTTAAGTGTTATTGTTAAGGGTCGGTGTGGGTATGGCGATGGGTGGGCACCTGTGCTTGGTGAGCGAGCTGGAGGTGGTGAAGCGGCCGCCGCAGTCATCGCACACGAACGGGTGCGCGCCGCTGTGCTTGCGCGCGTGCGCGTCCAGCTCGCCCTTCGATACAAACCTGCGACCAGTAGAATAGAAAATTCTTTATCGCACACCTTCGAATTGTGTACTACGAAAAAGAAATAAGTAAGAAAGTCTAACTGCGTTAAAAAAATGACCCTAACAAAAGTTGTGTATTTAGTATTAAGTATTTATTTATTGCTTTCCAAATTTACAATATTCACAATATAATTTTGAACAATGCATCATTTGAAAACCCCGTTAGGGCACAGCAACAACATGCAGTAGGTAACTACATTAATTATTATTAATAACATAAATTATAACATCAAATATAATAACTAGTACATATATTAATTATTCTATTTGATGGGTACACTGTGGATGGCCACGCATGTTTTTTTTTTTTTACATATTTACATTTAAGTATTCTTTAGTAGCAGTGTGCCAACGTGGGCGGAGATTAAAATTGAGCCGTTAGAGGCGGGTATTAAAAACAAAAATAGTTCCATCGTATTTAGTGATGAGTCAACTCACCCCCTATCGCAGGTGTCGCACTTGAAGGGCTTGAGGCCCTGGTGGCGGCGCATGTGCTGGGTCAGGTTGTTCTTCTGGCTGAAGCCGCGCCCGCACACCGAGCACAGGTGCGGCTTCTCGCCCGTGTGCGTCTTGAGGTGCTCCGTCAGCGTCGACAGCATCGCGAACCACTTGTTGCACACCTTCAACAATTTCATATCTGACAAAATTTCTTTTAGAATAGAATAGAAATATTTTTTATTCAAATAAACTTTTACAAGTGCATTTGAATCGTCGATGAATCTACAACTGGTTCGGAATGCCGTTCCTGCCGAGAAGAGCCAGCAATAAACTCCGCGGTTGCTCTTTTAAAAAAAAAAAATTTTTTACAATAGGTAACAAAACTATGCTATATATACAGTGTTTCCACAATGAAGTTTCAAAAATGCAAAACAATCCAATACATGTTAAGACGGGCAGGCAAAAGCAGACCCATTCCCGTTGGTGGCACCCGTTCACGAGCATGACGCATGATCCAGTCATTGCTTCGCTCAACCATATTTGAGGGAACGTAACAACGCGCACCACTCGACATTTATATTATATTTTTTAGATTTATGACATTTTATATTACATACTAAAAATAAAGGTTTTTAGTATTATAACACAATGTCATTTTCACCTCACTAGCTCAAAAATGGCACTTTTGCTGTCTAACACCAGTGAGCAAAAGTCGTTTTTGCTCACTCAGTAAAAAAAGTGTTGTCTCAAGAAAATTTCGTAACTCAGATTTCTTCAGTTTACTGTATATTATAAAAAAGAAGTGCAAAGTACACAGAAGATCATATAGTGTTTATAGCACAAGTGGTTGATTGTGGCTATTAGTTGAGTCGATCGCTGCATGACTTTGCAAAGCTAGCGGAAGATGCTCAGGTGCAATGCTTACACTAATATTATGAACAAGTACTAACTAATACTAATAGTAAATAGTAACTAGTTACTAAGAATTTAATTTTACGTTTTCCCTTTTAATCAAATAAAAAATACTACATAACTGTGAAATTGGTAGATCTCACAGGGCTACGTAAGTAAATAATTGATTTTAGCTCTAATCAAGATGGCCACCCCTGGTTTATTGTATACTCTCACGTCTCACTCAGTGAGAGTGAGCAAAAACGACTTTTGCTCACAGCAAAGGTGCCCTTTTCGAGCTAGTGAGGTGAAAAGAAACTTGCACAATCTTCGAGTACCTTGCACTCGTGTTTTCTGTCAACTTTGTGTCTCTCCTTGTGGCTGTCTAGAGTCTCTTGAGTAGAAAAACTTTTGTTACAGACGTCACATGTGAATCCTTTGTCCTTCGAATGTACCAGGACTACATGGTTTTCTAGATGTGCCTGGAAAAATAAAATAAAAAATAGTAGATCCTGCATCACATTGTTCAATGGAAAATACCTGGCTGTAGACTGGTCGGAGAATATCTTCGCTTAAACACTAGTCAATATTTAATTGGGTATTTCACAAAAAAAAATTTATATACTTAAAATAAAGTATTTTAATATTAAAACATAATGTCATTTTTGTTTTTTTAATATCTTAACTAGTCTCGAAAATATAGAGCTTTAAAGTATCCTGTTAGACAGAGAGAGCGCTACTGACATGTGGCGTCACAAATTCAGTAGCTCCATACACTTTTCATACAAAATATTATTTTAGAAAGAGATGGATACAGTTGCCGTAAAATGGTGTATAACTTATTTGGTTTTTGACCAATTTATTTTTTGTTTTTACAAATGTTATTCTTACACGTTACATTTTTGATTGTAATTAATGAATATCCACATTTTGACAACAGTAAAATATCCAATTAACACATACCTTGTGCTGAAATTCTCTTTTACAAGTTTTACATGTATACTTTATCTGTGCTCTGTCCTCGTGACGTTTTATGTGAGTCACTAACGATGCTCTGTGTACAAACTTACGCATGCATAACGAACATTGGTAACTCTGTATGTCGTTATTTATCTCTTTAATACCACGAATATTTAAATTTAGTTTGTTGTCTTCTTTATGCATTTTTGAATGTGCTTGAAAGAATTCCATAGAGGTGAAAGTTTCTTCACATTTTGAACATGTGAGTGCGAGAGCTAAACCATTTTTATATTCTTTATTAATTTTTGTTTTCTTCTGTTTAACTTTTGTTTTTATTTTATGATTTTTTGTGTGGCTTTTTAAAGCTAATTTGCATTTAAAATTACAGTTGCATTTTGTGCACTGATAGTTTTCGGCATTTCCGTTGTTATGTGTTAACGTATGTAATTGTAAAAGCTCGTAATTTGGAAATTCTTTTTGACATACAGTACACACTAGTCCAATTTCATTATTACTCATATTAAATTCAGTTTTCTCGACAACTTTGTTCATGTTAATTTTTAAATTTGTATCGCTAATACCCAAGTCTGTTTTTAATGTTTTTTCAACTGTGAGACTGTTTTCTTCTACCATGATTTCCGGATAATCACTGATATCATCATTTATAAAATCATCCCCTTCCTCTTTGACGTAATTGACATCGCTTTTTAAGTTTTCTGATGGATTATAATAATTATCTACAAACGCCATCTCTATAGCTGTTGAAGCTGAGCGATTCTTTTTTAAACAATTCTCAAAGTAACTCTTGTTTATGATTTGGGTGCTTGTGTGTGGATTAGCGACATTTAAATGCTCTGAACTATCAATTTCACGTTTGATCAACTGTTCGAAAGTATGAGAGAGAAAACCATTTTTTAATATAGTTTCAGACTGTAAACATCGCTTTTTGAACTGATCAGCCTTGAATATCATTGTATAGCACTCATCGCAGACCTGTTTGGGATATTTATCGTTCAGTGATATGTCCACATTGGTTAAATTTGATAGAACTTCTCGTATTGTCCGATCGTCGCCGTCCATTTTGCTCAGTAAAGACTTATACCCATGAGCCTCGGTAAGACAAGTCCTACATATGATTCTCCGTAACACATTGTCCATGTTTCTTTCATTAAAATGCAAAAGTTTTAATTTAATAAATTTATTTCTGTATCTAAAACTCAAATCGAAGCAACACTTTGTTTTGTTGACTTGTTTGACATTGACAGTTGAAAGAAGACCGGACCATAGAGTCCAATGGTCCATAGACCACGAACGTTACAGCCACAGACTACAGAGTACTCAGATATAATAGATGTATTATGTAGGTAGGTACCTACCTAGCTATTTTAAAAAGAAGCAATAAAAAATTATTTTTTTAGGGTAGGTACTTATTTCTCTCAAGGTTGTCAAATCTCAAAGCCAAATCTAAGCAGTAGAACCTTTACCTTATCAACGTAGACAGAGAAGACATAGACCCAGTGACGATTTCTTTCTCACTCACACTAAAAAGAGAGCAGAAATAAAGTTACTAATGTGATAAACAGAGACGCAGCTACCCAATTTTTTGTCCCTCATCGTGTAACCAGTTTTTTTCAAGGTCGCCACACTTTTGTGCGAAACAAACTGACAGTTATAAGAAAAATTTAGTATCTATGTGTGTTGCCAGCTTTAGGTACCTATACAATGTCCCGATTTTCCCTATCCTACTAATATTATAAATGTGAAAGTTTGGATGTATGTATGGATGGATGTTTGTTACTCAATCACGCCACACTCAACCGATATGGCTGAAATTTGGCACGGAGATAGGTTTTTTTAGTAATGTCCTCTGACATACCGTAACGGCGGGTTACTTTGGCTACTTTTTCAATTTTTTTTTTAAATTTTTGTTGAAACAAAATAAGGTCGTGATGGAAGAAATGAATATTATGAGAAAAGAAAAGAAAGATGATGGATACTACATAATATATGTCGGCGATGATTAAAGTGTATTCAGTTAGATAGTGTCGGTTACTGTTCTGAATTATCCTGAAGTTTCGTTCGAATGTCCAACGACCAGTCGAGAACTGTTAGCGATCTTAAGAATTATTTTATTTGCAAAGTTCTTAATTTTTAAAGCCATTTTTAAATAGCTAGAGGCAGACTTTTTATGTTTTTTTTAATAATTATTAACTTAAACTATGAAGAGTTGCAGTTTTATACGACTGCCTGAAAAAAGGAATATACTGTTAATTTCATTCATAATGATTTTGATGACTAAATATACAATTTTTGTTGCTTTTAATTCAATAGCATTACTCGATCGAAGGAAAACTGTTCTTTACAAATTATTTTGTGTAACATTCTTACTAGTAACTTGTGTAACGAAAAAAAATATTCCTTTGTGTTACATGCATCTTTTTTCAAAATGACTCACATATGCTAAATTTCTATTCGGCATTTCAATATTTTTTTTAAGGAGCAAAAAATTATCTAGTGAATTGGTCCTATGAAACTACACTAAAAAACTTTAATATAAAAAAAATATTTTTAAAAAACCGACTTCAACCGCAATACGTGTACAAATTAAAATTATTTTATACTTTTAAGTGGTGGTTGAAGTCGGTTTTTTAAAAATACTTTTTTTACTATTATTATTCTTTATTGCACACAATATTAAGATATATGTAAAAAATAGAAGCTTACCCTAATAGGTATGTCTCTCCCAGACAACCTTATATGTGTAGGTATGTTATTTAAAAAATAAAACAATTCAGCATCAGCAATCCATTCAAAACGACGAACGTTTTATTTAAAAATCCTGGGAAGAATTTTCCATCTAATTTGGGGTAACAGGGGAGTGCAGTTATTGTGGCAACATTAAACTCAAACTTGTCATGTGACGTCATCGTTACGTCATGTTATCTCTATTTCAGTCGCGGTTACACAGTACCTTCGTCTATTGCCTTCTCTGTCTACGCTTATCAAAAAGTAGACCATCGCCGTAGAGTAAAGTAATATTATAGACAATAGTAATATCATAGAAGTAGGAAGTACCTACTTAATTCTTCTCCTACCTCCGTAGCAGGTAATAATTTTTATTAAACTAGACAATCGTGCATTGCCAATAAATATTACTATTTTTTAATTTTTATATAATCAAAATAACTAAATAAATAATTTTGTATACCAGGAAAGCGCATGTTGAATTAATATCGAGGGTCCTATCGGTCAGCGGGATTTTTTTATAGGTGCCCACTTCATATATTCTTCCGCGATCTTAAACAGGGTCAATTACATTAAAGTTGTATCTAGCGTTGCCAGACGTCCCGTATTTCCCGGAACATCCCGTATTTTAAACATAGTTTAAAATGTCCCGGCGGAACTGACTCTGTCCCGTATTTGAACCGTTCGTATACATCGTATACTTCGTTTTTCATTATGAAATCGATCCAAGTATTCACATACACAAAATTCGTAAAAAAGAGAGTTGATGACCGTTTTTAATTACGATTATGTATTGATGTTTACAGTTGCCTATGTTCAAACGAATTAAAATATGTTAAAACTGACTCGATCCTCGGAAAAATATCAAAAAGAAAATGACACTAAATAATTTTGTTTTTTTATTTGTCCCAGGTAAAAAACCGAAATCCCGTATTTTTTTTAACCATTTAATTATTTGTCCCTTATAGGCTGAAAAAAAATCTGGCAACCCTAGTTGTATCAATCATTGCAAGTCTCACTATCATCCGTAGACAGAGAAGGCAATAGACCAAGGTACTGTGTAACCGCGACTGAAATAGAGATAACATGACGTAACGATGACGTCACATGACAAGTTCGAGTTTAATGTTGCCACAATAACTGCACTCCCCTAGTACCCCAAATTAGATGGAAAATTCTTCCCAGGATTTTTAAATAAAACGACAAAACAGATCCTGAACTGTTTTATTTTTTAAATAACATACCTACACATATAAGGTTGTCTGGGAGAGACATACCTATTAGGATAAGCTTCTATTTTTTACATATATCTTAATATTGTGTGCAATAAAGAATTTATTATTCTTTATTGCACACAATATTAACTTCAACCACCATTTAAAAGTATAAAATAATTTTAGTTTGTACACGTAAGTCGGTTTTTTAAAAATATTTTTTTTTTACTAAAGTTTTTTAATGTAGTTTCATAGGACCAATTCACTAGATAATTATTTGCTCCTTAAAAAAAATATTGAAATGCCGAATAGAAATTTAGCATATGTGAGTCACTTTGAAAAAAGATGTATGTAACACAAAGGAAAATTTTTTTTCGTTACTAGTAAGAATGTTACACAAAATAATTTTTAATGAACAGTTAAAATTTTCCTTCGATCGAGTAATGCTATTGAATTAAAAGCAACAAAAATTGTATATTTAGTCATCAAAAACATCATTAATGAAATTAACAGTATATTCCTTTTTTCAGGCAGTCGTATAAAACTGCAACTCTTCATAGTTTAAGTTAATAATTATTTAAAAAAAACATTAAAAGTCTGCCTCGAGCTATTTAAAAATGGCTTTAAAAATTAAGAACTTTGTAAATAAAATAATTCTTAAGATCGCCAACAGTTCTCGACTGGTCGTTGGACATTCGAACGAAACTTCAGGATGATTCAGAACAGTAACCGACACTATCTAACTGAATACACTTTAATCATCGCCGACATATATTATATTCTAGTATCCATCATCTTTCTTTTCTTTTCTCATAATATTCATTTCTTCCATCACGACTTTATTTTGTTTCAACAAAAATTAAAAAAAAAAAACTGACAGACAGACGGACAACGAAGTGATCCTATAAGGGTTCCGAAGTTTTTTTCGGAACCCTAAAATTGAAAAAGTAGCCAAAGTAACCCGTCGTTACGGTATGTCAGAGGACATTACTAAAAAAAACCCATCTCCGTGCCAAATTTCAGCCATATCGGTTTAGTGTGGCGTATTGAGTAATAAACATCCATATGTTTGTTACTCAATCACGCCACACTAAACCGATATGGCTGAAATTTGGATGTATGTATGGATGGCCATACATACATTCAAACTTTCACATTTATAATATAAGTAGGATAGGGAAAATCGGGACATTGTATAGGTACCTAAAGCTGGCAACACACATAGATACTAAATTTTCTTATTAACTGTCAGTTTGTTTCGCACAAAAGTGTGTCGACCTTGAAAAAAACTGGTTACACGATGAGGGACAAAAAATTGGGTAGCTGCGTCTCTGTTTATCACATTAATAACTTTATTTCTGCTCTCTTTTTAGTGTGAGTGAGAAAGAAATCGTCACTGACTCTATGTCTTCTCTCTCTACGCTATCATCATAATATTATCGCTCAATAGTACAAAAGATCTACAATGGTAGGTTTAATAGACCTGTAATTGTGCTTTTTTAGAGTTAGGTACCCGAACGGTAACCAACGGGACTATTAGTAAGCTTCCGCTGTCCGTCGTGTTTTTTTGGTACGGAACCCTACGTACGCGAATCGGACTCGCACTTGGCCGTTTATTTTCTATGGATAGAACATCCACTTTTAATAGGTATGCACTTATAACACCAAGAAGTCAATTTCGTGTTTTCTGCAATTACATCTTTGTTCTATTGTAGATATTTGCTTGGTAAAATATATAATTCGCATTCCTTGCTAGAATATAAAAACTTAATATCACAGGCTCTAAAGGAATATAAATGTAATATACATATTGTAAATATATATTAGGATTCTAAGCTACATTAAAAAACATCGGAACAGAAAATAAATTCTTTATTTCAATATCAATAATATCCAATTTAATCAGATTAACTTAAAATGAATCAAATAAAAATTAATACGAAATATTTCAATACTCGTTTCCAGTATTAATTATATAGACGTTTGCAATTTTTAATATCATCCGTGAATAAACATTTACATAAAATGTGTTGAGATCTTATAAATACATCACATTATTATATTTAAATTGTTTCAAACGCCAGTGTTGCTGTGCGCGAAAAATTCTACCATTTTAGTAGATTCTATAAACCTGGCAACCGATTCGCGACGCGACTGTTCAAAACAAAAAGGGTGTAAGTCCCATATAAAAAATGTTTCTAAAACTTTTACGAACTACAATCTATATTTTATTTACAATACACTGTCAGAATGAGGTAATATTTTTTTCTCTAACAACACTTTTGTACTGCATTATTATTTCACGTCCTACTATTTTATTTATAAAATACTTAAAACATTAATTTTAATATCATACGGAGTCGAATTTTAATTTTCCGCATTTCGGTATTTGTCTACGTTTACGTATTTAATCTTTTTTTATTAATTTAATTTTGTCTATGTCTTCTTATAAATGTAATAACTATATATAATAATTACATAACAATGTTACTCGTTATTGGCACGTCGATGACTTGAGTTTATTATTTTTATGAAGTAGTCTTGGCGTATATTTTGTTTAATTCTAAAATAACTCATTTTAGCGTGTGTAAACGCAATCACAATAATTTTAAGTAAGTGTTTCTAGTTTTTTTTTTTAATTTCTTGGAATAATAGGTAAAGGATCATAATGCATCGTGCCATTTTTCATAACAATATAATCCATTTTACGTTGAACTAATTTTAAAAACTGCGTCTAAAGCTACCTTATGAAAATTCTTGCGTTACGAATTTTTATATCTATGGATATATAAATCAAACGCATAGACTACAATATGATATTAAAAACATATTTTCACAACTAACATTTTTAGAAGTGATTTCTGTACAGCAGTTTTTAAAATAATGTTTGTGTTATTCAGTGTGCGTTTGTATAACATACTTCATAAAAATAGTAGAATTCTTACTAGACTAGTACATTTCACATTATGTATTACCGTTATGCCAAAGGACTCGACACTAATGTCAAAAGTTACCCCAAAAATCGGGAGATCTATTCTAAAATGAAAAAAAAAAACATTAAATGCCTCTTAACGAGACACTAAGTACCTAAAAACATAAAAAATAACAATAATTACGTACGCGAAATTCTATTTATTTGGCAGTTTTATTTTGCACGACATTAGTACCTATGTTATAAGCTGCCATTTTGAAAATAAAATATAATACTATAAAAAATAAATCCGCGTATTATTTGCGCGGCTAAAAGAATTTAAGCACATTATATGTACTAAAAACTAAAAAAATATATTACAAAATAAACTAAGCAAAATAACGATTACAAAAATAAATTCCTATCTGTTTATCATCACAATGCGAAACCCATTTTTGGTACAATTTGCAAATTCTTTTCTGGCAACATCGAATAAAAATGGCGCCAAATATACGTTACATTTTTACTGTACCAAAATTCATCCTACTTGAAACTATTCCTACGAGTCCATTAAAATAAAGCTGGCATGGAAGCAATGAAAAATGCCCAATATGCTATTATTCTTAAAATTCATGACTTTCTTTATTAAAAAAAAATGTCTTTTGAAGAAAAAATTCTCTGATTATGATTTTTGAGCAAAATATTGGGCAGAATGAGTAAAAAACCTTAGCAACAAAGGTTCATATCAATAAAATGAATATTAAAAAACAACAACTGTAAACTATAAACTTAGATGATGGCACAAAATAGACTATGGCGGTTTTTATTATCTATTTACGTAACATCTGTCTCTTTTTAACACCTACTGCGCGACACAGACAAAACATCCCAATAGAGGAATTCTTTTTTTTTTTTGATTTCACGACTGTGGACTCTAGCCCTTTCGACAGAGGGTCCCACAGATTATAAAAACAGCGACCAATATATTTTTTTAAACCGGCTTCACGTCTTCAACCCTGCCCTTTTGACAATGTCTTGTTTTGTTTTTTTTTTTAATTTGCCCCACGTCAAGCCGTTTCGATTGGCCATGGATTAAAAATCAAAGAATCCAGTTTGACACCTCTCACTTAGCGCTGGCCTTTTCGAGGAAATCCATTTTCAACCTTAACTCGATGAGAAAGAGTTGTTTTTGCAACGAGAAGATTTCCTCCTTTTGCCTGAGTTCCATGTTCAAAATCTTCATTTTGGCTTCATGCTCCCATATGGCATGTTGTCTTTTGGCGGTAAAATATAGTCTTTCCTCTTCCGTGGCAGTGCCACAGTCGTGTTTGATTTCGTCGGATTTTTCTTGCCTGTCGTGGCCATTTTTTCTTCTCTCTTCGTCTAAATGGCTTAGATTTAAGGGAGTATTTGACAATTCGTTTAACTTTTGTAGGAAATTTTGCTGAATCCTAGCTTGTTCGATCGCTTGAAGGGGATTGGTTAGTATTAGGGGGTTGGGTAGGTGGTTTATGAGGGGGTTAATTTGGGGGGTCGAGTGGGATTTTATCGGGGGTGGGGTTGGGGACGACTGGGGTATGATTTGGACTTGGGGTTCAAGTACGTTTGGCATCGTGTCGTCGCTATCGTTCGTGTTCGAAAGGCGGCCGTTGGACATCTGGAAGACAGAATCAAGATGTCAATAAAAAACAATTTTAGTATTTTTTTTTATAGTGCAACCGCCGAGTTTCTTGCCGGTTCTTCTAGGTGGGAAAGTACTTTGTAAAAGTTTATTTGAATAAATTTTTATTCTATAATAGTCAGGAAGGGCTTACATGACTGACTCTTTTTTGGCCACTTAGACGATATGTTGAAGAAAGTTTTAATTGCCTCGTTGGTCAAGTGGTTAGCAAGTTCGATTGCGGATGACGAGGTCCCAGGTTCGATTTCCGGATCGGCCAAAAAAATTTATTGGGTTTTTTATCAAGAAATTCTCAGTACTAGCCCGGAGTTAGGAAGTTGACAGCGAGTCACCCCCGTGCCTCGGAGAGCACGTAAAGCCGTTTTACCTGCGCCTGATCTCTCTCGGCGGATTTTCCCATCGGACTATGAGAGTGCGGGAATAGAGAGTGCACCTGTGTTTGCGCACACACTTGCGCACTATAATATCTCCCACGCGGATGGCTAATCTCTATGGAGATTGGCTGGAAGGGCGAGGTAAACGGAGTCCGTTCCGCTCGCGTGGAACACTAGGAGTTAAGGTAAGCTCACATTGACGGGCAGGCAGTCTTCGTCCTTGACGCTGTGGGCGCCCTCTACGCTCGTCGTCGCTTCACCCTCTTCGTCTAGAACAACATTTTTTTTATTTATTTTTTACAAGCTGATGGACTTTGTACAAGTGGATTGAGATTTTTTTGGAGTCCCGCAGGAACTCTCTTATTTTCCGGCTTAGCCTATGTGCTATTCCAGTCTATAATGTTATGTTTATGTAGTTTATTATGTATTTATATTATATAGTAGGTATTATAGTATATGTAGTGATGTACATTTTTGACCTATACCACTCTATAATTTCAACTTACTCACTTTCAAGGGAAGCTGGAAGAAATTTATTTTTTTTAGAGATAAGCTTCACCTATGACTACTTCTTCTAATATATGTTGCCTTTTAAATTCTTATGTGTACATAAAAAATAAAAATAAAATAAATAATCTAGCTCTGTGCCAAATTTCAGCCAAATCGGTGCAGTCGTTGCAGCGTGATTGAATAACAAACATCCATACATCCATCAAAACTTATGCATTTATAATATCAATATTTTAATATTAATATTATAATATTATAACAACTAAAAAAAAGGTTACCTTTGACATCTAGGGGGTGAATGCTTTGCCAGAGCATGCCGTCGAGCAGGCTGGGCGTCTCCGGGGGCGGTTGCTGCAAACAAAGGGGGAATACAGGCACGCGGGACGCGAGAGCGAAGCGAGCGCTAAATTATTTGCAAAACTTCTTTGCTTGTATTATTTTGACTTTGGCGGCGTTTCTTTTTTATATGTATAAAGTAAAGTAAGTATTTATTTGGTAGAATATGGTATAAAAAAGTTGGTAAAATATTATATAAAACACGCATATTTTGTCATTACCGACGTCCAAATAGAAATTAGAGTACTGGCTAGAAACTAATATATAAACTGAAATATTTAATGTTATTAATATGTGTGTATGCATGTGTCTATTTACGTACGTTCTCCCGTAGCATTTAAAAAATACTGAGCCGATTTTGATGAATGAGATGTCAATCGATACGTTACTTATGGTCCCGGTTGAGTGTTCATGTGCATGTCGTGTGGTTAGTTAGAGGTTTGTTGACCCCCTCGCAGATTGTCGACCACACCGGCTGTTGTTGAGTGTCGTGCGTGTGGTGTCGTGCGGTGTCGGCATAGCTACCTGCGTGTCGTGAGCGCGCATCTTGCACTTCTTCTTGTAGTTCTCGTACCACATCTTGACCTGCGCGGGAGTGCGCGGCCGGTCGCCCCCGCAGCGTTTGTTGACCCCCTCGCAGATTGTCGACCACACCGGCTGTTGTTGAGTGTCGTGCGTGTGGTGTCGTGCGGTGTCGGCATAGCTACCTGCGTGTCGTGAGCGCGCATCTTGCACTTCTTCTTGTAGTTCTCGTACCACATCTTGACCTGCGCGGGAGTGCGCGGCCGGTCGCCCCCGCAGCGTTTGTTGACCCCCTCGCAGATTGTCGACCACACTGGCTGTTGTTGAGTGTCGTGCGTGTGGTGTCGTGCGGTGTCGGCATAGCTACCTGCGTGTCGTGAGCGCGCATCTTGCACTTCTTCTTGTAGTTCTCGTACCACATCTTGACCTGCGCGGGAGTGCGCGGCCGGTCGCCCCCGCAGCGTTTGTTGACCTCCTCGCAGATTGTCGACCACACCGGCTGTTGTTGAGTGTCGTGCGTGTGGTGTCGTGCGGTGTCGGCATAGCTACCTGCGTGTCGTGAGCGCGCATCTTGCACTTCTTCTTGTAGTTCTCGTACCACATCTTGACCTGCGCGGGAGTGCGCGGCCGGTCGCCCCCGCAGCGTTTGTTGACCTCCTCGCAGATTGTCGACCACACCGGCTGTTGTTGAGTGTCGTGCGTGTCGTGTCGTGCGGTGTCGGCATAGCTACCTGCGTGTCGTGAGCGCGCATCTTGCACTTCTTCTTGTAGTTCTCGTACCACATCTTGACCTGCGCGGGAGTGCGCGGCCGGTCGCCCCCGCAGCGTTTGTTGACCTCCTCGCAGATTGTCGACCACACCAGCTGAAACAAGGTGGAAACCATCATTAAAAAAAAAAAAAGAAAAAAAAAAAGAAAAAAAAATCTATTCCTTATATTGCATAGAATGAGAATCCATTAGAATCCTAACAAGCGTGACGCCGAAAGAATAGAATAGAAATATTTTTTATTCAAACAAACTTTTACAAGTGCTTTTGAATCGTCGATGAATCTACCACTGGTTCGGAATGCCCTTCCTGCCGAGAAGAGCCAGCAATAAACTCGCGGTTGCTCTTTTCAAAAAAAAAAAAACATTTTAACTACAAACAAAACTATGCTATGTATACAGTGTTTTCACAATGAAGTTTCAAAAATGCATACCTACATACAATCCAACATAGGGATAGGTAACACTGTGAAATACCTACTCTTGTACGTCTTGTTGCTCACAATCACCAATGAATTGTGAGCAACAACTCAAAACGTGGCACGCAGTGAGGGACGGATATAGACATAGCTGTCTCCTTCTATCTTGTTTGACATCGCTATACTGCATCTCTTTCGTGTGGGAGTGAAAAGGATATATCATTAAGTCTATAGTACTTCTCTGTCTACGTTATAGGGTCACTCTAGAAACAGACAGAGAGATGTGTGGTCTAGTTGTGACAGCGCATATCAAATTATCTCGCTGGTTAAGCAACGTTGACTCCGGTCATTAACTGGATGGGTGACAGAATTTTGGCAAAATTGGTCTTTTTCGCATTTTAGGTGCCTCGGAGAGCACGTCAAGCCGTCGGTTCCGGTTAAAAGTATCACATAAACATTAAACATTAGTAAAAGGATTAGCATTTTTTCTCTTTGAAGACAAGAGAATAACTCCTAAAAGTTGTAGTATACAGATTTGGGAACTTACCGCATTTTTCTATGTACATACTAGATGATGCCCGCGACTTTGTCCGCGTGGATTAAGGTTTTTATTCCCGCGGGAACTCTCTTATTTTTCGGGATACATAGTAGCCTTTATGCTATTCCAGCCTATAATCTATCTCTGTGCCTTTCAGCCAAATCGGTTCAATCGTTGCAACGTGATTGAGTAACAAACATCCATACATCCATCCAAACTTTGGATGGATATACGGATAATAGGATAGGATTAGTAAGGAAGGAATAGCATCCCTTTTTTATGTCGAGAGTTAATAAAAAACCAGGAAAAAGTTCGTCATAATTACCTAATAGGTTAACTATTAAACAAGTTATAGAGTTACGTTGATTAGAAAAATATGCGAAATCGTTATTCCTGAGCGCTTTAACTGTACCTACAAAACGTCTGTTTGATAAAGACTCGCGTACATTACAGTGCATGATTAAGATTTATAACATATACTTTGACATAACTTTCACACGACAAAAAATGACGAAAAAACGAGAAAAAACGTAAAAATCCGATTGAGGAAAATTAGATGTAAAATCTGTCATATTGATTTTGGTAATGTAGCTTATGTCACCTGGACTATGTTATAGTACCCCCCCCCCTAAGGGACTTCAAACATTAAATTATTTTAACGTGAGGGAAGAAGCGGGTAAAAGCTAGTTTGCAATAAAAGAACATAGGAACAAATTTTTTTGTCTGGTGGGAGGCTTTGGCCGTGGCTAGTTACCACCCTACCGTTAAAAATGTGCCGCCAAGCGATTTAGCGTTCCGACGCGATGGCGTATAGAAACCTAGAAGATTAGGGGTGTATGGGTTGAATGTACACTGCCATATCCCTTCCAAGTTAGACCGCTACTATTTTAGACTGCATCATCACTTACCCTCAGGTAAGATCGCAGTCAAGGGCTATCTTGTCATCGAATAAAAAAAAAATTAAATTTTGTAAAAATTACTACCAAACCACCAACTACCAAACGTACTACCAAATTGTGGAATCATTTCCCTTCGAAAGTGTTCCCACTTAATTACAACATGGGGTTATTCAAGGCGCGTACCAATAAATTGCTGAAAAGCCGGCAACGCATTGGTGGTGCCTCAGGTGCTACAAATGTTCATGGGCGGCGGTAATCACTTAACAACAGGTGACCCGCCTACTCGTTTGCTCGCTAAAAATATATCTAAATATATAAAAGGCAAAGGTGACTGACTGACTGACTGACTGATCTATCAACGCACAGCTCAAACTTCAGCTTGATCCGTTCAGTAACGGATCAAGCTGAAATTTTGCATGTAGATAGCTATTATAACGTAGGTGTCCGCTAAGAAAGGATTTTTGAAAATTCAACCCCTAAAGGGATAAAATAGGGGTTTGAAAAATCGAACTTAACGTGAGCGAAGCCGCGGGAAAAAGCTAGTTAAAAATAAAAGAATTTAACTTGAGCGAAGCCGCTTGTAAAAGCTAGTTTGCTAGTTAAAAAGAACACAGGAATAAATTAAAATCTTGCAAAAATTACAAAAGTATGTGCACAGAAGTATGTTCTGGGCTTTAATATCGTTCGGTTACACGAGGCAAATCACTTAGTAAGCGAAGTATCACATTACTGAGCTCCTATCGCGCTCAGCTACTTGTTAAACTATTATTTATTATTTTTATTAACTGCATTTTATACTTGCATGATTCTGCTGGGTGAGCATGGGCAGGAGACAAAAATTTTATCCCCGATTTTATCCACTGACAAGAGATACAAATTATGTTCTCCCTATGCCATAACCATTAGGCTATCACTGCTCAAAAAATATTATGGTGCACAGTGCATGCCCAAATACAGATGCATTCTCTCATGTTGTCATAAGTTTGATGGGACGATAATCCGACAAAATCAGAAAGAGGTTAGGCGGATGACGGCCTTACGTGCTCTCCGAGGTACGGGGATGTATCGGATTCTCTATCAGCTCGAGCACGGTGCGCTTCTCCAGCTCCGCGCAGTTCCCGGACGGACGGCCGTCGCTCGCACCGTTACCTGCTTGCTGCGGTTGGTGGCGTTGTTGGAGCGCCCCTGCCGCAGCACGTCGCGGTGCCGCGCGATCAGCTCGAGCACGGTGCGCTTCTCCAGCTCCGCGAAGTTCCCGGACGGACGGCCGTCGCTCGCACCGTTACCTGCTTGCTGCGGTTGGTGGCGTTGTTGGAGCGCCCCTGCCGCAGCACGTCGCGGTGCCGCGCGATCAGCTCGAGCACGGTGCGCTTCTCCAGCTCCGCGAAGTTCCCGGACGGACGGCCGTCGCTCGCACCGTTACCTGCTTGCTGCGGTTGGTGGCGTTGTTGGAGCGCCCCTGCCGCAGCACGTCGCGGTGCCGCGCGATCAGCTCGAGCACGGTGCGCTTCTCCAGCTCCGCGAAGTTCCCGGACGGACGGCCGTCGCTCGCACCGTTACCTGCTTGCTGCGGTTGGTGGCGTTGTTGGAGCGCCCCTGCCGCAGCACGTCGCGGTGCCGCGCGATCAGCTCGAGCACGGTGCGCTTCTCCAGCTCCGCGAAGTTCCCGGACGGACGGCCGTCGCTCGCACCGTTACCTGCTTGCTGCGGTTGGTGGCGTTGTTGGAGCGCCCCTGCCGCAGCACGTCGCGGTGCCGCGCGATCAGCTCGAGCACGGTGCGCTTCTCCAGCTCCGCGCAGTTCCCGGACGGACGGCCGTCGCTCGCACCGTTACCTGCTTGCTGCGGTTGGTGGCGTTGTTGGAGCGCCCCTGCCGCAGCACGTCGCGGTGCCGCGCGATCAGCTCGAGCACGGTGCGCTTCTCCAGCTCCGCGAAGTTCCCGGACGGACGGCCGTCGCTCGCACCGTTACCTGCTTGCTGCGGTTGGTGGCGTTGTTGGAGCGCCCCTGCCGCAGCACGTCGCGGTGCCGCGCGATCAGCTCGAGCACGGTGCGCTTCTCCAGCTCCGCGAAGTTCCCGGACGGACGGCCGTCGCTCGCACCGTTACCTGCTTGCTGCGGTTGGTGGCGTTGTTGGAGCGCCCCTGCCGCAGCACGTCGCGGTGCCGCGCGATCAGCTCGAGCACGGTGCGCTTCTCCAGCTCCGCGAAGTTCCCGGACGGACGGCCGTCGCTCGCACCGTTACCTGCTTGCTGCGGTTGGTGGCGTTGTTGGAGCGCCCCTGCCGCAGCACGTCGCGGTGCCGCGCGATCAGCTCGAGCACGGTGCGCTTCTCCAGCTCGGTGAAGTTCTTGGAGCGCTCCTTGTGGCCGCGCCGCGCTCGTATCGCGTTCGCGCTGCTGCGCGTCGACATATCACTCTGGGAACAAACGCATCACTATTACAAATTAACACATCCTTTGCATTGTACATGACGTCAAGATGACGTCAAGTAAAAAGGGCTTAGAGCCTAGTATTCTAAGTATACTAGGTTATAGTAGAGTACTTGGAAAGTGACATAGACTTCCTTTTATCCCGGAAAAATAGTTTTCCCAGGGATTTTTAAAAACCTAAGTTCACGCGGGCGAAGTAGCGGTGGATTTCATGATACTAAAATTTTATATCATAAAGCTGTGAAAAGGCAAAAAGTATATACTATTTTGGTTTGGTTCTCAGCAAAAAATTTCACCATTTTATTTGACTTGCTTTTTATTAAACTTGAATGGTGTAAATTATAATGAACCTGCTGACTACTTTATCAGAACTCGTTCATTCAGATCAGTTTTTTATGATATCAATCAAACTCGTGAATTTGTAGTAAAACTAGATAGATTTTAATGTAACCATGAGTGGAACATAGACCAGGATAAGTCTAACACACGTGACGTCCCCTACGAAAAGTAGTTTAAAATTTAAAATTAAAGAGAGATTTTTAGACGATAGGCAAATCAGAAATCCATATTTGAATAAAAATTAGTTTATTTCCTACTTAATATTATAAACGCGAAAGTTTGTAAGTATGAATGGATGGATGGATGTTTGTTACTCTTTCACGTAAAAACTACTGAACCGATTTGCTGAAATTTGGCATAGAGATAGATTATAGTGTGGAATAACACATAGGCTACTTTCTATCCCTGAAAATAAGAGAGTTCACGCGGAAATTTCAAAACATTAATGAACGCGTACGAAGTTGCGGGCATCAACTAGTATTCAAATAAGGACTGAGTTGCTGGAAGTTGGTTAGGATTACACGAGCTTTTTATGAATTTTTTACATCATCAACAGCAACCCACTTTTTACCCGACTGCGCGATGCAAAGGTGGGTCATGTGTTTATCAGTCTATGAATGTATGTATGTATGTATGTGGCGCTCTGGAGACCAAACGCGTGGGCCGATTTTGATGATTCCTACGTCAATCGATTTGTGTTAATCTTGGGAGTGTCACTGAAGACATGACAGTAGTTAAAATTCAATATGGCGACCACCAGACGCCATATTGTGAAAAAGAAAAATATTAAAATCGATGAACTATGTTAAGTGGGGGCATAATTTTTTTTAATTCAATGACAAGATAGTCCTTGACTGCGATCTCACCTGATGGTAAGTGACAATGCCATCTTAGATGGTAGCGGGCTAACTTGGAAGGGGTATGGCAGTGTAAGTTCAACTTCAATCCATACCCCTAATCGGTTTCTACACGCCATCGTGCCGGAACGCTAAATCGCTTGGCGGCACGTCTTTGACGGTAGGGTGGTAACTAGCCACGGCTAAAGCCTCCCACCAGACCCAGACCAGAGACAATAATCATTCAATAGGTATCATAATTTAATAGGTATTTGAAAATCATTTTTAGGTTTTGGTTTTTGATTTTTTTCAATTTAATATTTTATTTATATCACTAGTTAAAATATTTTCAAGTTGCTCTGAATTATACCGGAGTAGCCAGTAGGTACATCATTAAAATAATTCATTCAAGCTGCTACAAAATACAGGTTCAAATTTTTTTGCGCGTGTGATCAATCAAAACTTTACAGTCCCCTCAGAAATGTATAGGTATTGGGACCAACCGGACCGAATAATTCAGGACAGTCCAGCTTTCAAACTTTTGCCGGAAAAAATTAATGTTTCTACGAAAGTCCGTCATTTTTTATGTCATATCCATGAAATTTGATATTTGAGCTTCCGATTAAATATAAAAAAACAATAATAAATGCGTTTTTTCACAGTTTTTGAAAACTCTCTGTCTTTTTTTCTCTT
Organism: Hipparchia semele; assembly: GCA_933228805.2. NCBI lineage: Eukaryota > Metazoa > Arthropoda > Insecta > Lepidoptera > Nymphalidae > Hipparchia > Hipparchia semele. The sequence continues at coordinate 5,610,083 of OW121736.1, forward strand.
TTTGCGTCGAGGGTTAAAGAGACTTTATTTATTTAGTTTATTTATTACTAGTGCGCTCACTTTAAGGGGAGGGTAAGGTTAATTCGGTAAAAAAAAAGGCATGTTTTCAAGAATTTTTTTTGACAATACAGATGGTGTTAGTTTATTCAGTCGATCCATACATGATAATGTAACATTAGAACAATATTCTCCTAAATTTTCATTGCAAAATATCAAAAATTGAGCGAGTGACAGTGAATTTCCGGTGGCGCCTCGAGAAAAAGTTGTTTTGCGGTGTCCATCATAACTCGCAACCAAATCATCTGAAACAAAAAAATCAAAATGCATTCGTTAAAGGAGATGTTTGTCGAGGTATTCACGAGAGGATTTTTTTTTCTTTCGATTTTTCGATTTTTCGTAGCACTTGGAAGCCAAAAACCAGATTTTCGCTTAAAAAAACGGCTAATTAGCTGTTGTAAAAAAATTTATAATTATTGAAAAAAAAAAAGCTCTCGACAATACCTGGGGAATTATGTGAAGAAACACTGTGCAAAATTTCAAAACGATTGGTCCAGTAGATTTTTAGTTATGGTGGACACGGACTTCAAAAATGACAAGTCTCAGGAAAACGCTTTAAAGTTTTGCGTAGAAGTATTCAAGATAAAATTCGAAAATTTTTTTATACTCACACAGAGTCGTCGATGCCAAGTCCGTCACTTGTTACTGCTCAGCACAGCATACAGCATTTAACTGATGCATACATGCCTCGAATATACTCGACTTTACCTGAACAGGCCCGTTTGAGCCGGGTGGGGCTGTAAAACCTCAGGCTGGCAACGGACGCTGAAATACTCATAACTTCGTCAATTTTGCCCCGATCGACTTGAAATTTTAACACAATCTTCTTGAGATATTATGCATTCAATTAGAAAAATAAAAAAAAAATCGAAAAAAATAAATTTTAATACCTTACCCCCCCCTTAAGTCCGATTTTTCAAACCCCCTTAGGGGTTGAATTTTCAAAAATTCTTTCCTAGCGGATGCTTACGTTATAATGGCTATCTGTATGCCAAACAGGTCGATTCGTCCAGTGGTTTGAGTTGTGCGCTGATAGATCGATCGATTAGTCAGTCAGCGTGTAGAAACAGATTAGGGTTGAATATACACTGCCATACACCTTCCAAGTTAGTCCGCTACCATTTTCTCTTACCATCAGGTGAAATCGCAGTCAAGGACTATGTTGTCATCGAATAAAAAAAAAAAGATAAGAAGCCGTTCCGGAAATCCATCCAAAGCGTGGTGACCCTACACTATTATCATGTTTTGGCTGTTTTGGTGTCATCTGTGATATCAACTCAATTCTAGATCTGAATCGAGCGACCTGTTAACAGATCCATCGAACTGGTTCGTCAAGGTTCTTGTTAGACCCAGACTTTGTTGTAAAAGCTTGAAAGTGATATATGTAAAGCCGAATTTACACTACGAAATTAGTGGCATGAAATTAATGTCATGAAACTAATTTCATGCCACTAATTTCGCAGTGTAAATTCGGCATAACAACATAAAAGGTAGTATGATTCCCTCGGGAACTTTTTATTTTAACGGGATAAAAAGTTTCCTGTGTCAATCCAGGGTATAATCCAACTGCATTCAAAATTTCAGCTAAAATCATCCCCCCACACACACACACAAACACCCACACACCCACCACAAAATCCTTTCTTGCCTACGTCATACGAACCTATACTGTCAAGTTTTGAACTCCAATCGTTTATACTGTGCATTGATAGATCAGTAGGGGTTTTTCATTTTACTTTGTTATACGATCTCAAATATATACAATTTTACATTACTTTAGAAAGAAAGAAAGAAAGAAAAAGCATTTATTTAAGAAATTGTGCCATACATCACGATACACATCCCGACACTTCCACTCAGGTATTTTGCCAAAAACTCCAGCAATAGCAATAGAAGTGCCGAGCTAACATATGTCATGTTATACGATCAATCAAATTAACTTAAACTAAGCATAGGTACAGTCAGTCAGTCAGGAGAAGTCTTTCCATAAGTATAGATCTGTTTGTCATCACGCAAAACCCCGTGTGGGTGTATGCTTTTTGTCGTTTTTGACCAATAATGTCGGAATGCCGTCTAAATGTCAACTGCCCGGTCGACACGCCGCGGACCACGAGGCTAAATCAAATATAGTTATGCATATTAACTATAGTTTAACGCTTTAACCGACTTGACTGGCACTGTCTCTACCAACAGTAAGGCGCAGTGACTGAGTCTGTCGCCTAGCTTATTACTTCCGAAGGGTATAGCACAATTAATAGCGATAGTGCATAGGGACCGCTGCACTGGTAGAATGGGCGGGAGAAATTGTATCCCCGGGAAAAGGATAAAATGTTTATTCCCTCGCTTAGTCTTATCCACCCATCGAGCATGGGCACAGCGGTGGAAGAATATTGACAGTGGATAAATTTATCCCCGCAATTATTGCCATTATAAGAAAATCATGGAAGTAGCAGGTACAAATATCACAATACTTCAAAATTTATGTCAATGCAATTCAATTCCCAATCAGTTGTCAATTCGGTCTCAAAAAGTCATTATTTTTATCTATACTCGTGATTTTGACAGTTAATAGGTGATTCGTAGGTGGTTTTAGTCTGTGGTTTTTGTTTTCGTTTGACCCTTTCAAAAGTCAAAAAAGGACAAGTTTATCTCTTTCATTTGTTCCCATGCTCTAGCCGGGGGAAGTTGCTCCACTTGTAATGTCAAATAGGGATATACTTCTCCTTTCCCCTGTCGCCATGCTCTAGCATAGGGAGAAGGCAATTGTATCCCCTATCAGTGGATAAAATAGCAAAAATTTTTTTTTTGAAAAGAGCAACTGCTGAGTTTCTTGCCGGCTCTTCTCAGCAGAATCTGCATTCCGAACCGGTGGTAGATTTATGACGTGTCATAAGAGCTACAAGTTGGCCTACATGAAAATTTAATTCCACATAAGAAGACTAAAAAACTGGGAAGGAAGTCCTTATTTTACTGGCAGCCCCATTAACTGAAGTTAATTTTGACGGGCGTTAAAATTGGCTTTGTGCAACGCCTAACGCAATTTGTCTGGAGTTCAGAGCTCGGTAACGGTAAAAGTTAAGCCGCGGTTACAACTTTAGCTAAAATATTGGGCCAACTCTGCCTTTGTGTAGAGACTAGCTTTAACCCGCGGCTTCGCTCACGTTAGGTTCGATTTTTTAACGCCCTATTTAACCCTCTTGGGGTTGAAATTTTCCAAAATCCTTTCTTAGCGGATGTCTACGTCCTAACAGCTACCTGTATGCCAAATTTCAGCTCGATCGGTCCAGTGGTTAGAGCTGTGCGTTGATAGATAGATCAGTCAGTCAGTCAGTCAGTCACCTTTGCCTTTTATATATTTAGACTAGAGTCTAGACCATCGATGTAAATGTACTACGCACTGTTACATCCCTAAACTCACTTATTGCTGAGGCACTACTATTGTGAATATTGAAATAGTGGAGATATACAGCTTTAATATATTGAAGGTAGTTTGATAAAATCGATATTTGACTTTGTTGACGACGTAGGCGCCCAACTGACGCCGACTTGAACGTTATAAATACGGCAGGTTTGACGTTACGAATTCAGTCTCTTCCAGAGACTCACTGGGCTATTGGATGCTCCCGCGTCTAGGTCGTTGTATTTGATTGATGGGTTGCGATAGCAATCGCGCCCTAATGTAATAAATATTGCTCTGAGGTTTAGATGAGTGTAATTGATTAAATAATACTTAGATATGGTTGATAATTACCCTCTCGTTCAGATGGTGGTTTGTCTGACGTGCTGTGGTTAAATTGATTAGATGTGAGGTCAGGGGCCATTGTAAGGGGATGGTGGAGACGGCTCTAGGTAGGGTTTCAGCGTTTTTGAGTTGTCACTACTATTGGAAAAAATTTAATTCAACAATATACTCTGGTGCATGTATTGCTGAGGTATATTATTGAGGAAAGTTATATTCAGCAATATAAATGTCTATAAAAACGTTTGATAGAGATAAACCAGTCAGTAGTTCTGGTAAAATTAGCCTAATCGCTGCCCAGCTAAGATTTAAGATATAAAATTTTAAAAAAATTATAAAGAATATTAGCCAAGTTGAACTTGACTTATATTCTCCCCTCCAAAAGCGAAAAGCTTGTGCTAGGAGTGGGTACGACAATAGTGTAACGGGTGAGGCTCGAACCTGCGACCTTTCAGCATTCAATCCGCGCCTTTAACCCTTGGGCTTTTGAGGCTTCAAGAAAAAATGTCAAATATCCAATTGGCTTTGCCATAGTTTGGCAAAAACCTAAAAAGTAACACTTGAAGCATGTACTAAGTAATAGCGGAATTAACCAATAACAATATAATTAATTATTTATCGGTTATACTGTGAGAAATAATCGCGAGAGAGTACATATCCTTTTTAGGGTTCCGTACACAAAGAGTGCCATCGGGACCCTATTACTAAACCATCGCTGCCCGTCTGTCCATCAGCGCGCTGTAGCTCATGAACCGTAACAGGTAGATACTTGAAATTGTTACAGAATATGTATTTCTTTCGTAGTTTTATGGTTAGGTTTATACATAATTTAAGGGTATGATAAGGCTGACATACCTACTCAATGTAAAAGCTTTTAAATAAAAAAGATAAAAAAGAGGATATCCACACAAAAAATAAACTTTTGTTTTTGTTCGATCTTAATAATAGCTGGTGTCTATGACATAGTATATGTATAAAAAGAGGTGCGGTAATGGCAGATATTTGTCGTAATTTGTCATGTCATTTGACAATGACGTACTCTATTATACTATTCGTCGTTCGGCACAATTTTTTCGCTTGTTTTGTGAGTATATAACTCATCCCTAGTAGAAATCATTGGCTGGTGTTAAATGTTACGGAACCCTTCGTGTGCGCGGTCCGACTCGCGCTTGGCCGGTTTTATTTTAGAGCATGAGAATAAAAAGTAGCTGACGGAAATCGACAGACTGTTTCCGCCGTGCTAAAAATAGTGACAGATTTTGATTGTCATTTTGTCATTTTGTAATGTATGCAGAAAGTGCACTATCTAACTACTCGGAAAAAGTCTCACGCCCATTTTTAACCGACTTCCATAAACTATACTAACTCTAACATAAATTTAAGTAATTTGTTACTAAAATAAAATGTATGGACCTAAAGTCTGAAATAAAGATGGTAGCGGCCTAACTTGGAAGGGGTATGGCAGGGTACATTCAACCCATTCCCCTAATCTGCTTTTACGCGCCATCGTGTTTTGACGACCTCCCTGGCGCAGTGGTGAGCGCTGTGGTCTTATAACTGGGAGGTCTCGGGTTCAATTCCCGGCGGGGGCAATTTAGGAATTTATTATTTCTAAATTGTCTCTGGTCTGGTCTGGTGGGAGGCTTTGGCCGTGGCTAGTTACCACCCTACCGTCAAAAACGTGCCACCAAGCGATTTAGCGTTCCGGCACGATGGCGTGTAGAAACCGATTAGGGGATATGGGTTGAATTTACACTGTTATACCTACCCCTTCCAACTTAGCCCGCTACCATCTTAGACTGCATCGTCACTTACCATCAGGTGAGATCGCAGTCAAGGGCTATCTTGTCATCGAACAAAAAAAAATTAAAAAGAAATCGTGTCGGAACGCTAAATCGCTTGGCGGCACGTCTTTGACGGTAGGGTGGTAACTAGCCACGGCCAAAGCCTTCCACCAGACATAGAGAATGGGTGATAAAGTAAGTGTAGTATGCGGTATGCCTTAATAAAAGTCGTCAGGTTTTCTCACACAAAAAAACTAATAATTTTTTATTATAAATTAATATGCATAAAAGATATGACATATAAAGGTTAATACAAACACCTTACATGTTATTTAAAAACCTCCCTAGCGCAGTAGGCTATTTTTTTTTAATTCGATGACAAGATAGCGCTTGACTGCGATCTCACCTGATGGTAGGTGACGATGCAGTCTAAGATGGTAGCAGGCTAACTTGGAAGGGGTATAGCAGTGTAACCTCAACCCATACTCCTATAGTGCACAAGTGTGTGCGCAAACACAGGTGCACTCTCTATTCCCTCACTCTCATAGCCCGATGGGACGGAGAATCTGACACGACCGGAGAGAGATCAGGCGCAGGACCGACGGCTTTACGTGCTCTCCGAGGCACGGGGGTGACTCACCACCGACTTCCTAACTCCGGGCTAGTACTGAAAATTTCTTAACATAAAACCCAATACATTTTTGTCCCAACCCGGGAATCGAACCCGGGACCTCGTCATTCGCAGTCGAACTTGCTAACCACTAGACCAACGAGGCAGCTATCCTATTAATATTAAAAATGCGAAAGTTTTTTTTTTAAGAATATCAGCCAAGCTGAACTTGACTGATGTTCTCCTCTCCCCTCCAAATAAGTGAAAACTTGTGCTAGGAATGGGTAGGACAATAGCGCAACGGGTGGGATTCAAACCTGCGACCTTACAGTTTTCAGTCCGCACCTTTAACCGTTGGGCTATTGAGGCTTAAAGGAGGTTTGGATGGATGTACGAATGTTTGTTACTCAATCACGCTGCAAAGACCGGCTTTTTATCCCGGAAAATAAGAGATTTCCCGCGGGAATTAAAAAACCTCAATCGTGGAGCCAACGTTTCTATTATCAAATATGGTTGAACGAAGCAATGGCTGGATCATGCGTCATGCTCGTGAACGGGTGCCACCAACGGGAATGGGTCTGCTTTGTGTCTACCTTGTATCTTAACATGTATTGGATTGTTTTGCATTTTTAAAACTTCATCGTGGAAACACTGTATACATAGCATAGTTTTGTTACGTATTGTAAAAAAAATATTTTTTTTTAAAGAGCAACTACTGAGTTTCTTACCGGCTCTTCTCAGCAGAATCTGCATTCCGAACCGGTGGTAGATTTATGACATGTCATAAGAGCTACAAGTTAGCCTACATGAAATAAATAAATTTTGAATTTCTGCCATCAGCTCGCTGCCTAAACCGAAACTAGCTTCCAAAGTTTAAATAATTGGAGCGTTACATTTTTTTATATAAAAACAAGCCAACATGCAAATTCGATAACCAGTTGGGACTTGTTTTATATTAAATGTTAACACTAAAACACAGACCTGTTCTTGTTTAGTGCAAAAACATCAAGTAGGTAGTTATCTCACTTAGACTAACTTAAAAAGCTTAGAAACTGTTACCTATCTATGGATATTATAAACGTAAAAATTCTCTTTACTAAACCGACTTCAAACGCCACTACAAAGTATATCAATTGTGCCTCTAGAAGAGTTCCCTCGATTTCTCCAGGATCCCATCATCAGATCCTGACCTAATGACAATGGGACCACTTGGGAAGTATATACCCTTTCGTACAAAAAAAGAATTTTCCAAATCGGTCCCGGCCTCTTCGAGTAATCCGGGTCAATATATAGGATCCCGATAAACAATAAGGTTTATCCGGGACAGGGGATGAAAGTTTTTGTTGGTTTTGCTCCATAACTTTGTCAAATCTAAACCGAATTTGATAATTCTTTTTTTATTATAATTTGTGCACTAAGAGAAATATTTCGTCCAATTTTGGTGAAGATCTACTAAATATTATCGGAGATAGAGGACATAACTTCTCGCGGATAGTAGCAAGTCACACTAAACTTTTTCCACGCGGACGAAGTCGCAGGAATCTGCTAGTTACATCATATTTCCAAGGGATATTATGAATACATGTGTATACAATAATTTGGCTCGATCGTTGAACACCGGTAATTTCGCGGTCAAGCGTGAACCGTAATAATTATCGGTATATCCTTTCTTATCGATTACGGTTAACCGATAGGCAAGTACCTATAATCGATAACACGTGTATATTGTACAGAGTTAAAGAAAATTGCTAACGTCACATTATGTTATTAAAAATATAAAAGGAAAAGGTGACTGACTGACTGACTGATCTATCAGCGGCCAGCGCACAGCTCTAACCACTGTACGGATCGAGCAGAAAGGCATTCAGATAGCTATTATGACAATTTTTGAAAATTCAACCCCTAAGTAAACTAGGGGTATGAAAAATCGAACTATCGAAGCGAAGCGGCGTGCAAAAGCTAGTTAGAAATAAAGCTCGTGTAAATCTAGACAATATGTGTTTGTAAATATAACGCCATCTACCGGAGTTCAAAAAAACTATGTGAAAAATACTTAATGGGTTTAAGATACAAAATTTTCATAAAAACATAAAAATAGAAATTTTTAGAGTGTTTAATGGAATAATGATCGAAATTCGATTAGCAGTTTCGGCTAAATGCGTTGTCAAACATACACACATACATCTATAAAATTTTGTTTGGAAGCCGTGATAGATTATTTATCACATGTAAATATTTTCCAGTTCTAATAATATTACATACATACGTGTGTCGGATTGATAATCTCCCATTTTTGAAGTTGGTTAAAAATGCGATATTTCGTCGATTTCAACAATAAAATATAACTTGCAATTGCATGAAAAATGCTCGTAACGCCATCTAGGATCACTTGTATCGTAGTTTGATTCTAAACAGAGCAATCTATTTCTTCTTTCTAATCTCTGACTGCACAAATCCTGTTGCTATTTTATCACTTTGAGTTATCTAATTATCATATTTTTTGTATTTATTTTTAGCGTGAGAAAATAAAATCTGGATCGCTTTCTATATCTAAGCGGTTGACTGGGTTCGACAGATGCGAGTATATCAGACGCTAGAGATGGCCGAATGAGAATGATTTTTCGTCGCAAAAAAAAAATGCAGACATCGAATAATTCAAATTTTTTTTATTCGATGACAAGATAGTCCTCGACTACAATACGATACGAACAACTAATTTTGGCAATAGGTTCCTTTTATGACTTAGGCGCCCAATAAAGATTCAGTTTTTGTAATTCTCCCCCAAGTGGGTAAAACAGGGGATGAAAGTTTGTATGAAAGTCCGACATTTTTCAAGTTATACATTCATGAAACTTGGTACATATTTAAGAATTCGATTAAAACTAGTTGACTCAGAGAACTCGCTTCGCTCGTTCAAATAAAGAAATACGTGTTTCACAGTTTTTTTTTATTCGATGACAAGATAGTCCTCGTCTACAATCTCACCTGATGGTAAGTAACGATGCAGTCTAAGATGGTAGCGGGCTAACTTGGAACGTGTATGGCAGTGTAGATTCACTGGAGTGACTATGTTGCTCTCAGGTACACAATGAAACATTAATTAAAAGACTATTAAAAAAAAAAAAAAAGAATATTAGCCAAGCTGAAGTTGACTAATATCCTCCTATCCCCTCCAAATAAGCGGAAAGCTTGTGCTAGGAGTGGGTACGATAATAGTGCAACGGTTGGGATTTGAACCTGCGACCTCTCACCTTTAACCGTTGGGCTATTGAGGCTTTTTAAATTATAACTAGTTATTAGGTCTATTTTTTAAATTATTACTAACTATCCTATACTAACTCTTGTCATTGAATAAAAAAAAGACGTGTGGCACTCGGGGACTGCCGCGGTAAAGCTATTATAGCGGCTCGCCGCTAGATGGCGTTGATAAAAAATGCGCCATCTAGCGGCTCACCGTAGAGGAGTCCCGTGTCAGGTTATTTTCGTTACGGAATTTCTGGATTCGGTCTCCACGCCGGCCCGCGATAGAAGCTATGCAATAGCTTAAAAAGAAACTTTCGGTGTGACAAGCGGCCATCTCTATAGATTCAATCAGAATATAATCTAGCTGTGTCTATGAATGAACCCGTTTTAAAATGTCGCCAAGTAAAAATAATATCGCTAAAATTAACATAACATAGGCTACTTGTTACATAAAAATTGTTATAAACTTTTAAACCGAAGATATATATTAGTTTTAATACTTAAAATGAGTGAGATAAAATTAATTTATAACAAAACTAGCTGAGGCCCGCGACTTCGTTCGCGCAGAATAATGTTTTGGGGTGGAATATTTGAAAACTGATTTGACGACCTCCCTGGCACAGTGGTGAGCGCTGCTGTGTTATAATTGGGAGGTTTCGGGTTCGATTCCCGGCGGGGGCAATTTACCCAACTGCGTTAAAAGTGTAAGATTTTGCATTAGAATTCTGTTACGATTTATGTGCATACATTCTAAGCAATTATTAAATATCACTTCACAAAGAGCAACCGCCGAGTTTCTTGCTGGTTCTTCTCGTTGGAACGGCATTCCGAACCAGTGGTAGATTCATCGACGATTCAAAAGCACTTGTAAAAGTTTATTTGAATAAAAAATTATTCTATTCTATTCTATCCATATATATAAAATTCAAAGTCCTGACTGACTGACTGACTGACTGAGATATCAACGCGCAGCCTAAACTACTGAAGTTAGAAACTTGAAATTTTTACAATTGGTTCCTTTTATGACGTAGGCGCACACTAAGAATGGATTATTGGAAATTTCACCCCTAAGGGGTTTAAATAGGGGATGGAAGTTTATATGAAACTCCGTCATTTTTCAAGCTGTTTCCATCAAAGTTGGTATTTGAGCTTTCAGTTAAAAATAAAAAAAGTACGTGTGTCACAGTTTTTGAAAATTCCACCCCAAAATCTAATTCCACGCGGACGAAGTCGCGGGGGCAAAAGCTAGTTCTATTCTAAAAGCTGATAGAAACATTTGTATTTGGATTAAATTCGTTACACTTAGTTGAGTTTTCAAAAGTCAATACTCAATCAAAACGGGTTCTATAAAACTCAGGATACGTTAAATCATTAATAACTGAACATTTTATTGATAAAAAAATGGACGGGCAAGCGCGCGTTATAATCGCACGATCGCGTGTTCCGTATCAGTGTTGCGTGGATTGAGGTTTTTTAATTGCCGCGGGATCTCTGTTATTTCCGAGATAAAAAGTAGCCTATTTATATCTCAAGAACAGCAGAACCGATTTAGCTGAAAATTGGTGGGGAGCTTAGAACCAGCACTGGTAGCATGGGCTGGAGATAAAAGTTTTATCCCCCGATTTTATCCACTGACAGGGGATAAAATTATCTTTTCCCTATGCTAAAGCATGGCGACAGAGGAGAAGGCGATGTATATTTCTATAAGTATATCCACTGAGTGTTATTTCCACCGCTGTGCCCATGCTCGACGGACTAAGCGAGGGGATAAACGTTTTATCCTTTTCCCGGGGAAAAAATTTCTCCCGCCCATGCTACCAGGGCAGCAGACGGACATAGGATACTTTTTATCCCGTATACTATAAAACAAAGTCGGGTTTTTTCGAACACTTATAACTCTAGAACGGCTAGACCGATTTTCATGGTTTTTAGTTTGTTGTATTTATCTCCATCCCGAATAGCAGAATAACTTTTAAAATATCGGAAAAATTCACGAAAAAAAAAAATGAAAAAATTTCATTTTCTCATACATTTTGTATTGAACGGGTTTTTTGATGGCAAGGAAAGTGAAGTTTACCCCGGAAAAACAGTAGCCTACGTCACGCGGACGAAATCGCGCGCAAAAGCTAGTATTCTTTAAAAAAAATCCAGTTAATAATGATATTGTTATTTATTCGGTTTTTAATACGGAATTCTAAAAAGAACTGGGTACATTATTATAGATACCTGTAATTATACTGATTAATTGATTATCTATTTTATATGCAGTAGTAGATAAAGCATTAAACAAATACAGGTTTTTTAAATGTCGGTTCAAATAAACTTTCACGGGTTTTAGACTTTTTAGTGCGAAGTTTTTTTTGTCCCCTATTTTTAAGTGGGTAAAAAAAATCGAAAGAGGGCTTTCGATTATTAAGCTATTGCATAGCTTCTATCGCGGGCCAGCGTGGAGACCGAATCCAGAAATTCCGTAACGAAAATAACCTGACACGGGACTCCTCTACGGTGAGCCGCTAGATGGCGTTGATAAAAAATGCTATGCAATAGCTTTACCGCGGCAGTCCCCGAGTGCCACACGTCTTTTTTTTATAATTTGAATAGTCTATATATACAAATGTATGTATGTTTGTTTGTTTGTTTACATATGTTCCACCGTAGCGGTTATACTGAGCCGATTTTGATAAACTCATTTAACAAAATTCCATTTGTTATGATGGTCAGGGTGACATAGGTTTTATAAAAACAAAATAAACTTAACAGATGTTAGGGTTCGTCCTGTTTTCTGTTGTTGGGGTTACTGTTTTTAAATTACTCTACATTACTGCATAATTGCATTATTTAACATGTATTTTTTTAGCTTTTAATTTTAATTTATTGTACCCTTTTGGTCGCCTATATTAAAAAAAAAAAAATTTTTACTTGTAATTTTTTACATTTTTTAGGTGAATTAGATAAATTACCTACTGGGAGTTTCAACAGCCCAATGGTTAAAGGTGTAGACTGAAAATTGAAAGATAGCAGGTTCAATCCTGTTGTGCAGCAATATTTGGGCGCAATAAGTCAAACCACACAATTTATCAATTGAAAAGTTAAGTTATTAGCGAGCAAACGAGCTGGCGGGTCACCTGATGTTAAGTGATTACCGCCGCCCATGAACATTTGTAGCACCTGAGGCACCACCAATGCGTTGTAATTTAGTGGGAACACCGTCGCAGGAAGTTGGTTCCACAGTTTCAAAGTACGTGGAAAAAAGATCTGGAGCAACGGATGGTCGAAGTGCTCCAGGCACCCAGGTGGTGAGGGTGAAATTGTGTTCTTTTACTTTATTCTTTTACATTATGTATGTATTTAATTTGAGAAAGGTCTGTGGGTTGAATCGTTACTGCGTCCAGTTATCGTATTCACTCCTAACTTTCTAAGCTTATTTGGTCAGGAGACAATATAACTCGAGAAAATATAAGTCGGATAAAAAATGTAATTGCTTATCAAAATAAACAAAATTATTCAACAAAATAATGCACAGTATGTACGTATGTTTATTATATAACACACTTATGTGATAGTTAAGATAACGATAGATAAATGTAATTCTTATCGTTAACTTTGAAGATTAATTAGATTGCATGATTGTAAATATATTTTTAAGTTACTTTCAAACTTTTATGATTAATTTCAACGATTACCACCTTATGGTTTGATGTTGAAAAAATATTTTTTTTTGATGACAAGATAGTCCTTGACAGCGATCTCACTTGATGGTAAGTGACGAAGCAGGTTAACTTGGAAGGGGTATGTCAGTGAACATTCAACCCCTAATGTTTCTACACTCCGTTGTATTCGAACACTACATCACTTCCTTGACTGTAAGTTAGTAACTAGCCACGGCCAAAACTTCCCACATGATCAGACCAGAGACAATTCATAAATTATAAATTTCCAGAATGTCCCCACCGGGAATTGAATCTGAGACCTCCCACTTATAAGCACAGCACAGAGCTCTCCACTGGGCCAGAGAGATTGTCATCACTTCACAAGAGATTGTAATTTTGAAATTATCGACATACCAAGATCACTTAAATTTTATTTATTTGTATAGATATGAACCTATAAAAGCCCATCGCAAGCAAAGCCAGGACAAAACAGCTACAAACAATTGATTAAACTATTCAATTTCTTAAAGGTTAAACATTTTTATTAGATAAAACACCTTTTAAATTAAAATCTGCATTAGATAAAAGGCATTTGATAAGCCAATAAAATATATTCAAATTTAATCCATATTATTTTTCACGCTTAACTAATGACATTTGTAACCTGTTTCGGATGGTTATGTCAGTTGCTATTATTTAATAAGAATTTTAGAATGAGAAAAGCAAGAAAAAATCATAATAATTAAAATAATAATGATTAAAAAAACTAATTTTAAGATCAATACTTAATTAAAACTTAATTTCTAAATTAAATTAAAAGTAAAAATCAATTTACAATTTATTATTCCGATTGTAAGAAAGAACATAGAAAAAAATATTGAAAAAGAAATCAGTTGAAATAATTTTCTATTCACTAGGTAACACAAGTAAATAAATAAAAAGTGTTTTGCTATGTAAAATAAGATTAAAATTGTTGAAGAGAAATTGTACTATCAGATAAACAGACTTCTGATTACAGTCAAATAGAATTTCTTTATAGATAAAAATAAATCATAGCTATAAATAATGCTTCACATCCAAAACACACCTTTATAAAGATATTTGAAAATAAATTATTACTGGGAACTGACCTTTCAAAATTCAAATGAGTTCCATTTTCAAACTTGAGAAGCGATCCATTCAGCCAACTTTGCACGATTAAAAAAATTCGCGATTTTTTTTAAAAAGATAACTAAGAATATCGGTTAGGGCATTTTATCAAACGGTTTAGAGCCAATCATGGGTTTAAATATGAATTTTGTACTAATTGAGATAACACTACTATTCCGATTATAAACGATAAGTAAACGACGTCGGGTTTGTATCACTGCAAATGCCGAAAATATACAGCCGGTTATTATTCGACAAATGTATGCGGCGAGGAGGCGAATCGTAATAAAATTATACACGGCATAGCGTCAAATTACGCGTCTCTCGCCTTTAGTTAAAAGGTTAACAGGCAATTGACTACAGTTTTTTTTAATCAGTTAAAAATAAGGACGTTCAATGATCGTATCGCGATTTTTATTAACTCACCGATGCTAGCGGCCCGCATTCCACCGTTCTCGAAGTGCGTGGGCTCGTATTTTCATCTTGTTCACGTAATACCACTTCACGAATTACTAATATTTTGTATCAAAATGCAGGAGATATAAAAAAATAAGATGACCACTGTTACTTTGGAACTGTCAAAAATTTAACTTCACTCAAGTGGTTGTGCCAAGTGCCATAGACAACAAATGTTTCATTTATGGGTGATAGTTAATCTACTCCTTACTAGATGGCGTCAGTAGTCATTCTATTGCCTGAAATGTTTTATAAGTAATTATTTTACTCAAAACTAGATGGCAGTGTAAGTATTTTTCTTCAGCAAGAATGGTGACCACCATTTTATATAATTTTGCGCGTTATGCCTACCCACCCTACCCTGTGTGCACGCCACTGAGTCTGTGCACTGCAGGCAAAATGTTGCCAATGAAAGCTCTCCTTATTCTTTTTCTGTACTAAACACTAAACTAAGAAATAAATCGGTATTTAAAGACAGTGCATAAGGAGAGCTTATCTCTAAGAAGAAAAGAGAAGTCGGTATTAGTTTTTTTATTTGAAGTTCTGTAACGCGCTTGCATTAATAAAAGACCTGTAATTTTCTTCTCTTTAAAAAAGAAAACAGCATTGTTAGTACCAACAAATCGAGTGTAAATAGTCGATTAAAAAGACTAAAAGTATTGAGGTTTTTCTGAGCACAATGTTTTTCCAAAGGTTTGTTGGAAAACTCAGTTTTCCCATGCTTCCAACTCACTTTTCACAAAAAAAATTGTACCTGACCTAGGTAACATCCTTTTTTAAAACTAATTCCTTCGGACCACCCGGATATAACACCGGATGTAAAACCAATTAGAACTAGAGGAAACAAAACAAAAAAGATTAAAAGAAAATCAACCTTTGCCTAATCTATGAATGACTTTTAAAAATAAAACAATAGCGGTGCCATAGACAATCGCCAAAGGGGATTGGGTAACTTTGTATGGACCAGTGGCATGATTTTTTTTCTTAGCGGCCACTAATTTAATTGTTGCTAACATATCGGGTATTAACTAGTAATAACAGATCAAAAAAGAATTTTGCCGTAAGTGATATCGGAGCTGAGATATCTGATGTTGAAGTTGTAGAATTATGAGAGTTTTGTCATCAATTTAAAGTAAACTATCATATATTTTATTGTTAAAACCATTTATAGCGTTCTTTTTCTTCGTCTTTATCAACTTATCGATGTCCACTGCTGGACGTAGGTCTCTTGCACGGACCTCCACAAGCCTCGGTCTTGCGCCGCCTGAATCCAGCGGCTCCCTGCGACTCGTTTGATGTCGTCGGTCCACCTAGTGGGAGGTCTGCCAACACTGCACTTCCCGGTGCGGGATCGCCACTCCAGCACCTTCGGATCCCATCGACCATCAGCTCTTCGAACTATGTACCCCACCCATTTTCACTTCAGTTTCGCAATTCGCACAGCTATGTCGGTGACTTTGGTTCTCCTATGGATCTCCTCATTCCTGATTTGATCTCACAGGGTTACTCCGAGCATAGTTTTCTCCATCGCCCCCTGAGTGATCCTGAGCCTTCTTATGAGGCCCATAGTCAGCGACCATGTTTCGGATCCATAAGTCATCACTGGCAGCACGCACTGTTCGAAGACTTAAGTCTTCAGGCACTGAGGAATTTTGGACGAGAAGACATCTCGAAGTTTCCCGAACGCTGCCCAGTGAGTTGGATTCGGCGGGTGACCCCTTTCTCGAAATTGGATCTACCTAGCTGGACTGTGTGTCCCAGGTCTACAATTTCGAGTGCAGAGCTCTCAACAATTACTGGGTGGAGCGGAACATGAGCATTAGACATAATTTTCATCTTGCTCATGTTCATTTTCAGGCCCACCTGTTGAGAGACTCTGCTGAGGTCATTGAGCATTGTATTAAGGTCTCTGAGAGTCTCTGCCATAATGACTATGTCATCGGCAAATCGAAGGTGAGTGATGTACTCGTCGTTTATGTTGATGCCAAGTCCATTCCAATCCAGTAGCTTAAAGACGTCCTCTAACGCAGCAGAAAAGAGCTTCGGGGAGATTACATCTCCTTGTCGCACTCCACGCTGCAATGTATTGGCCTTGTAGTCTGGTCCTGTATAAGTACTGACATAGTGGCGTTTTCGTACAAGCACTTAAACTCTTCAATGTACCAATAGTTGATGCGGCATCTCTGCAGCAACCTCAATACAGCTCAAGTTTCCACCGAATCGAAGGCTTTCTCATAGTCCACAAATGCTAAACAAAGTGGCCTGTTATATCCTTCTATCTTCTGTATAACCTGCCGCAGCGTATGATTTGGTCTATGGTGTTAAAGCCTCTTCGAAATCCGGCTTGTTTGGGAGGCTAGAAGTCGTCGAACCTACGGGCGAGACGATTCGTATTGACTCTCGAGAAGAACTTATAAACATGGCTCAGCAGCGAGATGGGTCTATAATTCTTCAACAAAGTGTTATCACCTTTTTTGAAGAACAAAACCACCACGCTCCTTTGCCATGCTTTCGGCGTTGTACCCTTGTGAATGGCGGAACTGAACAAACTCTGAAAGGTCTTTAGAAACGGTTTTCCACCCGCTTTCAGGAGTTCCGCTGTGATTCCGTCATCACCTGGCGCCTTGTTGTTCTTGAGTTGTTTGAGAGCCATACTAATCTCGTATAGCCTGACGTCCGGAATATCTTCGGTATAGTGTCGGGTCAGTATGGCTCTGGGGTCTTTGGTCAAATCTTCAACAGGTTTCTTTGTTCTGGTATATAACTGTCCATAGAACTTCTCGAGCTCTACCAAGACCTCAGCTCGAGAAGAAACGAGACGACCGTCGTCAGTTTGCAGTCGCGTCAGCTGGCTCTGTCTGATCGACAGATCTCTCGCGAACACTTTGGAGCCTCGGTTCCGCTCGATGGTATCTTTAATGCACTCGGTATTAAAGTTCCGAAGGTCGCGAGTTTTTGTCTTAGATATCTGCCTATTATTCTGCCGGTAGCCATTTATAGCGTTATGGATAGAATATTAAAAAATAAACAAAAATATTTAAAATCACTTTTTTATACTTATAGATACCTACTATATGATGAGAGAAACGGCAGACTAACGACCAAACAAACCATTAGTCCCAGTGATTACTTTGTAGGAGTGAGAGTACATCGTAATTGTCACTGAACTAACGTGGAAGCCAACATTTCTATGCCTAAACTAGACAACCAGGCTAACTAGCCTAGCCTAACTACGGTGTCCACCTCCCCTTATAGCCATCCGTCACCAACCACGAAAGAAGACCCTAACAAATCTCCTTTCTAACTACATAAGCCATACATAGGCAACGACACTAAATGCAGAATCCAAACCAATACTGTAAATGACTAATCCTAACACTGACAGCGCTACACGCCACCGTACCGCCTGCGACCAAAGTCCAGTAAGGCAAGCTAAGTCGTGTGATTAAAATACATGCTGGGTTCATCCTCATGGCGTCGTGGACCGGCGTACCAGACGCGGTCGAACGCCTTCTCCATGTCGAGAAATACTACGACTAACTGCTCTCGCGTGTTATAGGCGGAAGCGAGGTATGTGATTAAAAACAATAGAAACAGAAACACTCGACACTAGTCACCAACTAACTCGGAGAGACGAGTGAAGTACGGTGCGCGGTGCGCCGGAGTTGATGCGCGGCTCAGGTAACCAAATCCTGTGCTATGATTGGTCGAGGCGATCACGCTCAGTTTTTGGACTCATTAGAGGCTCCTTTGTTGTTGTTTATGACTAAAAGAAAAATAACAGGGAACCATCAAATATAATAAATAAAATAGACACAAAGTACCTAAGTGGCAACATGATTTTATGTATTTTTCATGTTAAAATATCTCAGCTCCGATACATTTTAGAAAGAAACTTTAATAGAATAAAATGTATGTATTATTGTGTACTTTCTAATAAAATAATTTTCATAAGTGGCCGCAAGAAAAAAAAATCATGCCACTTTTACCCAAACCCCTTTCCAAACAAACGCATTGGCTATGATATCTATCTCGTAAAAAACAAAGAGCGATGTAGGAATATTCATCATACATACAATTTTGTAGGGGATGATGTTTTTTTGTTGATTTGTGTGTTGATTAATCTTTTCCAAGAATAAAAAACGTAATTAAACTTAGGTAAAGGTAATTAAAGGTAAATTTTGAAAGTGAAAGTGTCTCCAAAAAGTTTTAAAAGCTTTTTCGAGACACTGAAATATGAATGCGTGCATTTTTTATTTTCAAAATTCTACCAACCGTTTTATACTTGAGAAAGTGCGTTATAGAACGAAAGGTTTTTTTTATTGTAACGTATATGACGTCGCAAAGCTTTACTTTCTCGCAAAGGAACTGTTTCAAATGGTTTTTAATCTTCAACAAGAAAAGAATATTCTTCTTAGAAAATAAATCAAATAAAAAATTATTACATCTACTACATATTATTCATTTCAGAATAGCTACAAATTAGTTATACCCATTAGTAGCTAGGTACCAGTACATAGTTACATAGTACAGACTTTACATAGTTAGGTACCTACCTAATCTTTAGTCTGGCCAAAAGTTAGATAAGAAATATTTAATCAGTATAAATACGAAATGAAAAAGCTCCCTGTTTCATAAGTTTTTTTTTTTTTAAATAATTCATTTTGACCTACCAAACACATAGCACAGCCTATAGTTAAGTCTATTTAATAAATCACAGACGCTGCCGAGTGCTTTAGTTAGTCAACAATAAAGTGGAAAGTGACAAAACAATATGTAAATATCATTATTTAGCAAAAATGCCGAATCATCCAACCAATTTGTTCTGGGTTCGACATTTGCTTATTGGAACAGCGGTGGTGTAGAGTTGACATTTTTCGCTATTTTTTTAAAACTACATATAACTTACCCACTCGTAATTAATTATAATTTCTACAAGAGTGAATAGGCATTTTCTGGGCAAGCGCACTCCAACCTAGAACTCATCAATGATTTCTTGCCATCATTGATCGTCGTCAAGCGCAAGCCTACCTCATAATAAATAAATAAAAATAAAATAAAATAAAAAAACGTGGAAAAAATGATCGGCTTTACCTATTTGCGGTAGGTGCTTATGTTGTGAACGTGGTCGGTATGGCGGAAAAACTTTATAATACCGAGTTATGACTGCTGTTGCATTGCTTTCACAATTTATGGATGGCGGAAAATTAAATTTTGTAATTTTTTCCACGTTCATTTTCCTCGTCTCTACCTGGTCTTTAATTCATTATATCTTGTAGATTTTCAAATGCTCACTAAATCACTTAATCTTTCATAAAAATTATTATCAACGACGTCCGACGTTCAATTTATTGAGCGAACAAAGAAGCTTGTAGAATAATTCGACTCTACAGCTTTCCTGTGATCGATCTGCATTTTGAAATTGGAACAGCGCGAGTCATAGACAATAATGATGGTATCAATGGCCGTTTAGCATAGAACACGGTTTGGCAACCTGGCCTTTAAGACAAATTAAAAAGTTACCTTTAGTCGATATGATACAAGCAAAGGATACAAGTGAATAGTGATACAAGTTTTATTGTAATAAAACTTTGGCCTATGTTTGTTTTGGTGTTATTTATTTAATTTCGTTTATTTTGCTAGATTTTTGTGTAGATATTAACATAGTTTATGATATGTTTTAACTGATTTCAAAAAAAGAGGAGGTTCTCAATTATTAGACGCGATTTTTTTATTAATCTACTTTGCTATTTAAAGTAATATTTTAAAGTATTGCGCTTTCGCTTTGCCAGCGAAAATGAAATTTTTGAATTATTACTGTAGGTACCAGGTGCAACCGTACAAACTGAAACTCAAAATTATTTATTTCATGTACGCCAACTTCGGCTCTTATGAAAAACAAAAAAAAATGTTACTTATCTATCTTGTGGACAGCTGAAGCAAAAAAATTCACGCTCGCTTCGCTCGAAAAATCAAAAAGAATCTCCTCCTTGTTTATGTCGGTTAAAATTAAGTATCTCAGTTTTGTTTACTTAAATTAAATTATATAAAAAACCACCCTTTTTTCGGCGGCTTCGCTCACGTTAAGTTCGATTTTTGCAATCCCTATTTTATACCCATGAGGGTTGAATTTTCAAAAATCCTTTCTTAGCGAATGCCAAATTTCAGTCTGATCCTTTCAGTGGTTTGAGCTGTGCGTTGATAGATCGGTCAGTCAGTCAGTTAGTCAGTCACTTTTGACTTATACTTTTGACTTTTGGTAGGTATATAAATACCTACCTAGTTTAATTAAATTTCGTTTTATTTTTGTTGGCAATGCGGGCACAGGCTGATTTTCGCTCCCTGACGTTCATGCCTGCTCTGACTTCTGAGCAATAGCTCTCTTCAAAATCGATACTCGCCTATTAATAATGGAATCGGATGACGTAACCCCGTATAGATTAGAGGTCATAAAATCGATCATAGCTTCCGATCGACTCACGCGCGGAATATCAATTCATTTCCACGGAACTTGGATTGGTTTTTTTATTTGTTATTTTTTGGTTAACGTCTTTGTTTTTGACCACGATCACATTCGAAGGTAGGTAGGTAAGTGTTAGATTTTTTTTTAAATTTTACTTAGATATTGGACATAAGTTAAAAATTAAAATAGGTACAAACTAAAACTAAAGTAAATTCTAAAATTGCAATGAAATCCTATTATATCCCATTGAGGATTATAAATGCGAAAGTTTGTAGGTATGTTTGTTACTCAATCACGTCGCAACGACTAAACCGATTTGGGTGAAATTTGGCACAGAGATAGATTATAGGCTGGAATAACACATAGGCTACTTTTTACCCCGGAAAATAAGAGAGTTCCACCGGGAATCCAAAACACCTTAATCCACGCGAAAGAAGTCGCGTCTGATACACCGCGAATTCGTGAAACCTAAAGACCTTATCGATGTCACCGCAGGGTGAAGCACTACCTACTAGGGAATACCCAAGATGCTGGCAGCATTACCCCTTCGGATGGCCTTTCTTGCCCCTTCGGATGGCCTTTTTTGCCCCTTTGGATGGCCTTTTTTGCCCCTTTGGATGGCCTTTCTTTCAATTCAATTTTTTCTTGCCTGTTTGGATGACCTTTCTTGCCCGTTTGGATGGCCATTCTTGCCCCTTTCCCCCAAAAAAAAGACAGGGTTTCTGCGGGATTTTTAAAGCCTAACTCCACGCGGACGAAGCCGCTGGCAAAAACTAGTGCTGCAATAATATGAGTCCGATATCCGTTCAATTAATACTTCGGCGAAATTTATTGATTCATAATAACTGCAATTCGCATTCGAAGAGCGAATGGTGACACCAATCAAATTGCACGGAGGGCTTTTTGGCTCGACGACACGATACCACAGCTGTACGATACGATACGACACAGATAGGTAGGTACCTACTATAGATATTCATATTCATATTCATTTATTGATTGCATTCCAATATATATTTACAATGATTCTTAAGACTATTTAGAGATCATTTTTTTCATTGGAACCCCGTTGGGGCACAGCAAATATTGGGTGAGTAGAGAGACAGGCGCCGAGTTATTCATTTTCTAGTAGGCTTTATCTATTAGAATTTTTTTTAACGAGTTGATAAACGCTGTATCAGGGGTGGCCAAATTGATTAGAGCTAAGATCTACTATTTACTGATGAAACCCTGTGAGATCTACCAGTTACATACTTCTTGATAAATGAAACAGTACAAGTTACTTATGTAGTATTTTTATTTGATTAAAAGAGAAGGCATAAAATTGAATTCTTAGTAACTAGTTATTAACTTCTTGTTCATAATATTAGTGTGAGTATTACGCCTGAGCATCTTCCGCTAGATATGCAAAGTCATGCTCAATAGATACCACTACGAAGCCTATTGCTATGTCAATAGATTAGAGAACTGCCTCATTGATCTTTTTTTTTGGTGCCTTACCACTACCCTCTATATTTAATCTATGATTAACACTGGATTTATTGCTGTGATTTCTCCTTTGAATCTACTAGAGTGACGCCATTTTGGCGCTGTAAGCACTAAGCAGATACGACTGTCTCTGGAACAAATAAGTACTGGTAGGTATTACTTACCTTACAAATGACGCGCCGACCTCTATAATTAATATATTTTAAAGATAAGTAAGTAAATGAATTATTTTTCGTTTTCATTTCACTTTATAGAAAAATTATTTCATAAAAACTATTCATCATTTATTTGAACGAGCGAAGCGAGTTCTCTGAGTCAACTAAGGCGCTTGCCTACTAGACAGAGAAGTGTGTCCGTCTAAATGTCTGTCAGAAGCCTTTTAACTTCTGAATTACTGAATATTAGAACGTGAAACTTGGTTGAAAATTCAGTTATATCCTGTACTTGAACAACAAATACTAAAATTAGATAAATGTTGTAAAGAAACGAAATTATTTAATTTTAATGCGCCATCTATTAGCATTATTGTGAAGCTAATAGCTTCACTATAATGCTAATAGATGGCGCTGTGTCAGTAAAACAGTTTTATGTCAACTATTATTTTTTTTTATTGCGTCTAATGTTAAAAGTTAATTATTACAATATATAATTAAAACTTTTGGGAATTATGGGATATCGCGAGGTCTCAGTTCGGGGCGAACCACTAGTTTCTAATCGACTCAATTGGCTTTTTAGTCGTTTGGTCTAAAAAGAGGATTGAGTTTTGCATACAATCAAACCTACCATTGCAAAAGTACAAAAAAAAATTTCCTTATCATCAATTGTGAGCCTTATGAAACACGAAATACGCGTTATTTTCGCTGATCATATAATTAAGATTATTTCAGGTGCTACTGACGCACATTGTGAAATTTTTCCCAAAATCGGACATCCCTTTTTTATGATACTAATCGAAACTTTAAGCTTTTTTTAATGCTAGAGTAGAACACCCAGAAGTTAATTCTGTTTAGAACCGGAGTTATAATTTTTTAAATTTTTTTTTATGGTTACCAGAAAAAAACTAAGAAATGCTGTAACTTTCTATGTAACGAAAGTTTTTAAGTTTCAATTATAGCATGCTATAAAATCAATTAAGTGCTATTTTTGGAAACATATAATTAATTTCTAAGTGAACAATAAAGGAAGATATGTTTTTTTTAACTAATTTTGAAATTTATTTTTTTTCTCATCTTTGTATAAATATTAGCATCTAATTTTCACATATTGTATTTATTAGTGCTATGTTAACCCGCCTGTATAATATCAGACACGTAACACTTAGGACCTCGGAGTTATTGAATTTTAAAAATTTCATTTTATGCAACTCAATAATAGTCCCTGAAAAACATAATCCTCCGTTTTCACAGTCGGATAAAAATTCTTTCTTTCAGCCACTTTTTTAGAATTTTCTCTCGTACATTTGTAATTAAGATCTTTGTGACAACCCTAATATCATAGAAATTGTAAAATCTCATATCTCCAATGTCCTCATAGATTTCTGTGTGATTTTTTTTACTAGTAACAATACAGTTACGAGGTATGTTTTCAGATAGATATCTACTGCTAATCGTAAATGGTTTATGAGAAAAAAAATAAAATGTAAAAATCACAAAATTAAGAATAATTACTTTATTATTAATACTAAAATTATTTTGTTTAGCTTATAAAATGCCCTGTATATAATGCCACTTTGCCCTATAAATAATTGTATAAATATCATATGCAATTCTTTTATTTCGCCTTTTTCTGAAAATACAGAATTTTCTAAAAAAAAATATTACTCCGAGGTCCTAAGTGTTACGTAACTGATATTATACAGGCGGGTTAACATAGCACTAATAAATACAATATGTGAAAATTAGATGCTAATATCTATACAAAGATGAGAAAAAAATTAATTTCAAAATTAGTTAAAAAAAAACATATCTTCCTTTATTGTTCACTTAGAAATTAATTATATGTTTCCAAAAATAGCACTTAATTGATTTTATAGCATGCTATAATTGAAACTTGAAAACTTTCGTTACGTAGAAAGTTACAGCATTTCTTAGTTTTTTTCTGGTAACCATAAAAAAAATTTTAAAAAATTATAACTCCGGTTCTAAACAGAATTAACTTCTGGGTGTTCTACTCTAGCATTAAAAAAAGCTTAAAGTTTCGATTAGTATCATAAAAAAGGGATGTCCGATTTTGGGAAAAATTTCACAATGTGTGACGTATTGTACTTACGAATTTATTCCGAACGCTAAATGACGGTTAATTGTCGGCCATTTTGAATCCATTGGCGCCGTAAATGGCGGACATTGTTTTGTTTTCGATCTAATTTGTCATAACAATGCTAATTGTTTTGTTAATTGTTATTCAGTTGCTGATGTTGTGATTATTAATGGTAGTTTTATTTATATGGTCGATAAAATTTGCATACATCCTTATTATGTCTATAAAAAATACATTATTTATCTAACTGTTAATCATCAGTCATAATCGAATTTATTCGAGACAGGCCAAGATCCATGACCATACAGCCTGTTAATTGTCAAATATAAAACCCGGCAGGTGCATTTTTGAAAGGCAATAATATTAAAGTAAAGGGAAGTACCTACATAACTACCATATAAGGCAAGAAAATTAAGGTAGGTAAGTATACCTAATTGTAATAAATGTTCTTTACGAAAACCTAAACTAAACTAAAGTTCAGTTTGAAAATAGTGCTTAATCATTACAGTAGGTACAGTCAATGGGGTAACTTAAGATTTGCGTTTAACATAAATAGGCATGTCTTGAAATGGAAATGCACTAGAGGGGTACCAGTACCATAGTCCCTCTTCTATGGGGCTATAACTTAGGTTATGCTGTAGTATCAGAATAAGGTATATAGAAAAGGCATATTTTTTTTCACAATAACGCTGATTGGCTGGTAATTTGTAGGGTAGACTGGGTACGGTTGTAACGGGGTACGGTTGAAACAACTCAAATATTTCCGAAACTATAAACAACACAGGAAAGGGTACAAGGAGAGAGATACGCGGATTTCAAGTGCCAACATGATTCAAAGTGCTGCGTCGCACTCTGCACACTTATAACGTTTAAACGAAGGCCTATTGTGTTTTGGCAACCAAAAGTAAGTATTTTTGATGAATTTCTTCACGATATAGCGTGACTACTAATATAATTTTCATATTTGAGTATTAATATATGCAATTGTTGTATTTTAGAGATTATAATGAGCTGGTTCGTTTTTATATACTTCATTAGGCCTCATGCCTGTGTCCGTTTTATTGCCAAAATAGGTGGTGGGTACGGTTGTAACGATTTTCATGGGTACGGTTGTAACATTAGTTTTACTATATTTTTGCATTGCAGATGCCTAGGTAACGCGTAAGAAAGACTTCGAGAGGTGAAAGCGATGTTGTACAAGAACGCCTATGATGAAATAAAACTTGGGGGCGTCTTTGAGGCAAGCTATAAAAAATAAAGTTCTACGTAAAATAAATTTAATTGTTGATGTCATTTAAAACTTAGATTTTATTGATTATTTAGTTTTGTTTTATATAATAATTAGAGATTATGTTCGTTTGGTTGAGTACCGAAGTAGTTATAGCGGAAAAATTATCTATTTTTGTTAATTTATTTTTACTCTAAAAAATTACCTAAATAACTGTTAAAAATGTGCTTAAGATATTGTGATACTAGTTAAAGTACATTTAAGCGTTTTTAAATAATAAAGCTGGTTTAAATACTTCAACTCTGTATTATTTCTGCTTGTTACAACTGTCCCCCATCACTGTTACAACCGCCCCTGGTATGGGGTCGATTGTAACAATCGCATGCACTCAATAAAATTATTCATATCTGCTAAATTATTTCACCTGTGCATGTGTTTTTGACATTAATTTAAAGAAAAATAACCTGGCTTTCATATCAAGTGCTATAACAGTTGTTAATAGCAATATTGGCAGTGCTGTGGGTGTTCAAAGGGAAATTGTTACAACCGTACCCAGTCTACCCTACACTTTCGCTATTGGTAGCTTAAAATGCATTTATACAGCAATGACGTTATAATATTATCAGTCAATCAAATGTGATTGTGATCCTTACACTGAAGTAATTTTGAAGTATTTTTAGAAACTCCCACAGCTGATATTCATTTACCACTTCTCTTACATTACCCGTTCTGATTCTTTAGATTTCACTTTGAAGTCATGAGTCAAACTGTTCAGAAAACTCAAAACCCTAATAAATATAATTATTATCTATGGCATAGATGATGAAAGGTGTCATGCCTAAATTATTATTAAAATTAAAGTGGGTTAACGACTCCAAAGAAGGCTTAGAATTGTTTTTTAAATATCCGAAATTAATAGTTAATAGAATAATATCCGTTGACGATAGACAATCATGATTATCATAATAAAGAGATTTGTTCACGCGCTGGGGAAGGGACCGGACGATGGCGCTCGAATGTAGTGATAGCATAAAAATATAAACGTAAAAATTCTTTTTACAAAACCGACTTCAAACGCCACTACAAAGTATATCAATTATTGTGCCTATAAAATTTGAAGAGATTCCTCGATTTCTCCAAGATCCCATCATCAGATCCTGACCTGATAACAATGGGGCCACCTGGGAAGTATACCCTTTCAGACAAAAAAAGAATTTACCAAATCGGTCCAGGCGTTCGGGCAATCGGGAAACATTCATAAAAAAGATTTCGACAAATTGAGAACCTCCTCCTTTTTTGGAAAAAACCAATAAAACGAAAGAAAATATTATAAAATAAACAAACAAACACTTCAAAATTTTATTTATTTGTATATTATATTACTCCAAAAATATTTAATTACTTATCTTAACAAGCGAAATTGGAAACCTAAAGTCGATTATTTTTTAATAAGTACATATTATTCTTCGGATAACAAGGTCTACCTATCCATTCAGCTTCCCTCGAAAGTAAGTAAGCTGAAATCATAAAGCAGTAGGTAGGTATGTCTTTTATTTGAACTCCTAATTACCTATACTGCCGAAAATAACCATAATAGAGCTTACCAAAATATCAATATTGTGCTAACTTTTTAAAATAATAATACTTGTTCTACAATAATTTTTTTGCTATCGCTGCTCGCCGTGCAGGCACGCGGATGTATCACCAAATAATCGAATAGGATACTGAGTGTATCGGTGTTTGGTGAGCTTATTTATGACCTATTATTATATTAAAGGTTCACGATTAAGGGTACAGCCTTGATTATAAAAAATATCATAGACTTGTAGATGTGGCTATTATCATAGAATACCTAATAGTATCTACCTAAAGCTGTTATTAAAAAAAAAAATATCTCTGGCTAATGAATTCGTTAATGCTTATACCTAAGATAAAATTAATTAATAGTTAATTAATTCGTTGCCAGCTTCCGTGTTTCGTTTTTGTTTTTTTGCTATTTTTCCTCTCCTTTCATTGAACCATAACGCTTAGTAGGTACAGAAGTTTTTAACGTTCCTCAGAAGTTTTCAAAATCTTAGAATTCAAAAAAAAAATTTTTTTTAATTTTTTGGTACCTAAATCGGGATTTTTGAGAAATATAAACCAGTGTTGCAATTGTTGGTAATTGAGTTTAATCATTAAGTGGGCAAAAAAGAGGTAAGTACTTATTAAACTTTTCTATTTTAATAGGATTGAAACTAAAGAACTTACGATCACAAACAGTAACGCCCATATTACACTATACAGACTATACTAACTATATATAAGATCCTATGTCGTACCATAGATTTTATCATCCTAGGAAATATATATGATGATCTATATAGACTATAGTCTATGGTACGAAATAGGATCCTATAAGTAAGGTACCTACTAATGTAATATGGACCGTAAGCTTGTAAGAAGTAAGATACCGTCAAAATCAAAAGGTGCGGTGGCATATCACCTTTTTTTTAAACTTTTGCTTTCTTATCGGAACAGGCAAAGGTCGAAGCCCATACAGCCTGCACGAGTATAATACATCTAGTAGTTGTTGATATTTTTATTTTTTAATTGCGGCTGCATCAATGGCATGGGCTGCATGCGACGTGCGTCCCGGCGGCGGAATAAAGGAGGCTTTGTATGCGGACTGCATTCGTAATTTATGACGAATGCGTGCTTAATTGTTGTCTGTCGTCATCGTTCGTACAAAATCGCCGCGGAGAGCGATGACACATTTGCGATGGCTATAATATCTACTACAGTCAAACCTGGATAAGTGAGAGCTCAAGGGACCGCGATCTCTTTTTCTCTTATAGAGGTTTCTCACTAACCCGAGTTTCTAGCTTACAGAATTACAAGAGGGGTCTATCTCACTTATAGAGGCCTAGCCTGATAAATAAGCTTTTTGAATAGAATATGAATTCCTCGAACTTATAATAAAACAATAACAAATGCACATTTGGTCGTTCGAATACAATGCAAGTTTCTAAAACTATAGAAAACGATAACAGACGCACATTTGATAATTCAACAAGAATAAGAGTTCCTCGAAATTTAAGAATGAGTCATGAATAGCAAATGTTAAATTGGGTTTACTGTCGCTTATAGAGGTATAGGTAAGTAACAATCTCACTTACAGAGGTTCACACGTGAAAAATTAGTGTCACTTATACAGGTTTTTGTTTCTCACTTATAGAGGTTTTAGGTCGACAAAATGACGGGACCTGACAAATACTCTCATTAATAGAGTTTTCTCGCTTATCCAGTTCTCACTTACTCAGGTTTGACTGTATTACCGAGATATGTAATAAATATTACAGTATGACTCATTGCCTATTTATCCAGTCTTCTCTAAACTGTAGATACACTTAATTACAATATGGGGTTATTCAAGGGGCGGAACAATAAATTCCTGAAAAGCCGGCAAACCATTGGTGTTGCCTCTGGTACTATAAGTGTTCATGGGCGGCGGTTATCATTTTACATCAAGTAATCCGCCAGCTCGTTGGCCAGCTATTCATATTAAAAAAAAAGAATTTTGCCTACGTGCGCAATTTAAATATTCTTCTTTCCCTGATAGAAATCGCCTTAAAGTTTTTACTTTGTACACTAAAATATCATGTTTTAGTTTCTAGATACCTGAATAAAAAAAATACAACTAGAGAGACTAGACCATATTACACTATACTAATATAGGATCCTATGTCGTCCTACCATAGATTATATCATCCTAGGAAATATAGGTATATGATGATCTATATAGAATGTAATCTATGGTACGAAATAGGATTCTATAATATAGTATAGTGTAATATGCTATTCTTTATAGCAGTCGGGTTTAACTATTTTAAAAACTTTCTTGTTCAAATGGTCAGTAGCATTTCATAAATGCTAGCGCGAGTTATTTTTCGTGAATGAGCGAATTCGCTCTTTGAGGCGAACATATTTAACAGAATAAAAATGATTTCTCGGAACAAATAAACAGTTGGTAGCTAACATCGGCACGTCTCCGCTTTGAAGTGCACAGCGCATTGCCGCCGCGACGGTCCGATTCCAATTAATGCATTAGCATAACATATCATGAGTGACGTATTGACCATTTTAAGTTCGTTTAGCTACCGGACCGGTAACTTGGGGTGACTTTGCCATGCCAGGAATACTTTGCTCCAAATTGGAACAAATCTTACTATCTAAAGGTATAAAAGGAAAAGGTGACTGACTGACTGACTGACTGATTGACTGACTGACTGACTGACTGATCTATCAACACACAGCTCTAACCACTGGACCGATCGAGCTGAAATTTGGCATACAGGTAGCTGTTAGGACGTAGGCATCCGCTAAGAAAGGATTTTGGAAAATTTCAACCCCGAAGGAGGTAAAATAGGAGTTTAAAAAATCGAACCTAACGTGAGCGAAGCCGCGGGTTAAAGCTAGTACTCGTATATAAAAGGAAAACTGACTGACTGATTGACTGACTGATCAATCAATATCAACGCACAGCTCAAGCCACTGGACGGATCAGGTTGAAAGTTGGCATACAGATAGCTATTATGACGTAGACATCTGCTAAGAAAGGATTTTTGAAAATTCAATCCCTAAAGAGATGAAATAGGCGTGAGCGAAGCCGCGGGCAAAAGCTAATAATAGTATGAATGCGAAAGTGCGCTTGTTTGATTGTTTGTCCTTGTAATTTTTACATGGGCTTCTGGAAAGTGACATAGGCTTTTATCTCGGAAAAAGGAAAGGGTTTCTGACGGATTTGAAATACCTATAATTAACAAACTCGTTGGACTACACTGCTATACCCCTTCCAAGTTAGCCCGCTACCATCTTAGACTGCATCGTCACTTACCATCAGGTGAGATCGCAGTCAAGGGCTATCTTGTCATAGAATAAAAAAAAAAAAAAAAAAAAAGCCTGGAGCGCCGCAGAGATGTAAGCTCTCTTTGCGTATTCTATCGGCTAGGTATATAACGGGGAGTCTTCTGAAGAGTATTTAACCTAATTCCACCCTCTTTCTTCTACAACCGAACTGCTCGCCACCGAAAACAATTTCACCCTCACCACCTGGGTGCCTGGAGCACTTCAACCGTTCGATGTGCCTGAACTTTTTTTCCACGTACTTTGAAACTGTGGAACCAACTTCCTGCGACGGTGTTCCCACTAAATTACAACATGAGGTTATTCAAGGGGTGGACCAATAAATTCCTGAAAAGCCGGCAAAGCATTGGTGGCGCCTCACGAACTCACAACAAAAAATTCGGTGCAAAGTCACCCGAATTTACTATCAGCGTTCGGGAAGCTTCGAAATGTCTTCTCGACCAAATTACCTCAGTGCTTGAAGACCAAGGTCTTCAAATAGCACGTGTTGACATTAATGACTTAGGTACGTATCCAAAACATGGTCGCTAACTATGGGCCTCATAAGAAGGCTCAGGATCACTCAGCGGGCGATGGAGAGAGCTATGCTCGGAGTATCCCTGCGAGATCACATCAGAAATGAGGAGATTCGTTGGAGAACCAATGTTACCATACTGAAATAGTTCATCGAGTCGCAAATGTAAGTGGCAATGGGCGCAGTAAATAGTTCGAAAAAGTATCGCTTGCTATAAATTTTCGGTCATAGCCATTAAAAGTGATTAACGACTCTTTGACTGATACTTACTCTATGCCATTCAAGATCCAAGCATTAAATAAAACAATAATAAAATACCAATAAACAGAATTGCATTCAATCAATTCAACTCGTAAAATAAATTCACGACATGAGTCCACGGTTCCCCGAACGCATGATCGGCGGCGATTCGTAAAGAAATTAAAAAGAAATAGGACCATAGACAACGACGACGGCATAGACCAGCGGTGTCCTCAAAGAAGGTTGTATACGGAATATGGAATTAGAAATTGATTGCTTTATTAGCTCATGTCAGTATTATTTAAATTAGTATTTTTTTTGTATTGTTTATGCATTTATGCATCTGTCGTGGTGCATACTGCATAAGTAACTAAACTGTTGATATTTTTAAGTGATTTGAAAGGATAAAAATTTGAAAATCGGTAGGTACGATACGGAAAATTGTATGTAAAGATCCATAGATTTAGGATATTTCGCTTGGAGCGAAGCGACTACCTACATAGGTATCATAAATCTATAGACTTTCGTTTTTTTTAAATTCATTTTTCATTGTCTGTGAATAGTTTCGATATTACATATTATAATTTCTAATCTATTTTTTGTCGTATGGCGCCAGAGGGTTAAAAATTAACACAAAATGGTGCATTGTTGAAAATTTTTTTGTGTTATTTTTTTGATAAATCCGCCGGATTTACACCTTTTTTTTGTCGATTCGATGACATTTTTGTAAACTGTGGCGCCTGGTTGCTACGTGATATGATTATAAAATAGGTATCTATAGGTAGATACCTGCCTACCTTAACTACCTATCTGTCTACGCAATAGGTAGGTAGAGGTACCTATTAGCTACTAGGTTTTCCGGAAACCTTTTGTCACTTTCTTTCACTTTCTATCTGGTGGGAGGCTTTGGCCGTGGCTAGTTACCACCCTACCGTCAAAAACGTGCTGCCAAGCGATTTAGCGTTCCGGCACGATGGCGTGCAGAAACCGATCAGGGCCCCAAGTCTGCTATTTTACATGTCATTGTAACTTACACAGCGCCCGATAAATCACATCACGTTATTCCGTCGTAAGAGTAGCTCAAGCTCATTCTCGGATATTATGGAACACGCCGCCTCTGACTCGAACTTACCAGGTTCTGTTGCATCCAATAATGCCGCGATACGATCCAGACGTAGACCGCGTGAAGCTGAGGACCCAAATATGTCGAACAAAGACCTTATGGCAGAATTTTTCAAGTGGCAAGCTGAGCAAGACACCAAATTTACAACATTATTGGAGTCGATGAATGATCTAAAATCCCAAAACTCGGACATAAAAAAGTCAGTGGATTTTATGTCGCACAAATACGACGAGATGTTGGAAAGACTTTCATTTTTGGAAACAGAGAGACAAGACTACAAAAAACATATAAGTCGGTTGGAAAACAAAATTGAGGTTCTAGAACGAAATGCCCGTATAACAAGTATAGAAATACGAAATGTACCAATAAAACAAAAAGAGAATAAGGAGGCATTGTCTCAGATAGCTTTGAACATTGGCAGTTCTTTAAATATACCGGTGCAAACATCTGATATCAAAAATATCTTTAGAGTTAACACAAAATCTGCCACCAAACCGATAATAGCCGATTTCACCACTGTTGCTATGAAGGATAAATTTATTAGCTGTTTTAAGAAATACAACCAACAGACCAAAGAAAAACTGAACACTACAAATATAAAAATAGAAGGGCCCTCAAAACGAGTTTTTATCTCTGAAAACTTAACAGAAAATACCCGAAAATTGTTTTATCTAGCTCGTGAGTTTGCCCGTAACAATGCATATACTTTTTGTTGGACGTCTTTCGGCAAAGTGTATCTACGCAAATCTGAAGGTTCACCGCAAATACTTGTTAACAGCGAACTAGACTTTGAAAAACTATTACTTAATCAATGACTAAGTCAGTTCAGTTTTTCTTTCGGTTCTTTTTGGTTTAGTAACCTAACCTCCTACCTACCTATATTTTTAATTGTTTTCATAGATTACTTGCAGCTGCTTAAATGTAAAACATATTTAAATTACATCACATACACAAAATACACTGACCCACTCCATACCCAGCCATTCATACACAACATAACATGTAATATGGATACATACTCGTATTATGGTATTCGAAATCAAAAGAAAACTATATTATGCCAATACGTCATCAATAGTTACTTCAATTATTTACATCATGTTGTTTGGATAACACTTGTACAATGCAGGGTTACTACAAATAATAATTCACCTGGCGAGCGGACTTTGTTTACATTCTGCCCGGAAAATTACTTAACTACCGACATGTTCACTATAAAAGATCATACTATTATTTATCTTTTTTCTTAAATATGGACTCTAATAGAATTGTACAGGACATCGACAATTGCTTGTCGACATTTTGTTCACACTGTGACGACCCATCGAAGTGTACGAGTTTATTAAAAAATTATAAGCAGAATGACACAAATGCCCTAGCCATAATTTGTGTGAACATTAGAAGTATAAACTGTAACATAGACTTATTCTTAGCTTTTATTAGTAGTATAAACATGCCTATAGATATATTTGTTTTGACAGAATGCTGGACTAACGTTTATTCTAACCCGCCATCAATAACTAATTACAATTTATTTTATACAAAAAATAGCATCAATCAGAATGACGGGATTGTCGCTTATGTGAAAAAAAGTCTCGAAGTGAGTACAATTGAACCAAAAATCTTAGATGGTAATTGTTTAGTGCTCGAAGTTGACAAATCTTACTCGATTATTTGCACATATCGTCCTCCCAGTTTTTCAAACCCGACCAATTACATAAATTCTTTGGAAAGTATTATTAATAACTTGAAATTCAAACAAAATATAATCCTTACAGGTGACGTAAATATAGATATCCTGCCAAGTAATATAAAGGGCTTTTCGTCCGAGTACCTAAACCTAATGGCATCTCATGGCCTCGAACAAGGTATTAATTTACCCACTAGGATAAATACCGCCATAGATCACTTCATGATTAAAACCTCAGGAAAGTGGCAAACCTTAGTTTTTGAGCAGCTAACTGACCATTCGCCTATTCTGTTGTATATATCCAATACTAAAATTCACAAAAAGTGTATACAACATAATAAAGTAATCACGGATAAAAATGCCATTAGGAAGTGTTTATTGGAACTGACTTGGCACAACTATTATTCACTTACGGATGTCAACGTAATAGCAGAAAATTTTATTAGTACATTACAAGATTTGATTGATAAACATACTATCACTAAAAAAATCTCTAAGAAAAAACTACCCCTCAAACCTTGGATCACAGTTGGTGTTGTTCGATGCATACGTAAAAGAAATAATTTATATAGGCAACATAAATACTCACCCAATAATATTGAGCTAAAAACAAAGTACTTAAAATATAGAAACGTTTGTAATAAAATTTTAAAATCATTAAAAACTGACTATTATAAATCTAAATTATTATGTAGTAATGGTAATATGCAAAAAACGTGGAATGTTATCAAGGAAATGTGCTATAGTAATAACAAAGTGTCCTCAGATTCTTTACTTAAGATTAAACCGTCACCTGTCGAATCACTGAATGAAGTGAATAACTTCTTTACGTCAGTAGGAGGTAACTTAGCTAACAATATTCTTGATAATATAAACAAGACTGAGACGGAGCTAGCAAGTCAGGCTGCTAATCTTTCAATTTCCCCATGTGACTCTTTCTCATTATATTTAACGGATTCATCTGAAGTTAAAAATATAATTTCTGGTCTCAAAAATAACAGTGCTCCTGGTTGGGACAGAGTTACTGTTGATATAATTAAATTTTGTTCCGACCTAGTTTCGGATCCCATTGCACACTTATGTAATCAGAGCTTCAATAAGGGTATCGTTCCCGATCTATTTAAAAAAGCAATTGTAACTCCAATTTACAAAGCAGGTGATAAACAACTGCCATCTAATTATAGACCCATCTCGCTCTTACCTGTTGTAGCCAAGATACTTGAAAAACTTGTTAATAAAAGACTAATGTCTTACCTAGAAAAGAACCAACTTCTCTCTAAAAACCAATACGGATTTCGTGCTAGCAAATCTACTGAGGATGCTGTGTTAAAACTAACTTCTTTGGTCACTCACCATTTAGATCAAAAAAAGAAAGTTATAGGTGTATTCCTAGATCTGCAAAAAGCTTTTGACACAGTTTCTGTACCAATCCTGTTGGCTCGCTTGGAGAACTGTGGGATAAGAGGACTAGCACATAATTGGTTTTCTGACTACCTCACTAAAAGAACCCAACAAGTAAGAGTTGACGGGTGCTTAAGTGAGACTTACTCGTGCTCCTATGGAGTTCCCCAGGGAAGCACCTTAGGCCCCACACTCTTTTTGGCCTATATAAATGAAATTTGCAATACAAAAATCAGTAATGCTGATATTATAATGTTTGCTGACGATACAGTTCTTTTATTCCACGGTTCCTCCTGGGATGAGGTTAATAAACACACAGAAGCAGGCCTAGGTATTGTAATTTCATGGTTAGAACATAGTCTTTTATCACTAAACACTAACAAAACCAAGTATCTTTGCTTCAGCAAAACTGCTATTGGACAACCGCCATATAACTTTAAAATTAAGGCACACTGTTATCCATGTAATCAATTTGGTGGTTTCCCCGGAGATTGTAAATGTAGTTTATTAATGCCAGCAAAAACAGTTAAATATCTTGGTGTAACAATTGATGATAACTTGAATTGGACTCCACATATATCTAATACCAGTACTCGTATTAGAAGACTTATGTATATATTTAAAACCTTACGCACTGTTTGTAGTGCTGATATGCTAGTAAAGTTGTATAAAACCCTCGGAGAATGTATAATCAGCTACTGCATCTGCGCATGGGGTGGAACATCTAAAACGCATATGTTGGAAGTTGAACGAGCCCAGCGGGCCTTGCTTAAAGTCATGAAGTGTTATCCCTTTGTATTTCCTACAACTCGACTATATGAAGAATGTGATTTGCTTTCGGTTAGAAAACTGTTTATTTATCAGGTGTTGCGTAGATATCACAGTAAAACAATTCCTTTCCTACCTGCGAGTTCTAAGAGAGTTGACAGATGCCCAGTTCCCGCATTCAAAAGTAGTTTTGCTCAAAAACACTACGATTTTCTTGCCCCCTTTTTATACAACCGATTGAATAAAGTTGTTCTAAAAGCTTTGTCAAATAGGGAAATAAAAAGTTATATAAAAACATGGTTAAAAAATTATGATTATGAGGGTACGGAGAACTTATTATAAAAAATCTAATAAGATAAGAAAAATCACACGCTTCTACACTCACTCTGACACACACACACACACACACACACACACACACACACACACACACACACACACACACAGCAATACACAAGTTAAAACAGATTTGGTAGGTATATGGTATTTCTTTAAATAATTTACCTAGCATAGTTTAGACTTTAGATAGTTACTAATTTTATTTGTCAAACGTGAAATTTTGTTCATAAATATAGGGAAGACACTGTCTCCTGTAACACAGTTTTTACTTCCACAGGAGACAGGGCTTCACATTATGTTATTATGTACGTTTATTGATGAATAAATAAAGATTTATTATTAAAAAAAAAAAAAAAAAAAAAAAAAAAAATTGTCATTTAACCGCAATACAATTACAATTCAATTATCATTGGTCCAAAATTTCGTAGTCTACAATGTTTCGTAGTATTCACAATGGTCGTTCGATTTCTGATAATTGGATTGTAATTCAATGATACCTCGGTATTGCCATTAGCTTAAAAAGCGTTTGCCGAAATGAGTTTAAAAAAAAAACTACATATTAAAAACGTTTATTTAAGCTAGATTCAAAGCTAGATGTGTCAGTGGCAAACCATCGGAAAACAATTGTGACGCCATTGAATTAGTAGACTACCAAAATTGCTAAAAGTGGCAATTGGGATGTCATTGATAGACAATTGAACTACAATTGCAATAGCAGACTTGGGCCCCAGGGGTGTATGGGTTGAATGTACCTAAACTGCCATATCCCTTCCAAGTTAGTCCGCTACCATCTTAGACTGCATCATCACTTACCATCAGGGGAGATCGCAGTCAAGGACTACCTTGTCATCGAATAAAAAAAGAGTAGGAAATATAGCTAAGGGAACAGCTATCAAATGATATTCACACAATTGAAGAATTTAAATTCAAATACTTTTTAAACGATAGTAACAAAAATAAACCAGTGTTCATTTCTCTCATTAGACTAGCTGATGCTCGCGACTTCATCCGCGTGTATTAAGTTTTAAAAAATCCCGTTGGAGCTCTTTGATTTTCCAGGACAAAAAGTATCCATGTCACCCTCCAGGTCCTCAACTATACCCATGCAAAAAATCACCCCATAGCTCTGTTGCGGGTTGCGGCATGATTGAAGGACAAACCAACAAACCCTCAAGAATAAAACGTAATACCCTCACGATGTGCTTGAGCGTGGTTCTGCATTTTCCTCGCGGGGAGCTGTCAGATATCTCTGGGGAGCCGACAACTATGAATTTTATGCTTCGTCTACCCTCCTTCCGGAACAGTGATGTGACATCGCCATCTATAATAATTTATCGGTATCGATAAAAACTGTGATAAAAACATTATTGCGAACCATGACCGCCGACTTATCGAAAGTTCCATTTTACCTAAATTACGTTTTTTATTACGAACACTATTTTAAACTTAAACTATACCTACTAGACTAGAGCACATCGACATTTTAACATATAATAGAAACTTCATATATATGTTTTAATTCGGCGATTTTTATCCCAATATAGCTGTTCCATTGTAACGGGGTTCCAATGTTATGAACATGTGAATTAATTTTATGATTTATCTATTTGTTTGGCAGCTTATAGTTCTACTAAGACTCTATCTGTAGCAGGTAAAGGTATTAAAAGAAACTATTGGTCAAGTGAAAATTACTTTTCATTTTTATTTAATAAGCACGTACCTACTTACATTACCTACAAGTTGAAAATATGTTTTTTAAAGAATTTAAAATTCCGACGATTATATTATTATGTTTCAAAATATGATTGATCCTTATCGATACTAATAATAGTTATCGATGAATTCTACAATGGGGTAGGTACATCACTAGAGCTAAGTGGCGTGGCGCATCGTACAGCATCAGAATTAGCATCACAATAGTCCAGTCAAAAAACCTCAAAAAATGGCCCAACCTCTGGAAAATTGCGAAAGTTTTGAAACTTTGCACATCGAATTATGGGTCCCTAGGGATGAATATACCAAAATTCCTCATGCGTACGAGGCGAGCTCTAGCGGCAATTAGCGGAAACAGGACCCTTTTTTTGGTTTTTTGTTAATATCTCGAGAACCTTTGGTCAGAGGTGAAAGTTTACTACTACATAATTAAAGCTTATTAAATTTGCAACAATAATGATTATATACATTTTTCTTTAATTCCTAATAATTACTGAGTTTTAGGCCACTAAAAGATAGCTTTTTCGAAAAATCACGCTAGCGGCGCCCGGTACAATATGGCATTTGTAATAATATTTGACAATCATGGTTTATCATTTTTTTTTTGGTACCAAGGGTGATTCAGAAAATAAACTTCACAGTTATGTACAAAAAAAGACATATTGTTTATTAAACAACTAGCTTTTGCCCTCGACTTCGCTCACGTTAAGTTAAATTTTTCAAACACCTATTTTACCCGTTGTACCCCCTTAGGGGTCGAATTTTCAAAAATCCTTTCGTAGAGGATAACTACAGCCTAATAGCTACCTGTATGCCAAATTTCAGCCTGATCCGTCCAGTGGTTTAAGCTGTGCGTTGATAGCATTTTTTATTGTTTCTGTATTTCATCTAAATATTTAAAACGCAAAGGTGACAGACTTACTGACTGATCTATCCACGCACAGCTTAAACCACTGGACGGATCAGGCTGAAATTTGGCATACAGGTAGCTATTAGGCCGTAGGCATCCTCTACGAAAGGATTTTTGAAAATTCGACCTCTAAGGGGGTACAACGGGTAAAATAGGGGTTTAAAAAATTTAACTTAACGTGAGCGAAGCCGAGGGCTAAAGCTAGTTGTTTAATAAACAATATGTCTTTTTTTTGTACATAACTGTGAAGTTTATTTTCTGAATCACCCTTGGTACCAAAAAAAAAATGATAAACCATGATTGTCAAATATTATTACAAATGCCATATTGTACCGGGCGCCGCTAGCGTGATTTTTCGAAAAAGCTATCTTTTAGTGGCCTAAAACTCAGTAATTATTAGGAATTAAAGAAAAATGTATATAATCATTATTGTTGTAAATTTAATAAGCTTTAATTATGTAGTAGTAAACTTTCACCTCTGACCAAAGGTTTTCGAGATATTAACAAAAAACCAAAAAAAGGGTCCTGTTTCCGCTAATTGCCGCTAGAGCTCGCCTCGTACGCATGAGGACTTTTGGTATATTCATCCCTAGGGACCCATAATTCGATGTGCAAAGTTTCAAAACTTTCGCAATTTTCCAGAGGTTAAACCTTGTTTTGACTGGACTACAAATATGACATGGAAATGGAATTAGCGACGCGCGCGGCTGCCACGATTTTGATGCGATTGTGCCGCGGTTTGGTTTTTGGGGGTAGCTGCTGAGGTATTGAGAACCACGAACAGTTACTAATGGCTTGCACTGTTAAGAAATCTGTGCAATAGCCTGTCAAAAATAATAATGCTTTGAAAATATGTATAACTAGCTGTTGCCCGCGACTTCGTCCGCGTCAATTTTTGTTATTGTGATACGAGGTCCACTGGAACGAGGAAAAGTGCCCAGAACGTTGACTGCGTTACTCCGCTGAATGGCCAAACTTATATGCTGGCCGAGGTAACTTCCAGCCTTCCGGTCACCAGTGGACTCTATGAGACTTCTGTAATAAAGAAAACTTGAAATTCCCCATTTTGTTCGTGGCTAAAACGCTATCCGCGAAAAGCCAAAAAAAAAGAAACCTCATTCTTTTAATCTATGGGCGTTCGCCATTGTAAGATGCGCGAAGGCCTCAAAGGATTAGAATCCAGGCCGTACATAAATTTAAAAAAAACTAAGATGCGCGCGCATAGGAAAACTGATTAATTTTTCCCGCCATTGCGAAAAATTTTTCACTGTTTTGTATGTAGTACCATAATGTATGACGGCTCAAGACCGTCAGAATTGTTTTTAGAAAGAGTGACGTCAGCATTGCTGACGTCACGATGTTCACTACTATTGCTCATGGCGAAAACAAACTCCAATTCATCAGATTTACTTTTATTATTTTTTACAACAATATCGTACAGAGATGCGTATGGCTAGACGTTCTGAGCGATAATGCCGCGCGGGGCATTGGACCGCCGTATTTATAGCCAAGTGGGCTTTACAAATCATCATCTACCGTCTAATTTAAGTTTACACAATTAAAATGAGTTTCAAAATCAACAATGAACAATGAATTGTTATTTAAACGGTTTTAAAACAGTTAATTTGATTTAAAACTTGTTTTCTTAATGTCGTAATCTAGGGTTCAAATCGCCTTTGCGCCGATATGTACTATTTTAGTATTTTCTTCATAAGTGTGTTGAAAAACGTCTTATGATACATGTGTGTATTGGTGATTACTGTCCTCAGCCGTCTTAAGACCCTCACCTAACGGCTCGGGTCTCTTAGTGCCTCAGCGGTAATAGAAACAGAAATAGAAATATATTTTATTCAAATAAGCTTTTACAAGCACTTTTGAATTGTCAATGAATCTACCACTGGTTCGGAATGCCTTTCCTGCCGAGAAGAGCCAGCAAGAAACTCGGCGGTTGCTCTTTTCAAAAAAATAAAATTTTTGAAACTATGCTATGTATTGCTTCCACAATGAAGTTTCCTAAGTCCAATACAATACAAATACAAATAAATACAATCCAATGCATGTCAAGACGGGCAGTCAAAGCAGACCCATTCCCGTTGGTGGCACCCGTTCACGAGCATGACGCATGATCCAGCCGTTGCTTCGCTCAACCATATTAATCACCAATATTCCACACTTGTACCTACTATAATGTACCTACTATTGTAGTAACTAGGAACCTAGATTAACACGTAGGCTACTTTTTATCCCGGAAAAATAAAAAATTGGAATAAAAAAATTTAGACCACGCGGATAAGTAGTCTAGTTAGTTGGTAATAAATTATTACCAACTAACTAGACTAAGAATTATTACTAATAATAAGGAGGCCAACTCTACTTAATCGTTATTTTTTTTACCGTCATCTGCTGCTCAGCAACGTAAATCGAGCAACAATAGAGGAATTGTCACCCGAATTAGCAGGGATCACAAATTCACAATTATAATCTATCGCGCCCCTAAAGTCACATCGTGAAATGCGCAGCCACGCCTCCAGGGATCTGTCGTTTTGTGCCTTTGTATGGGTTTACTGGTAATTGTATCGTGTGGGGTAGTTTTTGTCCCATTGACGAAAAAGTGGGTTATGATTTTAGCAGTTTAATTCACTTCGATTAATCCTTACCTAGGTATAGGTACCTACTAGGTATTACTTTTTATTTTTATTCGATGACAAGATAGCCCTTGACTGCGATCTCACCTGATATAGCAGTGTAAATACAACCCATACCCCTAATCGGTTTCTACACGCCATCGTGCCGGAACACTAAATTGCTTGGCGGCACGTCTTTGACGGTAGGGTGGTAACTAGCCACGGCCAAAGCCTCCCACCAGAC
Organism: Hipparchia semele; assembly: GCA_933228805.2. NCBI lineage: Eukaryota > Metazoa > Arthropoda > Insecta > Lepidoptera > Nymphalidae > Hipparchia > Hipparchia semele. The sequence continues at coordinate 5,652,677 of OW121736.1, forward strand.
CAGACCAGAGACAATTTAGAAATTATAAATTCCTAAATTGCCCCCGCCGGGAATCGAACCCGAGACCTCCCAGTTATAAGATCACAGCGCTCACCACTGCGCCAGGGTATATTAATATTCGCCAGGTCGTCGAATATTAATTAATTCTTACTTAATTAATTCACTTCGATTAATCCTTATTAACCGACTTCCAAAAAGGAGGAGGTTATCAATTCGGCCGGTATCTTTTTTCTTTTTTTTTCTATTTAATATTAATTAAAACACTTCAATTAATCCTTACTATTATAAATGCGAATGTGTGTTTGTTGGTTTGTCCTTCAAGCACGCTGCAACGCAGCAACAATTCGACGTGATTTTTGCAACATATGGTTCTTCCTCAGATGCATTTGTCAGATTTATAACCTACCTAAACTTTTGACATTGATTATTATTTATTCTATTCTACCTTACATACCCTTGCCTATTATGCACGAGTTGAGAATACGAACCCGCGTCCCCCCCGCGCGTTCTATCCACTGCGCCATCGCGGTGTTTTCGCCAGGAGCACGGCAGATGTGTTTAATGTGCGCTAATCTGTGGGCGGGACAGGGGGGAGGGGGGGCGTGGCGGTAAACTGCGACAAATTGTTGTTTTGTTTGCCTTTTATTAGTAGGTAAGGGATTTTCCCGACAACCAAGATTTTGACTCTACCAGTGTGTTTGTTTGTATTGATCCGTTTGAACGCTCGTATCTCCCAAAGATTTTTTTTAAAATAGTCCTTGTCTGCGATCTCACCTGATGGTAAATGACGATGCAATCTAAGATGGTAGCAGTCTAACTTGGAAGGGATATAGTAGTGTACATTCGACCCATACCCCTAATCTGTTTCTACACGCCATCGTGCCGGAACGCTAAATCGCTTGGCAGCACGTCTTTGACGGTAGGGTAGTAACTAGCCACGGCCAAAGCCTCCCACCAGACCTGACCAGAGACAATTCAGAAATCATAAATTCCCAAATTGCCCCCGCCGGGAATAGGTATAACCCGAGAGCGTAACAAAAAATATGTGATAATTTATAACTGACTAGCTTTTGCCCCCGCGACTTCGTCCGCGTGGAATTAGATTTTGGGGTGGAATTTTCAAAAACTGTGACACACGTACTTTTTTATTTTTAACTGAAAGCTCAAATAGGTACCAACTTTGATGGAAACAGCTTGAAAAATGACGGAGTTTCATAAAAACTTCCATCCCCTATTTAAACCCCTTAGGGGTGGAATTTCCAATAATCCTTTCTTAGTGTGCACTTACGTCATAAACTGTAAAAATTTCAAGTTTCTCACTTCAGTAGTTTAGGCTGTGTGTTGATATCTCAGTCAGTCAGTCAGGACTTTGAATTTTATATATATAGATAGATAACTGATACTACATTCAAATCCCATATTATTACAAAAATCCATATCCACCCTATTCCAAAACTGCGAACAAAGATCGGCCATCTTTCATTACCATTGATCCAAATGTCAAAGGGCAATCTCATAATCGTTTTGTGCTTTTGACAGTCCATTGTCCAATTTTTCTCATTCAAAATTCAACCACATGTCTATACAAATAAGGCTGAAAATCGTCAGAACACACTTTGTTTGTCTGGATTTAAACCATTAGAAATTCAGCCTTATCAGCAGAAAAATAAAATTGAATTTGGAGTAGACACAATCTTTGGTCAGAATAAAATCTATTTCGATTAGAAGCAAAATTTTTGCACATCGTTTCCAACCATATCAGTATTGAGCTAAGGTTGAATTTTGATTGAACAAACTTCCTATGGTCAGTGAAGAAATCCATTTCGACTTTGGATTAGTAGCGAATTTTTTGCAAGCCATATCTATAGGACCTTATGACAATAAGAGTAGAGTTAAAAATCGTTTGTAGATCTTTGTGGTGTTTGAGCTTTTTAATTTGATAGCTTTTAATAGAATTTGTGTTCTGTCACGCCCACTTGACGTTAGTTGTAGGGTGGCTATGAAAGATGGATTTATTTTTGGCTCTACATTTTATAAAGTATGTTTACTTAATAATTATTGTTTGACTACCTCTTTTATAAATGGGAGGTTTCGGGTTCGATTCCGGCGGGAACCATTTGAGAATTTGAAATTTCTAAATTTCAAGATAGATAGTTTCTATCTCAGTGGCAAAAACGATTACCCGAATTTTGTTTCCAAGTTGCATGCAAGTTTGACAGTTGTAAGTTAGCAATTTTTTATTGTTTTCTATAGGCACTGGAAATGTCAAAAATAGAAAGTATTGCAGCTGTTCTTGTGGGAGGCTTCCGTCTTCGCTGGCTACCAAGTACCAACCGACAGCGATATAAAACTAAAGATTGAAATAAAATACGAAATTTTCATCACGCATCTTTAATCATAATTTTTATAATACAAATAAACTTTAGGCAATTGCTTATCATATATCACTTAAAATAGGTACCTACCTATGTTTATAAACTAAAAATTAACTGTGTCGGCCATTTTGTAAATTCTGTTGGGGATAATGTCTCAAATTGACAGCGGGCGTCAGTAGCCTCGCGTCGTAAATAGTGCTGCGACTGAGCGGGTTTACGTTTATCGATTCCTGCCGGTTATCGGTTTTTGAGGCGGATAAGAACGCGGATGTCTGTGATTGGAGTAGACTACCGGGTAAGGGCTGCGTTCTATCGAGCCTGTACTGTAGATTTTGCTTCTCCATCTGGTGGTGTTGAGTTCTGACCGCGAACCGGTTAACGTGGACGGGGATTGGTACGACTATTTTGGTGCCGGTGCTCTTGCCGCCGGCGTGGCTTCCCGACGCGAGGCCGGCCTTCACTCGTTTCCATTTCGCTCGCCGATTTTGGAACCATATTTTTACCTGGAACAAAAATAGCCAAATCTGTGAACCGAAGTGGGATAAAATCCCACTCAAGGAAGTCAACAAATCGATATCTATCGAATCGATCTCAGTCTCATAGTCCGATAGCAATTAGTTATTTCATACATACATTATTATTGGAAGGAAAGTTTGTGCAAGCGCTGTAGAATGTTTGGCGAGGACAGAGCCATAAGCAATACTTATCCACCAGCCCGGGTGGTGGATAATAGAACAATGATGAAGCTAGGGTGGCTGCAGCTAGTAGAATCATTTTGTTATTAACTACAGCGCATGTTCAGAACAATAGATTTAAAATTTCTAAATTTAAGTTCTAAATTTAAATGCCATCGAACATTGGAAATACAAATAACCAGGGGCCCAAGTCTGCTATTGCAATTGTAGTTCAATTGACTATCAATGACATCCCAATTGCTACTTTTAGCAATTTTGGTAGTCTACTAATTCAATTGCGTCACAATTGTTTTCCGATGGTTTGCCACTGACACATCTAGCTTTGAATCTAGCTTAAATAAACGTTTTTAATATGTAGTTTTTTTTGAAACTCATTTCGGCAAACGCGTTTTAAGCTAATGGCAATACCAAGGTATCATTGAATTACAATCCAATTATAAGACCATCGAACAATTGTGAATTTAGTAGACTACGAAATTTTGGACCAATGATAATTGAATTGTAATTGTATTGCGGTTCAATGACAATGACATGTAAAATAGCAGACTTGGGGCCCAGTCCTCTCGATGAACTGGCCAGTTGCAAAACTCTGTGGAGACGGCAGACTCCACACATAGGTACTATAACTAGATGATGCCCGCGGTTTTCTGATTCCCGCGGGAACTCTTTAATTTTCAGGGCTAAAAGTACCTGCACTTCGCTTAGCTTCAAGGCGGATGCTATCTGCGATCGCTCCGTGAGGCTGAGGTACTTCTTCGCGTGGAACTCTCGCTCCAGCTCGAGCAGCTGTTCCGACGTGAAGGCTGTACGTCTTCTCCTGGCCTTGTTCTCTCGGGGGGTGTCTGTGCCGTCCTCCTGATCTGGCTCTGAGTCGTTACCTGGTGAAAAATTGAAATTCAAAATTATTTATTAACCGACTTCCAAAAAGGAGGAGGTTATCAATTCGGCCGGTATCTTTTTTTTTTTTTTCTATGTGTGTCCATCGATTACTCCGAGGTTTCTGAACCGATTCACGCGATTTTTTTTTTAATCGACAGAGGATGCTCGCGAAATGTCCCATAAAAATGTTTACCTTCAACTCCTCAAGCCTGATGCTGCAGAGGTACTTTCCCCCTAAATAATGGGGCTTTAGGAACTGTCATTTACGAATTGGTATGTTTGGCTCAAGCATATACTAGATCATAGAGCTCCAGGTCCTACTCTTCAATCTTGATGCTGTAGGGTACTGCCCACTTAAATTGTAGGGATTTAGGAACTGTTGATCATGAATTGTTATTGTATGTAATAAACATAGACTACATCATGGAGTTCTAGGTTCTAGCTCCTCAATCCTGATGCTGCAGGGTACTGCCCCCCTGAACTGTTAGGATTTAGGAACTTTCGCTTACGAATTGATATTGTTAGTATTAAGCATAGTCTACATCGTGGAGCTCAAGGTCCTAGCTCTTCAATACTGATGCTGCAGGGGTACTGCCCCCCTAAACTGTGAAGATTTAGGAACTTTCGCTTGCGAATTGATATTGTTAGTATTAAGCATAGTCTACATTGTAGAGTTCAAGGTCCTAGCTCCTCAATCCTGATGCTGCAGAGTTGGAGGAATTACGAACCGTCGCTTTCGAATTGATTGGATTGTTGGTATGTACCAAGCATTAACTACATCATGGAGCTCCTGGTCTTTAGAAATTGTGTATTGTTAATAAGTACTGAAGGTACCAAGTATATACTACATTAGTACCGTAGCGTTGGAGGGAGGGGAGAAAGAGTGCAGGAACAAGTTACACTAAAAAGCTTAAAATAAAAATTCTTTTCAAAAAACCGACTTCAAACGCCACTACAAAGTATAAAAATAATTTTATTTTGTACACGTTTGTTGAAGTCGGGCGGGCTTAACTAGAAACGATGAAATCGATGCGCGACGCTTATCTTATGGTGACATACAAAAGACACGCTTATTGAAATCGGGCGAGCATCGCGTATCGGATTCATCGTTTCTATTTAAGCCCGCCCGACTTCAACAAACGTGTACAAAATAAAATTATTTTTATACTTTGTAGTGGCGTTTGAAGTCGGTTTTTTGAAAAGAATTTTTATTTCATGTTGGCCAACTTGTAGCTCTTATGACACGTGCGTCGTTTCGTTTCGAGAGTACAAACTGAAAACCTCCTCCTTTTTTGGAAGTTGGTTATATATAGTCGGATATAATTTTTTTTAAGGTTCAATAATTTATAAAAAATAAGAACAAACAAGATTTTTCAAAAACTAAGTAGATATAGTTGAATTAGAATCGTCCGCTTCGAGTCGACTTTTTGGGTTTCAGTCCTTGGCCATAGCTCATAGTGAGGCTTATTTTTAACTCGACACGGCAAAATTAAAAGGAACAGTTTTTGATTTTAGCAATCCATGCATGTTTCTGACTATTTACGAATGTTCCACAATAGCAAATAAACTGCTGAGCCGATTTTGATGAATGAGTGTCAATCGATTCGTTATGACTTTTGATGCTTCGAGTGATATAGGTACCTTGTATACATTTTATACAAACAAAATCAATATGACGGATGTTACATCCAATTATAAGTCTTAATAGCCCGGTTAAAAGTGCGGATTCAAAACTGAAAGGTCACAGGTTCGAATCCCACCCGTTGCACTATTGTCGTATCTACTCCTAGCACAAGCTTTCCGCTTATTTGGAGGGGATAGAAGGATATTAGTCAACTTCAGCTTGGCTAATATTCTTTTAAAACTTTTATAATTGTTTCATTTGCTCATCTTGTCACACTAATATTATAAAGGCATAAGTTTGTTTGTTTGTATGTGTGTGTGTGTGTGTGTGTGTGTGTGTGTGTGTGTGTGTGTGTGTGTGTGTGTGTGTGTGTGTGTGTGTGTGTGTGTGTGTGTGTGTGTGTGTGTGTGTGTGTGTGTGTGTGTGTGTGTGTTTGTTATTCCTTCACGCCACAACGAATGAACTGATTTGGCTGAAATTCAGAAAGGAGATAGCTTATACCCAGGATTAACACATAGGCTACTTTTTATCAAGAAAAATAAGAGAAGTCGCGGGCATCAACTAGTATTAGATAAATAATTACACAGCAATTACTCGTTGATTAGTACAAGTTCATTAATAAAACATGTTAAGGATTTCTGACGCATCCATCGATGTTTTTCCCGGAAAAAATCTTCGCTGATGTGTACAAATGGCCCCGTGGTTATCAAACGGACGATAAAAAACAAATAAAAAGCGACGGACGCTGCGTCAGCGGACCGCCCTCTCGCTGTAGTGCGCTATGATTGGACATGACCGTCCGTCCGGATAAAAAGAATAATTTGAAAAAAAAAAAAACTTTTTTGACGACATCCCTGGCGCAGTGGTGACTGGTGAGCGATGTGGTCTTATTACTGGGAGGTCTCGGGTTCGATTGCCGGCGGGTGCATTTATATAATTTCTAATTTGTATCTGGTCTGGTCTGGTGGGAGGATTTGGCGGTGGATAGTTACCACCCTACCGTCAAAGATGTGCCGCCAAGCGATTTAGCATTGCGGCACAACGGAATGTAGAAACCGATTAGGGGTATGAGTACACTGCCATACCCCTTCCAAGTTAGCCCGCTACCATCTTAGACTGCATCGTCACTTACCATCAGTTGAGATCCCTGTCAAGGGTTATCTCGTCATCGAATTTAAAAAAAAAGCTTCAAAAGCAGTGGCAGATTTACACGTTTACCGCCAGTAGGCTATTCAAATATCGCCTTACCAACCAACCACAAGCTATAAACAAGTGTGAATTGAAAATTTAAAACACCCCCAACATGTGAAATTTAAAAAAATATATGTAATTCGCCATTTTGTGGCGGCGGCATCTTGGACCGATTTTCATCAAACATGGCTAAGAGCACTCCCAACGAATTCACCGTTCAAACAAAAAAAAACAAAATCAAAACCGATGCTACGATGCCACAGACACACGCACAATCAAACTTCTAACACCCCGTTGTTTTTGCATCGGTGCGTTGTTAAAAATGACCAAGTGCTCATTTGGCACTCCACCCTAATTAACACTGTTTATGCTCAACGTGATATCGATTAGGGGAATGAGTTTTAAAGCTTTTATCAGCTATAATTTTTATGACTTTGATGTGTATCTACTTTTCAATCAGTTTTAATATTATATAAATACTAGCTTTTGCTCGTGGCTTTGCTCGCGTTAAGTTCGATTTTTCAACCCCCTATTTTACCCCCTTAGGGGTTGAATTTTCAAAAATCCTTTCTTAGTGTGCGCCTACGTCATAAAAGGAACCAACTGTAAAAGTTTCAAGTTTCTAACTTCAGTAGTTTAGGCTGTGCTCAGTCAGTCAGTCAGTCACCCAACTAACAAAATGGTCTTAATATAAGTCATATAAGAATTGTGTAAACGTTTTCGAAAAACTGAATGGCATGAAAATAAGGCTTACAAACGCTTATACAACGCGATTTTGGCGCAGTTACTATTTCTATAAAGTCGTATAGCTGTCATTCAAAAGTCATAAGCGAGAACATAGTAGTGTTGTAATATTATCATTGGTATGAGTATTTAGTCGTATAGTTACCATAGCATTCATAGCGCAGACGTTTACCGGACCAATGAATCTATTTGATGCAGTATTGAAGCGCTTTCAATTATAAGTAATAGAATTTAACTATTAATAAATTCTGCATGTGTGCAGACTATATTTTTATACTTTTATACTATTAAGTGTAATCAAATTATTTACAAGTTTGAAATGGGATGTGTTTATGTTTAAGTTTGGAAAACTTAATGCGAATATTACTTTAGGGACCAACTTTTTAGGTTTATTAATAAATTTTAAATGCCCCCTTCATTGATTGTGTATTTAATTATTATTTTTTAAATAAAAAATAAATTATTATATGTCATAATGCCATTATGACTTACGAAATACTTATATACCATGAATACTGCTGTGTTAAGAGTTAAAACTCCCTTCATCGTGCCATTATAAGTTACAAAATACTTGTATACGATGAATACTGCTGTGTTAAGAGTTATAAACTCTTAAAGAACATGGCGTTCTTTCATTACGAACCTATCAGAGTTCCCTAAAACCCTAAAACATTTTAGTAAACCGTTATTTGTCATTCCAAAAAATAGTTTTTTACATTAACAGAACATTTTAGAGACCATAAGTTTTTTGGGAATGCGGCAAAAAACATATTTTGTCAACGTGGAAAAATGACATAATTGTCGGTTCCCAACTTTATCCGGGGACTAGGGGCCGTTGTGTTGTGTCATTAACCATGGGAGGTATGGCCATAATGACTTGATTGACATGATTAAGGTTTCTTTAATTATCAGGGATAAAATGTAGCCTATGTGCTAATCCTGGGTATGAGCTATCACCATTCCAAATTTCAGCCAAATCAGTTCATTCGTGTTGACATCGATTTTCAACAGAAAAAAAAAGATACCGGCCGAATTGATAACCTCCTCCTTTTTGGAAGTCGGTTAAAAAATAGGTACGGAACCATCACTCTCTGTCGCGTTTATTGGGCTTGGCTGGTTTACATTACTGCGAATATATTTAAAATGTCATGTTCACATGCATAGTCTTATAGCAGCGTTATTAAGGTTGTAATACCAGCCAAAATGTCCCGCCTAAAACGTTTGTATGACTGTGTATTTTCTACGATTAAATTGCTTTATAGCTATTTCATACAGACGTTTGTACAACGACTTTTATTACCTAATCGCATTGAAACTTAAATGCAATATACATGATGCCTGTACAACGTCACATTTTAAAACTTGCTAATATACGACACCTATGTGACGAAATAATCATAAAAGCTTAAAATCTTATGACCATTTTGTTAGTTGGGCAGTCAGGACTTTGAATTTTATATACAGGGTGGTCCAACTAGTGACGTCAATAAATTTTTTTTAGACTCCTCACACCTGGGGGTATCCGAAAATACCCCATATATGTGATGCGATTTTTTGTAGTTTTCGAGTTATAATTTTTTTTTGTGTTTTTTGAATATTTTCTGCCAGCGAGGTTTCAAAAATTCATATCTTTTTTTGTAGTAGGTATTATGCAGTTTTTTTTATTGTAACATAATTGTCTTGAATGTTGTTTTAATAAGAAAAATAACTCAGCTTCTTGAAATTACTTAAAGTTACTTAAAAAAGGCTCGAAAGTTAGAACTTTAGTTTTTAGTAGGATTTACTCAAACATTCAAATTCAATTTAAAAATACAAAAAGGAGTTTCCATAGCTTCTGGCTAAGTTTAAAAACTTTGCAGGGTCCTAAGCTACCAAAATCATAAAAAAATATTGTACTTGATCAGCCTTTTTTTGTTATAATCGGCCTTCGAAGGTGGATTAGGCTAAAAATCGCTAAAACATGTTTAATGAATTAAAAATTATTTTATCTGCTTTTTATAATTCTTATGGTAAATTAAACTTAAAAATGTAATTTTAAATTAATTTTAATTTAAATTTCTGTAAAATAACTGTAGCTCGTGTATTTTTACAATAATCTCGGATAATTTGGAGGAAGGAATTTTGAAAATTTGAAAATTTTCAAAATTGTAATAAATTAGTAATTTTTCAGTAATTTGTGCCTTTTATTTGTTATCCAAAAATAGTTAATTTCACAACTAGCAATTTTTACAAATGATCACATTTTAAATCAGTGGTGAGACCGAAATTATTGTAAAAATTACGCAAACTGCGGTTATTTTACAGGAATTTAAATTAAAATTAATTTAAAATCACATTTTTAACTTTAATTTACCATAAGAATGATAAAAACTAGATAAAATAATTTTTAATGCTTTAATCATGTTTTAACGATTTTTAGCCTAATCCACCTTCGAAGGCCGATTATAACAAAAAAAAGCTAATTAAGTACAATATTTTTTTTATGATTTTGGTAGCTTAGGACCTTGCAAAGTTTTTAAATTTAGCCAGAAGCTATGGAAACTCCTTTTTGTATTTTTAAATTGAAGTTGAATGTTTGAGTAAATCCTACTAAAAACTAAAGTTCTAACTTTCAAGCCTTTTTTAAGTAACTTTAAGTAATTTCAAGAAGCTGAATTTTTTTTTTTATTAAAACAACATTCAAGACAATCATGTCACAATAAAAAAAACTGCAAAATACTTACTACAAAAAAGGATATGAATTTTTGAAACCTCGCTGGCAGAAAATATTCAAAAACACACAAAAAAAATTATAACTCGAACACTGCAAAAAATCGCAGAACATACATGGGGTATTTTCGGATAGCCCCAGGTGTGAGGAATCTAAAAAAAATTTATTGACGTCACTAGTTAGACCACCCTGTATATAGATTTATATAAATCTATTAGAAAATAAATCGGTCAAAAAACAAATAAATAATAAACTGTTTTACTGAGACTGTACGATGTATCCGTCTCTTTCTAAAACGAAATTTTGTTTGGAGAATATAATATGGAGCTACTGAAACGTGACGTCATGTTGCAATAGAGCTCTCTTTTTCTAACAGGAAACTTAAACGCTTTATATTTTCGAGACTAGTAAAGATATTAAAAAAGGAAAAATGATATTTTGTTAACCTTTATTAAGCTATTGCATAGCTTCTATCGCGGGCCTTGAGCGTGGAGACCGAATCCAGAAATTCCGTAACGAAAATAACCTGACACGGGACTCCTCTCACCGCTAGATGGTGTTGATAAAAAATGCTATGCAATAGCTTTACCGCGGCAGTCCCTGAGTGCCACACGTCTTTTTTTTAGGTATATAAAAAAAATTTAGTCAAATATCCAATTATGTGATCCTGTAGTCTATGTTAAACTTAGAAGGTTAGTTAACTTAGAGGAAAATAAACACCAAAGAATCCGTATTCTACTTATTTCACGCTTTTATCACATAAGAAGCACCTACCTACCTAACAAGTGAGACTTTCCCAGAATTTAAGAGTAGGTGTAGACTGTGGTGTCAACGTGTCAATCGATTTAAATATTCGTCTGCGCGAATTTCCATGAAAAAACGCCGATAAAAAGATCCCTTTAGTGAATAAAAACACTTATTTAGTGTATTTCTTACGGCCGCGACAACGTTTATTGACAGTTATCGAACGCGTCAAATGAATTGTAAACGCATTGCAAATTTATTTACCGTCAAAACAAGCTATACTCGCCTTTAATGCTATAGAAATAAGTGTGGTCACTCTAAAAAATAGAGTTCAGATAAATTTGTAAACGAAATGCCGAGCTCCCGCCGCCGACGCGCGATCAGAATTTAAAATTCGAATTCGTAAATAGTGCGCTCGAAAGTCAGTCGGCGAAGTTAAATCGCCCGTGAACCTTAATATGCAGTTTCGCTCGAATCGGATATTTATCGGTAAATTTCGATAAGCGGACGTCACTAATAAGTCATTGCGGTCACGTTCGGAATGGATTGGTTTAAATTTTTCACGCGGGAAAAGTTCGTTCGAATTTCAAAACCTTGATTTTAGATGCAGTGATAAATAATTATGTTTGATGAATTTATTTTGGTGTCTTTTTGTTGATAGTTTTATACGTATCTGCCTATATGTAGCATAGAGGGGTTGTATATAATTATTTAATTGCTATTTCAATCTTTTATTGTACTTATAATTATAATTGAGAATTATTTTAGACTTTACTTTATATTTGTACCTACCTACTGTTTACAACTAGCTTTAGCCCGCGACTTCGTCCGCGTATTACTAGGTTTTTAAAATCCCGCTTGAACCCTCTACTTTTCCGGGATAAAAGGTAGCCTGTGTCACTCTCCAAGTCTTTAACTTTTTTTTTTTTTTTTTTAAAGAATATTAGGCAACCTGAAGTTGACTAATATCCTCCTATCCCCTCCAAATAAGCGAAAAGCTTGTGTTAGGAGTGGGTACGACAATAGTGCAACGGGGGGATTCGAACCTGCGACTTAACAGTTTTCAGTCCGCACCTTTAACCGTTGGGCTATTGAGGTTTTAACTTTAACTTTAACTTACCATTCAAAAATCACGTTGATCCATGCTTGATTGAAGGACAAACAAACAAACTTTCGTATATATATTATTAAAATAGTAAGGATTACTTATTGAACGGCTGAACCAATTTTGACGGGATTTTCACACACAGGCAGAGTATAGGTACATTTACCGCGGATTGGGATCGAATCCAGGTTCTCGCACTACCTACTAAGACCACAGTACCGGGAAGAAAGTCAAAATATTCTTAGATGTCTCGATCTAGATGATTTTCTACTTCATAACAATCGAAAAAATATCCAAGGTTAAAAAAATATCGATAAATAACTTTTAACAGGACCTCTGCCCTATTATTTGACAGCTGTCAACTTATTACGCCATTTCGCGCCGAAACGATTACCGGCAATTCCGTTCAGAAATCAGAAATGTCAAATGACAATTTCACGCTACAGATGCAGTTGTAGTGGCGTGACATTTTTTTTTACATTTTTTTTAATTTAAAGCAAGCGTCTCTAATCATACAGCCACGGATGTTAATGTTTGTGTGAGATTTCAAAAAGATAATAAGCGTGAAATAGATTTATTTATTGTTGTGCTGTTGAGATTTCTTCTACTGTGAAGTAGGTGTAGAGATGTGAAAAGGTGTCGACTTATTATCGGCATTTGACAGTTGTTTACTAGACAAAGTTTAAAAACTATTATCAAAAGGGTAATTGCTGCCAGCATCCTGGGAACCTACCATGCCGCGCTGCGGTGATACCGATTAGGTTTTAGGTTTATTAAATACATGAACCTATAAAAAAAGATTAAATATTAGTTTTAATTTTAGAAATAATTGTTTAATATTTTGAAAATTATATTATATTATGGTAATTGACTCGACGTGATTTAATGAAAAAAGAGGTGTGGCACTCGGGGACTGCCGCGGTAAAGCTATTGCATAGCATTTTTTACCAGCGCCATCTAGCGGCGAGAGGAGTCCTGTGTCAGGTTATTTTCGTTACGGAATTTCTGGATTCGGTCTCCACGCTCAAGGCCCGCGATAGAAGCTATGCAATAGCTTAAAAAAAATGTGTAATAATGACGTTACAAGTTATAATAAAAGTTTTAAAAGAAAAGTTTTTTCTAGATTGTAACATCCACCGTACTGAATTTGTTCGTATAAAATGAAAGTAGGTAGGTACCTACCTATTCTATGTCACGGGTCACCCAAACCGTAGTAGAATCGGCTAAAATCGGCTCAGCGGTTTAGGCGCTACGGTGCAATACGAGTAAAGACATACATACCTACATACATGGAAAAAATCAGGACTCTTCCTTTTGGCTTTGCCATAAGTACCTAGTCGGGTAAAAGGTTCAAATTAATTTGTAATTTAAACGTAAAAATTCTTTTTACAAAACTGACTTCAAACGCCACTACAAAGTAGGTATAGGTATAAGACGCCTGGACTGAATTGGAAAATTCTTTTTTGTTTGAAAGGGTATACTTCCCAGGTGGTCCCACTGTCATCAGGTCAGGATCTGATGATGGGATCCTGGAGAAATCGAGGGAACTCTTCAAATTTTATAGGCACAATTGAGTAGCGTTTGAAGTCGGTTTTGTAAAAAGAATTTTTACGTTTAGATTATTTAATTTGTGGCCCTTTATTATTTGATGAGCGACATGTCGACCACCAGGATCCCCTCCTCGCCCGCTCCCCCGAGGGATCCCCGTGAACTCATCTGTTCATCATCCCCTTTAAATAAAAGTAAGACACACTGCGTATTTTTATTTAAAAAAAAATTCAACAAAGGTATTAATATTTGGGCACTTACCTATACGTCTTTTATTGAAAAACAAGTGTAAATTGAAAATTTAAAACACCCCCGACATGTGAAATTAAAAAAAAATGCAATTCGCCATTTTGTGGTGGCGGCCATCTTGGATTTGAAATTTATCATAGTGTATAGTATTCTACTAGTCACACACACACACAGACACACCCAGATACGTCAAATCTATTATAACACCCCGTCATTTTTGCGTCGGGGGTTAAAAAATCGCCTAAGCACATTGTTACCGTTCCCAATACCTATGTGCCAACATTTCAATTACAATCTGCCCTAATTAAACAAGAAGACCTCGGACTAGAAAGCACAATGACTAGACCCCCAATAGTTGGACTGACGAAATGAGATACGGAGCCGCTGGATGTGGATACAAGTAGCGCAAGACCGAGAGTCACTATGTAAGTCTATTCACGGAACGTGTACGAGAGGTGGACATCTTAAATCGGTGATAAAAAAGAATATAGAATAGTAAAATATCGATGGATTTAATCTATAGTTTGTTAAATCAGTCATAAGTTTAGAGAGTCAAGAGTTTTCCATTAATCCACCTTTCCACATAATTGTGTGCAAAGTTTTTTATTCGATGACAAGATAGTTTTGACTGCGATCTCACCTGATGGTAAGTGACGATGCAGTCTAACTTGGAAGGGGTATGGCAGTGTAGGTAGGTACATTCAACCTATATCCCTAATCGGTTTCTACTTTCTACACGCCATCGTTCTGGAACGCTAAATAGCTTGCCGGCACGTCTTTGACGGTAGGGTGGTAACTGGCCACAGCCAAAGCCTCCCACCAGCCCAAACCAGAGACAATTTAGAAATTATAAATTCCCAAACTGCCTGAACCCGAGACCTCCCAGTTATAAGACCACAGCGCTCACCACTGCGCCAGGGAGGTCGTCATTTAGGTTCAGGTTTATTTTTATTTAAAATCAGATTTATTTTTATGTAAATTATCAAACTAATTGATTTTTCGATAACTCTTTCACAATGTCGCTACAACCTATTTTTCAATTTACCCATGTCAACTGATTTATTGAAGAGACTCATAAGTTCTTATTTACCCTGTGTATTATCTTCTGCCCCATCACTTTCCAATTCACTCCCAACACTGACCGGACTCTCTCTCTTCTCTTCTTCTCTATTCTCCTGCGTTGTCTGTGCTGGAACCGTTCCAAAAACTCTAGACAACCACGGCTCAGGATATCCGAGTAAAAAAGGAAAATTAACGTTCTGTTGCATAAATGGCGTATTAAAATAACATCGCATCCTATTATATCTCTCTGATCGTTCACTTTCTTCATCGTCCGAATGCCTAGAACTCTCCGAAATGTTGTTCTCTATGTCTATTTCGGGAGATTTTCTGTCACCGATAATAGACTCTATCGAAAATGGCTTTGGCGCTTTCTTTTTAGTCTGCGATTCTAATTCCGACTCCATTGCACATATATTAAAAAAAAAAAAACTAAAAAAAAGTTTAAACAACACTGTGGCTCGCAGTCTGTGGCACAAAAACTCACGGATTTAAAAAATTAAATTCGAATTTAGAACGCGCAATACGTGCGTTCGCCGCGGCATCGTAGTGATGTACTCGAGTCTCATTTTGTCGAATGTCGTCGCCCCGCCTACATACGGGGTGTAGACGAAGTGTAATTTTATTTTATTAATGCCCTCAGTCGGTTAAGCGAACATAAGCTTTATTACTATCGAGATAATACCAGTGTTATCATCAAAAGCTCTAACTCTACAACGTCTTACACTCTGAATTTGCTTAAATATTTTTATCTGTATTTGCTCCGTCTATAGCGATTATTTTACATTAGCAAACTTACTGCGTATTTCTATAGAACTACGTGTTCAATTTTAAACTTTATTTTAACAGTAAGTAAAGTGCAGAATTAACAAATAGGTTTAGACTTTATAGTGCTTTTTAGATGTGTGAAAGAAATGATTAAGTGAAGTTTACTATTCGGTTAGAAAGAGATGAGTGTATATTTTGTTTGTGTACGACAGGGATGGGGATATGGATATTTGTGACCGCTTAGTACACTGGTAATTGGTGGTGATCAAAATGTTTTGCCAGCGTCAGCGCTTTGAATAAGTTTATCGTCTGATGCTGCGTTTGGGATTTTTCTTTTTCTACTGGCAAGTAGCATGACATTTTAAAATGAATATCTACCTATCATGTTTCTTATTTTTTATTTACAACGGAACTGAGATAGTATGTATGTATCTACGCGTTTAGCTAGAAAAACTATTAGGACGATTTTAAATTTTTAATTTATATGTTAATTTTTTATATGTTAGTTTATTATATAAGAAGCCGGTAAAGAATACAACTCGGAGTCCGACTTCACATGTTTATTCTTCGAATTTTCTGTACAGAATGACCTAATCTATTTTTGTCTCCTCACTTTTATAACATTGTTTTGAATGAAGTTCGCTATTAATGAAGTTTCTACCTACATCAAGAATCAACATTAGTAGAAACAGTATCTTAATTATTATTTTAACAAACAAAAATGTGTATCACAACCCTGATAAATAATATTAATTAAATTAAAGCTACATACATTTTATGGATATATATTGTGCATTTGATTGAATGAATAAGTATTGATACCTTATAATTCATTCAATCAAATGTTTTCTTAATATTACAATACGTGAACTCAATCAATTATCTGTATTAGTGTACAATTTCTAAGTCGCTTACAATTATTTACATAATTTCTAACATTTAAATTATGTTTTTTAGGGTTCCGAAAAAAACTTCGGAACCCTTATAGGATCACTTCGTTGTCCGTCTGTCTGTCAGTGTGTCACCACCGTTTTTCTCGAAAACGGCTCATGATACTAAGTCGAAATTTATACTGAATATAAAGTTCAGTGGTCTCTTAGTGTTTTAAGAATATCAAGCTTATAGCTTAACTCAGTGAAAAGTTACAGCTAGAAAACCACGGCTTTATCATTATTAAAACAAATTAAGGCACATCTTCAAAAATCGTTTTTTTCCATACCTAATTTTTAGTTTCATAGTAAGTCCCGTTATATTTTACAAACACCAGCCTTAAAATCTTACAAATGACGGAGATTTTGATACCTCTAAACCTCATAATACTACCTAAAACAGCCAAAAAAACAAAAAAAAAACGATATCTTACTGTGAATTACAATCATTGCAATGCTTACTTTAGTGACGCGTCACGTAGACATATTATAATGGTGCGGCCACACTATGGTAAACTTCAATATCGATCATCTCAACTATTATCGCGGTTATTTCCGCCGATATTAAACGCGACAAACTGAGTGCCCACACTTCGTCAACGTCAACGAAAATTTAATTGGCGATAACGCAATAATTCTGTATTAATTTTTTAATGATGTATTTATTAATTCTGTATTAATTAATTGGCGATAACGCAATGTGAATGCAGCAGCGTCAGCGTCCATCTTGAATCAGGACATATTATCGTCATTATCGGGCATTGAGGTTGACTGTTCAAGTGTAGGCGCTCAATTTTTCGTGTTAAATATTGCCAGAAGCTGCCGCGTTAACTGTGGCAACGTTAACCCTTTAATGTGGATAGCTCCTAAAGGCTCCTAGAATAATAAAATGACTAAAGTGAGAAGACATTATATCAAAATATGTATGTAAGAGCAGGACAAGGCATTGTGTTTCTATTTGGTAGGTACCTATCCATTGACGTATAGCATAGCTCCGTCTCTATCTCCTTTAGAGAGCCATCACAGACCAGAAAGAGAGCCATGCTGATGTGAGGCTCTGTCAAGTGTCAAGTTTGTGTTTGGTTTTGTTTCGCGTCGTGTTATTTTGTATTTAAATCATAATTATTTAATAAAAGTTTCAATAAATTTGGTTTTTAATGTACGGTTTTCACTCAAGGTGGATATAAACCTTCTAAAAATACATCAGTTACAACGAGATGAATCCGTTTTCGTGGTTTGGTACTACCTATATGTATATCGACTACAAAGCTGCAAAGGTATTTAACTAAGTTTATTACTGAATGGCTAATACTGTCAATATATTTTAATGTAACAAATGAAGATATTTTCGTTTAAAGATTCTTAGTAACAAGGTACATAGTTGACTCATAATTTAAATAAGTATCTATTGAAAACATAACCTACAAAACAAATACTTATATGTATTTCATTTTATTTATGATTATAAAAGTTAAATTAACTGTTTTAGATTCCAGGAAAATGCTGTGTGCCCGAATGCAAACCAAATTACGACAGTGTTATCAGCATTGAAGGAGCTAAAAGTACATTTTCTTTCCCGAAAGATGCTCATCTCTCTCAATCGTGGTTACGTGCGATTCCACGAAAAGACTGGGTACCTACCTACAAAACACTCAGCTGTATCTAGCAACCATTTTTCAACCCATGAAATCTAGACTGAAGAAATAATTATTGGAAGTGAGCAATTGAAATACCCATGTTTTGGTCGAGGGAGCAATACCTCATATTTTCAATAATCTCCCATCATACATGTCGAAGAGTACTCTACCTCCAAGACGCAAGCCCGAAAAAAGGAAAGAACAAGCTGAATAATTTCATGAGGAGCAGGTGTCTAAATTTTTAGTGAGTGACATAATAAAATCATTCGAAGTATAAATTCCAAGAAAAGTTAGAAGAGTCTAAATGGTTATATCAAGTGATACCTAATAAGAGGCTATATTCCTATTTGTCAAATCTTGATATTGAAAGTGATAATGGTGACGGCAATGTGTAAGTAGTTAATAGTGTGTAGTGTGTGTGTTATAGGATGAAAATCTAAGCTTTCAGGTATATGTAAAAGGACATTTAATGCATCATGAAGATTTAAGCTGGATATTACCTAGTGAACTTAAGCTTAGCAGATAGTCACAGCTTGAAAATATACTATATTGTTATTATAACAATAGTGAACCAACAAAGTCATTTGACTATTGTCTTGATAGGTCTATTGAGTACTTGAATGAAGCAGTTAATACTGAAAATGATAATTTTGCTGCAGAGCTTGTTCTACACCAAATGAAATTGCTAAAAAATAAGCAACGTACATATAGTGTTGAGACGGATATGCGTATAGTATTATTATGTCAATGTTGGTATCGGATTTTTGTAGTGCTGCCAGGGATCCCAACTAATGGGGGTTTCTCCCCAAAAGGGAGTAAACAAGTGAAATGGGATACTTATAGTATAATATACCTAAGTATATAATTAAGTAATTATATATCACTCCCTATTACCACTGTATATATTGTATCAACTATTACCGAAACACAGGCTAATATCCTATTATTCTTTTATTTCTCTCTTGTTATTACTGGTCTATCAATTTCTGTCTCGGTCGGGTCACTACATCACTAAAGGCTATGCCTGAAAATCAGCACTGCAGCCATAATACTGCACCATTATGCTGAGGCAGTAGCCTTTTCAGCTCCAACACGCACCTTTATGTTATAGATTAATGCTGAGATCTATAGAGTGTACTCTGGCTCGGCTCGAACTTGGGTTAGAGTTGAAGCGAGCCACAGAAATATGTTCTGACATAAATCTGTCTCGTTTTGGCTCTGACTTGAGTCTGGGCCGAGTGGGGGTGCAGTCACTTAGTATTACTCAAACTTTGTACCTACTTTTAATTTTTGTGTGAGCTGAATAAATGTTTATTTTTATTTTTTATTTTATAAAATTGGCTGTGAACGAAATTGCCGAACGAAATCAACCAAAAAAATGAGAGTATATAATTAAAGATATATTGTTGTATAGTTCAACCACAGATTTGCATGCTGGGGATGTTTTCAATTTTTCAATTTACATTTGTATGGTATGTACTCGAATTTGTTATACTAAAAATAACAAAATTGTTTCTTTTCAAATGTAAACTTGAAAATTAATTTTTCTTGAAAGAGACTTCTCTACATTGTACCTGGAGACAAAATATGGGTGTCAGACTCAGACTATGAATATTAGATGGAACTAAGTGCAGTTATTGATTTCTCTGCTTTTACATTAATGCCCAAGTAAAGGAGTGTAATGTTTGTAAGGAGTATAATGTTGAGGATTTATGTATGCATATGAATTTCTTTATTCCACCATAACTTCTAAATGCCTGAACAGATTTGTGATATTAATTATTGTTTCTGCGAGCAGTGTGTGTGATATTTTGAAACATGAAAAAGTCAGGGACATAAAGAAGGAAAAGTGTAAAAATTAGAATATCCAGTTTTACATGCCAGTAATAAATAATTATTATTAATAAAAAATAAATAATTAACTTGATAAATGTTTTGTTTTGTTTATGTATCCTTAGTAAATCACATCACATCACACTAATATTATAAAGGCGAAAGTTTGTATGTGTGTGTGTGTGTGTGTATATGTTTGTTACTCTTTCACGCAAAAACTACTTGACGGATTTGGCTGAAATTTGGAATGGAGATAGTTCATACCCTGGATTAAAACATAGGCTACATTTTATCCCGGGAAATCAAAGAGTTCCCGCGGGAATCAACAACCTTAATCCACGCGAACGAAGTCGCGGGCATCATCTAGTATTAAGTATGTTAATAGCCATTTTAAGCTAGAGGAACTCTGCATTAAAACTGCGCGCTTAAGCTGGTCATCTAGTAGATACCTACCTAATTTACATAATCCACACAAGGTTCGGAACCCTCAGAACGCGAGTATGACTCGCACTTGACCGGTTATTTTTTATTTGGTAGGTAGTTTAGGTACGTGTGAGTGATGATAATAATATTTTTGTCAACGTAGATAAACTAAAGCTTGGGCTTTGCTTGCTATTTCACATTTCGAGTTATTCCATTGGTCTCGCCAAGCCAAAGCGAGCTCCGCAGTCATTAGAGAGCAATTTGTCCCTCTCCCCCCATCACTTAGCTCCCCCCACCCTCGTTAGCTCGTTCAAATTGATTGTGGCTATTCGACGGACGGCCGATGTTTTGTTGTGGTGGAATTATGTCTCTTGTGAGATGAATTAGTGGCTAAAAGGAAAATATTATATTGTTTAAACGCTGTGATCGCTGAGTGGCAAAGACTACGGGCTGCATTTTGTTGGTTCCTGGGTTCGGTCCCAGTTATGTTTGTTTTAAGCAATAAAATATAACCAGCTTTAACGGTGAAGGAAAATATAGTGAAGAACTTGCACGCCTGATTGGTCCATAATGTCCTCAAACGTGTGTGAAGTCTGACAATCCGCATTTGGTCAGTTGTGTACTATGGTCTTAAACCTTCTCATTTGAGAGAAGACTTCCCGTGCCCAGAAGCGCAGAACTCGACCAATTTCTAGCAAAAAGAAGACTGTTTTAAGAGGCCAGTTACGCAGATTCTGATTTCGACCAATCTTGAAACTGGGTTTAGTATGCTTCAGATATTATGATTGTAACAAGAAAATATTAGATTAGATAGATAGATCGAAAATCCAGAGAATGTTGAGAAAAAAAATTAATTTTATAAAAAAATGTTTTCAAATCGCAATCCTCGCAAAAGACATTTGAGAACTTTCTCTGTCAGTTTTTTGGCTTATCTCCTTGTAGCGCTCAAACGCTCAAACGGATAGAGTAAAGAACATGTTTGTCATTTTATTTTTAATGCAAAATATGTAGGTAGCTAAGTACCTATGTATATCTAGGTTTGATATCTGTTCTTATAACATTTATAAAAATACAAGCACTGAATACTTTTTCATATTTTGCATAGGTACATAAACGATAGGAAACTAAATCATTTAAAATTCTGAACAGAACAATGCTAGCGCCATTATTTGAATAAAAAACATAAATATTTAAATGGAAGCAACTATCTGTTCATCAGAGTGACAATAATAAGACATTTCTGTTCTGGATCTGTCTAATCTAGCGCCAAGTGTCGAGCGAATGTCTGAAAACGACTGACAGGAAAGGAAGATTTCTCTTGTCCCTTGAATATTTATTGAACCGGCCTTTTTATTTGCTTCGCAAATCGCATTTTGCCGTTCCAATAAGTTTACTAACTTTTTGAATAAAAATCTTTTACCTGAGTTTTTGCAAATAAGTAGGTACCAAGTAAAATAACTAGCTGATGCCCACGATAGGTACCTATCGTTTGCGTGGATTGACATTTTTAAATTTTTTATTCCCGCGAGAACTCTCTTATTTCCCGGAGCCTAAAAAGCCTATGTGTTATTTCAGACTATGCTCTATCTCGGTGCCAAATTTCAACCAAATCTGTTCAGTCGTTGCGGCGTGCAACCATCCATCCATCCATCTAAACTTTCGCATTTATAGTATTAGTAGGATAGGATTCCCCCGGACTATACATATTTTCATATAGGTAGGTAGGTAGGTACTAGTGGAAAGGCGAGTCTAAAATTGACTGTGAAATGCCAAACAGAATAGAAAGTCAGGCTCATTCCCACAAACGATTTCTGGACTTTCTCGGAAACGCAAGTGTAGATACTTACCTACCTACATTTCGATTCCTTATTCGCCTATGTCCAATGAGTGACAGTAGTGTAGATACTTACCTACCTACATTTCGATTCCTTATTCGCCTATGTCCAATGAGTGACAGTTAGACAGTCGTGGCCTGTTCTCACCAGCCAGAATTAGCTTCTCAAATTCGCTCCGCTCGACGCATTGTTATTTGGCCATAAAGTGTGAACAATAGATCATTATCGGTTTAATGTGCGGCCGAGTGCGACCAGCGGCGTTATTTGCACGAATTTATACATTATTAATTAGATCGCTCAGGTTTTTTTGTTTATACAGTGTTAAAATAAAAAAGTCTCAATGAAGAATAATAATCTACAACTGCTTCAACTAATGTTATAGCAGCGGTTATGCACAATCTCTAAACAAAATTAAGTTGACAAAACTAAACCTTAAATATTCCTATAATAATAAAGGGATATGGATAGGTATTTGAGGAATTCTTTCCAAGGCTCCAGAGTTCTAATCTTAGACATGCCTTTTCAAAAATTTTTGTAATTACGTACCGAATATAGGTATACCATAGCATGCGAATTTTAGAAAATTAATTATCACTTGATAAATTGTCTAGGAAAATACTGTAAGGAAACCTGCAAGTTTTTTCTCAAAGGTGTTTGAAGTCTGCCAATTTACATTCGGTCAGTATGGTAGACTGGCCTACAACCCTTCTTTGAGAGGAGACCTGCACTCAGTAGTGAGTCATATAGGTAAGAGTTGCTGCTCATGATAATAGGCAACATCCCATGCGTCATGCTCGTGAACGGGTGCCACCAACGGGAATGGGTCTGCTTTTGCCTGCCTGTGTTAACATGTATTGGATTGTATTTATTTGTATTTGTATTGTATTTATTTTTAACTGTATTGTACTCAGGAAAATTCATCGTGGAAGCACTGAATACATAGCATAGTTTCAATAACAATTGTAAATTTTTTATTTTTTTTGAAAAGAGCAACCGCCGAGTTTCTTGCTGGCTCTTCTCGGCAGGAAAGGCATTCCGAACCAGTGGTAGATTCATTGACGATTCAAAAGTGCTTGTAAAAGTTTATTTGAATAAAAAATATTTCTATTCTATTCCAATCCCTTTACTTTCCTAGTATCTTAAAACAACTCTACCATAGGTAGATCAGAGTAAAAAATTTAAAAAAAAGTACAGGATTAAAAAATTATAGAGAGCACTTATGCCAACAACCCATAAACTTAATAACAAACACAGAATAAATTTAATAGTACCTAACGAGCGATTTAGTTTATAAATCACGTTACCCGCCATTAATCCCAATTCCGAGCCATTACGGCGCCCCCACATAAATCCGCAATAATAGAATCAACTTATTCATAACAACGTTAATATCACCATGAAATTAAATATTAAAACAGCCTGTATATTCGACAAAACCGACTACCGAGTACCGACTCGAATAATGACCTAATCTCCTATCCCTTTTTAACATCAAAATTATAGTACGGTTAAAAGAGACGGCTATATTTTCGTGGTTAGGTTAAAACTCGTAGTGCTGTAAGTAATGAGCGCAGTCACGCCCCGCAATCACAGTTCCGTGGTTTTTATTGGTCGATTTTAATAGGGCTTGAAGATTTTTTATCGAGTAATTTTCTTTCATTAGCGCTTTGTAGTGATGAGAACGAATTATTCCATTATTCCCCTGCGACTGTCAGTCTCGGTCGAGCTGCATGCATTTCGAGTTCGTTACGCGTAATCTAGTTAGAAATGACACTTTGTTTAATATGTTGTCGTTTATATTATTTATTAGGCACAATATTTAGCTGAGGGACGTGTGGCCTAGTTGCACACCTAGTTGTACATGTTAGTCTATTGTGTTTATTGAAGCATCTTTGTTCTAAGTTAGTAAATTGATGTTTGACAGACTTTGGAAGTCCGAATTAAGCCTTTTGGTTTCCTTGCATCGGATTATCATTAACATCTGATAAACTTGTTAAGAGTCGAAAGGAAATGCATACTTACTTAGCACTTTTAGCTGGGTCATGTGGAAAGATCTGGGAATCCTTTGCATTAGGTAGGTATAGTCCCAAGAAGGAATCAAACATTAGGCATATGATTAACACCTCAGCAATGAGGGTCGTCACCTTTTTCCAAATAGTGAGGAAGAAGAAGAAGAAGCAGAAAGAGATTTTAATCTAATCTAAAGATAAATATAATAAGAGAAAACTTTTATGCGTAGGTACTCTCTAGTGCATTGGTGAGCGCTGTGATTTTATAAGTGATCTCGGGTTCAATTTCGGGTGGGGCAATTTGGGAAATATCTCTGTTTAAGTTTGGGAGGCTTTGAACGTGGCTAGACCCTCCTACAATCAAAGACGTACCTACTGCCAAATGATTTATCGTTCCATTACGATGGAGTGTAGAAATTCACTAGGGATCAAGTTAACCCGCTACCATCAGTAGGTACCATCTTAGGCTGAAATCTATAGACCGCACTCTCCCTCTGCCCAGAATCATGACAGAGATAAAACGAGACAGATTTATGTCGGAGCATATTTTTGTCTCGTTTTAACTCTTATCTTCAGTCTGAGCTAAGTGTGAGCACGCTCTATAGATCTCAAGATCAGACTGCATCGTTACTTAACATTATGTAAAATTTTATTTAAAGCGCTCTATCTGACGTCACAATAACATTTCCCCCGCCATTAAAGAATTTGCATAAACAACATCAAAATCACATCACAACTCCACAAGATATAAATATAACACACCATTGAATTCCAAATTCAAATGCACCCCCATCGTATCGAATCGAGACGTCATGTCACATCACTACTTCAGCGCACTTAACGCGCGTCGCCAATATTCACACAAAATGAAATGCATGTATTGAACTCTTATTTACACCTTATCACCCTATGATAAGACTTAGTTTTGAAGTACGATAATTATTTTGACTGTATTTTCAAATTGGTAGTAATACAAAGTGCAAATTATGATTTGCAGTTCTTAAAACTATAAATAGACTCTATTTGATTTTATAATAAGGTTTAAGTTTGCTTGATTCTGTGTTTGTTGATAAAGTGTTCTAATTCGGTATGGATATCAAATTCGCGCGCAGCGATTTGAAAATGGAACGTTTGCTTTTGACGCTTTTGACATTCGGGTCTTTGGGGAGTTTTGACTTACGAAAAAAATGTATTTTTTATACATACACTATTTTAGATGTATTTAATAAAATTATTATTCAAAATGAAAAACTTAAGTATTACTTTTTTGTCATTTTTCAATATAACTATTGTGTCCATAAGTTTTTAATTTAAAATCAGGACATTTTTAGATTGCTCTCTCCAAGTTACGATGTAGTTATAATAAGATGGTAGCAGGCTAACTTGGAAGGGCCATGGCAGTATAAATTGCCATACCTACCTACTCCTAATCGGTTTGTAAACGCCATCGTACCCGAACGCTAAATCGCTTTGCGGCACATCTTTGAAAAAATCGTGGTAAATGGTAACCAGCCGTGTTCAAAGCCTCCCACCAGACTGGACCAGAGACAATTAAAAATATAAAATCCCAAATTGCCCCTGCCGGGAATCGAACCAGAGACTTTCCTCTTATAAGACAACAGCACTCACCACTGCATTTCTACGTTCCTAATAGAAACAGTGATAGCTTAGCGGTCACCTATTGGAAGGGTCAAGGGATGCGCCCCAGGTTTTGGAGCTATATGCGTTTTAAAAGGTTTACTAGCTTTTACCCGCGGCTTCGCTCACGTTAAGTTCGATTATTCCATCCCCTATTTTATCCCTTTAGGGGTTGAATTTTCAAAAAATCCTTTCTTAGCGGACACCTACGTTATAATAGCTATCTACATGCAAAATTTCAGCCTGATCCATCCAGTGGTTTCAGCTGTGCGTTGATAGATCAGTCAGTCAGTCAGTCAGTCAGTCAGTCAGTCAGTCAGTCAGTCACCTTTGCCTTTTATATATTTAGATTAAGCAATGCAATACTTATTTTTTTTATTTTATTTGTGTTAATATAGCAATAGTTTAAAAATAAAAAAAGTAGAGCTGAAAAATCGAAAAATCGAAATGGGTAATTTTGTACGGAATTATTCGGATTAGGTACCTAAAACTTTTAATAGATGGCGGGAGTAAAGTCGCGGGTAAAAGTTTTTTATTTATAAAAATAACTCTTGTTAAGTTATGAAAGCAAACTTTGTCATCGTTCAGGAACTGTTGTGAATAATTAATTAGCTAGTTGTTGAGAGACCTGGCCCTATAAGGAGTTCTGAGCTGATGATGTCTTATTAGATTAATTAACCCCCTAATTACCTATAATTAGGGGGTTAATTAGGAACCTTATCATCATCAGTCTATCAACGGCTCACTACTGCGCCCCCTGATTCTTTAACTCAGTGCCTTTCAAAAAGTGAAAAAAAATCAAAAAATGAAAGCCACTGACATATATTTTGTATCCATTGAAGGTTTACTATGAAATAGTAAATGACATTTCTCTTCAAACCTTCAATGGACAAAAAATGCCTCGTATGGTGAGATCTATAGAGATCTATCTCTCTCTGACTCAGCTCAGCTTAGATAGAGGTTAAAACGAGACAAAAATATGCTCTGAAAAAAAGGAGCTGTCAGCTGACGGAAATTGGCAGACTATTTCCGCCGTGCTGAGTGCAAAAATAGTGACAGATTTAAATTTTTTTTTTTAAAGAATATTAACTAAGATAAAGTTGACTAATATTCTCCTCTCCCCTCCAAATAAGCAGAAAGCTTGTGTTAGGAGTAGGTACGACAATAGTGCAACGGGTGGGGCTCGAAGCTGCGACCTTTCAGTTTTCAGTCGATATACCCTTTACCGTTGGGCTATTGAGGCTTCTAAATTGTAATTTTGTAACGATATTGTAATTTTGTAATGTATGCAGAAAGTGCTACCTAACTACCTACTGGGAAAAGCCCATGCCCATTTTATTTTTTAACCGACTTGAAAAACGAAGGAGGTTCTCAATTTGGAGGGATCTTTTTTTTTTATGTATGTTCCCCGATTACCTACTCGAAGACGCCTGGACCGATTTGGAAAATTCTTTTTTGTTTGAAAGGGTAGGCATACCGCATACTTCCCAGGTGGTCCCATTGTCATCAGGTCAGGATCTGATGATGGGATTCTGGAGAAATCGAGGGATCTCTTCAAATTTTATAGGTACCTACAATTGATATATTTTGTGCTGGCGTTTAGAGTCGGCTTTGTAAGAAGAATTTTGACGTTAATATTATTTTTTTAAATAAAAGTTGCATTATTCATGAGCTAGTCTGTTGTATATTGTAAGTACGTCAGGGTAGCTCCATAGTCGGCCATTAGGGGATCTCATTTTGCGGCTAAAATCGAGCGCGGCCGGAAACCACGCCCCTTCCGCCGGTGACAGCGCGCCAAATTATCTGCCACAGATTATCGTCGGCTTATTGCAAGAACTCACTAAGTGCAAATAATCATCAAGTACAGTTAAGAACAGCTTTAAACTCCTCTTGACAAGTTCTATATAATGCAAAAACACACTTATTTCTAGCTATTCAAGTTTAGACGTTATGACTAAGCATAAATTCGATAATTACAATTTTGGAACTTTTAGGTTCCATAAAAAATCATGAATTTACATTAATTTAAATATCACTTTAGAATGAAATTCGGTTAAAATCATTATCTGCGCTTAATTACTTTTATAAATCAATGATGTATGAAAAAAACACATTTAAGTAATTTTAATGAATTCTATCAATTGACTATTGTCTTTAAGTGATTCTTTGCTTAAGAGAATAAAATAATTTAATACGTCTTTAAATTGATTAAAAGCATATTTTAGTAAGTTATAGATAGAATTTGAAACATAAAACTGCATAAAATAATTGAACAGATGAAATATGAGAGTCATTTTGATATACTTAAGTACTAAAGTAGTAATAATGAAAGTGATAACCGCCGGCAATTAACATGCCAAAAAAAATTTAAGACAGTTGTCTTCTCTAGTTAGATGACAAAAAAGAAGTCACTTACGATAGAAATACACAGTAAAAATATCGGTCACAATGTTTGCCCTATAAAAACTACAGCAAACAAATACAGCCTCCTAAAACAACTAATCAAGGAGACTGAGTGTAAATTAATGCTCATTAAATTCACTGACGAAGATCGTAACCAAAGTGAATCTTACTGGGCTTTATCTGATTATATAGACATCAGAAGAATTGTATAGAGATGAATATAGTAAATAATCCCCAGGGATGTTTAGTAAATGAAACTAGGAAAAGGACCGCATTTCGTTCGTATTATTTTAAGAAAGGCGAACGAATGATCACGGTTTTTGTAATTATCATTTGATAATTCTAACTTCTTTGTTAATAGGACCATTTGGTCCTATTAACAAAGAAGTTATCAAAATCTTTCGAAGGGCAAGAAAGACGAGGCCAGCTTGAGGCACATAATAAAACAAAGCAGGAAGATGAAGACTTCGTCAAAGAAAACATCGAGGCATTTCCGATGGAGTCACCCTAGTTATCGTAGAAAAACTTCATCCATAAAGTATTTAGAGAGGACTCTATTTATCTCTAAAATGTATAAACTGTATGAAGAACTATGTATTTGTGCATCCAATTATCCGGTATCCGTAAACGTGTATCGAAATATTTTTTATGGCCTCTTAATTTTCTTCATAAATTCTTTTTTTTCCATAATTATGAAATGGGAACCGCATTGTATCTTTGGATAAAACATCTACCATCTGCAGTAACAGAGATATCTATGTTTCTGATACCTATGGAGATCAAAGTCGTAACCAAATAGAGATTTGGTCCAAACAATTTACCTTGAGGTTATCAAACACAAATACCTAGAGGTCTCGAGAAGGTACCTTCATATGAGTGAGTCCAAACTCGCGATAACATTGAAAATCACATGCGTCTTATGCCAATTTTCCCATGATAGATCTGTGTAATATTTAAGATAACTGAGACAGTATCTCAAACGATAAATCTGCGGGGCCAAAAAACACCGTACAAACTGACAATGAATTTAATTAAAATATTTACATTCTGAAAAAAGCTTATATAACCATGTGCGCCGAAAAAATAATATCTTCAGAATTACATGATTGTGTACCAAAATTTACCAGAAAAAGAAGATTAAGACTTTTTTCCTGATGAAAAGTGCTCGAATGCGGAAGATTTGCAGTAGAAATATTTAAATTTTTTTTTACTATTTAGCTGCTATTTTTTATTGCTTTATGACGCATAGTTGTTAGTAATCAAAGTGTTATGCGATTTTTTTAAAAGGACTGTTTTTCTTTTTTTACGAATATATTTTTTGTTTTTCAAATGACAAAAAATATTTTATTAACTAATTCAAACATGAAAGCCTGATTAAAAAATGTTTTTTCATTAAAAACTTTGTTATTAGACCTATTTTAAGAAATACCTAAATCAAACATTGAAAACCATTACAATAGCAAAAAGTCATTAACGTGTCATTGACTTAGTTTTTTGTTTTTTAAAAAAATACTATTAATAAATATTTAAAATACTGAGTTGATTTTAATAATATAGATATTCAACAACAAAATGTGTTTAATTTTTCTTTAATATAATCATAATTTTAGATGCTATAAGCAATCAAAATTACTAAAACTTCAAAGCTTGTTTTCTCAAAGTTTGGAATATGTCGCATAATGAGTTCTTGCAATAAGCCGACGTTATATTTATTGCCACAGAGTATAGCTCTGCCCTGGGGGCTGATTCTGTAACTCAGTGCCTATCATAAAATGAAAGCCACTGACATATATGTTTTATCCATTAGAAGTTTACCTACTATGAAAATATAGTAAATGACATTTCTGTTCAAACCTTTAATAGATAAAAAATGCCTATCGTCGTTGATAGGCACTGAGTTACAGAATCAGCCCCGTGACTCACAGGGTATATCACTGATCTCTATTTATTAATCTATGATTAAAATTGAAGTGACTGTTTGTTGCCGCTAATCTCGGAAACGGCTGGACCGATTTTAACGAAACTTTTACTGGTAGATAGCTGGTGTTACCGGGAGTAACGGGATCGGTTTAGAAATCACGGAGATATCGATATCCCTACATAGGTGGAACAAAACAAAAACGAAAATGCGTTTTTTAATCGATACAAAAACTTTGTGAAATATTCCCATAATAACTTTGGGTACATTCAATCCTGATGCTGCCTATAGATGTAAAAATACCGTATAATACCAAATGGCTATGAATTTTTCCGGTATAATTCAATAGATTACCGTATTTTTGGTATTTTTGGTATTTTATTTTTTCATACAAAATTATAGTTAGATTTTTTTGTAATTTTGTTTTTGACGTGTTTTTGAATGAATATTTATTGCTTCGTGATCATTAATCAGATTAATAAAGAATTGGCCCGCCGCTTGCTGCTGGTGCTGATGCGGGTGGATGAATACTTTGTCATACAATGTAATAAAATGTATAATAGGTATATTTTGAATAACTAGTGAGTAGGTGAGTGGTGGTGAGTGGTGATGAGTGGTGGTGAGTGGGTGGTGATGGATGGTGATGGGTGGTGATGGGTGGTGATGAGTGGGTGGTGGTGAGTGGTGGTGAGTGGTGGTGAGTGGTGGTGGGTGGGTGATGATGGGTGGTGATGGGTGGTGATGGGCGGTGATGAGTGGTGATGAGTGGTGGTGAGTGGCGATGGGTGGTGATGAGTGGGTGGTGATGAGTGGTGATGGGTGGTGATGAGTGGTGGTGAGTGGGTGGTGATGGGTGGTGATGGGTGGTGATGAGTGGTGGTAATGAGTGGTGATGAGTGGTGATGAGTGGGGATGGGTGGTGATGGGTGGTGATGAGTGGTGGTGAGTGGTGGTGAGCTCGCACGCTCTATGATTATAATTAAATCATTGAAATTTTAAGTCAAAGATTTTTTAATAATTCATGTTTGAATCATTATGTTCTAATTTGTTTATAAATCATTTTAATGAAATAAAATTAAACGCAGAACCACGTTTTTTATATTCCTTGCTGATTTTTTTACAAACAAAACGTATCTACATTGAAAAACATAAGATAATCGTTAAATACGAAAAATACCATGAGAAATGGAATAATACCGAAAAATACGGTATTTTTCGTATTATACCGTTTTGCATTTTTGGTAAAATACCGGCTTTACATCTATAATTGCTGCCGGGTACCTACTGCCCCCCTAAACTGTGGGGATTTAGGAACTTTCGATTGTGAATTGAAGAAGCGGACGAAGTCGCGGGCGTCCGCTAGTATTTAAAATATGAATGAATAAGGAAGGGCATTTATAGCAAGCATTGGGGTAGGTAATTACAAATCAATATTTATTCGATAACGAGGCACAAATTGCTCGTTATGACCACTCAATTTTGCCGCGGTGTGTGTTTTACAAATTACTGGCTTTGATACAATATGTAATTACCTGTGTTATTTTTCATCACTACATCTTTTTTTTTTATTCGATGACAAGATAGCCCTTGACTGCGATCTCACCTGATGGTAAGTGACGATGCAGTCTAAGATGGTAGCGGACTAACTTGGAAGGGATATAGCAGTGTAAATTCAACCCATACCCCTAATCGGTTTCTACACGCCATCGTGCCGGAACGCTAAATCGCTTGGCGGCACGTCTTTGACTGTAGGGTGGTAACTAGCCACGGCCAAAGCCTCCCACCAGACAAAACTTTACAAATCCTTACTAATATTATAAATAAGAAAGTGTGTTTGTTTGTTGGTTTGTCCTTCAATCACGCTGTAATGTGGTGTACCGTGCACCTACAGTAAAGTGTATTCATTTCATTTCATTTCACGCTACAAGCTACGGATCGACGTGATTTTTTGCATGGGCATAGTTGGGGACCTGGAGAGTGACATAGGCTACTTTTTATACCGGAAAATTAAAGAGTTCCCGAGGGATTTCAAAAACTAAATCCACGCGGATGAAGTCGCCTACATCTAGTAGGTACCTATTATAAATGCGAAGTGGTTGTTTGTAGGTTTGTCCTTTAATCACCCAGCAACGGAGCACATATGTATATTTAGATTATAATTATAACCTAGCTTTGACCCGCTTCATCTGCGTAGTTAAATTTTTAAAAATCCCGCGGGATTCCTTTCCTTTTGCGGGATAAAAGTAACCTAATATCCAAGTCCGTAACTATACCTATCCAATGCAAAAAATCAGGTCGATCCGTAGCTCTGTTGCAGCGTTATTGAAGGACAAACCAACAAACAAGCACACTTTCGCATTTATAACATTAGTAAGAAAGGATTAGGAAGGATATTTTGATAAATAATAACATAGGTTGGACAAATTAACGATTATAAAATTATAACGTGAGCAATACAGTTCCATGCCCTATAAACTGTCTCTAATTGAACGTTTCACTACTGTGTATTTGTCAAACATAGACTTGCATATGGCTAGAAGTGCCAATGAAAAAACTCTATTAATAGGCATATTATATCACCTTTAAGGCAAACATGCGCGAAAGTGTGTTTAAGTATTGATTCGTCCTTTTTTAGGGTTCCGTAGCCAAATGGCAAAAAACGGAACCCTTATAGATTCGTCATGTCTGTCTGTCTGTCCGTCCGTATGTCACAGCCACTTTTTTCCGAAACTATAAGAACTATACTGTTGAAACTTGGTAAGTAGATGTATTCTGTGAACCGCATTAAGGTTTCCATACAAGAATAGAAAAAAAAAACAATAAGTTTTGGGTTTCCCCATACTTAGAACTGAAACTCAAAATTTTTTTTCATCAAACCCATTCGTGTGGGGTATCTTTGGATAGGTCTTCAAAAATGATGTTGAGGTTTCTAATATCATTTTATTTTTCTAAACTGAATAGTTTGCGCGAGAGACACTTCCAAAGTGGTAAAATGTATGTCCCCCCCGCTGTAACTTCTAAAATAAGAGAATGATAAAACTGAAAAAAATATATAATGTACATTACCATGCAAACTTCCCCCGAAAATTGGTTTGAACGAGATCTAGTTAGTAGTTTTTTTTTAATACGTCATAAATCGGAACCTTTCATGGGCGAGTCCGACTCGCACTTGGCCCCTTTTATATTATTATTTTTATCTATACTCGTGATTTTGACAATTAATAGCTGATTCGTAGGTGGTTTTTGTCTGTGGTTTTTGTTTTTTTTGACCTTTCAAAAGTCAAAAAAGGACAAGTTTATCTCTTTCATTTGTCCCCATGCTCTAATTGGGGGAAGTTGCTCCACTTCTAATGCCAAATAGGCATAGGGAGAAGGTAATTTTATCCTCTGCCCGAGGATAAATTCGGGGGATAATTTTTTTATCCCCTGCCCAGACTTTCCAGACCACAGCGCTCACCACTGCGCCAGGAAGGTCGTCAAAATATCGTCGTATCTAGTTATTTATTTGGTACCTAATTGAAATTTTGTGTTTCTTTTATAATAAAAAAATCATATTATAAGTATTTCCAAAGCCATATCTGATAGTTTTAAAAGCTATTAGCAAGAAGCATGGACGTATAATTTGATAATACGACACTGTAGCATGCTTAGGCATTAAATTCGGGGTTCCACGCACCCCCGAATTGTAAGTGACCCCAGTTTATAAACTGGGGTAC
The DNA here is from genome assembly GCA_933228805.2 of Hipparchia semele. NCBI lineage: Eukaryota > Metazoa > Arthropoda > Insecta > Lepidoptera > Nymphalidae > Hipparchia > Hipparchia semele. Next base: position 5,686,709 of record OW121736.1, read on the forward strand.
CTCTGTTAATGTAATAGATCGGATAACAAAGAGTTTTCCCTATTTTTCTTAATCTTCTTCTTCTGTATTAAATTCAAATTCAAATTCAAAATTTATTTATTTCATATAGGCTACCTTGTAGCTCTTATGACACTTCATAAATCTACCATCGGTTCGGAATGCAGATTCTGCTGAGAAGAACCGGCAAGAAACTCAGCAGGTGCTCTTTTCAAAAAATTTTACAATGGTTAACAAAACTATGCTATGCACACAGTGTTTCCACAAAGAAGTTTCAAAAATGCACACCTACCACAACCTAACACACGTTAAGATGGGTAGACACAAAGCAGACCCATTCCCGTTGGCGGCACCCGTTCACGAGCACGACGCATGATCCAGCCGTTGCTTCGCCCAACCATATTTAAAGGAACGTAACAACGTAACAAATTGAAGAAGAAGTAGCGTTTCAAACTACTACTTACTTAAACTACTACTACTACTACTACTAGTTTAAACTAGTACTACGTCTATCGGTTTAGACGACGAGGAATACTTTGTCCTGACTTGTCGTTGCGTTGACGTGGTAACCTTACACCCACCCCCCGCGGCGCGTGTTGATCGATTGATTTCAAACAATATCGCACAAAACAACAAAATTAAACTTTTTAAGCTATTGCATAGCTTCCATCGCGGGCCAGCGTGGAGACCGAATCCAGAAATTCCGTAACGAAAATAACCTGACACGGGACTCCTCTACGGTGAGCCGCTAGATGGCGCATTTTTTATCTATAAAAAATGCTATGCAATAGCTTTACGACGGTAGATTTATGAAGTGTCATAAGAGCTACAAGTTAGCCTATGTGAAATAAATTTTGAAATTTTGAATTTGAATTTGAATTTTACCGCGGCAGTCCCCGAGTGCCACACGTCTTTTTTTTTTACTTTGCAATAACTTATTTTTGTTGTTACTGAAATATTATATCTATTAATTATTGTAATGTTTAAAAAAGCCTCAATAGCCCAAAGAAAGAATAAAGGGGTCACGACCTTCAGAAATGAGGAACAGATAGAGAGCGGTATACCTACCACATAATAAGTAGGTACAACAATTTGACTTGACTTATATCCTCCTCTCCCCTCCAAATAAGCAGAAAGCTTGTGTTAGGAGTGGATACGAAAATAGTGTTACGGTTGGAGTTCGAACCTGCCACCTTTCAGTTTTCAGTCCACACCTTTAACCGTTGGGCTATTGAGGCTGTACTATATGCTAACAATACAAAAAGAGTTCTGGCTAGGTACTGGCGCAGGAATCTAAATTAACATTCCGTCACAACTCGCAACTCGCAGATACGCGCACGCATCGGTTTAAATCTAATTTGGAGCAAATGACAATTAACGGAGTCATCAACGCTGAACGGGGCGGTTTATATGTCACGACATGGTGGCAAATCGTGACATCTCTATCAGGATCTGTCATGTCGTAACATCTCCGTATAAAACTGTTGTTACGCGCGCGGAAGGAAAGAGATGTCGCCACGAGTACGATGTGACGTCACGCGGGCGCGGGGAGCGGATATATGGCGCCAGTGAGGCTCGAACAATCATGGCGTCTGTCTGCGCGTGTGGATGTAAAGTGGGAAATGTGAAACTAACCTAAATATGTAGTTGTGTTGCGTTGTAACTCTAAGTGATGTGAATTAATAACTGGACAAGTTAATTATTAAACGTTATTGTAAACATATCCAGAATCTGATTTTCACACTGTCTAACAGTGCAGCGGGTAGGGATAGAACCTGCGATCTTTCTGCTTACAATATATACCTTTAAATCGTTGGAACTGCGACTTAAGTCTTCAGTCTGCACCTTTAATCGTTGAACTATTGAGGGTCCAAAATTATTTATTATACCTAGGTTGTTTTTGACGACCTCTCTGGTGCAGTGGTGAGCGCTGTCTTATAACTGGGAGGTCTCGGGTTCGATTCCAGGCGGGGGCAATTTGGGAATTTATAATTTCTAAATTGTCTCTGGTCTGGTCTCGTGCCGCCAAGCGATTTAGCGTGCCGGCACGATGGCGTGTTGCATCAGATTAGGGTATATGGATTGGATCTACACTGCCATACCCGTTCCAAGTTAGCCCGCTACCATCTTAGACTCATCACTTACCATTAGGTGAGGTCGCAGCCAAGCGTTAGTCTATTATATTAAAAAAAAAGATATTGAGACGTAATATCGTATCTCTACAGTCACATTGTCGTTTAGTGCAAAGTGATTCGAGGCGTTTCTGGACGTTTTGTAACGATGAGTCGAGCTGTCAACTTGACAGATTGAAATGGGCGGGCTTTTTGACGTCTTTTTGCGCGCGATCGCGTCCACGCGTGTACGATGCGTTTTATTTTTGGAAAACTTTTCGAGCGCATCTTAATGGCTAATGGTCGCAATGATTGTTTAAATAAAGAGATTAAAATGAGTTCAAAGTTTTCTCTAACCTTGAATTAAGTAAAATAAGAATTAGGCAAGTCCAGCTGAAAATAAAATTTAAAACAAAGTTCTATCCCATCGAACTATAAACTCTTAGAACAGAACTTTTATTTGTGTGACTGCCATGTAATTGTTTTAATTACGTTTTTGGTTTTTGGGAAGGTTATTATATATAGGTGTTTGAATTATGACGCACTTTCATGTTGTATCATGTGATATTTAATTGCTTAAACGCAGATAACTCCTAAAAGGCAAATTGCGTGGGTTTGAACCCGCAACCCTCTGCATAGGAGACTGCATTCCTAACCCCTAGGTTGCCTCTTTTATAGGTAGTTAGGTCTCTATAATAAATTGGAGGGTAGTTCATAAATCATAACTCATAAGTCGGTATCAATAGTGACCCCATAAATCAAGTTTCAATAGTCCGCTAATGGCGCGCGAGCTGCAATGACGTCATTTCCGGAAATAATATTTGTCAAGATGGCGCGTTTTCCTGCAGAAAACTGGGGTTCACTCTTCTACAGAAATGTAACAATGTCGTATATCAAATGTTTCGATTAGATAATAGAACTGATGCTTCGAATACCGGCACTAATACCGGTATAATAATAATAATTATTATAATAATATTATTAATGCCGGTAAGTATTGGTACCAAGATTCATTTGAAATCCCGTTGGGACACTGGGTTTCCATATAGTAACTACTTATTTCACCCATATACATTGGTTTCACTTTAACTATACAAAAAACAAGATTCCCAAAAAGAGGAATTTTAACACACGTTAACAAATAACTAATAAGACTTGACATATCCTCTCTATAAATAACCGGACGCCCCGAATGCAATTAACCAATTTGTTACCAAAGGCTGGCAACATGCTCGGCTTGGCGTGCTTTATTGCCTGGCAACATTTTAGTTTCACTTTGAAAATGGAATAGAATGGCGTCGTTTGAAATGAGGCACGAAATGCGTTGCCGGTTTCGCGCCTTCGCGGCTAAATATGGCTGAATGATGTCTTTGCAAATGACTGTGACAATGTTTGTAATGACTGTAATTTTTTTTTATTTGATGGCAAGATAGTCCTTAACTGCGATCTCACCGGATGGTAAGTGACAATGCAGTCCAAGGTGGTACCGGGCCAACTTGGAAGGGTTATAGCTAATAGCAGTGTACATTCAACCCATACCCCTAATCTGTTTCTACACGCCATCGTGCTGGAACGCTAACTCGCTTGGCGGCACGTCTCTGACGGTAGGGTCATATGGTGGTATGGTAACTAGCCTCGGCAAAACCCTTCCACCAAGCTCCCACTAGACCAGACCAGAGTCAATTCAGAAATTATAAATTCCCAAATTGTCCCCGCCGGAATCGAACCCGAGAACTTCAAGTTATAAGACCACAACGCTCACCACCGCGACAGGGAGGTCTGTAAATTAAAAAACATCCGATTATAAACAATGTAACAAAATATTAATTTGTATAGAACGCCATCTTCCGTCGAGTAGCGAAAAGTAACAAAAATTCCCGCCATTTAGGGTGCGACCTGTCACAAGGTCACATGAAGATACCATAGACAATTTTAGATTTTATTTATTGTACATTTATTTTGTTTAATTGATTTAATTAAACAATGATGTAAAACACTCAAACAAGTGATGTGTATTAAAATATTTTGTTAAAATTAATTTCTATAATTCAATTCAAAACACAGCAAAATTTTGTTTGAATCTGTGCATGAATTGACAGGCACAAAAATAAACACACGTCACAGTTGTCAAAATCCGTTGTGTCATGTCATCGTAATATTTTTATGTGGTGAATATTCGTGTGTTGAAAACTAAAAATTGTGAAAAAAAAATAGCTAAATAGTAACAAAAGTTTATAACTGCACTGGAAAATTGGACTGAAAGCACCTCAAAATGCATTGGTACGGAGGAACCATGGCTGAAGCCGTATCGTTATCCAAACAGAAAAATGCCATTTTCGTTGTTTTCGTTGAAGGTAACCTTTATAACACTTTATTATGACGAAAAAATAAACCATTGCCAACCCATTCTTGTATTCTCAAAGAAATATAACTTCAAAATTCATATTTTATCCAAATTTTTCTAAAATTACGTCACTGCGTCGTCACAGCTCAAAAGCGGTAGTTATTTACTTTAATGTGTATTTATTTGCCTTATCTTTTATATGTGATAATATCTTCTATGATCGAAGCATTAGATTAAATGCTAAAGCATGTAAGATACATGACTTGACTAACTGACTGCTTTTACCATCCGATTTCTAATAGGATCGTGAAGTATTGTCGCTAATAGTTAATAGGCATTGATGCAGCAAGAACACCATTAATTCATCCAATCAGAGGTTCAATTGAGATTGTAACACTGAAGTAATAATTTTTAAGACAGTCCAACAACTGGTTTTAGTGTTAGTGTCTTGTTGTAGATGACAACCAGCTCTCGAAGGAGTTGGCAGAGACGTTAGACAACAGCACTGTTCAGAAGAGACTGTCCAATGAGAACAACTTCCTGGCTGTGAAACTGAAGAGTGGCTCTGAGAACTATACCTTCTTTGCACAAATTTGTATCCTTTTATAGCTATTATAATTATCCTCATAACTGCCAAATACGCACTGCAAAAATTTGGAATGCCATTCCGGCTTCTGGTTTTCCAACTACCTATAATGTGGGTGTCTTTAAATCAAGAGTGAATAGGCATCTTCTAAGCAAGCGTGCACCATCTTAGGCTGCATCTTCACTTACCATCAGGCGAGATTGCAGTCAAGCTATACATTAAAAAAAACATGCTTTATAGATGAAGGAAAACATTGTGAGAAAACCTGCACACCTCAGAGTTCTCCAAAATGTTCTCCGTAAAGGTATGAGAAGTATGCTATTCCGCACTTAGCCAGTGTTGCGGCAAAAACCCTTCTCATTATGAAGTAAGTACTAGATGATTCCTGCAACTTCATTCGCGTGGATACAATGTGTGGTTTTCAATTCCCGTGGGAACTCTCTTATTTTCCGGGATAAAAAGTAGCCTATGTGTTATTTTAGACTACAATCTATCTCTGTGCCAAATTTCAGCCAAATCGGTTCAGTCGTTGCAACATGATTGACTAACAAATATACAAACTTTTACATTTATAATTATTAATGATAAATAATAGTATGAATGAATTAATGTCAAAGTTATAAGACCATGCGCATCCTTAACTGTGCATCAGACCAGTTTGTGCCCGTGCCTTCTCTGTTCTTCATCGGTCGCAACGGCACTCCGCTGGAAGTGGTATGTGCTGGTGTGGAACCTGAGCAGCTAGCAACGAGAATCGATCGCATTTTGGAGGAGCACCGTGAGTTATTTTAAACTAGATGATGCCTGCAACTTCATTTGTGTGGATTAAGTTTTTTGTTTCCCGCGAAAACTCCTTAATTTTTTGGGATAAAATGTAGCCTACTGGGCATGAGCTGTCTCCATTCCAAATTTCAGCTAAATAGGTTTATTCATTGCGCCGTGAAGAAATAACAAACATACATCCATCCTCACAAACTTTCGCATTTATAATATTAGTAGGATCCTTACCGATATCTTAACCATCCTTCGTCTTCGTCTTCGTTCGTCTTCGTTTCCTGGGAATCTTTTCCGCAAGTAGACCATCCTTACGTCTTGCTAATAATATAAATTAGCTCTTATCAGCAACGCATGTGGTATTACGTTGTTTTCAAAATCCTGCAGAAATCTGCTTCTCTTTGAGTAAGATCTCTTACATGGACCTCCACAGCCGTTGGTTGTGCGTCACCTAAACTTAACTCCACACACATGAAGTAGTAGACAAAAGCTACTAAATGATATATTTTTGTTTAGCGACAATGTTTTTCATATTCCTTAATTTCATTATTTTTTCAGGCAAAGACCAAAAACCTGGTATGGTTCAACCATCAACATCTTCACGAAACATAAAAGATGAAACTGTCAATTTCATGCAAACCGAAGCATCTGCATTGACAGCACAGACTCAACCTCAGTCAAGCTCTGCTGAAAAGGCACCTTTGTCCCCTAGTGAACCACAACCTGCCCCTATCGTGCCACAGTCTGCCCCTAGTGTACCACAGCCTTCCCCTAGTGAACCACAACCTGCACAGATAACGCCAGCTATCAATAATGAAGAACCAGGTAAATGTAGAACTTACATCTGCAGCTTAAAAATGATTGTATTATCGTAAAAACTTTCTATGAGATCTCACTAGATAGAAATTGAAACTTGAACTTTGATTTTCTGAGATTTATTTATATCTGCATGCAGTTGTCTACCCATTTGCTTGTGATATCTCCTAGAAATTCACTAGTAAATAATACTGCCACAAATAAATACGTAACAACACTCACAAAGTCCTAAATTCTATTCATAGTTTCTAATAGATAAATGTAATAGTGTAGTTTGCACAGTGTACCACCAACATCCCCAAATATTGCAACATATAACAAACTTTGCCCCAAATGTGAGTCATATTTTGTTGATTTTAGTTATCAACTAATTTTGATAAAACTCCAGAAACCTCATCGGGCCCTGCTGCAAAGATTCAAAAGACGGAACACCATGAAGTGACGCGGTCAGGGCAGGAGTATGACGTCATCTGCGACGGTGACGTATGCGTCAGGCGTCCCAAGGTGGACCAGGCCGGCCCAAGCCAGAGAAGCGAGCCCCCTAGCCTTGACACTGTAAGTAGTATATGTGTGTGATGACGTAATACGAGGTTACGCGGTCAGAGTGTGACGTCATCTGCGATGGTGACATGCGTCAGGAGTCCCAAGGTGGACCAGGCCAGAGAAGAAGCGAGCCCCCCTAGCCTTGACGCTGTGAGTAAATATGTATGTGTGAAGCTAATGACGTAATACGAGGTTACACAGTCAGAGGAGGAGTGTGACGTCATCTGCATCAATGATGTGTGCGTGTGATTTTTTTATTGGTTGTCATATTTTAAGCTGTAAGAACTATGGTTCTTAATGTTCCCTGTCCCTTTCAGTATGCTCTGTCGTGAAACTAAACATACTCTTACTAATTATCTTTTCATCGAATAAAAAAATAATTATAGTTTATATTTTTCTTTTACAGGCGCCCATAGCCGAAAGCGAAAATCCGGCGTTGGTTGATGAGAAGGTGGAAAGGGCTAAGGAACTCCTCAATGCGAGGAGGAAAGAGAAGGAAGAAAAAGAGAAAGAGGTGAGTCCTTTTTATATTTCAGTTGTGACATTATGGGATGTAAAGCAGTGATAGCCACTAGTTGAGGCCTCCGGTCTCCTATGCTGGGGGGTCGCGGGTTCGAATTCTTCAATGGTGAAGGAAAAGATCGTGAGGAAACCAGCACGTCTGAGAGTTCTGCATAATGTTCTCAAAGGTCACCAATTTTTTTTGTTTAAAAGAATATTCTCCAAGCTGAACTTGACTTATATTCTCTCCCTTCCAAAAAAGCGAAAAGCTTGTGCTAGGAGTGGGTACGACAATAGTGCAACGGGTGAGGCTCGAACCTGCGACCTTTCAGTTTTCAGTCTGTTACTATAACCGTTGGGCTCAATTGAGGCTTTTAAATTAGCCATGACGTCATGAGAAAGCCATGACGTCATGAGAATAATATTTATGTGAGAGGTAATTTTTCTATTGTTTAATAGTTGGAAAAGCAAAAAGAAATGGACAGACGCGCGGTCGGCCAAGGAGTTGCAGAATTGAAGAAATGGCAGGCTGATCAGGAAATGAAGCAAATTCAGGTATGAAAAAGAGGCATGAATACACCATAATCTACATACATGGGTGTGTTAAACACTTATTACTTTGTAAGAGATCGGTTAAGAATATGTTATTAATTGCCTAGATAATCAAGCACTTTTGTGTGCTTTTACTGTATGTGTGATTTTACTCATATTTTAATTTTAATTAGTAAAAAAACAATTGTGAACATGCAGATTGTCTCCAAAACACAGGATTTGTGAATGCAGATTTAGAAGTCTTGTGTTTTAGAGATAATTTGACATTTTTTTACTTCATCATTCATTCTTCATTTAAATTTCATTATTATTATTTATTTAGGCAAGAAAGAGACAAGAAATGCCAGTTCCATTTGAGTAATTTTAAAATGAAAATTCCTTTCCGTTTTATGGGTATGAAACTTTTAATTCAAGTATGAATTTCCCTACACTGGGACCACTACTATTTATGCGTAGTTTTTTTTTTATGGAACACAGGAATCTGTCACATACTTTGTTTTTAACATTTTTTTATTATTTAAATTATTTGTTACAGGAGGAAAGAAAACGTGAAAAGATGGAGAACAATCTGGCAAGACAGCGCATTTTGGAGCAGATAGCTCAAGACAGGGCAGAGAGAAAGGCAAGAGATCAACCCGCATCATCCCCCGCGGCCGCGCCTACGCAAGTCACCCCACCGTCTAGTAAGTTTTTTTATATATAAAAAAATATGAACTAGACTAATATTTAGACTTGCAACGAATAGTATATTCGGCAGTATACCGAATACCGAATATTCGGCGAGGCCCCTGACCGAATATCCGAATATTCGGCAAAAGTATTCGGCTGGATTTTAGCGCCAAAAACTTAGACGTGATTATTTCGCGCTCCTTTGTTTTGTTCTAATGTACTCATCGCCCGCGCGCCCGCTGTTGCTCTGCGCAGTATATTGCAACAGAAAAAAATGCAGTTTCAACAGAAATGGATCTTTTCATAAATATTAGTAATATATCACGTCATGACAACCCGTATACATGGTGGCAAGCGAGGAAATTGAATTTCCGTGTTTGATTAAGATTGCAGCAAAATATTTGTCGGCGCCAGGAAGTAGTGTTTATTCAGAGCGCCTTTTCTCTGAAGTTGGGATGGTCTACGAGAAAAAAAAAAAATTAAACTACTTCCTAAAAATGCAGAAACGTTAGTCTTTCTGCACCATAACCTTCCCCTTCTAAATTTTGATTATGAAAATAATCCAAATGCATAGAAAAATTCTTAATTTGTTTAATACAGAAAATGATTAAATTATGTACCTGTTTTATGTATCAATGACTACTTAATAAATGATTATAAAAGAAATGAGAACCTTACCCTTCTAAATTTTGATTACCACAATAATTCAAATACATAGAATCCTCCATTTTTCCAATTCAGAAGATGATTATGCACCAATGACTACTTAAATGATTATAACGGAAATAAAAATACTCCTATGAATATATACATAATCAATCGATTTTAATTTTTCATTTTACCAATTATTTATCTATGACAAAATATATTATTTAAGTATTCGGTATTCGGCCGAATAATATATAGATATACGGTATTCGGCCGAATATAATAAAAGCAGCCGAATAGGCCGAATACCGAATAGTAACCGAATATTCGTTGCAAGTCTACAGTAATATTCCCCCCTCCCCACCAGATAACTTAAAGCTTGTGTTAGGATAATAGTTTTCTATCGTTAATTAGTAGGAGAAATATATGTTTTCCTCGTGGTATTAGGAGCTTGCTCTCAGTCAAAAGAGTGTTTTTCTCAGGCTATCGAGAGCTTGCTCTCAATTTAAAAGGCGTTATTTTCAGAATATTGCACAGCATGCTCTCCATTAAAAGTTTTTCTCAGAATATTAGGTAATAGGCTCTCAATGAAAAAATCTGTTGCTCTCATTGAAAAAATCTGTTGCTCTCAATGAAAAAATCTGTTGCTCTTAATGAAAAAATCTTTTACTTCATTGAAAAAATCTGTTGCTCTCAATGAAAAAATCTATTGCTCTCATTGAAAACATCTGTTGCTCTCAATGAAAAAATCTGTTGCTCTCAATGAAAAAATTCTGTTGCTCTCATTGAAAACATCTGTTGATCTCAATGAAAAAATCTGTTGCTCTTATTGAAAACATCTGTTGCTCTCAATGAAAACATCTGTTGCTCTTAATAAAAAAATCTGTTGCTCTCAATGAAAAAATCTTTTGCTTCATTGAAAACATCTGTTGCTCTCAATGAAAAAAATCTTTTGCTTCCTTGAAAACATCTGTTGCTCTCAATGAAAAAATCTGATGCTCTCGATTAAAAAATGCGTATTCCCCAGGTGTAGGCGACACGTCGGGCCGCGCTCGCGTTCAGTTCAAGATGCCGGATGGCGTCGCGTTCACCGCACACTTCGAGGTCACCGCCACCTTGGAGGAGGTGCACCGATACGTCGCTGACAACCTACAGGTATGTAGGACACCTCGAGTGAAACGTACGGGCGCATCGGTGCAATGCTTCCCGTTGAAGACGAATTTTTTTTTTTAATATATAGACTAGCGCTTGACTGCGATCTCACCTGATGGTAAGTGAACCTGATTGGTCTCAACTGCATGATATTTTACTATCTACTATCCTATCCTACCTACTACTACTATCTACTATACCTACTACTATACATAGCATAGCTTTGTTACCTATTGTAAAAAAATATTTTATTTTTTGAAAAGAGCAACTGCTGAGTTTCTTACCGGCTCTTCTCAGCAGAATGTGCATTCCGAACCGGTGGTAGATTTATGACGTGTCATGAGAGCTACAAGTTAGCCTACATTCAATAAATAAAATTTGAATTTGAATTATCCTACTAGTCCTACTATCCTACTTCTTACAATCCTACTAATATTATAAATGTGAAAGTTTGGATGTATGGATGTTTGTTACTCAATCACACCACAACAACTGAACCGATTTGGCTGAAATTTGGCACAGAGATAGATTATAGTCTGGAATAACAAATAGCCTATGTCACGCTCCAGGTCCTCTACTATACCCATGCAAAAAATCACGTCGTTCCGTAGCTCTGTTGCAGCGTTATCGAAGGACAAACCTATAAACACACTGTCGCATTTATAATATTAGTAATAATTAGATTAAAAATCCTTAAAATTCGCATGTTTTGTATCTCTCAGGTGCCGAGATCGTCTATCTCCCTCTGGACGGCATTCCCTCGTCGCGAATTGACCGAAAACGATGCAACTCTGACGGAACTGCAGCTCGCACCGTCCGCCGCCCTGTTGGTCATGACCAGAAGGACTGTCACCGTCGCAGCGACTCCCAGCATGTTCGCTTCTATTATAAGTAAGTGTAGACTAAGGCTGAACTCTATAGACCACCTAGAATAGAATAGAATACCAGATTTGTGACATAATATTTACCAGGATCTATTTGTGATATTTCTTACCAGGGGCCATTTGAGATATATTTTTTTACCGGGGTCCATTTGTGACATTTTTTACCATGGTCTATTTATGACATTTTTTGACAGGGTCCAATTTGTGGCATTTTTTGTGTGTGTTTTATTTGTGTCATTTTTACCGGGATCCATTTGTGTCATTTTTTACCAGGGTCCATTTGTGACATTTTTTACCAGGGTCCATTTGTGACATATTTCTTACCAGGGTCTATTTGTGGCACATTTTTTACTAGGGTCTATTTGTGACATATTTTTTTACTAGGGTCTATTTGTGACATATTTTATAAGCTGCGATAGCGTATTTGTTAAGACTTTCGCCTCCTTTTCGTTCAGGGTTCGACCCCAGCTTAATATTCTTATTGAGTCTTAAAATTTTATATTGATTGTATGATTTTATAACGTATTGTTTCTTTCACAGCCTTCTTCACCCAAATGTTCACCTCCATAGTCCTAGACCCGTCCTACCAGCTGTACACCTGGCTGCGAAGTCGCCTCCTCCCACCCCCGAACCGACCCGGCACCCCCACCCCGCCCGCGAACCCTCCCGCCCACCCCGGCAACGCGGGGATCAGGCGGCGAGGAAATGTGCACAGGGTGACAGCCGACAGGCCGGATGATGACGACAATAACACGTGGAATGGGAACTCTACGCAGCAGATGTAGGTATGTTTTTATTTATTTATTATATATATACTTACATAACCTCTACATATTAAACAAAGTCCCCCGCCGCATCTGACTGTCTGTTTGTCTGTTCGCGATAAACTCAAAAACTACTGAACGGATTTTGATGTGGGTTTCACCAATAGACAGGGTGATTCATGACGAAGGTTTAGGTGTATAATTTGTTAAGGTTTTGTGTAAATTGGTTGAAATTTGACGATAATTGTTGAAAATGTCGGAAAAAGTCAAGCCAAGTTTCTATTTATCGTCTTTTTACTCATTGTAGAAGACGATAGTTACCAAACAAAAATAAATAATTAATTTAAATAATAAGAAAACTTTGAAAAAATTTGGTAGTGACAATCGCGAGCGGTACGTTGCTATCTGTACTAAGCGGGTCTGATTTGAGGTGCGGTGCGGGGAAGCGCGGGGCGGGGTAGCGGCCAACTTGAGATGGAAGTAGTGTGTAGTTTGTTTGTTTTTTTCTTTTCAGGTAGATACAGTGTCTCTGACGGAAGAAAATATTGGAATGCACCTAACTTATAGGCTAGATAATAAAATATACTTACCACTATTGTATTTGTTAAACATATATACTCGAGCAGAGATTACGTAAAGAATTATAGATTGCTAACTTCATACATGGCAGAAAAACCCGCGTAAATCTAGTTAGTATATCGCACCTTTGGTAGAACTAGGGCAACAATTGTACCCCTTAACTAATAAATTATTTCAAAACTAAACATTTTTAATTCTTGTTAAAAATAATTGTTATCGTGTATAGATATTTCATGCAAAAAAAAAAAAAAATTGTATAATAATTTTTATGAAAATTTCATTTCGTTCCTAGAAATCTAAACATTCAAAAAGAAAAGGTGAATGCACAGATCAAATCACTAGATGGATTGGGCAGAAAAGTATACAGATAGCTATTATGTCGTAAGGATCCGCTAAGAAAAAAAATTCTTTTCAAAATTCAACCCAAAAGGGGTTAAAAATAGGGACTTAAAAAATCGAGCTTAACGTGAGCGAAGCCGTGTTCTAAAGCTAGTAAATATACAAAACATAACAATAAAGTTCGTGGATTTCAAGACTAAAATAAAACTCGCATCCTATTAACGCCATCTAGAATAAATTTTGGCGTTAATTGACAAACAGTTAGCAATCTATATCCTTACTAATCTCTGACTGGAAATAATTGAACCAGTTTCTTTTTTTATGATATTTAGAATAAAGTGTATAAAAAAGACCAAGGTATCCTGAATTCAATTCAAAAATTAATAATTTAAACAATTAAAATATTTAATTTTCAATTAAAACTTCAAATCGAAAATATTTTACGACTTTTGTTATTATTATTAAAAAAATATGCTTGGATTCCTATGTACCTTGAAATAATTATTATTTTCGCTTTGCTTTTAAAAAGAATTTATTGAAATAAATTAATTAACATAAGAAACGATTAATTTGAAAATTGCACTGTTTTATTGAAAAAATAATTTTCGTTTTCCGTATTTAACTTTAGAAAATATTAAATATCTAGTAATAATATAATTAAATAAAGTATAAGTGAATATTTACGGATTATTCTGTGATAATATTATATTCAAACATACCTACAACTAAAATAACATTTGCTTACATTTTTAAATGTACAATAATTTAAGTATACAGGAATTGTTCTGAAGAGCTATTTGATCTTATTCCACCCTCTAACTTCTACAACCGCACCGCTCGCCACCGAACACAATTTCACCCTCACCACCTGGGTGCCTGGAGCACTTCGGCCACCCGTTGCTCCAGATCTTTTTTCCACGTCCTACCAAATTGTGGAATCATCTCCCTTCGACGGTGTTCCCACTAAATTACAATATGGGGTTATTCAAGGGGCGAACCAATAAGTTCCTGAAATGCCGGCAACGCATTGCTGGCGCCTCTGGTACTACAAGTGTTCTTGGGCGGCGGTAATCTTAACATCAAGTGATTTAGCGTTCCGGTACGATGGCGAGTAGAAATCGATTAAGGGTATTGGTTTAATTTACGCTGACACACCCTTACCAAGTTAACCTGCTACCATCTTAGACTGCATCGTCAGTTACCATCAGGTGAGATCGCAGTCAAGGGCTACCTTGCTATCGAATAAAAAACTATAAATGTATACAGGTTTTATATTTTATAAAAAAGTATGTAGTTATCATCGAACAATTAACGCTTAGAACAGGAGTGTCTGCACCAATGTGTAGTAAGTTGACCAAAGTACAGAAAAAAAAATATAACAAAAATAAAAAGCCATCAGTATCGACCTAGAACAGTCTCCGATTGCCTTGTCGGAGAAAAAACACATGAAACAAAAGAACAGAAGTTTCTAACAAAGTTTCACTCTAACTAAACAACAACTCAAAACTATCAATGAATGAGTGTGTGCCATTTAATTATTTTTTTTTACTAATTATTTATTACGTTTTTGATGGCTATTGTGACGAACATGACATTCTTTCACAGCACTACGTCATTTTTTAATTGTTTTCTGTGAGCTCGTACTAACGCGACGGTACTGCGTAACCGGCCTTTATAGGCTTATTATACGTATAAAAGGCTTTTTCACCGCGTTGATTTTTCCGCTTCTAAGCGTTATAGTTCGATGGTAGTTATTACAAATTCGGCATTTACCTGTCACAATAATTACATTTGCTTGCTTGAACTTCCAATTTTCTAGAATAGTTATAAACGTTTCGGTTTCTAGTTGTGAATTATTTATAAATATAAATTAAATTATTATTAATGAAAAAGAAATAAAATTTATTTGTACGAAAAATTGGTTTTCTTTTATTTAATTACCTACCTAATTAATAATAACTAACTGTTGGGATCGATAAAAAAATCTCAAATCTATTTCACCATAGTTGACTAACGTTTTTGACTTTTTAAGTTTTTTTGAGTTCTTTAGGTCCTACTTCCATGAGTTAAGTATTACGAATTTTGACGTTCTGACAGTTTTTTCAGGTCACTAACTATGGGCCTCATAAGAAGGCTCAGGATCACTCAGCGGGCGATGGAGAGAGCTATGCTCGGAGTATCCCTGCGAGATCAAATCAGAAATGAGGAGATCCGTAGGAGAACCAGAGTCACCGACATAGCTCAGCGAGTTGCGAAACTGAAAGATTTATAAATTAAAAAAAATATGTTTTAGGCTCAGTTTCGATAATGAATTAAAATTTTCAAAATATACTTAATGTACAGGATTCGTCTCCTTATAGTTTTATTATAAGTATAGATTATATCGATGGTGGAGACATAGTTCAATAATATTGAAATTAATCACACTATCACATCACACTAATATTATAACGGCGAAAGTTTGTGTGTGTGTGTGTGTGTGTGTGCGCGTGTGCGTGTGCGTGTGTGTGTCTCTGTGTGTGTGTGTGTGCGTGCGTGCGTGTGTTTGTGTGTGTTGGAATGGAGATAGCTCATACTCAGGATTAAAACATAGGCTACATTTTATCCCGGAAAATTACAGAGTTCCCATGGGAATTGAAAAACCTTGATCCACGCGGACGAAGTCGCGGGCATCGTCTAGTAAATGAATAATTATATAATGGTGTAGATATAGTTCAATAAGAGCCATCGTGGAATGTAGAGGTTTTCCTCAGGTTTGAAATAAAAAAATACGAAAGTTTTGGAGCCAAAACAATAGATGCCTCGCGAATTCAGTGAAGAGTGTCCAATGAGGATAATAATTAAGACCACTAGAGCGTGCATTTCCTGCACGGGACATGCGACTCAATGCTGTCACTTTCACTGACGCTGCTCTGACTAGTTCATTAATCTTTTAGTTTAAGTCATAGTTTTTCAGTCTTTAATGGCAATAAGGCCACCCGCCTATACCAAATAACTCTTTATACCAAATACACCCTGTACCAAATACCCCTTACATCAAATACACCCTATACCAATAATACACCTTATACCAAACTAGCTTTTGCCCCCGCGACTTCGTCCGCGTGAAATTAGGTTTCGGGGTGGAATTTTCAAAAACTGACACACGTACTTTTTTATTTTTAACTGAAAGCTCAAATACCAACTTTGATGGAAACAGCTTGAAAAATGACGGACTTTCATATAAACTTCCATCCCCTATTTAAACCCCTTAGGGGTGGAATTTCAAATAATCCTTTCTTAGTGTGCGCCTACGTCATAAAAGGAACCATCTGTAAAAATTTCAAGTTTCTAACTTCAGTAGTTTAGGCTGTGCGCTGATATCTCAGTCAGTCAGTCAGGACTTTGAATTTTATATATATAGATAGACCCTATACCAAATACACCCTATACTAAATACACCCTAGGTTTACCAAATACGTCCTCTGTACCAAATTGTACTGCCTATACCAAATACAACCTGTAGCAAATACACCCCTACATTCTATAGCAAATACCCCCTTCTAAGTTAAACCGTGGTGCGATATTCCAAAAATAATTGTTACAGTATGACACAGAATGTGTACTTATATCTATTGCCTCTATGAGTTATGACTACAAATTAAAAAAAAGTTAAAAATTAACGAGGCACAATAGTAAACTTTGGTTTTTGCTCGATCTTCACAATTGGCGTTAAATCGTGTTCGATGGTAAGGAACCCTTCGCGTGTGCGTTCGACTCGCAATTGTTTTTTTTTTTACATTTGAGGAACCAGTAAAGCGTGAAGCTTCCCCTTAAATATCAACACTTTCACTGTTTGTAAAATCCGATATCCTACACGTAATTACGGTTGTTAACAAATAAATAATGGTTCTTATAATTACTTTGCAATTAGGTGTGTTGTGAATCCTTTATCTTGAGATCACACTAAGCCAAAATAATTTTAGTTTGTACACATATGTTGAAGTCTGGCGGGCCTAAATAGAAACGATGAGACCGATGCGCGACCCTAGTCCAACTTTAACGTACGTCTAGGAACTTATGTACTTTTTATAATTATTAGTGTAGTTCAAAACCGTTTTTTTTAAAGAATTTTTAAGCTATTGCATAGCTTCTATCGCGGGCCTTGAGCGTGGAGACCGAATCCAGAAATTCCGTAACGAAAATAATCTGACACGGGACTCCTCTCACCGCTAGATGGCGTTGATAAAAAATTCTATGCAATAGCTTTACCGCGGCAGTCCCCGAGTGCCACACGTCTTTTTTTATTTTAAGCTTTTCAGTGCAGCTTCATAGGATCAATCTAGTCATTCCTGAGAAAAAGGGGCTTGACACACAGACATTCTTCAGACATTAGATGGACAACAAGGAGAATAAGATTGCTTCTTACTATTGTAGATTTATGAAGAATCAAGCTGCCTTTTCACTATAGGGATCTATGAGGAATTTCTAGTTGCCTTTTCACCACGGGCGTTGGAACTTTGGAAGAATCAGGCTGCCTTTTCACTATAGAGATCTATGAGGAATTCCTAGTTGCCTTTTCACCACGGGCGTTGGAACTTTGGAAGAATCAGGCTGCCTTTTCACTATAGGGATCTATGAGGAATTTCTAGTTGCCTTTTCACAACGGACGTTGGAACTTTGGAAGAATCGTAGGAACACCTACGCATTTTTTGTTCACAAAAATTTCTATTAACTAACTTTCACTTTATAGCTGTCATAATTATTTTTTTGGATATGCGATTGTAATTAAATACGAGTAAGTAATAGGAGATAATTATATCTTATTACTTACGTCTACTTGTAGGTGACGGGCATCCAAAACGACATTGTCACTTACTATTAGGTGAGATCGCTGTCAGAACCATCTTGTCATCTAAATATATAAAAGGCAAAGGTGACTGACTGACTGACTGACTGACTGATCTATCAACGCACAGCTCTAACCACTGGACCGATCGAGTTGAAATTTGGTATGTAGCTGTTAGGACGTAGACATCCGCTAAGAAAGGATTTTGGAAAATTTCAACCCCAAGAGGGTTAAATAGGAGGTTAAAAAATCGAACCTAACGTGAGCGAAGCCGCGGGTTAAGGCTAGTTATATAATAAACTTAAATAAAGAAAATGCATTTCAATTACATTTACTTATTTGTATACATAGATAGGTTTTGAATCTTTTCTCTTCAAAATGGGACAGTACGAAAATTATGCAAATTACAAGAATAAACATTCATGTAGATACTAGGTACATACCTACAGAGTACATATTTAGTTTTTTGACGACCTCCCTGGCGCAGCGGTGAGCGTTGTGGTCTCATAATTGGGAGGTCTCGGGTTCGATTCCCGGCGGGAGCAATTTGGGAATTTACAATCTGAATTTCTCTGGTCTGGTCTGGTGGGAGACTTTGGCCGTGGCTAGTTACCACCCTAATGTCAAAGACGTGCCGCCAAGTGATTTAGCGTTCCGGCACGATGGCGTGTAAAAACAGATTAGGAGTATGGGTTGAATTTACACTGCCATACCCCTTCCAAGTTAGTCTGCTACCATCTTAGACTGCATCGTCACTTACCATCAGGTGAGATCGCAGTCAAGGACTATCTCGTCACTGAAAAAAAAAATACGTAGTTGTTCTAAAATATCCTACTTAATATTATAAATGCGAAAGTTTGGATGTATGGATGTTTGTTACTCAATCACGCCGCAACGACTGAACCGATTTGGTTGAAATTTGGCACAGAGTTAGATTTTACTCTGGAATAACACATCTATTTTTTATCCCGGAAAATAAGAAAGTTTCCGCGGAATTAAAAAACTTTAACCACGCGGACGAAGTCGTGGGCATCATCTAGTTTTTTCTAAACGCGAACTTTCCAAATTCTTTTCCAGATGTTTTTACCTAACTATTATCCGAGGATAATGGTCATTGATCCAGTTTAAACATTGTTTAACGTTGACGGACAGTTAATTGTTAGTATACAATTGAAGCGAAAGTTGGCTTCGTACGTAGGATTTTTAACCGACTTCCAAAAAAAGAGGATGTTCTCAATTCGTCAGAATCTTTTTTTTTATGTATGTTCCCCGATTATACTCGAAGACGAAGAATCAAATAAGCGGACAGCTTGTGCTAGGAGTGGGTACGACGTTAGTGCAAGGGTGGGATTCGAACCTGCGACTTTTCAGTTTTCAGTCCGCACTTTTAACCTTTGGGCTATAATTGAGGCTTGAATTCGAATTAATGAATAAAAATTGCCTAAACCATCGATGTATATGGATAGGCCTCTAGAGGAAAAAAAATGCGTTCAAAAAGACAACAGAATGTCTTGCCTTAAAAGAACTTAAAATAAGTTAAAAAGAAGTACTAATGTTCTTCATTCCATTTTTTGTTCTGGTTAAATAGGGAGTGGCTACTCCTCGAACGTGATGATTGACACTCGCAAAGAGAACCGCGAGGAACGCGCGGTGTTCATTGAAGTAGGTAATGTTCAAGCGCCTTTTCTAAAACGCAACTACGTAAACGCAACTATACTGCCGTCATAAGGAAAAAAGACGCGTCTGTCATTTTTTTCGAAATAGAGTTAGACACATATTTGGCATCAAAACAAAAAAACGCAGCTACCAGTATTTTTAAATTTTGTTTAAAACTTATCACTGTGATATGTTTAAACAAAATTTAAAATTCTGGTAAGTACTGGTAGATGCGTTTTTTTGTTTTGATGCCGAATATGTGCCTAACTCAATTTCGAAAAAAATGACAGATGCGTCTTTTTTCCTTATGACGGCAGTATATGGAACAGGCATATCCACATACATCGATGGCTTAAACGCGCACACCTCTGAAAAGTCTTAAACGCGCACACCTCTGAAAAGTCTTAAACGCGCACACCTCTGAAAAGTCTTAAACGCGCACACCTCTGAAAAGTCTTAAACGCGCACACCTCTGAAAAGTCTTAAACGCGCACACCTCTGAAAAGTCTTAAACGCGCACACCTCTGAAAAGTCTTAAACGCGCACACCTCTGAAAAGTCTTAAACGCGCACACCTCTGAAAAGTCTTAAACGCGCACACCTCTGAAAAGTCTTAAACGCGCACACCTCTGAAAAGTCTTAAACGCGCACACCTCTGAAAAGTCTTAAACGCGCACACCTCTGAAAAGTCTGTGGTCAGTCGACTGAGTCAAGCGTCAGAGGTTTTACCTAAAACGTCATAGAAATTCCTAAACTTTTTAGTCTTAAGGGTTAGTATAAGATTTAATTCGATCGATCGTATTCGTATTCGATGACATTAGCGTCAAAGTAAAATGAACCTTGAAGTATTGATGTATGTACACAAATTCACAAATTTAGTACAGCCGATTTTAATTTGGAGCGTATCCGTATACTTAAACGTATAAGAATGCATACACGAAATTAAACTCTAATTCATTGTAGTTATGATTCAATCTACTTTAACGCTATTGTCAACGAAAACGAATACTATCAATCGAATTAAATCTTATACTAACCCTACAGGTAGTTAGGTAGATACATAATGCATACCTAACTATTGTACATCGACATAGATACATATCAGAACACAGAATATGTACATCGCGCTGCGATGTCGTTATCATTATTCATTAAATCAACTATAGTTTTTGTTTATTAGGTACTGTTGGTATATAGGTATTGTTAGCTTTTATTAAGTACTTAAGTAAGTGCAAAGTTCAATCAATTAGATAGCGCCCCGATAGTACCTACTTCACCAATGCCCATGTCACACTAACTAATGCACGGTCAACTGTGCATGTCATTTGAACAAGGTACATGTTCAGAACGCCACATGTAGTAGGTAAGTAAGTTTATATCGATGCCTAACTATATAGGGGTTTTTACAAAAAAACAAAAAATAACTAAATGATCCAGTAGTAACTTAACTATCACGAAGTTAAAAATAGAATGCGATCATCAGTAAGGAATCAGTAAATTACTGAGATGTCAGGTGTTCTGTTCTATTTAAGGCTTTACTTGTTTTTAATTTGTAGGTAATGTAAAGCCCGCCATTCGTGATACGACATTACGTAGAGTCGTCTGACTGAGCCTCGACAGCCTTCGATCTGATAGACTTATTAGCAAAGCGATAGATATTTTAGCAAATCTTTTTTTTTTAAAGAATATTAGCCAAGCCGAACTTGACTTATATTCTCCTCTCCTCTCCTCTCCAAATAAGCGGAAAGCTTGTGCTAGGAGTGGGTACGACAATATAGTGCAACGGGTGAGGCTCAAACCTGTGACCTTTCAGTTTACAGTTTACCGTTGGGCTATTGAGGTTAATAAGCGGAAAGCTTCTAATAGCAGTGGTTACCAAGTATTAATACTGTAGTCTTTGGTGGTTACGATAGCAAGAGGTGGGGATTGGACCGTTGACCCTTCAATTTTCAGTTTGGCCATTTAACCGTTAGACCATTATTAATAGGTGGTATGTAATAGAAATTAGTTCAGGAGAACATTATAAGTTTGTAAGACTATCTTGTCGCATGTTACAGTACTTTTAACTGTCTTAGCGTGAACAGGCGTCTCAAGTGAAAGAAGAAATGCGGCCATTGCACCGTTGTCAGTTTTGACGCAAACCCCCGCGCGACATGACGTCTGAACAACTTTTAATATTCACCAAAACCACGCACAGTGTACTTTAACTTAAAACTAACAGTTTAAAAACCAAAAATGGATTTAAAAGAGATAATAAAGTGGTTTATACCGTGTTTTCACAGATTATTACACGATTTTGCGAGAAAATGGGACGTGTGTTTGACTTTAGCGTGTTTGTTTTTACTTTTTTTTTCGTGTCCCAGTTTAGCGGCAAAGGTAAACCTCGATTCGGATTCGAGTTTAGATTTTAGTAATAATTTAGATAGTGAATATAATTATGCCAAAAATGTAGGTTTAATTAAAAATGACAGTTTTAACGGAGGCCAAAGTGATGTTTATTTAAAAAATGTAGAGAATAATAGTTTACCGTTAGAGGATGATACTTCTGTAGGTAAGTGTGTGTTTTTTTCTATTTCTGTTGCGTGTATTTTTCTCATTGCGTCTTGACCATTAAACACACGATGGTGTTGGTTTTCTTGAAGTAACCATATGGTGGGATGATTTTATTGATGACCTCTCTGGCGCAGTGGTTAGTTACATATTATGGTCTTATATCTAGGTGGGAGGTCTCGGGTTCGATTTCCGGAGCAAAATCTCTGATTTGGTATGGCTGGAAGTATGGACTAATTCATAATTTCGCAGTGTTTCCGTAAAAAAGTCCCAGCTTTTAGGTTATAGTTAAGGATTCGGAAACTTAGGCTACTTTTTATCCCGGAAAATTAAAGAGTTCCCGAGGGATTTTAAAAACTAAATCCACGCGGACGAAATCGCGGGCGTCGACCAGTCAATCATAGATCGAAGATAACAGTAATTACATATTTACTATTTCAGTAGGTATCACTTTCTATTGTAATTTGTTTTAATAGAAAATGTTTATTGAGTCACGCAATACATTAAAAAGTGTGAAGTAATTTATTTATGTACTTTCTAAGATTCAAATTATATCAATACGTACGCGTCTATATACCTACGCGTCAAAAAGCAGTGTAAGCTTAGTGGTTAGAACTGCGGTTTTCTATTCGGAGGGTCGCAGGTTCGATGCCGGCCTCTGACTTCTCAAAGTTGTGCGTTGAAGCGTTTAAATATCATATTCTTTAATGGTAAAGGATAACATCTAAGATTATCTAAGATATATTTATAACTAGCTTTTGCTCGCGGTCTCGCTCACGTTAAGTTCCATTTTTCAAGCCCTATTTTGTCCCCCTAGGGGTTGAATTTTCAAAATTCTAAGCGAATGCCTACGTCATAATATGTAGCTACTTGTGTGCCAAAATTCAACCCGTCGATAGATCAGTCTGACTGACTGATCTATCAACGGGCTGAATTCTGTGTCAGTCAATGACAGTCAGTCAGTCAGTCACCTTATCCTTAACAAATACATCTTTAAATTTATTATTCAGTGATTTGAATAATTAGTTAATTAACATCATTTCTAAGTTTTATAAAAAAAAAATTAGCTTTATAAAAATATTTATATATAAATAAAGAAAAAAAATAAGCAATCAGCGTATTTTAATTGGATGGAGCAATCTAAACTTATAATAAAAAAATGTGATGTTTCGAATTATAAATACATATTTCGATACGATTGTGTAAGAAAATGGTATTATTTTAAAATCCAAAAACGGATAGGTACTCATTTACATACTCATTAATATTAGTATGCCTAACAAAACTAAACTAAATTATACTAATTTAGTATAAAAGCAAAAACTATACGTTTGACGCGCTGCGTTGCTTACAGTACCTAGTAAAACCTAGTAACTACCTATGATTGACAAAATTGTACAGGAGACCAAAAAACATATTTGTGGTAGCCCTTCTGAACTCTTCAGTATCTGTTGATGAATTAATGTTTTGTAAATAAACTACTTTGAAAGCTTTTATTTCATATATTTATTATTTCGCTAAGCCATCTACCACAAAGCATGTTTTTTTGGACTCCTATGAAATTTTGTTAATCACACTTACTAGGTTTTGAAATGTGGCAGCCGTCTAGAACTCGCTGTTTTTACGATTTTCATATAATTTTCAGAAACTGCGCACACTTAGCATCTAGTTGCGAGTTTCGGTGATCGCAACTTATAATAGAAACTTAAGTTGACTGTTTCGGCAATTAAAGTTGCTCAGTGTCTTAGATAACTTTTTTGTGTTTTCTATTTTGTTTTTTCGTTAATTATAAAAAATTATAGATTCTGAAAAATCTATATTCTGCAGAGGAAACTCTAGGAGTACCTACGAGTAATAGAGAGCACTGCCAGAAGCACATACTGCCCCACTGTCTTCTGGCAGTTCCTAATTAATGAGCAAAGTCTATACAGAAGTATTTATTTATTTAATATTTATTTATTTATTTTTATTTTTTATGTACATATAATAAAGTGGGTATTTAGGAAACATCTCCAGGAAATACAATGTAGGACAGTAGGAAATCATCGAATCGATCTAGGTACAGCAAAATATCGATTTCTAAAGATATTAAACTATCATTGGGGCCAATGTCAGTAATAGGCTACGTATAATATGATTTTCTAATCTATCTTCTTCTATCTATACATATTCTATGCTTTACTTAATAAAAATTTTATCTAACAGTATTCTTCCTTCTCGGGGAACTTTAGAATAACTGTAGAATACTTGATATGATTTTTAAATCCAAGATGGCCGCCCCCACAAAATGACGAATTACATATTATTTATGTTTTTATTTCACATGTCGTAGGTGTTTTAAATTATCATTTTACACTTGTTTATTGTTCTGGTTTGTCATATTTATTTATTTTTAGGATTAAAAGATATTCACTAAATCATAATATAACATTAGTTTATTTTAGTCCTTCGCATACCTAATTGTATTGACGTCCGGTAGATGGCGTAACTTCCGAGACATTAAAAACTAGATTTAGGTAGGTGCGTGAGTTTGCTCTAATGTTATAGAGTTAGCAATGATACTTATTTTACTAAATAAGTAAATAAAACAAGTGTAAACTGAAAATTCAAAACGATCATATTTGAATCTATAGCAGGACTATGTAATTACGTTAAACGTAGGTACCTACCTGCCCTACAGGTACATACCTATCAGAGGCGTAACTATACCGTTTGAGGCCCGTGGCAAATTCATCGGATGGGGCCCTCCCTCCCCCAATATAAAGAAGCTCACCCAATGAGATAGTATTTTTTATTTTTTCATAAATCACTACGTGAAGTAGGTACATACAAACGCAATTACAACAATTACTTGATTTTCTAATAACCTTTAAGTCGGAGCGTATTGTATTTATACTAAGTGCCGTAATGTAATATTACGGCACTTAGTAGTCCGTTCTTAGCACCTATAATAGCAACGTAAAAGCGACATTATCGCGAGCGAAGCGAGCGCGAAATTTTTTATGATTGCATTACGGCACTTAGTAGTCCATTCTTGGCATTTACAATAGCAACATAAAAATGACATTTTCGCGAGCGAAGCGAGCGTGAAATTTTTTATGATTGCATTACGGTACTTAGTAGTCCATTCTTGGCACCTACAATAGCAACGTGAAAGCGACATTTTCGCGAGCGAAGCGAGCGTGAAATTTTTTGTGATTACATTACGGCACTTAGTAGTCTATTCTTGGCACCTACAATAGCAACATAAAAGTGACATTTTCGCGAGCGAAGCGAGCGCGAAATTTTTTATGAATACATTACGGCTAGGGAATGCAAATCTCGCGAGATTGGGGCTCAAGCGAGATCTCGCGAGATTGTGAATAACAATACAGCGAGATCTCGCCAATTTCGAGATCTCGCGAGATTGGCAGTTTTGTGTTTTTTTTTTGCAAATAATCACAATATTTGAATAAATTAGAAAAAAAATAATAAAAATTATAAGTATTATAACATAACATTTATTTTCACGAATTTTTTCAATAGACTTTTATGAATCAAATTGTCTAAAAATTTTTAATAAACTTCTAAGTAGTAAACTTTGACGTACGTATCTATCAAATCACTGTGGAAGCACTGTATACATAGCATAGTTTGGTTACCTATTGTAAAAAAATAGTTATTTGTTCAACAAGATAGCAAAGTTCATTTTTGTTGCGAGTGCCTAGTTTGAATCCCGAGCGAACGAAGGATTCTAATATAGAATCACGAGCGTAGCGAGTGATTCTAAGTTAGAATCCTGAGAGTAGTGAGGGATTCAAAGGCACAAGAAGCAAAAACTTTGCTATCGTGTGATACATACAACTTTTCACCTCAATAGCGAAAAAATACAAGATGTAAGAAAAATATTTATTAAAACATAAAGGATATTATAAAAGTTTAAAAATTAGGTTTATTTATTTAAAAACTTTTCAATATCATGAGCGGTGAAAACTTTAGATTTTTTGGATTTGTGCCCCTGCGACTGTCTTTTCAAAAATGCAATAAGTTTAGGATAAGTTTCAATGTGAGCGTCGCATTTCGATTTGATTGTAGCTTTTAACATGGAGTAAATACTCCATAATGTAGATGGTTACCTTTTTTTAGACAATTCCATGAAATATGATAAAATAACAGTCTCTGAACTGAATAGGACTTCGCACCCTTAGAAAGTCTCCAATCATTAAATAATTCATTGGCTTTCAAGTATTTTTCACGAGACTTTTCCGGAAGAAAGTTTAATTCAGCGTTAGACACTAATTCTTTTAATTCTGAAGGTGTTAAATTATCACTAGATTCACTCATTTTGTTATTTTAAAATTCTTACAACAAATAACTACTAAGAAATTAGTACCTAATTAAGATATAGAATAGAGTTAATTATTTTTTTTTTGCCGCCATTTTATATTACTCTTTTGTCTGCGTTCGGAATTGTGTCATTCATAAAATAAAATATACTTATTAATTAATTAATTTTAATTTTCTTTTATGTTTCATGTTGTGTTACAGAATTATAAAGTCTAAAACACATTTACGAAAAGTAAATAAGTAGTTTAAATAATAAAATAGAGAGTTAAAAAATTTTGTCGAAATAAAATGTATGGGGTATGCAATATTATATACAAAATTTCTGAACGTTTCTTGAGACGATGAGTTGAAGAAACGCCAATCCAATGCGTTCTATATTCAAAACACTTTTTCTCACTGAGTGAGCAAAAACGACTTTTGCTCACTGGTTTTGGGCAGCAAAGGCGCCCTTTTTGAGCTAGAGAGGTGAAAAATATTTTTTATTTTTTGAAAAGCAACTGCTGAGTTTCTTGCCGGTTCTTCTCAGCAGAATCTGCATTCCGAACCGGTGGTAGATTTATCACTTGTCATAAGAGGTACAAGTTGGGTTACATGAAATAAATAAATTTTGAATTTGAAATAACAAATGAAAAAAACAACCAGTCTTCTTTTCTAATATCAAACGCAAGTTTTTTAGTAATTTAAAAATTAATTTGCGCACAGAACGAAACCGACAGGTCGCAACTCCGTCCATGTCAGTCCGCGCTTCGAATAAGACTTTTTTATGCTCGAGTGCAATCTCGTTAATCTCGCGAGATCTCGCCCTTTTTTCGTCCGAGATTAATCTCGCTAAAAAAGGCCGAGATTGCATTCCCTAATTACGGCACTTAGTAGTTTATTCTTGGTACCTACAATAGCAACGTAAAAGCGACATTTTCGCAAGCGGAGTGGGCGCAAAGTTTTTTATGGTTGCATTACGGCAACTAGCATTCTATACTTGGCACCTACAATAGCAACGTAAAAGCGACATTTTCGTGAGCTAAGCGAGCGCGAAATTTTTTGTGATTGCATTACGGCACTTAGTAGTCTATTCTTGGCACCTACAATAGCAACATAAAAATAACATTTTCGCGAGCGAAGCGAGCGCGAAATTTTTTATGAATACATTACGGCACTTAGTAGTTCATTCTTGGTACCTACAATAGCAACGTAAAAGCGACATTTTCGCAAGCGGAGCGGGCGCAAAGTTTTTTATGGTTGCATTACGGCAACTAGTATTCTATACTTGACACCTACAATAGCAACGTAAAAGCGACATTTTCACGAACGAAGTGAGCGCGAAATTTTTTATTCTGCACTACGCCATAGTCGTACTTTTGGCGCTTGAGACCCTACGCTTGTATGCGCCGCACACTCGGCATCGTAGGTAAAGTCGGCCCTACCAACTATTTAGTTATTGTTATTGGGGTTATTTTAAAATGTGTTTGTGGACCTAATGACATTAAGGTATTACAAATATGTATCTTTTTAATTTCTGTAAGACATAAATAAAAATTTTGGCCCCAAATTCGCCGCCCCTAAAATCTGCTGCCCTAGGCTCCAGTCAAATCAGCCATTTGGTAATTTTACCACTGTGCGTAACCTTTCTTGTTCCAAAGAGTTTAGTTTATATCAATTTTTATTTTGAAAATGATCGCTCGGCACTAGCCGTAGGCACAGGAATGGCTATAAATGTTATGATCATCTTGAGCTTCCGGCCCTCTCTGACCAGGGGCCCCTGCCGGCTGGGGGCCCGTGGCATTTTGCCGTCATGCCACCCTATAGTTACGCCTCTGATACCTATACAGTAAGGCAGAAAACTGGTTAACAGGATAACAGTTTTGAGTATACGCTTATATAATGTGATACCGAAGGAATTACGGGATTTCCCATTGCACTAAACAATGCGTTATAACACATTTCGACCGTAGCAATTAACATAGTCGCATGTGAAAAACCACTACTCCAGGGCACGGCCGCTCAAAGCTTCAAATATGTGAAAAGTGAAAAACAGTCAACATATCCAACCCTTGCACTTGCAAAAACCAAAGATGGTTGGTTGATTCCAAAAGTTTCACAATTGGTGGGGGCATTGCTATCCCCATTATAAGACCCTTAATGCAACAAAACGAAAATCGCCAAAATGTAGATCCGACACTGTTAATTGCTACGGTCGATTTATTAAGTCGAGGTAACTACAAAGTTAGCGATTTTTTTAATGACAAAGTTGCATCAATCATGGCATCCAGCTGCCCACAAGATACTAAGTTATTACATTGTAATATTATAAAGCTATACATTAATCTGGTAAATACATTGTTATGAAAAGAGCAAGTGCTGAGTTTGTTGTCGGCTCTTAGTAGAATCAGCATTCCGAACCGGTGGTAGATTCTCGACTTGTCATAAGAGCTGGGGCCCAAGTCTGCTATTGCAATTGTAGTTCAATTGTCTATCAATGACATCCCAATTGCTACTTTTAGCAATTTTGGTAGTCTACTAATTCAATGGCGTCACAATAGTTTTCCGATGGTTTGCCACTGACACATCTAGCTTTGAATCTAGCTTAAATAAACGTTTTTAATATGTAGTTTTTTTTGAAACTCATTTCGGCAAACGCTTTTTAAGCTAATGTCAATACCGAGGTATCATTGAATTACAATCCAATTATAAGAAATCGAACGACCATTGTGAATTTAGTAGACTACGAAATTTTGGACCAATGATAATTGAATTGTAATTGTATTGCAGTTCAATGACAATGACATGTAAAATAGCAGACTTGGGGCCCTGCAAGTTGGCCTACATGAAATAAATAACTCTGAATTTGACTGACAATGTTCCCAGGACGTACCTTCGGGAGGCCGTTCAAGAAGATGCTGCAAGCGATGATACCCCTCGCCTTCAACCTCGGTTCAGCAGCCACTTGGGCAGTCATCGCGGCTCTCGTCGGCATCAAGACACTAGCGGTCACCCTCTTCATCGTCAAGATACTCCTAGTGGCTGGCGCTGCCAAGGTAATACTTGCCGTGGACGAGAAGGTACGTGTGTCCCGGGTTCGGTTCTCGGACGGGGCTTCGGATGCACTTCGGATTAGGAATACGCAAATCTGTCCTTATATAGCACTGTGAGAGTTACAATTGGGTGTTTGAAAATTTTTTGTTATATATATAATTATTTAAAATAAAGGTTTTTAATATTACTAGCTTTTGCTCGCGGCATTGCTCACGTTAAGTTTGATTTTTCAAACCCCTATTTTACCCCCTTAGGGGTTGAATTTTCAAAAATCCTTCCTTAGTGTGCGCCTACGTCATAAAAGGAACCAACTGTAAAAATTTCAAGTTTCTAGTTTAGGCTGTGCGTTGATATCTCAGTCAGTCAGTCAGTTAGGACTTTGAATTTTATATATATAGATGTCATTTTTCTTTTTTTAATATCTTAACTAGTCTCGAAAATATTGAGCTTTTTAATTTAGGTACTGTTATAAAAAAAGAGCATGACGTCATGATTCAGTACCACCCTCATACCAAATACACTCTCATACCAAAATTTCGTTTTAGAAAGAGACGGATACAGTCGCAGTAAAACAGCTTATAACTTATTTATTTTTTGATCGATTTATTTTCTGTAATGAATATCCATATTTCGACAACAGTCGAATACCCAATATTCGGTTGGACAACTAAATCGTATGTATTTTATATGTAGTTGATAAAATGTGCGGACTACCCTACGTAACGGTGTTCCCACTTAATTACAATATGGGGTGATTCAAGGACCAATAAATTCCTGAAAAGCCGGCAACGCGTTGGTGGTGCCTCTGGTACTACAAGTGTCCATGGGCGGCGGTAATCACCTAACATCAGGTGACCCGCCTGCTTCGATCACAGAAGATTTTTCTATGATCGAAGCCCGCCTGCACCTTTGCCCGCTATGCGTATATAAAAAAATAACTATGCCTATTTGTAATATTCTGCGATTTAGTTGTCCAATTTGAAATTGTAACTCTGCGGGTAGGTACTATAAAACATCTTGAGGTGAGATGTGGTATCTACTGTCACGATTTCACTTTAGTACCTTGTACCTAGATTTTTTCCTTTCAAACTTTGTATTCTAATATGAAAGATCACACTTGACCAATTTGTATGTATTATGTAAAACAGTAAAAGCGCACGCATGCATCTTGTTGACTACTGATTTGCATTTGTTCGTCTGTCTGTACATTTGTCTGTTCGTCTGTGCAGAGCCTTATATCTCCAGAATTAACGAACACATTTTTTTTTAAGAATATTAGCCAAGCTGTTGACTAATATCCTCCTATCCCCTCCAAATAAGCGGAAAGCTTGTGCTAGGGTACGACAAAAGTGCAACAGTGGGATTCGAACCTGCGACCATTCAGTTTTCAGTCCGCACCTTTAACCGTTTGAGGCTTTAAATTACATAGAAGAGGAGGGGTGTACAAAAGTAACAATAGATTTTCCCAACTTTTCGCTGAAATAGTAAATCACGCTAAATTTTGTTTTATTTCCAATCATCATGACTGGTCAAAGTGAAAGTTGCTTTCTACCCGAGCGGGAAAAGGACACGCGATCTTCTCCTAGAATTAGAAAGAGACAGCACATTTGTGTGGAATCTTTTATTTATCATTGTGAGGAGGTCAAGGTTAAATAAACAACATGAGTAAAATAGTGGCTTTGTTAAATAAACAATTATACAATCTTAATTAGAAAATGTCCTTACAGTTTGACATACTTAGGAGAAATACCTAGAGAAAAAATAAAAACAGTTACGCGTGTTTAAAAAACCGGCCAAGATCGATACAGACTTCTCACAAAGGGTTTCGGTATCACCAGTCAATTATTATAATAATATAATTTTATTTATAATTTATATCACAGATTAGTTCTGATTGTGCCTAAAGTAACAATTCGGCACCCGCTGAGTCCCTACGAAACCTTAATTTTTTACTGGTTACCTACAAAGAATCCTTCATTTTTTTAGTATTTTTTGTAGATATTAAAACCTAACGAATAGGTAACTTATAAGTAAAAATTTAAAAATTCCCATTACAGCTCGGTGCATTATTCGCCTCGAAGGGGCACCACGGACATCAGGGATACCAAACCCACGGCTGGACTCCGCCGCAGAAAGAGATTCACTTGCACATTCACAATAACGGCTATCAACAAGCCCACGAAACGGAACACGAATCAATTATTTGTGAGTAAAAAAAAACCTTTAATGCCATCTATTAATGAGTAGAAGAAACTCAAAGGCTTACTTACGCCATCTAGTGTTGAGTAGTTTACTTTTGTGACGAAGTTTATAAATAAACCGAAAGATGTCGCTGTAATAATTATGTTGACATAGTAAGGCAAGGTAACAATAGATGGCGCTGCATAGTTTATACTTTTACTCAATACGAGATGGCGCTATTAATGAAAAACTTTATTTATATGCTGCCAGCATCTTGGGTACTATGCCGCGCTGCGGTGATGTCGATGAGGTTTTGGGTTCATATTAGTTTTAATTTTAGAAATAATAATTATTATTAATAGTTTTAATTTTAGAAATAGATATAATATTATTATAATTTAGAATTTAGTTTTTTAAGTATTATTTTAAATTTATATGGTAATTTATAATTTCTCTACTCACTAATAGAAGGCACTAATAATAAAAAACTTATTTACATGGTAATTTCTAATTTTTCTATTCACTAATAGATGGCGCTGGTAAATAATATTTTACGTGGATATTTATGTTTTATAAAAAAAATTATATGGTTACGAAGGTTTCATTTACACCTTACATACACCAAGAATCATTACGTTGTTCAAATAATACAATATAATATTATAATATTATTATTTATCTTGGATACTTATGTGTACCTACCCAATTAGTATACTCTACTTTCTTTATATTTCATGTTTCTTTGATTGAACTGTATTAAAATATTTTTCTTTCTAGCTCCTTGGAGTAGAGAAGGTCTCCAAAATCAAGCAGAATCGAAGCACGTGAACGTAGTGCACGACCCGTACTCCGCCGGGCCGCAAACCATCAGCACGCCGTACGGGAACTACGTGAGGATAGAACCAGGACTGCAACCTCATCATAAAGCTTAGTTACAGGGCCGTCTTTAATCTATCGGAGGCCCCGGGCCCATTAGGATAACGGGGCCTATGTCTTTTACGTCGTTCTAGGGATTCTTAGGGATAGGGATCTTAGCGCCATCTATTGTCGACAAGTAGAACCTCAGTAAATTAACAATTAATAATAATCCCAAAAAGTTATTTGAAAAACTAGTTCACTGTTGATAAAAATAATAATGCATGCAGTTTTCAAAATAATATGCTATGATGAAAAATTCAAATGCCTTCCACCTGACCTAACTCCACTATGTAACCGTTATGTAACTTTAAGAGGAACAAGGAATATACTACTCAAGAGGAATGAATCCATATCTAAAGATACCTACCCGTATAATACCCGTTAACTTTAGTCTACAATTTCACTTTCAAAATCTTAGCTTTTAGTACCTATTATATACTAGTTCGTTGGTTATATCTTAAGGCCCAAGACACGGAGCTGCCCGTGAAATTCAAATTTAATTTGGTTTTTATAAACGAATACGACAAAGTAGGTTTATGGTATTCAAATTGCGCCAATGGCAGTATTGTCTTCACAGGTTTATATACTAATCTTAACGTGAAAGTATCCAGTTTAAGAAATTAGTCAAAATGATGACTAATTTGTGAGTAGCTCACGTCAAACTCATTCAATTCTTAAACTGGATACTTTCACGTAAAGATTAGTATATAAACCTGTGAAGATGATACTGCCATTGGCGCAATTTGAATACCATAAGCCTACTTTGTCGTATTAGTTTACAAATTGCGAAAAACCAAATTAAATTTGAATTTCGCGGGAGGACCCGTGTCTTGGGCCTTAATGACTAGTTCCAATACAATATACCTACTCTGCTTCAAAATCATAACCCCTGTTGTTTTCACGTAGTTGGTTAAAGAGAGGCTTAAAAGGTTGTGTGCGTTATGTAGGTACAGATTTTAATAAAATAGTTACCTTATTATATTTTATTAGATAGATAGGTATTTATTAAAAAAGTATTAAATTATTTAAGTAACTACCTGTATCGTACCTAAGTTATTTAATTATAAGCTTATAATAATATAACTAAAATTTATTTATTTTATTGCATGAACGATTTTCGTTTGTAATTAATTTAACCTTTTCTTAAATAAACCTTTATAGAGAAAACTATTTTATTTTTAACTCTGTGAAATTTTAACATATTATTTCGGCGGTGAAGAAATCTAAAGAAGAGGAGTCTAGCCGACTACGTAGAAGCTATTACAGTGCACAAATCGGTGCGCAAAACTGGTAAACTGTATTCCTTCACTCTCATGAGATGGCAATCCAAACCTGCGACATTTCAGTTTTCAGTCCGTATATTTAACCGTTGGGCTAAAAGGCAGAACTCTATACTCTCTCTCTGGGGGTAGAATTTTCAAGAGCTTGTGAAACTCGTCTTTCTTTATTGTCAGTCAAAAGCCAAAATACCAAGTTTCAGATACATAAATTGAAAAATGAAGTTCTTTCTAATTAACGTCTTTGGGGGTGGAACTTTCAAACAATGTGAAACACGTGTTTCTTTCTTCTTAATTAAATTCCCAAATAAATACTTACCAAGTTTTAACCCCCTTAGGGTCGGAATTAAAAAAAATCCTTCCTCAATGAGTCCCTTCGATAGAAAAGGAACCTATTGACAAAATTTCTTATTTCTAACTCCAGTGGCTTAGACTAGGTGTTGTAGATCAGTCAGTCAGACAGAAGTCTTTATTATTCGAAGACAAGATAGCCCTTGACTGCGATCTCACCTGATGGTAAGTGACGATGCAGTCTAAGATGGTAGCGGGCTAACATGGAAGGGATATGGCAGTGTACATTCAACCCATACCCCTAGTCGGTTTCTACACGCCATCGTGCCGGAACGCTAAATCGCTTGGCGGCACGTCTTTGACGGTAGGGTGGTAAATAGCCACGGCCAAAGCCTCCCACCAGAAAAAAAATTATGAATAAGTACCTACATATAGATTAATTAACTAACTTACGCTAACACATAACTTATCTAACTTACTTGTTATTTTCTGAATAGTCAACATAATATTTTAAAATAATGTAATGAAATATTAAATAGATAGCCTTTATAAAACACCTACCTAACGATGTTAAGTTAGAACGAATTCGTGACTTCAATTCAAGACTACAGCGAATTTACAACCACTCGAGGCTCTATGTCAAGGGAAACTGGTAAAACATGGGCGTGATGACGTCAGCCGGGGCTTGTGATCTAATCTATTAGAAGCAAAGACTATCAAACTAGACATAGCCAAGTTATAAGAATATGTTGGCAAGTTAGTAAAAGCTATTTGACCTTATTCGACCGTCTTTCTTCTACAACCGCACCGCACGTCACCGAACACAATTTCACCCTCACCACCTGGGTGCCTGGAGCACTTCGGCCATCCGTTGCTCCAGATCTTTTTTTCCACGTACTTTGAAACTGTGGAACCAACTTCCTGCGACGGTGTTCCCACCATCGATATATAGTTCCCACTAAATTACAACATGGGGTTATTCAAGGGGCGGACTAACAAATTCCTGAAAAGCCGGCAACGCATTGGTGCCTCAGGTGCTAGAAATGTTCATGGGCGGCGGTAATCACTTAACATCAGGTGACCCGCCTGCTCGTTTGCTCGTTAAAAATATATAAAACTTATATGCAGAGACTATTTACTTATGTGTAGAGACTCATTACTTATATGCAGAGAATAATATCAAAATTATTTATTTCATGTAGGTCTCTGTGCCTCGGAGATCGTGCCGTTTTTTAGTACAGAGCCTTTCGTATTTCGTCCGACACGCATTTGACATGTGGGTACGACAACAGTGCAACGTGCAGTGGGATTCGAACCTGCTACCTTTCAGTTTTCAGTCCGCACCTTTAACCGTTGGGCTATTGAGGCTTCACTACTCACAAAGAAACCTCGGCTGAGCTAAACTATTCTGAATGGACGAAGCATAAAGTTGCAGCAACTTGCTAGCTAGATGACGTCACACCAGGACGCCCTTGGGGGCGCGTGTGTGAGTGCAACGTGTCCATGTGTGTGTGTGTGTGTGTGTCGTGTCGTAACGTGTGGTATTTAAAAGTCAACGGCGCCGCGGGTTAGAGGACGTCTAATAATAGAGTAGAGTTGCCAAAATCTGACGACAGCCGACCGATATGGGTAATATTATGACTTGACTAGCTTTTGCTCGCGACTTCCTCCACGTGGAGTTAGGATTTAAGCAAGTGTGTGTAAGTTTTAGGTACCTCCCTGGTGCAGTGGTGGGCGCTGTGGTCTTATAACTGGGAGGTTTATAATTTCCGAATTGTCTCTGGTCTGTACCGTCAAAGACGTGATATATCTGCAAGTTATCATCTTGCATCATCATTCCAGGGCTCGTCCGGATTCCGGAGCCGTGAGCTAAGCGTAAACGTGAGAATGATCGTCTTGGATACTACGGTTGAACCGTTGACTCATTTTGTGTTGACTCACAATAAATCAATTTCAAATTCAAAATTTAAAGGAGGATCCAAGAGCTGGATTTGGGTAATTGACTGTTTTGTCAAAAGTGGATATTTATTAATTACAATCGAAAATGTAACGTGTAAGAATAACATTTGTAAAAACAGAAAGATAATCGGTCAAAAACAAATAAGTTATAAGCTGTTTAACTGCGACTGTATCCTCTCTTTTTAAAGATATAACAGACAGACATACAGATACACCCCTCTTTTTTGTCGGAAGTTAACAAGTACTTGTTAATTTTTTTTTTATAAAAAATATTAGACAAGCTGAACTTAACTTATATTCTTCTCTCCCCTCCAAATAAGCGAAAAGCTTGTGCTAGAAGTGGGTACGACAATAGTGCAACGGGTGGGGCTCGAACCTGCGACCTTTCAGTCTGCAGTCCGCACCTTTAACCGTTGGGCTGTTGAGGCATTAGTAGGAAGCTAGACTTATCAATAGGTATAGCAAATAATTTATTACACTTTTTGCAAGCAGCTGAATGCAAAGCCAATGTCGACGATCAGGTGAGGATGTTATAAATTATATTTTAAGTTTTTAGCAATTCTTATTCACATACTCAAATTTCAAGTATTATTTATTAGTTTGCACAAAAAAAGACAAGCCCGAATCTTCGTGTTTGGGCAAGGGCGTGAGGTCAAGTGACGTCAGGGTCTAAACTAGTATTTCTAGAGACGCTTGTGTGGGAAGGTGTTCTCGTCGACATTTTAAAATGTTGACTTTTGGGACCAATATTTCTTTTTCTTTTTACAAGCTTTTATTTAAGTTGCTATGTAGTAGGTATGAATGAATGAATAGGTATACTTTATTTGTACACCACAAACATTAAAAAAGATAACTAAACAATGAGTTTAATAAAGTATACAATTCGTTGCAAAGTATACAAATAAGTTTCGAGGCTTATTAATATTAAAGCCCATAGCTGTAAAGAGTATCTTGTCTTGGAAATATTAAAGCCCATATTTGTGAAGAGTATCTTGTCTTGGAAATATTAAAGCCCATAGCTGTGACGAGTAACTTGTCTTGGAAATATTAAAGCTCATAGTTGTGAAGAGTATCTTGTTTTGGAAATATTAAAGCCCATAGTTGTGAAACGTATCTTGTCTTGGAAATATTAAAGCCCATATTTGTGAAGAGTATCTTGTCTTGGAAATAATAAAGCCCATAGTTTGTTTAGCCGGGGCTATAATGCCCTAAAATGTTGTAAAATAAGCACTTTATATTCAAAGAGGATCGTAAATATGTCTTTATCAAATGTTAAGGAATTGCCTATACGTGACCGACATTACAAAAGTAAATAGAAGTTCTTACTTTAAGTTTAAAATTACTATGCTAGGCATATCAGGAATACTGCCTGGCAAATTAGGCGTTGTGGTAACTATGCCGCAATATATACACATACAGATAAACATAATTAGTAATGAAATAGATAAAAGCAATGATAATCTAGTAGCTAGGACTGGTCTCCTGTTCGGGGGGTCGCAAGTTCGATCCCGGGCACGCACATTCCGATTTTTTTTTAAATAATCACTTTCTAGCCTATCTAATAGAAAAAGAAACAATATAATCGGTTGGTCAAAGATATCGCATAACATAAAAACAAAAAAAAAATTGAATTGAGATACTTGTAATCCTAATAGATTTATAAATACATATCAAAAATTCTGAGGCCGGCGGGATTCGAACCCACATCTTTCGGGAATCGCGCCCTGAGTGTGTTAACCGTTACACTACAGCCAAATTGAATCACACATCAGCCACGAAATTAGTGATATGTATCCACTTTATTAATCAGTTTTATAGCAACTGTTAGGTTAACAATTTAATAAAAAAATCTTTTAAAAAAGTTGAAAGAAGTTTAAAAATTTTTTTTCTTAAAATCTCTTTCTTCCCTTCCTGTTTTGCTGGTCTTCTGTCCTTTTCTGATGTTCGCTGTTCCACTGTGGAGGGAAAGGGACAAAACGTAACCTCTATCAGGCTATGTCTGAAAGATCTCAAAGATACAGACAAAGCCAAGGAGAGGCTAGGTCAACGTCCCGCCATGACTTCCTTCTTCAGCTCTGTTGTCGTCAACTCCTCCACAGGTCACGGTCTTGCACCACTTGTATCCAATGACTCCTTGATTTGCCAATACTGCGATTTCAAAGTCGCCATTCCATCTCAGAACCTTAGCGTCTATCGTCATTAACATTACAAAGAAAATAGGTAAGAAATAAGAATAAATATAAGCTATTTTAATGCAACTGTATCTATCTCTTTCTAAAACGAAATTTTGTATGGAGAATGTATGGAGCTACTGAATCGTGACATCATGTTGCAATAGTGCTCTCTTTTTCTAACAGGAAACTTAAAAGCTCTATATTTTCTAGACTAGTTAAGATATTAAAAAAAGAAAAACGACATTGTGATATTAAAAACCCTTATTTTACGTAAATAACAAAAATTTACTAATACCCAATTGTTTTGTATGATACATTCATACGAAAGTACTTTATTTAATTAGCTATCAGGAATCTAAACGACACACTTTAAAACACATTAAGGCCCTCGTCAAAGCCCAATATAAAAGACATCAACGAGTTTGTGTTTTATTCCTATAAAAAACTGTAACCAATTCAATTAAGAGGCCGGTATACCCAGTTTTTATAAATTATTATGTTTCTGAATTCATTATAATTATATAATAAGGTTACCACAGTATTAATTAATAATGAATTGAACTAACTCTTGATATACCTAATATGATTTTTAACCGACTTCCAAAAAAGCATGAGGTTCTCAATTCGTCGGAATCTTTTTTTTATTTTTTATGTATGTCCCCGATTACTCGAAGACGCCTGGACCGATTTGGAAAATTCTTTTTCTGTTAAAGGTATACTTCTCAAGTGGTCCCATTGTCATCAGGTCAGGATCTGATGATAGGGTCCTGGAGAAATCGAGGGAACTCTTCAAATTTTATAGGCACACTTGATATATTATACTTTATAGTGGAGCTTAAAGTCGGGTTTTTAAAAAGAATTTCTAATACAGTGACGGATAACTACGGAACCCTGCACTGTTCGTGGCCTGTTTTTGTTATAATCCTTATGTGGTAGAAATCCAACCTACTCGAACGAAACGCTTTAATTCAACGTTTCTGAAGTGATAAGAATCGCTAAGGTGTGGAACACTCTTCCAGCATCCGTGTTTCCTACCACTTATAATTTGAATACCTTCAAGGCGAGAGTGAATAGGCATCTTCTAGGCAAGCGCGCTCCAACCTAGACCTCATCAGTGCTATCCAGTTTATATTGTCGTCAAGCGCAAGCCTATTTCGGATAAAAAAAAATAGTTTTAGCTTGTTGCTACGGATCGTAGAAATATTAAAATATGTAGATACACAATATTCATCTACATACAATTATTATAGCAACATAGAGATGACAAAATTAGCATATTTTATGATCACCAATATATTTAAAACCGTGATTTATAATGGAAACAGCGTTTGGAAAGGTCTTAGGAACTGGTCGCGGCTAGGTTCGTAGCAAGCGAGTCAAGGTGGTCATGTATTTTTCCGTCCAACGCGGGTTTTTGTGTGAATTTGATTAAAACTAAAAGCCTAACCTTGGGACCCCGACATCTATCGCTTTTTGAGCCATGCCAAATGTGTGAAAGGCTCAATAGCTGTATTAGAATTTGCTTGGTCCGCCCCTTGAATAACCCCATCTTGTAACCCTGTGAGTATCTTGGATTTCAACCACGTAAGGATGCTTAAACAAGTTGCGTGTGACGTCACAATCGTGACGTCAATAGCTCCGTACGATCTCCATAGAAAAATTCGTTTTAGAAAGAAACAGATACAGTTGCATTAAAACAGCTTTTTTTATTCGATGACAAGATATCACTTGATTGCGATCTCACCTGATGGTAAGTGACGATGCAGTCTAAGGCTGAAATCTATAGACCTCACTCAGCTCAGACTCAAGACAGAATTAAAACGAGACAGATTTATGTCAGAGCATATCTGTGTCTCGTTTTAACCTCTATCTTAAGTTAGAGCTCTATAGATCTCAGCATGGATCAGCAACAAGGGTGCGGACTGAAAACTGAAAGATCTTAGCCTTAAGTCGCTACGAAGACAAAGTCGGGGCGCCCTCTACAATAATAATCAAGTAATACATACGAGTATTAAGCTATTGCATAGCTTCTATCGCGGGCCAGCGTGGAGACCGAATCCAGAAATTCCTTAACGAAAATAACCCGACACGGGACTCCTGTACGGTGAGCCGCTAGATGGCGCATTTTTTATCAACGCCATCTAGCGGTGAGCCGTTAGATGGCGTTGATAAAAAATGCTATGCAATAGCTTTACCGCGGCAGTCCCCGAGTGCCACACGTCTTTTTTTTTAAATTTATTTATTTATTTTATTAGGGTTTACAAACAGTATGCCAGTCTTTACCCGGGCTACTCTTCAGCCACGCGAGCGAAGCCACGGCTAATAACTAGTTTGATTTATAATTATTTAATTCTAGACACGAAACTTAGTAATAGTTCTGTTGAAATCACAAAGTTCAACCACAATTTTAAGTGAAGGTTGAAAAGCTTGTTGTTGTGGTTGTGATTGGAGGACAAATCGACAAGCAAATACATTTTGGCATACATAATAATATTAAGTAAGGATTATCAGGGTACAAAAAATACATGAATTAATCTTATTGGCACAAGAGAAAAACCGAAAACTAAATACTACTCGGTACTTATATCTAAGCTAATTCCGTCTTAATTACAATTAACATCATTTAATTACAATTAACATAAAAAAGACGTTAATTTAACTAACTTTATGTTTTAAATTATATTTAGTGGTTTCTAATCTAATTTTATTATCTAGATTATTTATTAGGTGCGGGATCTTTTTGCACTGGTGCGTCTACCATATTTAAGATTACGAATAGTTATTAAAAATAGTTTTTGAAATGGTTTGTGTTTGAAATGAACGTTGGCTGCTGAATGCTACCCCGCTGAATGGCCAAACTTATATGGTGGCCGACCATACCGGCATATGGTACCAGTCGTTCGGTCACCAGTGGACTCTTAATAGAGTCTAATCTAATTATTTATTAGCCTCTTTGACTCTATATTTTGTGATTTTAATTAGTGTTCTTAAAAACTTTTAAAACAGAAACACAATTTTGTGTCCATGAACCATTCTAAAGAAGAAATATGCCTAGAACTCAGGCTGCGTTGCCCCGCTGAATGGCCAAACTTTTAATATGTTGGCCGAAATAACTTTCAGAACTCTGGTCACCAGTGGACTTTATTAAACTCTTTGATACTAAATTCTGTGATTTTAAGTAGTGCTCTTAAAAACTTTTAAAAAAGAACACAATTCGTGTGTTCATTAAAAAAATAGGAACGTTACCCCGCTGAATGGTCAAACTTATATGTTGGCCGAGGTAACTTCTACTAGCACTCTAGTAGACTCTATTACGGTATTTGACTCTATATTCTGTGATTTTAATCCTAAGCAAAATTGAATTTGTTTATAGAATAGAATTTTTATTTATTATTATTATTTAGCGATAATACAATGTCAGATGTAATATTAAAAAAGAAAAATAAATAATTTAAATAAATGTCATAAAACTAACAAATGTCATACACACCGTACAATGTCATGTCAGTCAAATAAACCACCCCTGGTTGCCCCCAGCCCAAAGGTTCCCATCAAACTTCCCGTTGCACTATTGTCGTACCCACTCCTAACACAAGCTTTCCGCTTATTTGGAGGGGATAGGAGGATATTAGTCAACTTCAGGTTGCCTAATATTCTTTTTTTTAAAAAAAAAAACTCGCCGCATTGCCACGTTGTACGGCGATTGACAACCTTTGGACCAGGTAAGCCCCAGAGTGTGGATGGCAGCCCCTGATTTTAATTAGTGCTCTTAAAAACTTTTAAAACAGAAACACAATTTTGTGTCCATTAAAAAAAAAAAGAACTGGAACCATTCTAAAGAAGAATTAATATGTCTAGAACTCTGGCTGCGTTACCCCGCTGAATGGCCAAACTTTTAATATTTTGGCCAAGATAACTTTCAGAACTCTGGTCACCAGTGGACTCTATTAGGTAAGACTCTTTGACTCTATATTCTATGATTTTAATTAGTGCTCTTAAAAACTTTTAAAACAGAACACAATTTGTGTGTGAAAAAAGTATTGGAACTAGAAAATGTGCCAAAAATGATTGCGTTACCCCGCGCTGAATGACCAAACTTATGGACCAAGGTAACTATCAGCCCTCCGGCCACCAGTGAACTCTATTAGATCAGACTCTTTGACTCTTTACTCTATGATTTTAATTAGCTTAAAAACTTTTAAAACAGAAACGCAATTTGCGTCTCCATTGAAAAAAAAAAAACAGATTAAAACCGCCATACCTGTTCAGGAATCCAAGTCTCGATTGCACAATAAAAAAAAAACAATAAAAACCTATCCACACGTGTAGATTTCACAGATTCACAAGTTAAACTGAGATCACACGGCGGCGAATAATTCCGAGCCGATCACTATGAATTGATTATACATATAAAATCATTTAAAACTCGAACTGGTCGAATAAATGTTAATTATATTTGGCGCCATTAGATGCGAGCGTTTGGTTCGGACGTATGCGATGTGAGCCGTTGCCGGATTTAAAAATAATATTAAAACAAAAAATCCGCGAACACTGGGTCTGTGTGGAACGCGATGGCTAGCCTTGTCGTGTGGATTGACGGGTGGAGTTCCGTAGGCTTATAGGTGGGTAACTTTACGTAACATGTGGATATTCATTCAATAGAAAATGTAAGAATAACATTTATTATTCTTGTAAAAATTCTTTTTACAAAACCGACTTTAAACGCCACTACCAAGTTTATCAATTATGCCTATGAAGAGTTCCCTCGATTTCTCCAGGATCCCACCATCAGATCCTGACCTGATGACAATGGGACCACCTGGGAAGTATACCCTTTCAAACAAAAAAAGAATTTTCAAAATCAGTCCAGGCGTCTTCGAGTAATCGGGGAACATACATAAAAAAAAAATGTTCCGATGAATTGAGAACCTCTTCCTTTTGTGGAAGTCGATTAAAAATAGAAAATAAATCGGTCTTAAAACATAATATGATGTTTTACTGCAACCATGTCCGTCTCTTTCTAAAACGAAATTTTCTATGTACAGAGTGTACAGAGCTACTCGTTCGTGACGTCATGATTTAGTAGCGTTCTCTTTGTCTTAACAGGAAACTTAAAATTTCTATCTATATTTTCTAGACTTTTGCCTGAATCCAGCGGCTCCCTGCGACTTGTTTGATGTCGTCGGTCTACCTAGTGGGGGGGTCTGCCAACACTGCGCTTCCCGGTGCGGGGTCGCCACTCCAGCACCTTGAGACCCCATCGACCATCAGCTCTTCGAACTATGTGCCCCGCCCATTTCCACTTCAGTTTCGCAACTCGCTGAGCTATGTCGGTGACTTTGGTTCTCCTACAGATCTCCTCATTTCTGATTTGATCTCGCAGGGATACTCCGAGCATAGCTCTCTCCATCGCCCGCTGAGTGATCCTGAGCCTTCTTATGAGGCCCATAGTTATCGACCGTTTTTACTTTCATTGAATTATTATTACAGCTGCTCTAGTAGGAATAAAAACTCAGAGATAAGATTTTTATGAAACCAGGCTTTGTAACTATTACCTCCGGACTTCATTGAATAAAACCTTGAAAATTGTATCAAGATGGGTAAATGCTTTGAATAATTTATACTTTACCATAAAAATCTTGTAAATTACACGCTTCTGTAGTTGTTTGAGCAATCGACCTAGTTCGGGATTTGTAAATATAGGCTGTTTGTTTAGAAATGT
The DNA here is from genome assembly GCA_933228805.2 of Hipparchia semele. Taxonomy (NCBI): domain Eukaryota; kingdom Metazoa; phylum Arthropoda; class Insecta; order Lepidoptera; family Nymphalidae; genus Hipparchia; species Hipparchia semele. The sequence continues at coordinate 5,730,879 of OW121736.1, forward strand.
GAAGGACATACTTATTTTAACAATTGATTGCGCTAGGTAAGCAACGTTCACCCAAGTCGGATGGGTGATCAACTTTAAGGAATTCAACCTATTTATACTTATAATAAAACTGTAACGGGACGAATTCTGTCCATTAAATATATTTTGAAAATTTTAATCGGAGGATGCTTTATTATCGATACTGATACATATTTTTTTGAATCTTTTGTCTGTCTATCTGTGCCTGCATCACGGGAAAACTATTGAACGGATTTGAATGAAACTTGGTACAGTGGTAGCTGTTACTCCGGGTCAATATATAAGATACTTTTTATCCTGATAAACAATAAGATTTATCCGAAATAGGGGATGAAAGTTTTTGTTGATTTTGCTCCATAACTTCATCAAACCTAAACCGAATTTGATAATTATTTTTTTATTATAAATTGTGTACTATTAAAAATATTTTGTCCAATTTTGGTGAAGATCTGCTAAATATTATCGGAGATAGAGGACATAACTTCTCGCGGATAGGAGCAAGCCACTCTAAAGGTTTTCCACGCGAAAGAAGTCGCGGGAATCAGCTAGTAAACAATAATCCTAAATAACAAACAAGTAATCGTTTTAAAAGGCTGTTTATGTGGTGGTTTTCAGCGCACCCCCGCGGAACCCCGTATCCCTTCTCTCAAATGTCATCGTTCAAGGTCAGCGCGCGACACCCAACAAATGTCATATGCAAATATCATGGCGGCACCGACACACGTACCGCCTACATATATTGGCTGTTATTATTATTATTATATTATGTATTCATTACTTGCTACTTTGTTTCAAAGGTAAGTCGGTTGAAACAAAAACGTGTAAGATGGACCGCGACATAAAGAGATAGGCGGGAAGTGAAGTATTTACATTTTCACTTTTTTAAAACCCTACAAAAGGATCATCTTGGACACACTTATATCTAAGACGAGCCTAGGAATCACTCCTTTTTTCTATTTGTTTTTTGGCATACCAACATTCATTGCCTCCAAGACTTTAAACGGCCGCTTCAGACCACCACCCACCACCACGACGAACCACCACGACCCACCACGAGCCGAAGGTTCGGTACCCAAAGGATGCCAACAGGACCCTATTACTAAGCCTCCGGTGTCTGGCCGTCTGTCTGTCTATCAACGAGCTGTATCTCATGATCCTTCATACTAGGTAGATACTTGAAAATCTCACATGAAACTAACTCCATTTCACGTTCATGTTTTGTGGCGGGTAACATGGACGGTGTAAGAGCATTCCACATTTTAGGGGTGCGTTTCAGGAATGTTTATGTAGTGCGAGTCATAAAGTAAGAATTCCGTAATGGTGCGAGTATTTTTTTAAATATATTTTTAGCGAGCAAACGTGCAGGCGGGTCACCTGATGTTAAGTGATTACCGCCGCCCATGAACACTTGTAGCACCTGAGGCACCACCAATGCGTTGCCGGCTTTTCAGGAATTTGTTGGTCCACTCCTTGAATAACCCCGTGTTATAATTGAATAATCCTATGTTTTAACCTCTTGAATAGCCCCATGTCGTAACCCTATAAGTACCTATGTTGAATTTCAACCTCGCAAGGATGCTTAAACAAGTTGCGTGTGACGTCAATAGCTCCATTCACCATAGAAAAATTCGTTTTAGAAAGGAACAGCGTTTTTTTGTTGAATGACAAGATAGTCACTGACTGCGATCTCACCTGATGGTAAGTGACGATGCAGTCTAAGATGGTAGCGGGCTAACTTGGAAGGGGTATGGCAGTATACAATCAACCCATACCCCTAATCTGTTTCTACACGTCATCGTACTGGAATGCTAATTCACTTGGTGGCACGTCTTTGACCATAGGGTGGCAACTAGCTACGACCAAAGCCTCCCACCACACAATTGCACTGAGAATTCTCGGCGGTGTGCGGTTCGGATCCCGGTTGTTCTGTCATGAAATTTCCTGACAGAAAAACCCAATACATTTTTTGACCCAAACCGGGATTCGAACCTGTGACCTCGTAATCTAACGTAATAAGTAGCTTTGCTAACGATTTTTTCTCTGTGTAATAGGTAAATATTTCTCAATAATTATCACTAATTAGTCGAGGCTGTTCGTCGCTCGATTAACTACTGGCCTTGTCGATATAATTACTTCGACGTAACTAAGCAAAATGATTTACATTGATAGCGGATTCACGATCGCACTATCATCATCAAATGGCGGTAGATCATCATTTGACGATCAAAAAACACTTTATACAAGTATAAATTGAAAATTTTAAACACCCATGACATGTGAAATAAAAAAAAAAGACGTGTGGCACTCGGGGACTGACGCGGTAAAGAATAGAATAGAATAGAATATCGTTTATTCATTGACATGTACAAACACAAATTAAATAGGTACACTTAAGACTTACACATTACAATTGCTTAAAATATAACTAGAGGTATCTACTATGTATCATGCCAATGAAAGGGTCCTAGCTCAGCTCAATGCTGTGGATACAAATATGTAACCACAACGCTGTTATAAAGCTATTGCATAGCATTTTTTATCAACGCCAGCTAGCGGCTCACCGCTAGATGTCGTTGATAAAAAATGCGCCATCTAGCGGCTCATCGTAGAGGAGTCCCGTGTCAGGTTATTTTCGTTACGGAATTTCTAGATTCGGTCTACACGCTCAAGGCCCGCGATAGAAGCTATGCAATAGCTTAAAAAATGTAATTCGCCATTTTGTGGTGGCGGCCATCTTGGATTTGAAATTTGTAATAGTATTCTATTAGTCAATCCCTTTCATTTGATATCCATATTGAGGGAGTTGTGAAAAATTAAAAAGTTTATTTGAAAATAAAAATCTTTCTTTTTTTTATTCGATGACAAGATAGCCCTTGACTGCGATCTCACCTGATGGTAAGTGACGATGCAGTCTAAGATGGTAGCGGGCTAACTTAGAAGAGATTTGCCAGTGTACATTCAACCCATACCCCTAGTCGTTTTCTACACGTGCCGGAACGCTAAATAGTAACTAGCGACGGCCAAAGCCTCCCACCAGATAAAATTTTCTTCTATTCTAAAAATTCTAATTATTTATTTCATGTAGGTTTAGGTAGTGTATCTACTTAGATTTACGAAACTTTTCAAGGCTCGTATAACGAATAAATGCAAGGTTATTATGAGCTATTAATCGTGTTTTAATGTTAAACCGTAATTAAGTATTCGAAAATTGAGAAAATGATCTAATAGACTGTATGTAGGTATGTAGTTTATCTAGTTAGTGTAGTTTATGAGACCCAACTCCTCAATCCTGATGCTGCAGAGGTACTGCCCCCCTAAACTGTGTAGACGGACGAAGTCGCGGGCGTCCGCTAGTGATAAATAAAATTAGTATTTGCAAAACTAGTTTCAAATGCTTCTAGCACGGTGCGCGGTGCTGCTGGCAAAAGAATGTAATACTAATAACATCAGCTGGTCGCGCATACATTATACATTAGCTACCCGGATGTCTGTGTAGGGCAGGAGCTGGCGGCCGCGAGTACGGTAGATAGATAAATAAATAAATAAATAAATAAATAAACATTTATTCAGCTTACACAAAAAAAATTCAAATTAGGTACAGAGTTTGAGTAATACTAAGTGAGATCTATAGACTGCACCCCCACTAGATAAAATAAATAGATTGTTAGAAATTATGTGAATAATTGTGAGCGACTTAGAGATTGTACACTAATACAGATAAAATTGACTGAGTTAACGTATTGTAATATTGAGAAAACATTTGATTGAATGAATTATAAGGTATCAATACTTATTCATTCAATCAAATGCACAATATGTATCCATAAAATGTGTGTAGCTTTAATTTAATGATAATTAAGCATTAAAATTGCTAATATTATTTATTAGGGTTGTGATACACATTTTTGTTTCTTAGAATAATAATTAAGATATTGTTTCTACTGATGTTGATTTTTGATGTAGGTAGAAACTTCATTAATAGCGAACTTCATTCAAAACAATGTTATAAAAGCGAGAAGATCAAATTAGAGGCAGTCATTTTGTACAGAAACTTCGACGAATAAACATGTGAAGTCGGACTCCGAGTTGTATTCTTTACCGGCTTCTAATATCAGAAGCGGGATACGTTGAACGCAGATAAGTATTTTTTTTTTTACTCTCTTTTTTTAATGTTCTATGTATGAATGTATGTAGGCATATATGTATAATATAAAATATTAAAAAAAAAAAAAAAAATAATAATAATAAATGCATAGCACATCACTGTATTCAAATATTTCAATATTTCAATATTTCAATTTCAATTTCAATACTAAGTGAATTAAAATTTGTGTAATATATCATTATAATATTATAATATAGTATAAAGTATAATAGTATAATATCATATCATTTATATTTTTATTTAACTTTATTTGTGATACCCATATAGGATAAGAGTACCCACCCAAAAAAAAAAAAAAAAAAAATTTTAAGCTACCTGCTTTTTCAATTAATTTCCAAAATTTAGATTTTTTTTTTAGTCACACAAAATTCTTATTTTTCAGCTATGGATTAACAGACAAGGGAGAAAATGCCGAACACTGCCTTCGGGACCAGGGTGACTGGAGAAGACACCGGAGGTGCAGTTGGCGACGCAGCCGCAGGTGCGGCCGGGAGTGCATCCGGGAGTGCATCCGGGAGTGACGCCGGAAGTGAAGCCGGGAGTGAAGCCTGGAGTGAAGCCTGGAGTGAAGCCGGGAGTGAAGCCGGGAGTGAAGCCGGGAGTGAAGCCGGGAGTGAAGCCGGGAGTGGAGCCGGGAGTGGAGCCGGGAGTGGAGCCGGGAGTGGAGCCGGGAGTGAAGCCGGGAGCGCGGCCGGGAGCGCGGCCGGGAGCACGGCCGGGAGCGCGGCCGGGAGCGCGGCCGGGAGCGCGGCCGGGAGCGCGGCCGGGAGCGCGGCCGGGAGCGCGGCATGGAGCGCGGCCGGGTGCGCGGCCGGGTGTGCAGCCGGGAGAATTAAAGTCTGGTACGTTGAATGATGATATTAATGTTGATATAAAAGCACTATGAATCAATCTCAAAAATTACATTATGACGAAAACACAATTCAATAAGTCTTAGAAGAAATACAATTCAGTGAACCACAGATATTATTTTGAACCGACTTTCAAAAAGGAGGTTATTTTTTACGTACAAAATTGAGTAAAATTAATTGGAAAAAAAAAGAGGGTTTGTCAACTGTAAACAAAACATTAAACAATACAGATTACCTTCAATTTACTAAACATAGCATAATCGTAAAGAAAATCACCACATTAGACGTCAATGTACTCAACTGAACAATTTTAACTAAAGGAGTTCTATCTAGCAAAATCCATCAAAAAAAAAACAACGTAAAATCCAACAAAAACGTAACATGGCTATTGGATCAGAAAAATAACACTCATAAAGCTTTATAAAAGAAAAAAAAATGAAATATAAATGATAATGATAAACTTGTAAGTTTCAAGATGTAGGGAATGATGTAGTTTAATTCGAGAAAATATCCTAATAAACTAAAACGATCAAATGATAAAATCGATAATTACAGACGTAAAAGAATAGCTTATCAAATTTTAGGTAAACAAAATTTGAATTGAAAACAGAAGAGGTAGATTCTTTTATTATTGCATAGGAAGTTTGTTCAAAATTCTTTTCTATAAGTGAAAATTTTATAGAACTCCCAAATAATAATCACAAAATTAGGTACCTCATTATTCTGTAAAATTATAAGTTTGTAATAATATCAAATCTACTAAACAGCTTATTCCTTTTCATATTCGAGGTGTTTTAAAACAGAAATTGGTTTGTCCCAAGTTGTAATCACTGCTATTTAGGCATTTAATATTGGTATGTAGAAGGTATATGAAAAGATAATAATGGTAAAGCTTGAATTACATAGGGATTAGCTACATCAACAGTTAATCTAGAATTTAAAAATAGATAAATATTATATCCTCAGCAAAACTAATCAATACCGCAGAATAAAAGCATTCCCAGTATAGTTTACGCATGGGCTGATTAATGCCCCAATTAAATTTCAAAAAGCATTATTTAAAGTAGTGTCTTTTAAGAAATCTCTCCTTGATTCGGAAAAATAACTTTTCTAGATCTAATATCGATTACTTATACTTTGAGATTAGTAGTGAAGATATGAGATGAAGGCCAAGCTAAAGTAGAAGCTTTAAGTACCTAACTTAACTTTTCTTGTGCAACTAAGGTGCAGGAAGTTAAATAATCTATAGACCTTCACAAAATATTTCTGGGTATTCATTTGATAGCAGAACCACTAATTAATCTAACAAAATGTCATATATATATTGGAAGGTGGTGATAGTGAAATATAAAATGGTTTGACTCTAAAACTCGATTAATTGAACGACTTATTTTGGCTTATTATACTATAAATAACCATGAACATACTATCGAATAATATCTCCCTAAAACTTAATTTATTGTAGTCTAAAAACTATGCCAGATGACCAAAAATTATTGCAGGCTTGTGATTTTGAAACTTCAGCTGTAATTGAATCATTAGATTTAGATTTTTTTATTTATTTAATAGGCCTATCTTTACAATATTGTAACTGATTGTAAAGCTCTTAAGGCACCTTTAGAAAAAAAGATACATTTTACCAATATAATAAATATAGTCTAAATAAATAAGTAAAACACGGGCAGCTCTCAGTAGGAACCCGACCCCTGGGTCAGTTCAATACTCCACTCCGAACTTTATCGTTGTTTACACCGATTATTTATTTAAATACAAAATACATTTTAAAAAAAATTACACTGTAATATTATAACCATACAGTGTCACAAAAACCGATACTAAATTATTTACATTTCATTCGGGAAGTTTTGTTGGGTAGTAATTATAAAACCTAAACATAAAAATCTGGATAATGTTAAAGAACATGAATTGCAAGAAATATTCGGTGAATAAAAACAATAAATAAATAACTAGTGGTTCGCCCCGAACTGGGACCTCGTGGTATCCCATAATTCTGTTTTCTCGATGGCAAATACAGAACCATCTATTAGCATTATTGTGAAGCTATAGAATCTATAAGCATTAAAAGTTAAATGATTTCATTTCTTTATAATATTTGTCTGGTTTTGGTATTTGTTGTTCAAGTACGGGATATAACTGAATTTGCGACCGGGTTTCAAGTTCTAATATTCAGATCCAATGGACAGGTGAAGCTTTATATTAGGCCTTACATGTTCTAATAACACAAAGATATGAAATAGGTGGAATTAAGAGTAGGAGTAAAAAAAAAATTAAATGGTGATTAAATAATAATATTTAAATTTAAATTAACTTTGAATTAGGCTTTATTTGTAGTGCAACTTTCTGTTCTTTTAAACTTTTATTAGTAAGCTGTATTTTTTTTTTTGGTAATCTGTAATTTATCTGTGTAATATTGCATTTTTAATTAGGTAATTGTTTTGTTGGTAATTTGTCTGTCATCGTAATCCGAGCGACAACTAAAATTAAAAATTTTGTAATGGTGGTGAATTGGGCCCCACGATACAGGTATACCTAGTGTGGGTCTCAATGGATATTATGGTATTCACTGTTAATGTTGTTTTGCTAAATAAATATTTTTCCATTTTTCATTTTTCAATAAAGTATAACATAGTGAATTTTATAATGAAAATATGCTTTCAAATCCAACGCAGAACATAGATGAAATTGAATAAGAATTTAGTAACTGTATTGTACATAAATTAGAGGAAAACTTCCAAAGTTTACTCTGTATTAGTTCTAAAAATGGGCAAAGTAGGAAAATATTGCCAGTATAATTAGAACCTTATAAATTAACTAAAATATTAGGAAATACACATAAATATAAATAGGAAAATATAAATATATGTATTTATAAGTTATAAGTTATATATCAAGTTCAAAGATAGGCAAGAAAAAGTATTGCAGTGTATCAATTGAACAGATAACTACTAAACCGTTGACTAGTACCTACACTCATTAAGCATGATAATAGTGGTATATAGATAGCGAAGAGATTGAATGATTGCTTATAATTATATCAACATTAATAACATTACAAACAAAAAAAAAAAAAAAAACAAATATGTAAGTCCTGAAGAAAAGTCCAGGCATTATATTAACAAATAAAAAAAAAAAAACTGGAAAAAATCCAGGCATGAAATAATATATAAAATAAAAAAAAAAAAAAACTGGAAAAAAAATCCAGGCATGAAATAATTTAAAAAAAAAAAAAAAAAAACCTGGAAAAAAAATCCAGGCATGAAATAATATAAAAAAAAAAAAAAAAAAATAAATAAGAAGGTCCTGGAGAAAGTTCCAGGCGTGAAATGAAAGTGAAATAAATATATTAAGATGTAAATGCATGATTGAATAATTAAAAAAAAAAAAAATAATAATAATAATAAAAAAACCAAAAAAAAAAAATCGGTACGTTAAAGCACTGATAATAAATAGATAGTAGACATTAAATAGTACATCTAATGTTTATTATATAATTGCGAATCAGATTTAGTAATAAAAAAAAATATGAATTGATTTAGGGAGAAAGTTAGAAACTTTTAGGTCTGTATTGTAATAAAAATAAAATGTAGTTTTTGAAATATGGAATTTTGAAATGTGCGCTAGCGAGTGTCGTCTATATACGAGTGAGCGGAGCATTGTCAAATGAGAATTTTAAATGTCTGTAAAATCGTAACTGCTTGGTTTTTCTTTTTGAATGTAACAAAAACTAGTATTTGTATACTGTAACAAATTTTCAAGCTGGTTTGCATACCTATTGACATTATGTTATTGATAATTTTTTTTATTATTATGTAATTAAAAGTTTGAGGACAAACTTGTAGGTCAGGAAGGCCGAATGTTAGAAATTATGTGAATAATTGTGAGCGACTTAGAGATTGTACACTAATACAGATAAAATTGACTGAGTTAACGTATTGTAATATTGAGAAAACATTTGATTGAATGAATTATAAGGTATCAATACTTATTCATTCAATCAAATGCACAATATGTATCCATAAAATGTGTGTAGCTTTAATTTAATGATAATTAAGCATTAAAATTGCTAATATTATTTATTAGGGTTGTGATACACATTTTTGTTTCTTAGAATAATAATTAAGATATTGTTTCTACTGATGTTGATTTTTGATGTAGGTAGAAACTTCATTAATAGCGAACTTCATTCAAAACAATGTTATAAAAGCGAGAAGATCAAATTAGAGGCAGTCATTTTGTACAGAAACTTCGACGAATAAACATGTGAAGTCGGACTCCGAGTTGTATTCTTTACCGGCTTCTAATAAGATAGATAAAATTCAAAATTTATTTATTTCATGTAGGCTACCTTGTAGCCCTTATGACACGTCATAAATCTACCACCGGTTCGGAATGCAGATTCTGCTAAGAAGAACCGGCAAGAAACTCAGCAGTTGCTCTTTTCAAAAAAATAAAATAATTTTGCAATAAGTAACCAAACTAAGCTATGTATACAGTGCTTCCACAGTGAAGCTTCAAAAATGCAATACATATAATCCAACACATGTCAACAGGGGAAGACAAAGCAGACCCATTCCCGATAGATAGATAAATAGATAGATAGATAGATATAAACTTTATTGCACACAAGAAAGAAACAAAAAATACAACTTAAAACTACGCATGCAAAGGCGGCCTTATTGCTACAGAGCAATCTCTACCAGGCAACCATTGGTGATAGGAGTGAAATGATGTGTGAGGGTAGTATGGTGCAACATAAAGGTATATTATTTAAGCAATATACCTACATACTATATTAGGTAGCTTTGGTACTGACTGGAAACGCTTGAAAATATAGATACGCGATGTTTCAAAAACGTTGCTTCATACTCAAAGATGAGATGTGGTCTTAAAACTGGGAGGCCTCGGGTTCGATTCTCGGCGGGGGCATTTGGGAATTTTATAATTTCTGAATTGTCTCTGGTCTGGTCTGGTAGGAGGCTTTGGCCGTGGCTAGTTACCACCCTACCGTCAAAGATGTGCCGCCAAGCGATTTAGCGTTCCGACACAATGGCGAGTAAAGACCGATGAGGGGTAAAGGTTGAATGTACTCTTTCATACCCCTTCCAAATTAGCCCGCTACCATTTTAGACTGCATCGTGACTTACCATCAGGTGAAATCGCAGTCAAGGACTTTCTTGTCATCGAATAAATAAAAAAAGGTGGAAATCGCTAAGAATAGTTTTTTATTTTTTATTAAAGTGTTAACCTACACTTAAAGGAAATATCCTAATAGATTTATAATCCTAATATATCAAAAATATGGGGTCTTGGAAAAATTAGATCGACAATTGTAATGTGTCGCTACTAGATGTCGCTAACAGTTGCTATAAAACTTAAATAAGTAGATAGTAGATACATATCACTCATTTCGTGGCTGACGCGTGATTCAATTTGGCTGTAGTGTAACGCTTGACACACTCAGGGCGCGATTCCCGAAGAGATGTGGGTTCGAATCCCGCCGGCCTCGAAATTTTTGATATGTATTAAATCTATTACGCTAAGCATAGGCTCTTTTTTTTAATTTTTGTTGATAATGACGATCATGCAGCTTCCAAGACCACATGCAGCTTCCAGGCGTCATCTCCTGGCCTATAACATCACAATAAGTTGAACCGTTGGCGTGTGATGACGTCACCGACGTAACGGCCGTCGAATGTAAGACCTTCAACTTAAGACTGGCTCTAGCGCTATGTACCTATTTGATTCGATTTGGAGGTAAAATGTGGAGATTCACTATCGATAGATTAATGTATCTATTTTAGGTATATTATATACCTAATAATATAAAAAAAGACCTCGCATCGGGAACCGCAGTGTTGGCAGACCCCCCACTAGGTGGACCGACGACATCAAACGAGTCGCAGGAAGTCGCTGGATTCAGGCGGCGCAAGACTGAGGCCTGTGGAGGTCCATGCAAACGACTTATGTCCAGCAATGGACGTCGATCGGTTCATGAAGAAGAAGATAAAAAAATATTTTTAAAAAACCTACTTCAAACGCCACTTAAAAGTATAAACTAATTTTTAGTTTGTACACGTATGTTGAAGTCGGGCGGACCTAAATAGAAACGATGAAACCGATGTAAATAAATAAAATACATGTTTCACAGATTTTGAAAAATCTACCCCAAAACTAACTGATTGATCTATCACCACACAGTTCAAACCACTTTGCATATAGTTTTGCATACATATAGCTATGATGACGTAGGCATCCGCTAAGAATGGATTTTTCAAAATTCAACCCCGAAGGAGGTAAATAGGGGTTTAAAAAATCGAACCTAACGTGAGCGAAGCTGCAGGTAAAAGCTAGTATAATATATCGAAGTATTCTCTTCTCACCTTAGACCTGAGATCATCAACACTTGAGCCAAAATCAACTGAAAAAAAAAAAAACTTTAAAATACGAATTCACATATCTCAACTCTTTACTCATCTTATTATATTTTTTTTAAAGTTTTAAAAAACGTTTGCTTTGGTATTTAAAATGCAAATAAGTATTGGGAACATTAAGTAAAACAGTTTGGTTCCGTATTATCTATACATATAATAAAATTGTAGAAAAGTGGTGTCTGTACAATGGAAATATATAAAAAAAAAGTAGCAGGGGTTGTTATGATATCGATGCCGAACCCGAAATTGTAATTAATATTTTTTTTGTCTGTTTGTTTGTTTGTCTATTTATCTGTTTGTCTGTTTGTCTGTTTGTCTGTTTGTCTGTGTGTTTGTGCACGCTAATATAAGAAACGGCTTATTCGATTTAGATACGGTTTTCACTAATATATTGTAGTAAGCTTCACTTAACATTTAATGTTTATTTCATGTCAATCCGTTCATAAATAAAAAAGTTATGTCAATTTAAAGAATCACGGCGAACATTTTTAACGTAAAGAGTACGTACTACACGCCTCGCGCCTGAGCGTCGACGGTATATGTAATTCAAAATATGCTGCCCGAAAAGTCACTATTCCACGCGAACGAAGTCGCGGGCACAGCTAGTTTATAAATAAATAAATAAATAAATTACTAACTGATTACCGCGACATTGTCCGCGTGGAACAGTTTAGAGTGGCTTGCTCCTATCCGCGAGAAGTAATGTCCTCTATCTCCGATAATGTTTAGTAGATCTTCACCAAAATTGGACAAAGTATTTTTAATAGTACACAGTTTATAATAAAGAAAGAATTATCAAATTCGGTTTAAGTTTGACGAAGTTATGGAGCAAAATCAACAAAAACTTTCATCCCCTATCCCGAATAAACCTTATTGTTTATCAGGATAAAAAGTATTCTATATATTGACCCGGAGTAACAGCTACCACTATACCAAATTTCATTTAAATCCGTTCAGTAGTTTTCACGTGATGTGCGCACAGACAGACAAAAAAAAATTAAAAAAAAAATTGTTTTGGGCTCAGTATCGATAATAAAGCAACCTCCGATTAAAATTTTCAAAATCTATTTGAAGACTCCTCGGGAAAAACAATGAATGTCACTTTTTTCGTGAAACTGAGCCTTTAATGCCATCTGTTACTAAAATATAGAACTAAACTATATTTTTTGATAAAGTCAAAGAACATGTTTAAATAGTAATATGTTATTTCAATATTTATACAAAATGAGCATAAAATGAAAGAAATATAGACTTTGAAACTATAAAAAGTTTTTATCTCTTTTTAATCATCTTTTGACATTCATTGTTTTTCCCGAGGAGTCTTCATTTAATGTACAGAATTCGTCCCGTTACAGTTTAATATGGGGGCAACAATCGGTGCAATTTTGTGCCGATTAATCTCTATTAATTTGAGCAATGGTTTTCGTATTTCACCGCGCATCTCCGCTGAACACCCAGGTCCCGTGGCGCTGGTATTCGGCCGCATCCGGCGCGGGGAATCATTTGAATATGCCATCCATCGTTTGCGAGCAACGTTCACATTCTTACTGCAAAAAATGCAAAAGTCTTTATTTGTTGGTTTGTCCGTCAATCACCCCGCTATAGAACTAGATTTATGTAATTTTTTGCATAAGTATCCTTACTAGTTCTTAAAACTGGATTTGTGGATTGAGGTTTTTTGATTCCCGCGGGAAGTCTCTTATTTTCCGGGATAAAAAGTAGCCTATGTTTTATTACAGATCTATCTCTGTAAGTAACAAATTTCAGCCAAATTGGCGGCGTGATTGAGATGGATGTCGTGGATCCATCCATACATCCAAACTTTCGCGTTTATAATATTAATAGCATAATTCATAACATTTTCAGTTTTTAGAATTTAGAATATTTTATATAGGTTTTAGGCCGTACCTACCAATAATATCCTTTTAAAGCTAAAAAAATTTAGAGAAAAATTAGATGTAATTCAAATGTGTTCAGGCATTTTGAAGTTACTGTGTAATAACGAAATTCACAACCCTGTGTAATAACGAAATTCACAACCCTGAAAACGTTAGGTGCACTCCTTTTATGGGCAGTTGCGTAAAAATCTGAAAAATCTCAAACGTCATACTGTTGTCAGTCCGCCATCTTGTTTTTTATCTGTCGCTAACGGAATGCGAGGCTTGGCCGCTCAAGTTCTACGTGCAATAAAAAGATTAAGTTCAACCGGTCTGTCTAGACTTTAGACTTAGGTAAAACCAGTGCTAAGAGCTAATGAAGATATTTCATTTTATATATCACATCACACTAATATTATAAAGCCGAAAGTTTGTATGTGTGTGTGTATGTTTGTTATTCTTTTACGCAAAAACTACTGGACCGATTTGGCTGAAATTTAAAATGGAGATAGATTATACCTTGGATTAAAACATAGGCTACATTTTATCCCGGAAAATCAAAGAGTTCCCGCGGGATTTTAAAATCTAAATTCACGCGGACGAAGTCGCGGGCATCAGCTAGTTTAAATATAACATTAGTATTGGTCATCAATTAATATTAACTAACTACTCATTTCAGTTGGGATTTTTTGAGGTTTGGCTCTCTACTGTTTCCTTCTCCAGTATTGGACCAATTTAGAAGATATTTTATATACTGAATGAGAAGGATATATACTGTGCTCCTATGTTTTCCTTTTTTCGTTAATAGTTGACGTACACTAGGCCTCTATTGACAGCGGTTTAAAATAGGCAATTTTGAGCATTTTGTGTGAGTTCTAGTGCTTAGAAAAATAATGTTTCTTCAAAAAGGTAAACATATAGAGACATAGAAGACGTTGATATATATTTATTTAATTGTAAAAAATAATTTTTCTACTGTCATTAACCAGGGAAAACTGTATACATAGCATAGTTTTGTTACCTATTGTAAAAAACTTTTTCTTAAAAGAGCAACCGCCGAGTTTATTGCTGGCTCTTCTCGGCAGGAAGGGCATTCCGCACCAGTGGTAGATTCATCGACGATTCAAAAGCACTTGTAAGAGTTTATTTGAATAAAAAATATTTCTATTCTATTCTATTCTAAAAGGCCGCTCGCATTTCGTCTTAAATGACTCAAACAGTCTCTTACTCCTAGACTATATGCATAAGGTAAAACCAAATATCACTAGTAGCTAGGACTAGGTCATTTGATGTGGGCAGCGTAATAGTTCGTTAGATATATCGGCTGTTTGCTATTTTATTTATTTATTTAATCGTATGGCTGTTTGCAATTAAAACGTGTCATTTTTAACCGACTTTAAAAGAGGAGGAAGTGAAATGAAATGAAATGAATACACTTTATTGTACAGCACATTAGATAGAGAAATAAAAGAAATAACTTAAAATAAATTATGTAAATGAGAGCACAAATGGCGACCTTATCGCTAAGAAGTGATCTCTGCATGAAAAGAGCAACTGCTGAGTTTCTTGCCGGCTCTTCTCAGCAGAATCTGCATTCCGAACCGGCAGTAGAGTCATGACGTGTTATAAGAGCTACTTTTGGCCTACATGAAATAAATAATTTTGAATTTGAATTTAAATTTAGCTTTTCCGAATGTTTTAAGTATCAGTTTTTATGCAGATAAAATATTTTTTATGCAGAAATTAAATTAAAGACAAGCTGCTCGTACTCTATGACCTTACCACAGTACAATGTACGTTTAGAGAAAGACATGTTCACCTTACGACCATCTTACGACACGATTGCTTGTCGTAAGGTATGTTTTGACTCCGAAATTCCTGAGAAAAACCTGGTTTTATCCTTTCACTTTTCTGGTGTGAGGCTTGGTCGTGGCTAGTTACCACCCTACCGTGAAAGACGTGCCGCAAAGCGATTTAGCGTTCTGGCACGATGTCGTGTAGAAACCGATAAGGGGTATGGGTTGCATGTACACTGCCATATCCTTTCTAAGTTAGCCTGCTACCATCTTCGACTGCATCGCCACTTAGTATCTGGTGAGATCGTAAGCAAGGATTATTATTATTATTTTTTTATTCGATGACAAGATAGCCTTGATAGGACTATCTTGTCATGAAACGAAAAATAAATAAATAAATATTTCGCAGTCAGTTACATTCAAACCAAGCCAAAAAAAAAATTAATCAGTCAGATAACTTTTAAATCCTTACTAATATTGCGAAAGTGTGTTTGTGTGGGGTTTGTCCTTTAATCACGCAGCAACGAAGTTACGGATCGACGTGATTTTTCACATGGGTATAGTTGATAACCGAGATTTACAAAGATAATAAAGTAACATTTGAATTCATTAATTATTTATTGACAAGTTTATTATTTAATACAAAAATTATTATGATCGTTTGCGGTCCCGCTGGTACCGGGGATCCACGGGATTAATGATCTCAGTCCCGCGGGTCCGCGGGGCTGAGGTTTCAATGCGGGATTGGATTCCCTAATTGCAATCGTTATAATGTAGCGATCATTTTTAGATAATCCCATAACAGTATCGTGTCGTGTCGTATCGTGTTGTATAAGAGCTCACGACGTTCGACTAGGCGAGGCGAGGCGGCGTGACGTCATACATACCTGAGAAGAGGTTCTTAGAAGGATACCCTAACAGCGACTAAGAGCTACGAAGTTTTCGAATATGGTATTTTTACCCGCCTACGGCAAAAGGAAGGGTTATGATTTTAGCGGTCTATGTATCGTATGTAATGCGTATCGAAGTATGTTACACCGTAGCACTTAAACATTTGAACCGATTTTATTGAATGAGGTATTTATTTATTCGTTATTATGATCCGGGTGACATTTTATACAAACTAATTAATTGGATGTTAACTAGTAGGTACTATATTATCCAATTTTCCGTGCAGTTTCGTGTTACAGTTTTTATACTTTTTCTCGTTTATTAATCGATTATATTTACTTAAATTGAAGAGATAATATCATACGTTGCGGTGTCGCTGCGTTGTTTCTGCGGCTTCTGTGCCCCGTGTTTTTTAAAAACCCCATTAAACAGATTTTAAAAAAAATCTGTGATATGCCATTATACGGTTATTTATTATACACATGTTATACAATTATCGCTTCAGATGTTTCAACAACCACGACATTCAATCCAAGTTCTATGATTAATTCGTGTAGGCTAATTTGTGGTTCGACTCTTATCATAAGTCATCACTCTTGACTCTACCATGGGTATGGAAAGCAAAAGCAAAAAGAGACTCTTCTCTGGAATCAGTACTATCACAATATCTGCCTGCATCCAGCAGCTGCCAGCGACTCGTTCACAGATCACTAGGACTCGTTTGAATTTGTAGTTCCCCTAGTAAGAGGGCTTCAAGCGTTGCGTTTCCCCTTGCTGAGTGCTTTTCCCAGCACTTTGGAAAATAATATAATATAAATTCTATTTCTAATTTCACTCTCACCACCTGGGTGCCTGGAGCTAGCACTTCGACCATCCGTTGTGCCAGATCTTTTTTTCCACGTACTTTGAAACTGTGGAACCAACTTTTTGCGACGTTGCTCCCACTAAATTGCAACATGGGGCGGACCAACAAATTCCTGAAAAGCCGGCAACGCATTGGTGGTGCCTCAGGTGTTACAAATGTTCATGGGCGGCGGTAATCACATAACATCAGGTGACCCGCCTGCACTGCTAAAATATTTTTGAATAAATGCCTTCTCCAATAAAAACAAGAATTATTTTTATTCGTAGCTGTTTGTGAATCAACGGTCTCATCATTCAAGGTTGTAAAAATTACCATTTTTGGGACAAATCATGGGCGCGATTAGAATTTCACGACGATTGGGTAATATTGTTTGTTAGTTTTGCAATCGGTAATTTGAGTTTTAAATCGATTCAACAAGTTTCTTTATAAGGTAGATAATAAATATTAATTTTCCATTTTAATGTTTTTTTTTAATCAATTGAAAACTAGGTTTAGAATAGTAAATAAATAAAGTACCTATTAGTAGATCAATATTAATAATTCCATTTACTGCTCTCTAGCGTCGAGTAGTAGTAACTATTTATTTTTTACTCGGTGTTAATGACATCTAGCGGCAGCTGTCGGTACTTTCACTGTTAATGACATCTAGCGGCGAGTAGCTAAATTTCATAGTGCCACATTTTTTTTTAAAACAAGCAGCAACAGATGGCGCTCCAATTTTCGCGATGGACGTTTTGCGCATGTCAAAATAAAATGTCATTCATAATTCATCATTTTATTTTGTGGAATCATAAAATCGAGTGGATTTCGTGAAAATACACGGACGTGGTTAGCTCCAGTTTCGGACATGAGCGTCTATCCGCCGCGGACCATTGTGTTCTTCGAGTAGCGTAGATTATAAGTGATTTTCATAAGTTAGGTTTAGACCAATATGAATTTTCGCAGTTCCCACTGAAAAGAAAATATCACCAAAGATCTTTCCCAGGTTTTCCAGGTGTTAGGAAAGTGTTTATAGTGTTACACTGGTTATGCGATGGATTTAAAGTGCTAGATTTTCCAACCCAAATAGTGATCAGTGGTTACAGTTTTCTATTTCAAGACTGCAAGTATAGGGTCTAAATTTACTTCTAAAGGTGATGTGATATATTGCTTTGGGAGAGAGACGCAGAAAATTGCGTAAGTAATACATTTTTTCTGCTATTAATACTGTACTGTTATGGTTACGTTAATTAAAGCTAAGTTAATACATAAAACTGTTAACAGTGCAAATTATATGTACCTACTTGTTTTTACCATTAAATACTTAAGTAATTACGAACATAGACATTTTTCCAAATTTTGTATATCGTATATGCACAAAATAATATTTTCAATATGAAAGTTCATTCTATTAACAATGGAAAAACGCGCCATTTGCGCTGGACACAGTCGTTTCTTCAACTGTAGAAGAAACGCAGGAACAAAACAACACCAACATGCAACACCACACAAACTCTCCAAAAAATACTCTACGTACATTTTGCCCCAATACAGGAGCTTTCGCCCTGATGCAGGGGATATCGCCTCAATATAGGGGCATCCTCAGCAGATGTTGACTCAACAATGCACAGTTGCAAAGGTGCAACTGTAGGCTAATTATTCTTCCGTCAACCCTATTAAAGTATTAATATTATAAATGCCAACATTTGGATATATGGCTGGATGGATGAATATTTGTTACTTAAATCCGCAATGACTGAACCGATTTGGCTGAAATTTGGCACGGAGATAGATTATAGTCCGGATTAACACATAGACTTTTTAACCTGAGAAATAAGAGAGTTCCCATGGGAATAAAAAACCTTAATCCATGTGAACAAAGTTGCGGGAATCAACTAGTATAATAAATGCAAAAGTTTGAATGTATGGTTGTTTGTTACTCAATCACGCCGCAACAACGGAACAATTGACTAATATCAGCAGAATCAGCTTTCTGAACCGGTAGTAGAGTTTCTACCTGTTATAAGTGCCACAAGTTGGCATACATGAAATAAAGGATTTTGAATTGGATCCCTCGAGGGATAAGGGCTCGAGCCTTTTTTGTAGAACTATGAAAAAGGGTACTCGAGTCTATCGGGGATCCAAGAGCTGGCAGCTACCTTGGCCAAAGAATTAGTTTGGTCATCCAAAGGGGCAATGCTGCCAGCATCTTGGGTACTATGCCACACTGCAGTAACTTCTGTGGGGGTTTAGATTTTATTTAGTTTTAATTTATTTATATTTTCATTTTATTTATTTCACTAGCTTTTGCCCCCGCGACTTCGTCCGCGTGGAATTAGATTTTGGGGTGGAATTTTCAAAAACTGTGACACACGTACTTCTTTATTTTTAACTGAAAGCTCAAATACCAACTTTGATGGAAACAGCTTGAAAAATGACAGAGTTTCATATAAACTTCCATCCCCTATTTAAACCCCTTAGGGGTGGAATTTCCAATAATCCTTTCTTAGTGTGCGCCTACGTAATAAAAGGAACCAACTGTAAAAATTTCAAGTTTCTAACTTCAGTAGTTTAGGCTGTGCGTTGATATCTCAGTCAGTCAGGACTTTGAATTTTATATATATAGATGTGGCTTCCAGCAACCTGCGGCTGTTATGACACGTTAAGACTACCACAGATTTGATTATTTGTTGATAGATTCTAACACATACAGTAGAATCCCGATTATCCGGACCTCGATTATCCGAACATCCGATTATCCGAACTCATTCGTGATCACTCAAAAGATGTGATTGATTACGTCAAAGGTCAATAACAAGTTATTTCGAACCAAAATTTTAAATTACATAGGTACTTTGTAATTCATTTGCTTTGAAATCGATTATCCGGATTTTCGATTATACGGAATACCCCTGGTTTTATTTGATCCGGATAATCGGGATTCTACTGTATATACACAGATGTTTGCCTTAAAAAATGCCAATGCCTCTTGCTATAAAAGTGAATTTAATATTCAAGAAATGCAATAAAATGTTTAACATTAATATGTTAACTTGTAGAAATCCTACTTCATATTATAATTGCAAAAGTTAGGATAGATGGTTGTCTGGTGGGAGGCTTGACCGTGGCTAGTTACCACCCTACCGTCAAACACGTGCCACCAAGCGATTTAGAGTTCCGGCACAATGGCGTGTAGAAACCGATTAGGGGTATGGGTTGAATATACACTGCCATACCCCTTCCAAGTTAGCCCGCTACCATCTTAGACTGCATCGTCACTTACCATCAGGTGAGATTGCAGTCAAGGGCTATCTTGTCATCGAATAAAAATAATTTTGCTTTTCACAGTTATGTTAGAAGTAGAATCCGCTAGAGACAATTTAGAAATAATAAATTACTAAATTGCCCCCGCCGGGAATCGAACCCGAGACCTCCCAGTTATAAGACCACAACGCTCACCACTGCGCCAGGGAGGGAGGGAGGGAGGTGTGTACCTGGGAATGAACCCCAGACACCCAGAAAGAGGGGGAAATGTCTTAACCACTAGGCTTCCGCTTCTAATAAATATAGTGATATTTATATGTGAAGCTGCTGCAAGAGTGGTTATATAAATAGAATCTTTTGAATGTTATTTATTGCTATGGAAGTCAGATGGATGCAATCGTGAATAATGATTGACACACAGACATACATACATACTCTTAGCATCTACCTATCTGCATATAATTATATTATTATAATATTTTTCCTCATAAGAAATTGCCCTGTGGATTTTCCGTGTATTTTTCTTCACGCCATGACTTAATGGGGTAACCATCCTTATATTATAAACTAGCTGTTGCCAACGACTTCGTCCGCGTCAATTTCTGTTATTATGATCGCGATTAAGAAGTTTTTAAAAGACTATATTTTAAATATGGATGATTTTCCCCGTTTTTGCAACATTTTTCACTGATGCTTCGCTCCTATTGGTCGCAGCGTGATGTTATATAGCCTAAAGCCTTCCTCGATAAATGGATTATCCAACACAAAAAGAATTTTTCAATTGGAACCAGTAGTTCCTGAGATTAGCGCGTTCAAACAACTCTTCAGCTTTATAATATTAGTATATAGATGTGAAACTGTGTTTATTGGTTTGTCCTTCAATAACTCTGCAACAGAGCTACGGATCGGCATGATTTTTTGCATGGGTACAGTTGAGAACCTGGAGAGTGACATAGGCTATTTTTTATTCCGGAAAATTAAAGAGTTCCTGCGGTATTTTAAAAACCTAATTTTTTATTTAAAAAGAATATTAGGCAACCTGAAGTTGACTAATATCCTCCTATCCCCTCCAAATAAGCGGAAAGCTTGTGTTAGGAGTGGGTACGACAATAGTGCGACGGGTGGGATTCGAACCTGCGACCTTACAGTTTTCAGTTCGCACCTTTAACCGTTGGGCTATTGAGGCTTAAAGTAGAGCTTAGTTTTTTTTTTTTTTATTTATTTATTGATTAAGATCTGTACACAATAAATACATTTGATTAATTTATATGTA
Source organism: Hipparchia semele (assembly GCA_933228805.2). NCBI lineage: Eukaryota > Metazoa > Arthropoda > Insecta > Lepidoptera > Nymphalidae > Hipparchia > Hipparchia semele. The sequence continues at coordinate 5,752,310 of OW121736.1, forward strand.
GGAAGTAGAACAAGTAAAATAGTAGGTAGTTGTTACTAAATTCCGAAAGTTTCTGGAGCCATTGCCTTTAATCAAAGAACCTAGATGGTGAAGATAGCCCATGACGGCATGGTGACACACCACCATGACCTTTCGGTGGTGGGTGGGGTGGTGAGGCCAGGTGAAAGGTCATTTAGTCATAGCTGATTCACGCCCGTTTACACCCTTATCAAGATCTCCGCTGATTCACTGGCGCTAAGCTTGCCAATGCCAGGACTATTGCCGTGTGTGCAATAGCCTTTATTTATTTACTAGCGGACGCCCGCGACTTCTTCCGCGTTCCTGAATCACCACAGTTTAGGTTGGCAGAACCCCTTCAGCATCAGGATTGAGGAGCTGGGTCCTGAAATTGAACGATGTAGTCTTTACTTGGTTCCTACAATAACTATTCATAATCAACAGTTCCTAAATCCCCACAGTTTAGGGGAGCAGTTCCCCTGCAGCATCAGGATTGAGGAGTTGGAACCCGAAGTTTACATGGGACCATCTCGCAAAGTTTTTGTGTCGATTAAAAAAAGATTCACGCAAATCGGTTAAGAAATCACGGAGATATCGATATACAGAGGTAGAAAAACACAACTCCTTCTCCTGCTTTTTCGAAAGTCGGTTAAAAAAGTAGCCTATACAATGCCCGATAATATCAGCTATCTACCAGTGAAGGTCACGTCAAAATCGGTTCAGCCGTTTCCGATATTAGCGGCAACAAACAGACAGACAAAAATTGTAAAAATTGTTTTCTTGTTATAAGTACCGTATTTACTTTCGTATGCAGTTAGTAAATAGCTGTTCTTTTGATATTACAAACAGACACTTCAATTTTATTTATTTGTATAGATTCGACGATCGACGACCTCCCTGGCGCAGTGGTGAACGCTGTGGTCTTATAACTGGGAGGTCTCGGGTTCGATTCCCGGCGGAGGCAATTTAGGAATTTATAACTTTTAAATTGTCTCTGGTCTGGTCCGGTGGGAGGCTTTGGCCGTGGCTAGTTACCACCCTGTCGTCAAAGACGTGCCGCCTCCAAGCGATTTAGCGTTCCGGCACGATGGCGTGTAGAAACCGATTAGTGGTATGGGTCGAATTTACACTGCTACACCATCTTAGACTGCATCGTCACTTACCATCAGGTGAGATTGCAGTCAAGGGCTATTTTGTCATTGAATTAAAAAAAAAAAGATTTTATCACTTTTTGCACAACTTACCATCAGGTGAGATCGCAATCAAGGACTATCTTGTCATCGAATAAAAAAAGAGACACCGCAATGTGGTAGTGACGACGCGTTGCGGCGCCGCAGCGCATCGCTCAGATGCCGAAGAACGCCACAATCGACTATCGACTAAATATAGTCGAGTGCAAGTTCCGAGCCAATAAATCTGTCTTGTTTAGATTAAACACTCGGGATTGTATATCTATATATATAAAATTCAAAGTCCTGACTGACTGACTGAGATATCAACGCACAGCCTAAACTACTGAAGTAAGAAATTTGAAATTTTTACAGTTGGTTCCTTTTATGACGTAGGCGCACACTAAGAAAGGATTATTGGAAATTCCACCCCTAAGGGGTTTAAATAGGGGATGGAAGTTTATATGAAACTCCGTCATTTTTCAAGCTGTTTCCATCAAAGTTGGTATTTAAGCTATCCGTTAAAAATAAAGAAGTACGTGTGTCACAGTTTTTGAAAATTCCACCCCAAAATCTAATTCCACGCGGACGAAGTCGCGGGGGCAAAAGCTAGTCTGTTATATCTCTAAATATATAAAAGGAAAAGGCTGATTATATCAAAATCAAAATTTATTTATTTCATGTAGGCCAACTTGTAGCTCTTATGACACGTCATAAATCTACCACCGGTTCGGAATGCAGATTCTGCTGAGAAGAGCCGGCAAGAAACTCAGAAGTTGCTCTTTAAAAAAAAAATTGACAATAACAAAATTATGCTATGTATACAGTGTTTCCGCAATGAAATTTCAAAAATGCATACGTAGGTACATACAATCCAATACATGTTAAGAAGGGCAGACAAAGTAGACCCATTCCCGTTGGTGGCACCCGTTCCCGACCCGACTGATGTGACTGATTGACGGACTGACTGATCTATCAACGCACAGCTCAAACCACTGGACGGATCGGGCTGTTAGGCATACCGTTAGCTACTAAGACGTAGGCATCCGCTAAGAAAGGATTCTTAAAAAATCAACCGTTAAGGGGGTAAAATAGGGGGTTAAAGAATCAAATTTTACGCGAGTGAAGTTGCAGAAAAAATATATAAATAGAAGGAGAAGGTGTCTAACTGACTGACTAGAATAGAATAGAATAGAATAGAAATATTTTTTATTCAAATAAACTTTTACAAGCACTTTTGAATCGTCAATGAATCTACCACTGGTTCGGAATGCCTTTCCTGCCGAGAAGAGCCAGCAAGAAACTCGGCTAATTGACTGATCTATCAACGCACAGCTCAAACCACTAGATGGATCGGGCTGTTTGGCGTACCGATAGTTATTACAACGTAGGTATCCGCTAAGAAAATTTGGAAATCCGGATTTTTATCCGGGGATAAAATAAAAACTGAAAAATCGAACTTAACTTAGCTATCAAAGCTATAGTTGATACAGGTCCCCTCCCTATCACACAGTCGACATTGACCGCCAAAATGCGAAGCAGTGATGTAACTGCCCCCACTAATGGCGGGCACATATTAATACAATTAGACGAGTCGAGACTAGGGATGTAAAGCGGTAATATTACTTTCGTAAAATTCGGTAATTTACCATATTTTACGTAAAATATAAATAAATTACGTAAATTACGGTAAAATTGGGTAAAATACGATTTAACTCTTACTAACAAAACTATTGTGACCCACACTTTCGCTTGATTTCGTGGCATAATTTACTAAATGCACGTTTAGTGCAGTCAGTCAAAACAATTCAACTGATCGCCGATCGGCTTGCCGAATGCTCACTGTTCAGTCGGAATGGCAACAGCGCAAAACATAAAGGCAAACTGCACTAAACGGCAACGTCGCATCGTGCGAGTCGCGCCGTGCGACTCGCAGTACGTAAGTATGTTTCAACTACACGCTCGTCTCACCCCCCGCTATACTTTTCAGCATACATACGTAGCCGGTAATTTTACCGTAATATATATAAATTACCGTAAAATATCCGTATTTTACTAGCTTTTTCGGTAAAATTACGTAATTTTGCAACCGTAGTCGAGACTAAAGTAAAGCAATGAAACCTTCGATGAAAATCCTTGAAAATGTTATCGATATTGATAGCAATAGTTACAGGTCCCCTCCCTATCACACAATCGACATTGACCGCCAAAATGCGAAGCAGTGATGTAACTGCCCCCACTAATGGCGGGCACATATTAATACAATTAGACGAGTCGAGACTAAAGTAAAGCAATGAAACCTTCGATGAAAATCATTGAAAATGTTATCGATATTGATAGCTATAGTTACAGGTCCCCTCCCTATCACACAATCGACATTGACCGCCAAAATGCGAAGCAGTGATGTAACTGCCCCCACTAATGGCGTGCACATATCAATACAATTAGACGAGTCGAGACTAAAGTAAAGCAATGAAACCTTCGATGAAAATCCTTGAAAATGTTATCGATATTGATAGCAATAGTTACAGGTCCCCTCCCTATCACACAATCGACATTGACCGCCAAAATGCGAAGCAGTGATGTAACTGCCCCCACTAATGGCGTGCACATATCAATACAATTAGACGAGTCGAGACTAAAGTAAAGCAATGAAACCTTCGATGAAAATCCTTGAAAATGTTATCGATATTGATAGCAATAGTTACAGGTCCCCTCCCTATCACACAATCGACATTGACCGCCAAAATGCGAAGCAGTGATGTAACTGCCCCCACTAATGGCGGGCACATATCAATACAATTAGACAAGCAGAGTCTAAAGCAATGAAAAACCTTCGATAGCTATAGCTATAGTGGGGTTAGTATAAGATTTAACACGATTGATCGTATTCGTATACTATGACATTAGTCACAAATTCAGTACAACCGATTTAAGTTTGGAGCGTATCCGAATAGGTAAAAGTATAAGAATGCATGCACGAAATTAAACTCCAATTCAATGTTGTTATAGTTCATTTTACTTTGACGATAATGTCATAGTATACGAATACGATCAATCGAATTAAATCTTATACTAACCCCACAGGTCCCCTCCCTATCACACAGTTGACATTGACCGCCAAAATGCGAAGCAGTGATGTAACTGCCCCCTCTAATGGCGTGCGATGACGCCCAACACTATTATTACATTATTGTGATGATTGACAGGACGCATTTGCCAAACGAGTGAAATGTATATTAAGATAAACATGAACTTGTTTTGAACTCTATAAATAATAGATTTTTTTAGATCCGTGGCACATCTCCGCGGTAATAATGTTATAACGAAACCGCTGAAGCTTTGTCATGATTTCTCCGTTGTATGGGACCAACGGGAATGGGTCTGCTTTGACTGCCCATCTTGACATGCGTTGGATTGGTGTACCTACGTATGCATTTTTGCATTTTTGAAGCTTTATTGTGGAAGCACTGTATACATAGCATAGCTTTGTAAAAAAAAAAATTTTTGAAAAGAGCAACTGCTGGGTTTCTTACCGGCTCTTCTCAGCAGAATCTGCATTCCGAACCGGGTGGTAGATTTATGACGTGTCATAAGAGCTACAAGTTAGCATACATGAAATAAATTAATTTTGAATTTGAATTTGAATATGACACAAAGCTACGAATCTATACCTATATAATAAAAACTAGTAGGGCGCGTGGGTGGAAAACCGCGTAGCAGAAAAACCGCGCCCGCTAAAGAGGACCGCGGTTTTTCTGCTCATCAAGTAGATTTTCATTCATTTTCAGCCAAAAACCTTCCATCTTTTATATTCTCTGAGATAGCCACCTATGTTGTACAACCGCCATCTTGAATCCACCATTTTGGATTTTTTTTCAGCTCACTGCCAATTGGATGAGGTTTAGAGTATTTTTTTTTGTTTCAGCAGCCCCCACCTAAATTAATACCCTCGCCGTGCTCCTCACTCATCTTCCAATAACTCAATCATGAGAATTCTTCTAGTATAAAAAAACTTGAGAGGTGTCAAGGGACACCCGGATGGAACGAAGTTCCTTTTTATTATTTATTATTTACAAAAAACCTGTATACACTCAACAAAAATAATCGTCGCGACACCACACTGTTCAATGCGAAATAGAAATGAAAATATCTGGCTTGCTTTCTATAAGAGAGAGAGAGACAGACAGAGAAACATGCGACGCCGCACAGCTTACAATAGCTTACTATAGCAAAAAGTGTCGTGACAACTTTTCGTAAAAATTTTTTCCGTCTAGCCCCCTTTCACAACGCGCGATAAGGAACTTCGTTCCAAAAACAAATTTCGAAAAGGAACCGAAGTCTAGCATACATTTTATAAAATTCCACCATCTTAAATTTTTTTCGATTCATCAAGTAGACCTTCGGATCCTGCTCATCTTTTATAGTCTCCGAAATTTTTATGGCCGCCATCTTGAATCCGCCATTATGGAGATTTTTTCAGCTCATTGTCAATTGGATGAGGTTTCGAGTGACTTTTGTTTGAACACCCCCCACCTATCTTCAATACCCTGACCGTGCTCCTCACCCGTTTCCGAAATTCTCAATCATCAGCTCCCTCCATATTTTTCCTCCGAATGAATTTTTATCTTCTATAGGAAACCATCAGAAATTTCGAAAAGGAAGCGTATCAAAGTCTTGCATATATTTTGTATGAAAAAAAATGCGCCATCTTGAATTTTTTTTCTATTCATCAAGTAGACCTTCGAGTCCGATCATCTTTTTCCAAGAAACCACTCTTCCATCTTTTATAGTCTCCGAAATTTTTATAGCCGCCATCTTGAGTCCGCCATTATTAAGATTTTTTCAGCTCACTGTCAATCGTATGAGGTTTTGAGTGACTTGTTTGAACAACCCATCCTTTTGTTCGCATGGTGTTAGCGATTCTATATAGGTATCTTGAAGTAATCTCCGGCGCGGCGGCTATGTGTGCGATTGTTTGGGAATCCGTCACGCCTCACGCCCGAGCGGCGCGCTGACGGCCGACGTCAAAGGTATATTTATACGCCCCGCAAATGTTACCCGTGACGCGGGCAGTGGGCAGCGCGCTCGCAGCCACCGTGTTGCCGCCCAAGTGTCGATACAGGCTCGATCAAAAGTTTCCACACACATCTGTGGAGTCTAACGGTCTCCACGGAGAGCTTACTGCTGCTGGCTGGTTTATGAGCTGGCCACTTTTATCTTCATATTCGTAGGCATTCAAACTTGGAATGCTATTTGAATATTGTTTCGAATTGTAAGTTTGAAGAGGCGTCGTAATTCATTATTCTATCAACCACCATCTGAGCCGGAGGTCTAGAATCAAAGTTATATTCTCAACTCCCGTCCACGCCGGACGTACACAACGCCTGTTCATCCAGTTTAAGTTTATCATGTTACATTCTTTTATTGCTGGATAAATACAAATGTACAATAACTAGTGTGACACGGTTTTCGTTTGAATAGGTCTCAATTTACCTATACATCAAACGTCTTTATAGGCCCACTTTATCTGGTCGGGTGACAGCGTCGCCAGTTTTCAGTTTTCATTCGAAAATTCATTAGTTTCACTTTTAGCTACTGGGCCAGATAAATGTTTGTGGGGCTGTAAAAATTTCTTTAAAAAAGAATTTTATTTCACTAGTGCCATCTCCTAACGGAGGTTGACAAACGTTTAGGCTAAAAGGTTTTAAAATGCGGTTTTGGTAGCAGTGCAGTCAGGGCGCGCTTACATAAAAATTATAAATTCTTATAAATTCAGAATTTATGAAGCACATGAGACAGACAGACGGACAAGTGCAAATGCACTGAAGTAGACATAGACATTTTTGCTTCGCTGGGTCAGTAAATCGTCTTTAGTTTCGTTAGGTCTTAGTACATTGGAACAAGTTGAAGAAAAACTTCAAATTAGTACGTATTAGGTATTAGTTTAGACTTTAGTGTAGTCCGACTACGTAAAATTGGATATAAAATTTGTCAAATTGATTTTGTTCGTATAAAACGTAGCCTATGTCACCCGGATCATAATAACAAATCGATTGACACCTCATTTATCAAAATCGGCCCAGTAATTTAGGCGCAACAGTGGAACATTACACATAGACTGCTAAAATCATAACCTTTCGTTTTGGCTTTGCCTTAGTCAGGTAACAAAAGGGAATAGAGCAAATTATTAAATTGTAAATTATTGTTGGATCCAGAAAGTTTACGTTTCCTCTTAACCCAAGCTTGAACGGCAACATCTATTATGTTACGTTCGTTGTTTTCTTTGTGATTGTTATTTGCGAAAATTATTTTTGTGACGTCAAAATTACAACATTATTATTCAAGGAGCGGACCAACGAATTCCTGAAAAGCCGGCAACGCATTGGTGGTGCCTCAGGTGCTACAAGTGTTCATGGGCGGCGGTAATCACTTAACATCAGGTGACTCGCTTGCTCGCTAAAAAAACTCAGTTCAGTAATTAGTAGAGTTTGCTCTCCGAAGCAAAGGGGTGACTCACCGCCAGCTTCCTAAACTAAACCCTACTTTCTAAACCCGGGCTAGTATGAGAATTTCTTGACATCAAAACCCAATATATTTATTGGCCCGATCCGGAAATCGAACCCGGGACTTCGTCATTCGTCAGTCGGACATGTTAACCGCTAGACCAACGAGACACTCTATTTTATTTTATTTCTTGTAAGAAAATCAACAGCGATTTAGAACAATATTAAACTTAAGAGCTAATGACAATTGTATGGCCAATTATAGATTTTCTCAAAATTAACTTCAGAAAAAGATACCTTTTGTAAGAGTGAATAAAATAATAACATAAAAACAAATTGGTAGCCTAAGTATGTCATGCTCACTTAAACATTTCTGTGGTGGTGTCGTGTGGTGCGGGTTGTTACGTTCCCTCAAATATGGTTGAGCGAAGCAATGGCTGGATCATGCGTCATGCTCGTGAACGGGTCCCACCAACGGGAATGGGTCTGCGTTGTGTCTACCCATGTTAACATGTGTTAGGTTGTGGTAGGTGTGCATTTTTGAAACTTCTGTGTGGAAACATTGTGTGTATAGCCTAGTTTTTTTAACAATTGTAAAAAAAAAAAAATTTTTTTGAAAAGAGCAACTGCTGAGTTTCTTGCCGGCTCTTCTCAGCAGAATCTGCATTCCGAACCGGTGGTAGATTTGTGACGTTTCATAGGCGCTACAAGTTGGCCTACATGAAATAAATAAATTTTGATTTGATTTGAATTAAAACATGGAGCTTGGAACATAACTAATGAGAACAAAAAATTACAAAATAATTTGAGTAGACAGTACCGTAACGCTAATCACATCGTTGCCTCCATCCTTGACGACAGGGTGGTGACTAGTCACGACCAAAGCCACCCACCAGACCAGACCAGAGACAAGAGATTATGAATTCCCAAATAGCCCAGTGAAGTCTTAAAAGCTTGCTAAAGAAAATAAACAAGTGCCATTTCCACAATCGATCCGCTTTTCCTACGTGTTAGATATTACGTTAGGTTATATTTATTATTGTAACCTATTTTTAACCGACTTTAAGAAAGGAGGAGGTTCTCAAGTCGTCGGAATCATTTTTTTTAATTATTTTTTATGTATGTTCCCTGATTACTCGAAGACGCCTGGACCGATTTGAAAAATTCTTTTTTGTTTGTAAGAGTATACTTCCCAGGTGGTTCCATTGTCATCAGGTCAGGATCTGATGATGGGTTCTTGGAGAAATCTTCAAATTTTATAGGCACAATTGATATACTTTGTAGTGGCGTTTTTGTAAAAAGTCGGTTTTGTAAAAATAGTTTTTACGCTTAGCGGCACGACTTTGACGGTAGGATGGTAACTAGCCACGACCAAAAGCCTCTCACCAGACCAGACATGATGCATTTCGCGCTTATTTCACTCCCATTCCGCTCAATACGCTAGCATCTGTCGCGTTTCGCACGAGGTTTCGGGCATGTTTTAATTCATCGCTTAGTCACGATCGCGACCAACCAGACCAGAGGCAACTCAGAAATTGTAAATTGTCAGATCGCCCCGCGCCGGAAATCGAACCCGAGACCTCCCAGTGGCGCTCACCACTGCGCCAGGGAGGTCGTCAAAATCTGTGTATCGTAGTTTCAGGAGGAATGCTGCGTGTCGTGGATTTCATTCACGTTGCTTCAGCGGATGACGTCTTTCAGCCGCGCTATATTTACATTCCGCCATTAATAAGATTACGATATTCGCGTCCGTTCGTTCAGGAAATACCGGAGATCTATTCATCGCCCGTAGTGATTCTAAAAGGGATGGAAAAAAAAAACAGAAAGAAAGAAAAAGCATTTATTTGAGACACACAGCACAGTTAATGATAGAAAGAGATCCAAAACAAAAAATAAATAAATATGTGTGGTCCCAAAATGGACTCCACTCAGCATATGCTATCCCTGTGATAAAAGCACAGGCATAGCGCTGGTCTTCCGTGGATCCAAACAGTTTTTTTTAATTTTATTAATTAGTTCAAATTGATTTAAACAAGCGTTTTCTTTGTTCTTTTTAGTTTAGAGCATTAGTTAGAAAATATTAAATATATTTAATATTAGTATTTAATTCGATGCCTTAACATGGGTAGCCTAAGTATGTCATGCTCACTTAAACATTTCTGTGGTGGTGTTGTGTGATGCGGGTTGTTACGTTCCCTCAAATATGGTTGAGCGAAGCAACGGCTGGATCATGCGTCATGCTCGTGAACGGGTGCCACCAACGGGAATGGGTCTGCTTTGTATCTATCCATCTTAACATGTGTTAGGTTGTGGTAGGTGCGGATTTTATTGTAAAAAATTTTTTTTTGAAAAGAGCAACTGCTGAGTTTCTTACCGGCTCTTCTCAGCAGAATCTGCATTCCGAACCGGTGCACAGTGGTCTGGCGCTCTAACTAACGCGGTCATAAGTCCGTTTATCACTAAAATGTTTATTAAATCGTTATAAAAGTCCTTGTTTTGACAAAAATAATAATATAATGTATGAATAGACTAGTTACTTTAACAAAATATGTATTATTTATATTAAAAATCTTAAATTCTAAAAAAAAAAAAGAAAAATTTACTTGACACAGTTAAATAAAACATTCTATATATTGTAAAACATTATATATCTGACAAAAATGTTGTTTATAATTTATAACTTATTTATTTACATATTATTTAATGACTTAGGTACATTAGATATTGAAAAAAAAATACAATGTTGAAGTAAAATAAAAATAAAATATAACACAAAACATGAACTAAAAATAATTTTAAAAAATATATAGTCGTGATAAGACATGACCTAATAAAAATTTACATCTTTAAATCTAATATTTTCCGTTGACTCCGTTTGTTACAATCACTAAATTCCTTTCTGGGTCTTCCAATATTCGAACTCCCTTCTTGTGGCACTTTCTCTGTGGACGAGGACGCGCTGGGGGTGGCACTCCTCGGCAAATCAACAGTTTCAACCATTGCTAACCATTCAGCATGCTTTTGCACTAAATTTTCCTTGCATCTGTTAGCTATTTTCCAATATTCCAATAACTTCTTATTAATGTACTTCACACGGCTATGGAGATTTTTAATATCAACATTTTCTGAATCCGGCACCATTTCCAGTAAGTTTTCCAACATATGATTTGCCCTTTCATTCTGAGAACCACTAATTGTGAGCCAAATCTCCATAAAATCCATCTGTAAAGAAGTTAACTGGTAAAAGGTACCTTAAACCAATTAAACAAATATTTTTCATTTCCTTGCTCTTCGTGTTATAATATTATTTAAAAAAAAACGGGCAAAAACGGGCAGACAAATGATATTGTTCCTTAAACTACACTACTTTAGCTGTGTAACCATATGAAAATCATTAGGGGCTGATCGGGGTAACATAGTCAAATCTCTTAGTGAAAATACAAATTGCTAAAATAATAACTCAAAAAAACACGCATGGCTTTACACCTAAATTTACCTGAATTTAAGGTATTTATATTAGCAAAAATAGAAAAACATAACAGTACATACCCTTATCAGTTAATTTCATAATGTTTTATCAGGTAAATAATCATCAATTCTGAGAAATTTCTAAAAAACAAAATCACTTTCAAGTCGCGTTAAGCAGCTAATTTACTGGTTGCACAAGATGTGTTCACTTCGTAGGTCGAAAAATTAATGATAACGTTAACTTATGCGTTACCTATTTACAGTTTTGTATTGTTTGGGAACTAGAGAGTGATTAAACAAGCAGAAATTGTAAATAGGTTGTGGTCAATATTTCAGACTTATGACCGCTCCCAGACCACTGTGCGGTGGTAGATTTATGACGTGTCATAAGAGCTACAAGTTGGCCTACATGAAATAAATAAATTTTGATTTTGATTTTAATAAAGAAAGAAAGAAAAAGCATTTATTTAAGAAATTGTGCCATACATCACGATACAGAAAGGTATATTGTCCCGACACTTCCATCTCTCAAGCATTTTACCAAAACACCCGAGCAATAGAAGTGCCGGGCTAACATGTGTCATGTGTGACACAACCCGAAAAAAAAAAGGAACCAAGTCGGAAGAGCGGGAAAAAAACCCGAAAAAAGGTCCGAGCTCAGCAAAAGCTTTAACAAAAATACCTTTAACAAAGATATTCAGCGCTGATTTTCAGCCAGGACCCAAATTATTTCAAATTAATTCGACGATATAATGTTTCATTTCTAGACTAGATCTTTTCAAATTCGTGATAGTAAATTAAAATTTACAAAAAACTCTCAATTTAATAATTATTACAATACCAATAAAAGTCCAAAAATATAACATAGCATTAGCATAGACTCAACTGGTTTTATGTCAACAAGCTATTTAGACAGACAGAAAGACAAAAAATTCAAAAAAAAAATTGTTGTGGGCTCAGTATCGATAATAAATATAATCGATAAAAAATTAGTTGTTGTATATATTTTGTTAAATATTGTTATTATTAGCTTCTAGTTTTAGGCATTTGTTTTCTTGTTTTTTTTTTTTGAGTATCTGTATTTTAGCGTACACCCTTCCCTGTGTTTGGTTATATATATATTTTTTCTTTCTCTTACCATGGGTTGCCTGGAAGAGATCGCTTTTCAGCGATAAGGTCGCCTATTGTACTCTGTATGGTTTATATGTGTTAGTAGTGTAAGTGTTTATTTGGTGTACAATAAAGAATATTTCATTTCATAAAGCATCCTCCGATTAAAATTTTCAAAATATATTTAATGTACAGAATTCGTCCCGTTACAGTTTTATTATAAGACGTATAGACAGCCACATCTCAAATAACACTCCATCCGCGTGATGTTTTTATAGGCCAACCTATCATATTATTTCCCGAACTCTCAAGCTATCCCGAAATAAATCTATGAATTCTCCCTATTTCCACACAATAAGGTCGCATTTCCTGTTTTGCTATCGTCCCTTATTCCTCCGTATAAAACAGCAAGCGTTAAATAATATTCGACTCTATTGAAATAGCTTTTAAAGTTGGTATCAGAATGCGCTATTTCCTGTGTTGCTTTCGTCCCTTATCCCTTCACCGTATAAAACAGCAAGCGTTACGTAATATTCGACTCTATTGAGATAGGTTTTAAGGTTGGTATTAGAATGCGCTTCGGTAATCCAGGGCACGGCACCCGTGCCCTAATGACCTGGAAAATATTCCGGGATGCGCTCGAGAGCCGATGTTGCACGAATGGGATCCGAGATTCGCGAATGATTATTTTATTTCCACGCGTAAGCTCTACTAGGCTGTGAGATTCTACTAAACTAATATCATCTAGTGATATTATAAACTAGCGGTCGTCCGCGACTTTGTCTGCTTCTTCAATTTATAATCGACAGTTCCTAAATCCCCGCAGTTTAGGAGGGCTGTACCCCTGCAGCATCAGGATTGAAGAGTTGGAACCCCAAATTTTTATGGCAGCATCTTGCAAAGTTTTTGTTTCAACCAAAAAAAGATTCACGCAAATCGGTTAAGAAATCACGGAGATATCGATATAGAGAGGTAGAAAAACACAACTCCTCCTCTTTTTCGAAAGTCGGTTAAAAAAGTAGCCTATACGATGCCCGATAATATCACTTATCTACCAGTGAAAGTCCCGTCAAAATCGGCCCAGCCGTTCCCGAGATTAGCGGCAACAAATAGACAGACAGACAGACAAAAATTGTTTTCTTGGTATAAGTACCGTATTTTCTTTCGTATGCAGTTAGTAAAAAGCTGTTCTTTTGATATTATAAATAGACACTTCAATTTTATTTATTTGTATAGATTAGGATTAAAAAAAAAGAAAAAAAATTCAGTGAACCTAGGCCTTACGCGGTTATAGGTATATTATATAAACCCTGAAACGATTCTGATATCTGACCCTGACATGATCGGCCAGCCTTGGGTGACTCACCTTGCAAATAACAATCGAAAAACCACCTTAACACCACCCAATAGAATCCAATTTAACTATCAGCGCTCCTCGTGTACATTCTGAAAGTTTCAGTCATCGGTTCACAGGGTTTTGACCGTTATCTTTATGGTGGTAAGGCGTAAGTTGGTATAGCCGAAGGTCGTTATTACAGCCTTTCGACGGTTCGTTATGGGTACATTATTAAATGTATGAATCATCTTTAACTTATACAACATTTTGATTAATTAAGGCCCTAGAACATCCGCCGTCAAACGGTAGCCGCGAAATAGCTGAAGCTCCGGCATTTTTCTTTTTATGGCGAGAAAATAGAGCAGGCGGGTCACCTGAGGTTAAGTGATTACCGCCGCCCATGAACATTTGTAGCATCTGAGATAGCACTTGATGCGTTACCGGCTTTTCAGGGGCTTGTTGGTCCACCCCTTGTATAACTCCATGTTGTATGTAGTTAAGACTGCGTAGAATAACATGCCCGAAATCTCGTGCGAAACGCGGCAGATGCTAGCATATTGCGCGGAATAGGAGTGTAATAAGCGCCATATGCATCACGTATTCTTATAACTCGTAAGATATTAATTTTTTTTAATGGTCGTGTCTCTTAGTAATATGTATAAGAATTTTATTTAAAAATTTTGGGTCTGTAACATGCAATACTTATAACTTCTATGTCTAGTTTGACTTGTTAATATTTTATTCAATAATGTTATGTACACGTACTAGGGGTTGTTACTTGGTTCTTGATGAGCTATATATATAGGTACTCATATTTTGTATTGTTTTTAGTTTCAACCTGCTTTGTGTACCTACTACCTCTTTAATAAATTTAAAAAAAATCTCTGACTGGTCGATATCCTCTCGTTATTATCTAAAATGCATTGTTGTAGAAAGAACGCGATAAATTCAGCCAATCACCACCATTTTTTTATTTATTTTTTAATTCGATGACAAGATAGTCCTTGACTGCGATATCACCTGATGGTAAGTGACGATGCAGTTTAAGATGGTAGCGGACTAACTTGGGAGGGTTATGGCAGTGTAGGTACATTCAATCCTCCTAATCTGTTTCTACACACCATCGTGCCGGAACGCTAAATCTCTTGGCGGCACGTCTTTGACGGTAGCGCAGCTTTCACAGAACGACGCATTTGAAAGGGTTCCCGCGGAATTTTTAAGAAACCAATACAGTTTTTGGTCCGACCCGGGAATCGAACCCCGGACCTCGTCATCCCCAGTCGCGCGTGCTAACCACTAGACCGTTGAGGCAGTTAGTCGGTAAGGTGAGTCCTGCCCTGCTATCGAGCGGGGAATTTAGGTCACCCGTGTCCCGGATCGAACCTAGATTTAACTGTGTTTAAAGTCTTTGTTAACCGACTTACAAAAAAGTAGGAGTGGTCGGCGCTGTAGTCTTATAATTGGGAGGTCTCGGGTTCGATTCCCGGCGGTGACAGTTTGGGAATTTATTATGTCTAAATTATCTCTGGTCTGCCCCCCGACTCAGACCCTTCCGATAACTTATTTCTCGATCGATTCGGTTTGTTACCGTACGATAACATATATTTTCAATTCGTAAATGCTCTTGTAATCGAATGTATCTTGTCAATGTCGATAACGTAGTCGATACCGAATCGTAACCTCAAACCAAACGCTCTGAATCACACGACAAAATTTTTTCATACGAGATCGATATCTAACCGTATCGACACGGTATGTTATCGAACAGGTCTGAATCGCCCCCCTGGTCTGGTGGGAGGTGCTACCAAGCGATTTAGCGTTCCGGTAAGATGAAGTGTAGAAACAGATTAGGGGTATGGGTTGAATGTACGCTACCATATCCCTTCCAAGTTAGCCCGCTACCATCGTAGACTGCATTGTCACTTATCATTACCCGAGATCCTAGTCAAGGACTCTTCTCTTCTACTACTATCTATCATTCTATCTTGTCATCTATCTTGTCATTCAATAAAAGAAAACGTCCTGAATTCGTCGAATTTTTTTTAATGTATGTTTCCCGATTACTCGAAGATGCCTAGACCGATTTGGAAAATTCTTTTTTGTTAAAAAGAGTATACTTCCCTAGTCATCAGGTCAGGATCCTGGAGAAATCGAGGGAACTCTTTTTTTATAGGCACAATTGATACACTTTGTAGTGGCGTTTGAAGTCGGTTTTGTAAAAAGAATTTTTACGTCCAGGCGTAACAGCTCTACTATTCTGCCTTTAATTTCTTTTTCCAGATAATTCCTATTATAATTTCTTTCCTATTAGCACTAATTATAAATGAAGCCATACCAGCAGCGCACTTCGGTCGCTTAACACGGGCTTTATTTATAGAAGCTTTTCGCTTATTTGGAGGGGCGAGGAGAATATAAGTCAAGTTCAGCTTGACTAATATTCTTTATATTTTTTTAAATTATAAATACGAAAGTTAAGATATGTGGATCTATGGATGGATGTATGGATGTTTGTTACTCAATCACGCTGCAACGACTGAACCGATTTGGTTGAAATTTGGCACAGAGATAGATTATAGACTGGAATAGCACATATGCTACTTTATATCCCGGAAAATAGGCGAGTTCCCGCGAGAATTAAAAAACCTCACTTTTGAAGTGGCGTTTGAAGTCGGTTTTGTGAGAAGAATTTTTACGTTTACATTATTTAAACGCCTATTTTATCCCTGTAGGGTGTTAATTTTCAAAAATCCTTTCTTAGCAGATGCCTCTATCATAATAGCTATCTGTAGGTATGCCAAACGGCTCGATCCACTGATTTTAGCTGTGCGTTGATAGATCAGTCAATCAGTCAGTCAGTTATATATGATTCGCAGACGATCTCAACGTCGAGTGTTCGGTATAATAGCACGATTTAACCGAACAGATGTCGTGAAATAATGTCGTTAGGTCACACAATACGACCGGTTCTAACCGGACCTACTTTTTCCGATTTTACTTTGAGATGCACTAGATGTGATAAAATTAGGGGCGAAATGAATGCGGTATCCTTACTAATCACATCACACTAATATTATAAAAGCGAAAGTTTGTATGTGTGTGTGTGTGTATGTTTGTTACTCTTTCACGCAAAATCTACTGGACTGATTTGGCTGAAATTTTCAATGGAGATAGCTCATACCCTGGATTAAAACATAGGCTACATTTTATCCCGGGAATACAAAGAATTCTCGCGGGAATCAAAAACTTAATCCACGCGAACGAAGTCGCTGGCATCGTCTAGTATTCTAAATGCGAAAGTGTTTGTTTGTTGCTTTATTGGTTTGTTGGTTTGTCCTTCAATCACGCCGCAACAAAGTAACGAATCGATGGGGTTTTTTGCATGAGTATAGTTGAGGACCGGGGAGAGTGACAACAGCTATCCCGGAAAATCCAAGAGATCCCGCGGGAATTTTTAAAACTTAGTCCACGCGTTTTTTAATGTTTTTTTAAATAGATGTGACAGATTTTTTGGCGATGGCAGTTGACATGCCAAATTTTTCTTAAAATAGATTAAATCTACTATATAAAAATAAGTCGAGTTTTCCTTCCTGACACTATAACTCCAGAACGCACGAACCGATTTCCACGGTTTTGCATTCGTTGGAAAGGTCTCGGGCTCCGTGAGGTTTATAGCAAAGAAAATTCAGGAAAAATTTCAACAATTTAAGAACGCGGACGAAGTCGCGGGCGTCCGCTAGTTTGCAATAAAATGGTCTATGTAGACTCAATTTCCGTTTTAATGCAGAAATACTATTGCTTATTAATAATATAAAAAAGATTGTTGCCAGGATAAATCCTGGCACACCAAGTTTATATCTCGTTTATATTGTACCTACGAGTTACGACTATATACTATAAAATATAAAAAAATTGGAAATCCGTGTTAGTGCAATTTGGTACCGCCTCCCGGCCCAAATGGAACATGCCACCTCCAATCTTTCGAACATTCGTAAATAGTGCCCCAATATTTTATGCTAACCCTAATCGGTTTTGTATTCTAGGTTAACCCGAAAATAAACTCGACTGACCAGTTCACGACTCTTACTTTCAGTCTGTATCAGGGTTGGCATGATTAAAACGAGTTGTTGAACGAGCGAAGCGAGTTCTCTGAGTCAACTAGGGTACTGGACAGAGAAGTGTGTACGTCCAAATGTCTGTCAGAGCCCTATAACTTCAGAATTACTGAATATTAGAACGTGAAACTTGGTTGAAAATTCATTTATATCCTGTACTTGAACAACAAATACTAAAATTAGATAAATGTTATAAAGATACGAAATTATTTAATTTTAAATGCTAATAGCTTCACAATAATGCTAATAGATGGCGCTGTGTCAGTAAAACAGTTTTATGTCAACTATTATTTTTTTTATTGCTTCTAATGTTAAAAGTTAATTATTACAATAAATAATGAAAACTTTTGGGAATTATGGCGAGGTTATTATCGCGAGGTCCCAGTTCGGGGCGAACCACTAGTTTTAAAAGACATGTTTAAAACAGTTTGAATTTAAATCGTATTTTTTATCACACTTTTAAAAACACAGATTAAAACAACTTATATTATATATTTGTTGTGAATGTTCGGAGCGTCATATCTAGTACGTAGTACATTCACACCGATGGGCTCAATAGTTCAGGTGCTACAGAGGAACTTACGTGACTACAAACACACATACATACATGACTGCTAAAATCCTAACCTTCCCTTTTTGGATAAAAAGACGTCAAGGTAAGGTAAGTAAAATTTTTTAAAGTCATGGTTCGCAAATGCTTCATTTACCCCGGTGTTGTCCTTGGCGTAGCTCGTAGCTCGTAGCTCGTAGCATTGCATGCTACAGATTTCCGCAAAACCAGCTACGCCCGTCTATCCATTCAATCTAAACCACATAAGTAAAGGCTAGGGCAAGGTCGTATGGAATGCCTTCGGCATTATTTCAGTGTGAAGGGCGCACCAAGTACTGCTTGATATCTTATCTATATATATAAAATTCAAAATCCTGACTGACTGACTGACTGACTGACTGACTGACTGACTGACTGACTGAGATATCAACGCACAGCCTAAACCACTGAAGTTAGAAACTTGAAATTTTTACAGTTGGTTCTTTTTATGACGTAGGCGCACACTAAAAAAAGAATTATTGGAAATTCCACCCCTAAGGGGTTTAAATAGGGGATGGAAGTTTATATGAAACTCCGTCATTTTTCAAGCTGTTTCCATCAAACTTGGTATTTGAGCTTTCAGTTAAAAATAAAAAAGTACGTGTGTCACAGTTTTTGAAAATTCCACCCCAAAATCTAATTCCACGCGGACGAAGTCGCGGGGGCAAAAGCTAGTACTTCTATAATAGAATAGAATAGAGTAATTTTTTATTCAAATAAACTTTTACAAAGTGCTTTCGAATTGTCATATGAATCTATCACTGGACTGGTTCGTACTAATACTTCGTCCATTTAGCCGGGACGCGCCTTTACGCAGATTTAGTACTGAATATATTCTACCACTTTCTGCGGTGAGGTGGGGTAACCACGTACAGCAAACATTTACTCACTTTCGCACACTCTTGTAAATACTTAATGTCTCTATGAACACACACTATCTCAAAAGCTGTCACACTTACAAGCTGACACGTACGTTTGTACATGTACTTCGGCAGAGGGGAATGCGTGCTAAATGGTCGAAGTACTAATATTATAAAGAGAAAAAATTTGATTTTTTGTAATGGATAAACTAAAAAACTACTGAACCCATTTAAAAATTTTTTTTTATTCGATGACAAAATAGCCCTTGACTACGATCTCACCTAATGGTAAGTGACGATGCGGTCTAAAAAAAGTCTTTGTATTCAAAATCTGTCAAAAAATCACGCTCGATTAAGACTTATTTTACGTTGGTGAAGTTGGTCGTTTAAGATATTTAAAACAATCAGTAACGAACCGCCGTGACTCAGTGACGCATAGACGTATCTATGAACTTGACAGAGGCATCGGGTCAGGGACGTCGGTTCGTTTCCACTGACGCACGTCAAGTTACTGACGTTGAAGAATAACTCAACATTCGAATGTCAGTCAAGTGACAGACAAAATACTAATATTTTTAAATAATATATATTTTTTATGGTAAACAAGAGTCAATCTTCAAAATAAAAGCAATTCCGAAAAATTGTTAACATCCCTATTGCTGCAATGATGTTCTATCCGGGAAAAGTAGTGATTTTAACTAGTGATGTACGAAAAAAATCGCCGTTTCATGCTCTATGAAAACTATATCAATTGAGAAGTAAACTCACAAAAACAAAACTCTTAGTAAAATTATTAAAAAATCATGATTGATGCCCGCTACTTCGTTCGCGTGGATTAAGGTTTTTTAATTCCCGCGGGAACTTTCCTATTTTCTCTTCCGGGATAGAAAGTAGCTTATGTGTTATTCCAGACTATAAAATCTATCTCTGTGTCCTTCAGCCTAATCGGTTTAGTCGTTGCAGCGTAATTGATTAACAAACATCCATCCGTACATTTAAACTTTCGCATTTATAATAGGACTAGTTGATGCCCGCGACTTCATTCGCGTGGATTAAGATTTTTATTCCCGCGGAAACTCTTATTTCCCGGGATAAAAAGCCAAATCGGTTCAGTCGTTGAGGAAGAAACATCCAAACTTTCGCCTTTATAATATTGGTGTGATTTCGTAGGATGAACGTCCGACACTTTTGTCGTGACGTGCAACAATGCGACCGCGTCAAGTTATCGTGAGTCACGGTTCGCGATAAGCATAAAATGTAGCTTTCAAAGCTACATTAGCTTCGGAAGTGCGCTCGCGATCCGACAGATAGCCGCGCGCCGCGGAACCGCGCCGGCCGGGCTTCGCGAAACGGCACATTTAGGGTTCCCTTTGCGAGATGAAGCTGAAGTGGCAAAACTGAATACTTACAGAAATATTAATGAATTATACTTATTGAACGAGTTGCCAATAACTTGTGAAAATTAGGAAGAGGGCAGACTGACTACTTTTGGTGGCGCCGATCAGCGTTGTTATGGCTTTTAACACTAACGTGGACAACCAGCGCAGAAATCAGTGACCGAAAATCGCAAGCAGGCACGCACACACACACAAACACACACACACACGCGTACATTAGTAGTAAAGTATAAATTTCAATAATTTTCATTTGTATTTGTTTTAATATGTACTTTTTATGGTTTTTTCTAGTTTTTAAAAATTTTATATTTACAAATATAATTATATCTCTTAATTTAAATCTGTTTTAATGAAGCATAATAATAATATTTATTTATTTATCGGTAAATCTACAGCGTTTACAACACAATTTTACAGGATTATTATTTAAGTTTACCTAACAGAGAATTCATAAAACAGTATGATTATTAATTTAAAGTAGTTTTCAGAAGTGAAAGTAAAAATAAAAACAAGATATTCACAATGTGTGTTTGTGTGTGTGCGTGCGTGTGAATGTGTGTGTTTGTTTGTGTGTTTATTTTGTACGATTGCATTTCATTTTATGATGATCACGATACTCAAGTAGTTCTCCTTGTTTCAGATAAATGGCTTCGAGCATCGTCAGCCAACGCTCGATGAAGTGACCCGGCCACGAGATTTCGGAAATAACAGAAAAAACGCAACAATGCTATCCAAATACAGCCGTCCAGAGCGAAACACAGATAGCGACACTATAAAAAACCTTAAAATTAAAAAGAAAGCGAGCTTAACATCCATAAAAATAAATAAATAAAGGCAAATAGAAAAAAAAAAAAAAAACACCCAATCAGTTTACAGTGGGAGTTCTTAAAGCTTTAAATTCTACCTTCTAGAAGAATCTAATAATACTTGCCTTCTCTAGTTCTTGATTGGTCCAATTTTTTCTGTTGTATATACTTAATTATATTATATCGATGTTAGTGCTAGATTTAGTGTATAGACATAGACGGGTTAAGTTATATGTTTCTACGGTGAAATTTTGAGGTTAGTATACGATGTTCTACGTTTAGCCCGGCCGCACACTGTCAGAAAAATGAAAAACCGGTTAAATGCGAGTCGGAAGGGTTCCATACTAGAAAACGTTTCTAGTAAGGGAGCCCCCTTTAATTTTTAATTTATTTTTATTATTTGTTGTTATAGCGGCAATTTCACACATTCTCTAAAATTTCCACTCTCTACCTATTACGGATCATGAGATACAGCACGCTGACAGACACACAGACAGACGGACAACGGAGGCTTAGTAATAGGGTTCCGTTGGTTTCCCTTGGGATAGATATTATCACAAATTCCTCTCAGAAAAAATTCAGACGCGCGCCGGATGGCATTCTGCTCATACGTTTTGTATTAGACCCTGCACACCAGCTATCATTACCATCAATTGTCATTGTCTTATGCATTTTTGAAACTTCATTGTGGAAGCTCTGTATACATAGCATAGTTTTGTTACCTATTGTAAAAAAAATTTTTTTTTTTTTGAAAGAGCATTTGCTGAGTTTCTTGCCGGCTCTTCTCAGCAGAATCTGCATTCCGAACCGGTGGTAGATTTATGACGTGTCATAAGAGCTACAAGTTGGCCTAAATGAAATAAATAAATTTTGATTTTTTTTTTGATCTTCTAATAAATATTATCCGGCAAATGCCGGATGCATGAAACGGGTAATTTTCTGACAGTATGTGGCCGGACTTAAAATTATATCTATTATATTATTTTGATAGTAAGTTCTTATTATGACAGGATTTTCTAAGAAAGGATCTTGTGAAATTCCAAAAAAAAAAAAAAAGTTACGTGACAAGAGCTAGTTTAACTGATTTCCGCACGCACTTTCCAGTGGTGCTGTAATGGAGCAACCAGAAGTGGAAAATGGCTGCCCGGCCGAGGACGCCGCGCTCACTAGAAATAGGGTAAGTTTGCGCTTCACTAGAAACTGGGTAAGGGGTTAATTGTAGCACAGATAAACAACCAGTCAAATGTGAGACGGACTCGCATACGAAAGGTTTCCTACTAAAATCGCCGAAAAAAACCACGATTCTAACTACCCCCTTTAATTAACCCCGGCGCTTCTATTGCTTGGTTTTTTTGCAAATGCTTGAGGGATAGAAGTTTCGGCATAATGCACCTTAGTGTATCGTGATGTGTGGCACAATTTCTTAAATAAATGCTTTTTCTTTCTTTCTAATTTTTTAGCTATTGCATAGCTTCTATCGCGGGCCTTGAGCGTGGAGACCGAATCCAGAAATTCCGTAAAGAAAATAACCTGACACGGGACTCCTCTCACCGCTAGATGGCGTTGATAAAAAATGCTATGCAATAGCTTTACCGCGGCAGTCCCCGAGTGCCACACGTCTTTTTTTTTATTTGTTGTTATTATTATTTCAACTCTTTTAAATTAGTATTTCAACCATTCGGTTTCAGAGTTTCAAATCAAAACAGCTCGTGCGAAGTCAAGCGATCCGCGAATCGACATCTCCCCCGCGGACTGTTTCACCGTACGCGAGCAAAGACGCGGCGGCGAACGAGCACGCCGACACAGTCACGAGCGACAGGACTGACAACAGCGACTCTAGTCACAGCGACAGGTGCACTGTGATCACCAACGACAGGTGTGACAGGAAGCAGCCCGTTGAAATACAGGTGAGTGACTTTCTGATTTCTTCCTTTCCGACAGTCGCCAGTGACAGGACTGACAACAGCGACTCTAGTCACAGCGACAGGTGCACCGTGATCACCAGCGACAGGTGTGACAGGAAGCAGCCCGTCGAAATACAGGTGAGTTTCTGGCTCCTTTCTTTTTGACACAGTCACCAGTGACAGGACTGACAACAGCGACTCTAGTCACAGCAACAGGTGCACCGTGATCACCAGCGACAGGTGTGACAGGAAGCAGCCCGTCGAAATACAAGTGAGTTTCTGGCTCCTTTCTTCCTGACACAGTCACCAGTGACAGTACTGACAACGGTGACTCCACTAGCCACTTAGAACATTTTGTTTCACAAGAATGATTCGTCAAAGGGTAGATACTTAATGATTTATTTACTCTATTGTACAGCAAGCAGCTTATATAAAATAAAATAACAAGTTTCAGAAAGACTTTTTTTAATCTAGGTGTGAGGGTACACCTTCGATTACAGAAAAACTTGCGCTCGCTTCGCTCGTCTCGATTTCGACAACTTGTTATCACTGTTGTTGTTATGTCGCAGATAACCGGCGGCGGCTGGGACGCGGACGGGCCGTCGGAGCAGCGCCTGCGCACTCGCCGGTGGCTCGGCCACCGCCCTCACTCCGACTCGTCGCGCGACCTGCTGTCGTACAACCCGCGCGTCGCGTGCGTGTGCGGCGCGTGCGCGTGCCCGCACTGCAGGTACGCAGGACGTTCGACTCGATAGAATAGAATAGAAATATTTTTTATTCAAATAAACTTTTACAAGTGCTTTTGAATCGTCTATGAATCTACCACTGGTTCGGAATGCCCTTCCTGTCGAGAAGAGCCAGCAATAAACCCGGCGGTTGCTCTTTTAAATTTTTTTTTTTTACAATAGGTAGCAAAACTGTGCTATGTATACAGTGTTTCCGCAATGTAGTTTCAAAAATGTATACCTACATACAATCCAATACATGTTAGGACGGGCAGACAGAAAGCAGACCCATTCCTATTGGTGGCACCCGTTCACGAGCATGACGCAAGATCCAGCCGTTGCTTCGCTCAACCATATTTGAGGGAACGTAACAACCCGCAAATTAAATCTTATACTGAAATCGATTCTTTTTTCGAATCCCTGAGCATTATGCAAACTTGATCTTATCTGGCTTAAATTAACACAAACATCTGTCGGCAGAGGGCGTCGCAGGAAGCACGCTTGCCCTACGAAGCAAGACTCTGGCATCGTGTGCTCCGACGACTGTCCCGACTGTTCTGACGCTGAGCACAATGGTAGGTATTTTCCGATTTTTCCTTATCTCTCTTAGTAGTATAGTAGGGGTAGTAGTAAGGTTTAATTCAATTGTTCGTATTCGTATTCGATGACATTAGGGTTAAAGTAATTTTTTTTTTTTTAAAAGAATATTAGCCAACCTGAAGTTGACTAACATCCTCCTATCCCCTCCAAATAAGCGGAAAGCTTGTGCTAGGAGTGGGTACGACAATAGTGCAACGGGTGGGGTTCGAACCTGCGACCGTAAGTTTTCAGTCCGCACTTTTAACCGTTGGGCTATTGAGGCTTAAATGAACCTTAATCGTAAGTCACAAATTCAGTACAACCAATTTTAATTTGGAGATTTGGAAATTTGCATTATTTTATTACTAAATCTATAAAAAAATTGTTCTTTTTTATCCACAGGTCCAAATGGAGATGGTGCGAGAAAATCTGGCAGTTTCGATGCGGACGAACAGCCGTTTTACTGCAGGTATTCTAAAATAATGTCATTTATATAGCTAGAAAAAAATTATATAGATTCTCGAAATAAAAATCCCTACTAACCAAATCAAAAACCTTAAGGGGCAAGTCTGGAAGAAATGCGCAAATAGACACTTACGGTTTAACCCAAATTAAAAAACTCATTGAATTGAATGACACCACAAAAAAACCTCAATTGCTTAATAGATGAGGCTATAAGTACGCCACGAAATATATCTAAAATAAATCTCAGTTTTTGAGAAAAAAAATCAGCAACATTATCAAAATCACCGAAATCGACCTTTTTTATTTAATACATCTTATGCTATTCCGATGTTATATTTGGAATAATTTTTGGTTAAATCGTGAGAAGGAAGTATAGAGAAAATTATCACCATTAAAATTTTATATTAATTCAAACCAAAAAGCAATAATATAAGACTAAAAATCATTAATTTTGTAGCGAAAATCGTTCCCCGTTGTTCATACATTTTAGTATGAAGCAGTAGCCGCCCGTAATTCGCTTTATATTACAGTGTTCAACCACAAATAAATTCAATCGCGTCCCAATATTCAAGGTGATAGCACGCTCGTTTTCGTAGAGCACCGCAACTCCGGCGACCGCGATATAATAATTGTTCCGACGAGCATTAGGGCGGGTCGCGAGTGTCGGAAACGACTGCTAATTTTTTTATTTGTATTCTTCGAGTACGAACGTAGTAAGTATGTGAGTTTTATTATGTATTTTTTTAATCATCAAACACTTTATTAATTAGCAAACACTAATGTACTCATTAATATCGTAACTTATTTTGCTCCTCATTTCAGGTAGATATGAAAAAGCGTCTTTATAACCCTACAAACACTAAACCGATTTGGCTGATACATATTTTGGAATTCAGATAGCTTATACCCTGGATTAACATATAGGCTACCTTTTAAACCTTTAAAATCTAATTGGGGTTTGCAAAAAATCTAATTTAATTAATTATATCCTAATTTCTAATAAATACCTTATTAACTATATTGTTTCAGGAAACAAAGTGTCAATTCTGGAAAACAAAAGCTTGAAGGATGATGCGTGCACTGATGTTGAAAAAGCAACGAGAGTTCTATTTCAGGAAATACAAAATATGCAAAATATAATTGTAAATGACAAAGTTACTTGGAACCAATCTGCTTGCTTCAACTGCCACAAGATACATAAGCTACATATTGTAACATTTTTTGTTTTGAAAAGAGCAACTGCCGAGTTTCTTGCCGGCTCTTCTCGGCAGAATCAGCATTCTACATGAAATAAATAATTTTGAGTTTGAATTATTTAGTGACACTTGTTTTGTCTAAACTAATATCATAAAGATGAAATATTTGCTTCTTTGTAAGTTTGTAAAATTGTTTGTAATGGATAAACTCAAAAACTCCTTAACCGATTTTAAAAATTCTTACACTCATGGAAAGCTATTATTCCTTTAGTAACATGAGCTATATTTCATTTTAAAAAAATTAACCATAACTTCGTGAGATATACGTACTATACATGTTTGCAATACTCATAATTACCTACAAGCACGTCCGCGGGGCTATATATTGAACTATTATAGTTGAGCAACTATAACCCCTTTTTTATTCAAATTAGTCTGTTAAAACATGAGCACGATGAAAAATGTTGACGTTCTCATCATGATTATTTAGTAATCTCTATCCAATTAAATATTTTTGTAACTATAATTGACTATGTATCTGGAAATTCCTCTTTAAATAATTCGAATCGGACCCTTACTTAGAAGTTATTCCATTCAGACAAAAGTTACATGACAAAAAGCGTGCACTGTGGCCCCACCCTATGCCGCCACTGGTCACTAGTCTCACTACGGGCCCGCGAACTTCATTATGTGGTTAAAATACATTGCGTATTTTCTGTGAAATTCATTAATATCCTACTAAGACGAACGCGTGATGTACATTTAACTTGAGGGAAGCGCCAAACGTAGATTGTTAAGATTGTTACTTTCCAAGGTGCGTATACTAATATTGTATGATATGTCTGTGTGAATAGAAATTATCAATGTGGGTGTTCTATCGCAACTTCTCACGCGTCCAGACTGCAGGCTTAATCCACGCGGACGAAGCCGCGGGCATCGTCTAGTACAGTTCTTACAACTCACGACGGCGTGGTTGTGTGTGTGTCGTACCTGTATAAGTGTGAGCGAGAGCTTGCTCGCGCCTGACCGCTCCCACCTAGGCTCCTGACAGGCACGCACACTTACGCAATGTGCATGTACACGACGTAACCACAAGTAAAGCTCACGCGCCCTCGTGAAATTAAAGAACTATAACTGCATAGATTAACGAACTTTGTATTTGCAGGTGCCCTGAACGTAAGGAGCCCCCAAAAACTGTATCGCTCGGTGGAATAGACCAAGGTTGGTGAAAGCATAAGTTTACACCTTAAAAAAAACAGCTCTCATTCTCGTCCAAGAAAGCAAGGCAAAAAAAAAATAGCAACCATGTCAACTATGAAAGGCCTCCGATCATCATTTCATTCGTGATTTGTCGGAGGACAAACAGAAAAAAAAAAAAAAAAAACAGGTTTAGGTTTAAAGAATTTATTCTCAGAGAACAATTTGCTCACTTGCAGGGAACTTTAGGGTTAGTATTTTTTATTATTCGATGACAAGATAGTCCTTGACTGCGATCTCACCTGATGGTAAGTGACGATGCAGTTTAAGTTGGTAGCTGGCTACCTTGGAAGGGGTATGACAGTATACTCATACCCCTAAAATCTGTTTCTACCCGCCATCTTGCTGGAACGCTAAATCGCTTGGCGGCACGTCTTTGGCGGTTTATTTTATAATTAGTGTTATTACAGACGAACCCACGGGTCCCGAGCTAGTGAGCTTCTTGAGGGACACTCTCAACAAAAACCCGCGAGACAGAGCGACGCTCCTACGAATCGAGAGGGAGTTGCACTCACTAGTTAACGATAATGGGTAAGAGGTTTCACATCACACTAATGTTATAAACGTGAAAGAAAAGGTGCGTGCGTGCGTGCGTGCGTGCGTGCGTGCGTGCGTGCTTGCGTGGGTGCGTGCGTGCGTGCGTGAGTGGGTGCGTGCGTGCGGGCGTGCGTGCGTGCGTGGGTGCGTGCGTGCGTGCGTGCGTGCGTGCGTGCGTACATGTGTGTGTGTGCTTACGCAAAAACTACTGGACGGATTTGAGTGAAATTTGGAATTGAGATAGATTATATACCGGAAAATAAGAGCGTTTCCACGGGAATGAAAAACCTTAATAAACCCGAACGAAGTCGCGGGCACCAACTAGTCAACTAGTATTATAAATGCGAAAGTTCGGATGTATGGATGGATGGATGGATGTTTGTAATTCAATCACGCCGCAACGACTGGACCGATTTGGCTGAAAGGCACAGAGATAGATTATAGTCTGGAATAACACATGGGCTAAAATTTATCCCGAAAAATGAAAGAGTTCCCGAGGGAATTAAAAACCCATAACCACCATCAACACCTTAACGGTTTGTTTCAGAAATCCATAAAATCTCTATAGTTTATGATTAACACTGGATTTACTGACTCCATAGAAATGACAGCATATTTATGTCAAGTGTCTCTGCAACTAATAATATTGCAAATGGCGCACCAACCTCTATAATTAATCTATGAAATCATACAACAATTATATCATAGATTAATTGTAGAGATTGGTGCGCCATTTGTAATATTACCTATTAGTTCCAGAGACATTCGTATCGGCTTAGTGCTTACAGCGCCAAAATGGCGTCAATCAAATCCAAAATGGCGTCATTCAAGTCCAGTGTAAATCATAGATGAAATATAGATGTCAGTGGTTGGAGATGATGATGTATTTTAATAATATAAATCAATTTAAAAATAAATTACGCGACTTTTTATTACATAAGACATTTTATAACATTAATGAATTTTTTCAACTTAGATATTTTAGGCTCATTTAGACATTGTTAATTTATATTTTTCCTGTATTTATGTATGTTGCACGCCCGAAGAGGCAATGTATAATGCGATAAATTACCTTTGACTTTGATGATGATGAAGATGATGATGATGATGATGACTTGTAAAACTGAATTTCAGCCGCTGCATAGTCCGGTTCCCGGTGATGACGTCATACGGCCGCATGCTGGTGCACCGCTGCGCGTCGCTGTTCCAGCTGGCGCATCACTTGGACCACTCCAACAAGAACGCCGTGCTGGTGTCCAAGAGCGGTGAGTGCATAGTCCGGTTCCCGGCGATGACGTTATATTGCAAATGGCGGAACTATTCGATTTATGTCATTTTGGCGCTGTAAGCACTAAGTAGATACGAGTGTCTCTGGAACTAATAGGTTATATTGCAAATGGCGCACCGACCTTTGTATAATCTATGATTTGATTGTTCATAGATTAATTATAGAGGCGGGTGCGCCATTTGCAATATTATTAGCTCCAGAGACACTCCAAGAGCGGTGAGTGCATAGTCCGGTTCCCGGTAATGACGTCGTAACTCTATAATCTATGATTTCATTGTTCATAGATTAATTATAGAGGTCGATGCGCCATTCGCAATATTATTAGGTCCACAGACACTCTAAGAGCGGTGAGTGCATAGTCCGGTTCCCGATGATGACGTCGTAATATTGCAAATGGCGCACCGACCTTTATATAATCTATGTTATCATTGTTCATAGATTAGTTATAGAGGTCGATGCGCCATTTGCAATATTATTAGTTCCAGAGACACTCGTATGTCAAATGTGGCGCTTCAAATTGATCCATAATTAGATAGATAGATAGAACGATCGCAGTGGCCTCTGATTGGCTGAATTTAAAGCGTTCTTGCTGCACCAATACATTATAACTAATAGCGGCAGGGTGCTAGCCTATCAGACGCCATTGCGATCGTTACACTAATGCAATTATTTATAGAGAATCGACACCCTGGACTTGCTGTCTCTATACAAATGACAGCTTAATTATGGATCAATTTGAAGCGCCACATTTGACATACGAGTGTCTCTGGAACTAATAATATTGCAAATGGCGCATCGACCTCTATAATCTATGAACAATAAAATCATAGATTAACTATAGAGGTCGGTGCGCCATTTGCAATATTACCTATTAGTTCTAGAGACACTCGTATCTATTCATTTTCTAATCATTTTTAGAGAATCGATACACTGAGTTAATCATAGATTAGCTATAGAGATGAGTGTATCTTTAACATGATGTGACTTGTAAGTTGACTTGTACCTAATTGCATGTTGAGTTAGCCCGTAAATGGGGTGTACGATGTAAAATAAATAATTAGTGTGTAAAATTTACAATAAGGAATTTAACATTGTATACTACGTGGGCTTCCTATTTAATAAATAAATAAATAAATAAATGACGTGTACATGTTTGTAGGCACAAGCGGCGGCAGGATCCCGTGCACCAGCTTTCGCGAGTGGTGCACCGCGACATTCCCGCGATCACCGCCGCGACGGCACGACGATACGCTCGCCAAGTATGTACATCATCATCATCATCATCATCATCATCATCAATCCATCATCGGATCACTATAGAGTTGCAGGTCTCCTCTGAGCGATGGGTTATAGACTTTAATCCAACACGCTGGCTAAGTAAGTACTTCATCACCATCATCAACAAATTTTAAGTTGTGTTATGTTGTTTCCTTATTTGGTGTACAACAATATAACTCGTTCATTCATTCATCAATATAACCTTCAATTCCAGGTCAATACTAAAGCGCTGCGAAGGCGGTTCGGGCTCGGTGCCGGCAGTTTCAGGCGGAAGGAGCAAATCCCTGGAGCAGCGCGAGAGAGAATACGAAAGAGTGAGACGCAGGATATTTAGCACGGTGCGTAGTATACATTGATCTTTATATTTAATCTGTGATTAACTCGGGACTGCTGTGATTTCTTTTTTGGACCTACTTGATTGACGCCATTTTGGAATTGATTCACGCCATCTTGGAATTGACTGACGCTATCTTGGAATTAGAATAGAATAGAAATATTTTTTATTCAAATAAACTTTTACAAGTGCTTTTGAATCGTCAATGAATCCTACCACTGGTTCGGAATGCCCTTCCTGCCGAGAAGAGCCAGCAATAAACTCGGCGGTTCCTTTTAAAAAAGAAATTGATTTACGCCATCTTGGAATTGATTACCGCCATCTTGGGATCGATTGACGCCATCTTGGAATTGATTAACGCCATCTTGGCACTGTAAGCATAGATGTGAGTGTCTCTGGAATTAATAATATTACAAATGGCGCTTTATAATATTGCAGATTATAGTATGAGAACTAATGAACGACGGACACTGAGGACTTTTTCATTATTTTTTTTCCTATCATCATATCCACCATGCATCATGGTTGCCTGGAAGAGATCGCTTCTTAGCGATAAGGCCGCCATTTGTGCTCACATTCCTTTAATTTATTTTAAGTTAATTTTATCTTTTGTGCCTATGTAATGTGGTGTACAATAGTGTATTCATTTCATTTGTCATTTGATTGCAGGACAACTGCACTCAAGATGAGTCTCAGTGGCCGTGGCTGGCGACGGGACCCGTCAAGCTGTTGACGCCCGACGCTGGACGGAACAAGCTGTTAAAGGTATGGCGTGTGTAAATAAATAAATAAATAAATAGAAAAATATTTTTTTTTTATTCGATGACAAGATACTTACCTTACTCACTTTCAAGGGAAGCTGGAAGAAATTTCTTTTTTTAGAGATATAAGCTTCACCTTGTCTTCTTCTTCTAATATATTATGTTGTCTTGTAAATTCTTATATGTAAATAAAAAATAAATAAAATAAATAAGATAGGCCTTGACTGCGATCTCACCTGATGCTAAGTGATGCATTTTGATGGTAGCGGACTAACTTGGAAGGGATATGTACATTCAACCCATACATCCTTAATCGGTTTTTATACGCCATCGTGTCGGAACGCTAAATTGCTTGGCGACACGTTTTTGACGGTAGGGTGGTAACTTGCCAAGACCAAAGCCTCCACGACCAAACCAGACCAAACCAAAATTTATTTATTTATTTATTATGATAACCAAAGGTCTATGCCTCTCTCCAGGTCCTCAACTATACCCACGCAAAAAATCACGTCGATCCGTAACTCTGTTGCAGCGTGATTGAAGGACAAACCAGCTGCGGGCATCGACTAGTTAGAAAGTTGGTCTGGTGGGAGGCTTTGGCCGTGGCTAGTTACCACCCTGCCGTCAAAGACGTGCCGCCAAGCGATTTGGCGTTCCGGCACGATGGCGTGTAGAAACAGATTAGGGGTGTGGGTGGAGTGTATATACCCCTTTCAAGTTAGCCCGCTACCATCTTAGATTGCATCGTCACTTACTATCAGATGAAATCGCAATAAAAGTCTATCTTTAATTTTTTATTGAAGTGTTAACCTACACTTAAAGGAAATAACCTAATAGATTTATAAATACATATCAAAAATTCCGAGGCTGGCGGGATTCGAACCCACATCTCTCTGGGAATCGCGCCCGAGTGTGTTAACCGTTACACCACGGCGAACCACACGTCAACCACGAAATTAGTGATATGTATCTACTTTTTCATTCAGTTTTATAGCAACTGTTAAAAGTCTTTCTTGTCATAGAATTAAAAAAAAATGAATACGTACAGGTGCAATCGTTGGAAAGCCGCGGCGGCTCAGATGCCGGTGTCCGCGGCCCGGTGTCCAAGAGTCACAGCTTCGGAGGCTACACCGGTGACCCGCCGCAGCAGAGGATGCTCAGCAAACAAGGTTTAACTTTTTTAACCTAAATTCTACGAATAAATAATAAGTAAGGAAGTCTAATTCCGAACAAAATCCACTCAAAAAATGGCCTTACTTCAAACCAAAATGACGTATGATTCAAAATACGAATCATACGAATCACTTTCGAGATTACAGGTAGACATACTTGGTGCTTGGTTCAAATTCAGAACGAAAGCAATGATTGGTTCGCGCGCGTGCGCATGTTTGATATGACAGCTGAGTCATTGGACGATGTTATGAAAATTTGTCGTCCAAGAAAAATGTCCAACTGTTAACGTGCTATTTTTGTTTTTAATCCCCCCCTCTAACGGCTTAATTTTATTCTCCAACCACTTCGGCGCAATTTTTGTTGGGGTCATTTTTTAAACACAGACTTCCTTACTTATTATTTAATCGTAGCCTAAATTTTTATAAAATAATACGAGTATGTACCACGGTAATTATTTTAGTTGGTAACACCGCAATCTCGTCGTGACCATGGTCCATGCAATTGGATCGAAATATCGACAATCCCAACCAAAATAATTACCGTGGTATGTACTCGTATTATTTTATAACAATTATGTCATTGAACCACGAATCAAGTCTAAAATCTTTAGTTTTTTAACCTTAGTATATACATACTACCCGTCAACGTCTAGTTTGTCGCTACCTCGCCCCGCGCTTCCCCGCACCGCACCTCAAGTCAGACCCGCCCGATGACTGTCCGGTGTTCTCCCAAATCTTTCCAGAAATACCTGAAAAAAGCAGGTTTTGAAGAAAAATGTCCCCCCAATTATCCCCCCATCGCTTAAAAAACCCTAATATTTCCCAGAAATACCCCCAAAAAGCAGGTTTTGAAGAAAAATGTCCCCCAATTATCCCCCCATCGCTTAAAAAACCCTAATATTTCCCAGAAATACTCCCAAAAAGCAGGTTTTGAAGAAAAATGACCTCCCAGTTATCTCCCCATCGCTTAAAAACCCCAATATTGGGGGAATTCCCCCCATCTGACATCACTGGCCGGACGTCTGATCGCAAGATATCGACCGTTCCGTAGAACAAAGTCTCATCTGCTAAATTCGAAACTTGAAAGAGCCTTAAAAGTCGCATCTGCAAGGCTCACATCTCAAGTTATGAATTTAGCAGATGATACTTTGTTCTACGGAACAGTCGATATATGCCTAGGAAAAAAAAGTCAAAAAATCTGCTATTGAAGATTCACGAATGATGAACTTGTTCTGCCGCCAGGTGACCAGGCGCTGAGCAGCTGGCGGCTGTCTCCGTCCAGCTCGGGGTACAAGACCCTCAGCCTGCGCAGCACGGACTCCGTCACGCCGTCGCCCTCACCCACAGGTCATTTTTTTTTATTTTTTTAAATAAAAATACTAGTTGATGCCCGCGACTTCGTTCGCGTGGAATTAGTTTTCAAGATCCCGCGGGAACTATAATTTTTTTCGGGATAAAAAGTCTATGTTTTAATCCAAAGTATAATCTATCTTCATTTTAAATTTCAGCCAAATCGGTCCAGTAGTTTTTGAGTTTATTCATTACAAAGATACACACAAAAATACAAATCTTTCCTCTTTATAATAGTAGTGTAGATTAGCCAAGCTGTAGTTGACTAATATTCCCCTATCATTGTTATAAGATTATTGTTGTAACGATTGATTATATTGTTAGTAAAATCAATAAATAATAAAATTGACAAAATTGTAAAATTGGTCAAAATAAATATTAATTAATGGTAAGATTTTTTTTCGGCTTTTTAGGAATTTGTTGGTCCGCCCCTTGAATAACCCCATGTTGTTATGTGATTGTGTGTTGTTGTCCAGGCGGCACGAGTCCCGAGCCGGGCATCGAAGCGACGACCCTCGTGTGGGCGGTCACCAACATGTCTGCTGTGCCGCCGGGGGCGCTTGTCATACACCCACAGGTAATCATACCAATATTCACCAATGCGAAATGAACTGTGTCAGTTTTACAAAGCGCGCAAACTATTTGAGCGAACGTATTTTTTTTTTTTTTTTAATTCGATGACAAGATAGCCCTTGGCTGCGATGTCACCTGATGGTAAGTGACGATGCAGTATAAGATGGTAGCGGGCTAACTTGGAAAGGGTATAGCAGTGTAAATTCAATCCATACCCCTAATCGGTTTCTACACGCCATCGTACCGGAACGCTAAATCGCTTGGCGGCACGTCTTTGACGGTAGGGTGGTAACTAGCCACGGCCAAAGCCTCCCACCAGACCAGACCAAAGACAATTTAGAAATTAAAAATTCCTAAATTGCCCCCGCCGGGAATCGAACCCGAGACCTCCCAGTTATAAGACCACAGCGCTCACCACTGCGCCAGGGAAGTCGTCAAATTACTATCCGTATGACGTCATCACATGGCGTCCAGCGTTTTCGTCAATTTACGTGCGAAAATTCAAATACATTTCATTGGTATTTACTTATCGGTTGAAAAAACTTTTAGTTTTTCAATTTTTTGGTTTTCCGGGATATAAAGTAGCCTATGTCACACTCCCGGTCCTCAACTATACCCGTGCAAAAAATCACGTCGGTCCGTTGCTTTGTTGTGATGTGATTAAAGGACAAATCAACAAATAAACACTTTTGCATTTATAATATTATAATTGTATTTTACTAGCTGATGCCCGCGACTTCGTCCGCGTGGATTCAGTTTTTAATAACCCCGTGGGAGCGCTTTGATCTTCCGGATTAATAAATAGCCTTTCTGTTCGGTTCTCGTCGGGTGACCGCCCTCGACCACCGACTTACCGCATCGCATTGTTCGCCCGCGCTATTTTGTCTTTTTGCTCGACTTCTAAGAGTCGTACCGAGATATTGAATAGCCTATAACCTTCCTCAAGAATTGGGCTATCAGATACAAAAAGAATTTTTCAAATCCGACTGATAGTTCTAGAGATTAGCGCGTTCAAACAAACAAACTCTTCCACTTTATTATATTACTAGCTGTTGCGAATTCGTCCGCGTCAATTTCTGTTATTATGATCGCGATCAAGAAGTTTTTAAAAGAATATATTTTAAATATGGATAATTTTCCCCGTTTTTGCAACATTTTTCACTGATGCTTCGCTCCTATTGGTCGCAGCGTGATGTTATATAGCCTAAAGCCTTCCTCGATAAATGGACTATCCAACACAAAAAGAATTTTTCAATTCGAACCAGTAGTTCCTGAGATTAGCGCGTTAAAACAAACAAACTCTTCAGCTTTATATATTAGTACTAGCTTTTGCCCCCGCGACTTCGTCAGCGTGGAATTAGATTTTGGGGTGGAATTTTCAAAAACTGTGACGCACGTACTTTTTTATTTTTAACTGAAAGCTCAAATACCAACTTTGATGGAAACAGCTTGAAAAATGACGGAGTTTCATATAAACTTCCATCCCCTATTTAAACCCCTTAGGGGTGGAATTTCCAATAATCCTTTCTTAGTGTGCGCCTACGTCATAAAAGGAACCAACTGTAAAAATTTCAAGTTTCTAACTTCAGTAGTTTAGGCTGTGCGTTGATATCTCAGTCAGTCAGGACTTTGAATTTTATATATATAGATGGATTAGTACAGATTTATTTCTCCATTTCACAGACGGGTCGACCGCTAACCAACCCTGATGGCAGCATCTACCATTTTGATCCCAACAACCCACCGGTTCTATACAACACTACTGCTTACGTACCCAATAACGATGACAAGGTAAGACATAGTTCTTAGGGCCGATATCACAAACGTAAAATAAGTCTCTTTATTATTCTAGTTGGTAGAAATAGAATATTTTTATTTAATTTTTATTTTTTCACGTGGATTGATGTTTTTTTATTGCCGCAGGAATTAAATAGATATATAGAATAGAAATATTTTTTATTCAAATAAACTTTTACAAATGCTTTTGAATCGTCGATGAATCTACCACTGGTTCGGAATGCCCTTCCTGCCGAGAAGAGCCGGCAATAAACTCGGCGGTTGCTCTTTTCAAAAAAAAAAAAAATTTTTACAATAGTTAATGAAACTATGCTATGTGTAGGTACAATGCTTCCACGATGAAGTTTCCTAAGTCCAATACAATACAAATACAAATAAATACAATCCAATGCATGTTAAGACGAGTAGACAGAAAGCAGACCCATTCCCGTTGGTGGCACCCGTTCAATGTGTTTTGAAAAGTAAATTGTATTTGACAAAATGAGTTCAAGTGAAGACAATGAGTGTGTGAGTGCGTGAAATTCAAGAGGCGGCAAGAGCCGTAATAGAAAACTTGTTACCGCCAAAATCGAAAGAAAAATATTTGAAAACCTATGAAAAGTTTGTTCAATTCTGCCTAGGTACTACTTAGTTTTGATTTCCGCGCGTTATTTGAGAAAAATACTATACAAGCCTTTGCCACAACTAGGCATTGATGGACTTACGTATTTAAACTTTCGTCCATCAATGCCACTTTTGCTAGCCGCGGCAGTAATGTACTATTTTTCAAACATAACTCAATGTTTCAGAGCGATTCAAACAACGAAACCAGGCGAGGGAAATTAGAAAAGCAACACTCATTTATAGACAACGGTATGTATAATAATATAAAGTAATTATATAAAAAAAAAACCACAAAAAAGTATAAGGGTCAGAAAATATAAAACGATAATACATTATGGTATAAGTGTGGAACATTGGTGATTGCCGCTGAGGCGCTATTGAGACCCGAGCCGTTAGGTGAGGGTCTTAAGGTAGCCGAGGACGGTAATCATCAATACACACGTGTATCATACGACGTTTTTCAACACACTTGAGAAGAAAATAATACTAAAATAGGTACAAAACATTGAAAACGAGTTGTGAAAATTTTTCTCGCAATGGCGGGAAAAATTAATCAGTTTTCAAATGCGCGTGCATCTTACTTTTTTTTTAAGTTTTAAATTTCCACTTGTGTCAGAATGCGAGTGCCAGCCATCAGAGGAGAGTCGCGCCAAGTGCTGCTGCGAGTGTAGGGGGCACCCGTGCACTCTGAAGAACACCAGCGAGAAGGTAGGCTCTTAGTTTGAAGTCACAATAGCCTAATAGTTAAATGTGCTGGCAATTTTTTTAGTAAACCTTTGAGTAATTCGGCTATTAAAGTATACATAGTGATTTTTACAAACTCGTATTTTTAATTATTTTATTTTACTTAAGAATATATTACCAAAGTTATCGTTTACCAAAGAGATCCACTTTTAAACAGATGGTTCGGATCACTCTAAAAACGTAATCTATCAGCTGTTGATACATTAGGCGCGCGCGGCGGCCGTTGACATCTGAGCGCGTATTTTAATTTCGTTGAATAGTATGACCATGATTTGCTTATTTTGTGGTCAGATATGGTAAAAAAATATTTCAAAAAAGGTACAAAAGTATTAATGGAAATTGTTCTATGAACGATATAGAACCACCAAAAAAATTTGTGCGCTATCTAAAAAATCTTCCTGTATTTTGTTAGTGTTGTTAGTGATTCTCTCAAATTGGTATAGTTTTATAGGTATCTAGTTGATCTTGTCTTTATTAAATTAAATTAATTTTGCTATTTATATAAAAAAAAATCCTTACCGGATCCCTATGTCAAAATAACTATCTATATGCCAAATTTCAGCCCGATCCGTCCAGTGGTTTGAGTTGTGCGTTAATAGATCAGTCAGTCAGTCACATTTTTCTTTTATATATTTAGATATTATAAGTAAAGGTTTATAATATCAATTTTATTACAGGGTTCTCCTCAAAAAACAAAATCCGCGTCCAATCCAAGCACACCGACAAAATCGCGACACGAACCACCGAAACCACCGTCACCGGAACCAAAACCAGAAACACAACCGAACCGAAACCAACCGGAACCGAAATCCGAACCGAAGACCAACCACCCGCTCGAAAACCACCACCAAAGCCAAAAGGAGCCACCAAAACCAATGGAAAACCAGAAAAATTACGAAGCTAATAACTCGGCCAATCAGTCCCCTTCGAATCCACGATCAATGGAAACAGCCAATCAGAGGCCGGCATACGAGCAGAGGGTGTACGATTCGCCCAATCAGAGGAACTATGACAACCGATTCGAAGTTCAAAATCAGAGGGTAGGTGTCAAAATGCCCGAGGAAGTTTTTCAGCAGAATTATGTTCAGGGAATTAGGAACGATGATGTGAGTATCAATTTTCATATATTATTTATTTGGATACAAGCGGCACAAGGTCGTGTTCTGCGACGACCCCTGCAAGACCCGAACGAAAACTTAATACCTATAACGAAATTACAAATGCCCCTCATCTCGGAAATGATGGGTGAATATTGTAATTCTTGAGCACGCAATTCGCGAACAACGAACGCCGATACCTACACCCGCAGTAGCTACGGCGCGTCGCCTATGATATTGTATATGTATAAAAAGATGTGGATATGTTACAAGCGTGCGGTAAATGAAGCGCGTAATGGCAGATATTTGTCGTAATTTGTAATGTCATTTGACAATGAAGTACTCTATTATACTCTTTGTCGTTCGGAACAATTTTTTCGCTTGTTTTGTGAGTATATAACTCATCCTAGTAGAAATCATTGCGCGTCGCGCGGCGGTTTATAGATACTTAGGCTGCTTTGAAAGTAGCCTGTCATCCTCCAGATCCTCAAGTTTTTGATTGAAGGACAAACCAACAAACAAACAGACTTCCGCACTTATAGTATTAGTAAGGATTTCCTTTTTTTTATTTCAGATAATATCCCCACAGCCGGTGATCACTTACCCTCAGGCGGACATGGCGGAGATGCAGAATATGATGCAAGCGAAAGTCACCCCTATGCCTGTGCCAGATCACAATATACGTGAGTTGCATCGGTTTTAGTGCAGCAAGTTTTTTCTAAAGGATGTTAGCCGTGCCATGACTAATATATCTCTCTGTTCTTAATAGATTTATAAAAACATATCAAAAATTCCGAGGCCGGCGGGATTCGAACCCACATCTCTCTGGGAATCGCGCCCGAGTGTGTTAACCGTTACACCACGGCCGAACCACACGAAATTAGTGATATGTATCTACTTTTTTCAATCAGTTTTATAGCAACTGTTAGCGACATCTAGTAGCCACACATTACAGTTGTCGATCTACTTTTTTCCAAGACACCATATTACAATGGAGCTCTCTGTTCTTGTAATAAAAGTATACATACACCAACTTATCTGTTACTAGCTGATTCCCGCGACTTCGTTCGCGATTTTCGAGTATGAAAAGTAGCCTATGCCACTCTTCCGGTCCACAACTATACCCATGCAAAATATCACGTCGATCCGTTGCTTTGTTGCGGCGTGATTGAAGGACAAACCACCAACCAAACACACTTTCGCATTTATAATATTAGTAAGGATTAGTAATGGTATTAGTAAGGATAGTGATGTGTTTCAAAATCGGTTCAGCCGTTCCGAAGATTAGACCTCAAAACGAACAGACAGAATGAAATACATATTATTATAATTTTTTGTTAATTAGTAAATACTAGCTGATGCCCGCGACTTCGTCCGCGTGAATTTAGTTTTTAGAATCCCGCGGGAACTGTTTGATTTTCCGGGATAAAAAGTAGCCTATGTTTTAATCCAAGTTATAATCTATCTCCATTTTAAATTTCAGCCAAATCGGTCCAGTAGTTTTTGCGTGAAAGAGTAACAAACATACACACACACACACACATACAAACATTCGGATTTATAATATTAGTGTGATGTGATGTGATTTTATTTATTGCGGTTATTCTTACAGGGCCAATGTCGCTGACCAACGTCCATATGTATCCAACGTCCTTGCCGCCGCCCAACGCGTATCCATACGTCAACCAATGCAGAATTGTAAGTTTTTTAATATCCCATTCAACTAACCTTATTGACATTTGTTTTTTTTTTTTTCAATCGAGCTCATCATTAACATGTTTTTATGATGAGCATTTTAAATATTTGCATACTATTAAGTAGAATATGAAGAAACTAAAATATTTAATATTGTTTAACATCTTACTGTGTACTCATATTCAGCAAATAAATTTCATTTCATTTCATTTCAAATGCTAACAAACACGACTTGGTATAACCTGCTTAATTCTCGCATATTTTGACGACCTCTGGGCCCGGGAATCGAACCCGAGACCTCCCAGTTATAAGACCACAGCGCTCACCACTGCGCCAGGGAGGTCGTCAGACGCCATTGAGAACAGAAATAGAAATAGAAACAGAAATATTTTTTATTCAAATAAACTTTTACAAGCACTTTTGAATCGTCAATGAATCTACCACTGGTTCGGAATGCCTTTCCTGCCGAGAAGAGCCAGCAATAAACTCGGCGGTTGCTCTTTTCAAAAAAAATAATTTTTACTACAGTTAATGAAACTATGCTATGTATAGGTACAGTGCTTCCACGATGAAGTTTCCTTAGTCCAATACAATACAAATAAATACAATACATGTTAAGACGAGCAGACAGAAAGTAGACCCATTTCCGTTGGTGGCACCCGTTCACGAGCACGACGCATGATCCAGCCGTTGCTTCGCTCAACCATATTTGAGGGAACGTAACAACTCGCAATGTAAACCACACCCATATTCCCTATGTTCAGGAGCAGTCCATGCAACCAGCTCCAATGTACCAGCCACTGGTACAGCCGCCCGAGGAACAGAAGCAGCACACGCCCTCGCCGCACAACGACAACACCTTCAGAATCGGTGAGAGCAAAAAAATTATCTGTTTTTTCAAATTTGGGGTAGTTTGAAACAAATTAAATTAAATTTGCATATCAAAAAGTTCAAATATGCTTTAGGCCTTCTCAAACATTATAAACAACCTTTAGAATTGATGAGAGCAACAAAAAAGTCCAGGCTCTGTTTTCTTCCAATTGGGGGTAGTTTGAAAAAAATTGAACTAATTTGGCATATAAAAAAGTTTAAATATGCTTTACGGCTTCTCAAACATTATGAAAAACCTTTAAAGTCGGTGAGAGCAAAAAAAATATCAGCGATAATTTTTTTACTCTGACGGTAGTTTGATATAAATTGAAACATGGTTGTTGCAACCAGCACCGATATAACAACCGCTAGTGCAACCCGTCGTCACTTACCGTCAGGTGAGATCGCAGTCGAGGGCTCCCTTATAATAAATTGTTTTATTAATATACGTATTTATTTCAGACCCCAGTTATCCGTACGCGGCAGATTTCAGCGCAGCGTGCGGCGCGTGCGAACCCGTTGCGATACAGCAACCGAGAGGGTGAGTTATAAGCAACTCTTACCCTCACTCACCTTTATCTTTAATCTATGATTAACACTTGACAGGCTGCTGTGATTTCTTCTTTGGGCCTATTTGATTGCCCGCTGTCTAAGTTAGTTGTTGATATTAGTTTGCAAATATGCCGATAGATGGCGCTAATTCAATTTGCCTCTCGCTAATCTGCTTTCGTCTGCGGATTATATACTATAGATTGTCCAATTCTTTATTTTCTTTTTGGCAGATCAAGAAATTTTGACTTTAGTGACGCCTTCACACGTTACCGATTCGATTTGAAGTAATAATCGATTTTATTTAAGAAGAACTTTCAATCGATTTAATGAACTATTTTTTAATTTTGATTTAACGTACTTATATTTTATTATATATTTTTAATCACTTAGATAAATTAATTTGACATATGTTTGCGGTAACAGACAAACAGAAAAAAATAATAAGTTGATTTGGATTCTTTATCGATAGTAATAATAATTAAGGTTTTCTTTCAAAATATGTTTAACTAGCGACCTGCCCCGACTTCGTCTGGGTTGAAATATTAAATATTTGTTTTTACGGGGCTGATCGCACAGAGCTTCTTATAGGAAACGATTGTTAATAAGATCACCACAGGAACCACAGGAATCTTCCGCGCCGATACCTGCCACCTTGCCCCGCCGCACCGGCTGGCACCATTTTATTATTTTATCACGCGGAAATATTCATTTTCTGATAACTCCGATATTAATTTAAATTGTATAGTGTATATAAATCAGATCAAATTATTTATACCTTTGCCTTAATCCTTACCTAAATAAAAGATTTCTCAAGCAAGGCAGTTTAAATACCTGTAAATTACTTTTAAGTTTATTAAGATCGGACATTCCATTCGAAACATATTACGAGTTTAATAAAATTGCTCAGTGAAATGTTTTTAAAAATTACGCGTTGATGTCACTTGTCCTGCATTTACTGTACGTTTATGCCAAAATGTTTAAAAAATAAATGTCCAGCCGTGCGAAGCCACGACGAGCCGCTAGTATTTAATAATTTTACTTATTTCATTTGTATACCCAATTACGTAGCTAGTTTGTTAAATAAATAAGTAGGTAGGTATGTGATTTTCCAAGTATATTTGCTCATAACTCTTGATTTAAACTTGGTTTAGACGTTATTAACCACGCGTTTTGAAGTTAACTCACTTCACTAACGCGTGCATAGTTACATTTTAAGGCAGCCGTCAAAAAAAAAATAAATGAAAAGAAAAATTTCTTTACTCTTGGTTTGAACTAAAATTCCAAGATTTCAACTTAATTCCTTGCAAATATTCAATATTGGAGTCATAGTTACTATTTTTATTTCCTTTTTTTTAAATTAAATTTACAGAAACAATACTTACACGAAGTCAAATTATTTTT
Source organism: Hipparchia semele (assembly GCA_933228805.2). Lineage (NCBI taxonomy): Eukaryota > Metazoa > Arthropoda > Insecta > Lepidoptera > Nymphalidae > Hipparchia > Hipparchia semele. The sequence goes on from OW121736.1 coordinate 5,795,838, forward strand.
ATCATAATTGTGAATGATTTATCGTCTTTCAAGAACTGTGTTTTAGTCTGTGGTTGTTTGTTATGCACAGGGCACTTCACTAAACGTCAATAAAGTACGACATTATTTTAGTACATTATTCCGAAAACAAAAAAACGGTAATTTATAGGCGTGATCTGCCAAAAAGAAAATAAAGAATTGGACAATCTATAAGCGGTCATTGTTGCGTTACACCACGGCTGGAGTGTAACATGCGTGTTCTTGCAGAAGGAAGGTTTTAGGGAGAGTATAGAAAATACACAGACTGTTGTTACTAAGGATAAGTGCTATCCAATACAATACTATATATTTACAAATTTACATTGCGCTTATATACTAAGAAAATAATGTCTAAAGTAATGGTGGGGAGTCTATTGTTTATTTAATCTTACGTGCTAAAAGTGCTGATTGAACAATGAGGAAATTATGTTATTAATTATAATCTAATATCGTACAGTCACGTAGGATGGAATTCTATGCGTATGCCATAGATATTCCCCCCTTGAGAGAAAAAAAGAAATATGTGACTTAAATCTACACTATACTAGCGCAAAACGGACGGTAGGCCGAGATATGCGTCCTGAACGTGTGGTCTTCTGTTGACATATGTCTCGGTGATCTATTGCTTTGTTGCATCTCACTGTGTTATCAGATTCATTTAGATCTTCATTTAACAAAAATGCTGGTTTCAATCGGTCCACTGATACGTTCAATTCCTTATCATTGCGTTCGATGGTGAATACTTTGTTGCTACGCCTGATTACACGGAAAGGTCCTTCATACGGAGGAGTTAAAGATGGGCGAAGTCTGTCACACCTGAGGAATACGTGCGTACAATCTGATAGGCGTGGATGTATGAATACGTTCCGATTTGAACTCTCTCTTTGCGGAATATTCGTGACACGATTTATGTTTTCTTTAATTTCTTGAACGAATTCAGTGTATGTGGTTTCTGATTTGTCACAGAAAAAACTTGCTGGTAACTTGATAGTTGTGCCATAAACAAGTTCTGCGGCGCTATATCCAGTATCTTGTCGATAACTGGAACGTATACCAAGTAGAACTGATGGCAATTCCTTTGTCCAATTCGTCGTGTTAGCTCGAGCTATTAACGCTGTTTTAATTGTTCTGTGTAATCGTTCAACTTTCGCATTAGACTGTGGATGATACGGTGTGGTCCGAAACTTTTCAATTCCCATTAATTTTGCAAGATTCCTAAATATCTCACTCTCCATCTGGGATCCTTGATCTGTAGTTAAATAATCTGGACTCCCGTAACGGCAAATCCACCCTTCGTACACTAATCTGGCTATAGTAGTGGCTGTGATATCTGATACCGGAAAAGCTTCTGGCCATGATGTACATCGGTCGATCATTGTTACTAAATACCTTTTGTTTTGTGAGGTAGGTAATGGCCCGACGATATCAATATGAACATGCGAAAAACGCGCTGCTGGCATAAACTTGCCGAGTGGCGAAACTGTATGTCTATGCACTTTTGATCGTTGGCATTGTAAACATGAATCACACCAATTATTAATTTCTGAGTTCATGCTAGGCCAAATGTAATTTCTTCCGATTAATTTTCTCGTGGTATTTTTGCCTGGATGGCTAAGGTTGTGATAGTTGTCAAAAATAGTCCTTCTTAGCTGCTTCGGAATGTACGGTCGAGTTATTCCAGTGGAAATATCGCAGTAAATCTTGTTGTTTGTATTTGGTACCCTTATACGCGTTATGTGTAACGACTTGTTTTGTTTTAGCTGTTGGAGCTCGATATCACCTTCTTGGTATTTCTGTAGTTCAGAAAAATCGATAACGGTGGGTAAAGAAATAGTCTCCACGATTCGAGATAAAGCGTCGGCAACAACATTGTCATTCCCGCTTATGTGCTGTATATCGGTGCTAAATTGTGATATGTAATCCAAATGTCTTATTCTTCTCGGAGTGTCATCCAGTGACGGCTTCTTGTCAAAGGCGTGCACCAATGGTTTATGGTCGGTGTAAATTGTAAAAATGCGACCCTCTATTAGTCGTCGAAAATGTTTTACCGCCATATATATTCCGAGTAACTCCCGATCGTAAGTTGAATACTTGACTTGCGTATCCGATAAGGATTTTGAAAAATATGCAATAGGTCTCCATTTTTTCTTGACTTTTTGTTGTAAAACTGCGCCGACGCATTTTAAGCTAGCGTCGGTCATTAGTGCGATCGGTGCGTTTGCATCAGGAAATGCTATCGTTGCGATGTCACGCAAATCTTGCTTGCATTGTTGAAAAGCACGTTCAGCGTCAACATTCCATTTAATTTGTGTATTGTCGTTTTTCTTTGAATTAATTAAAAATGAGTTGAGTGGTGCTTGATGCTTGGCTGATTGCTTGATTGCATGTCTGTAAAAGTTGACCATGCCCAGGAAACGACGTAGTTCCTTCACAGTTTTGGGTTTGGGATAGTCGATGATTGCTTGAATTTTTTCCTGTGTTGGTTTCATTCCTTGGCTCGTTATATGATAACCAAGAAAATCTAACTCTTGCTTGACGAACTCACATTTGTTCATATTAATTGTAATCCCATTTTGTTGTAATCTGGTGAAAACTGTCTCCAAGTGTTTGTAATGTTGATCTTCGGACTTGCTTGCGACTAATATGTCATCGACGAAAACAAAAACGTAGTCTAAATCTCGAAATAGGGAATCCATAAATCTCTGAAACGTCTGTCCAGCGTTCCGTAATCCAAAAGGCATTCTTGGAAACTCGAAAAGTCCGAACGGTGTAATAATTGCAGTTTTCTCCGGTTCCGCTACGGCTATAGAATGATAAGCCTTACGAACATCGATTTTGCTAAATATATTTTTCCCGTTTGCGATATATGTAAAATCTAGTAATCTTGGCAGCGGGTATCTGTCTGGAACAGTAATCTTGTTTAATGCGCGGTAATCACCGCAAGGTCTCCATTCACCATTTTTCTTTTTTACCATGTGCAATGGACTGGCCCACGGGCTACTGGATGGTCTGCAAATTCCCGTCTCCATCATCTCTTGAAATTCTTGTTTGGCGACTTTATACTTGTCAGGAGGAAGTGGGCGAGCTTTAGCGCATACCGGAAATCCTTCTGTGATGATGTGATGCTTCACATTGTGTTGCGTGGGTCCTTTCATTGACGTTGGTCTTGTGATACTTTCGTATTTTTCCAGTAATTGCTTGAGGGAATCGGATAAGTTGCAGTCGATGGAACGGACGGACGGAATATTTACTCGTATAGAATTCATTGGTTTTTTGATTTCCGTCGTTTTGTCAATTAAGGTTTTCCCGTGTATATCTACCAAAAGTCGGTAGTGATCTAGAAAATCAGCTCCTAATATAGGCATCTTGACGTCAGCAATAACGAAAGTCCAAATGAAAGAGCGACGTAAACCTAAATTTAACGTTAAGGTTTTTTCTCCATATGTATTGATTATGGTTCCGTTGGCGGCAAATAATTTTAACTCGTTTGCCTTCCTTGAGCTCTGTGATGGCTTGGAAATAACCGAAATGTTCGCCCCAGTGTCCACCAGGAATCGATAACCACTGTTAGAGTCGGTAATCGTTAGGCGATTTGAGGGAAGAATAGCACAGAGTCTCGCCGCACGCTGTGCTGAACTTAGTTTTCCGACTGTTGTTTATTCACCCAAGAACAGGGCTTTTCACATTTCCGTGCCTTCCACTTGAAATTTTGATGATAGTAGCAAAGATTACTACGCTGCTTCGATGTTGACCGTAGGCGTGAACTTGACCTAGGTCTATAGTACCGAGGTTGATTAAAACTGCTGCGTCGGCTGATTCGACGCGAGCGGTTGTCGCTTAGCGCAGCGATTTCTAACTGCATTCTTGCAATTTGTGACGCCAGTTGTGTGATTAAATTGATGTCAGCGTTGGTCGAAGACGTATTTTTATTGCAACGGGTATTCTCGTATATGCGATCGGCCATTTCGCTTAGCTTGTCTAAGCCCAAATTCTCGGAAATGGCCAAAACGGTGGTCACGGATGGGGGAAGTTGTCTCATCCATAACAAACGTAGTGTGTCATCATTGATGTTGCCGCAGCCAGCCTCCTTCATTTTCCTTAATAGTTGAGATGGTTTTTGATCTCCCAGGTCCATCTCAGACAACAGTTTATGGAAACGACGATGTTCACTTTCTTCATAACAGCTGATGAGCCTTTCCCGGATGCAGTGGTACTTGTTCTCTGAAGGCGGCTTTGTTAAAATGTCGCTGACTTGATGAATGACGTCTTTCGGTAGTTTTGATACGACGGCGTTGAATTTGTACTCGTCCCCTTGCTTCTGCGGAGCCACAATAGCTTCAAATTGAGAGAACCAAAGACGCGGTGAGTCGGTCCAAAATTGTGGAATTCTCTCTGCTACTGTGATGGATGCCACTAAGTCTGTGCCGGAATTGAGTTGTTCGTCTGTAGAGTTGCCTGCGCCGAAACCTTTGGTAGGTGTTTGACGAGCCATGTTGAGACGAAAAGAAGTGACTCACAATGATGCTGTTGAAGTCCTGATGAGGTGCTGATCACGTCGGTACGATCACGTTGGTATGATCACGTCGGGGTCACCACTGTTGCGTTACACCACGGCTGGAGTGTAACATGCGTGTTCTTGCAGAAGGAAGGTTTTAGGGAGAGTATAGAAAATACACAGACTGTTGTTACTAAGGATAAGTGCTATCCAATACAATACTATATATTTACAAATTTACATTGCGCTTATATACTAAGAAAATAATGTCTAAAGTAATGGTGGGGAGTCTATTGTTTATTTAATCTTACGTGCTAAAAGTGCTGATTGAACAATGAGGAAATTATGTTATTAATTATAATCTAATATCGTACAGTCACGTAGGATGGAATTCTATGCGTATGCCATAGATATTCCCCCCTTGAGAGAAAAAAAGAAATATGTGACTTAAATCTACACTATACTAGCGCAAAACGGACGGTAGGCCGAGATATCCGTCCTGAACGTGTGGTCTTCTGTTGACATATGTCTCGGTGATCTATTGCTTTGTTGCATCTCACTGTGTTATCAGATTCATTTAGATCTTCATTTAACAAAAATGCTGGTTTCAATCGGTCCACTGATACGTTCAATTCCTTATCATTGCGTTCGATGGTGAATACTTTGTTGCTACGCCTGATTACACGGAAAGGTCCTTCATACGGAGGAGTTAAAGATGGGCGAAGTCTGTCACACCTGAGGAATACGTGCGTACAATCTGATAGGCGTGGATGTATGAATACGTTCCGATTTGAACTCTCTCTTTGCGGAATATTCGTGACACGATTTATGTTTTCTTTAATTTCTTGAACGAATTCAGTGTATGTGGTTTCTGATTTGTCACAGAAAAAACTTGCTGGTAACTTGATAGTTGTGCCATAAACAAGTTCTGCGGCGCTATATCCAGTATCTTGTCGATAACTGGAACGTATACCAAGTAGAACTGATGGCAATTCCTTTGTCCAATTCGTCGTGTTAGCTCGAGCTATTAACGCTGTTTTAATTGTTCTGTGTAATCGTTCAACTTTCGCATTAGACTGTGGATGATACGGTGTGGTCCGAAACTTTTCAATTCCCATTAATTTTGCAAGATTCCTAAATATCTCACTCTCCATCTGGGATCCTTGATCTGTAGTTAAATAATCTGGACTCCCGTAACGGCAAATCCACCCTTCGTACACTAATCTGGCTATAGTAGTGGCTGTGATATCTGATACCGGAAAAGCTTCTGGCCATGATGTACATCGGTCGATCATTGTTACTAAATACCTTTTGTTTTGTGAGGTAGGTAATGGCCCGACGATATCAATATGAACATGCGAAAAACGCGCTGCTGGCATAAACTTGCCGAGTGGCGAAACTGTATGTCTATGCACTTTTGATCGTTGGCATTGTAAACATGAATCACACCAATTATTAATTTCTGAGTTCATGCTAGGCCAAATGTAATTTCTTCCGATTAATTTTCTCGTGGTATTTTTGCCTGGATGGCTAAGGTTGTGATAGTTGTCAAAAATAGTCCTTCTTAGCTGCTTCGGAATGTACGGTCGAGTTATTCCAGTGGAAATATCGCAGTAAATCTTGTTGTTTGTATTTGGTACCCTTATACGCGTTATGTGTAACGACTTGTTTTGTTTTAGCTGTTGGAGCTCGATATCACCTTCTTGGTATTTCTGTAGTTCAGAAAAATCGATAACGGTGGGTAAAGAAATAGTCTCCACGATTCGAGATAAAGCGTCGGCAACAACATTGTCATTCCCGCTTATGTGCTGTATATCGGTGCTAAATTGTGATATGTAATCCAAATGTCTTATTCTTCTCGGAGTGTCATCCAGTGACGGCTTCTTGTCAAAGGCGTGCACCAATGGTTTATGGTCGGTGTAAATTGTAAAAATGCGACCCTCTATTAGTCGTCGAAAATGTTTTACCGCCATATATATTCCGAGTAACTCCCGATCGTAAGTTGAATACTTGACTTGCGTATCCGATAAGGATTTTGAAAAATATGCAATAGGTCTCCATTTTTTCTTGACTTTTTGTTGTAAAACTGCGCCGACGCATTTTAAGCTAGCGTCGGTCATTAGTGCGATCGGTGCGTTTGCATCAGGAAATGCTATCGTTGCGATGTCACGCAAATCTTGCTTGCATTGTTGAAAAGCACGTTCAGCGTCAACATTCCATTTAATTTGTGTATTGTCGTTTTTCTTTGAATTAATTAAAAATGAGTTGAGTGGTGCTTGATGCTTGGCTGATTGCTTGATTGCATGTCTGTAAAAGTTGACCATGCCCAGGAAACGACGTAGTTCCTTCACAGTTTTGGGTTTGGGATAGTCGATGATTGCTTGAATTTTTTCCTGTGTTGGTTTCATTCCTTGGCTCGTTATATGATAACCAAGAAAATCTAACTCTTGCTTGACGAACTCACATTTGTTCATATTAATTGTAATCCCATTTTGTTGTAATCTGGTGAAAACTGTCTCCAAGTGTTTGTAATGTTGATCTTCGGACTTGCTTGCGACTAATATGTCATCGACGAAAACAAAAACGTAGTCTAAATCTCGAAATAGGGAATCCATAAATCTCTGAAACGTCTGTCCAGCGTTCCGTAATCCAAAAGGCATTCTTGGAAACTCGAAAAGTCCGAACGGTGTAATAATTGCAGTTTTCTCCGGTTCCGCTACGGCTATAGAATGATAAGCCTTACGAACATCGATTTTGCTAAATATATTTTTCCCGTTTGCGATATATGTAAAATCTAGTAATCTTGGCAGCGGGTATCTGTCTGGAACAGTAATCTTGTTTAATGCGCGGTAATCACCGCAAGGTCTCCATTCACCATTTTTCTTTTTTACCATGTGCAATGGACTGGCCCACGGGCTACTGGATGGTCTGCAAATTCCCGTCTCCATCATCTCTTGAAATTCTTGTTTGGCGACTTTATACTTGTCAGGAGGAAGTGGGCGAGCTTTAGCGCATACCGGAAATCCTTCTGTGATGATGTGATGCTTCACATTGTGTTGCGTGGGTCCTTTCATTGACGTTGGTCTTGTGATACTTTCGTATTTTTCCAGTAATTGCTTGAGAGAATCGGATAAGTTGCAGTCGATGGAACGGACGGACGGAATATTTACTCGTATAGAATTCATTGGTTTTTTGATTTCCGTCGTTTTGTCAATTAAGGTTTTCCCGTGTATATCTACCAAAAGTCGGTAGTGATCTAGAAAATCAGCTCCTAATATAGGCATCTTGACGTCAGCAATAACGAAAGTCCAAATGAAAGAGCGACGTAAACCTAAATTTAACGTTAAGGTTTTTTCTCCATATGTATTGATTATGGTTCCGTTGGCGGCAAATAATTTTAACTCGTTTGCCTTCCTTGAGCTCTGTGATGGCTTGGAAATAACCGAAATGTTCGCCCCAGTGTCCACCAGGAATCGATAACCACTGTTAGAGTCGGTAATCGTTAGGCGATTTGAGGGAAGAATAGCACAGAGTCTCGCCGCACGCTGTGCTGAACTTAGTTTTCCGACTGTTGTTTATTCACCCAAGAACAGGGCTTTTCACATTTCCGTGCCTTCCACTTGAAATTTTGATGATAGTAGCAAAGATTACTACGCTGCTTCGATGTTGACCGTAGGCGTGAACTTGACCTAGGTCTATAGTACCGAGGTTGATTAAAACTGCTGCGTCGGCTGATTCGACGCGAGCGGTTGTCGCTTAGCGCAGCGATTTCTAACTGCATTCTTGCAATTTGTGACGCCAGTTGTGTGATTAAATTGATGTCAGCGTTGGTCGAAGACGTATTTTTATTGCAACGGGTATTCTCGTATATGCGATCGGCCATTTCGCTTAGCTTGTCTAAGCCCAAATTCTCGGAAATGGCCAAAACGGTGGTCACGGATGGGGGAAGTTGTCTCATCCATAACAAACGTAGTGTGTCATCATTGATGTTGCCGCAGCCAGCCTCCTTCATTTTCCTTAATAGTTGAGATGGTTTTTGATCTCCCAGGTCCATCTCAGACAACAGTTTATGGAAACGACGATGTTCACTTTCTTCATAACAGCTGATGAGCCTTTCCCGGATGCAGTGGTACTTGTTCTCTGAAGGCGGCTTTGTTAAAATGTCGCTGACTTGATGAATGACGTCTTTCGGTAGTTTTGATACGACGGCGTTGAATTTGTACTCGTCCCCTTGCTTCTGCGGAGCCACAATAGCTTCAAATTGAGAGAACCAAAGACGCGGTGAGTCGGTCCAAAATTGTGGAATTCTCTCTGCTACTGTGATGGATGCCACTAAGTCTGTGCCGGAATTGAGTTGTTCGTCTGTAGAGTTGCCTGCGCCGAAACCTTTGGTAGGTGTTTGACGAGCCATGTTGAGACGAAAAGAAGTGACTCACAATGATGCTGTTGAAGTCCTGATGAGGTGCTGATCACGTCGGTACGATCACGTTGGTATGATCACGTCGGGGTCACCACTGTTGCGTTACACCACGGCTGGAGTGTAACATGCGTGTTCTTGCAGAAGGAAGGTTTTAGGGAGAGTATAGAAAATACACAGACTGTTGTTACTAAGGATAAGTGCTATCCAATACAATACTATATATTTACAAATTTACATTGCGCTTATATACTAAGAAAATAATGTCTAAAGTAATGGTGGGGAGTCTATTGTTTATTTAATCTTACGTGCTAAAAGTGCTGATTGAACAATGAGGAAATTATGTTATTAATTATAATCTAATATCGTACAGTCACGTAGGATGGAATTCTATGCGTATGCCATAGTCATGTAGCAAGTATAGTAAGTTTTTGAATCAATAAAGGTGTAAGTAACAGTGCAAGAGTGTTTAATTGTGTGCCCTAATATAATCTTAAGTGAGTGTAGTGCTAATCACCTGCCATTGTGGATTTGATTGACGCCATCTTGGCGTTGTACAATGCGTAATAGGAATGAGAAGCCGACATTTCCTGTTTCTATCTCACTCAGTGTAAACCTCATATGAGCAGGACAGAAATATAAAATGGCTGTTTGACAGTCCTATTCTCATTTGCAACGCATTATAAGCATAGATATGAGTGTCTCTGGAACTAGTAATATTGCAAATTGCGCACCAACCTTTATAAATTAATCTATGATTTCATATGAAATTAAAAAAGAAACAAAAAAGGCTTGGTCCCTTGAGATTCGTTATAAAGAGAATACACTGTATATCAATATTTTCGCGTACAGGTACAACATGCCTTACGGTCAAATGGAGATGCAGCCCTATGGCGTACCGAACGTTCTGATACAACAACCCATGCAACACTACCCGGTAAGTGAATTTTAGAACAATTCCGCGGGTGCGATGTATTTTTAGACACAAGCGTAGCTTACTTATTATATTACATTAAGGTACATTATTTGTCGTGAGCGAAGCGAGCTCGAATTCTTACATCGTACTAGATCCAAAAACAAGCAATTAAAACAGATTAAAAACCCGACTGCTTTAAAAAAAATCAACTGAAAATGTAGAATAGAATAGAAACATCTTTATTGGTAGCAATAAATACAAAAATATACAAAATAAATGAAAATTTAAAAACACAGCTATAAGAGGTATTAGATATCGTTTTTGTACAGCAGTGCAACGATACCAAAAGATGAGTCACACAGCTTGTACAACTTTAAATTGACATAGGTCGTAAATGGTCATTCAAAACGAAAAATGATTAAAGAAACCTAACAATAATTTTCAAATACCTATTCAATGATACCCCACTTAACATAGTTCGTCGACTTTCATTTTTTCTTTTTCGCAATATGGCGCCTGGTGGTCGCCTTATTGAATTTTGATTACTGTCATATCTTTAGTGGCACTCCCAAGATTAAAACGAATCGGTTGACGTAGGAATCATCAAAATCGGTCCACGCGTTTGGTCTCCAGAGCGCCACATACATACATATATAGACTACCCTCATTTGCGTGTTGCAGTCGGGTAATAACAACACGAGCGAATCGAGCGCAAATTCAAATTTTATTTATTTCATGTAGGCCAACTTGTAGCTCTTATGACACGTTATAAATCTACCACCGGTTCGGAATGCAGATTCTGCTGAGAAGTGTCGGCAAGAAACTCAGCAGTTGCTCTTTAAAAAAAAAAAAAATTACAATAGGCAAGAAAACTATGCTATGTATACAGTGCTTCCACAATGAAGCTTCAAAAATGCATACGTAGGTACATAAATAATCCAACACATCGCTCATTTGCGACTAGAGTGACATATTTCAAAATCGACGATGAGAGAATTCTCTCGTTAGAGAGTAATGTTTTGTGGATGCTGCGGTCTCGAAACAACACAGCGGCCAACAAAGCGACAGAGCATTAAGTCACAATCTCTCTCGCTCTTATTTTTTTGTGCTTAGCGTAATGTTGTTTTTATAGCAAAAAGTATAAATGTTCGAATCAAAAATTTTGAGTTATGTCACCCTCGTCGCAAATGTTAAGACAGGCAGAAAAAAACGCTCCATCCGCTCCAGTTTCACTAGTATCACTAAAAAGTGATACTAGTGAAACTGGATACAATATCACCTCCTTGTTCATAATGATTAGATGATCATATTGATCACCAACGACTTGTTCGGATTGACAGTATCAGGAGCAAGTGCCGATGCAATGGCAGAGCCTGCAGCCGCCCGCGATGAGCGCGCCGGTCGCGCCCAAAGTGATGCTGCACGACCTGTACCCCGTGCTGTACCCCAACGTGTACCAGCCCTACAACATCGTGTACCCCCAGGTGAGGACCCTCGTATCAGGAGCAAGTGCCGATGCAATGGCAGAGCCTGCAGCCGCCCGCGATGAGCGCGCCGGTCGCGCCCAAAGTGATGCTGCACGACCTGTACCCCGTGCTGTACCCCAACGTGTACCAGCCCTACAACATCGTGTACCCCCAGGTGAGGACCCTCGTATCAGGAGCAAGTGCCGATGCAATGGCAGAGCCTGCAGCCGCCCGCGATGAGCGCGCCGGTCGCGCCCAAAGTGATGCTGCACGACCTGTACCCCGTGCTGTACCCCAACGTGTACCAGCCCTACAACATCGTGTACCCCCAGGTGAGGACCCTCGTATCAGGAGCAAGTGCCGATGCAATGGCAGAGCCTGCAGCCGCCCGCGATGAGCGCGCCGGCCGCGCCCAAAGTGATGCTGCACGACCTGTACCCCGTGCTGTACCCCAACGTGTACCAGCCCTACAACATCGTGTACCCCCAGGTGAGGACACCGATGAGATTACAACATGACGTCACGATTCAGTAGCTCCATACACTCTCCATACAAAATTCCATCTTAGAAAGAGACGGATACATTCGCATTAAAACAGCTTATAACTTATTTTAGTGTTACTGAAATTTTGTATCTTTTTATTTATGTGTGAGCTGAATAAATTTTAATTTTAAAATATTATGCTAAAAAGTGAAATTATTGTTTCTCTTTTCAGAGCGACACAAATTAGTTCTTGTTTCACCAATTTAATACAAATATGTTCATAAACACATTATAAAACATCAATAAAAGCTATTATTTTACTTTTTAACACAATATTTGAAAGTTAAAATTATGTATTAATTTACGCCGTTACCAAAGTTCCTTCAATCTCAATTGTGGCAATAATTGACAAAAAAAAACGTAAAGTGACGTTCGTTCAGTCGAAGTGTGGTAAATTGAAAACTACAACATTTTAATAAAGAACGATGGGGCTTCATTACATATATTTATTTACTCTATGCAAATAAATATTCCGTATCCCAGGTAATACCCCAGCCGTACCCAATAGTCCAGCCAATGTACCCGGTGCTGGACAAGCACGACCCGCGCCCCAAGCGCGTGCCCTCCCGCCCCGCGTCGCACACCCCCTCCGACGAGCAGAGCAAGAGGGACGACCGCCAGAGCGAGATAGCCATCAAGATAGCGCAAATCAAGGAGCAAATGGCGCAGCTCAATACTAAGGAGAGAGGGAAGAATGAGTGGAGAAGAAGGAACAGCGGGAGCGGTATACTGGGCAGCTATCCTGTTAACTTCAACGGGAGAGTTATGGGGTGAGTTCATTCAAATAAATAATCCTTACTAGTCCTTACTATCCTTACTAGTCCTTACTAGTCTTTACTAGTCCTTACTAGTCCTTACTCGTCCTTACTAGTTCTTACTATGCTTGCTAGTCCTTACTATCCTAACTAGTCCTTACTAGTCCTTACTATCCTAACTAGTCCTTACTAGTCCTTACTATCCTAACTAGTCCTTACTAGTCCTTACTATCCTAACTAGTCCTTACTAGTCCTTACTATCCTAACTAGTCCTTACTAGTCCTTACTATCCTTACTAGTCCTTACTATCCTTACTAGTCCTTACTAGTCCTTACTATCCTTACTAGTTCTTACTATCCTTACTAACCTTACTAGTCCTTACTATCCTTACTATCCTTACTAGTCCTTACTAGTCCTTACTATCCTTACTAGTCCTTACTATCCTTACTAGTCCTTACTAGTCCTTACTATCCTTACTAGTCCTTACTATCCTTACTAGTCCTTACTAGTCCTTACTATCCTTATTAGTCCTTACTAGTCCTTACTATCCTTACTAGTCCTTACTATCCTTACTAGTCCTTACTATCCTTACTAGTCCTTACTATACTTACGAGTATTATAAATGTGAAAGTGTGTTTGTTTGTTGGTTCATTCGTTTATTGATTCGTCCTTCAATCACGCTGTAATAGAGCTACGGATCAACGTGATTCTTACATGGGTATACTTGAGAGTGACATAGGCTTCTTTTCCCGTATTTTTAACAATCTAACTCGACGCTGGCACAAGCCATTTATCGATACGAATGTCAATATTTCATTGACAAATCGAGCATTTAGTGGTGTTTCATGCTTCCTCGATTTATGAGATACATCAAACAATTGGTAAGGAAAACTAGTCTTATATTTGTTACGTATTTCATGTCATCAATAAAGTGTGTGACGTCATACCGCACGTTGTGCCCGCAGGCCGCCGCCCGACGACGCGCAGCTGAGCTCCGCGGCGCGGGCGATCGTCAACTCCATACGCAACATGCACACCAAGACTAACACTTGTAAGTGTACAATACTCTAAGAATAGAAGGATTAGGATTAATTAAATTACTCCATTAGGGGAACAAAAGCTGACATATAATGCGTTTCAAATGACAATAGATAATAGAAGCCGCCATTTACTGTTTCTGTCTCATTCAGTGTAAACCTAATTTGAGCAGGACAGAAATATAAAATGGCTGCTTGACAGGCCTGTTCACATTTGAAACGCACTATAGTTCATAATGCAGTCATGGGTGCGGGGTCCATGCAAAATTACCCATTATCCTTTGATCCTTTTCCCAGTTTTGTTGAAATTTGATATGAACGAGTCATGTCTACGTTTTCTTATTATCATTTATATAATAATCTTCATTCTTGTTCATGAGCATACTTTTAAAGGATTTCTTAAACTTGTGGAAAGGCAAGTCACGCCCATTCTCACAAACGACTAAGCCGTAGTTGAGGAATCACGACCAACGGAAAGCGAAATGATGTTGCAAAAGAATTTTATATATTTTTCTTTGTTTGCGTATTAGACCAGCACGACAACCGGCGCTTCGAGCCGCGCGGCGAGCGGCAGGACTACCGGCCGCGCGGTTTCCGCCCGTTCGAGCCGCACCGCGACGCGCCGCCCGAGCGCGACGAGCGCAGGGAGCGGCGACCGCAGCCGCCGCCGCTCTACCGCCCGCCATACTTGTTCAGACAGGTACGAGTATCATCACAGAGACCCACTGCCCTCTATATTTAATAATATATTAATAATAATAAAGTATATTGACGCCATTTTGGATTTGATTGACGCCATTTTGGATTTGATTTACGCCATTTTGGATTTGATTTACGCCATTTTGGATTTGATTGACGCCATCTTACCACTACGCATAGATACGTAGACAGAGAAGTACTAGACTTTAATGGTATCTCCTTTTCACTCTCACATGAAAAAGATGCAGTATAACGATGTCAAACAAGACAGAATGAGACACAGCTATGTCTATATCCGTCCCTCACTGCGTGCCACGTTTTGCCACGACTCCATTTTGGATTTGATTGACGCTATCTTACCACTACGCATAGATACGTAGACAGAGAAGTACTATAGACTTTTGATGATATCTCCTTTTCACTCTCACACAAAAGAGATGCAGTATAGCGATGTCAAACAAGATAGAATGAGACACAGCTATGTCTATATCCATCCTTCACTGCGTGCCACGTTTTGCCACGACTCCATTTTGGATTTGATTGACGCCATCTTATCGCTGTAAGCATAGATACGTAGACAGAGGAATACTATAGACTTTTGATGATATCTCCTTTTCACTCTCACATGGAAGAGTTGCAGTATAGCGATGTCAAACAAGATAGAATGAGACACAGCTATGTCTATATCCGTCCCTCACTGCGTGCCACGTTTTGCCACGACGCCATTTTGGATTTGATTGACGCCATCTTACCGCTGTAAGCATAGATACGTAGACAGAGAAGTACTATAGACTTTTGATGATATCTCCTTTTCACTCTCACACAAAAGAGATGCAGTATAGCGATGTCAAACAAGATAGAATGAGATACAGCTATGTCTATATCCGTCCCTCACAGCGTGCCACGTTATGAGTTGTTGCTCACAATACATTGTGAGGTGATTGTGAGTAACAAGACGTACAAGAGTAGGTATTTCACAGTGTTACCTATCTCTTTCGGTGACATGCTTGGTAGGATTCTAGAGAATACTCATTCTACGCATAGATATGAGTGTCTCTGGAGCTAATAATATTGTAAATGGCGCACCAACATCTATAATTAATCTATGATTTCCTACGAATAAATAATAAGTAAGGAAGTCTAATTCAGAGCAAAATCAACTCAAAAAATGTCCCTATTTCAAACCAAAATGACGTATGATTCAAAATACGAATCATACGAATCACTTCCGAGGTTACAGATAGACATGCTTGGTGATCGGTTCAAATTCAGAAAGCAGGGATTGGTTCGCGCGCGTGCTGCTATGTTTGCTGTGACAGCTGAGTCATTGGACGATGTTATGAAAATTTGTCGTGCAAGAAAAATGACGAGCTGTTGACATGCTATTTTTGTTTTTAATCCCCGCCTCTAACGGCTTAATTTTAATCTCCACCCACTTCGGCGCAATTTTTGTTGGGGTCATTTTTTAACGCAGTTAGATTTCCTTACTTATTATTTATTCGTAGATGATTTCATATTGAAACTTTTTCATAGTATTACATCATAGCATCACCCGTGGACGCAACCACTGGACATTATTATTGGCTTGGCAAGCGCGGAGTCCAAGCGAAGCGAGCGCGAATTTTCTTTAATTACATAGAAATTAAACTGGTCAAGTGTAATGGCTCAGTTACACAAGGAGTTGGATGTACGGATGAATATCCGTATGTATGTTTGTTACTCAATCACGCCACAACGACTGAACCGATTTGAGTGAAATTTGGCTCAGAGATAGATTATTATTATCTGGAATAGCACATAGACTACTTTTTATCTCGGAAAATAAGAGAATTCCCACGGGACTTAAAAACCTTAATCCACGCGAACCAAGTCGCGGGCATCAACTATGTAGTAATGTATAATAATGTAATGTTTTATTAATTTTTATTTTATTTTTATTTTATTTATTTTTTGTCAACAGATGTCGCCTGGAACCTGGTGCAGACGGTCTCCGGGGCCCGTACCACCCCGTAAGTGACACAAATAACATGTTTGCAATAAATAAACACGATTCAAAACCACATTATTTTTTATTAAAAAAAATCTTTCATGTGTTGCCAGCCTATGATATATTTTATTTTCTTTTGTACATATACAGTGTGATGCATAAAATAACTACCTTTACTTCTAATTATCTAAATATATAAAAGGAAATGGTGACTGACTGACTGATCTATCAACGTACAGCTCAAACCACAGGACGGATCAGACTGAAATTTGGCATGCAGATAGCTATTATGACGTAGGCATCCGCTATGAAAGGATTTTTGAAAATTCAACCCCTAAGGAGATAAAATAGGGGTTTGAAAAATCGAACTTAACGTGAGCGTAGCTGCGGGCAATAGCTAGTAAAATTATAAAACCAGTTATAAATTATAGGACCAGTGGTAGATTCATGGTTTTAAAAGTTTAGAACCAGTGGTTCATTCATTTGAGGATTCGAAATATAAATTCGAATAAAAAATTTTTTTATTCTATTCTTATTTTTCCGAACACATTTACACTGTTATCCAAGTTAGTCCTTCCAAGTTAGTCCGCTAGCATCTTAGACTATCTTATCATCGAATAAAAAAAATACATAGTTTAAATAAATATCTTTTGGTTAACAAAGAATATATTACGAGTATTGTAATTTTTCTCTCAATTCAATTTTTTTTATAAACAAAAGATTAAATTTAAAAAAATAATAATATAATATATCTTTATTTTCAGCTTTCAATCAACCTCGCCGACCGTATCCGGACACAAGGAACGGACGCCGTTAGACAAAGAGAATAGTATTAGTGATAAATAGCTTACCTTAAACATATCCTATGTTTTTCTTTTTGATAGAAAATAACCCGTTTACCTAACCTAATCAGAAAATCGATTACAGGAAAAACAATTTTACCGAAAATTCACCAACTTTTTGAAGAAGATAAAATAACTATTAATATTTTTAGCTTTTTTCTTACCATATGACCATTGGTATCGAATTAATTTTTTGTCACCGAAAAATTCTAAAGTTATATTAAACTAGTATTAAATGTTGACACGAATATTTTACCATCAAAAAACAATTTTAATAATTTAGAGAATTATTTTGTATCAAAAAGAAAGATTTTAATTTGTTAAAAAACCATTAAAAATCGGGACACGCCATATAACAAAATAAAGCGCACAACACACGAATAACAAAAACGAAACAAAACTGCGTTAAAATAACTGTTCGTAATTACTTCGATGAAGGTCCTGAGTTTAATGCTAGGACGCTTCGGTGGAGGCTAACTACCATTCTTTCCGCTAAGCCAAAATAAAAAAATACTCAAAAAGTTGTTACTAACTAGAAATATAATATTTATTTTATCGCAGTTCTGTAGTTAGTACCATCAAAACACTGACTAAGAAAAATATATGCTTGAAACCAAAATAAAGGTACAAACTGACGGAGCGTTTTGTACGTTACATGAAAGAGCGAAAACGCCTTAAAATAAAGCTATGAAAATTTCGCATACAACTTATACTTCTTTTATTTAGAATTGTGTCGATAATATAACAAATATTTACATCTGTCAATTTGGTATAGAGACAAAGGGATCTAAATCTAGCTCAATATAACAAATTATTAAAAAAACCCGACTGCGGTAAAAATTGTACTTGGATTTTTTTTTTCGCGGATGCCACATTTAAATTTTATACTTTATTCACTCTCACTATTCAGACAAATCAAATAATACCTTAAAATATACGTTAAAATCCGTGAAAGTAATAAATACCACTCATACAATAGAACAAAGCTTCAATAGCCCAACGGTTAAAGGTGCGAACTGAAAACTGAAAGGTCGCAGGTTTAAACCCCACCCGTTGCACTATTGTCGTACCCACTCCTAGCACAAGCTTTCCGCTTATTTGGAGGGGATAGGGGGATATTAGTCAACTTCAGCTTCACTAATATTCTTTTAAAAAAAAAAAAAAGACGTAATTGCAAAAACTCGAAATTGACTTTTTGATGTAATAAGTATTAATAGTGGATGTTCTATATAAGAAAAAAAAGCACAATTCTATCTATTTTGTAGGTCTATAAGGCTGAAATCTATAGACCGCACTCTCACTCAGCTCAGACTCAAGACAGAGTTAAAACGAGACAGATTTATGTCAGAGCATATTTGTGTCTCCTTTTAACCTCTATCTTGAGTCAGAGCTCGCTCTATAGATCTCAGCATAAAACCACTATTAATACTTATTATAACAAAACGTCAATTTCGAGTTTTTGCAATTACGTCATTGTTCTATTGTACGAGCGATACATACCTTCCTTCGGCAGTCGGATAAAAATGCAGCGTTCAAAACGCTCCGTGTGTACGAAACCTTTGGATAGTTTAGACGCGACACAATAAAGATCTCACGTTGGAAGCAAACTAGTCATTTTATTGTTAATGGAACCAACTTTAGGTTTTATTTTTTCGTTAAGTTTACACAAAAAAGGCGGTCTTATAGGTTTAGGTCATGGAAAGTTGACATTGTGCCAGGTTGAATGTACACTGCCATACCACTCCCAAGTTAGCCCGCTACCATCTTAGGCTGCAATATCACTTACCATTAGATGAGATTGTCATCGAATAAAAAAAAATTACGGGTTAGGGGGTATGCACTATGGGTTGAACACTGCAATAGCCCTTCCAAAATATTAGCCCGCTAAGATCTTAGACTCCATCGTCACTTACCATTAAGTGAGGCCGCAGTCAAGGGCTATTTAATAAAAAAAAAAAAAGACGTGTGGCACTCTGGGACTGCCGCGGTAAAGCTATTGCATAGCATTTTTTATCAACCCCATTTAGTGGCTCACCGCTGATGGCGTTGATAAAAAATGCGCCATCTAGCTGCTCACCGTAGAGGAGTCCCGTGTCAGGTTATTTTCGTTACGGAATTTCTGGATTCGGTCTCCACGCTGGCCCGCGATAGAAGCTATGCAATAGCTTAAAAACTTAGATCCAAACCTATCAGGCCGCCTTGTTCTTACACCCACATGCGTAATACATATAAATAATATGAATACTTAAAAAAAATATATAGTTTTTAGGTTACCCTTTGTTGTTTTAGGTTTAAAGAAAACTGAAATTATTACTCTCCATTAAATATCTCTATAACAGATTTGTGATAAAATATCAGAGTGTACGGCTTGGCAAAAAAGAGCAGAAAAAAATAAGGGCGTTACCGTCTTGAATCTAGCCACTGACCTCTACATTTAAATCTATGATTAATTCTTCTTTTCTTTGGCGAATGGCTTTTTTTTTAGTGCCAAATTCCAATGTCAGGTAGTTTGACACAAAGGAGATTGGCCGGTGAAAAGGGGGCTTTTTGTCCTTATACAAATGACAGCCTAAATTAGGGATCCATTTGAAGCGCCACTTTTGACATATGGGTGTCTTTTGAACTAATAATATTGCAAATGGCGTAATCTATAATTAATCAATGAAATTATATAACAACAACAATGAAATCATATAACAACAACAATGAAATCATACATTAACTAGCTTTTGCTCACGTTAAGTTCGATTTTTCAAACCCCTATTTTACCCCCTTAGGGGTTGAATTTTCAAAAATTCTTCCTTAATGTGCGCCTATGTCATAAAAGGAACCAACTGTAAAAAAATCAAGTTTCTAACTTCACTAGTTTAGGCTGTGCGTTGATATCTCAGTCAGTCGGTCAGTCAGGACTTTGAATTTTATATATATAGATTATAGACATCGGTGCGATATTCGTACTATTAATAGTACACAGAGACACTCGTATCGGCCAAGTATCGGCTTACAGCGCCAAAATGGCGTCAAGCAAATCCAAAATGGCGTCAATCGAGTAGGTCCAAAAAGAAATCATAGCGGCAAGCATAGATCATAGATTAAATATAGAAATCAGTGAATCTAGCAGACCACTAAACTAGGAAAAAAGTAACGCATGTAAGCCAACTGACTTATTGAACAGACTTTACAATAAGAGATAGTTTTGTTAATATATTTAATCGATTTTCAAGTACCAAAATAAAATATTAACGAATTCCAAACTAGTTGACAGAACACTGATATTTCAGCAGTGACACTTCATGAAATAGTTCTGTTAAAAAAAAAATAGTTCAGTTTCTAGACTTTTTTGCCCAACTGTGAAATTTTTAAATAAAGCTAGGTCTCCACATTTTATGTGATGCCATAATGCTCTATAATTTCATAGGGTGACCAGCTTTAGGCTTTTGATATTATTTGTGTTACCAATATATATTCCAGGTTATTTCCATTTTTTCTTTGATTTCTAATTCAATTGAATTTTTCGTCATAATTCATTACAGATTTATTTGATGACACAAAACAAAAATTATTTACTATACGATTTATACGATTAAGCGAAAATGTCGTATCTTAAATAATTTGACAATCAATTTTGTTATTTCCCATTTATAAATTATAATTTTAAAATACATAATAATATCTTTCTGAAAATATAAATACGGAAACTTGCTTCACTCAAACAACAATCACTTCAACAATATTGTTTTCACGAACAACAATATGTCACAACAACAGTATTTCACCCAACAACAACGGCCCATTAAAACATCAATTTATTAGAATAGTAATACTAACAATAAATTTTATTGTAAAATAGAAATGAAAATGAAGATTCCTTGTTATTTTTAATCTATTGTTTGATAACGGTGCGTATTCGGTCGTAACAAATTCTACTTAAATTCTACTTAAATAACTGGCTGGTGGTGGTTTAAAATTTCCACTCTCAACTTGTATAATATGAAAAGTTTGGATTTAAATTGTTCTGAATTCGCACCATTATTAATTTTTTTATTAAAACAATAGTCGAAAAGTGGCAACGTTAAAATAATAAATAACAGTTACCATAAATAGTTACGGACTTACTCGCTCATCTGACTTGAGAACCGAAATGTTAAAGTCCTACTTGAAACTATTTGTTAATTGGAATTAATTCAATTCTGATGAACTTATATGGGTGCGATTCCTGGCTGGTTCAACTTCTTCTTTTTTATCAAACAACAGATGTACTGCTGGACATAGGTCTATTAGGAATAGACTTCCTTCGTCGGTCTGTTCAGCTCTCCCTATCTCTCTATCCAGCTGCTCCCTGCGACTCATTTGATACCATCTGTCTAGTAGGGGAGTCTGCCAACACTACGCTTTTCGGTACGGGGTCGCCACTCCAGCACCAGAGACCCCAAAGACCATCAGTTCCAACTCCAACTTTGCGCCTCGATGAGCTCTTTCGATAACTTTTGTTCACCTACGGATCTGCTTGTTCAGGATTTGATCTCAGTTGTTGCAGTAATAAGGTTTAAATTCACACTATTAAAATCTATTGAAACTATTCTTTTTTCCGGAAATCTGATTTCGTAATTTGAACCTTATTAAAGCAACAATATGGTACAAAATAAGTTCTATTGACCTGTCACCCACATAATGCTACAACGAAGAAACTGTAGTTTTGTGATTAGTCAGTCAGTGACAAGATTTTAAGGTGCAAATATTTTCTTGAAGGACTTAAGGTGTACTTGTTTTATTTTCACTCTTTCGTAGATAAATAATAATAAATCCCCGCTTGTTCCCGTTCTTCCAAAGAGTAGACCCAGTGTAGCAACAGCGAATAAAAATAAATATATTCTATTGGTAAAATTAATTATTATTAATAATAAGGTATTTATTATAGTTATAATAGAGAAAACTTTCAGACGCTTTATTAAAGTTAATTTTTAATTAAGATTGTCTTCAGCTTTTCTATAAGATTAATTGATTAATTATATTTTATTGTTGTTTACAGACTTTTTGCGAGTTTTAACAGAGAAATAGAAAATCCATATGAATTCATTGTTACATAGATTGTTATGATAAATAATATTATAATTTTCACCAAACCAAATCTACAAGATCTTTGCGTTAATAACAATATAATATGTTGATTTTATTGTATATATGACATTTGAAATTGAAAAAAAGAATTATTTAGACCTTATTTTAATCCTGAGCACCTTTTTGTTCTGCTTCGCCAAACTTTCTCAAGATTTTAAATTACTTTCTTATTTGTAAAATTTCGCAAAACAACAGTCTATACAATAATATTCAATTCTTCCTATGAAACGTGCACAATGCACTTACAACACGCATAAATAGTAAGCGTACAATATTATTACAATAGCACTAATTCTGTTAAACACAACTTCTACTAAACTCTATTGACAGCTCTAAAGGTGACGGTAGAACGTAGAACTACGTTGATCTAAATCACTTTTTACAAGCTTTTATTTATCTTGCAATGTATGTATGTATTTAGGTCAAATTTTTCGCTGGAGCCTTTGGCCGTGGCTAGTTACCACTCTACCGTCAAAGACGTACCGCCAAGCGTGTTAGCGTTCCGGCATGATGGCGTGTAGAAACCAATTAGGGGTATGGGTTGAATGTATCCCTTTCAAGTTAGCCCGCTACCATCTTTGACTGCATCGTCATTTACCATTAGTGCGATCGCAGTCAAGGACTATCTTGTCATCGAATACATTACATTTAGAGCTATCAATATATTTTTGTTTAGAAATTGTGGATATCAGAATTAGTATTGATTGATTAATGTTTAATGCCATGATAATTGCGCGAATCTTGTCTCAGCAACCAGGTACGACAATAATTAAGAAACCTGATTAATAGCTGGAATGGTAATCTTTTATAGTACCCGAAAGTAAATGTTGCTATAAAGTCCTAGTCTCGCCAAAACGTCGAAAAGTTACAGATTTAAGACCGAAACCCATTTTCAAAACTCAATAAATCTGAAATCTGAAGTGACAAAACTTCTTAAAATTATTTATGAGTGATAGCGACTTTTCTGAGAAAACCAAGGGTGGCCGATTATATTATCTCTTTCTGGAGTTAGATTTGTAATATTTACTGCCGGGTATTATACAAAGGAGTTAGATTGTAAAATTATTACGCAATCTAGACGTTAAACATTAATGTCGGTGTTTTCAATACAATAGTACATATTTTAATGTGAAAATAGGTATACTGTATATAGAATAAAACAAGAAAATTGGTGTCATATTTTTATTACTAGGTAAATTGTTTCACTTAAGTGTTTTGATTCAGGGTTGTAGAAAACTTATTACGCTATTTTGCTAACTACCTGGTAGCAACAACAAGTAATACCTGTTGTTGTTTTCAATTATTCACAACAACAATTTATTTCGATAAGGTTTTAATATAATAAGGATTTGTTAATTCACAATATTTAATGTTTCTTTACAATTATATATAAAGAAATATTTAAAATGTGCATAATCTAATATTTTTTCTATAACCCTGTTATAAACTAGGTTTTCCTTAACAGGGTTAGGTTTACGACATAAAAGTGGTCTTTAATATTTATATCATACGGGGCGTTTTATTTGTTAGTGAGAGTAGGTACGAAAAAAAAGCCATTTTTTTTGCCGCCAAGCGATTAATCGTTCCGGCACGATGGCGTGTAGAAACAGATTAGCGGTATGGGTTGAACACTACCATACCCCTTCCAATTTAGTCCGCTACCATCTGAGACTGCAAGAACCATCTTATCATTGAATAAAAAAGACGTGTGGCACTCGGGGACTGCCGCGGTAAAGTTATTGCATAGCATTTTTTATCAACGCCATCTAGCGGCTCACCGTAGAGGAGTCCCGTGTCAGATTATTTTCGTTACTTAATTTCTGGATTCGGTCTCCACTATGCAATAACTTAAAAAAACTTCTGTTCTAAGTTTAGTTAACATGCTGTTAACATTAACATTTTTCCTAAGATTTTCCATACAAAAAATTAAATAAGTAAAGTCAGTTTGACTAAACAAATGAATAAAACGCGCTGTATTATAATAAATAGTTGTAAAGGCCATTTCAAATTAATTGTTGTGATTAGAAGTTCATTGCTTAAATGTCTCGATGTTAGAGTCTGTATCAGATTAGTCGTGTTGCCGTCAGTTGGGGTAACTTTGTCATTCTGATTGTAACTTTGTATGTCAGCGGAAAAATATTTTATAACGTACTTATTTAATTATTTTAGAGACCTGTCTCTTGTAAGGATTGCCAAAGAATATATTGTCATTGTTTTGCTTGCATCGATATTTCATAATTTATTACAAGTTCGCAGTCAAAGTTTTAGTTTGTTCTAAAACGAATATTATCGCATCGCTTTTTAAATGTATGTTTTCGAAACTTAAAAAAAAAAAAACGATTTTATCGTTGGTAGTTTTAAAACATTTCCTCTAGTAGAAAAATTACAGTATTAAAAAAAATACATTTTCCACTGACTGTCTGTGTTACATTGGAAATGGCAAAGCTACCCCGATTTAGTGTACTGTTTTATTTACTCTGTGCACACTGGCCTACTTCTTGGAACTGTCATCTGTCGTCGTGACAGTGACAGCTGTCAAAGGCAAATGTCCCGTAGAGTGTATTTATATGGAGATTTTATTGTAACATGTAGAGTATATTATTGTTAATATTAAAGATTTTAGCGTATAAATGATAATTGTTTTTATTTTATCACCTCTATTCATACATAATCTTGAAATTCTACTTCCCGCTTTTAGGCTAATAGCGCCATGATAGGTAATTTTATTAACAAAAGATTTTCATTTCACTTAAGTACCTATTTCATTTGCATTCATGCACCTACCAAAATATAAGAGTAGGCAATAAAAAAATAAATAGAATCTGATTAATTTGTCTGGTGTGAGGCTTTAGCCGTGGCTAGTTACCACCCTACCGTCAAAGACGTGCCGCCAAGCGATTTAGCGTTCCGGCACGATGGCGTGTAGAAACCGACTAGGGAGTACGGGTTGAATCTACATTGCCATACCCGTTCCAAGTTAGCCTGCTACCATTTTAGACCGCATCGTCAATTACCATCAGGTGAGATAGCAGTCATCATGTGTCATCGAATAAAAAGACGTGTGGCACTCGGGGACTGCCGCGGTAAAGCTATTGCATAGCATTTTTTATCAACGCCATCTAGCGGTGAGAGGAGTCCCGTGTCAGGTTATTTTCGTTACGGAATTTCTGGATTCGGTCTCCACGCTCAAGGCCCGCGATAGAAGCTATGCAATAGCTTTAAAAAAATTGAATATCCACATTTAATACTTAGTAAATTAGTTATAACATCAAAGTCAATTTCGAGTTTTTTTTTTGCTATTCTTTGTTCTATTGTGTGAGCGATCTGTACTCGTAATATTAGTGGCATAGATTGAGCAACCCCCAACAGATATCTACCCCCCACAAGTCAACAATATTATCAAAAGCATTAAACGGTAGCACTCGGTGTCCATTAGTGATAAGCTGACCGCTAATGTACCGTATTGCCTAAAACGCCGCTGATTATTACCTGCACTCGAATGTTCTGTGCAAGCCGAATTTATTAACTCTAGCTTTCGACCGCGAAGCGACTTGATTCGCTTCAGAGATTTGAAGAAGTGCAAAAGGAATTTCAACAATAACACCTATATATTTATTTCGTCAATTTCAACAATAACATATAACCTGCTTTACTACTAACGCCATCTATGATAATTTTTTGTGTAACTTGATTTAAACAAAGAGTTTGCAATCTATTTCTTCTTATTAATTTCTGATCGCATGGATTTAAACTGCAAGAAATAATTGTGGTTGTTGGCATCATGTGAGAGGCTTCGGCCGTAGCTAGTTACCACCCTACAATCAAAAACGTGCCGTCAAGCGATTTAGCATTCCGGCACGATGGCGTGTAGAAACCGTTTAGGGGTGTATGGGTTGAATATTAGATTGCCATCTCACGTCCAAGTTAGCCCGCTACCATTTTAGACTGCATCATCACTTACCATCACGTGAGATCTAGAGACTTTCTTGTCACCGAATAAAAAAATATTATGATGAAAGTAAACTTAAAAAGTACAAGTGAAACTAAAGCTATACCGTAAGGGCGGGTTACTTTGGCTTTTTTTTCCGTGTATTATTAGAAATCCCTCTGGTGTAAGGACTGTGATTGGCGCCTATGGGTTATTATGGTTTTATTTGGTAAATAAGGATAGTAGCTAATCATTAATAAATTATTTTATATCAAAAATATAACAGTTCAGTTTTTTTTTATTCTTTTTTATTTGAGTCAAAGTTATTCCTTGAAGAGGGTTACTTTAGCTCGCCAATTTTTTTGGCGCAGAATCTAAACAGAACCAAGTAAAAGACCAAAATAAACCTTTAAAATGAAAGATAATAAAATAATACATGTTTTGATATATAAAACTCTTTAATTCTTAAATTAATTAACAAAATAAACATTCCAACAGCCTTGTTATTAAAATTTAACAAAAACTTAAAAACTCTTTTTATTTATTATTAAATTACTAAGTTTTAATTCCTATCTAAAGTAAAAACTTTAATATGTTGCAATAAATAGGCATATATGTCTACAAAATAATCTTACAGCTTCTCTATTATTGAGATTCATCGTATTAAGGCTCATTTATCTTACTAATCAATATATGCTTAATTCTAAAACCAAATATGATTTTAAGGAACACTCTTTTGTTTCATTGGTACTTGGCAATCTAACTCAGGTACTGAGAAACAGCCTTTTTTTCCAAATTTGGGGGGTCTATCTTGCAGACAATATAGTCCCAACTATAAAGTTGCTCGTCTTTGCAGACTGGCCATCGCCAATAGTTTTCCTCTTTTCATACAGCTCACAAGGGCTCCCTCTTCACTTACTGCAGCAGTCACTTGCCTAGGATATTGTCGTAAGTTCCACTTGATCTTGAGCTAATGTTACCCGAATTTATGAGTCAAAGTATACCCATACTTAGTATTTAAAATTTTGCTATCTAAACTTGTAAAAAAGCAATTGTTTATAGCATCATTCTAGTCTTAAATAAATTTCTGAACCTATCTAATGTAATATTAAACAATACTTACCTTAAAAACTCCGTTTCAATATAAAGTTCGCAGACCTACACAAAACACGTTCATACATGCGATAAGTTCGAAACACAAATGGCGCCTTTTTACCTTGAAATAGTTCGGGCAACCAAACAAAACGAGTGCCAGTTATGTCTTCTAACAATTCCAGCTTAAACTAAATCGATAACTGCGATGGCTGCAAAGAGGTGGGAATTTTAATCTTTTTTTTATTTTGAGCTAAAGTTACCCCTTAGAGCTAAAGTAACCCGACCTTACGGTAGTCTAATTTTTAATTCCGTGGAATTCTGACGTTTCTCGGTGTGACCATAGATAAATTTGACCCTGCACCGCCACTGGAAACTGGACTTTCTTACCTACCTACTACCTAAAATAAATAATCAATTTGCTTATTGTAGTAAGTTTTTACTTTAATAAATCTGTATCAAATAAAAAAAAACCCAAAAAAAGGTTTGTGCTAACTGAAACGTCATAAAATGACAACTGTCAGAATTCCACGGAATTAAAAATTAGACTTTGGTTTCTCGATGCGTACATACACTAACAAACAAACTTTGCCAGCATATTATAACACAGTGATAGAGCCTATAGGGATATAATAGCTATGCGCTGACCACCGGTCGGTGTTTGTATTCACTTAGCGTCACTTTGCGTCAATTAGCGCGCGTGATAACGTTATATTAATTCACATTGATATAATGCTTTTAAAATAACTTACTGCCTGTCTATCAATACGCACTACCGGCATAGATTTTAAGCCTCAATAGCCCAACGGTTAAAGGTGCGAACTCAAAATTCAAAATTTATTTATTTCATGTAGGCCACCTTGTAGCTCTTATGACACGTCATAAATCTACCACCGGTTGGGAATGCAGATTCTGCTGAGAAGAGCCGGCAAGAAACTCAGCAGTTGCTCTTTTCAAAAAAATTTTTTAGAATAGGTAACAAAACTATGCTATGCATAGTGTTTCCACAATCAAAACTGAAAGGTCGTAGGTTCGAATCTCTCCCGTTGCACTATTGTCGTACCCACTCCTAGCACAAGCTTTCCGCTTGTTTTGGAAGGGATAGGAGGATATTAGTCAACTTCAGCTTGACTAATATTCTTTAAAAAAAAAGATTACTAATCCTTTTAATATTATAAACGCGAAAGTTTGGATGTATGGATGTTTGTTACTCAATCACGCCGCAACGACTGAACCGATGTGGCTGAAAGGCACAGATGTAGATTATAGTCCGGAATAGCACAGGTTAATTTTTATCCCGGAAAATGAGAGATAATTTTGGCTTTGCCGTCGTCGGGTTACACCTCTCGCTACGTCGCTAGCGTCGCACAGCGTACGCTGTATAGCGTACGCTGCGTAGCGTACGCTGCGTAGCGTACCGCCGACACAATACCTACGTCAGTCGACAGAGCACAACAGATAGGCGCGATTAAAACAATTAACACGGCAGAGGGAGCTAGCGAGCGGCGCGACGCACGAGCGAGAGCGGTTTAGCATTTTTAAGCTATTGCATAGCTTCTATCGCGGGCCAGCGTGGAGACCGAATCCAGAAATTCCGTAACGAAAATAACCTGACACGGAACTCCTCTACGGTGAGCCGCTAGATGGCGCATTTTTTATCAACGCCATCTAGCGGTGAGCCGCTAGATGGCGTTGATAAAAATGCTATGCAATAGCTTTACCGCGGCAGTCCCCGAGTGCCACACGTCTTTTTTTTTTAATTTTACTAGTTGATGCCTGCGGCTTCCCTCGCGTGGATTTAGTTTTTAAAAATCCCGCGGGAACTCTTTGATTTTCCGGAATAAAAAGTAGCCTATGGGCTATGTCACTCTCCCGGTTCTCAACTATACCCATGTAAAAAATCACGTCGATTCGTGCTTTGTTGCGGCGTGATTGAAGAACAAACAAACACACTTTCGCATTTATAATATTAGTAAGGAGTAAGGATTAATATTATAAATGCGAAAATTTGGATGTATGGATGGATGGATGTTTATCACTCAATCACACCGCAACGACTGCACTGATTTGGCTGAATTTTGGCACAGAGAGAGATTATTATAGTCTGAAATAACACATAAGCTACTTTTTGTCCCGGAGTGGGAAAAAAACCCTTGATCCAGGCGAGCGAAGTCGCGGGTATCAGCTAGGAAATAATAATTTATTGTTAATGGTGGTAAATTGGGCCCTACGGTACAGGAATATCTAGTGTGGGTCTCAATGTATATCTATACTCTATACTTAATATATAAAGCTGAAGAGTTTGTTTGTTTGAACGCGCTAATCTCAGGAACTACTGGTTCGAATTGAAAAATTCTTTTTGTGTTGGATAGTCCATTTGTCGAGGAAGGTTTTAGGCTATACTAGCTTTTGCCCCCGCGACTTCGTCCGCGTGGAATTAGATTTTGGGGTGGAATTTTCAAAAACTGTGACACACGTACTTCTTTATTTTTAACTGAAAGCTCAAATACCAACTTTGGTGGAAACAGCTTGAAAAATGACGGAGTTTCATATAAACTTCCATCCCCTATTTAAACCCCTTAGGGGTGGAATTTCCAATAATCCTTTCTTAGTGTGCGCCTACGTCATAAAAGGAACCAACTGTAAAAATTTCAAGTTTCTAACTTCAGTAGTAAACTACTGAAGTTAGAAACTTGAATTTTTTTTTGAAATTGAGCCTAAAGGCTGTTCGTTGATATCTCAGTCAGTCAGTCAGTCAGGACTTTGAATTTTATATATATAGATAACATCACGCTGCGACCAATAAGAGCGAAGCATCAGTGAAAAATGTTGCAAAAACGGGGAAAATTATCCATATTTAAAATATATTCTTTTAAAAACTTCTTAATCGCGATCATAATAACAGAAATTGACGCGGACGAAGTCGCGGGCAACAGCTAGTCTAAATATATAAAAGGCAAAGGTGACTGACTGACTGACTGACTGATCTATCAACGCACAGCTCTAACCACTGGACCGATCGAGCTGAAATTTGGCATACAGGTAGCTGTTAGGACGTAGGCATCCGCTAAGAAAGGATTTTGGAAAATTTCAACCCCAGAGGGTTAAATAGAGGGTTAAAAAATCGAATCTAACGTGAGCGAAGCCGCGGGTTAAAGCTAGTACGTAATAAGGCCGGCGCCGGTCCGCCGCCGCCCGTGCGTTGCGGCGCGGCGCCGCGCGGGTAATTCGCACGGTAATGGCTCCCCCGGCAGATCTTTAATCTGATCACTAATTGGATGGAGCTCAGGGGCGGACTCGGCTAGTGGTTTATTGCCTTTCAATCTATATATCTATGGTCTAGAAAAGGGATTCTTTAGTCTTTTCATTGACTAACTTCCAAAAAAGGAGCGGGTTCTCAATTCGTTGCGATCTTTTTTTCTGTATGTTCCCCGATTACTCGAAGACGCCTGGACCGATTTGGAAAATTTTTTTTTGTTTGAAAGGGTGTACCTACTTCCCAAAAAAAAGTTACGGACCGAATTGATAACCTCCTCCTTTTTAGAAGCCGGTTAAAAAAAGAATTTCTTGATAGAAAACCCCAATACATTTTATGAAACTTCATTATGGAAACACTTTATTCATAGCATAGTTTTGTTAGCTATTGTAAAAATTTTTTTTGAAAAGAGCAACCGCCGAGTTTATTGCTGGTTCTTCTCGGTTGGAACGGCATTCCGAACCAGTGGTAGATTCATCGACGATTCAAAAGCACTTGTAAAAGTTTATTTGAATAAAAAATTATTCTATTCTATTCTAAGGTGTAATTAATGTATTTGGATAGAATCAGTCGTTAGATACTTTGCGAAAGTTCATGATAAGCAAGAAAAGGTTAGAGTTATTTTGCTATAATCCGCCAACAGAATAAATCTGTATGGTCAAACATGCAGTTTCGACGTGCGTCGAGATTAGTACAAAAGTCTTGTGTGGTGGTGCATGTGAGTGGTGGTGGCATTGCTTGCTTGGGAACTTGGCTCTCTTGCTTGGTTGGTGAGGTAAGCGGTGCTTAGCTTTTAACTGCATGTTTGACCATACAGACTTTTTCTGTTGACGAATTATAGCAAAATAACTCTAACCTTTTCTTGTAATTAATGTATTTTCTTTCTTTCTTTTCTTTCAAATCCTCCCTCCATATAAAGTGATAGGTAAGTAATATATAGACAGGTACGCAGCGGCGGGCGGTGGGGAGTGGGGGGAGGGGGGGGCAGGGTAAAGTGGCAGTTAGCGAGTGCAATAACTGCCATTTTCACTAATCATCGCAATTAAGTCGCGGCGCACTTTGGGGGAGGTATAGTCTCAGAGATGTGTGTGAATCTCTCCTTGTTGTTAAACAAAAACCTCCTTACACAAGCTTTCCGTTTAATTGGAGGGGGGGAAGAATATTAGTTAAGTTCAGCTTGGCTAATATTCTTTTATAAAAAAAATAAAAGGATTGAGTATACGCTTTTATAACTTGACTATAGTTGATGCCCTCTCTCGCGCAGTGGTGACCGCTGTGGTCTTATAACTGGGGCCCAAGTCTGCTATTGCAATTGTAGTTACATTGCCTATCAATGACATCCCAATTGCTACTTTTAGCAATTTTGGTAGTCTACTAATTCAATGGCGTCACAATTGTTTTCCGATGGTTTGCCACTGACACATCTAGCTTTGAATCTAGCTTAAATAAACGTTTTTAATATGTAGTTTTTTTGAAACTCATTTCGGCAAACGCTTTTTAAGCTAATGGCAATACCGAGGTATCATTGAATTACAATCCAATTATAAGAAATCAAACGACCATTGTGAATTTAGTAGACTACGAAATTTTGGACCAATGATAATTGTATTGTAATTGTATTGCGGATCAATGACAATGACATGTAAAATAGCAGACTTGGGGCCCTGGGAGGTCTCGGGTTCGACTCCCGGCGAGGGTAATTTGGGAATTTATAATTTCTGAATTGTCTCTGGTCGGGTTTGGTGGGAGGCTTTGGCCGTGGCTAGTTACCACCCTAACCACGTCAAAGACGTGCCGCCAAGAGATTTAGGGTTTCGGCACACCAGACTTTGACTAGAACTTTGTCTAGAATTGACAATACAGCATCGCAGAAGCAATAAAGTCGACATCTCCTGGGATGCTCCGGGGCGAAAAGTGCGTCGAGAGTAGTATACAAGTGTTGTGTGGTGGTGCATGTGAGTGGTGGTGGCATTGCTTGCTTGGGAACTTGGCTTTTTTGCTTGGTTGGGGAGGTAAGCGGTGCTTAGCTTGTAACTGCATGTTTGACCATACAGATTTTTTCTGTTGCCGGATTATAGTAAAACTAGCTTTTGCCCCCGCGACTTCGTCCGCGTGGAATTAGGTATTGGGGTGGAATTTGCAAAAACTGTGACACACGTACTTCTTTATTTTTAACTGCAAGCTCTAATACCAACTTTGATGGAAACAGCTTGAAAAATGACGGAGTTTCATATAAACTTCCATCCCCTATTTAAACCCCTTAGGGGTGGAATTTCCAATAATCCTTTCTTAGTGTGCGCCTACGTTATAAAAGGAACCAACTGTAAAAATTTCAAGTTTCTAACTTCAGTAGTTTAGGCTGTGCGTTGATATCTCAGTCAGTCAGTCAGGACTATGAATTTTATATATATAGATAATTTTAAGCTTTTCTTGCTAATCGTTTGTTTTTGTCTCTATTGTTTATTTTTCTCTAGTACGTTGTGTGACAGAAGGAAATAAAGTAATTATTTTCTTTCTTTCTTTCAAACAGTAGCCACTGATGCTGTAACCGCGCGGTCAGCTCTCGGAGTACGGGCGGGGAGCACGGGAGCAGCAAATTAAAGACGTTAACGTGCTCAGCATTTATTCTGATTGCCGCTCAGCACATCAGCACTCCGCACTTTATGTACCTACTCTACAGTTAAATAATGTACCTACTTATCTCACAGTACGCTAAGAGGTTACCTATGTCAATTTTTTTTTCGATGGCAAGTTTTTTTTTATTCAATGTTGCAGACCCCCCATTAGGTGGACCAAAGACATCAAACGAGACGCAAGGAACCGCTGGATTCAGGCGGCGCAAGACCGAGGCCTGTGGAGGCCCATGCAAGAGACCTATGTCCAGCAGTGGACGTCTATTGATTAGGAACAATGACAAGATTGATTGCGATCTCACCTGATGATAAGTGACGATGCAGTCTAAGGCTACTCTTACTCTGTCTTAAGTCCGAGCTAAGTCAGAGCACGATCTATAGATCTCAGCATAAGATGGTAGAGGGCTAACTTGGAACATGGCATCGTGCCGGAACGCTAAATCGCTTGGCGGTACGTCTTTGACGGTAGGACGGTAACTAGCCACGGCCAAAGCCTCCCACCAGACCAGACCAGAGACAATTCAGAAATTATAAATTCCGAAATTGCCCCCGCCGGGAGTCGAACCTGATACCTCCCAGTTATAAGACCACAGCGTTCACCACTGCGCCAGGGAGCTCGTCATAAAAGCCGCTGCTAAAAATTAGTTCTAACTTCTAAGTTTAACTTTGACTTGTACATAACATCGTATTATTTACCCTATTTGTATCAAAATTCAAAACAATTAAAGATTGAAATTGCTTGCGGTGTGCGAGCGGGACGGACAGCCGTGTGCGAGCGAGAAAGAGGAAACGTTAATCAAGTGCTGTTGTACTCTACATAAGGGCAGGGACGGACTTGATGCTGCGAAATATATTTTTTTGTAAATTATAAAGGAGTTTTGACCCATGTCAGTCACTGGATGGGTGACCGACTTTAGCTTATCGTTTCTTAATTCGTTTTTTTTTAATTTTCTCTTTTACATTCATTTAATTTTGATTTTATTATACTAGCTGAGTTTAGAGTGACTTGCTACTATCCGCGAGAAGTTATGTCCTCTATCTCCGATAATATTTAGTAGATCTTCACCAAAATTGGACAAAATATTTGTAATAGTACATAATTTATAATAAAAAAGAATTATCTAATTCGGTTTAGATTTGACGAAGTTATGGGGCAAAATAAACAAAAACTTTCATCCCCTATCCCGGGTAAACCTTATGGTTTATCAGGATAAAATTGGCCCGGAGTATCAGCTATCACTATACCAAATTTCATTCAAATCCGTTCTGTAGTTTTCGCGTGATGTGCGCACAGACAGACAGACAAAAAAATTTAAGAAAAATTAGTTTGGGCTCAGTATCGATAATAAAGCATCCTCCCATTATATTTGATGTACAGAATTCGTCCCGTTACAGTTTTATTATAAGTATAGATATAGATTATTTATCTAAATATATAAAAGGCAAGCGTGACTGACTGACTGACTGACTGACTGATCTATCAACGCACAGCTCAAACCACTGGACGGATCGGGCTGAAATTTGGCATGTAGATAGCTATTATAACGTAGGTGTCTGCTAAGAAAGGATTTTTCAAAATTCAACCCCTAAAGGGATAAAATAGGGGTTTGAAAAATCGAACTTAACGTGAGCGAAGCCGCGGGAAAAAGCTAGTTATTAATAAGGTTGTTGTCTCTACAGCTTGGTGTAAAACCTGAATCTGCATGGAATCTACCTAGTCCCAAATAAACACCCTATCATAAAATTATTGCTAAAGACGTCACCCTTTTTCGCAATCATTTGAAAAGTCGAAATTGAAAAAGCCTGTCCCGGTAATCGAACCCGAGACCTCCACCTGTATAGGATATCTCACCACTGTGCCTGAGATGTCGATTTTAATCTCTTTCGTATCAAAAACATTCTTATTTACAAACGTGTCAAATCTGAGAAGTACAATAACTTAACCGGGATATTAAAAAGCAAATAATTCATACTTAGCGTTGACACTATCTGACAGGTGTCACCCGGTCTGACAGATGTCAAATGATTCAGAAATTACTGTGTGATTGGGGCGCCGTTATCGCGGCTACGCGATACGACACGATTTAGGCTTGTCGCGTGTCAATCAGCACTTCCTATGATAGGTGTTTACATGATTTTTATTCAGTTTTTTAAATGCCTCATTGATCTAAAAGCATTGATAATAAAAAAGCTAGACCAGAGTTTTTGAACAGTGCGCAGCATGCCAGAAAAATTCCCCGCGATAGATGATTTGTTTGGCGGATTGCGAAATGTATTTTTTTTACCATCTTCTTCTTCTTCTTTATCAACTAATGGACGTCCACTGCTGGACATAAGTCTCCTGCATGGACCTCCACAAGCTTCGGACTTGCGCCGCCTGAATCCAGCGGCTCCCTGCGACTCGTTTGATGTCGTCTGTCCACCTAGTGGGGGGTCTGCCAACACTGCGCTTCCCGGTGCGGGGTCGCCACTCCAGCACCTTGGGACCCCATTGACCATCAGCTCTTCGAACTATGTGCCCCGCCCATTTCCACTTCAGTTTCGTGACTCGCAGAGCTATGTCGGTTTGACTGTGGTTCTCCTACGGATCTCCTCATTTCTGATTTGATCTCGCAGGGATAAAAAAAATAAAAAAAAATTACCATAATGTAACCTTTTATGTACCTGCAATCAAGTAAATAAATGATTTGATTTGATTTTATGAAATAAAACATTCCGAAACTTGCTTTGCTTCTTCGTTCCTGATACGCACCGCTAGGATTTGGAATGCCCTTCCGGCTTCCGTTTTTCCCTCTAACTATAATTTGGGTACCTTCAAATCAAGAGTGAATAGGCATCTTCTAGGCAAGCGCGTTCCATCTTAGGCCGCATCTTCACTTACCATCAGGTGTGATCGCAGTCAAGCGCTAGTCTATATATTTAAAAAAAAAAAAAACCTCGTGTGAAACCCGACAGATGCTAGCATAACGCGCCAAATATATCATGTATAATAACTTGTAAGATATTCATTTAAAAAAAAAATGGCTGGTCCGTCTCTTGGTAATTTGTACAGCAATCCTATATTATTATCCTATTTCCTATTAATATTATAAATGCGAAAGTTTGTATGTTTGTTACTCAATCACGTCGCAACAACTGAACTGGTTTGGCTAAAAGGCATTCTTGAATAGGAGATAGGCTACTTTTTATCCCGGGAAATAAGAGAGTTCCCGCGGGAATAAAAAACCTCAATCTACACGAATGAAGTCGCGGGTATCAGCTAGTTTTATATAAAAATGTTGGCTCTGTAATAGGCACCACATTGAAAATAAATGCTAATTTTTTTTTCTTTTTTTTTTTTATTTTATTCGATGACAAGATAGCCCTTGACTGCGATCTCACCTGATGGTAAGTGACGATGCAGTCTAAGATGGTAGCGGGCTAACTTGGAAGGGGTATAGCAGTGTAAATTCAACCCATACCCCCAATCGGTTTCTACACGCCATCGTGCCGGAACGCTAAATCGCTTGGCGGCACGTCTTTGACGGTAGGGTGGTAACTAGCCACGGCCAAAGCCTCCCACCAGACCAGACCAGAGACAATTTAGAAATAATAAATTCCTAAATTGCCCCTGCCGGGAATCGAACCCGAGACCTCCCAGTTATAAGACCACAGCGCTCACCACTGCGCCAGGGAGGTCATCAAAATAATTGGTTAAAAATTAGACCTAAATTCGCGATTTTATTTTGTCAAACAAACTTCATTACTTTATGTTTGTACTCAGTATCGTCCCTTGGAAATATGATCTAATTTTTGCCTGTTTTTTTCGAATAGTTAAAACTTGATCTACTACTGTAAAATATGGTTGAGCGAAGCAACGGCTGGATCATGCGTCATGCTCGTGAACGGGAGCCACCAACGGAAATGGGTCTGCTTTGTCTGCCCGTCTTAACATGCATTGAATTGTATGTACCTACGTTTGCATTTTTGAAACTTCATTGCGGAAACACTATATACATAGCATGGTTTTGTTACCTATTGTAAAAAATTTTTTTTTTAAAAAAGCAACTGCCGAGTTTCTTGCCGGCTCTTCTCAGCAGAATCTGCATTCCGAACCGGTGGTAGATTTATGATGTGTCATAAGAGCTACAAGTTGGCTTACATGAAATAAATACATTTTGATTTTGATTTTTAAAAATCAAGTCTGAATATTTACTATTACACACGCTCTTAACTGGCACTGGACTTTTCATTTGAACTGAGTTTAGATTTTGCACACACGATAATTACGGGGTTCCCACAAGCGGCTTATCGGCGTTAATATGTGTGTTTGTTTGTTTGTTCGGCGAAAGCGATAACCGCGCCCGTTCACACGGTAGGTGGCCATGCCTTATGAAGAGAAAACGGGACAAAGTGCTATTTGAAATTTCTTACTGTTGGATATTACGAAGTCGCTGTATAGATGATAATATTTTGTCCTTTATTGGATTTTAACAAATTGCTTTCACTAGTAACAGTATTTGATGGCTAATTAAATAACATGAAGATTTAAAGATGGTATGATGAATGAGAAATGATGGTATGATGAATTTTAAAGCCTCAATAGCTCAATGGTTAAAGGTGCGGACTGAAAACTGAAAGGTCGCAGGTTCGAATCACACCTGTTACACTATTGTCGTACCCACTCCTAACACAAGCTTTTCGCTTATTTGGAGGGGATAAGAGGATATTAGACAACTTCAGGTTGCCTAATATTCTTTTTTAAAGAAAAGAATGTTATTAGGTATGTTAACGACTTGATGTTTCGACTGTCTCGCGTGACGTCTTCCCGCGCCCGCGCGCGCTCGGTCATCTTCGGCCGCCATCGCGTCGGCTGTCAATGCATACCTATTGGCGCGAACACTAACTTAAAATTTTAAATCTCTCACAATTTCCCTTAACCGTTAAAGCATATTTCATAGTATCTCAATGTCCTCCCGACTGAATCCGGCCACGGCGGCTAATCTCCACAGGGATATTATAGTGCACAAACACAGGTGCACTCTCTATTCCCTGACTCTCATAGTCCAATGTGTAGTGCCAAAGAGAGATCAGGCGCAGGACCGACAGCTTTACGTGCTCTCCGAGACACGGGGGTGCCTCACCGCCAACTTCCTAACTCCGGGCTATTGAGAATTTCTTGACAGAAAAATCCAATATGTTTTATGGATACTCGGGAATTGAACCCGAGACCTCATCTGTTCTTTTATAGGCACAATTGATATAATTTGTAGTGGCGTTTG
The DNA here is from genome assembly GCA_933228805.2 of Hipparchia semele. NCBI lineage: Eukaryota > Metazoa > Arthropoda > Insecta > Lepidoptera > Nymphalidae > Hipparchia > Hipparchia semele. The sequence goes on from OW121736.1 coordinate 5,834,301, forward strand.
AAGTCGGTTTTCTATAAAGAATTTATACGTATAAAATATTATTATGGACCTAAGTATACAACTCTATAGATTTCACCTTACTCACTTTCGAGGGAAATTGGAAGTTTTTATATTACGTATGCATTTTTGAAGCTTCATTGTGGAAGCACTGTATACATAGCATAGTTTTGTTACCTATTGTAAAAAAATTTGTTTTTTTGAAAAGAGCAACAGCTGAGTTTCTTGCCGGCTCTTCTCAGCAGAATCTGCATTCCGAACCGGTGGTAGATTTATGACGTGTCATAAGAGCTACAAGTTGGCCTACATGAAATAAATAAATTTTGAATTTGAATTACCTTTGTCCACTTCATCTAATATTATTTTTAAAACTGTTTTATGTTTTTTTAATAAAAATAAATAAATTTTTCCAATAAAAACCACGAACCTGGTGCCTCTAGTTTAAAAGCAAACATGCAAGCAGCAGATGATAGTAACAGGTTGTAGAGTTCATATCTGATATATCTGATCAAATGCGAATTTTAATATCGTTATTGAGATTTATTGATAGGCTAGCTTGAACCCGCGACTTTCTCTCGCGTGAAATAGCGTTTTTAATTCGTTAGCGATAGACCAAATTGCTGCTGTTATGACAAGTCAAGACTCTATTTTATTTTTATTTTTTATGTACTTACATAAAAAATTACAATACAAGTTTTTGTACTTCGTTTTAGTTTTTTCGACTTCGTCCGCGTTCTTAAATTGTTGAAATTTTTCCTGAATTTTCTTTGCTATAAACCTCACGGAGCCCGAGGCCTTTCCAACGAATGCAAAACCGTGGAAATCGGTTCGTGCGTTCTGGAGTTATAGCGTCAGGAAGGAAAACCCGACTTATTTTTATATAGTAGATAAATAAATAATAAACTAAGTACATAAATACGAAGATAGATGCATCACATATGTCTTTTCGCAATAAAAGGAGGATGTATAAGAATGGACAGATCAGACAGAAAGTTAGTCTTATTATTATTATTGAACTACATAATATATATCGGTATTTGTTGCTCTCATAGAGTAGTTTAATAAATCCTAAGACAGCGTGTCTGAATTGACTAGGAGAATAATATAAACGTAAAAATTGTTTTTATAAAACCGACTTCAAACGCCACTACAAAGTATATCAATTGTGCCTATAAAATTTGAAGATTTCCCTCGATTTCTCCAAGATTTCATCATCAGATCCTGACTTGATGACAATGGGACCACCTGGGAAGTATACCCTTTCAAACAAAAAAGAATTTTCCAAATCGGTCCAGGCGCCTTCGAGTAATCGGGGAACATACATAAAAAAATAGATTCCAACTAGAGACAATTCAGAAATTACAAATTCCCAAATTGCTCCCGCCGGGAATCAAACCCGAGTCTTCCCGTATAAGACCACAGCGCTCACCACTACGCCAGGGAGGTCGTCAAAATCGTTATTTAAAGCCTATATAGCCCAACGGTTAAAGATGAAAGGTTGCAGATTCGAATCCCACCCGTTGTGCTCTTATCATACCCACTCCTAGCACAAGCTTTCCGCTTATTTGGAGGGGATAGGAGGATATTAGTCAACTACAGCTTGGCAAATATTCTTTTTAAAAAATATGTAATTAAAAAAATATCTACTTCCTGTAAAATTCCTTCCTTCATGTCATGGAATAAAATGTCATGGAATGCAGGCTTTAAAATAAATAGAGGGGTGTCTCCCCCCTCCCCCTAACAAATTATCCTCAATGAATCCACGTCGCCCCAACAGCCATGATCGTGCCTACAACGTAGGGACCCGCTGCCATTCTGAAAGTTTTCACATAAATATTACACCATCTATAATAGCTACCAGTCACTGACCTCTATATTTAATCTGTGATTTAAACTAGACTTCCTGCTGTGATTTCATTTTTGGATGTGATGTGAACGGGTGCCATCAACGGGAATGGGTCTGCTTTGTCTACCCGTCTTGACATGCATTGGATTGTGTGTACCTACGTATGCATTTTTGAAGCTTCACTGTGGAAGCACTGTATACATAGCATAGTTTCATTAACTATTGGAAAAAAAAAAATTTTTTTTGAAAAGAGCAACCGCCGAGTTTATTGCTGGCTCTTCTCGGCAGGAACGGCATTCCGAACCAGTGGTAGATTCATCGATGATTCAAAAGCACTTGTAAAAGTTTATTTGAATAAAAAATATTTCTATTTCTATTACGTTGATGAAATCGGCACTTAGGCATAAAGTTACTTTGGGTTGGGCAAAACAAAAGATTATAAAGCAGAGAGCAAGCAATCAATTTAATTTGGCCGCTGCCATAAGCAGCCGAACTCCTGGCTGTCAAGAACCACTTATATATACCGAGAGCCGGTGGACGGAAATATTGCCTCGTTTGTACAATTTCTTTTCCCCCCCTTTACTAATATACTTACTAATAATATAAATGTGAAAGTGTGTTCATTGGCTGGTTTAATGGTTTGTCCTTCAATCACGCAACGCAACGAGTTAACGTGATTTTTGCATGGGTATAAATGAGGACCGAGAGTTATATAGACTACTTTTTATTCCGGAAAATCAAAGAGATCCCGCGGGATTTTTAAAAACTAAAGTCTATCCAAAACTAGTACCTAATAATATAAACGTAAAAAATTCTTTTTACAAAATCGACTTCAAACGCCACTACAAAGTATTTCAATTCAAACAAAGTCAATTGTGCCTATAAAATTTGAAGAGTTCCCTCGATTTCTCCAGGATCCCATCATCAGATCCTGACCTGATGACAATGGGACCACTTGAGAGTTCAAATTAGAGTGAACGGCTTTGACTTGTGTGCTTTAGTCAGACGGTGTATTATAAAATAAATGCATATTATTGGTTAAATTAATTTAACCAATAATATTCATTTTAATATTTAAAAAAAACAAAACTTTTTAGAGATAAGCTTCACCTATGTATACTTCTTCTAATATATCTTCTTTTGTAAATATTTATATGTACATAAAATAAAAAAATAAAAATATGAGTTTTAGTGACATGTGCTTTAGTCTGTCGACCCTAGATATTATGACCAAACGATATTTAATACGAAATTAAATGAAATTTAATGAAATAAGGTCATTAGTCAAGTTCAATGATCCATCTTTTGTTAGATAGAGACATCTAAATATATAAAAGGCAAAGGTGACTGACTGACTGACTGACTGACTGATCTATCAACGCACAGCTCTAACCACTGGACCGATCGAGCTGAAATTTGGCATACAGGTAGCTGTTAGGACGTAGACATCCGCTAAGAAAGGATTTTGGAAAATTTCAACTTCAGAGGGTTAAATAGGGGGTTAAAAAATCGAACCTAACGTGAGCGAAGCTGCGGGTTAAAGCTAGTTGCTGAATAAGATAAGTTTGTCTGGTGGGAGGCTTTGGCCGTGGCTGGTTACCACTCTAACTTCAAAGACGTGCCGCCAAGCGATTAAGCGTTCCGGCACTATGGCATGTAGAAACAGATTAGGGGTATGGGCTTGAACACTGCCATAAAATCAAAATCAAAAATCAAAATTTATTTATTTCATGTAGGCTACCCTGTAGCACTTATGATATGTCACAAATCTACCACCGGTTCGGAATGCAGATTCTGCTGAGAAGAACCGGCAAGAAACTCAGCAGTTGCTCTTTTCAAAAAATAAAATAAACTAATTTTACAATAAGTAATAAAAGTAAGCTAAGTATACAGTGCTTCCACAGTGAAGCTTCAAAAATACAATACATCTAACACATGTCAGCATGGGAAGTCAAAGCAGACCCATTCCCGTTGGTGGCACCCGTTCACGAGCACGACGCATGATCCAGCCATTGCTTCGCTCAACCATATTTGAGGGAACGTAACAACCCGCACCACACGACACCACCACAGAAATGTTTAAGTGAGCATACCCCTTAGTTAGTCCGCTACCATCTTAGACTGCATTGTCACTTACCATCAGTTGAGATCGCAGTTAAGGTCTATCTTGTCGTTGAATTAAAAAAAAAGTTCAGAACTCGTAATATAGGCACCTATTCTCTCCCCTTACATTATCCTTATATGCAAACACCATCAGCTCTGGAACTACTATAAACATGTCAAAGAAAACTCCTTACTGCCCACTCTTTCTTATTCTTACACAAAACAATAACCTGTCTCTATCCCCCCTCCTGATTGGCGGAAAACTTGACGCCCCGCCCACCGCGGCGTAACAATAGCGCGCGGAAAAAAGAAAAGAGTACACCCGTCCCTCTCTAGTGTGCCGCGGAAAACTGTAAAGTGGCCAAACGTAATTTTAAGTAGACATTTCCTTGGCGAAATTTAATTATGTGATTTCGCGAAATTTGATTTGAGATGTAGGTTTACGGTAGGTACCGAGACTTATTTTTAACCTTTTTGCGAGGTAAGGAGGTTGTGTGTTTGGTTATTAACCCCGCAAAAACGACGGGGTGCTATAAGTTTGAAGTGTCTCTCTCTGTGTGTGTGTGTGTGTGTGTATGTGTGTGTGGTATCGTAGCAGCTGAACGAATGAACCAATTTTGATTTTGTTTTTTTTTTTTGTTTGATAGGTGAATTAGTGGGAGTGCTCTTAGCTATGTTTCATGAAAATCGGTCCAAGATGGCCGCCGCCACAAAATGGCGGATTAGTACATTTTTTTTCACAACTCCCTCAATATGGGTATCAAATGAAAGGGCTTGACTAGTAGAATACTATACACTATGATACATTTCAAATCCAAGATGGCTGCCACCATAAAATGCCGAATTACATTTTTTTTTCCTTTCACATGTCAGGGGTGTTTTAAAATTTCGTTTTACACTTGTTTATTTTATTTTTATTATTTGTTGTTATAGCGGAAATAAATATACACATTTTGCGAAAATCTGGTGCGAGGCTTTGGCCGTTGCTAGTTACCACCCTCAAAGACGTGCCACCAAGCGATTTAGCGTTCCGGCACGATGGCGTGTAGAAACAGATGGGAGTTTGGGTTGAATTTACACTGCCATACCTCTTCCAAATTGCTACTACCCTAGACTGCATCGTCAATTACCATCAGGAGAGATCGCAGTCAAGGACTAACTTGTCATCGAACAAAAAAGAAATGCATTGACGCAGCAAGAACACCGTAAATTCAGCCAATCAGAGGCCATTGCGATCGTCACTGATGCAATCATTTTTAGAATCTCTCGGCAGATCTAGATAGGCACGTGATTAGATTTAATTAGGCCTAGGTTCTAATGTAGTAATTATGTAGTAGATTATTGATAAAGAAGTTCTTAGTAATTTATAATACGTATAATATAATAATAATCTATAAGTATATATAAAATTCAAAGTCCTGACTGAGATATCAACGCACAGCCTAAACTACTGAAGTTAGAAACTTGAAATTTTTACAGTTGGTTCCTTTTATGACGTAGGCGCACACTAAGAAAGGATTATTGGAAATTCCACCCCTAAGGGGTTTAAATAGGGGATGGAAGTTTATATGAAACTCCGTCATTTTTGAAGCTGTTTCCATCAAAGTTGGTATTTGAGCTTTCAGTTAAAAATAAAGAAGTACGTGTGTCACAGTTTTTGAAAAACCCACCCCAAAATCTAATTCCACGCGGACGAAGTCGCGGGGGCAAAAGCTAGTTATATTATAAAGGAGATCCGTAGGAGAACCAAAGTCACCCAAATAGCTCAGCGAGTCGAGAAACTGAAGTGGAAATCCACTGACCTCAAAATTCAAAAAAAAAAAAAAAACAAAATTATTTATTTCATGTAGGCCAACTTTTAACTCTCATGACAAGTCGGAATGCTGATTCTGCTGAGAAGAGCCGGCAAGAAACTCAGCAGTTGCTCTTTTCAAAACAAAAAATGTTACAATATGTAGCTTATCTATCTTGTGGACAGCTGAAGCAAAGCAGATTGGTTCCAAGCAACTTTGTCATTAAGGAATTCATTAACTGTGTAATAACTTCTACTTATTAAATGTGTCTTTACACAATGTTTAAATTTCTGTAATGGTAAATCTATCAACTCTTTCAGAATCAAGTTATAAAAGCGTATACTCGACCCCACAAAGGATTTCTGCACTTTACGCAGACGATAGTAAGGTGTTACTAGTTTATGACGGTGTCTAGTTAATAGATCATGTGTATTCTCTTTGTTTAATAGAGATGAATATTTTGCTTCACAAAGACTACATTATTATAAATATACTGTGAAGTCACCGTAAGTATACCAATATCTTCAACAAAAAAACACAAGGGCACGCTCAGGAGGCGTGCAGATTTAAAATGTTTTGATATTTAATTGCATAAAAAAGTTAACTATAAAATAGCCTAAAAGTCCCAAATTAGGCAAAATTAGTCGCTTATCCATTTTGATACACCAAGTGACTCACTTAAACCAATTGTTTAAACAAAGCTAAAATCTAGTTCGCGGTATCACACCGAGAAAATATACCATGCGTGAATTTCCACGCCGTACGAGTGAAAGAGAAACCATTATGTTAGAGCGAGAGGGAACAATGAAAAGGTGGGGCGTTGCCGACCAGTTTAGGAAGACCTGCGAAGGTTTATCAAGTTGTATTAACTGCTGGTGTTATTACGGGTCGTGGTAAAACGGCGGGTTAGTACCGCCCAGTATTTTGTCACACACGGTTATAATATGGGCCGATAATGGTTTTAGTACTAATAAAATAATTCAGTCGTACTCGAGTTCCGAACGGGCGAGTATCCGAACGTTTTATTTTTTTTTAAACATCACCTATTAGGTGCTTTATAGTTACGTTCGAAAAAAATAATTGAAAAAAGGTCGCGTTCGCGGGTGAAGTGGTTGGTGTGTTCGATTTTTGAATTCTAGATTTTATGACAGCTGTGCTCTTGTGTGTGTGCGAAAACATTTGAAAGTTTTTTTTTTTAATTTATCCGGATGCTTGCGTAAGTTTTTTTTTTCTTCGTTCTAAAACTCTATACATGGTAGCTTCATTCGTAGGGTATTTTAGGTCGCTCCTTAGATAATTAAAGACGTATCCATTAGTAGTGACTCTACTGGTAGGCATTAGTTCTAAATACAGATTTTTAGCGGGTTCGATTTCCGTTTAGGTAAAGTACTTACCTTCTAAATTCTTACACTCAATAAGTAATTATACTATCACACTAATATTATAAAGATGTATGTGTGCGTATGTGTGTATGTTTGTTACTCCTTCATACCACAACGAATAAACCGATTTAGCTGAAATTTGGAATGGCGATAGCTTACACTCAGGATTAAAACATAGGCTACATTTCAACTCGGAAAATTAAAGAGTTCCCGCGGGAATTGAAAAATCTTATCCACGCGAACAAAGTCGTGAGCATGATGATGTAGTAGTAACATGAAGTAATATGTAGTATACCTAGTTAATATTTACCTACTCTCCCTAAAGGTACCAGCGTAATTCGAAATTCAAAACTATTTATTTTACGTAGACTATCTTGTGGTTCTTCACAAGTTAAGACTCTACCACCGGTTCGGAAAGCTGATTCTGCTGAGAAGAGCCGGCAACAAACTCAGAAGTTACTTTAGAAATAGAAATATTTTTTATTCAAATAAACTTTTACAAGTAGATACTTTTGAATCGTCGATGAATTTACCACTGGTTCGGAATGCCCTTCCTGCCGAGAAGAGCCAGCAATAAACTCGGCGGTTGCTCTTTTCAAAAAAAAAATATATAAATACAATAGGTAACAAAACTATGCTATGTATACAGTGTTTCCCTAAGAAGTTTCAAAAATGCAAAACAATCCAATACATGTTAAGACGGGCAGACAAAGCAGACCCATTCCCGTTGCTGGCACCCGTTCTCGAGCATGACGCATGATCCAGCCATTACTTCGCTCAACCAGTTTAACATAGTATAATTATGTAGCTTATTTATTTATAACTCAACCGATTTACTACTGTGTTTTGATTTTTTCCATAAATGAAAACCTAAATGAACTCAAATAAAATTGCGAGCAGAAGCTAGTAGGTACATTAAGCTATCAAAATAATTAATCGGCTTTGAACGTGCGTCGCGCACACGACCGATAAAGTGACAGCTATATTTGAGGTTTATTAATTTTCACCTCTCGAAAGCTAATATTGCATTTTATCTACTGCACCTAATTCGGTAGTGAATTCCGATTATGGTTATTTGATTATGGTATCGGGAATTCAATTATGGTTTAGGATTAGCTGGATATTGTATGTAGCTACACTTAATCTATGATTTGATTTGATTTGAATATATATATATTTTTTTATAAAGAATATTAACTGGGTTGGGTGCCACCAACGGGAATGGGTCTGCTTTGACTGCTCATCTTGACATGCGTTGGATTGGTGTACCTACGTATGCATTTTTGCATTTTTGAAGCTTTATTGTGGAAGCACTGTATACATAGCATAGCTTTGTAAAAAAAAAAAAAATTTTTTTTGAAAAGAGCAACTGCTGAGTTTCTTACCGGCTCTTCTCAGCAGAATCTGCATTCCGAACCGGTGGTAGATTTATGACGTGTCATAAGAGCTACAAATTAGCCTACATGAAATAAATTAATTTTGAAATTGAAAAGCTAAGATAAACTTGACTAATATTCTCCTCTCCCCTCCAAATAAGCAGAAAGCTTGTGTTAGGAGTGGGTACGACAATAGTGCAACGGGTGGGGATCGAAATCAAAATCAAAATCCATTTATTTGTTGAAATAGGTAGTATAAGTTCTTTTAGGTATTGCTGTGTATCACTACTTTATGCCGTGAGGCGTACAAATTTTGAACCTGCGACCTTTCAGTTTTCAGTCCATACCCTTAACCGTTGGGCTATTGAGGCTTCTAATTATTCATTATGCTGATACGAGTATTTACTCCCGTGCTTATATTTCACAAGAAGTAAAGCCTTCTAGAAGCTAGTAGGCTAGTAGGTATACCTAGAATTGTATTTAAAGCTTAGGCAAAGATTTTTAAGCTATTGCATAGCTTCTATCGCGGGCCTTGAGCGTGAAGACCGAATCCAGAAATTCCGTAACGAAAATAACCTGACACGGGACTCCTCTCACCGCTAGATGGCGTTGATAAAAAACGCTATGCAATAGCTTTACCGCGGCAGTCCCCGAGTGCCACACGTCTTTTTTACTTGGTAGAAGTAAGTTGGTATACTTACTATTAGTTCACTTCAAGTTAGCCGTCGTTGATCGATACAAAATGAGGTCATACTGGTACTTTTTTATCTAAATATATAAAAGGCAAAGGTGACTGACTGACTGACTGATCTAGCAACGCACAGCTCTAAACACTGGACCTATCGAACTGAAATTTGGCACACAGGTAGCTATGATGACGTAGTCATCCGCTAAGAAAGTATTTTTTAAAATTCAACCCCGAAGGAGGTAAAATAGGGGTTTAAAAAATCGAACCTATCGTGAGCGAAGCCGTGGGTAAAAGCTATTTATTTTATATATAGAATAAAGTAGAATAATTTTTTATTCAAATAAACTTTTACAACCGTCAAATGAATCTAGCACTGGTTCGGAAAGCCGTTCCAACCGAGAAGAACCAGCAACCGGCGGTTGCTCTTTTAAAAATATTTTGACGACCTCCCTGGCGCAGTGGTGAGCGCTGTGGTCTTATAACTGGAAGGTCTCGGGTTCGATTCCCGGCGAGGGCAATTAAGGAATTTATAATTTCTAAATTGTCTCTGGTCTGGTCTGGTGGAAGGCTTTGGCCGTGGCTAGTTACCACCCTACCGTCAAAGACGTGCCGCCAAGCGATTTAGCGTTCCGGCACGGTGGCGTGTAGAAACCGATTAGGGGTATGGGTTGAGTTTACACTGCTAAATCCCTTCCAAGTTAGCCCGCTACCATCTTAGACTGCATCATCACTTACTATCAGGTGAGATCGCAGTCAAGGGCTACCTTGTCATCGAATAAAAAAATAATGTTATTATTTTTTGTAAGCTAATTTGTTTATTAATCACTTTTTGTGGGAGGTAGCTGCAGTTATAGTTTATTTAATAAGGTTATTCCATCACATCTGAGGACACCTGGGTTTCCCCTGAAAACCAGCGCTGCAGCTCGCTGTAGCTTCGTGCTGAGCGGGGCGCCTTATATTTCCACGGCTATTTATATTTTGAATTTTTAGATTAACTTACTTTGTAAGCATATTTTTGTAAATATTTCGTGGAAAAATAAAAACCTGACCTCTATATAATATCTACTTTTGGTAGAAGAAAACTTTCGTCACAGTCGTGGCTACATTAAAAAATACAACTATTATTTTTTTGGTCAACGGTACCAGTGTGACGTCATTTTGGAACGGTCGTCGACGGCCAACTCGGAGTGAATGATGGGTGTATATTCTTATTAATACACAAAAGACTTCAACGCGTGTGAGGCCGTTTATACCGTTTACATCTACCTTATCCATCCCCTTTAATAGCCTCTTAACGTAGGTAGGTACCTTTGAGATGCCAGACTCAAGATAGAGTTAAAAGGAGATAGATTTACGTCAAATATGGCTGAGCGAAGCAACGGCTGGATCATGCGTCATGCTCGTGAACGGGTGCCACCAACGGGGATGGGTCTGCTTTGACTGCCCGTCTTGACATGCGTTGGATTGGTGTACCTACGTATGCATTTTTGCATTTTAGAAGCTTTATTGTGGAAGCACTGTATACATAGCATAGCTTTGTGAAAAAAATTTTTTTGAAAAGAGCAACTGCTGAGTTTCTTACCGGCTCTTCTCAGCAGAATCTGCATTCCGAACCGGTGGTAGATTTATGACGTGCCATAAGTGCTACAAGTTAGCCTACATGAAATAAATTAATTTTGAGTTTGAATTTAAAATTAACATTAGTTTATTTTCACAGGTAAACAATGTAAACCGACGATAAACAGAAAATGTCTACGCTCCTAACACAAGCGATGTACCGTCGCTCATCGACCGACGACAAGCCGTTAGAAATCGACCAGGATTCGAACCCTGATCCCTCGAGATCGAACAGCCCGAAGAACATGAAGTTCTATAAACAGTTGGACGAGGAAAAAACCGTGTTGAACCAGCAGAAAAAGTCTTTCTGCATCGACGCCTTACTCTCAAAACATATAGAGCCAGACCAGACCATCCAAGAGAAAATGGCTCAACAGAAATACCTAGCTTTGATCCAGAATAAGAACTACATAACCAGGTATCAGAACGAAAATTATGACACGCAAATCGAGCAAAATACGATTGACAAGTGTCAAAATCGGCCTGGCAGTACGGGTTTTGACAGCCCAAGGTCTGGTAGAAGTTCGCCAAGGAGCGTGTCACCAGGGTCTGATGATGGGAACCGGTCCGAGTGCTATAGTCCGCCAATCTCACCAGGTGTTGAGGGTGGGAGCGAAGAGTACGATAGTTATAGGCCAGGTAAGGAATTTTACGGGTATATTTTCGTTTCTTTTTTTTAAAAAAGAATACTAACCAACCTTAAGTTGATTAATATGCTCCTATTCCCTCCAAATAAGCGGAAAGCTTATGATAGGAGTGGGTATGACAATAGTGCAACGAGTGCGATTCGAACCTGCAACCTTACAATTTTCAGTCCGCACCTTTAACCGTTGGGCTATTGAGGCTTTTGAAACCAGAATTATGTTTTTTTTTTGGCAAAGACAGTCATTACATAGAATACTTACTTAACTTAATTAATAACTTATTATTGATACACAAAACATTGCCGAAAAAGTTATAAAATAATTTATAAAAACTTAAGAGCACTGAACAGAACAGTAGCTGGTATCTAACTAGACAGATATAAATAAATTAACAAACAACAGAAAAACTACAAGCAAAAACATAACATTACTAATATTATAATATGTATTATAAATGCGAAAGTGTGTTTGTTTGTTGGTTTGTTGGTTAATCCTTCAATCACGACACAACAGAGCTACGGATCAACGTGATTTTTTGCATGGGTATAGTTGGGGACCTGGAGAGTGACATAGGCTACTTTTTATCCCGGAAAATTAAAGAGTTCCCGCAGGATTTTAAAAACTTAATCCACGCGGACCAAAATGTAACCAACGGGACCCTATTACCTAAACCTCTTCTGTCTGTCCGTATGTCTGTCAGCAGGCTGTATCTCATGATCCGTAATAGACAGTTGAAATTTTCAGAGAATGTGTATTTCTGTTGCCGCTATAACAACAAATAATAAAAATAAAAATGAATTAAACATGAAATACGTTTCTAAACGTGTTTTTTCGGCGTTTTTTGGTAGGAACTCTTCGTATCCGACTCGCATGTGACCGGTTATTAAGTTTCTTCTTTTCACCCCCAGGAATCGTCCCCAAGCCGGGCCTACTTCAACCCCCGATGGTGGCGCAGTCATCCCTGTTCAACTACCCACCCCCCGGGCTGCCGCTGCCGCAGGCGTCCGCCTTCCACCACCCCGGGGACCGGGTCCTGCACCAGATGCAGCTGGAGTGGCTCGCCAGATCCGGGATGTTCTACCATCGGATACCGGAGCTTGGAGGTGAGTTCTGAACAAATTATAATAAAAATAAAATAAAAATTGAAAGGTGTTACAAGAATCGTGATTTTTTATCGTTTTTTAACAATCGCTATTGTACGGAACCTATCGAACCTGACTCACACTTGGCCGGTAGACCGTACCGTAACTTTGGACCATAGTTTTACATATTATTAATAAAGAATTACAAGTACTCTAACGGATATATCCAAATTCACCCAAGTAGACTGCCCGCGTTTTCACCCATCATACCTAAATGGTCCCCTAAGTAGAATTCTCTTTAAGTAGGTAGCCCCAATATAACAGCAATTACGATCCCTTACCCATTATATATTATTATATACCAATTGAATTTTAATATTTTTTTAACACATACAACAATTTTAATTATACTTAACAAAACTATTTCTACAATTAAAACTCATATAAACCTAAAACCTCATCGATATCACCGCAGCGCGGCATAGTACCCAATTAGTACTATGAAATTACATCTATGAAATATCTCCATTCTACGAAATCTTTTTTAAATATAAAAAAGACAAAGGTAACTAACTAACTGACTGATTTATCAACACACAGCTCTAACCACTGGACCAATCGCGGCTGTTACAACGTTGGCATCCGCTAAGAAAGAATTTTTGAAAATTAAACCAAGTTTGTTATAAAAAAAGCAAGTTTGTTATAAAACTTCTGAATTTTATAGAATAGTGTGTCTTTGGTTTTACGCGTAAATCCAGCATAAATAAGCAGCTAGTCAATAATTCGGTGCGACACACGACATGTGTGGACAGCAAATAGGGGGACTTTATCCGGAGCCCCGGGACTGCGGGGTGCGTACGCAAATACTGACACTTTGTCAATGCTCTGCTGACTGCTTACCATTCAAACTGACACTGTACTTACTTTGTCCTAAAAGTTAACTGTGCATAATAATTTAAAAAGTTTATTTTTAAAAAACATTTCTTTTTAAAACTTGGTATCCTGAACAAGGTGAAGCGGTGCTTCACGCCTGAGCAGCGCCTGACTCTCTACCAGGCTCAGGTTCGCTCAGGCATGGAGTACTGCTGCCACCTCTGGAATGGCTCTGCCAAGTACCACACCGCGCCAGCCGGCACCATTTTATTATTTTGTCGCGCGAAAATGTTCATTTTCCGATAACTCCTAAGATATTCATTTAAATTGTATAGTGTAAAGGGCAAATATGTTCTAAATTAAATACTTAAGATAATTAACATATTTATTTAGATATAGATTGACATCACATCTATTAAAAAAGCATCGAAAATAATTCATTACTTTTAATCAAAATTTGAAAGATAGAAATGGTTACTGTAAGTTATCCTTAGACAAATGCTGTCGCGGACTTTCTTTTAGAACTCTTTGAGAGGAACAGTTCACCCATACATCATTTTTATGCAATAACAGTATATGACCCAGCGCACGCCTTGAAAACGTTTAAGAGTCAAAAAGAATTCCGACTTCTTTAACAAAGCACATAATATCTAGCCATAATACATTTATGTGCATAATATATAGCCTATAACTCGATGCCTTAGCATGGGTAGCCTAAGTATGTCATGCTCTCTTTAAAGTTTCTGTGGTGGTGTCGTGTGGTGCGGGTTGTTACGTTCTCTCAAATATGGTTGAGCGAAGCAATGGCTGGATCATGCGTCATGCTCGTGAACGGGTGCCACCAACGGGAATGGGTCTGCTTTTGCCTGCCTGTGTTAACATGTATTGAATTGTATTTATTTGTATTTGTATTGTATTTATTTTTACTTGTATTGTACTCAGGAAAATTCATCGTGGAAGCACTGAATACATAGCATAGTTTCAATAACAATTGTAAAATTTTGATTTTTTTGAAAAGAGCAACCGCCGAGTTTCTTGCTGGCTCTTCTCGGCAGGAAAGGCATTCCGAACCAGTGGTAGATTCATTGACGATTCAAAAGTGCTTGTAAAAGTTTATTTGAATAAAAAATATTTCTATTCTATTCTATTCTATTAACCATCTGGAATAATGTACCTTTGAAATGGTGAAAGAATTTTTGAAATAGGTGCGGTGGTTCCAAAGTTTGCTCCGGACATACATACAAACTCACAAAATTCGCGCTCTCTCTTTATTATAAGAGTATAGATATAGATTGCGCGCCATTAACTCTACCAATCACCCCAAACCATAAACCATAAAAACGCTAATGGCTCACGACAAGTGAAAAACCTGTCATTAAGTAATTGAGGCAATACGGACTAGCGATAGCTCGCTCAGCCACCCCCCGACTTATTTACAATAAACACGGAGGGGGTGCCACCCCCCGCGCAAATAAATAACTTTTACTAACAAGGGCAATTTGTGAAAACTATTCGCTAAGTAGACAAGTATGGAGGTGGACTTTTTTCCCAATATGGTTGAGCGAAGCAACGGCTAGATCATGCGTCGTGCTCGTGAACGGGTGCCACCAACGGGAATGGGTCTACTTTGTCTGCTCATCTTGACATGTGTTGGATTATATGTACCTACGTATGCATTTTTGAAGCTTCACTGTGGAAGCACTGTATGCATAGCATAGTTTGGTTACCTATTGTAAATTTTTTTTGTTATTTTTTGAAAAGAGCAACTGCTGAGTTTCTTGCCGGCTCTTCTCAGCAGAATCTGCATTCCGAACCGGTGGTAGATTTATGACGTGTCATAAGAGCTAAAAGTTAGCCTACATGAAATAAATAAATTTTGAATTTGAATTTGAATTTAGAAAGTGGACGACGGAAAACGAATTGAATTGAATTGGGATGTTTTTAATTCAATTTAATTCGTCCATTGAGGGCTATATAGTATATGTATAAATAGAGGTGGATGTTACAAGCGTGTGGTAAATGAAGCGCGTAATGGCAGATATTTGTCGTAATTTGTCGGATGTGCCGCCTGTATAATGATATTAGCTTAACTGATCGTAATATTGACATTTTTAACAATAACATAAATATTTTTAGAAAACAAATTCATCATGGACTTTTCTCTCCATCATCAACTATGTAGTTTGCATGTTTTTCTTTGTAATTGTTCTCATAATTGCTTTCACTATTGGTGTTTAATTGTATAAGTTTATTACCTACTTACGTTATTTTTTGATTTTTTATTTTTATTTCTCTATTCTACCACAATATGGACCACGTCAATATTTTATGTCATTCATTTAGGTACTAATTTTATGTTATAATTTTCTGACTCGTTAATTTATTTATTTAATCATGCTGTGTACACATATTAAGGGTTGTTACTTGGTTCTCGATAAGCTGTATTTATATTTTGTGTAATTTTTAGTCTCAACCTGTTTTGTGTGCCTCTTTAATAAATAAATAAATTTGTCATGTCATTTGACAATGAAGTACCTACTCTATTATACTCTTCGTCGTTCGGAACAATTTTTTCGCTTGTTTTGTGAGTATATAACTTATCCCCAGTAGAATATCATAGTATACAGTTATATATCCCGTTTTGGCAATGCAATCGTTCGTTTTACTAAATTGTTTTTGTGTTAAAACCAAGTGATAAAAACAATATAGGTAGGCGGTAAAATACCTGTAGGTAGAATATAAGGTTACAGATCATTTTATCTCCAGAACAATAAGATAAAAAACAAGTAAATCTTTCAATTCGTCGCAAATAGAAACATAATCGATCATGTTATAACCTCGATACATTATATCTGTATATCCGGAGATTATCTTTATCTGCTCTGAAATGTAATGTTTCAAAATAAGATAACATGTGATAATATCTAGATCTTTAATAGATTATGCTAAGTGCTTGCCCGCGGCTTCGCTCGCGTTAAATTTTTTTTTTTTAATTCGATGACAAGATAGCCCTTGACTGCGATCCCACTTTTTTTTCTTTTTTTTTATTATCACCATAAAAAATTAAAAAATTACCTGATGGTAAGTGACGATGCAGTCTAAGATGGTAGCAGACTAACTTGGAAGGGGTATAGCAGTGTAAATTCAACCCATACCCCTAATCGGTTTATACACGCCATCGTGCCGGAACGCTAAATCGCTTGGCGGCACGTCTTTCACGGTAGGGTGGTAACTAGCCACGGCCAAAGCCTCCCACCAGACAAGTTCGATTTTTCAAACCAATATTTTATCCCGTCAGGGGTTGAATTTTCAAAAATCCTTGCTTATCGCATGCCTACGTCATAAAGCTATCTGTATGCCAAATTTCAGCTAGATCCGTCCCGTGGTTTAAGCTGTGCGTTGTTAGATCAGTCAGTCAGTCAGTCAGTCAGTCACCTCTTTCTTTGCATATTTAGAATTAGAAGATTTAGATTAGTCTAACGCTTTGAATACTTTATACATAGTAGAAGAGATCAGAAAATAAGATTATCTCGAAAGCAACAAAAAACATCCGTAAGAAGATAAAAAACACTGTTCAGAAAATCGTTCCGTAACGCAAAAACAGTCAATAGTAAATATCAATTTGTTTATCAGTGTTTGTTACTTCGTCCGCGTCAATTTCTGTTATTATGATCGCGATTAAGAAGTTTTTAAAAGAATATATTTTAAATATGGATAATTTTCCCCGTTTTTGCAACATTTTTCACTGATGCTTCGCTCCTATTGGTCGCAGCGTGATGTTTTATAGCTTAAAGCCTTCCTCGATAGATGGACTATCCAACACAAAAAGAATTTTTCAATTCGAACCAGTAGTTCCTGAGATTAGCGCGTTCAAACAAACAAACTCTTCAGCTTTATAACGGTAGTATAGATTGCGTTTGACAGACCGTATTAGCGAGATAGGACCGACAGATTTATCTTATTATTGTCCTTAAAGAGCTTAAAGCAATCGACAGAGCTACTGTGCCGGGAGTGTACATCCATTCACTTTTTTTTTTCTTCATAATGAGCAAGGTCCACTGGCAACTCTATAATTTATTTATGACTAGCTGACGCCAGCATGGATTTAGTTTTTAATTCTCGCAGGAACTCTTTGACTGTCTGTTGTAATGTTTTAAGAATGGAACGTAGAGTCTCTACATTTTGTATCTGTGGTTTTTCCCGCAAAGTGATTAGTCTAGTTTTGTTAACCATTGTAAAAAAAAAATTTTTTTTGAAAAGAGCAACTGCTGAGTTTCTTGCCGGCTCTTTTCAGCAGAATCTGCATTCCGAACCGGTGGTAGATTTATGACGTGTCATAAGAGCTACAAGTTGGCCTACATGAAATAAATAAATTTTGATTTTGATTTTGATTGTCATTGTCAATGGGAAGAGGATATAGGGAAAATGTCAGACGGGAATTATTCATGACTCGATATTACATTATATGTAAACTAAAGTACTTAATAAAATAATAGAACTGCGTAATAAGTTGTTTAATTCCAAACAAATCATTTTCCGGGATAAATAAAGTAGCCTGTGTCACTCTCCAGATCCTAAACTGTATTCATAAAAAAAAATGGCCTCAATCCGTAGCTCTGCTGCAGCGTGATTGAAGGACAAACCAACAAGCCAACAAATCCACAAACCAATACACTTCCGCATTTACAATATGTATTAATGAAGATTTTAGAGGCTGCTGATAGCAGCAGAGGGGTATGGACCCCTTCCAAGTTAGCCCGCTACCATCTTAGACTGCATCGTCACTTACCATCAGGTGAGGTCGCAGTCAAGGAGTATCTTGTCATCGAATTAAAAAAAATGAGTGGACCATACAAAGCATTTGAGAACGCGATATCTCTGGTACCATTTCGAAATCTATCTATTCTTATCTGAAATATTTTCCCGCCGGGAAAAACAGTTTAGTCACAATCACTCGAGATAATTCATCAGTTTTTGACAGGTACATGTTAGGTACAATTTTAATTTTCCTACATCGACATAAATGTACTTCATACTAGATTTTTTTTAAAGAATATTAGCCAAGCTGAATTTGACTTATATTCTCCTCTCCCATCCAAATAAATGAAAATTTTGTGCTTGGAGTGGGTACGACAATAGTGCAACGGGTCAGGCTTGAACCTGCGACCTATCAGTTTTCAGTCCGCACCTTTAACCGTCGGGCTATTGAGGCTAGATATGGCGTTCCGAACACTCACCTTGTTCAACTGATTTGCACAGTCGACCGTGCATTAGTAAAGTCTGGCATGAGTGACAACGGGGCGCTATCGCGATAAATCTTTTTATGCAGCTAATTTTTGAATTGAAAAGCCACTATATTACAGCTAGCTTTAGCCCGCTACCATCTTAAACTGCATCGTCACTTACCATCAGGTGAGATCGCAGTCAAGGACTATCTTGTCTTCGAAAAAAAATTTTGATGTGTTTTTAGAGTAGAATAGAAATAGAAATATTTTTTTTTCAAATAAACTTTTACAAGTGCTTTTGAATCGTCGATGAATCTACCACTGGTTCGGAATGCCCTTCCTGTCGAGGAGAGCCAGCAACAAACTCGACGGTTGCTCTTTTCAAAAAAAATTTTTACAATATGTAACAAAACTATGATATGTATACAGTGTTTCCACAATGAAGTTTCAAAAATGCATACCTACATATAATCCAATACATGTTAAGACGGGCAGACAGAAAGTAGACCCATTCCCTTTGGTGGTCCCGTTTTAGGGTGTTTATAAAATCGAAATTACTCGTAAAACGAAATCTTAAAAATCAAAAATTAGGCAATGTATTTCACGGGTTGTTGGTCTAATTATATTATTGCTAGGGGTGTAACAACGAATACGAATTAACGTTAGCAAACTGAGCAATCATCGGAATAGGGACAGATGTCACCCCGCGTTCAATTTTTTTATTTATTTATCGACGTCGATTAGCTTAGTGTCGGCACTTACAACGCTAGCGGTGGCGGTAAGTTGGTATGGAATGCATTTTATTAATCGTATTCTTGTTAATTGACCGAGCGAAGCGAGATTTCTAGAGTCTACTTGAGTGAATTTGCACTTGTCCGTCCGTCCGTCTGTCAGAGCCCTATAACTTCTGAATTACTGAACGTAATTACTTCAAATTTAAATATAATATGTAAACTGATGGCCTTCAGCCGAATATTGCTTAACAAAATATAAAAATCTCTATTTCAGGGGGGCTCTCATAGAAGCGTGTGTGAAGTACTTAAGTAAATTTTTTTTTGTTGCGTTACATAGACTTGGGATAGATATATCTTTTTAAAGATAATTTTGAACATAGTAAAAAAATATATTTTTTTTAATTTTCCCCTTAAAATTGACGAAATGAGGGGCTTTCAAAGTGGAGATTTAATTTGAGCCATATGTCAAAAACTACTGCATATTATTAGAACCTGAAACTTGTTTGTAAATTCAGTTATATCCTGTACTTGAACAACAAATACTAAAATTAGATAAATATTATAAAGAAACGAAATTATTAAATTTTTAATGCTAATAGATTCTATAGCTTCACAATAATGCTAATAGATGGCGCTGCATTTACCATCAGTAAAACCATGGTAAAACAGTTTTGCGTCAACTATTATTATTTTGTTTATCAAGTACTAATTATGTTATTTTAATTTTTTTAATTACTAATTTTTTATTGCGTCCAATGTTAAAAGTTAAATATTACAATATATAACTAGTGGTTCGCCCCGAACTGAGACCTCGCGGTATCCCATTAATTCTGTCTTGTTCTTTTTTCATGCAATAAAGTAAATGTATAAATAAATAAATAAATTTTATTTAGTAGTTGTCTGTTCACCTCTATAAGGCGCCAGTAAAGATGAGCATACCATTGAAATGTAAGGGGACAGTCATAACCACTTGGGGTCGAACGATATTGGCAGACCGTATGTCG
Organism: Hipparchia semele; assembly: GCA_933228805.2. Taxonomy (NCBI): domain Eukaryota; kingdom Metazoa; phylum Arthropoda; class Insecta; order Lepidoptera; family Nymphalidae; genus Hipparchia; species Hipparchia semele. Next base: position 5,854,665 of record OW121736.1, read on the forward strand.
CTTGGCACCTGTTATATGGCCCGTTTTATGGTAGGGGTGCAAACATTTACGGTGCGAATGGGTGCAAATGGGTGCAAATCTAGCGTGAATTGATGTGTTTTGGGGCAATTTAGTAATCGATTTATTTTAATTTTTAAATTGATGCTCTATCGCAGTGTTTTTCAACAACCTTTAAAGCCTCAATAGCCCAACGGTTAAAGGTGTGGAAACTGAAAGGTCGCAGGTTCGAGCCTCACCCGTTGCACTATTGTCGTACCCACTCCTAGCACAAGCTTTTCGCTTATTTGGAGGGGAAAGGGGAATATAAGTCAAGTTCAGCTTGAATAATATTCTTTAAAAAAAAAACACCTGTGAGTCGCGGCTACAATCCAATCCAATCCAGGGGGGTCCATATGTCTTGCTCCAGGGATCGCGTAAAAGATATCACGTGGGTTGAAGTCGGTTGGCCTAAATAGAAACGACGAAACCGATAAGCGTTGCTAGCCCGACTTCAACATACGTATACAAACTAAAATTATTTTTATACTTTGTAGAAGTCTGTTTTTGAAAAGAAATTTTATTTATAGTCACATAAATTAGAAGAAATAAGTAAATTAACAACTTAATAAAATAATTACCTAGTACCATTTGAGCACGCGGACTTACTTGATTAAAAAATTAACGAAAAGCCATTTAAATAGCACGTGGCGCGTCTTTAAGCGAGTTTATTTAGGTACATACAAGCTGAGCCCGCAACTACGTACGCGTGGATTCAGGTTTTCTAATTCCTGCCGGAACCCTATTATTTTCCGGGATAAAAGTAGCCTATGTATTATTCCAGACTATAATCTATCTCTGTGCTAAATAGCCAAATCTGTTCATTTGTTACGGCGTGATTGAGTAACAAACATCAAGTAACAAATAATAATATTTTAGTAGGTCTAGAAGATGACCGCGACTTCTTCCACCTGAATAATTAAGGTTTTAGATTCCCGTTTGTTTCTTGGTTAGTTAATTTGATCTTTATTCGTCAAATCATCATCATAGTAATAAGAATAAATATAATTTTTAGCGTATACTGGCCATTAGACAATTATACTTATAAGTCCCTAGCTTTATCGCGCGTCCTAAGCCCCCATTTAATTCCCTTGGGGCTTGAATTTTCAAAAATTCTTTCAAATTTTTACAACACAATAGCTATCTGTATGCCAAAAATCAACCCGATCCATACAGTGGTTTGAGCTGAGCGTTGATAGATCAGTTCGTCAGTCATCTCTGCCTTTTATATATATTTTAGATGAAAAAAATACACTAATAAGTAATAAAATAAAATAGAACGCCCCGCTCGCACTGTGGCCGCACTCCCTAAAGAGCCCTAAGCCAATTATGAGCAGCAATTTGTTCGCGCAAACAAAGGGTCGGTCCTTGACAAATTAGATCCACGCCTAGGGTGGGCGAGTGTCGATAGATTTAGTGTCGATAATTCCTTTTAAGCGGTGCTACTTTCGATAAATTAACACTGGTCTTTGAAATTGGATATTTGATATTCCATTACATGACGTTAATTCCAATTTAAAATGTAACATAATATAAGAATAACATTTGTCAAAACGAAAAATAACAGGGTTGAAGACAAATACGTTATATTATGTTGTTTACTTGCTAAATTTCTCGCTGACTCTTCTAAGCAAAATTTGCTTTCCAAATTGATGTTAGAGTCGTGACTTTTCGTAAAAACAAAAAAGTATTTCAATGATTTTGAATTTTTAAAATCCTATAATTTTAAAACGGAGACAGAAAACGTCACCAGCATAAAAGTTAGGGAACGTTGGTGAAAACGGGCATAAATTCTTTTTTAAAAATAATTAGTAGGTTAAGTTGGGACATTCAGCGGGGTAACGCAGCCAGCGTTCTGAGCAATTTTCCACGTTCCAGTGGTTTAGATGATATTTTTTATAATTAGCTTTTAACTAGCTCACGTTAAGTTCGGTTTTTCAAACCCATATTTTACTCCCTTAGGGGTTGAATTTTCAAAAATCTACCTGCCTACGTCATAATAGCTATCTGCCCGATCCATCCAGTTGGTTTGAGCTGTGCGTAGATAGATCAATTAGTCAGTCAGTCACCTTTTCCTTTTATACAATATATTTAGATTATTATAACATATCTTAATCTTAATAAATTTCATCAGTAGGTATAAAAAAATGAATATAATTTAAGATCATTTTATCGATAGCCAGTAAGGAAAAAAGAAGCACCACTCTTTAACAACAGTGGCATGTTGTCCGAAAAAGGGTGGATTTTCAGTGGATTTTCAGCGAAGAATCTATTTATACAGTAACGGGCGACCGTTTACTGTGATATATCGCTAGTGTCCGAACATACATATACATACTTACTGTATATCTATTTATTATCTACAATGTGTAACAAAAACCCTGTCGTTCCTGTGAGCTACGAAATGTGCTCATGAAACTGAACAACTTTCCCCAAGAAACATATCGAAATATGAAAAAAATGTGGACCTCCCATGGTAAATCAATCAGCGGATCGTCAATTTATATGGGAGGTCCACATTTTTTTTCATATTTCGATCTATGTTTTTTGGGGAAAGTTGTTCATATTTCGTAGCTTACAGGAACGACAGGGTTTTTGTTACATATTGTATAGTAGTACTTAGCTTTAACCACGGCTTCACTCCCACATTCTTATTATAAGTAATCCAAAGTATTAAGTAATCGAAAAAATCAATTTTTTTTTCAAATTGATTTTTCCATTTTTTCAGCTGTTTCTTTTGGATCTTCCCTATTATTTTTTTGTTTTAAACCTCACGTAACCACAAGGCGATCGAAACGAAAAAATATTTAAATCGATCGAGCCGTTTTTGAGTTTTAGCCAGACTAACGAACAGTCATTGATTTTTTATGAACCCAAAAAAATTACCAATCGCTTTTTAGCTGTTCTTTTAGGTTCATAAAAAAGTCAATGACTGTTCGTTAGTCTGGCTAAAACTCAAAAACGGCTCGATCGATTTAAATATTTTTTTCTTTTTGATTGCCTTAAGTAGTAGTAGTTAGGTGTTGTTTAAAAACAAAAAAAAAAATAGGAAAAACCCAAAAGAACAGCTGAAAAATCGATTGGTAATTTTGTATATAAATTACCTACTTTGGAATACTTTTAATAGATGGCGGGAGCGAAGCCGCGGCTAGAAGCTGGTACAATTAAATTTAATTTAACAATAAAATTAATTTTAATCTACCCTCGTTTTAAAGTCGATCCAATTTGTGCCCCTTTCCAAACGATCAACACATTTAAACAATAAACAAACAAATAAACGATAAATACGTATAAATTACTCTACTTATGTCCCCTAACAAAAAAAAAAAACAGCAAAAACCATCAATTTTAAACCTTATTTTTATTACAATAAAGTTAAGATTAACAATAGCAAATAAAAAGTTCAGAATACAAAAATCAATCTATTGTATACCGTATTGGAATAGGAATAAGGTTTATTATATAAAATACAGTTTTGATAAGTGACATAAGGAATGCTTGTCATATGTTTATGGCTTTGGGGGTGGTTTTGCTAATTTTACGGTCGAATAGATTAATTCAGGGGGTGGGATTATAATTTTTTTCTGTCTCATCGGTAATTTCGTTTCGACCCCTATAGCACAACGGTGTAATATCTCCTTACAACGCAAGTCTGATTTTCATAGACATTATTTTAAAAAAACGTATCTATTTGTCTGGTGGGAGGCTTTGGCCGTGGCTAGTTACCACCCTACCGTCAAACACGTGCCGCCTAGCGATTTAGCGTTCCGGCACGATGGCGTGTAGAAACAGATTAGGAGTATGAGTACACTGCCATACCCCTTCCAAGTTATCCCGCTACCATCTTAGACTGCATCGTCCCTTACCATCAGGTGAGGTAATCTCACAGTCAAGGACTATCTTGTCATCGAATAAAAAAAAATACATTTTTTTAAACGAGCCAAGTGCGTGTCGGACTCGCACGCGATAGGTTCCGTACCATCGTATCAGTGATTGTTGAGATCGACCAAAAAACTCCAAAAAATCGCGTTTCTTTTTTGGGGAGTCCCCTTTAGCTGATGCCCCGCAGGAACTATCGTATTCTCCAAGACAAAAAGTAGCCTATGTGTTATTCCAGACTATAATTTCTCTCTGCTAAATTTCAGTCAAATCGGTTAAGTCGTTGCGGCGTGATTGAGTAACAAATATCCATCCATCCATATATCCAAACTATTAGTAGGACATACTAATATAGCATTAGTATGTCCTACTAATACCACAGAATCTTTAATAATACAGGTAGTACATATACATAATGTAGGTATCGCTTGTTGCGCTTGCGTGTACTGTAAACCACGCCTATTTTTCACGCATATAGCTGATGTTCCGCGACTTTATCTGCATGGATTTACTGAAGCTCTTTGATTTTTTGGGATGAAAGATATCCAGGGCCCTTCTCCAGGATACAAGCTATTAGTTTGCCAAGTCAAGATCGACTCAGGGGTTGAAAATGAAAAGTTGAAAGTAGACTAGGTACAGGGGAGTATTGCATACGTAACGTCTCCCTGCTTTGATTTCGCGACAGAGTTCAAAGTACGATAAGATGTTAATCCGTTGATACGAGTAATAAGATTGATAGCAACGTCACATAAATAGCAGTTGACTCTTCGATGGCTTACAATTAATGCCCATTTGCCCAAATTCCGCTTTCGCGGAAAGGTCGTGGGCATCACATAGGAAACAATAAATAAAATAATAATAACAATAAGCAAAATAGGCAGTAATATATTTAGCAAAGAAAAGGCTAGAGTTATTTTGCTATAATTCGCCAATATAAAAAATCTGTATGGTCAAACATGCAGTTACAAGCTAAGCACCGCTTACCTTCCCCAAGCAAGAGAGTCAAGTTCCCAAGCAAGCAATGCCACCACCACTCACATGCACCACCACACAACACTTGTATACTATTCTCGACGCACGTTTCGCCCCGACACCGGAGCATCCTCAGGAGATATTGACTTTACAATGCTGTATTGTCTAGTCAAGTCATTGTAAAGTCGACATCTAGCTTGTAACTGCATGTTTGACCATACGGATTTTTTCTGTTGGCGGATAGCAAAAAAAAAAGACGTGTGGTACTCGGGGACTGCCGCGGTAAAGCTATTGCATAGCATTTTTTATCAACGCCATCTAGCGGCTCACCGTAGAGGAGTCCCGTGTCAGGTTATTTTCGTTACGGAATTCCTGGATTCGGTCTCCACGCTGGCCCGCGATAGAAGCTATGTAATAGCTTAATAACTCTAACCTTTTTTTGCTAATCATGAACTTCTGCAAAGTAACGCCTGATATAGTAATATATTTTTTACAATACGTAAATTATAATATTAAGGTACAATATTTTATTATGGTATTGTACCAATGTATATTATTATATGGTGAGTATACAATATATCTAGCGACTGAGCCCGTCTTTACGGCCGGCGGCGCAAATCGAATCAGCCTGATTGGGAACACCGCCGCCAGCCGAGCGTCTTAATGTTATTGTTAGGGAACCCTAATCAAACGCTCGCTACAGCGCATTGTGTAGGTACAGTATTATGTACTATTATGTCGGTTTAGACTTTGGAGCAATGATAGCCTATAATAGTTAGGCTTTAGAGCAATAATAGCCTATAATGGTTAGACTTTAGAGCAATGGTAGTCCAATGGTAAAACTTTAGAGCATGATAGCCCAATGGTAAGACTTTAGAGCAATGATAGCCTATATACCACTCACTACTAGAAAGGATTTTTGAAATCCCCAAGGGGATTAAATAGGGGGTGAAAGTTTGTATGAAACTCCGTCATTTTTCAAGTTTTCCTTTTGATTAAAAATACAAAAGTACACGTTTCACAAGTTTTTGAAAATTCTACCCTAAAATCCCTAATTCCACGCGGGGGCAAAAGCTAGTGAAAGATAGAAAATAGACAAATCTAGAGATGGGCATTCATGTTTGCCCTATTAATTTGTACCTCTCAAATATATATTAATAAAATAAATAACAAATGTTAATAACTAAACACAAATCATTTATTTATTAAATCAGTGACAACAGAAATTAATTCTACGTCCAAAGAGTGGCGATAATCCCATAAAAATGATAATTAACAATTAGTGTAACGGGATTGAAGCGACGCGCGACATTTGGCCGTGTTTGCACAAGCGATAAACGGCGTTGTAATTCCTGAACGCATCTGTCAAAGTTTGCGCGGCAACCCGCCGGAAATGTCATCGTGACGCGGAGCCGCGAGGTTCTTAACATGTACAGTTTAGATGGATTATTTTATTGATTAAGCTTGGCAAAAAGTCTAGAGACGGAATAATTGTTTTCTTTAATGACAACACTCTATTAAGTTGTCAATTATCACTGCTAAAGTTTCACTAAATATTTCGATACCTCCTACGTAAGTTGTGGTATCCCACAAAATTGGCATTTTAGGTTTTGTGCACTATATTATTTTTTTTATTTATTTTATGGGTTCGTTTAGAAAAAATTAAAAACAGCTACGAAGGATGTATCGATTTATTTACTAACTCTGCCTAAAAGATTTCAACAATCTTCCCCATCACGAATGTAAAAGGAACTAAAATTAGTAAGGGCACTAGTAGACATTGATAGTTGATACTTTTTAGCACTTCCTGCATCCCTACGTTATTAGTTATAGAGACACTCGTATGTCAAAGACGCTTCAAATTGATCCATAATTTAAGCTGTCATTTGTATACGTACCTACAGTCAGTCCAGTGTTAATCATAGATTAATTATAGACGTCAGTGGTAATTTCTGACAAAAGTCATAATTTATCATTTAAAAGTCCCTTATAAACAAACTATCCCATCCCACCATTAGAGAGGTCACGTACAGTAAATAACGATATTTCAAATTATTGATTTATCGTTTCGACCCTTAAGCACGATTTTCTGTTGATTTTTGAACGCGCGCCATGTTTAAATTACTTTTAAATATCTTTCGAATGTGTAATTTGTACTGGAGTCTCTGGACTCCATTATATTTTATTCAAACAAACTTTTACAGAGTGTTTTGAATTGTGAAGTGAATTGACTATTGATTTGGAATGCCAATGGATGTGGTTTCGAAAAAAATATACACAAGTACTTTTGCCATCGCAACTCTGTCCGCGCGGAATTAGGTTTTAGAGTGGAATTGTCAAAAACTGTGAAACGTTTATTTCTTCATTTTTAATCGAAAGCCCAAATACCAAGTGTCAGGGCTATATCTTGAAAAATTACGAAGTTTGATACAAACTTGACTCCCCTATCTATTAAACTCGCTTTGGGAGTGAATTTTCACAAAAATATCTTCGTTATAAAGGGAACCTACTGTCATTCAAATCTCTAACTCCAGTGGTTTAGACTATACAGTACAAGTATTTTTATAAATACATAGATAGAAGATAGAAAATAGATAATCAAGTTTCCTTTAGTTGTCTTAAAAAGTACCAATCACATATTTTTTCCTTCGTCTGTAAAGCGAGCCATATTTAACTGAAGTATAATTTCAGTCAGAAGAACATTACTATGAAATATTTGCGCAAGTATAGAACGTCGGATTATCTTAATTAATATAATTCGCTGATGTTTCTCTATCTGTGTGATAAGCAGCGATGTTATTGAACCAATTTAGTGAGATAATCAAAACTAATATTTTATTATCTGTTCATTAATTAAAACGCCTACCTAGTAACCACCTATCACGGCCTATCAATATAAAATAATCAAGATTTTTACCAAAATTCTAGCTAAACAACCTTATCTGGACATAACTATTAGCAGAAAGCTTGAATTAGGAATGGGTACGACAATAGTGTAACGGGTGAGAATCGAACCTGCGACCTTTCAGTTTTTATGTAAAACTTGCTAATTGCGGTGACAGGTTCAGCCTCATTTTCGGATTATCTGGGTGTTACTAAACCTTTTGCTGTAATTTGGGCGCTGGTGTTCTTCACGTTAATTTCTGAAGATATCTTGGGCTCGTGATGACCGTTCAAAATTGATGATGATTTGATGTTGAGAAGAAAAACATTATATGCCATCAATGACGCTGGATAATTTGAATTTGAAAGAAGAAGTGTCTTTTTTGCCATCTGTCACTGTCACTGTCACTTAAGTCTGTAGCTAGACCATAGATGTGACCATGTCTATGGTCTAGACTCTATTGTTGGTTACAACACTTCTATAACTTTAACCGGAGCTATTTTGATAGATCAGTCAATCAGTCAGTTAGTCACCTTTTCCTTCTATATATTTGGAAGATTTTGTCAAATACCCGATCGCACATGCTACAAGAGGTGCTCTTTGTTGTCGGCAGGCGCCCCGCACCCGCTGCTCGGCAAGACGCGGCGGCCGCGCACGGCGTTCACCTCGCAGCAGCTCTTGGAGCTGGAGAAGCAGTTCCGCATGAACAAGTACCTGTCGCGGCCGAAGCGCTTCGAGGTCGCCACCAGCCTCATGCTCACCGAGACACAGGTAACGGCTCTTAGGGTCTCTTACTAAGACCGCACTCTCACTCAGCTCAGAATCAAGACAGAGTTAAAACGAGACAGATTTATGTCAGAGCATATTTGTGTCTCGTTTTAACTCTATCTCAAGTCTGAACTAAGTCAGAGCACGCTCTATAGATCTCGCAGTAAGCCTCCGCTGTCCGTGTTAAGCGTGTTAAGCGAGCAAAAATGCAATTAGGTCACCTGATGTGAAGTGATTACCACCGCCTGTGAACATTTGGAGCATTCACGAAGGCACGTGAGCTTTACTTGTGGTTACGTCGTGTACATGCACATTGCGTAAGTGTGCGTCAGGAGCCTATCTGGAAGCGATCAGGCGCGAGCAAGCTTTCGCTCACACTTATACAGATACGACACGCACACAACCATGAGCCACGCGCCCTCTTGAGTAAAAAGAACTATAGTAGTCTTATAGTAGTTAACTAAACAACAACAAAAAGGTTACATACATTTTACACCTCAATAAAAACACTTCCCGGGAAACCTTTTTACGCCACTCCAATCGCGACATCAAAACAACCCTATTTTGACAGTTGCGAAATGGCGCGAAGCGGCTGTCAAGTTGAACGATGCCCGGATTTGAGGGAACAAATGCCAGGAACAAGATTATGGGGGCGGTAAAACGTACGCAGTAAAGGTTATTGCCGGGGCGTTTATGCGGGTTTAAAGATTAATCTGTGCGCCCGTGTCGGGTTATGATATATGTTAGTGTTACTCGCTTTAATCTAAGAAAAACATGTGTCTACACAGTTTTTCTTTGAAGTGAGACCGTATTTTTTAGCCGACTTCCAAAAAGGAGGAGGTTATCAATTACAATTAACCGATCTTTCCGATGGACAGAATTTTATACACATTGATTTAGATTTTTATGTATTAGCCTAAGTATGTCATGCTCTCTTTAAACATTTCTGTGGTGGTGTCGTGTGGTGCGGGTTGTTACGTTCCCTCAAATATGGTTGAGCGAAGCAACGGCTGGATCATGCGTCATGCTCGTGAACGGGTGCCACCAACGGGAATGGGTCTGCTTTGACTGCCCGTCTTGACATGCGTTGGATTGGTGTACCTACGTAATAGCATAGCTTTGTAAAAAAATTTTTTTGAAAAGAGCAACTGCTGAGTTTCTTACCGGCTCTTCTCAGCAGAAACTGCAATCCGAACCGGTGGTAGATTTATGAAGTGTCATAAGAGCTACAAGTTAGCCTACATGAAATAAATAAATTTTGAATTTGAATTTATGTATTTATGGGATTTTAGCTAGAAGGTTAAAATAATATACTAACCCAATTTAAAAATAAATTTAAATCTAAGTTAATTAATTAATTAATACAAAAATTAAAACTAAATAAAATCTAAACCCCCTTGCAATCACCGCACTAACTAGTGAGTAATTAGCAAGCACATAATATAGAAAAAATCGCCAATTCATCCTCTTAGCTACTACATTATGTAGTTGACAAGTAAATTCTACTTACTACTTAAGTACTATTTACTTACTTATTTATACTACCTTTACGTACTATTAGGTATTTTGTGCCTTTACGCACATTTTATGAAAATTCGGTTTTTTATGTGAACATTGTTACCCATTATTGGAAAGATTTGAACCGATTTAGATTTTTAATGGGTCCCGTCTGTTTAAGTAGGACTTGTTTTTCCCTTTCAGTTTTTATTTACGCAGACGGGTTTTTGATTTTTTAAATTTAATATTTTTATTGTTACGGTGTCTTTCACACCCTGTAGCTATACGTAACTGTCAAGCTACGGAACCTTCCATGGGAGAGACGGACTCGTACTTGGTCAGTTTCAATTTATTTTGATAGAAAAGCAATTCCGAAAGAGCAACTTTAATTTTCGACGCTGGCTTTTTTCCTTTTTAATCAATAAAAACACGAAAGCCTGCGCGTCTCTGGAACACGTTTTTTTTTTGACATTGCAACGCACCTGATTGTAATCTGCGAGTACAGTGCACGTATCCCCTGGGGTCTGGAGAGCGCCAGATATCCTGGATTGTACCTACGAGCGAGTGGAAAAAACCTGGATTGTATTTTGTATCTACGAAAAGCAATCAATTTTTAGGGTACCTAAAAATTGATTGCTTTTCGTAGATACTCGAAGGGTGACCAACGGGATCCTATTACAAAGCCTCCGCTGTCTGACCGTCTGTCTGTCGGCTATATCTCATGATGCGTAACAGGTAGAGAGTTGAAATTTTCAGAAAATGTGTAGGTATTTCTGTTGCCGCTATAACAAATAATAAAATGAAAATAAATTGAAAATTGAAGGGTAATTGAATAGTCTCCCCTACTAGAAACATGTTTTTTTTGCCGTACCTACTACCAAAATAATTAATTACGTTATTATCTTTTATTTATTTTAGCACACCCGTGATTTTTTTAATTTTTAACACGTTCACTGCGGCAAGTAAAATCATAACTCTTCATCTGGTGTGGCGGCGGGTCAAAATGAGCCCCCAATGATATTTCCGCCTGTGCGTGGCAGGTCTTTCTAGACCCACCAGCACTAGGATAGATTAAACTGCTATAGCTTTGTGAACTACTTTCAGTAAGCGTACTTAAACACTTTTTTAATTGTCCACAGGTTAAAATATGGTTCCAAAACAGAAGAATGAAATGGAAACGCTCCAAAAAGGCGCAGCAGGATACCAAAGGCAAAGATCCACACGCCACTCATCCCAGCGACGAAAAAAAACCCAAAGACATCCCGACGTCCGACCACGATAAACAACCCACCCAGCAAAACATGGCGGCCGATCTGACAGCTGTCAAACCGCCGCCGATGTTAGACAGGGACAGAATTATCGCGCTGGAAAGAGAAAGAGCCATGGCGGCGGCGAACTTTAACTCCAATTTGGAAAATAATAGACGTGGAGTGGTTATAAGCCCCGACGGCCGGCCAGATATGTTTAGGCCGTATGTAGTATGAGAATAGATTTATTTTTATTTCTTAAAGTTGAACGCTAAGATTTTGGCAAAGATACTGAAATTAATTTGTTTGATTTAAAAGATCGTAGACAGCAGATTAGAGTTGATATAATTTATAAAAATGTTTGAAAAACTAATACATTGGCCAACATTTTAATACTTAATTTAAAAAAAAATGTATCACTTCAGCTTTACGATTCGATGAGTTATTTTGGTGGCTCTGATTCTCCTACCGATCTCCTCATTTCTGATTTTGAAATGTACATTACTGTTATTTGTTAAATTATATCGTCATTTGTTGTTTTTAAAAAAATCAAGTTGACATAGATTACATACACCATGTTACAATTAATTAAAAAAAAACATTATCAAATTCATGCAAAGAACGATGAAGCCTGAGCGACTCAGATTCACGTGCACGTAAATCTTGTCGAAGGCTAATGCCGAGATCTATAGATCGTGCTCTGACTTAGCTCAGACTTAAATAGAGTTTAAAAAGAGACACAAATATGCTCTGACATTTTATGTCATTTTAACTCTGTATGGAGTCTGAGCAGAGTGAAAGTGTAGTCTATAGATTTCAGCCAAAATCTCTGCCTGTACCTACTTATAAGCCAACAATTATTATTTGCGTATCAATTTATTTATATCAAACATTTTTGACGCCTGTATCAAAACCATGTAGAGCCACAAAAGGTAAGTAAATCAGTACTGAAAATGATATCATCATGTATTACACAAAGCGCGACGAGGTTCAGCTGTGCTGACGTCATCGGCGTGTCTTCGACGCGAATGACGTAACTGAATCTGACGGAGCGCCGAACGCTGTGGTCTTGAAAGTGGAGGTCACGGGTTCGATTCACGGCAGGGTCAGTTCGTGAATTTATTATTTCTAAAATTGCCTCTGATTTGGTTGCCTCCCAACATACCAAATCAGAGACAATTTTAGAAACATCAGACCTGATAGCGTTTATGCTGTAGCAATTAATGTTACACAATCCAGGTGAGATATATGGTTATATATGATCATATCTGGTCATCGAATTAAAAAAAAAATCTTATTGATGACGGCACTCTCGTTTCACGCATAGAAAAACGCGGAATGTCTCCTGAATAGCCCCTTTCAGCCCCAAATTTTTTTTTTAAATAAAAAATCTAGTCTTAAACCTGCCCAGTTAAAATAGTGTAATTAATATTAATTTAGTTTTTACTAACGGACAATAGGAAAGTTTAGATTTGCTACTGCAATGTTAAAAATGCCAAACATTATTAGGTATTACTTATAAGATAAGTTGTAATTACTTAAGAGTCAGTAGAATAATTAATTGTTTAAATAATAATAAGGAGATTAATGTAAATAAAATGATACTGAAAGTAGTTTTGGTCTTCTAAGTTTCTGGCAATAAATATTCCGTACTTACGAATAATATAAACGTAAAAATTCTTTTACAAAACCGACTTCAAACGCCACTACAAATTATATCAATTGTGCCTATAAAATTTGAAGAGTTCCCTCGATTTCTCCAGGATCCCATCATCAGATCCTGAACTGATGACAATGGGACCACAGCAAATTATATTTATCATTTAAAACCATTAGATTCTTTTTAACGACGCAATTAAACTCTTAAAGCTAACGTGATTGAGAGTCCTTAGTAGCGTTGCCAGACGTCCCGTATTTCCCGGGACATCCCGTATTTTAGGCATAATTTAAAATGTCCCGGCGGGACAGGCTATGTCCCGTATTTGAACTGTACTTCGTTCTTTCATTATGAAATCGCTCCAAGTATTCACAATTACGTTTACAATTACGATTATAACTGTATTGATTTTTGCAGATATGTTAAAATGAATAATAATATGTTTAAACTGACTCGATCTTCGGAAAAATATCAAAAAAAAGACACTAAAAAAATTGTTTTTTTTTTTATTTGTCCTGGGTAAAAAACTGAAATCCCGTATTTTTTACCCATTTAACCATTTGTCCCTTATAGGCTGAAAAAAAATCTGGCAACCCTAGTCCTTAGCTATAATTTTTGAAGACCTCAGGCTTTCCTTTCATTTTAAAATATATAGACTAGCGTTTGACTGCGATCTCACCTGATGATAAGTGAAGATGCAGCCTAAGATGGTGCGCGCTTGCCTAGAAGATGCCTATTCAGTCTTATTTAAAGCCTTAAAGACAGTTAGTTCGAAAAACGGAAGCCGGAAGGAAATTTGAAGATTGTAAACTTTATCATTGAAAGTTTTTTTTTTATAAACAGAGTTTTTAATTTATTTAACGGAGTTTTGATTTATCAGAAGGAGATTTTCAGAATTTGTCTTTTAATTATACTTTTAATTATATGTATTTCTTTGTTATTTTGATTTATGTTGTACCTTAAATGCATTTAAGAAGTTTTTTTAATAAATAAATGAATATTTTTTAAACAAGAATATTTGAATTTATATTTCCTAATTAATATAATTAATTCGAACTGATACAGGCCAAATATAGTGTAATATTAATTTATAATTAATATTTATGATTAATATTTCGATTATAAGTATATATAAGTACCTATAAATGTAATTCTATATGAAACATAAAGTAGGTACTACACAAATGTAAAAAGTATGCTTATATTCTTTACTTAATTGATTAAAAATATTTTTACAAATCTTTTGGGCTATTTTGTTTCCTATTAATTATTATTTTATTAATGGCATCCTTTTATCAGTATTAAATTGTAGGTTTTATTATTTTATTATTATTTTGTAGTTTTTAGTCAAATTTTTTTTAGCTGAATGTTGGTGATTTTTTTTTTAATTTTTGACAGAGCAGCTTTATTGTACAAGTTATTAGTAAATTAATATTTTTTTTGTAAATATTGAATCGTTTTATGAAATATGTAATAATCATACAAATATATGTATACATACCAGTTACTACTACGTATTAATTAAATAAATAATAATTTAAGTAGGTATAGGAATTTCTATTGTATAGTATTACTATTAAATAGCTATGTTTACTGCAAGGTCATTGTAAGTTACACACAACGATTGTAAAATAGGTGAAAGTGTAAAATATAAAATACTATGTTGCGAAAATGTTGTTTTGATTATTTCCTCGTGATTGCCTAGTGGTTAAAACTTCCACCCCTTTTCGAAAGGTACGGGGTTCGAGATTATCACTTGCTTTAAAGATGAAGGAAGACATTGCTAGAAAACCCATACGCATGATGCGTGTCCATAATGAAAAAAAAGCCTCAATAGTCCAACGGTTAAGGTGCGGACTGAAAACTGAAAGGTCGCAGGTTCGAATCCCACCCGTTGAATTATTGTCGTAACCACTCCTAGCACAAATTTTCCGCTTATTTTGAGGGCAGAGGAGAATATTAGTCTAGTTCATCGTGGCTAAAATCCTTACTAATATTATAAATGCGAGTGTATTTGTTTGTTGGTTTGTCCTTTAATACCCAAGTAACAATTTCTTGTCCTATAGCAGCCCATAGAACGTTTCCTCTAACACCACTTAAGCACTGTAAAAGCAATAAGAAGGTCGTATAACGCTGATTTGGCGCAGTTATATCTCTATTTAGAGACATAGCGAAACTATAGCAGTTGTGCTTGGGACTTTTTTTTTCTATAAATTTGATATATTAGTGCCTTGTATGACAATTTGTTGACATACGAGGCACAATAAAGCTTTTATAGTTCTTTTTTATTCTGTAGCAGCGTTCGTAATTCCATTATAGTGCTATTATACTCTATAGAAAAGTACGTGATTCTTTTACTACGCTTTTCATTTTAATTTTTCACGGCAAGGTGGTCTACGTGTGTTTATACAAAAACAAAAAAATAAAAGGGATAAGGATTCCATCTTGATGAGTTTAATGTCATCTTTTATTTAGACATGGATAAATTCGACCAATACTATAAAAACCACTTGGAACCAAAGTTTTACTGATAGAATAGCATTAGTTTTACTTATTATTTTCAATGTGCCCTAAATTAATTGAGTTTTTTAATTAAAATATTAATAAAAATAAATAAAATTAACCGTAGTTTCTGCTACACAGCCAAAAAGCTAATTTGGTTCTCTTTTAGGTTAACTATAGCACAAGTGACAAAAAATCTGCCGCCATTGACGTAAAATTAGGGTTCCTTATGACTAGTCTTGTCCCACATACTTAATTTTTGAATACATTTTTGTATCCAAGGAAGAAATAAAATAGGTAGGTAGGTAATCGTTGCTCATGATTGGTTTTCTTTCTCAGGTACTTATAATAAATATGCCCCTAGTAATGGATATTGATAAATTTCTAAAATTTGTTCTATAAAGGAAATAAAGGAATTAGCTATATATCGCTGTTGTCTTAAAACAGAACAACCAAAACCATAATAGAAAACTTTGGTCATGTAATAGAGTCATGGTGACTTCTTCTTCAATGAGACTATAATAAACCCAACAAAGATAATTAAAACACTTTTTATTGTTATAAAAATGTCCCGAAAATCGTTTATAAAGCAAAACCGCTCTATAACAGTGTTGTTATGAGTAATTATGTACCATGTACTATAGCAGTGTTTTGTGGGACCACAATAGCGTCAAATTATTGTATTGTTGTGTCCTTCATCACTGCTAAAACGCCATACTTATAGCAGTTACCAGGAAAACTTTATAGTACTAATGGGGTACATAATAGTGAATTCAAACGCTGTTATACATTAATATAGCGCTATATTATTGTCTAAATTCGAGGTTTTTATAGAACTTGCCTATAACGGCTCTACAAAACGGTTTTGTAAACCTTTACATCCCCTGCTAAAAGGATAGTTTGGCTATATAAGCTTATAGAGCAAAAAAGTCATAGCAAATGCTTTTATATAACGGGTGGTTATCGCTACAACCTTTACACGATGTTAACTCAACCTTTTCGTGATGAATTCTTAAATTATAGTACCAAAATGTTACTTGGGTAACGCTGCAACAGAGCTACGGATCAACGTGATTTTTTGCATCGGTATAGTTGAGGACCTGGACAGTGATATAGACTGCTTCTTATCCCGGAAAATCAGAGAGTTCCCGCGGGATTTTGAAAACTAAGTCCACGCGGATGAAGTCGCGGGCATTAGCTAGTATTATAATGTAAAGGTCTATGGCCTATAACTTTCTCTAAGAGGAGACCTGGGCTCAGTAGAGAGCTGTTGGTGGGCTGATGGCAATCATGATGATGATCATATTCCAGCAGGACGAGAAGACCTCCCTGGCGCAGTGGTGAGCGCTGTGGTCTTATAACTGGAAGGTCTCGGGTTCGAATCCCGGCAAGGGCCATTTACGAATTTATAATTTCTGAATTGTCTCTGGTCTGGTTGGAGGCTTGGCCGTGGCGTTAGCGCCCTACGATGGCGTGTAGAAACCGATTAGGGGCATGGGTTGAATGTATACCGCCATACCCCATCCAAGTTAGCCCGCTACCATCTAAGACTGCATTGCCACTTACCATCAGGTAAGATCGCAGTTAAGGACTATCTTGTCATAGAATTTATAAAAAACAAACTTTTGAAGGACTGTTGAAGAGATTGGGCAGCCTTGATCTAAAGGATCGTCCTTCATCAATATTGAGAATTCTGGACCATTTTGTCGGTCTGCGAGTTGACTCTGGATCGCTGTGTCGGTCTGCGAGTTGGCTGTGGACCGCTCGCAACGGAGCTTGTAAGTTGTTTCAACAAAGGGCATCAATCAAGACCGGCGACGCCCCTTCGCCGCCATCTATAGACTGAGACTTGCTTTTACAAACTCATTTGCTTAGTTACTTACTTTAATTTAGGAGCTTAGTTAGTTAGTAAGACTAAAAAAAAATATTTTTTATTTTTCCCTTTTTAGTTGCTTCTATCGTGAATTCAATTTTTTGTAAAAAGTGATTATTGAATGACCTTTACTAAAAAGGTTGCGCAACCTTGATCTAATGTCCTTCATCATTATTGACAGTTCTGGATCATTTTGTCGGTCTGCGAGTTGACTCTGGATCGTTGTGTCGGTCTGCGACTTGGCTGTGGATCGCTCGCAACGGAGCTTGTAAGTTGTTTCAACAAAGGGCATCAATCAGGACCGGCGACGCCCCTTCGGCGCCATCTATAGACTGAGACTTGCTTTTCCAAACATACAACGGCAAGTCATACATTAAAAAAATATCTATATAGTATCGATTAGATATTACTATACTTATATAAATAAACTGTAACGGGTCGAATTCTGTACATTAAATATATATGTATAAAATTCAAAGTCCTGACTGACTGACTGACTGACTGAGATATCAACGCACAGCCTAAACTACTGAAGTGAGAAACTTGAAATTTTTACAGTTGGTTCCTTTTATGACATAGGCGCACATTAAGAAAGGATTATTGGAAATTCCACCCCTAAGGGGTTTAAATAGGGGATGGAAGTTTATATGAAACTCCGTCATTTTTCAAGCTGTTTCCATCAAAGTTGGTATTTGAGCTTTCAGTTAAAAATAAAAAAGTACGTACGTGTGTCAAAGTTTTTGAAAAATCCACCCCAAAATCTAATTCCACGCGGATGAAGTCGCGGGGGCAAAAGCTAGTTAAATATATTTTGAAAATTTTAATCAGCGGATGCTTATATTATCGATACTGAGTCCAATCCATCCAATGAGGAGATCCGTAGAAGAACCAAAGTCACCGACATAGCTCAGCTCAGGAAATGGGCGGGGCACATAGTTCGAAGAGCTGATGGTCGATGGAGTCCCAAGGTGCTGGAGTGGCGACCCCGCACCGGGAAGCGCAGTGTTGGCAGAGCCCCCACTAGGTAGACCGACATTAGACGAGTCGCAGGGAGCCGCTGGATTCAGGCGGCGCAAGACCGAGGCATGTGGAGGTCCATGCATTAGACTTACGTCCAGCTGTGGACGTCTATAAGTTGACAAAGAAGAAGAAGAATTTTGCTATTTGGATAAGATAAGGATCGCCCCTATGAATACAGCATCCCCGGAGTAACAAGATGCAGACAGAGACGGCGCATCGCCCGTCTCGCTCGCGGACGCGGCGTGAATGTTGAGCGCAGTTTTTCCAACGTAATTTATACCCGCGCGAATTTACCCCGTAGCCATGGTTTTGGGAAAATTCTGGACAATCTCTATAAGTTTATTATTATACACCCTTCTCTAGTAAGTATACACAATCCATGAACACATATTTTACTAACAATTAAAATAATCTATACTAATATATAAAGCTGAAGAGTTTGTTTGTTTGAACGCGCTAATCTTAGGAACTACTGGTTCGAATTGAAAAACTCTTTTTGTGTTGGATAGTCCATTTATTGAGGAAGGCTTTAAGCTATATAACATCACGCTGCAACCAATAGAAGCGAAGCATCAGTGAAAAATGTTGCAAAAACGGGGAAAATTATCCATATTTAAAATATATTCTTTTAAAAACTTTTTAATCGCGATCATAATAACAGAAATTGACGCGGACGAAGTCACGCGCAACAGCTAACTTATCTATATTCTAAAATAATAAATATTGACACAAAGTAAATTAGCAAAAAAATATATATAAAAAATATTATCCAGACCGGTGTGTGTGTTTGTGCATGTGTGCAGTGTGCGTCTATGGGTGTGCGTGTGTAATGTGTGTAATGTGTGTGTGTCCGCTTATTTGGAGGGGATAGGAGGATATTAGTCGACTTCAGGTTGGCTAATATTCTTTAAAAAAAAGGAGCCTTAGGAGTCGACAGCTCATGGCCACCCCGTTCCTTGGCGGCTGCTTCCCCTTAATTTTCCCTGTAAACGATCGCTCGCCGACGGATTCCCCGCCGTCTTGATATTTAACTGTAGCTCTGTATTTTCTGACGCGTTTTATCTCTAATTTACTCAGCATTAGGGATACATATTAATACTTACAATATTACCTACAATTTTTTCTCCAATGTGTCGATTCTCTAAAAATAATTGCATGAGTGTAACGATCGTAATGGCGTCTGATTGGCTGAATTTATGGCGCTCTTGCTGCATCAATGCATTTTAACCAATAGCGGGAGGGTACCAGCCAATCAAAGATCATTACGATCCACTGATGCAATCATTTTTAGAGAATCGACACACGGAACTAATCGAGTATTTGAATGTTGACAAAATGCGGACATTCATTAATTACAATCGAAAATGCAACATGTAAGAATAACATTTGTAAAAACAGAAAATAAATCGGTCAAAAAACAAATAAGTTATTAGTTAAATATTTTATACACATGACAGCTTAACTATGGATCAAATTGAAGCTCCATAATCCACATTTGACATCTATCTATCTATTTGTCTATGGAACTAATAATATTGCAAATGGCGCACCGACCTCTATAATTAATCTATGAAATCATACAACAACAACATAGATTAATTATAGAGATCTGTGCGATATTTGCATAATTATTAGTTCCAGAGACACTCGTATGTCAAATATGGCGCTTCAAATTGATCCATAATTTTAAGCTGTCATTTGTATCGTATCGTGTAACCAATCACTAGATTTTCTACACGATTAATACTGATTAATCATAGATTAAATTATAGAGATCAGTGACGTAGATACCTAATTAATTATTTAAAAAAAACTATCCTACCGATTTAAAAAAAGAAAACGTCAAAGTTAACGCGCGAAAGAAAACAATATGGCGTTTCATTATTAATTACCTTCCTATATTTAAAAAAAAAAACTCTTCTACCGATTAAAAAAAAAAGAAACGTCAAAGTTAACGCGCGAAGGAAAGCAATATGGCGGCGCGTCAAGCTTTCGTTACAAAATCAAACATCAAATATTGATATTCCGGATTCCGTATTCTGTTTGAGGTGTTCGGATACTATTTGCAATTTCGCGTTTCGATTGTCGTTCCGTCCCTGTTCATTGTTATTCCTGTGGATAAACTATTTGCATATAAAATTGACACCTCTCATACAAGTTACAACCAATATGGCGGTTTAGTTGTGCCTGGGTCTTTTTTAGGGTTCTGTAACCAAAGGATGTCGCTAACAGTTGCTAAAAACTGGTTGTAAAAAAAACTGATTGAAAAAGTAGATAAATAACACTAATTTCGTTGACATGTAGTTCGACTTGGCCCTAGTGTAATCTGGTCAGCACATCGTCCATAAAAAACACGTCTCTAGTAGGGGAGCCCCCTTTAATTTGGGTGGACGGACGGACACAAGGACAGCCGAGATTTAGTAATTATTAAATATTTTATCAAATCATAATATTACAGTTCCTACTCATACAAATATATAGGTCCATTAAACGCGATAAATACTTGAAACACTAAAAAATTTAATATTAGCAATGTTTAGTAGAATTTTTAATTGATACGGAACTCTTTGTTCCCGAGCCCAACTCGGTCTTGACCGTTTCAAAGGTGCGGACTGAAGACTGAAAGGTCGCAGGTTCGAGCCCCACCCGTTGCACTATTGTCGTACCCACTCCTAGCGCAAGCTTTTCGCTTACTTGGAGGGGTTAGGAGGATATTAGTCAACTACCTACTATTCTTTATTAAAAAAAAATAATTATAGAACTGTCGAACCCGCACTTTGTTTGACGAAATACATTCTGACAGATCTTGGTAACTTTTTATTCTTGTCCAAAGCCAGACAGATTTCTTAGCAGAATGTGCATTCCGAACCGGTGCAGTGGTAGAGCCGTGAGTCATGACGTGTCATAAGAGCTACAAGTGGCCTTCATGAAGTAAATAATTTTGAATTTGAATTCGATATAAATGTACTTACTTCGATGTATTGCGCGCTAAACATAATAGACAATTAAGCAATACAATCCTATGACGTTTCTCTTTTTTAACAGACTCTACATAAAACCTTTATTTCATTTCCAAGCAAAAACCTGACTGAAGGTGACTTTCGTAAGCGGCCATCGCTTAAAAATTCGGCACCCATGTTCCGAATTACAAAAAACAACCAGAAAAAAAAGAAGCTAAAACAAACAAAGCGAACAATTTAAAAAGAATAAAGATGTAATTCAAAAAAGGAACGCTCACGTCCGCGCTAACAGCGCAGAAGGCGGGAAGACGGCGCCCGTTGATTGGTGCAAATTGAATTTGGAAGCGGGCGCGGGGGCGGGGGTATTGTCGTGTTGGCGATCGCTGGCTGATTGCTCGTTTGTGGCGCGACGAGCGTAGTGTGGACAAGGCGCAGTGGGAAAAATCCTTACTAATAATATTATAAATGCGAAAGTGTATTCGTTTGTTGGTTTGTCCTTTAATAACGGTGCAACAGAGCTACGGATCGACATGATTTTTGCATGGGTATAGTTGAGGACCGGGAGAGTGACATAGGCTACTTTTTATTCCGGAAAATCAAAGAGTTTCCGCGGGATTTTAAAAACTAAATCCACGGAGACGAAGTCGCGGGCATCAGCTTCTAATAAATAAAATAAATAATCTTTTATTTGCAGGAATATCGGTACAGATACAGGTCTTGAAATAGTAATTTCCCTTACATATTTTAGCATGTTATTGTGTGCAAATTGTTAAGTTCCACTTCTATTCTTATTAAAATGAATTAATTATTATCAACAATTTTATTTAAATTAGTCAAGCTATGACAATCCTTACAAATCCTATTATTATCCTACTTTATATATTTATTTTATATTTATATTTTTATAATCATAAATGTGAAAGTGTGGATGTTTGGATGTTTGTTACTGAATCACGCCGCAACGACTGAACCGATTTTATAGAAATTTGGCATAGTGATAGTTTATAGTCAGAAATAACACATAGGCTACCTTTTATCCCGAAAAATAAGAGAGTTCCCGAGGGAATAAAAAACCTTAATCCACGCGAACGAAGTCGCGGGAATCAACTAGTATTTTAAATGTGGAAGTGTGTTGGTTTGTTTGTATGTTGGAGGAGGACGGTCGATGTGTAGATCAAAATAAAAAAGTTAACAATTGGTGATATCCACGTTAAGCTGCACCCAGTGTTGCCAGCGCCGCGCCGTCGTCCGCGCGTTCGTACAATCACCGACAACAACAGGCGCGGCCGGGCACCGCAACACATAACCGTGTTACTTACTGTTACTACCTACTTGGGGAGAACTGTACATAGCACATAGATACCTATTACCCTAGTAATAGATACTTACTTTAACTCTTAAACTAAATACCCTATTGATGGGTAAAGTGTTACAAATAGGGAATATAACTTATTTCCTCTATCTCGGATAATAATTAGTAGATCTTCACCAAAATTGGACAAAATATTTCTAATAGAATTATCAATTTCGGTTCAGATTTGACGAAGTTATGGAGCAAAATCAACAAAAACTTTCTATCCTATATAGCTACCACCATACCAAATTTCATTCAAATCCGTTCAGTAGTTTTCGCGCGCATCAGCGCGCACAGACAGACATACAGATAAGAAATTCAAATAAAATTGTTTTGGGCGCAGTGTTGATAATAAAGCATGCTCCGAATAAAATATTCAAAATATATTTAGTGTACAGAATTCGTCCCGTTCTAAGTTTTATTATAAGTAAGATTTAGCCGAAATCATGCTAGAAATACTGAAAGTGCAACACGCAAAGTGCTTTTTCATTCATCAGATTAGGCGTCATTGTTCAGCTGTTTGCGAAGCTAAAATCTAGAATAGCTAAAACTCATCATTTCAAAGTTCTTTCTATGAATTAATAAACGTTGTAATCCATTCCCAAGGTACCGGAATCGCGTCTTCTAAAGACAAAAGGCAAGCGAAAATTGTAATTCCGGAATGAAATCACCACTAACGCCACCTATTAGCAATTCTTATGAATTCAACATGACTACACATCTAATAGATGGCGCTGCACGCAATTTATTGCCACTTTATTGTTACGACCACTTTGCCCGATTTTCGCAGGCTTTTACCTAAATTACAGCAATTTCTTTGTTACTGAGTCTTCGGGCGATTAATATATTATTCAATGGCCGCGAGCTATAATCTAATGGTAAAGTATGTGTTTTCTGTCGTTATTTTTGGCTGAAAGAGTATGTATGTAGTAGGCATGAAAATTATAACCGACTATGTAGTTTGCATGAACCTATTATATTATACAAGTGATTTTATGGAATGATTAATTTTAGAGTTTAATATTTTGTATTTCGCTGAGTTTCTTAAAACTATATGCAGTTTATATCAGTTCCATAAATTCTAAATCCTACTAATATTATTATAAATGCGAAAGTTTGGATGTATGGATGTCTGGATGTTTGTTACTCAATCACACCGCAAAGACTGAACCGATTTTGCTGAAACTTGGCACAAAGATAGATTATAGTCTGGAATAACATATACTTTTCATCTTTGTTGTTATAGCGGCAATAGAAACAGATATTCTCTGAAAATTTCAACTCTCCACCTATTACGGATCATGAGATACAGCAAATTGACAGACAGGCAGACAGATGGACAGCAGAGGCTTAGTAATAGAGTCCCGTTGGTTACCATTCGGGTACGAAACCCTATGAAGTATTTACCTACCCATCCCGAGTACCTTCGTAAATCAAATCTAATAAAAATCACCACTCAAAAAACCCAGTACGCAAAACAAAATCTGATTCGGGTTCTTCCAAATAGTTAATTTACGATGAACAGACATTTGGTCTCTGTAACTGCGTATATGTTAACTGAATTGCTTTTTTATGTAAACGAATCGCATTTTGTGATTGTGAAAGTGGCTATGTACTGCGCGGATACAAAGAGCTAAGGTTTGCGGTGGTATGGGGTCTGCTTTAACTGTGTAGAGATGATATTACCCATGTACAATGAACATATCGATATCTCCTACGTAAGTTATGATATACATATATGTATATAATTGGCATTTTAAGTTTTTTGCACTATGTCATAAAAAATATTAAAAAACAGCAATTTTTTTTACATACTTTCAAGACTTATAAAGTTACTAGACGATGCCCCCGACTCCGTCCGTGTGGATCAAGGTTTTTAAATTCCCATGGGAATTCTGTAATTTTCTGGCATAAAACGTAGCCTATGTTTTAATCCTGGGTATGAGCTATCTCCATTCCAAATTTCAGCCAAATCGGTTCATTCACACACACACACACACATACAAACTTTCGCCTTTATATTTATTATAATTTAATATAGTGTGATGTGATTAGTTTGATATCGTTATTAAAACGACGAACCATTGTATTGACTTTCCAGCTATCACAACAATTAACGCGTCACTTACGTGACGCGTTAATTGTTGTGATAGTTTTGGGGATACAACAACTTACGTAGGAGGTATCGATATAGGCAGGATATATATTTGTCTGGTGTGAGGCTTTGGCCGTGGCTAGTTGCCACCCTACCGTCAAAGAAGTCCTGCCAAGCGATTTAGTGATTCGGCACGATGGCGTGTAGAAGCCGATTAGGGGTATGGGTTGAATTTACACTACTCTACCCCTTCCAAGTTAGCCCGTTACCATCTTAGACTGCATTGTCACTTACCATCAGGTGAGATCGCAGTCAAAGGCTATCTTGTCATCGAATAAAAAAATAAAAAGTAAAAAACATAAACCTTCCTTTTGGCTTCGCTACAGTCGGGTAAATATTATCAGTAGGGAGTGCCAACAGCTCTATATCATTCCTTCAGAATTTAATCTGTATAATGTTTTCGATTTGGAACTTGACTTGTGGCTGGATGTTTTTACATTCACCATTTTATTCCTAATAGTTCTTCACGCGAAAACCAACCTTATTACCAACGAATAGGGGATTTAATAAGTGCATTTACGAGATTGCAAATCAGTTTTCTCAAATATTGTAATGGCGTCCCGGATCCCAGCCAAAGCGAGCGAAAATCGGCCATTTGGATTATTTTCCCGCCTTATCGGTATTGATTTGATGGTAACCTATCGTTGTTTGCAAAAATTATACTTCGATTTCGATCCTTATTGTATTATTTTTATTCAAAAAGTTAAATGAACAAGGAAATATTTTCTGAAAAACCATTTTTACTTCATCACAAAATGTCATCATCAGTCAAAAATCATCATCATAATCAGTCAAAAATTCATCTACTGTTGGACATAAGCCTCTTTTAGATAGAGCCAACGTTGACTAACACTATGTTTTCTTTTCCGCGTATTTTTGTACGACTGCCTGAAAAAAGGAGTATATTGTTTTCAGAGTTCATGTATGTGAGTTTGCATATTCCAGCATAACTTCTATACGCCTGAACCGATTTTGATGAATGTAATATCTTTAGCTTATTCCGGGTGAAATAGGCTAGAAAAATAAAAAAAAGTGGGGTGACCATGGTCCCGCATCAAAGACTAAAGTTGAAAAAAATAATTTGAAAATAAGATTAAGTAGGTATATAATCATCATTTAGAAAATAATGAGTAGATTTCAAAAATATACATATAACACTATAGTTCAATATCCAGTGGTCCACAAAAAAATATCATTTAAAAATGTGATTTAAAACTGTAGTATTTAACTTTTTAGTTCATTTTTTGGCTGGGCAGTCGCGTTTTTTAATTTATTTAACTATAGTTTGTTAAATATATTTGTTGGTTGGCCCACGACTTCGTTCTTATAGAGTTAGGTTTTAAAAGCCGTTTAAATTCGTAGCTCTGTTGCGATTTGATTGAAGGACGAACCAAGAAATAAACACACTTTTGGATTATATTCTCATTATCGATTTCAGTGTAATAAAATGTTAATAGCCACTTTATGGTTTCACATAAACTTATTATTGGCTCTTATGTGGGGAACAGGACTATGGTTTATGGCAACATTTAATAGTGATTGACGTTTAATGATCGCCATCTTTGATCGCTGTTTGATTGGGGTGTAAAAGAGGATAAGATATTTTGTAAATGTAGCCTAAAACTGTGAAAATAATACATAATTTTGAATATTAATTATATCTGAATTTATTTTTGATTTAATGAAAATCGTAAAAATATTCAAGAACAACGTTTAATTTACTTTAAAAAAATAAAATATTCAAGTGCTGCCATCTACCAATAGTGGCGTAAAGCTTGATTTATAACTAAACGTGCGACGACAGTGCATGGTGTAGCGCGAACCATCTGTTTTTTCAAGCGAACGTGGTAATAGCATTGTATTAGAGATGGCGCTAATCTCAAATGTCATTATGACAAAAGATAAACCAACTAAACTTAAAAGTGCACTTCAAACACCAAACTCGGCTAAATGAAGCCTACATTAAAAATCAGCCGGCTTACATCAGGAATGTTTACAAAAGTTTTTACATTTTTGTATTGTTCCGAATGGACGTCAAATTGATTTCAAAATGTTTTTCATTTAAAACTCGACAAAACAATGTAAACTGTTGTTATTTAGTGAATATTGTTGATTTTGTGTAGTGTAATTGTTAAAAACATGAAAGTTGTCGAAGCTAAAATCGTTGTTTTGGGCTCGCAAGGTACCGAATTTGAATATTCATTATACCAATTGGATATTTATCATAAATTGTATGTGTAGGCAAGAGGTACCTAAGAAATTACTGGTTGTAAGTTATGAAATCGCAATGTATGAGGAGGAAACGAAATTAGATGTTATGTAAACATAAACTGCACTTACAAACTAAGTTGTTTTTCTTTGATATTGGTAGGTTCAATAATTTTTATAATTACAAGTAAAATACATACTCTCACAAGTAAAACCCGGTTTACTTAATGGCTACAGGTACAACCACATTCAGAACGAATTGTTTGAGTCAAGAAGCTTACTTTAAGTATTAATTACTCTAATAAATTATAAATATATACTCTACTTCTATTAATTTGAGAAACAAATTTGCATAGATACTTACCATTTGGAATGCCCTTCCGGCTTCCGTTTTTCCAATTAACTAATAACGTGGTTGTCTTTAAATCAAGAGTGAATAGGCATCTTCTAGGCAAGCGCGCACCATCTTAGGCTGCATCTGTACTTACCATCAAGTGAGATCGCAGTCAAGCGCTAGTCTGTATATTTAAAAAAAAACTTATGTATTGTATAATACTTCCTCAGTACAGGTTGTAGGCATATAATTGATGTATATGTGAGGCATATCAGTAAGTAATAAAATGGTATAGTTAAGAACCTGGAGAGTGACATATACCAACGGGAATGGGTCTGCTTTGTGTCTACCCATCTTAACATGTGTTAGGTTGTGGTAGGCGTGCATTTTTGAAACTTCTTTGTGGAAACACTGTGTGCATAGCATAGTTTTGTTAACCATTATAAAATTTTTTGAAAAGAGCAACTGCTGAGTTTCTTGCCGGCTCTTCTCAGCAGAATCTGCATTCCGAACCGGAGGTAGATTTATGACGTGTCGTTAGAGCTACAAGTTGGCCTACATGAAATAAATAAATTTTGATATATGCTACTTTTAGTTGTAGAAAATCAAAGGGTTCCCCTGTATTTTTAAAAACTAAATCCACACAGCCAAAGTCGCGGACATTAGCTAGTCATAATTATATAATTGAGTAGGTACCTATATGAAATAAATATAATATACTATTGTACCAGTCATGCTCTGTTGCATTTTGAAATACTACACTACATGCTCTGATTAACACATAGTATACTAGCTATTCATTATGGGTTTGTCTGCATTTTTAACAATTTAGAAAGCGGTGAGCCTAGTGGTTAATATTTCCCCTACAGCACTGGTAGCATGGGCAGGAGATAAAAGTTTTATCCTCCGATTTTATCCACTGACAGGGGATAAAATTATCTTTTCCCTATGCTAAAGCGGCAGAGGAGAAGGCGATGTATATTTCTATAAGTATATCCACTGAGTGTTATTTCCACCGCTGTGCCCATGCTCGACGGGTGGATAAAGCTAAGCGAGGGGATAAACGTTTTATCCTTTTCCCGGGAATAAAATTTCTCCCGCCCATGCTACCAGGGCTGGTGTCCAAGATTTGATTCCAGGAAAGTACTTCTAACTTTACAAAGTTACATTGTGTTTCACTTGCTTTAATGGTCAAGGAAAACATTCTGAGAAAACCTGAAGTGGTATTCTCTTACATTTATTAACATTTACTACGATTTCACTTGATGGTAAGTGACAATGCAATCTAAGATGGTAGCAGGCTAACTTGGAAGGGGTATGGCAGTGTACATTCAACCAACACCCCTAAATGTTTTAGACCAGAGGCAATTTGAAATTATGAATTCCTAAATTGCCACTACCGGGAATGAAACCTGAGACCTTCCAGTTGTAGGACTACAGCGCTGACCACTGCACCAGGGTGGTCGTCAACCTCTGATTGGCTGGTGCTCTCTGTACATGTGGAAACCAATTAGGGGTATGGGTTGAATGTACACTGCCATACCCCTTCCAAGTTAGCCCGCTACCATCTTAGACTGCATCGTCACTTGCCATCAGGTGAGAACGCAGTCAAAGACTATCTTATCATTGAATTAAAAAAATAAACACTTGTATTTTTTATATGTACAAAAATTTAAAAACATGTTTAGTAAAAGGCAGTTATTGCAAAATCACAATTTTATTTGTTTGCTAACTGTATGTTATAATCTCAAGCAATAAAAAATCATAAATCTCTATTTATCAATAAAATGTCATAGGTACTTTATCTTAATATGTCAGTACAACAAAGTTTAAAGATAAGGTGTAATACCTAATCCGAATGTTTTATTATGATGTATTACATCGAAATTGATATAGTACTTTGATAGTATAATGATGGATGGTTTATATATTTTTAAGCAACTAATTGTTGCTGCATTTATTGCAAGTATATAAGGCCCATAATTCGCTCATTTGCGACAAGGGTGACATAACTCAAAATTCACCAATTTTAGTGTCGAAATAAAAACAACATTACGCTAAGCACAAAAAAATAAGAGCGAGAGAGATTGTGACTTAATGCTCTGTCGCTTTGTTGGCCGCTGTGTTGTTTCGAGACCGCAGCATCCACAAAACATTACTCTCTAACGAGAGAATTCTTTCATTGTCGATTTTGAATTATGTCACTCTTGTCGCAAATGAGTGATATATTGCAAGTACATATACATATATGTATGAGGAGATCCGTAAGAGAACCAAAGTTACCGACATAGTTCAGCGAGTTGCGAAACTGAAGTGGAAATGGGCGGGGCACGTAGTTCGAAGAGCTGATGGTCGATGGGGTCCCAAGGTGCTGGAGTGGCGACCCCGCACCGGGAAGCGCAGTGTTGGCAGACCCACCACTAGGTGGACCGACGACATCAAACGAGTCGCAGGGAGCCGCTGGATTCAGGCGGCGCAAGACCAAGGCCTGTCCATGCAAGAGACCTATGTCCAGCAATGGACATCTATCGGTCGATGAAAGAAGAAGATATAGGGCCCATAAGCCAATTAGTAGCTATTAAGACAAGTCAAGAATTTGCCATCAATTCCCAAAGTAGATTCCAGTAGGGATTCCCTTTAATTTTCAATTTATTTTGATTTTTATTATTTGTCGTTATAGAGACAACAAAAATAGATATTCTATGAAAATTTCAACTCTCTATTACGGATCATGAGATACAGCCCGCTGACAGACAGACAGACAGACGGAGAGTGGAGGCTTAGTAATAGGGTCCCGTTGGTTATCCTTCGGTTACGGAACCCTAAAAATTAAAAAGAACCCACGCAGTGCGTTAAACTTGTAACTTAAGTCTAGTTTCAAGGTTATGTAGTAGAACCTCGGTAAGTCGAAACTCGATAAGTCGAAAACCTTTAAAACTCGAAAAAACGTTTTGTTCCCTTCCCTTCAAGCCGCAATTACTTGTAATCTCAACCCTCTAGAAGTCGAAATAATCAGTGAGTCCCTCCAAGCCATTTTAGTACATATTTTCTCTCTATAACTCAAAAAATAATCTATCTCGAACCTAGCAAATTGAATGGATCATTTGAAACGAATTGCCTCTAGAGCTCGAAGAAAGGAAGTTACAGAAGTTAAAAATTTGCCGACAATGTACGTCAGTGTTTCCTAGAAAACAATAAAGTATACAATAAATAGGATTATGTACCAATTCTATGAAATATTAAAAGAATTTATGGCTTTAACACGTGCTCGTTTACTTTTTATTTTTATTGTTACAGTTAGGTTTTGCTTTTGATTTCATTTGAACTTTAGCGAAGCAAGTCTTTTTTTGTCGATCATCAGAAAGAATTTTAATCTCTACAAGTCGAATATTTCGTTACAAAAATTCGAATAAGTCGAAAACTCTATAACTCAAATGTTTTAGCTTCTCCCGTGAAATTCGACTTACCGAGGTTCTACTGTATACATATTTAATAAATCTTATTATTTATACGTTTATTCGGTTTGGCATAAAATTATATCATAAAGGTCACAGGTTCGACCTCCCGCCCACCATCGAAGTGTGCTGGAGCCGATACTTATAGGCGTGCGGTTAGCTTCCGTAATACGATTTTTAGTGACATTATGCGACCGATCGCGTATGATTGCTATCGCTTTGCTACTGCTGTCGCTACTGCAATTTTTTTTTTTTTTAATTTTTAGTGAGCAGGCGGGTCGGCAACCTGATGTTAAGTGATTACCACCGCCCATGAACATTATTTTGTACCACCTGAGGCACCACCAATGCGCTGCCGGCTTTTCAGGAATTTGTTGGTCCGTCCTTTGAATAACCCCATGTTGTAGTTTAGTGGGAACACCGTCGCAGGAAGTTGGTTCCACAGTTTCAAAGTACGTGGAAAAAAAGATCTGGCACATCGGATGGTCGAAGTGCTCCAGGCATCCAGGTGGTAAGGGTGAAATTGTATTCGGTGACGAGCGGTGCGGTTGTAGAAGACAGTGTTTTACGTAATCAGGATGAGAACTTGAGAAGTGACGTTTGACAGCAACGATCGCGAGATTTACGCCTGTCCCAAGCCTGTCGCAAGATACGTAATAAGCCCGCCGGTTTAAGTGGATCAGTGACGGATTTATCAGCAGGCGGAATAGACTGCCTTTTGCCTTACAGAAATTAAAGAAACATATATTATTTCCTTTTATGTTTGTTTTATCTTTTTCTCTCTAACTAAATAAATAAATAAATTCAAATTCAAAATTTATTCTTATGACACGTCATAAATCTAGCACCGGTTCGGAATGCAGATTCTGCTGAGAAGAGCCGGCAAAAATCTCAACAGTTGCTCTTTTAAAAAAAAAAAAAAATTACAATAGGTAACAAAACTATGCTATGTATTACAGTGCTTCCACAATGAAGTTTCCTAA
This sequence comes from Hipparchia semele, assembly GCA_933228805.2. Taxonomy (NCBI): domain Eukaryota; kingdom Metazoa; phylum Arthropoda; class Insecta; order Lepidoptera; family Nymphalidae; genus Hipparchia; species Hipparchia semele. The sequence continues at coordinate 5,886,449 of OW121736.1, forward strand.
GTCCTACATACAATCCAATACATGTTAAGACGGGCAGATAAAGCAGACCCATTCCCGTTGGTGACACCAGTTCACGAGCATGACGCATGCACCAGCCGTTGCTTCGCTCAACCATATTTGAGGGAACGTAACAACCCGCACCACACGACGCCACCACAGAAATGTTTAAATAGAGCATGACATACTTAGGACCAAATGATAATGATCCCAGATGGCCGATTTATTTTTACTTATTTTTTTGTCTCCACAGGCGTTGGTAAGACCAGCCTGGTGGTCCGCTACATAGGCAAGATGTTCTCCAAGCACATCTCGCCCACCATCGGCGCGTCCTTCTTCACCTGCAACATCAACCTGGAAGATGCCAGGATCAAGCTGCAGGTCAGAGTTGTTGCTGTTACCTGTCGCAGGCGTGGGTAAGACCAGCCTGGTGGTCCGCTACATAGGCAAGATGTTCTCCAAGCACATCTCGCCCACCATCGGCGCGTCCTTCTTCACCTGCAACATCAACCTGGAAGATGCCAGGATCAAGCTGCAGGTCAGAGTTGTTGCTGTTACCTGTCGCAGGCGTGGGTAAGACCAGCCTGGTGGTCCGCTACATAGGCAAGATGTTCTCCAAGCACATCTCGCCCACCATCGGCGCGTCCTTCTTCACCTGCAACATCAACCTGGAAGATGCCAGGATCAAGCTGCAGGTCAGAGTTGTTGCTGTTACCTGTCGCAGGCGTGGGTAAGACCAGCCTGGTGGTCCGCTACATAGGCAAGATGTTCTCCAAGCACATCTCGCCCACCATCGGCGCGTCCTTCTTCACCTGCAACATCAACCTGGAAGATGCCAGGATCAAGCTGCAGGTCAGAGTTGTTGCTGTTACCTGTCGCAGGCGTGGGTAAGACCAGCCTGGTGGTCCGCTACATAGGCAAGATGTTCTCCAAGCACATCTCGCCCACCATCGGCGCGTCCTTCTTCACCTGCAACATCAACCTGGAAGATGCCAGGATCAAGCTGCAGGTCAGAGTTGTTGCTGTTACCTGTCGCAGGCGTGGGTAAGACCAGCCTGGTGGTCCGCTACATAGGCAAGATGTTCTCCAAGCACATCTCGCCCACCATCGGCGCGTCCTTCTTCACCTGCAACATCAACCTGGAAGATGCCAGGATCAAGCTGCAGGTCAGAGTTGTTGCTGTTACCTGTCGCAGGCGTGGGTAAGACCAGCCTGGTGGTCCGCTACATAGGCAAGATGTTCTCCAAGCACATCTCGCCCACCATCGGCGCGTCCTTCTTCACCTGCAACATCAACCTGGAAGATGCCAGGATCAAGCTGCAGGTCAGAGTTGTTGCTGTTACCTGTCGCAGGCGTGGGTAAGACCAGCCTGGTGGTCCGCTACATAGGCAAGATGTTCTCCAAGCACATCTCGCCCACCATCGGCGCGTCCTTCTTCACCTGCAACATCAACCTGGAAGATGCCAGGATCAAGCTGCAGGTCAGAGTTGTTGCTGTTACCTGTCGCAGGCGTGGGTAAGACCAGCCTGGTGGTCCGCTACATAGGCAAGATGTTCTCCAAGCACATCTCGCCCACCATCGGCGCGTCCTTCTTCACCTGCAACATCAACCTGGAAGATGCCAGGATCAAGCTGCAGGTCAGAGTTGTTGCTGTTACCTGTCGCAGGCGTGGGTAAGACCAGCCTGGTGGTCCGCTACATAGGCAAGATGTTCTCCAAGCACATCTCGCCCACCATCGGCGCGTCCTTCTTCACCTGCAACATCAACCTGGAAGATGCCAGGATCAAGCTGCAGGTCAGAGTTGTTGCTGTTACCTGTCGCAGGCGTGGGTAAGACCAGCCTGGTGGTCCGCTACATAGGCAAGATGTTCTCCAAGCACATCTCGCCCACCATCGGCGCGTCCTTCTTCACCTGCAACATCAACCTGGAAGATGCCAGGATCAAGCTGCAGGTCAGAGTTGTTGCTGTTACCTGTCGCAGGCGTGGGTAAGACCAGCCTGGTGGTCCGCTACATAGGCAAGATGTTCTCCAAGCACATCTCGCCCACCATCGGCGCGTCCTTCTTCACCTGCAACATCAACCTGGAAGATGCCAGGATCAAGCTGCAGGTCAGAGTTGTTGCTGTTACCTGTCGCAGGCGTGGGTAAGACCAGCCTGGTGGTCCGCTACATAGGCAAGATGTTCTCCAAGCACATCTCGCCCACCATCGGCGCGTCCTTCTTCACCTGCAACATCAACCTGGAAGATGCCAGGATCAAGCTGCAGGTCAGAGTTGTTGCTGTTACCTGTCGCAGGCGTGGGTAAGACCAGCCTGGTGGTCCGCTACATAGGCAAGATGTTCTCCAAGCACATCTCGCCCACCATCGGCGCGTCCTTCTTCACCTGCAACATCAACCTGGAAGATGCCAGGATCAAGCTGCAGGTCAGAGTTGTTGCTGTTACCTGTCGCAGGCGTGGGTAAGACCAGCCTAGTGGTCCGCTACATAAGTCTTCTAACACAAGCTTGCCACTTATTTGGAGGGGATAGGAGGATATTAGTCAACGTTAGCAATATTCTTTAAAAAAATTTTGTCTATCTGTTTGTTTGTTCCGGCTAATCTCTGGTTTTGTCGGTCTCGAGTTCGATTCCCGGTGGGGCAACTTGGGAATTTATAATTTCTAAATTGTCTCTGGTCTGGTCTGGTGGGAGGCTTTGGCCGTGGCTAGTTACCACCCTACCGTCAAAGACGTGCCGCCAAGCGATTTAGGGGTATGAGTACACTGCCATACCCCTTCCAAGTTAGCCCGCTACCATCTTAGACTGCATCGTCACTTACCATCAGGTGTGATTGCAGTAAAGGACTATCTTGTCATCGAATTAAAAAAAATCTCCCGGGCAGCCCAAAAAAAGTTTGTCTCTGTGTCCCTTACACCCTGTATTATTTGTTCAATTTCGACTAACCCGATTTTGATAACGTTTAAAATCCTCTGTCCCAGGTGTGGGACACGGCCGGACAGGAGCGGTTCCGGTCGATGGCGCCCATGTACTACCGGAACGCCAACGCGGCGCTGCTGGTCTATGACATTACCAGCGCTAACAGCTTCGCCTCCATCAAGGGATGGGTCAAGGAGTTGCAGAGGTAAGGATGTGACGCTGTAAGGATCGTTAGGCTGGACAGCAGACAGTTGACACTAGCTTAGAATAGAATAGAAATATTTTTTATTCAAATAATCTTTTACAAGTGCTTTTGAATCGTCGATGAATCTACCACTGGTTCGAAATGCCCTTCCTGCTGAAAAGAGCCAGCAATAAACTCGGTGGTTGCCCGTCCGTTGCTCCAGATCTTTTAAATTCAAATTCAAAATTTATTTATTTCAGGTAGGCTACCTTGTAGCTCTTATGACAAGTCATAAATCTACCACCGGTTCGGAATACAGATTCTGCTGAGAAGAACCGGCAAGAAACTGAGCAGTTGCTCTTTTCAAAAAATAAAATAATTTTACAATAAGTAACCAAACTAAGCTATGTATACAGTGCTTCCACAGTGAAGCTTCAAAAATGCAATACATAATATAATCCAACACATGTCAACATGGGAAGACAAAGCAGACCCATTTCCGTTGGTGGCACCCGTTCACGAGCACGTTTTTTTCCACGTACTACCAAATTGTGGAATCATCTCCCTTTGACGGTGTTCCCTTACAACATGGGGTTATTCATTCAATCACTTAACATCAGGTGACCCGCCTGCTCGTTTACCCGCTATTTATATAAAAAAGCACGGTGATCTATTGCCTTATATCATTTTCAGTAACGTCGCAGAGCCCATGGTGCTGTCGCTGGTGGGGAACAAGTGCGACCTGGAGGAACACCGCGCCGTCGCGCAGAGCGAGGCTGCGAACTACGCCGCCTCCATCGGCGCCGCCTACTGCGAGACCTCCGCTCTGCACGATCAGGTGACCCGTCATGAGCTAGTTACACCGTCATGAACTCGTAACACCGTCGTGAGCTCGTAACACCGTCATGAACTCGTAACACCGTCGTGAACTCGTAACACCGTCGTGAACTCGTAACACCGTCGTGAACTCGTAACACCATCATGAACTAGTTACACCGTCATGAACTCGTAACACCGTCATGAACTCGTAACACCGTCGTGAACTCGTAACACCGTCATGAACTCGTAACATCTTCATGATCTCGTAACACCGTCGTGAACTCGTAACACCGTCATGAACTAGTTACACCGTCATGAACTCGTAACACCGTCATGAACTCGTAACACCGTCGTGAACTCGTAACACCGTCATGAACTCGTAACACCGTCATGAACTCGTAACACCGTCATGAACTTGTAACACCGTCATGAACTCGTAACACCGTCGTGAACTCGTAACACCGTCATGAACTCGTAACACCGTCATGAACTCGTAACACCGTCGTGAACTCGTAACACCGTCATGAACTCGTAACACCGTCATGAACTCGTAACACCGTCATGAACTCGTAACACCGTCGTGAACTCGTAACACCGTCGTGAACTCGTAACACCGTCATGAACTCGTAACACCGTCGTGAACTCGTAACACCGTCATGAACTCGTAACACCGTCGTGAACTCGTAACACCGTCATGAACTCGTAACATCTTCATGATCTCGTAACACCGTCGTGAACTCGTAACACCATCATGAACTAGTTACACCGTCATGAACTCGTAACACCGTCGTGAACTCGTAACACCGTCATGAACTCGTAACACCGTCATGAACTCGTAACACCGTCATAACCTCGTAACACCGTCATGAACTCGTAACACCGTCGTGAACTCGTAACACCGTCATGAACTCGTAACACCGTCATGAACTCGTAACACCATCGTGAACTCGTAACACCGTCATGAACTCGTAACACCGTCGTGAACTCGTAACACCGTCATAAACTCGTAACACCGTCATGAACTCGTAACACCGTCATGAACTCGTAACACCGTCGTGAACTCGTAACACCGTCATGAACTAGTAACTCCGTCATGAACACGTAACACAGGCATGATCTCGTAACACCGGCGTGTACTCGTAATACTGTCATGAACTCGTAACATCGTCATGAACTCGCAACACCGTCATGAACTCGTAACACCGTCATGAACTATTTACACCGTCATGAACTCGTAACACCGTCATGAACTAGTAACACCGTCATGAACTAGTTACATCGTCATGAACTCGTAACACCAGCATGAACTAGTTACACCGCCATGAACTAGTGACCCCGTTATGAACCATTCACGACCAGTAGGGCTAACATGCGCGCCACGAGAAAATTTTGTCTACACTTTACTCGTGAATCTCTGTAGAGATTTACATAAAATACATTTTAAAAAGAGAAAAATGTATATTAACACATTGAAATGTCACGTCTCCAGGGCATAGATCAAGTGTTCTTGAACACGGCAACAGAACTGCTGAAAATGTCGGCATCGAGCCTCGTGTCGTCGCTGCGGTCCTACGACTCCACCGATGGAGACGAGAGATTACCTATCGGTGAGTGCAGTACGTTTATCTCACGAAGTTACGGGCGCTGTACTTGTGGTTACGTCGTGTACATGCACATTGCATAAGTGTGCGCGCCTGTCAGGAGCCTAGGTGGAAGCGGTCAGGCGTCACTCGCACACGGGTTCCGTACCATCGTAATTTTTTTTTGTCTTGGAATTTTTTTTTTAGCTGGCTTACCCCCTCTGTGCTATCTCAACGCCCCCTAATTTTCTCTGGGTCTTCTACTGCCCTCCTCAAAGTCTTATATACCCATAAAGGGGCGTTGTCGCCCACGTTGAGATTCTACGGTCTAGAATAAAATTCTAGATGCTTATACTACTTCAATCTTCATTCCAGGTACTCCCACAGAAGAGCAGGCAACACACACGGGGAAAGTGGAACTGCCCGCCTGGAGCGACGGCGTCAAACATGGCGAATTGCAGAAGACTATGTGTTGCTAGCAACAAAAATGACAAAACATTCATTGTAAAACACGTGTTGTTAGCACTAACATGTGTTGCTAACAAGAAGTATTGTGAAAACCTGTGTTGCCAGCGAGAACTGTGGTAAACATGTGTTGTTAGCTAGAAGAATTTTAAAACGTGTAAAAGAAGAATTGTAAAACATGTATTGCTAGTCTGATTTTTAATTGCGTGAAATTCTGACGTATCTCAATGTTACCAGAGGCAAAAAAACCCACAAAAAAGATAATAAATTTATACTTATAAAAATAAAAATCAATATATCACATAGATATATGACAAATGCCTGACAGACAGTTTGGGGTAAAATCGAACTATAGAATAGAATAGAAACATTTTTTATTCAAATAAACTTTTACAAGTACTTTTGAATCGTCGATGAATCTACCACTGATTCGGAATGCCCTTCCTGCCGAGAAAAGCCAGCAATAAACTCGGCGGTTGTTCTTTTCAAAAAAAATTTTTTTTTACAATAGATAACAAAACTATGCTATGTATACAGTGTTTCCACAATAAAGTTTCAAAAATGCAAAACAATCCAATACATGTTAAGACGGGCAGGCAAAAGCAGACCCATTCCCGTTGATGGCACCCGTTCACGAGTATAATAACTACAGGTGGTTGTTTTTCATACAAATAACTCACTCTATTTATAAAATGACAAGTGTCAGAACTCCACCGAATTAAAAATCAGACTATAGCAAGAACAATTTTAAAACGTGTATTGCTAGCAAAAAGAATGTTAGAACATGTTTTGCTAGCAAAGAGATTAGTAAAACAGGTTACTAGTAAGAAGAATATTAAAACATGTGTTGCTGGCAACACATGTTTTAACATGTATTACTAGCAAGAAGAATAATAAAACCAGGTGTTGCTAGCAAGAAGAATATAGATAAAAGTGTGGAGATTGAGTATTTTTAATAATTGTTGTTTTGTGAAGTATTTGTATAAGTATCTAATGATAATATTCCTGTTACCTGACAATAAAACTAACTCTGCGTCATATTGCTCATCGTTGAGAGTTGTGACCCTTTCCAATAACGAACACAATATTAGGGGGTTTTTTATAGCGAACACAATACATATTAAGAGGTTTCTTATAGCAAACGCAGTACACATTAAGGAGTTTCTTATAGCGAACGCAGTACATAAATGAGGGGGTTTCTTATAGCGAACACAATACATATTAGGGGGTTTCTTATAGCGAACACAATACATATTAAGGGGTTTCTTATAGCGAATGCAGTACATATTAGGGAGTTTCTTATAGCGAACAAAATACATAAATGAGGGGGTTTCTTATAGCGAACACAATACATATTAGGGGGTTTCTTATAGCAAACACAATACATATTAGGGGGTTTCTTATAGCGAACGCAGTACATATTAGGGGGTTTCTTATAGCGAACACAATACTTAAATGAGGGGTTTCTTATAGCGAACACAATACATATTAGGGAGTTTCTTACAGCAAACACAATACATATTAGGGGGTTTCTTATAGCGAACACAAAACATATTAGGGGGTTTCTTATAGCGAACACAATACATATTAGGGGGTTTCTTATAGCGAACACAAAACATATTAGGGGGTTTCTTATAGCGAACACAATACATATTAGGGGGTTTCTTATAGCGAACACAAAACATATTAGGGGGTTTCTTATAGCGAACACAATACATATTAGGGGGTTTCTTATAGCGAACACAATACATATTAGGGGGTTTCTTATAGCGAACACAATACATATTAGGGGGTTTCTTATAGCAAATACAGAACATCTTAGGGGTTTTTTTATAGCGAACATAAAACATATTTTTAGGTTTCCTATACCGAACACAATACATATTAGGGGGTTTCTTATAGTGATCGCAGTACATATTTGGGGGTTTCTTATAGCGAACACAAAACATATTAGGGGGTTTCTTATAGCAAATACAGAACATCTTAGGGGGTTTTTTATAGCGAACATAAAACATATTTGGAGGTTTCCTATACCGAACACAATACATATTAGGGGGTTTCTTATAGCAAATACAGAACATCTTAGGGGGTTTTTTATAGCGAACATAAAACATATTTGGAGGTTTCCTATACCGAACACAATACATATTAGGGGGTTTCTTATAGCAAATACAGAACATCTTAGGGGGTTTTTTATAGCGAACATAAAACATATTTGGAGGTTTCCTATACCGAACACAATACATATTAGGGGGTTTCTTATAGTGATCGCAGTACATATTTGGGGGTTTCTTATAGCGAACACAATACATATTTGGGGGTTTCTTATAGCGAACATAAAACATATTAGGGGGTTTCTTATAGCGAATGTAGTACATATTAGGGGATTTTTCGGGTTTATGTAGTGAGCTTCATTATATTGTGAATCATTGAAAGATGTCCGACCCTCAACAATGAGAAATATGGCATGCTTTTTATACGACTTGCCTTATTTTAAAACGGAATGTGATATGATAATAACTGACATATATGAGAATTAGACACATTTTATTATGGATTTTAAGTATGTATAAAAAAAATAAAACACATCAGTATCCTTACTAATATTATAAATGCGAAAATGTGTTTGTTTGTTGGTTTGTCCTTCAATAACGCTGCAACAGTGCTACGGATCGACGTGATTTTTTGCATGGGTATAGTTGAGAACCTGGAGAGTGACATAGGCTACTTTTTCCCGGAAAATCAATAAGTTCCCGCGGGATTTTCAAAACTAAATCCACGCGAGCGAAGCCACGGGCATCAGCTAGTATTTATATAAAAAGAATAAAAATATTATGTGTTTGATTCTCATAAAAAAACTTGCCTTAATAAAGTAATATTTATATATAACTTTCATGAACTGAAAAAGCATTACCATGTACTTTTACATTCCTTTAGGTATTAAAGTATTCAAAATTATAGGATTTGCTAGATGTTATTGTATTACGTATTTCTTTAAGTTTAGTTTTTATTTTTGAAGGTCATATGAATAAATAGAATGTATAAACGTTGTGCCTCAAAGCATTTCGACGATTTCTATCAGCCCTCACTTCGAAATTCTTATATACTAATCGCATTTTTCGTACAAATAGTTTTATCGATCGTTGAGCTGTCAAAAAATATTTTGACAGCTCAATGTCTTAGGCCCATATTACACTATACTATTTATAGGATCCTATGTCGTCTTTATGTCGTACCATAGATTATCATCCTAGGATATTATATGGGTGATTCTATGATAAGAGGTTTCAAGTCCATAGAGAATATGGCCACAGAGAAAAGTAGCTGTTTTTTCATTAAACACTTATATTATGATTTTTGTTCTATTTATTTATCTTTTCACGTAAGGGCAAGTCACTTTATGCATATTTTATTAAAAAGTCAAAAAATCAAAAAATTCAAAAAATTCAAAAAAAGTCAAAAAAGACTTTTTTGACATTTTTGACGGTTTTTGATTTTTTTGACTTTTTTTGACTTTTTTGACTTTTTTTGACTTTTTTTGACTTTGTTGACTTTTTTGATTTTTTTTACTTTGTTTGTTTGCACTAACCTTATCTCCCCTGGTCAACTAGTTTCTCTCCTGACATTTATCTTGCCAGGTGAAATATGGCAGGTGAGAGACGTTTTCATGATAGATTGTATTGTTTTAATTGACATAAGAAGTTTTTCGGTACATTATGTATCACACTTTCACTAGTCCATCATTATCTAATTAGACCAGTAAATGCAAATAAATTGAATGAATAATATAACTTTTATGACTTGCCAGGTGAGAGACACAATGACCTCGCGAAACGACTACTTTGAATCAACGGTCGCAACAACTAACAAATGACGGCGCTCTTAACGGCTCACGTGTTTTGCATTACGAACTACACGTCAGTAGATGACTTTGAGCACTATTTGGAATATGGCCGTTTTATATTTGTGTTTGTAGTAGCGGAATGAAATTTTCTAGAGTAGATACCCAAAAACAGTGGGACAAAAGTTAAGTTTAAAATATATTGCAAATAAATAAATATTGTTCTATTTTTCCTTAACAATACTTGAATACATTTATTGAAGTTTGTGTTTAACATACTTTAGTTTAATAACTGATACAAAGAAAGTATGTATCGTTTCAAATTAAACTGAAACCGACAGGGGGACAGGCCAGGTTAGAGACTTTTTTAGACTTTATAAGGAATTTCAGAAAAATATACTTTAATTAGGCATTGAATCGTGACGTTATTTAATAAAGTACATTTAGGTGATGTGTTTCATAGCAAAAAATAACAACATATAGAGTAAAATTTCTATTTTAAACTGATTGCCGCACAAGTTACCTCTTATCGTAGAACTACCCATATACGATGATAGATGATGACCTATATAAAATATAATCTATGGTACGACATAGTATAGTGTAATATGCCCCTTAGGCCCGTATTACACTATACTATTTATAGGATCCTATTTCGTACCATAGATTATCCTCCTAGAAATATACATGATGATCTATTAGAATATATGAGACTAGCTGTTGCGCGCGACTTCGTCCGCGTCAATTTCTGTTATTATGATCGCGATTAAGAAGTTTTTAAAAGAATATATTTTAAATATGGATAATTTTCCCCGTTTTTGCAACATTTTTCACTGATGCTTCGCTCCTATTGGTCGCAGCGTGATGTTATATAGCCTAAAGCCTTCCTCGATAAATGGACTATCCAATACAAAAAGAATGTTTCAATTCGAACCAGTAGTTCCTGAGATTAGCGCGTTCAAACAAACAAACTCTTCAGCTTATAATATTAGTATAATATAGATATGAGATGATAATCTATGGTACGAAATAGGATCCTAAAAATAGTATAGTGTAATATAGACCTGACATCGATCTTTTATCTATGGTCCAAACCTTTATCTGGATGGAAAACTTCTAGTTTTATTTTAATTTTATTCTTAACTGAAACTCGTTCGATGCATCGAATTTAATTGTTTTTAATTACTTATAGATTATAATATTGTATTCTTAGATTGTTATTAATATATTGAAATAAACGTTTGATTTTACATTTTAAACTTTTTATATTTACTTGGATACTGTCTATATGTATGTGATATTAAAGAAATAAATTAATATTTTCCATTGTAATAATTAATTTGTTTTATTTTAATTCCTGTTTTTTCACTGAAAATCATATAATTTTAGGATTCCGCATCCAAAGGGTGCCAACGAAACCCTATTACCTATTAGTCAACAAGCTGTATCTCATGAACTCTTATAGATACTTGAAATGTTCGTAGAATGTTTCTTAATATTTTTTTATCCTGTCATCGGACAGGATAGCCCTTGACTGCGATCTCACCTGATGGTAAGTGACGATGCAGTCTAAGATGGTAGCGGGCTAACTTGGAAGGGATATGGCAGTGTACATTCAACTCATACCCCTAATCGGTTTCTACACGCCAACGTGCCGGAACGCTAAATCGCTTAACGATCTAAAAGGCCTCTGTCTGCTCTGGTGGAAGACTTCGGTCATGGCTAGCTACCAACCTACCTTCAACTGCGTGCCAGAAAAGGGATTTAACGTTCCGACACGATGGCGTGTAAAAACTGATTAGGGTTTAATTAAACCTACTATACCCCCTTCCAAGTTAGCCCGCTGCCATCTTAGACTGCATCGTGACTTGCCATCGGGTGCGATTGTAGTCAAGGGCTAAGTAGCTTATAAAAAAAAATTACACCAAAGTTTCAAAATAAAATCATTCTATGGAATATGAAACTTTTGTTAACAATTGTAAAAAAAAAAAAAATTTTTTGAAAAGAGCAACTGCTGAGTTTCTTGCCGGCTCTTGTCAGCAGAATCTGCATTCCGAACCGGTGGTAGATTTATGACGTGTCATAAGAGCTACAAGTTGACCTACATGAAATAAATAAATTTTGATTTTGAATAAAACAATCAACTCATGTAACAAACATTATATTTCATTACAAACAAATTATAATCACACAAGTACAAAAACATAATTTCGTTCAAAATCTCAAGATGAAATAAGGCATTCACAATACAAGGTGAAAAAAATGAAACAAATAAAAACATATTTACTGGCACTTTGTTTATAAATAAAAACGAAATAAATAAATGAAATGGTCCCCTCAATAAAAACTTAATTTGAGATGCATTTTATATCATATTTAATTAATAAATCTATTATATAAGCAAACATTTGTAATAAACCAGGAACTTATAACAATATGTCATTTAATTTATTTATAATTAATTATTTATTTTGACATACCTACTGGTCTATATACCACATTTGATACCTTGATAAGCTGATGGCATTATTTATTTAGTTAAATAAATATAAGTACAAATATTGAAAACACTTCTATAATTTTATTTATTTAATATTCTTAATTTAAGCGTTACAAAATGGAAGAATTTGGATCTTATTTTAAGTAACTACCTTTGAGCAAATATAATTTGGTCCGAGGCCAAAATGACATAAGTATAAGGATATTTAAAAAAAATGATTTAACGGTGATAAAAAAATGATTGAAATGAAATATCTGGTGGTTTAAAAACACAAAATAACGTATATTTTGTGAACATTTTAGTGTTCTATAGCGATTGAAAAACAAAATGGCGGCTGGAACTATACGCCACCTTCCGTACTAAAATCTTCAAATCAATACTGCCGTCATAAAAAAGACGTATGTTATTTTTTTCGAAATTGAGTTTTAGAGACACATATTCCGCATCAGGCACCAGAACAAAAAAGATGTATCTACCAGTATTTTTGTTCTGATGCCGAATATATTGTGTCTTATGCAATTTCGAAAAAAATGTCAGATACGTCGTTTTTCGTTATGACGCGGACGGTAGAATATAAATTAAAATAAAATATGCACTTCATGGATTCTGATGTACTATAGTATAGGTATAAGAAATTTCCAATATATACAAATATATCACTCTTTTTCACAGTCAGTTAAGACAATACTCATAACATTATTTAAATATGCGCCTATTTCATAACATAACATATTTAAAACAATTCTCTCCACCTATTTTAAGAACGTTCAATTTTAGGCTAAAACATTGATCCATTTTGGCCAAAATGATCCAAAATAGGCCGAAGTTTGACAGAAGCTGAAGGTTTGACAAAAGTTGACAATTGGGTATTTGACTAATTTTTTAAAAAAAACTTCTTTTTCTTTTTTTAATATCTTAACTAGTCTCGAAAATTTAGAGCTTTTAAGTTTCCTGTTAGAAAAAGGGAGCGCTATTGCAGCATGACGTCACGATTCAGTACCTCCATACAAATTTTCATACATTCGCAGTAAAACAGCTTATAACTTATAAATGTTTTTGACCGGCTTATTTTCTGCTTTTACAAATGTTATTCTTACATAATAAAATTTTCGATTGTAATTAATGAATATCCACATTTTGATAACAATCAAATACCCAATTCGTCCAATTTCGGCGCATGCTAAAAACCTTTGGCTTCCGAAAAAACTTGGCCCCATTTTGGCTTAAGCTGAAGGTTTGGTTGAATGTACCAATTTTAGCCAAAAGCGACATTTTTGGCCGAATGTGACAATTTTGGCCGAAAGTCACAATTTTGGCCGAAGGTGACAACTTTGGCCAAAGATGGCCACTACTTATAGTTTACTTAATTTCATAAGAGTTAAATTCATCAAAACCCGCATCGGATTTACCAAATGAAATTCATTTGGAATGGAATTTGAATTGGAAGAGACGACAATTAAAACCTACTTAACTACAACTCATCTTTGCCCTCGTCAACTTTTCCCTCATTCTCGTCAAGTTTTCCCTCATCGTCGGCAACTTTGCCCTCATCCTCAGCGGGTATGTCCTCAACGTCGTCGGCGTCGTCGTAACCTTCATCGTCCGTGATTTCGGGCTGCATTTGCTGCGCCATGCCACCGAAGCCGTATGGGTCTGGACCGTGGACCTAAAATATAGGAATATTAAATTTAAAAAAACAACTTACCCTTACTAAATGTAAATACGTATTATAAATGCGAAATTTGATTTTATTTGTTGCTTTTTCCTTCAATGACTCAACACAACAGTTCGGAAAAACAGAGGGTTTCCGTGGATTTTTTCAAAACCTAATGCATCACGCAATGCAAATGTGAGACGGAACACTTCCCCCAAGGAACATAGGTCGAAATGTGAAAAAAATGTGGACCTCCCATACAAAATTGACGATCAGCTGATTGATTTACTATGGGAGGTAAATATTTTTTTTTCATATTTCGACCTATGTTCCTTGGGGAAAGTTGTTCAGTTTTATGAGCACATTCACCTCCTTCAGTATTATTTCGGAGTTTCATTACACGTTGTATACGTGTGAATATGGGCTCTGTATGTAAACATAAGTAATATGAATCGTGTTTAATTTCTGTCGCCAGGGGGAATCCTCACCTTGACATATTCGGCTTCCATCTCCGACGTCCACGTGGTGTCAGTTTCGTTCGGCAACATCCATTCCTCACAATACTGCGCGTGGTTGAAGCAGATCTGCGGAAAGCGTGCATTACATCGTATGAACATATCTATATAATGAAGAGGAAGAGAAAAATGTCGCTTCTCATTGCTCAAAAATATTCTGAGTCACCTAAAAAAGGCGATTTAAACGATAGGCAATTGAGAAATCCAAATAGGCTCGTGATTCCTCAACTACGCCTCAAGAAAGTCTGGAAGTTGTTTGTGGGAATAAACGTGACGTTCTATAATACAATTCTACAGTCGATCTTAGACTTACCTTTACAAAAGTTTAAGAAATCTTTCAAGGGTATTCTAATAAAGAAGGCATATTATACAATTGAAGATTACGTAAATAATAAAAAAGCCTGGATATAACTCGCTCCAGCAATAATTCAGCATAAATTAAACACAAATTATACACAACATAATATTGTTATTACATATTATTTTATTTTTAAAAGAGCAACGACCGAGTTTCTTACTGGTTCCTCTCGGTTGGAACGGCATTCTGAACCACTTTGTACAAGTTTATTTGAATAAAAAATTTATTCTTTTCTATTCTAAGGTCGCTTGGTGGAGCCAAAACTTTAAAAAAAATCTAATCTGTGGCTTTTATGACACATCGAGACTCTATCGCCGGTTCTGCTTCACACATTATGAAATATTGCAGTATAGCAAAGTTCAAATTTTAAAAATCAGATTTCCACACGCCTGAACTACTCAGCAAGTACGTACCTCTCTTTCCGCGTCAGGCATGATGTCGTCATCGGGCCGCTTCTTGTACAGCTCCAAGATCTCGTCTTCATTGTCCTCAAACATACGCTCGCACTGAAAATGACACATACAATAATTATAATCTATACTTAATATTATAAAGCTGAAGACTTTGTTTGTTTGAACGCGCTAATCTCAGGAACTACTGGTTCGAATTGAAAATTTTTTTTTGTGTTGCTTAGTCCATTTATCGAGGAACATCACGCTGCGACCAATTGGAGCGAAGCATCAGTGAAAAATGTTGCAAAAACGGGGAAAATTATCCATATTTAAAATATATTCTTTTAAAAACTTCTTAATCGCGATCATAATAACAGAAATTGACGCGGACAAAGTCGCCGGCAACAGCTAGTTTTATATATTTTTCATCTCCACCCATCGCCAATCCACCACTGGGCACGGTTGGATAACTGAGAGGATTCTCAGAATGACAAAAAGGAAAAGGAAGTAGGACTAAAGCATGTAAGCTCTGATTAAAATAAAAACTGATTACACCTATATTTCATCCAATTCTGTTTCTTTTTACCATCCCGTTTGGGTCTCCTCTCGGAAAAATTGGCACTTATAGTTCATCTTTTCTTAGTTTAAGTATTCCAAATGAGGGAAAACTTGACTTAGTCAGATTTACCCTCATCCACTCAAGTTTATAGTTTAGCAAGCATATTATTCTAAACTCTGCAACACATCCCCGTATGCCAATTTCAGCCGCTAGCAGACGGGTTCAAAGAGATCAAATTCTTTTATTTAAGCTCCTGAATTGACTTTTATTTAAGCTCCGGCGTTGACTCCCTTTATCTACTTTCTAAAATATGTTTAAGGTGCCCACGGTCTAATTGTCGGCATCCAAAACTATTTTACATTACACCAAGCAAGGCAAAGAATACCAATAAGCAATAACACGTTTATAAGAAGAAGTTGCAACCAATTTAACGTGCTATTTTCGGAAAATGACATTTTTCATCTCTCTCTCTCTCTCCAAATTTAAATTAGCTATTAAGGATATCTTGTCGAAAACCGACTAGCTACACGTTAGTCGATTTTCGGCAAGCTTCAGTTTAAAATAATCTATTAAAACGACTTAAACGGAACTACGAAAAACTAGAATTTGAAAAAAATAAAAACAATACTAAGGGTACTTGGCAAGTCATAAAAAAAGTGGCAAATATAACTTCTACTCCTTCTCCTCCGGTAGAACTGTTACAACTTCACGCTGATCCTAAAGATTCTCTTAATTTCGTAAACAAATTTTTTGTAGAGGTGGGAAATAAATTAGCGACACAGATTCTCTCAAAACCGAATTTCTCGCGCAGCAGTAATATGGATGATTCTCCTTCCCCAGTAAACTCTTTTGGAATATTACCAGTTGATCATAAGGAGATTGAAAACATTATAATGAGCCTAAAGTCAAATAGCGCCGTTGGTTGGGATGGTATTCCAACTAGGGTTTTAAAATCTAGTTGTACTAATCTCGCTCCAATTATCACTATTATTTGTAATCTTTCTTTGTCAAAGGGTATCTTTCCAAATTGCTTTAAGAAAGCTTTAGTCTTACCAGTACATAAGAGTGGCGATAGAAGCAGTGT
Source organism: Hipparchia semele (assembly GCA_933228805.2). Lineage (NCBI taxonomy): Eukaryota > Metazoa > Arthropoda > Insecta > Lepidoptera > Nymphalidae > Hipparchia > Hipparchia semele. The sequence continues at coordinate 5,903,311 of OW121736.1, forward strand.
CAATAATTATAGACCTATATCAATGCTAACAGCACTATCGAAAATATTTGAGAAGGTCTTAAATAAAAGATTAGTTAGCTATTTAGAAACAAAAAACCTATTATCGCCAAATCAGTACGGCTTCAGAAAAGGAAAGTCCACTGAAGACGCTGCTCTGGATTTAACTGAAACTGTTTCACGAGCATTAGATCAGAAATTAAAATGTGTTGGCGTATTCTTAGACTTGTCTAAAGCCTTTGACACTGTTTCTATCCCCATCCTACTGGATAAGTTGGACAAATTAGGAATCAGAGGTATGGCTCTTGATATTTTCAAAGATTACTTGACAAACCGTACACAGCAAATCATAATTAATGATTCTCTTAGCGATGACATGCCCCTTACCTATGGAGTCCCTCAGGGAAGCATTTTGGGCCCTACGTTATTCCTTGTCTATATAAATAATCTTTGTCGACTGTCTATTCCGAACTGCAAAATTATAGCTTATGCAGATGACACTGTTCTCCTTGTAACAGGGAAAACATGGGAAAATTCTTTTAAAAATGCTGAGTTTGCTCTAAAAAAGGTATCAGATTGGCTGGCCGCAAATCTACTTAGTTTAAACGTGAACAAAACTAAATTCCTTACCTTTTCACCTTCTGCTGCCTCTCAACCTTCTAATGATAAATGCATAGTTAGAGCGCATATCTGTAATTATTATTTGAATAACGCAATTTGTGATTGTCCAGTTGTTGAATATGCCTCTAATATAAAATATCTTGGACTACTTATAGATAATACTTTGTCTTGGAAATTGCATATATCTAATTTAACATCAAAAATAAGGAAATTGATATACATATTTAAAAATCTTAGATCGTCGGCTGATAGGTGTACTATCTTTATGGTATATTATGCAATAGTACAATCCTTACTTATGTATTGCATATCGGTCTGGGGAGGTAATAACAAGACATCATTGTTGCAGCTAGAGAGAGCACAAAGATGTATCTTAAAAGTAATGACTAATAGGCCTTTTAGATTCCCTACAATAGAACTTTATAAAGATTGCAAAGTTTTATCGGTCCGCCAACTTTTCCTCTTACAAATTATAACACGTAAGCACAATTCCCTGACCTACGATAAAAATCAAGTAAACAGACGAGAGAATCAACCATTTCGGACGGAAAGACACAAAAGTAAACTTGCTGGGAGACAGTTCTATATCATTAGCTCTAGACTTTACAATAAAGTAAATAAAGCAATAAACATAAATCCTCTTCATAAAAACGAATGTAAAAAACGAGTTAAAGAGTGGTTGTTCACCCAATCCTATGCTGATACTGAAAAGCTGCTCGAAGTGTGCTAGAAGTGCTATCTATATTATTTATTCATTATATTCCATAACCCAAACACACACACACACACACACACACACACACACACACACACACACACACACACACACACACACACACACACACACACACACACACACACACACACACACACACACACACACACACACACACACACACACACACACACAAACAAACAAACAAACACATTTTTGTATTATTGCATGTTTAATTTTTTGTTAGTTTACCTGCTGGTTTCTTCATCTTTGCTGTCTAAATGAACCTTTTACTTAAGGAGAGCACTGTCGCCTAAAACACAGGTGTATACCTAGCTTAGGGGCAGATGTTTTTCTGTATTAATACTTTGTTTGTAATTTAGCTATTCCATTGTAATTGCAGAATTTTAGTTGTTTAAGTTTTATTTTGGATCAATAAACGTTAATAAACGTTAATAAAATAACCTATCGGTTTTTTTTACTCTTCTCTGCTACACCCGATTGTTCCCTTGTCAGATAGTAATGTAATTAATAAGTACTAAGTTTCATTGGAAACAATTTTAGGTTTAAGTATTATATATCTGTTTTAGCTTTAATATTTTTACAACACTGTATGTTTCCTCAAAATAAATAAATAAACAATTTTTGGGACATTTGGGAACAAAGATGTGGGATGATTTTGGTTGATGAAAACGGGCGTAACACTCACATAGTACTCCAAACTCTTGTTAAGGTCGTCGTCGGTGACGAACTTGGTCTTGGAGAACTCCGGGTTCATGTGGCCTTCGCGAGTGACCAGCAGCATGATCGCCAGCTTGCCGGTCGACTTGTAGTGCACGCGGACGTAGTCGTCCATTTTCTTACCTGGAATAAACAAGAAAACAGAATATTTTTTTTATTTTATTCGATGATAAGATAGCCCTTGACTGCGATCTCACCTGATGGTAAGTGACGATGCAGTCTAAGATGGTAGCGGGCTAACTTGGAAGGGGTATAGCAGTGTAAATTCAACCCATACCCCTAATCGGTTTCTACACGCCATCGTGCCGGAACGCTAAATCGCTTGGCGGCACGTCTTTGACGGTAGGGTGGTAACTAGCCACGGCCAAAGCCTCCCACCAGACCAGATCAGAGACAATTTAGAAATTATAAATTCCTAAATTGCCCCCGCCGGGAATCGAACCCGAGACCTCCCAGTTATAAGACCACATAGAATAGAACACAAGGGTATGGGCTGAATGTACATTGCTAGTGCCATACCCCTTCCAAGTTAGCCCGCTACCATCTAAGACTGCATCATCACCAGATGAGATCGCAGTCAAGGACTAACTATACGAGTATCTAGTCATTGAATAAAAAAACTCTCAGGCATGCAGGTTTTCTCACGATGTTTTCCTGCACCATTAAAAGTCGAAGATGCGTCCCATAGAAATGAACTGATCAGAAAAAGAAGCTGAAGTCTGAACCACTTTCATACAGCTTCATATATTTAATACAGTTTCACACATTCATGATTTAATTCATTGGCTACTAGTTACTCTAGATTAGGAGCATAAATTACTGATTAAAATATATCCCGAGATAAGATTTGTAGATATTTTGTAATTACTACGAGTAGCTAAGTATAGAAGTAGACTAATTTTTCGTTAGAACTCTTTTAAGTGGGAATGTTCAACATAGGCGTTTTGGCGTTCTGACAGTTTTTGTATTGAAAACTTGTCTATTAACCAATATTCAAAACTAGCTGATTTGAATAAAGGACAATGCCGGAATATGGTCTCGTTTAGCTCGTTTAGTGCCTGATTCAAATTGGTATCAAAAATTAAGTTTTTATTTTTAAAAAAAACCTAGCTGATTTGGATAAAATTGAATTTGGATTTAGTTTTTAAAATCCCGCGGGAACTCTTTAACTTTCTTTCTTATCGTCAAATGAATCTGCCACTAGTTATCTATTCCTATTACTAGTTATTATATGGTAGGGAGTAATAATTATTATTGATTAAGAACCATTTTACATAATTATGCCCCTATAGCCCCTATAATTCAAATTCGTGGTAGAGATACAATACCTACACAATAATAATTTTTTTTTTTAAAGAATATTAGCCAAGCTGAAGTTGACTAATATCCTCCTATCCCCTCCCAATAAGCGAAAAGCTTGTGCTAGGAGTGGGTACGACAATAGTGCAACAGGTGGGATTCGAACCTGCGACCATTCTGTTTTCAGTCCACATCTTTAACCGTTGGGCTATTGAGGCTTGAATTGCGATATTAGGAATGTAGTGTTACATCTATTAAAATTGAAGTGCCTGTTTGTTGCCGCTAATCTCGGGAACGGCTGGACCGATTTTAACTGGAATTTTTGTTATTGGGAGTAACTTAGGCTACTTTTTTAACCGATTTTTGAAAAAGGAGAAGAAATTGTTTTCCTATCTACATAATATGTATATTGATATCTCTGTGATTTAACTAAAACTAAACCAATTTGCGCAAAGGAGTTGTCCCAAAATGGTTTTTTATTATGGAATGTTTTTAATCGATACTAAAACTTTGTAACTGTACGGTTCAGGACCGCACAGTAATAAAACTGCTGAGTAGAAGACTTAAGTTTATTGGCCTAATTTGCTTAAGTAATGTGAGCGCGATGCGATGTTATGTGCACATAACATCGCATCGCGCTCACACTGCTATTAGGTTATAATTAGCCTAAGTAGAGTAGTAGTAATAAACTTAAGACTTCTACTCAGCAGTTTTATTTCTGTGCGGTCCTGAACCGTACAGTAACATGCTCCCAAAAAAACTTTGGGTTCCAACTCTTCAATCCTGATGCTACAGGGGTACTGCCCCCTAAACTGCGGGGATTTAGGAATGGGCGAACGCGGGCGTCCGCTAGTCTGAAAATAAATTGATAGTTTGATTGATGGGTTACCAATGATTAAATGAATACTCACAAATATCATCAATGACTTCAGAAATGTAAACAGCAGAGCGATGCGCCGGGACCTTGTCTTGCATTGTGTTGCCCGCCGCGTCCATCCGGAAATTGCCAACCTACAACACAAACCACACACAACCTATAAAATTCAAAATTCATTTATTTCATGTAGGCTAACTTGTAGCTCTTATGACACGTCATAAATCTACCACCGGTTCGGAATGCAGATTCTGCTGAGAAGAGCCGGCAAGAAACTCAGCAGTTGCTCTTTTCAAAAAAAATTTTTTTTTACAAAGCTATGCTATGTATACAGTGCTTCCACAATAAAGCTTCAAAAATGCAAAAATGCATACGTAGGTACACCAATCCAACGCATGTCAAGACGGGCACCCAAAGCAGACCCATTCCCGTTGGTGGCACCCATTCACGAGCATGACGCATGATCCAGCCATTGCTTCGCTCAACCATATTTGAGGGAACGTAACAACCCGCACAAAAAAAAAATCATGCATGCACGCACGTAAAAAAATTTTGTATCAACATCATCCTTACTAATATTATACATGCAAAAGTGTGTTTGTTTGTTGGTTTAGCACCTTTATATAGAATTTCATATATATTTAGAAAATTAATAAGGTAAAAGATCCACAGATCCAAGATGGTTTTTTTAAATTCGATGACAAGATAGCCCTTGACTGTGATCTCAACTGATGGTAAGTGACGATGCAGTCTAAGATGGTAGCGGACTAACTTGGAAGGGGTATAGCAGTGTAAATTCAACCATACCCCTAAATCGGTTTCTACACGCCATCGTGCCGGAACGCTAAATCGCTAGGCGGCACGTCTTTGACGGTAGGGTGGTAACTAGCCACGGCCAAAGCCTCCCACCAGACCAAAATACAGATATGTATCTTTCTTCTCTCTCAGATATCCATGCATACAGATATGGATGTCCAGTACATCACTATATCCTATCAATGTGTAAGTGTATTTGTATATTTGTCTTTCAATCACACAGCAACAGAATAACAGGTTGACATAACTTTAAAAAACTAAAGTTTTAAACTCCACAGATATGCATGCATTGTTTTTATATTCACAAATATATAAAAGCTACTTCTAACCTGATATTCCTCTGATCTTGTTGATTAAGAAGGTTTATTCACTAATTTATTTTTGTTGTGACCTTCGAAAATACTTGTTTAAGTTATCTTTTGAGGAAAATATTTAGAATAATACTTACGTCAACTTTTTTCCACTTTTCGACTCCTTTTATCGCTTTATTTAACTCCTCGAAGGTTTGTCGGCACACTGGAATAATTTATTAAACTTTTATTGTACTTTTTAACTCAGAAAAACTAAGAAAAACAAGAAACAAAATTTAATATAAACAAACCTAGACATCTCAAATTCTTGGCATCAATTCTCGCCGAAACTCCTACCATTAAAAGCGCAAAGGTGAAAATTGCAGTTTTAATCTTCATGTCCGATAATTTTCACTTATTTTGTGCTTATACGAGGAAAACTTTTGAAAATATGAAAAAAATTCGCTCTACGTGGAAAAATAGTTTATTTATCTTGCTGTCAAAAGTCAAAACCACGCACTCTTCTCTGATTGGTCAAGTTTTTATTGCCAACATTTAATAAACCACTTTTGTTGCCAAACTCAAAAACATTCATCCAAATTATAAGAACCCTGTTAACCCATTTTTAATTAAAATTATGACATAAATAAATACATTATTGTGTTTCGTCTTTCGTTAATTTTATATTTAGTTACTTATATGAGTTTATACTTTTATCATAGTTTCTGAATAAAAATAATACTAGCAACATTTTTTAATAATTTTAGGCTAAATCCACATTAGCAGACGGTTTTATGTGAATCCAAATGAATCGAACTTACAACTTTTGCTGGTATATGTAATTGTTGCTAGTGTATTGCCGGTCTTGAGATAGAGCAAGAGAGTATATTGGTAATGGTATGGGTCTAAATGAACAATGAGAAAACAATTACGAGCAAAAAGTGAGTTAGTTATTGCTCAAGAAAAATATCAAACCCGGTAATTTCATCAATTAATAAAAAGATATTGAAGTGAGACGAGCACGGTTTTATCTTTCTTTTTTTTCACAAGAATTTAGGAATTGGAAATGAGACCAATCAGGAGTTGGATTCAATGGTTCTGAGTCGGAATGGCATTCCAAACCAGAAATGAACTCACTTTAAGATATAAAATTGATGTCTTAATTCATTCAATATAATTAATTCATAATCGGCAGTTCCGAAATCTCCACCGTTTATTTGGATTTACCATACCCTACCTTGCGGCTTATATTAAGACCTCATAAGAGGCAAATAAATCAAAATCATACACAAATACTTTAATTGTTATTGATTTGTATAGATTTGATAAGAGTTGAATTTTGAAAACATTGGTATAGTGTTTACTTAACAAAAATTGAAATACCATTTATATGATGTGAAAACGCTGACAGGGCACCAAAAGACACTCGCTTTATTCTTGCTCTACCCATATCAAGAGGTCGAGCAGACGCTGTGCTACTATTCCAAAAAAATCTGATTTCATTTTGTATTTTTTTGTTCAAATAATGAAATACTAAACAAAAAGCTTCAAATATTTTCACCTTTATGTGAAAAATCTAATACATCACATTAGAACACCAAAGGCTGCGAACAAATAGTCTGTAGTGTGGTAATGCCCTAATAGTCTGATAGTGTGCATGTTTCGGCTATCAATCAAAATCTGAACGGACATCAAAACAGAAACTATTCAATTGAATTCACGCCAAATTATATTAACTAGAGTTTTGATGCGGTGAAAATACAATATTTATTTTATTTTACTCAAATCATGCATACTTAAGTCATGTTTATGACGTTAATATTAAAAAAGAAGCTGTTATTTCTGCCTCCCATGCTCACCCATTCTCCGGTTTTCCGCCCGCCGCCCTCCACCATCAAACGACCCAAACTAAAAACCAACAGTTCGCATTCGGTCTCTATGCGCGCAGGACGTTTGCTTGACGGAATGTATATATTTTTTGTGCACATAAAATCCTCACAAAATCTCAAAATACCATAATCAAAGCGTTTATTTCGTCGACAAGTGATCTTCCCGTGAATATTGCGAAGAAAGAAACCAGTTTCAAGTAAAAATACAGGTAAGCGAATACTTGACAGATTGCGTCTTATCCTATTCAATGCTTATTAATTACATATTAGATCAGTAGTAATTGCTTTTTCCACCAAAAAAAGCCTTCCCGTAGTCAAAAAGTAATGTTTTAGTCTCGTATTGTCGATACCGTATTTTCACACCTGTGCCCTCCAATACGGTCTACGTTTGGTAACGTAAATTCCAGTGTAACATCGTAGAGGCCGTGAAATTTAATGCATATATGCAGCTAGTTACAATTAATCGAAAGTATTGTTTGAAAAATGGTTAAATTGATAATTTCATAATTGTACGCCTCTCGCTCTCTGCGACTACTTGGCAACGAGACGTTCGCAGTCCAGTTAATCGTATAGAAAAAATTCAATCATCGTAAACAAGCAAGTTCTTCGTCCTACCGGTGTTTCCCTTTGTTTTTCGTGTGAAATCGGCCCTTTGTCCTTCGTGGATAGCTGGGTGCGCCGGGCTATAGGAATTTCGACTCTAGAAAAGTGCCATAATACATGATGATATACATTCATCGGTAGAGCCGCGCTGTGCCGTTCCCCGCGTCGTTTCCTTCGCGGTTGTGTTCGTGTGTAATTACGCGGAGTACATCTGTGTGCTCGTGCGGTAGTTTGTTTATAGTACGGGCTACGGAGAAACCACCCGTACGTGTAACGGAATAAGGCGTATAATGGTATGTAGGTCGGCGTCCTCGTCGGCGTTTGTCTATCGATCTGTGCGGTGGCCAATGGCACATGTCCTGCGCGGCCGTGCCTCGCCCCGCTCCGGTGAAAGCCGGCGCGATGTATCACGCTCCCATATATATTATATGTACTATCTTATCACGTTAGACGCTGTTACGTTGCTCGCTTTGTCCGTCCGCGGCCAACTCGATTTCATATTTATACTTGGTATAGTTGGCGTGAAGTAGGTGATAGTCGTGAATGTTTAGTCGAGCGACGGCCGCTTTGTTTGCGGAGCGTCGCACGGCGGGCAGGGGGTGCATGGGCAGGGGAGGGGGGAGCGCCCGAAATAGAAGCGCGGATTGGAAACGAACGACGTGGCAACACCGCGCCACCGTGCGCTCGCTGCTCAGTGTCGGTTCAAAATGGCGCCTGTGCGTGATCGATACCGTGTTATTCTCGTTAAAAATGTCCGTATTTGTGATGTCTCTGGTTGTTGGTCGGCCCCCACGGTGCCCTGTGACCGCGGGGCGTGCGCCCCGCGAGCCGATTTCCGACCTCAATGTACGTATCTCCAACCATATTGCGCCGACACTCAGCTAGCTATGGATATGCCTAGCGCCCCCGAGCTTGATCTAGACCGGGGACGCCTCGCTCGCATATCCATAACTAACGCTCGAATTGAGAATGTTAATATGTTAGATGAAACATCGTATGCGCTTACTTTTTTTTCAGGTGTTATGTAATGCTATAACTTTTTGCGCCTCGACAACCACTCTATTACTTTGCTCTTAGGCCTTTTTTATGCTCCATCAAGGCGCGTACGCCAATAAAACAACCAAAACACATCATCCAATTAAACATAAAAACAACTCGTGCAAACTTGCATCTGATAAATCTTGACAAGATGGCGGCCGTAATTGTAAAATTAAGACGCAGTAGCGCGCTCATAACGCTGGCAACGTCGCACAGTCACTTGTTCTACCCGATAACGTTTCAAGGCTAACCGTTCCGAATCCTACATTCATAACAACAATGGACAAAATATGCGTGATAAACAAATTGGAGTACTTGTTATATCTATACTCAACGATATTTTGTATCGGTGCAGAACTTTTTTTTTTCTATACGATACTGGATAATATTGAGCTAGGTCTTACTCACACACTCAAACCTTAGTACTCACACCACTATAACATTTAATGGTCACTCACACAACGACCAGATGTATATACTATAGACGATGTATACAATAAGGCTACATTATTATCTTTAGTCAATTACGTCATGATACTGAATTTCGCTTGTAAACATTGTAAATTCATGTACCTATTCACATAGGTATATAGGATATCTTTTTAATGTTTTGTTATATATTTGTTTAGTGCGGTTATCGACTTTGTTTTAGAGATATCAAAATTACTTGAAAACACTATTAAGGCTTACCTATAAAGCGCTGGAAATCACCATTTTCATTCCCCAATTTGAATTCTAAAGAGTTCAGTTGAGAATTTCTAAAGAAACTGCAATTCACCAAGTGCTTTTCGCTGAAAGGAAAACGTCGTGAGGACCCTTTTTTGATTTTTTCTTCTCTTTTTTCACGTTTACCGAATAGTTTCAACCATGGCATGCAGATACAGGTGCCTCATAAAAGGGCTCAGAGTCATTCAGTGGGTGATAGGGTTAGCTGTGTTTGGAGTATCTTTGCGGGATCAATTTAAACCAGACTAAAGTCGATTGTCGAGTTGCAAAACTGTAGAAGTGGGCATACAGTGGGAAGGGCCGACGGAGGGTTCGACTATGAATTAGATCATCTTCTGTGGTAATCTTTGCAAGACACCTAGTTCCAGCTTTAGTAGACCTCTTTTAGTCTGTCAATCGGATGCAGGTTTAAAATAATCTGCATGCCTTGGAGAAAATTCCTCTTTTCTTTGTATGTGCAACAGGAGCGAGTAGAAAAGATCCAAAAGGGGTTGAAGATAGTTAAAGAAGAATGAGGGTTTATTCTCCAAATTATCCTTTTCAGTCGAATTGAAGGTAGCGTTTTAAACAAGGGAATATATCAATCTTGCTTTTACGGTGAAAGAAAACAACATAAGGAAACCTGCATGCCTGAGGGAGTGGACTATGCCCTAAACCCTTTTCATTTTGAGAGGAGACCTGTTCCCGATAGTGGGCCAGCGATGGGTTGAGAAATGAATTAATTAATTCTCCAAACTGACTTAATTCAAGGAAACGTATAAACAATGTACTTACATGAACTTAAAACGTGAAAAACGAAACTACCTAAGTTCTGTTGAAATGTAACTTGAAACAAAAAAATATGTTGTCTTAATTAGCAAATTATTATTTTTTGTGGATCAAATTTTACAGTTATTACACATGTTGTTAAACTTGCTGACAAAGAAATTATAATATTTTGATAAAGTCACGTATTTTAGTGTTCTGTAACAATGTTTTTTGAACGAAGTTGTTTATTTTTTTTTAATTCTACAAGTAAGTTTTTGCCTGCGATCTTGTAGTAAGTCCGATGCAGTCTAAGTTTGAGATCTATAGATCACCCCACTCGGTTCAGACTTTTGACAGTTATATGCATGCATATATGTAATATGCATTTTAAAGACAAGCGCGCTTCAACCTAGACAATCTCTGCTTTCCATCATTGATTATCTTCAAGCGAAAATCTATTTCGCAATTAAAAACAAACGATATTTTTTGCTTCTTAAAGAAGGACCCAGTTACATTTCTGGCATTGTACAGGATAAAGATTTCGTTTTCATTGTATTTTTTAGTCAGAACTTTACAATAGGTAGTCATCTATGTCCAAACAAAGTAGGTACCTAGCTGGTCAGTTTCATGGACTGTAATAGATTTAAGTAATAAAAAGTTTATAAAGTATTGTAGACTAAATTGTTTGCAATTCACTTTAAAAAATTACTAAAATGTAGGCATTGGCCTTGAATAATTAACTCTCGAAGGATAAAACTACTTTCGAGATAAAACTCCGCAGAAAAGCATTGATTGGATTGGTCCGGGTTATATCACCTCATTCATAGTATTTTTTACTTTGTAACTGTAAAATTTTAGTAAATTTGAAGCCTGCAGACTTCAAAATTCGATTGCTGAAGTTAATTATAAGTGGAGATAATTGTTAGTATAAATAATACCGCGTAATGAGGACTAAAAATAGCTAGACATTGTTGTAAGGTTTCAGGCATGTTGTTATCTATAACATACATTGTTACTTAGCATGTGATCTATTCATAGACGGGACAAGTTCAAAGTTTTGCAAGATTGTTTTGAAATAGTAATCGATTATTATTGTTCCACAGTCATACTGATTCTAGAATGAGCAAATCAACACAAATTTAATTTTTTTTGCATTATTTTTCATTCAGAAACATAATCCCATTGGGTTTCATTGGGTTCCGGCAATATTTTACAAAAATAAAACTATTAACTTTGAAACTCAATCATCTTCTCGAAGGATTAATTTGAGAAGAGTCGAGCTGGTCGATTACAGTGGCAATTGGCTGAACTTATGGCATTCTTGCTGCAACAATGCATTTTAGCCAATTACAAGACAATGTATGCCAATCAGATGTGATTGCGACCGTCATATTGCACCAATAATTTCTAGACAATCCCACAGCTAGTCAGCATTTATCGAACTTATAAGAGCTTCCGAATTTCGGACAATTTTTAAATTAATAGCTCTAGATTAATCATGCATTTTCGGGTCATCAGAAAGTTGCCTATTTCGAGAGAAATTCTAGGTGTGCCAAGCAACTTTTTCCTATAAAAAATATGCATTTCTCCATCTATAGAACATTGCAACAATCATTGTTAAGACCCAAGTTGCTTATCGCACCAAACGTGTCATGTCGATTCTGTCACGCTATTGAAATATTTCTCCATATTTTTATCACGGTCTACATTTCTATATCAGTTATTCTAGCATTCACCTCTACCTATCACTGATATTTTAGTTTGCGGTATATGTTATCACTTCCTGGATGTTATAGTTATTATAGTTTCATGAGTGTCTTTAAAATCATTCATATTTTCCTTGTTTTTCAAATTATTACAAAAAGTACAATAGGTTTCGGAGTATTTAGGTAACATTTGGTCCTGAAAATAATTTGGGTTCCCATTAGAGTACCTGTTGTCTAGCCGCGAACAGATTTTGGCGAAAAGCAAAGACACCTCTTGCTTGCCAGAGATACGCTACTTTCATCCCGGGAAATTTAAGAGTTCCCACAGGATTTTTGAAACCTAAATACTCGCGCACTCCCGTCTGAAGTAACGTCGCCCCGTTCTTTGTAGAATAAAATTAAAAACTGGCCAAGACTTCAGCAAAAAGAGTTTTGAACGACAATACAGGTCACTATAGACCACAGGGTCTACCTTTTCGGGTTTGCAGTGATAGAGGCCACACTACACGTACTCTGTGAAAATTTATAACGTCTAAATCTATAGGGTCCATACATCCTGCGGAGACTTAGTAATAGGATCCCGTTTGGTAACTTTTGGTTTAGGAACCATATCTCTACGGAACAATCTCTAAATTGATTATTCTGTTATTTTATGCGCATATAAATTCCTCTTTTCGTGATGACTAACTGACCTACCTTAATAGTTTCATTGTTCATCACCATCTTGTTTATTAATAGTATAGATCGGATGTATTACGTATTATTTTAGTCATTGCATTGAACAGTCGTTACCAATGTTGTTGTCGATAAAGCTTTGGCTTTAAGTTGTTGTTAATTGGCATTGTTGATCAATATTTATATTATCAAAATTTTACTGTTATTAAATTAGTTCATTCAAATTTCCTGCTTTTACTTTAATTTCATTTGAGTAGTTTCGTTTGATTTCTTATGAAAATTAGCCTTTCTGTTTTGCTTAATATTTCGTTTATATTTACGTTATCAAAATGTTATGATTTTCAACCATTAGCTGTTGATTACTTATATTGCTTTTAGGTTGAAAAATGATCAATCGAATGATTGATTTTATTGCTTTTAAATGATCTATTATTTTACAACTTAGATTTTTTATATATTTTGCTTTTTGTTTATAAAAATCAACATTGATCAGAATTATTTAGTCGACGTTCATCCATAGTAAGTATTTTTTTTGAATTTTGTGTAGATAACTTACTTGATTCTTCTGAATTATCCAATTTTTATGATTTTATAAAATAAACAACTGGATTTAACATGAAACTATGATAACATGTTGATTTATTTGTGTTTTTGATTGATTAATTAGCTATCAACGTCGTTCGTCTCAGGGGTGCTTTTTAAGCAATTAATAATATCAGTTACTTTGACGGTGAAGCAATCCATCGTGAGTTAATCTACATGCTTGAGAGATCTCCACAATGTTCTTAAATGTATGTAATTCTGCCAATCCGGACTTGCCCAGCCTTCTTATGTACACAGATGAGAGTTGAGACCCTTGGCCAGTTACCATAATTCGTCACTGAGATCAATTAGCGGTGCAGTGCAGATTAATGAGTTGTGTTTGGTTGTGTTGTATTAGACATAACTTTCATACATCTTGAAGGAGTTCGACGTTGAAGAGAACATTACACAACACATTTAACAAATAAATGAGCAATCAATAGCCAAAAAACTTATAACATCGCATTCAGATACACGTAGAAGCATTGGTCGGCCAAAACTAATATGGTAAGATGGAGTTAATTAAGATGTCGATTGGATTGGTCAGTGGTATTGGAAAACGAACTCTAAAAACCCTTTAATGTACCTACACAGTTTATGCGACAAATAAATGAAATTAAATGGAAAACAGAGATTGATAGAGCAACTATCTGGAGGAGGCCTGAGAGCTATAGCGCCGATGATAATTTATAAAATGATTCCGGAAGAACTGGTACATTACATATTATGTCGTGGTTATTACACAGTTAATGAATTTCCTAATGACAAAGTTGCATGGAAGCTTCTGCTTTGCTAAAACTACCCTCTAGATAATGTAATCATAATCATAATATTATATTGATAAGCTACAAAATGCAACCCTTTTGTTTTGAAAAGAGCAATTGCTGAGTTTCTTGTTGGCTCTACTCTGCAGAATTTGCTTTCCAAACCAAGTTTTAGAGTCTTAAATTGTTATAAGAGCTGCAGGTAGCCTACATTTATTCATCAAATAAGTAATTTTTATTTTATTGAACTTTATAATTCATACTGTCCCTGTTTGATTTACACCTTATGAAAAAGTTGCCACTATGTTTATGTATGTAGCCTAGTCATTTAGTGTAGTAAATTAGTATTAAGTCCATTTACATTTGGAAAATACAATAATATTGTTAGCAATCTTAATTAATGACTGTGTAAGTGTGATTCTTATTAAAATCGATTTAGCATGTAAGAGTTTGAATCAAAAAATTAAATGAGTAACGCTTGTTTGGTTTTTCCTTGTCCTTATTTAATGCAAACGTGTTATAAACAGATCCAACTAAGTAGGTACTATTGTAAGCGATCGAGGTCTCGCAACCTTTTTCAAGGTATTTGACTACAGTTTAAAAAAAAAATGAAAATGTAACCATTATATACGTTTTACAGTACCTAATTTCAAGAAAACATTTAACATAATATTGACATTTAATTAAAAATGGACTGCGTAACACAAGGTCTTTCGATTTTTCTTTCAAGGTCTTCTTTTCGGTTAACTACAAAAGAACCATTTTAAAATGGAATCATATTCGTTGTTTATCAGTAAAGTTGTTGTTATTCATTTAAATATGGAATTCACTGACTGCTTTTGCGAGTATTCTATGATACTCAAGGCTTTTATAATCAAAGCTTTTCAAATAATTAAATCAGGTGAATTTATTTGAAAATGGAATCACATAATGTTTACGTTGTTTTCCACAACTTGATCATAATAATATGTATAAGTAACTTAAAGTAACTTTAATACCCTTAAACTTGGGGTCTATTTCATCCTACCAGTAATTTTTAACCGACGAGTTTTGACTTTTGACGTTTTGACAAATTGCCAATACTTACAACCACTGTCAACTCTATATTTTGTCGGTTAAACACTTCGGCGATTGTGAAATAGGCGCCTAGAATGTTTGTTTTATAACTCAGTTTTTGTGAGTTGAAATTAATTTGTCTTACGAAATATTACCTACTTCCTTTTGAGCGTTAGTCGTTACCCAATGACGGCAGCATGCCGGAGTTATTGTTTTTTTTTGTTAAGATAATGAAGCAAAGAACAACATCCGAATTTTCATTTCTTGCGCACAAGTAGACTTGTTTTTTCTCGGTGAGTGCTACTATGTACCTACTTGCTTTTATTTTGTTCGCGGCGTCGCTGCATCTTGTCCCCTTCTCAGTTTCCATAGCAACTTGTACCATCAACAAAAAAAGACAAAGCTGTAATTATTTATTTTGTCTTCCATTGTGCTGTCATGTCGACATGGCCCGTGTGCGTGATATGGATCGTTATTTGGGTTATCAAAAATTGTTTACTTGCTCGCAGAACATGAACTATGTTGGCGGGAAATAGATACGACAGCGCCCAGTTGCGCTCTCGATCGCAACTGTCTGTTGTATAATTTTAGAGAAAGGAGATTTGTTTTGGTCCACCACCTTCGCAGAGATTCGTTGATCGTGGCATTTCGTGGCGCGGCTGAGCACGTCCGTTTCGCTCGCTATTATTTGATGCGGTGCGGCGTTGCCGCTCCGTGCAGCGCTTCAGCTCGATCGCTTGGTCGACCGCGGGCCGGGCAGCGGGCTAGTCAGTCGGCCGCGCAGCTCGGTGCGCGACGTTCGTGCGCGGAGGGTCCTTTTGCGTCCCCTACGACCTCGGCCCGCCCTAGCCGCGAGTGCGAGCGGGACGGCACCTCGCAGAGAGAGGAAGCGGTGATAGAGTGAGACGACGCTATGGCAGTGTCGCAACCTCGCCCACCTGACCGTGTTGACGCCGCGCTCGAAAAAGTTGCGCCGTTGCGCTATTTGGAGGCGCACGACTGTGCCCGCTCGGCGCGTTCAGTGACGCGTTATTATCACAAACCCTTGTCTTAAAAACAGTTTATTGAGTTATTCGAAGTGAATTCAGCAGAATATTGAAGATTTCGACGCTATTTAGCAGAAAATATATCGGTATAATAGAAATAAAACACATCCAGCTAATCAATCTTCTCTTTTAATTAGGTGGAGTCCACTCACAAAAATCACCATCAAGAATCTCTTCTATCTTACATTACTTTTTTGAAAAATGTGACTCTCTATTGAAAACTGTCAAACGGTGTCACAGATCAAAACAGAACCAGAACTACCGATTGACATCCTTTTTATTAAAATATTATTTGAGATTCTTAACAGTCGGCCATTCTGATTCTGTTTCGTCTGTCCCAGACGACAAGACATAGTATAATATGTTAAAACTGAGTAGGTAGTGAAATACCTATTATGCATTAAAATTAATTAGCACTAGCACCGCTACATGATTTCCATGATCTATAATTCTGTACAATAATAACAATCTCAGACGAAGACTTATTATAAAAAAAAGTTAAGATTTGAATCCTAACAAGAATAAAATAAGAAAAACAACAGCTTTTACTTGCTTAAGATAAACATACTTAGCTTGCTTACAGAGAAAAACATGATATACTTTTATTATTACTTAATTACTTTCATTTACTTGCACATTATGAAAGTAACCAATTTCAGTTATAACCTACAACACACACTACAACTTAACTAATAAAAACATTAATTTATATTTATTTTAATCAATTATTAATTGGTTAAAACAAATACACTTGATTACATTTAAAAAAAAAACTTTTACTTCTCATTCTTAATTACTTTCATAGATAACAAACATTATTACTTGCTGCTGACAAATCTACTTGTACACTAAGCAAGTTTAACTTTAGATATACTACACACACCCCTCGGCCATCCTATTTTCCAGAATGTCCTCAT
Source organism: Hipparchia semele (assembly GCA_933228805.2). NCBI lineage: Eukaryota > Metazoa > Arthropoda > Insecta > Lepidoptera > Nymphalidae > Hipparchia > Hipparchia semele. The sequence goes on from OW121736.1 coordinate 5,920,413, forward strand.
TCATCACAGCTTAATATTTGCTAATCACAGCCACAACACGACCTATTTTCACTTATCAATCATTCACTGAACATCTTTGTTTATCACACTAAACGATCACCACGTGCAAGGCCTCGGCAGGCGCGCTGTATGACGCCTCCAAAGGCGTGCTGATGGGACACCTCGGCAGGCGCACTGTATGTCGCCCTCACAGGCGCGTTGAACGACACCTCGGCAGGCGCGCTGTACGACGCCCCCAAAGGCGTGCTGATGGGCACCTCGGTAGGCGCGCCGCATGTCACCCTCACAGGCACGCTGAGCGGCGCCTCGGCGGGCGCGCTGTACGACGCCCTCAAAGGCGTGCTGATGGGCACCTCGGCAGGCGCGCTGAATGTCACGAACTAATGGCTCCTCCGTAGCAGTACAGAATCATGAGTTGTTTAGGGACACCGTTTGCCCACACAAGGAGCTCCGGCCTCAGCCCTGGTAACCAAGGGACACCGCTTGCACACACAAGGAGCTTCGGCCTCTGCCCGGATAGCGAAGGGACACCGCTTGCCCACACAAGGAGCTTCGGCCTCTGCCCAGATAGCGAAGGGACACCGCTTGCCCCCACAAGGAGCTTCAGCCTCAGCCCATATAATGAACGGGCACCGTTTGACTCCAACAACGTATTTCGGTCTCTGGCGCCCCAGGTGAGATGGCCATCATCCGGTGGATCGTTGTGGTCAATAGTGACGTCCATTCACTCAGGTTAGGTAATACTACTAGATAAAAATACTAATATAATAGGTTAAAACATAATTCTAAGATTTGATCCAGAACGAGACACTTTTATAATGTCTAAGCTTAGTTTCAACTTTATCCACTCTCCACGTCATCAGTCTCACTGTCGGATTCAGAAATACTAAATCTTACCCATGGCTTTAATTTATCAACAGAAAAAATGCTCTGATACCTCTTTTTTGAATATCCATCTACACTACTCACTTCATAGCGATCATGTTCCATAACAGCAGTTACCCGGTATGGCCCACTATATGAAGGAGTCAGTTTATTGCTTTGACCCGGAGTCCTGATGTCTTTTTGAACCATTACTAAGTCTCCTACGCTATACATTTTTGGTTTACACCTCTTACTGTCATATCTTGATTTCATTTTCTCCTGCTGTTTCTGTATATTTACACTGGCCTCTTCACGAGTCCTTTTAATAGCATCTTCAGTGGATTCTAAAGTTGTTTCATGAATGTCATGTAACTGGCCCTCGAACGAGCTTACAGTTGATCTACCAAATATTATTTCCGTTGGAGTTTTACCCGTTCCTTGATTTATCGTGTTGTTCATACTCCATTGAACCTGATGAAGATATGTATCCCAATTTCTGTCAGTATCGCCATGACATAAAGCCGTTAAGGACGCAAGGACTGAACGATTATATCGTTCAATTTGCCCATTCGCCCGAGGCGTTGCTACAGCGTTCAGTACATGTTTCACTCCGAGAGATTGGAGGTAAGCTTTAAATTCCCGAGATGTGAAACTAGTGCCACGGTCAGATATCAAACATTTAGGCGTGCCGAATAAACTAAACACATCCCGAAGAACAGCGACAGATGTTTTACTCTTCGTATTTTTCACAGCACGCAGAATTATGAACTTTGTGTAACTATCTATTATCCCTAATATATACGTACTACCTTTCTTACTCCTATTAAACGGACCTAAATGATCAATGTGAAGACATTGGAAAGGAATATTCGGCTTAGGTATTGGGTGAAGAAAACCCGGTTTCTTCCCACCTGGCTGCTTAGCATACGCACATGGAATGCAGGCTCTTACGTATTTTTTTATGAATTGTGCCATTTTAGGAAACCAATAATCACGTCTCACCTTTTCCAATGTCTTCTCATAAGAAAAATGTCCGGCATCATCATGACATTGTTGGCATATTCTCCATCGAGCGTCTTTGGGTACGGCCCATCGTAGTTCTCCATTCACTTTTCTATAAATCTTTCCATCTTTTAATTCGTAGTTGTTTTTAATATCTTTAATTTCTAGACTTTTTGGATCTAACGCCGCCTTGATATGTGATAATTCCGGATCACTCATTTGAACCGATTGTAACCAATGTACTTCACTCACATGCAACACCTGGCATTCGTTACCATTAATTCGAATAGGATTCCGACTAAGTGCGTCTGCATGAGCCATTTGAGTACCCGGTCGATACTCGATACTAAATGTATATTCCTGAACCAGGAGCCACCAACGAGCTATTCGTGGGATAAGATCCCTTTTTGTTAAAGTCAGCCGTAGAGCATTGCAGTCTGTTACGACTTTAAAATCCAGTCCTATTAAGTAGACTCTAAATCTCTTCAGTGATTCCACGACGGCAAGGGTTTCTAACTCATACGAGTGAAAACGCTGTTCTTCCACAGTCGTCTGACGACTGAAGTAAGCAACCGCCTTAAGTGGTGACTTACAGTCCTCACGTTGTAAAAGTATCCCGCCCAAACCATGAGAACTAGCGTCTGTATGTAACTCTGTTTCATACGTTGGATTATAAATCGCCAATATCGGTCGTACGGTAAGGACTTCCTTTAGGTGATTGAACGCTTTCGACTGTTCCTCTCCCCATTCCCATTTTGTATTTGATTTGGTAAGTTTAGTGAGAGGTTTAACTATTGAAGCGAAACCTGCTACAAAGCGTCTAAAGAAACTAGCTAGTCCTACAAACTGTCTCACTTCATGCACGTTTTGTGGAACTTTAAACCGCTCGACTGCCTCAGTCTTTTTTTTTCCAGGACGTACACCTTCAGCGGAAATCTCAAACCCCAGATAATCTATGGATCTTCTAAAAAAATGGCACTTCTCTAAATTTAGAGTCAAGTTGGCCTGTCCAATCAATTCTAGAACAGACTCTAGTTTTTCCATACCTTCTTCGATAGATTTTGAGGATATGATTATGTCGTCCATATACGCCATGACACCAGGAATATTTTTTTGTTTAAGCAGGTTTAAGATAAGTCTTTGAAATACTGCCGGTGCGTTCGTTAAACCGAACGGCATCCGATTATATTCAAAGTGTCCGTCCGGAGTAACAAATGCGGTTAAATGCTTTGAATTTTCCGCAACAGGTACCTGGTGATACCCAGATGTCAAATCCAATGTAGTAAAATATATCTGACCAGACAAACTGTCGATTTGATCGTCAATCAATGGCATTGGATACTTGTCTCTCACAGTTTTCCGGTTCAGTGCTCTGTAGTCAACGCACAGTCTTACGTCGCCATTCTTTTTACTTACCATTATGATGGGACTGGCGTATTCCGATTGTGATTCCCGTATGATGCCGTTAGCGAGCATATTACTTATAATACTATTAACTTTCGCGCGTTCCGAAAATGACAGCCTATATGGTCGGTAAGTTACGGGCACGTCATCTTTTAACTGAATCTTAATTTCTGCCAAGGATGTGAGACCCAACTCTTCCAACGAAAATGCAAAACAATTGCGATGCTTATTCAGAATGGTACATAAGTTCTCTTTTGTCTCGCGGTCGAAAGTATCATCGGTATTGATTTGTCCAACACCGATAGCTGCTTGAGTTTCGTCAGTACTTATCATATTGATATTGTGCGGAACAGGTTCATTAAGCGGTGCATCGGGAACCATATCACTTGAGAGGATGATAGCTCTAGATAACAAAGTACCCTTTGTTATGGTAAAGGGTTCAAGAGTTAAACTTATCACTATGAACGAGCCGAGTCCGTTCATAATAGCGTATGCTCCTGGCAAAATCATATACTCCTTCCCGTCTTTCATACATGACTCTGTATCGACATATATGGAACCCGTGAAATTAGTTTCTGTTTTAATTGCGATACTTTTAACACCAGTTATGACAACATCAACACTGTTGTACACTTTCAACCTACCAGATTGTTGTGTCAATTCTTTATAAAACACTAATTTATCATCAGTCTTAAAAGCCCTTACCCGAGGTAGTTCGGTCAAGGTTTGTCCTACGAGTACGTCCGTATTCATTAGTGCTGGGTCAACCAGATAAACCTCGACTTGCTCATCTATTGCGTCAAATGCAATCCTCACATTTATCTTCCCATAAGGAACGACCTTCCCGTGCGCAAATCCTTTTAATTCTGGCAATTGCGTCCTCTCAACTGGTACATTCAGTCGTAAGCCCAGATCCTTTTTCATTAGCGTACATTGGCTACCTAAGTCCACGAATGCCGTCATATTATATTTGTCATTAACACGGACTTCTTTGAAATATTTTTCGTTGCGATCATTAGTAGTTATTATGCTGAGAACATTCTTTGATATGTTTGTGTTCGCTCCTCTTGTATCTTGACTTTTAGTTGTAGTTGCAGTTACCGACCCACAATTTTGTTCCATGTGACCAAAACGACGGCATTTCTTGCATTTTAAAATCTCTTTCGGGCAACTGGTAACTGTATGACCGATTTCTGAACAGTTATAGCACTTTACTTGGAAGGGTCGTTTTATATCGCTTGGTTTAAATCCTACCGGATGATCCCGTTTCACATTCTCCCGCCCTACATTAAAAAATTTCCGGGAATTATCAACCTGACCAGAAATATTTCTGAAGTATTTGAGCACTTCTTCCGGTTCATTAAAATTGCTTCCTTGCACATTCATGCGCACGTTTAAATCAAATATTCCATGACTGAGACAGTCTACAGCCTGCTTTCCTTTTAACTCGCATCGGTTAATCAGCATTATCTTATCATAATAATATTCCTCCCAGGATTCATTCCGTCTTGATTTTCGGGCTAACATCTCCGAAAGCAGCTCACCATAGTTCTGCTCGCATGGAAATGCGGCCAGTAGTTTATTTTGCCATTCAGACCATTTAAACTTTACACTTGTCAAACCATCGTACCACCTTTTAGCTAAGCCCGTCAATTTCGGCAATGCGTAAAATATTGTCTGGCGCTCAGACCAACCATAAACATGAGCAGACTCGTTAATTTTTGAGAGCCAATCTTTCATGGTCTGTGTCTTACATTGTGGATTAAACTCCGGTATGACATTCTGAGATCCATGTAGACCTTGCGAACTAGGGTGTACAGAGTTTCTGTCATTTAACGCATCCACTAACTCTTTTAATATGTTGCCGTGTTGTTGACGTTTCGAGTGTCTTTGGCGATCATATGATGAGTTTGTCGAGGAGGAAGAGCTCGTCCTGGATCGCCTCTTCCGCCGACGACTTTTTTGTTCTGTTTTAGAGCTTTTTTGTTTTGTTTTAGAGCGCTTTCTCTTACGGCCCCGAGAAAGTGGTGGTGAAGGTGTTCCACCATCTCTCGACCTACTCGTATTTCGCCCCATATTTTACTAGGCCCCCTCTTTTTTTTTTAGTTATATAGATAAAAAATAACTTTTGACAAACACCTAAATAGAGTGAACGGACTATACAACTATACAACCAATTTAACTGAAAAAAAAAATCAATTGGTAGTCTTAGTTTATTATCATAAAGTTTTTAAACTTTGTATTAAGTATTGACAACTACTTTTCCAATTACATACTTTGAAATCAGTATTATTAGTTTGTAACAATTTGAATGTAATGAAAACCAATCTTTGTTAAAATATATTACCTACTTTCAAGAAATTAATTCACCGTTATCTTATTATTTTGATAATTTTAAATATAATAATAACCAGTCTTCGTTAATAAATACTACTGAGTTTTAAGAAATGACTTCACAGTTCTCTTATTATCATGCTAATCACTACTTGCAAAACATTAAATAAGTAATAATTTTTATTCTTATTTCTCATGCACGGGCATTATGGCAAATGTCTGATACTCATTTGATAGCAACATTATACAAAGGGCATCACCACTTATGATAAACATTTCCACCTAAAATAGCTTTTCATCCACTATCTATAGTGATTGATATAGCTTCGTTTCTAGTTTATGCTGTCCGATAAAATAATTTCCCCGATCACAATTATATAATTATTTAAGGTGATGAAGCAATAAGACTATACTTAATGTAACTCAAAGTATTGCATTGATTTAGTGGAGAGAATATTTAAAGTAAAATAATCCACCTGGACAAAATTAACCAGAATTAAGTCAAACAAAATCAGGATTGTGTGCTTTGATTAGTTAATAACTGTATCTAGTCCTCACTAGTATCTTTCCAAACATGTCATACCTATTTTATATTAATGCATGCACACTGTTGCATGCAAATCTCTCTTTGAACTGATCATCGGTTAGATACCTGATGAATAACTTGTGAATATGAAAGAGCTCATTTCTTTTGTAAATTATTATTTATTCCCTCATAATAGTCAAGAATACATGTTTAAATTGTCAGACTATTTCTACTTTTTAAACTAGAGTGACATAACATTCAGTTTTCTAAATAAAAAAATATGTCAAAGTATTAATAAGTATAAATTAAACACCTGACTAAGCTATATTTTAACACCATAATAACTAACATTTCAATGAATAATGATCCATGAATTTACAGGTAACTACATAATTATAATTAGTCTCCTGACCTATCAATGGTTTGGGTAATGTCACCAACTTACTACTTTCTATTAATTCACTCCTTAACACAGTTCCACTCATAACTATTTTCCAAAAACTTGCGTTAATTTGCATCATATTTTAGTTACCAAATAATATCGATACCCAAACCTTAACGAAATGGTGGGAAGACCTAAGTGCCTTTGCATTTCTGTGTAATAGTTACAAACAATAATGAACTCACCGATCCTCCTTCAACGCCTTACAAACCTTACAAGCGCGTGAATTGTAGACCACTTCTGAACTAATAGAAATAAAACACATCCAGCTAATCAATCTTCTCTTTTAATTAGGTGGAGTCCACTCACAAAAATCACCATCAAGAATCTCTTCTATCTTACATTACTTTTTTGAAAAATGTGACTCTCTATTGAAAACTGTCAAACGGTGTCACAGATCAAAACAGAACCAGAACTACCGATTGACATCCTTTTTATTAAAATATTATTTGAGATTCTTAACAGGTATGTATAAATTGGCTATTTAGTTCATTTATCATCCGAGACGACGCGTTATCTTTACTGCTGATGTAAGTAGATGTTACCAACATCTCGATTTCTAAACGGGTCGATTCCGACTCCGGTGATCATTTAATCAACAAAAGTCGACATTCACGTTCGGTAGCGCTTTGTAATTGTTGGTATTTAATCGCCATTTTCTACGTCGGTGACGAATACCACCGCGCCGTCCTCGTTTCCATCGGCCCACGGTAAACCGGACTTTACCACTCTATTCCGAAAGTCGATTACTGTTAACAAAATGCAACGACACCACTCCAATGATTCATTGTAGAAATAATAAAATTTTCTTACGTGCTCCACGGCATACACAGTGAAAGATACTAAAATTTTGGTTTCCGAACGTTGCGCGCCATTGCGAAATGTTGAAAAGGCGGGATACCTATTTGTCTAGGTCTAATGTCAATTGTTTTTTTTTTTTGGCGCTTTTCATTACATCGTAAACTGGAAAGTTGCGAATAAATATTTTGCGTAGTAATTGTGGATGTATACGGAGTGTTATCGATTTGTATACGTTTTCCGCTATAAATAAGTGCGAGTTTGTGTCATCGCCTTCGCCGCGGGGACCGGTTTCGTCTAAACCTGTGTGTGTGCCGCGAGCGGTTCGGAATTTTCTAAGTGGTATCGAGTGCACGAACCTTGTAGATTTCGATATTTAGTTGCGTAATATACCTTTATATGTTTGTTAGCTTGGATAAATGGCTAAATGTGAATGCACGGTGCATTGACAGAGTTTGAATCCTTTATTTAGCTCGTCCCAACCCACGCATCTGTGATGACGTCATCCCGGGAAAATGGTCGATAAATAGGTTTTGTTGTGTTGAAGTACGTTGCTTTGATACTACAAAGCATAATATTGTGTCTGACCACTCATGTTACGTAACACTGGTAAGAGATAATCAACTTCACGTTGTGGCATACCAATAAGACGAAACTATATCTACCTACTTTAAACCACTCATGTTACCCGAAGGGAAACCAACGGGGACCCTATTACTAAGCCTCCACTATCCGTAAGTCTGTCTGTCTGTCAGCGGGCTGTATCTCATGATCTGTAATAGGTAGACAGTTGAAATTTTCAGAGAATATGTACCTATTTCTGTCACCGTTATAACAATTAATAAAAAAAAATTAAATGGTGTTCCACTACTATAAACATGTTTTTTTTCGGCGTTTTTTTGGTACGTGCAAGTCCGACTCGTATTTGACCAGTTATTGACTACATTACATATTAGGTTACATAAAAACTTTCACATAATATAGATAAACGGTTATATCCATTCATTCAACCCATCGACAGTCCACTGCTGAATAGGTGAATCTCAGAATGAGAAAGACCTAGGTCATAATCCACCACATTGGCCAAGTGTGGATTGCCAGACTTCACAGACCTTTGAGAACATGAAGAACTCTGGCTGAAATCTAAAGACTGTACTCACTCGGCTCAGATTCAAGACAGTGTTAAAACGAGACAGATTTATGTCAGAGCATATTTGTGTCTCGTTTTAACCTCAATCTTAAGTCTGAGCTGAATCAGAGCAAGCTCTATAGATCTCAGCATCAGGCATGCAGGTTTCCTCACAACTTTTCCTTCGCAGTTTAAGCAAGTGATATTTACTTAGTTAAAGTTTACATAACTCCTAGAAGTTAGAGGTGAGCAAAAGTTGTCAGATCATAATTCACACATTTCGTATTATATTTTAGTGTAATCTAAATATATAAATGGCAAAGGTGACTGACTGACTGACTGACTGATCTATCACCGCACAGCTCTAACCACTGGACCGATCGAGCTGAAATTTGGTATACAGGTAGCTGTTAGGACGAAGACATCCACCAAGAAAGGATTTTGGAAAATTTCAACCCCAAGAGGGTTAAATAGGGGGTTAAAAAATTGAACCTAATGTGAGCGAAGCCGTGGGTTAAAGCTAGTTGACAATAATCACGAAATGGTCCCAAGTGTTAAAATAATTTTTAACTTCACTTAAAACTTCATTAAGTTAATAATATCACTTATTACTTACACTTGAAGTTAGCAAAAGGTTTGATATTTCTTCATAACTTCAGTTACCTTTTGCTCTTAATTGTGATCGGGAAGGGACATTTTTTTTTAAATAAAAAAAATTTGTCAAAGACAAAGCAGATGACATTTTTCCTGTAGATTTAAGATTTCAGTAAATTCCATGAACCTAATTTCCTGGTTTAAATTAGTCTGCCTGCCTGTGAAAGTAATATCAAAATCGATCCTGCCATCCCAAAGATTAACCTGGGCAGGACAAAGTATTATAAGTTGTAACACTTGAAATCATAAAGTTCTTATTGCCTGCTCTTAGCAAATCTGTTTTCTCAACTGATGGTAGTCTTGACATTATAAGAACTACAGGTTGGCATACACAGAATAAATAATTTTAAATTCACAAACGTTCAGTTATAATTTTTATTTTTTAGTTAGTAATTATAATTTACTCATATTTTGTCAAACAACCTATGCCATGTTTGTTTCAGAATATTAGCAAAGCTGAACTTGACTTATATTTTCCTTTTACCTCCCCAAAATGAAAAATGATACTGCATATTTTTTTATTTTATTTGATGACAAGATAGCCCTTGACTGCGATCTCACCTCATGGTAAGTGACGATGCAGTCTAAGATGGTAGCGGGCTAACTTGGAAAGGGTGTAGCAGTGTAAATTCAACCCATACCCCTAATCGGTTTCTACATGCCATCATGCCGGAACGCTAAATCGCTTGGCGGCACGTCTTTGACGGTAGGGTGGTAACTAGCCACGGCCAAAGTCTCCCGCCAGACCAGACCAGAGACAATTTCGAAATAATAATTTAAATAATATTAAAAACTTTTAAGTACATAACAAAAAATTTTGTCAAATACCTAATTGTAATTTAGGCTTATTATGTTAAATGATTAACTATAAGTGTGGTGTGATGTGATGTCTGATGATGCCTGTTTGCTGGTTCCAGGTGGGAGTGTGATGGGCGGTTGAAGCAGCCATGATGAAACGCTCCGGACCTCGTTTGGGGCCCGACGAGCAATCGCCGATGGCCCCCAACCCCGCTCAGGTGATTGACTGTTTATTAAGTTCAAAATTCAAAATTAATTTATTTCATGTAGGCTAACTTGTAGCTCTTATGACACTTCATAAACTACCACGCTAAGCAATAGCTTATATGCAATAGCATAGCTTCAATCGCAGGCCAGCGTGGAGACCGAATCCAGAAATTCCGTAACGAAAATAACCTGACACGGGACTCCTCTCACCGCTAGATGGCGTTGATAAAAAATGCTATGCAATAGCTTTAACGCGGCAGTTCCCGAGTGCCACACGTCTTTTTTTTATTTATTTATGCTTTAGATTTGTAAGTCTGATCTAGTTCTTTGTGTGTGGTCCCCTACGGGTAAAAGCCTCCTCCATCTTTTGCCATTTTTGCCTGTCTTACTACCTATTTATTTTCTGTCAAAAAACTGTTTTTCACCCCTGACGCAAAAACCACAGAGTGTTATAAGTTTCACGTGTCTTTGTGTGTGTGTGGCATCGTAGCAGCTGAACGGATAAACCGATTTTGATTTTATTTTTTTTGTTTTAAAGGTGAATTAGTCGGGAGTGTTCTTAGTTTGATGAAAATCGGTACAAGATGGCCGCCGCCACAAAATGGCGGATTACATATTTTTCACAACTCAATATGGGTATCAATTAATGAAAGGGCTCGACTAGTAGGATACTATACACTATGATCTATTTCAAATCCAAGATGGCTGCCACCACAAAATGGCGAAGTACATTTTTTTTTATTTCACACGGTGTTTAAATTTTAAATTTACATTTGTTAACTATGAGATGTTGAAGTTCAATTTATTTAACGCTACTATTTTTCTAAATGCCGATTTCACGAATGTCGAGTAAGACGCTTAACCGAGGTATAAATTGAGCCTTCTAACAGTTTTTGTATTGAAAATCTGCCAAAATATCTTTAAGCTCGGAGAAGAGTTTTTTTTTTCGATGACAAGATAGTCCTTGACTGCGATCTCACCTGACGGTAAGTGACCACGCAGTCTAAGATGCTAGCGGGCTAACTTGGAAGGGGTATGGCAGGGTAAATTCAACCCATACCCTAATCTGTTTCTACACGTTGAGCCGGAACGCTAAATCGCTTGGCGGCACGTCTTTGACGGTAGGGTTGTAACTAGCCACGGCCAAAGCCTCCCACCAGACCCAGAGACAATTCAGAAATTAAAAATTCACAAATTGCCGCGGGCAAAAGATAGTTTTGTATAATTTTCAAGTTGAACTTGACTTCTGTCCCCTCCAAATAAGCGAAAAGTTCGTGCTAGGAGTGGGTACGACAATAGTACAACGGATAGGGCTCGAACCTACGACTTCTGTTTTCAGTCCGCACCTTTAACCGTTGGGCTATTGAGGCTCTATTTGTTTGGAAGCACAGAAGTTTTGTAGTTCTAATAATATTCCATACATACGTGTCGAATTGATAACCTTTTTTTTTTCTTTTTGAAGTCTGATACTAAAAGACTTCCCGTAGAGACCTTAGCGTAAGTTGAGTTTTAACGAACGCAAGTTTACGATAACCAATGTTTTGAGCCGACCGCGTCGAACGTGAAATCATTGATACATAAGAAAAGGAAGGCGTAACTTCCTCTACATTGTGCTCGGTACGTGTTGAGTCAATGCCCCCATTTTGAGAGCATGCCAAAGGATGCTATTACACGCCTAGCCTAACTTACTGCTAAGCCGTGAATTGGTGACTTTCCAATAGGCCTGGTGCACTGCGGAGCTACAAGTTTCCAAGTTTTTTCCACGACTTTGAAACTGTGGAACCAACTTTCTGTGACGGTGTTCCCACTAAATGACAACATGGGGTTATTTAAGAGGCGGACCAACAAATTCCTAAAAAGCCGGCAACGCATTGGTGGTGCCTCAGGTGCTACAAATCACTTAACATCAGGTGACCTGCTTGCTCGTTGGCTCGCTAAAAATATAAAAAAAGTACATGGCGTACCTCTTCGTAGGGCCTAAATTCAGAGAGCGCGAAGGGATAAGAGTTACGTGATAGAAAGAGAGGAAAGTCTAGGTGAATAAGGCGCTAGTTAAGTAGCGGTGTCAACCTGAATTGCACTTTATTGTTTGGTTACAAGAGTCGCTATTTATTTAAATCATATTGCGGAGTGAATCTTCTGTACCTTTAGGTACTATTAGGTATTCTTTGGTAGTGCGTAAGGGTAAAACATGCCAAAGATGCCTCACTGCGATACCTCGCGGTCGCGGTTTAGCTCGCTACCTCGATGTCACCTCCATGTAAAACAAATGTATGCAAACAGACGAGCACGAACATGTCGAAGATACCTCGCTGTACCGCGATGTATCACAGTGAGGTAGGTATCCTTGGGCATGTTCGTGAGTATCTGTTTGCATACATTTGTTTTACATGGAGGTGACATCGAGGTAGCGAGCTAAACCGCGACCACGAGGTATCGCAGTGAGGCATCTTAAGCATGTTTTTACCCTTACCCGTTCTCCTTTACACAGAAGCCACAAGCCATGGATTTTGCGTAGTGCGTAAGGTCCCTGGCTATTTTGCCACCTATCTGTACAACTGTCGATAACCCGTTGTTTACAAAGCGTGCTATCTCAATAATTGCATATGTAATTTATCGACGTACTTACATATAGGTACGTATTTACTCTTCATTATCAAGTAACGTATGTATACTAGTTAAATATAATGACTAGCTTTTGCCCGCGGCTTCGCTGACGGTAAGTTCGGTTGTTTTAACCCCTATTTTACCCCCTCAGGGGTTGAATTCTCAAAAGTCCTTAGCTGATGCCTACGTCATAATAGCTATTTGTGTGCGTAATTTCAGCCCGTTCCATCCAGTGCTTTGAGCTGTGCGTTGATAGATCAGCCAGTCAGTCAGTCTGTCAATCAGTCAGTCATTAGTCAGTTACCTTTTATATATTTATAAGAAGACTATATATTTTTAACCGACTTCCAAAACTGGAAGAGGTTCTCAATTCGTCGGAATCTTTTTTTTTATGTACGTTCCCCGATTACTCGAAGACGCCTGGACCGATTTGGAAAATTCTTTTTTGTTTGAAAGGGTATACTTCCCAGGAGGTTTTGGTCAGGATTTGATGATGGGATCCTGGGGAAATCTAGGGAACTCTTCAAATTTTATAGGCACAATTTACGAGTATAATTATACTTTGTAATGGCGTTGGAAGTGTGTTTTGTAAAAAGAATTTTTACGTTTACTTATATTACGATTAGGTAAGTTTTATTTAATTTTGGTAAAGATTGACTGTGATCTCACCTGAAAGTAAGTGACGATGCAGTCTATAGCGGACGGGATAGTAGCGGGCTAACTTGGAAGGGGTATGGCACTGTACATTCAACCCAAAAATATAAAAATTTACAAGACAACATAATATATTAGAAGAAGTAGACATAGGTGAAGCTTATCTCTAAAAAAAAAGAAATTTCTTCCAGCTTCCCTTGAAAGTGAGTAAGGTGAAATTATAAAGTGGTATAGGTCAAAAATGTACATCACTACATATACTGTAATACCTACTATATAAATATAAATAAGTAATAAACTACATAAACACGAAGATATTACAGCGATTTTAAGAATATAATATAGAGATTTTACGAATTTTTTTTTAAATTAACGCGGACGAAGTCGCCGGTAAAAGCTAGTAAGTACATATAACGCCAACATGTTTATTTACATTTTTTCGATTTAACCATACAACCAAGGACGTAGCTATAAGAGTGTGTACGGAAAAGCGTGATATATTTTGAACCGCGTGGCGCGCCTATAAATAGCGCGAAGTTGAATCACTATTGGCACAGCGCGCCGTGTTTTTGAAAGCACCTGTAAACTTTATTTGGTACATCAAAGGTGTGGTTTATTAGTTACTGCCCATATATTATGTCGCGAATGTTAATTGTCTCCTTTAATGTTAATAGAACAATGCGATAGTTCTATATTATAAAGGGGCAGGCATCGAACGAACGAGTGCGTACATTAAAAATATGAATATGCGTAGATAAGAGTTACGCGATAGAAAGAGAGGCAATTTGTAGGTGAACGTAAGTTAGCTCTGTACGGCCTGAATTACACTTTGTTGTGTGATATTAGTACTGAGAATTTCTTGGCAGTCCCGTTGGTTACCCTTTGGATACGGAACCTCAAAAATTATCTTTTCATCATACCTATTCGAAAAACGAATATTGGCTTCAGAGGATAGCGGGAGCAAAATTTAATTTTTAGTCCCATGGGAGTTTTCATTTCTCTCTTCTGATTGGTTCGTGCTTTAGTATGTGTTTATTACTTCTGCGATCGTTGCAGAAATTCAAAAAACTCGAAATTCAAAAATGTTTGAGCAGCTGTTGTCTTCGATAAGTCACGTGATCATAGAAGATTGATACTCCTAGCTTTTTCTCATAGGTAATGATGAAAAATAGTGTGTGTCACTCGGGGCCAATTTTTTTGTTCTCGGACGGCGTATATTGAATTCCTCGCTACGCTCAGGATTCTACTTTAGAATCCTTCACTTCGCTCTGAATTCAAAATAGCGCCCTCGGGGAACAAAAATTTTCTTTGGCCCCATATAACACAAACTAGCTTTAACCCGCGGCTTCGCTCACGTTAGGTTCGATTTTTTAACCCCCTATTTAACCCTCTTGGGGTTGAAATTTTCCAAAATCCTTTCTTAGCGGATGTCTACGTCCTAATACCTACCTGTATACCAAATTTCAGCTCGATCGGTCCAGTGGTTAGAGCTGTGCGTTGATAGATCAGTCAGTCAGTCAGTCACCTTTGCCTTTTATATATTTAGAAGATAACTATTTTCGCCCATCCATTCAAATCTAGATTGAAGCTAGATATACATAAGCGGTAAGTTGGTAAATGGCAAGTATTGTCTGACTCACTCTAAACTGGTTTCCCACCGTCCATACAAGCTTGTCTCAACTTGTCTGTAGAGACGACCGCCCGGTCCCCCTCTACTGTGTAGCCTCAATTCCGTTGACAACAAAGCGATGAACGATTTATAAACGCGCCTGATGTAATCCTGTTATCCTACTAGCTTTTGCCCCCGCGACTTCGTCCGCGTGGAATTAGGTATTGGGGTGGAATTTTCAAAAACTGTGACACACGTACTTCTTTATTTTTAGCTGAAATCTCAAATACCAACTTTGATGGAAACAGGTTGAAAAATGACGGAGTTTCATATAAACTTCCATCCCCTATTTAAACCCCTTAGGGGTGGAATTTCCAATAATCCTTTCTTAGTGTGCGCCTACGTCATAAAAGGAACCAACTGTAAAAATTTCAAGTTTCTAACTTCAGTAGTTTAGGCTGTGCGTTGATATCTCAGTCAGTCAGGACTTTGAATTTTATATAGGTATATAGATTAATCTTTTTTTTTAAAGAATATTAAGCCAAGATGAACTTGACTAATATTCTCCTCTCCCCTCCAAATAAGCAGAAAGCTTGTGCTGGGAGTGGGTACGACAATAGTGCAACGGGTGAGGATCGAACCTGCGACCTTTCAGTTTTCAGTACATACCTTTAACCGTTGGGCTATTGAGTTAATGTTATAAATGCGAAAGTTTGGATGTTTGTTTGTTACTCAATCACGCAGCAATGACTAAACTGATTTGCCTGAAATTTGGCACAGAGATAGATTATAGACTGGAATAGCACATAGGCTTTTTATCCTGCAAAATAAAGAGAGTTCCCGCGGGAATCCAAAAAACCTCAATCCACGCGAGCATCATCATAAATGTAGTAAACTACAACCTTAGGATTTTTTTTTTAATCCGAAATAGGCTTGCGCTTGACGACAATCAATACAGGACTGATGATAGGATAGCATCTAGGTTGGAGCGCGCTTGCCTAGAAAATGCCTCTTCACTCTTGCCTTGAAGGTACCCAAATTATAAGTGGCAGGAAACACGGATGCTGGAAGAGTGTACCACACCTTAGCGGTTCTTATCAGAAACGTTGAATTAAAGCGAGTAGGTTGGATTTCTACCACATAAGGACTAAATTGAGACACTTTTCAAAAAAGAGTAAAATACCCTATTATGGGATTTGAACCCGCGTCCCCTTATCCCGTCGCTCGCTTCCATAAGCGTGTTGGCTGCGTACAAGGGGACAGAGCGACTGAGCGTTGGAAGCGTCGCTGCGTCTCCGCGACCTGCGGCGTGCCGAAAACGTTCATACATTTGTTAAGGCACAAAATAAACATGTACACCAAAAACTAGCTGTTGCCCGCGACTTCGTCCGCGTCAATATCTGTTATTATAATCGCGATTAGAAGTTTTTAAAAGAATATATTTTAAATATGGATAATTTTCCCCGTTTTTGCAACATTTTTCACTGATGCTTCGCTCCTATTGATCGCAGCGTGGTGTGATAAAGCCTAAAGCTTTCCTCGATAAATGGACTATCCAACACAAAAAGGATTTTTCAATGCCAACCAGTAGTTCCTGAGATTAGCGCGTTCAAACAAACTCTTCTTAAATATATATATTATATATTCTTATATAGTATAATAAACTTCAGCTTTATAATATTAGTATAGATTTACGAATTTCCCTTGCCGGGAAATAAACCCGCAGTCTCTTTGCACCACTACACCAAAAGTCGTTATTACACACACGGCTTCGCTCACGTTAAGTTCAATTTTCAAACCTCTATTTGGTTGAATTTTCAAAAATCCTTTCTTAGCGGATACCCAGGATTGCAAATCTCGCGAGATTGGGGCTCAAGCGAGATCTCGCGAGATTGTAAATAACAATACCGCGAGATCTCGCCAATTTCGAGATCTCGCGAGATTGGCAGTTTTGTTTGTTTTTTTTTTTTGCAAATAATCACAATATTTGAATAAATTAGAAAAAAAAATAATAAAAATTATAAGTATTATAAGATAACGTTTATTTTCATTTTTTCAATAGACTTTTATGAATCAAATTGTCTATAATTTTTTAATAAACTTCTAAGTAGTAAACTTTGACGTACGTTTCAATCAAATCACTGTGGAAGCACTGCAGTATACATAGCACAGTTTGGTTACTTATTGTAAAAAAATTTATTTTTTATTTTTTGAAAAGCAACTGCTGAGTTTCTTGCCGGTTCTTCTTAGCAGAATCTGCATTCCGAACCGGTGGTAGATTTATAAGAGCTACAAGTTGGCCTACATGAAATAAATAAATTTTGAATTTGAAATAACAAATGAAAAAAACAACCAGTCTTCTCTTCTAATATCAAAGCAAATCTTTTAGTAATTTAAAAATTAATTCGCGCACCGAATGAAATCAACAGGTCGCAACTCCGTCAGTGTCAGTCCGCGCTTCGAATAAGACTTTTTTATGCTCGAGTGCAATCTCGTTAATCTCGCGAGATCTCGCCCTTTTTTCGGCCGAGATCAATCTCGCTAAAAAAGGCCGAGATCTCGCGAAAACGAGATCTCGCGAGATCGAGATTGCATTCCCTAGCGGATACCTATGTCATAACAGTTATCTGTATCTCTCAGCCCGATCCGTCCAGCGGTTTGAGTTGTGCGTTGATGGATCAGTCAGTCAGTCAGTCACCTTTTCCTTTTATATCAAAAAGCCCTTTATTTCATGTATGCCAACTTGTGGTTTGTATAAAAATTCAAGATTTCAATTCAATGTGAATTCAGGCGGTCAGGGACTGACGAAAAAAAAAACTTGGCAGAATTTAATTTGAATGTATTTCTGTTTGTCGTAGATCCAGCAGCCAGGGTCGAGCAACATGCACACTCTAGCCCAACAGTCGACACAGCCACAGATGTTAGGTAAGCAGAGATACCATACTCAAAGTCTACCTTAGGCCCATATTACACTATACTGTTTATAGGATCCTATTTCGTACCATAGATTAATTATCATCTCATATATTCTATAGAGATCATCATATTATATTTCTAGAATGATAATCTACGAATAAATAATAAGTAAGGAAGTATAATTCAGAACAAAATCCACTCAAAAATTGGCCCTACTTCAAACCAAAACGACGTATGATTCAAAATACGAATCATACGAATCACTTCCGAGGTTACAGGTAGACATGCTTGGTGCTTGGTTCAAATTCAGAACGAAAGCAGGGATTGGTTCGCACGCGTGCTACTATGTTTGATATGACAGCTGAGTCATTGGGCGATGTTATGAAAATTTGACGTTTAAGAAAAATGACCAACTGTTGACGTGCTATTTTTGTTTTTAATTCCCGCCTCTAACGGCTTTATTTTAATCTCCACCCACTTCGGCGCAATTTTTGTTGGGGTCATTTTTTTAACGCACTTAGACTTCTTTACTTATTATTTATTCGTAGACTAGCTGTGCCCGCGACTTCGTTTGCGGTCATTTTTTTAACGCACTTAGACTTCTTTACTTATTATTTATTCGTAGACTAGCTGTGCCCGCGACTTCGTTTGCGGTCATTTTTTTAACGCACTTAGACTTCTTTACTTATTATTTATTCGTAGACTAGCTGTGCCCGTGACTTCGTTCGCGTGGAATAGTGACTTTTCGGGCAGCATATTTTGAATTACATATACCGTCGACGCTCAGGCGCGAGGCGTGTAGTACGTACTCTGTACGTTAAAAATGTTCGCCGTGATTCTTTAAATTGACATAACTTTTTTATTTATGAACCGATTGACATGAAATAAACACTAAATGTTAAGTGAAGCTTACTACAATATATTAGTGAAAACCGTATCTAAATCGAATAAGCCGTTTCTGATATTAGCGTGCACAAACACACAGACAAACAGACAAACAGACAAAAAAAAATTAATTACAATTTCGGGTTCGGCATCGATATAATAACAACCCCTGCTACTTTTTTTTATATATTTCCATTGTACAGACACCACTTTTCTACAATTTTATTATATGTATAGATGATAATCTATGGTACGAAATGGGAATGGAAATGAATGAATAAATAGTATAGTGTAAAGGGCCTTGGAAGATGTACAAAGAAAATAATGTTATATGTAAAAGACTTGTGATGAAACCCATGCGATGTGCTTATGACAGATTGTCTGTGGTGATAAACGCATGCTGCCTTCCTTCTGATGTATTTTAATAATTATTTTGTATTCAATTCAAAATACTTGTGTCTAGGAATTTGTCTTTTTTTTAAGCTATTGCATAGCTTCTATCGCGGGCCTTGAGCGTGGAGACCAAATCCGGAAATTCCGTAACGAAAATAACCTGACACGGGACTACTCTCACCGCTAGATGGCGTTGATAAAAAATGCTATGCAATAGCTTTACCGCGGCAGTCCCCGAGTGCCACACGTCTTTTTTAATATTGTTAGAAGTCACCATTTGTGTTTTTTGATATGATTGTACTTTTTAAATTAATTTTATAGTCTTAGTTCTCTGTAAGTGAGCAAATTGTTCTTTGAGAATAGATTCTTTAAACCTAAACCTAAAACGCATATAAAAGAAGATAGTGGACAAGGAATCACTTACCTTTTAATATAGCTAAGGAAAATACATTTTATATAATTGTTGTTTTAGATATGTATCCGTTTATGGTATAGTATTTGTTTATGTAATAAATGACTTAATTGTTTATCATTATTTGTGTTCCATTTCTCTCATTTTATACATAGTGAAGGGAATAAATTTAACCCAATCATTATTGTGGCAGGAGCGACAACGATGATGTCTGTCGGTGGTGGCTTCGGTCGCGGCCCGGCGCGTGCCGGCACGCCCGCCGTTATCAACTATTTGAAGAGCAACGCGGTACCCTACGCACCCAAACAGCCACCCAACGTACCGCCAAGGCTGAAGGTATGTGTTTAACTTTAACAAAAAAAAAACGTGCTTGCTTCGCTCGCCATATTTTTTTTTACTTTAACATTTTGGAATACATACAGGGTGATTTTTTAGATAGTGCACAAATTTCCATTAATAGTATTGTACCTTTTTTGAATTTTTTTTTACCATATCTGACCATAAAATAAGCAAACCATGGTCGTACTATTCGACGAAATTAAAATACGCGCTCAGAGGTCAAAGGCCGCCGCGCGCGCCTAATGTATCAACAGCTGATAGATTACGTTTGTAGGGTGACCCTAACCATCTTTTCCATAATAAGGAATTTTTTATCTTGTATCTTGGAAGGAACTATCCTCTGCGACACAGGTTTTCCTAGCACAGAGTATAGGGACTAATAGAAATTGTAAAATATTATATGTCAATAAATAATTTCTTATTCTTATTAGCTAACTCCCATTTATGCCGGATCATCAGTCCCCCAGTCTCCGGACCTGGCCGATGTTTTTGAATTTTAAGAACCAAATGTCATTGTTACAGCTCGTTAGCCAGCCCCCACTACCCATGCCGGGTCGTCAGTCCCCTGGCCTCGCCGCGCCGCTACCGGCGCCGCCGCCAGGACAGTTCCAGCGCTTGAAGGTGGAAGACGCACTGTCTTACCTGGACCAGGTCAAATACAAGTTCAACACAATGCCACAGGTCTACAACGACTTTCTGGACATTATGAAGGAGTTCAAGAGTCAGACGTGAGTTTCATAGACGTTTCATACTGTTTCTACATTAAAAATATCAGTCCCTTGTCTGTTTCATTTCAAACTTTTGTCAAATTAGATACGTCAGTCTTCTGGTCTGGCAGGATATTGAGATCATTGTAATGTATGTCTATCCTGTAGAGTGTAGATATTTAAGATGTTCAGGTCATTCATAACTAGCAGTAGCGTCTTTTGGTCATTTAACATCTGAACGTAGTTTGACAGCTCAATATAATAATCTGACAGTGTTTTGAGCCATACCTCAGTTGAAAAGTCAACCTAACCTAACATCTTAAGTCATCTTCAACATCTCAAAGTAGACTTTAAGCTTAGATTTGTGAATACCCTGGTCTTGCAGAGGTGTTTCGAATCGTATTCGTCAGCTGTAAAATTTGCTGAAATCTATAGACTGCACTCTCACTCAGCTCAGACTCAAGACTGAATTAAAATGAGACAGATTTATGTCAGAGCATATTTGTGTCTCGTTTTAACTCTATCTTAAGTCCGAGCTGAGTCAGAGCATGATCTATAGATCTCAGCATCAGTCCCTGGCCGCCTTAATTCAAAATTTAAAAAGTCTTCATACTAGCTGATACCCGCGACTTCGAACGCGTGGATTGAGGGTTTTTGGATTCCCCCGAGAACTCTCTTATTTTTCGGGATAAAAAGTAGCCTATGTGCTATTCCAGTCTATAATCTATCTATGTACCAAATTTCGGCCTAATCGGTTCAATCGTTGCGACGTGATTGAGTAACAAACATCCAAACTTTCGCATTTATAATATTAAATAATAATAGGATAAGCCATCTTGTTCCTCTTATGACAAGTCAAGTGCGCTTGTTTTATAAATAGATAGATTATTTATTCACCAAAATGCAGGTACAGGTGAATATTATACAGTGAAATATGAAACAAAATGTCGGTATTAAAAGTTAATAATTTTAAATGATGATATTAATTACCGTTTGACAACACCAATGAAAAGTGTAAAATGGCTGCTTTTTTAAAGTACTGAACTAGACCGTTGCCATCGCAAGCAGCAGACAGCAACGCATAACCCCTCATTGAACAACAGTGTGGGTTACAGGATCGACACGCCGGGGGTCATCACGCGGGTGTCGAACCTGTTCAAGGGCCACCCGGAGCTGATTGTCGGCTTCAACACCTTTCTGCCGCCGGGGTACAAGATTGAAGTGCAGAGCAACGGACAGGTAATTTGGTATTTGACTATGTCAAAATGTAGATATTAATTACAATCGAAAACAACTTGTAACTTTTTTTTTTTTAATATGAATAGCGGGCAAACGAGCGGTAATCACTTTACACCTGATGTAAAGTGCTTACCGCTGCCCACTTGTAGTACCAGAGGCACCACCAATGCGTTGCCGGCTTTTCAGGAACTTATTGGTTCGCCCCTTGAATAACCCCATATTGTAATTAAATGGGAACACTGTCGAAGGGAGATGATTCCACCATTTGGTAGTACGTGGAAAAAAATATCTGGAGCAACGGATGGTCGAAGTGCTCCAGGCACCCAGGTGGTGAGGGTGAAATTGTGTTCGGTGACGTGCGGTGCAGTTGTAGAAGTTAGAATTTCAAAAGTTAGATATTAATTACAATCGAAAACATAACTTGTAACAAGTGTAAATTTAAAATACTTCCGACGTGTGGAATTAAAAAAATATGTAATTCGCCATTTTGTAGTGGTGGCCATCTTGGATTTGAAATTTATCCCAATCAAGGCATTTCATTTGATGATGGACATACATACTGGAGAACACATATTGGAGAGTGCTTCAAGATACTTTTTTTGTGTCTTTTCTCATCATAAACTTGTTGCACACAGGTGTCGGTGTCCATGCCATCGCCCACGGGCACGGGCGGGATGGGCGGCATGGGCGGCGGCGTGGGCGGGGCGGGCGTCATGATGGGCGTGCACCACCCCCCGCCGCAGTCGCAGCTGGTGCATCTTCTGCCGGTGCCGCCGTGAGTTCATACCTTTATGTAGTTAACAAGGGGAAGTTCCAAGTAATGCTAATTCTATTGGCCATCAAGAAGTTTGACGAGTTTTATTTTTATGCCGCCAGCTAGAATAGGCGGGAGAAATTATATCCCCGGGAAAAGGATAAAATGTTTCTACCCTCGCTTAGTTTTATCCACCCGTCGAGCATGGGCACAGCGGTGGAAATAACACTCAGTGGATATACTTATAGGAATATACATCGCCTTCTCCTCTGTCGTCATGCTTTAGCATAGGGAAAAGATAATTTTATCCCCTGTCAGTGGATAAAATAGGGGGATAAAATTTTTATCTCCTGCCCATGCTAGCTGTACAGGAATAGAACCCGAGACCTTCCAGTTATAAGACAACAGTGCTCACCACTCCGCCAGGGAGGTCACATTGACGTTTAAATAGAAGTATTGATTTTTGGAGGAAGAAGAATTAAACAAAATAATATAATATTTTTCGTACAACATGATGAAATTAATTACCGATTGACCTATCAGTGATAAAAACTTGCGGCTGCTCTATAAGAGTTCTGACACACTAGTGTCACTAGCCATATCACCTGTTCTTCCCTCTATTCCTATCTAACAGCGCCACTCCCCGCAGGTCCGTCAGCACGGCGATAGTTCACAACCTGTCGGTGAACGCGGCGCCCGCCAACACGCTGCACCACATATCGCAGGCGCACCAGCAGATAGAGGCAGCCGCTATACACCACCCGCCAGGTAACTTGTCACTCGCTCGCTCTCTCTCCTCCCTCTCTCTTTCTCCCTTTCTCTCCCCTCTCCATCTCTTCCCCTCTCTCTCCATCTCTTCTCCCCCTCTCTCCATCTCTTCCCCCCTCTCTCCATCTCTTCCCCCCTCTCTCCATCTCTTCCCCTCTTTCTCACCCTCTCCGTCCCTCTCCCTCTTTCTCCCTCACCCTCTGAAAGCAGAAGATTGCTGAAAAGCAGAGATGGAGACATCTCTCCTCTCCCTTTCCCCCCCACGTCTCCAGTCCATTTCTCCCGTCTCATTCTCTCTAGTCTCTCCCTCACTCCCCTTACTTCTTCCCTCTCACTCCGTCTCAGGCTGAAATCTATAGACCCCTCTCTCACTCCGCTCAGACTCAAGACTGTGTTAAAACGAGACCGATTTATGTCTGATCATATTTGTGTCTCGTTTTGTTCTCCGTAATGAGTCTAAGCGGAGTGCGGTATATAAATTTCAGCTTTAATCTCCATGTCTCCTGTCTCTCTCCATCACTCCTTTCTCTATCGAAAAAATGTCAGATTGACAAGAAACGAAAGACCCCCCCGTCTTTGTAAGGAGGATATTAGTCAACTTATTTTTTTTAAAGTGTTTAATACCACTAAAATGTTATACATTTTGTTCATAAATATAGGGAAGACACTGTCTCCTGTAACACAGTTTTTACTTCCACAGGAGACAGGGCTTCACATTATGTTATTATGTACGTTTATTGATAAATAAATAAAGATTAGATTTATTATTTTAATACAGGGAGCGTACCCAGTACGGGCGGGGCTCACACGGCGGCGGCGGGACAACCCGTTGAGTTCAACCACGCCATCGAATACGTCAACAAGATTAAGGTAATTATAGCAACATACTTTATTCGATGTTAAGAAAGTCCTTGACTGCCATCTCACCTGATGGTAAGTGATGATGCAGTCTAAAATGGTAACGGGCTCACTACGGAAACAAATACGAGTATTTTATTTTTTACTAGCTTTAACCCGCGGCTTCGCTCACGTTAGGTTCGATTTTTTAACCCTCTATTTAACCCTCTTGGGGTTGAAATTTTCCAAAATCCTTTCTTAGCGGATGTCTACATCCTAACAGCTACCTGTATGCCAAATTTCAGCTCGATCGGTCCAGTGGTTAGAGCTGTGCGTTGATAGATCAGTCAGTCAGTCAGTCGGTCACCTTTGCCTTTTATATATTTAGATTTATTGATTAGGATGTACGCCAACAGCGAGTACAGAAAACTACGCTAACTTAAAAAGCTATTACTAAGCGTACAGTATGTCTTTTAGTTAATTTATTAAACATCCGGCTCGAAGGACCATTTTTTATGTTGTGTAAATTGGAAAAAAAAATTCTTTATTCAATGACAAGATAGCCCTTGATTGCGACCTCTCCTGATGGTGAGTGACGATGCAGTCGAAGACGGTAGCGGGCTAACTTAGAAGGGGTATGGCAGTGTACATTCAACCCATACCACCTAAACTGTTTCTACACGTCATCGTGCCGGAACGCGTAATCGCTTGGCGACACGTCTTTGACGGTAGGGTGGTAACAAGCCACGACCAAAGCCTCCCACCAGACCAGACCGTTCAAAAATTATAAATTCTCAAATTCGCCCGCCGCGAATCGAACTCGAGACCTCCCAGTTATAAGACCACAGCGCTCACCACTGCGCCAGGGAGGTCGTCAAAAATGTAATCGCTTGTATTTTCGTGCAATAGTCCCGCTTCTCCCGCCAACCGGACAAGTACAAGCGGTTCCTGGAGATCCTGCACGCCTACCAGCGCGGCCACCGCGACGTGAAGGAGCCCCAGGCGAAGCAGCAGACCGAACAGGAGGTCTACTCGCAGGTGAGTCGTCACACGCGCGCGGGACTCTTATATCGATGTCCTCCCAGCAGAATCCGGCCTCGGCAGCACGGAAGATATTATAGTGCACAAAGTCGTCCACAAACAGGAAATCCGACACGAACGGAGAGAGATCCAGTGGACGCAGGACCGACGGCTTTGCGTGCTCTCCGAGGCACGGGGGTGACACAAACTCCGGGCTAGTGCTTTGAATTTCTTGACAGAAAACCCCAATACATTTTTTACATGACAAAAAATGTCGATGAAAATCGAACCCGGAACCAGTTTCGTGACTCGCTGAACTATTGGTGACTTTGCTTCTACAGATCTCTGAATTCGGGGGGTTTCTGGGAGAGCCTGTTAGACTCTTCAGGTCCCTGACTATACCCATGCAATTGTTGATCTGTTGCTACATGATTGAAGGATAATATAATATAATAATAATAATAATATTTATTTCAGATATAGATAAGCAAATAAAACATTCGACTGAATAATATTCGTAACAATAGCATTTACATAATATTATATTAGCAGAAAGAAATACACCGGTGTCATAGTTTTTAAGTTTCAGCTACCAAAGAACTCATTCTTTTTAACCGACTTCCAAAAAAGGAGGTTCTCAATTCGTCGGATTTTTTTATGTATGTTCCCCGATTACTCGAAGACGCCTGAACTGATTTGGGAAATTCTTCTTTTTCTTAGAAAGGGTATACTTCCCAGGTGGTCCCATTTTCATCAGGTCACGATCGGATAATGGGATCCTGGAGAAATCGAGGGAACTCTTCAAATTTTATAGATACAATTGATATACGTTCGAAGTCGGTTTTGTAAAAAAAATTTACGTTTATATTATGGAGAATAAACTAGATTTATAAAAATTCCGAGGCCGGCGGGATTCGAACCCACATCTCTCTGGGAATCGCGCCCGATCGTGTTAACTGTTACACTACGGCCAAATTCGAACCATACCTTTGACCTCTTCATATTTTGATAGGTGGCGAAATTGTTCGAGAATCAGGACGACTTGTTGGCGGAATTTGGTCAGTTTCTGCCCGACGCCAAGGCGGTGACCAAACCTGCCCACATGCCGCATTCCCGTTCCCCGCCACCACAGGTAAGGAAAAATATTTTAAATTAATTATTTTTCAACACTTGTTGCTTAAAAACAGTGAGCAAAAGTGTATTTTGCTCACTCAGTGAGGAAAAGTATTTCAATTTAACAAAATAATTGTCATTTTATTAAATCTCTGTATACTTTAATTTTTTAGGAAATAATTTGTATCATGCTAAACTATTTAAAATAGAAACTTATTATTTTCCATTTATTCATGTTTTAAAAACATTTTTGGACATAAAAATATACGTTTGGTTAGTTACAGAGCATTTTTGAGACTTTTAATTATTTATTATACTTATTCTAAGGTTTTTTTTATTGACTAGTGTCTGAATTTTGGATCTATCACCCAAGCTTATATTTAAACTAGCTGATGCCAACATGAATTTAGTTTAAAAATTCCTTAAGTAATTGCTTAAGTCATTCTCCAGCTCCTGAATTGCACCCATGCAAGAAATTACGTCCATCGTTGCGGTGTGATTAACGGACAAACCAACAAACAAACACACTTAGTAAAGATAACGTTTTATAAACAGCCTCGCACGGAAAGAGAGAGCGAGACGGAAAGGTTTCCGAGCGCGTCGCCGCCACACGTCCCGCTCGTGTCGCACACAGCACACGCGACGCCGGCGCCGCATCCCATACACCATCACGCACAGGTAAGTGTGTTTCTGTTTGCTGTCCACCGCTGAACCAAGGTCTCTTGCATGGACTTCCACAAGTCACGGTCTTGCGCCGCTTGTATCCAGCGGCTCCCTGCGACTCTTCTCATGATGTCGAGCCACCTAGTGGGGGTCTATCTGAAAGATTGAGTGTAAAATGCGTTTTCACTGCACTCGCTCGAAAAACGCTTCTTTTTGCTTATCCCGTGTGGAATAGTCTATTTTGTTCACTCAGAGAGGAAAAGTGTTTTTGATTTAAAACCCTGTGAATTGACACGCGATAGATGAGATGTTCGGGAACGTGGTATGCTCTTATAGTTCTTATAATTCAACATGACGTCACGTTTCAGTAGCTATGGAGCTACTTTCTTCACTTTCCATACAAAATTTCAATTCAATTCAATTCAATTTATTTGCATAAAACATGTGAGATATAGGTGTTACATTTCATTATAAATTGGAACAATGTTTTGCCTACATAATAATCGGCATGCAAATATTTAAAATTTAATCTAATACTATCTAATAATAATAATGTCATACTTAATTCAAATGTCAATATAAAGTTACAAATTATCCGCTAAAAATTCTTTAATTGAGTAGTAGCACTTTTTCAGTAAGATATCTTTGACTTTTTTTTTAAATAATATAATATTTAGATTTTTGTCCTTACGACGTTCACTGTCACAGAATTTAAATAGTTGATAATTATTTTTGACAAATATTAAGACTTCATATATATATAAGCACGGCATAGTTAATATATTAAATTTATTAAAATAGGGTTTACATGAATCTGTTGGGCTCAAATGGCATATTGCTCTCAAACATTTCTTTTGACTTTTGAAAACCTTCTCTCTGTCAGTTGAGTTGCCCCAAAATATTATTCCGTATCGGAGATTCGACGTAACGTATGCATTGTATGCTATTAACACTGCTGACTGATTGACGACTTTGGATAGCATATATAGTGCAAATGAGAATTTATTTAATTTTGAGCACAAATTCTCAATGTGGTTTTTCCAATTAAGGTTGTCATCGATATGGAGGCCTAAAAATTTGGTTTGTGCCGTTTCCGAAATTTTTTCACCTTGATAGTTTATGTCCAAAGATAATTTATTGCGTTTATTAACAAATGTCATAATTTTAGTTTTTTTAAGGTTTATAATTAAGTTATTACATGTCAACCAATCAATAATATGTCCTATTGTATTATTTATGTCCATTTCAAATAAATCATGCTTGTCGCCTGTCGTTTCGTTTTAGAAAAAGACAGATTTGCAATAAAACAGCTTATAACTTATGTATTTGTTTTTTGGCCATTTTCTTTTCCTGTTTTCACAAATTTTACTCTTACGTGATACGTTTTCGAATGTAATTAATGAATATCAAAGTCAAATACCCAGTTGCAAAAACTATAATATTTTTAAAATATATGATTTTTTTTTTTATAAAACGAATATTAGTCAAGCTTCAACTTGACTTATATTCTCCTCTCCCCTCCCAATGAGCGGAAGGGTTGTACCAGAAGTGGGTACGACAATAGTGCAACGGGTGGGCCTCGAACCTGCGACTTTTCAGTTTTCAGTCCGCACCTTTAACCGTTGGGCTATTGAGACTTCTGCCTAATTAGATAAAAAAGAATTTTCATACTCCATTAATTGACTTTCTTTATTATTTTTGAGAGAAGTGAGCGTTAAACTGCTCTTTACTCCGCCCACCGTCGCTTTGGCGACGCGGGGCCAAAGTTTGACTTTACTCCCATTGTTGAACAGCCCGTGCCGAAACACACCAGCACCAGCGTGCAACCGCCGCAGCATCACCATCTCAAGAGATCGCCCAGTTTCGGATCCGCCACGCAGATTGGTGAGTCTTATAATATACAGCGTGTTAGGAAAGTCATTGAAAATACTTAAGGGTATGTAATATGTATGACATTATCGCACATTTAGAATATGTACTCCTTTTTTTTTAAATCGAAAGCCAAAATAGTAAGTTATGGATTTGACTTGAAAAATAACCTAATTTCATACAAACATTCATCCCCTATAAAACCCTTTGGGGGTGAAATTTCAAAAAATCCTTGGTTGGGGCTTTAGACATGAAAGGAACCAATGTACCAAGGCTATGTAAAAAGGACTCTTTCACTAAGTGTCTGTTAATTATTGTTAATTGTTAGTTAAGTTTGGCTGTTTACACTTTTTTTTTTTCGTTTTTCTTGTTTTTTTTTTTTTTCAAAATTGTAATTAGGTGCATTAGGTTTTAACTTTGTGTATAAGAGCGCCAGCTCGCCATCAAACTGGCTGTCCAGGGGCCCAAGTCTGCTATTGCAATTGTAGTTACATTACAGTTACATTGCCTGTCAATGACATCCCAATTGCTACTTTTAGCAATTTGACTTGGGGCCCAGGGGTTCAATTGTCTATCAATGACATGACAATTGCTAAAAATAACAATTGTCATGTCATTGATAGACAATTGAACTACAATTGCAATAGCAGACTTGGGCCCCAGTTTGGCGACATATTAATCTTAAGCTTATTTGTGCATCTAAATGTAACAATAAATAAAAAAATGGACCAATGGAGTTAGAAATTTAAAATTTTTAAAAGGTTTAGGCTGTGCGTTAAAAGATAAGTCAGTCGGGACAAGTATTTTTATAAGTATAGATACCCCCCCTTAAGTATTTTTAAAGACTTCCTTTGTTCTCTATAATTTAAATAATTATAATATAATCAATAATGTTAATAATGTTAAGTATATATAAGAGACTAGTGATGAAACCCATGCGATGTGCATTTAACAGATTTTCAGTGTTGACACACGCATGCTGCCTTCCTTCTGATGTCTCTATGCTATAATTAAAATTGGGATATAATAAGTCGAGCCGCAGAATTGTTTTTTTAGCCACAAAACCCAGCTTCTAATTTAATAACTTAGCCACGGGAAAATGATTAAGCTTTTAATACAGGGTGTCCCTGGATAAAGTGCAACCCCGAAAGGGGGTGAAACTAGACCATAAATAATTATCGACAAAAAAAAATAGAAAAAAAATTCTAAAAAAATTATTTTACTTTTTATTAGCGAATTAAGATTTTTATTTGTTACGTAAGAAAAAAAACAATTTCTTCAAAATTAGTGGGTCGATTGCTTTGAAATAAAAAAAAAATATTATACCACGTACTTGGCGGTAAGGATTAAATAACAATTAGCACGCAAAAAAGTAGCATCATGACATAAACTTTGCTTTTTATGAAAAAGAAACCCTTTTTTATGACTATTTTTTTCAATGATCTCTAAATTTCTCAGAAAAATGCCCCCAATACCAGAAGATTTTACGATTTAAGAGTATTCTCTATCATATTACCTTTCAAATAAAAAAAAAAATCTTTGTTGTAACCCAATAAATGAGCTGGCTAAGAGTTATTAAAAATGACGTCACCTATAGCTTTTTAAGTGAGCATAGTTATGCGTACTTGCCTGATAAATAAATCTATATATATAAAAATGAATCCCTATTTCCTTGGTCATCGCATCACGCGTGAACGGCTGGACCGATTTCGCTAATTCTTCTTTTGTTGTGTTTGTTATTGTCAGGAGAAGGTTCTTATAAAAGAAAAATATAAGAAAATTGCGCGAAAAATTAGAAAATTTAAGAAAACTTAACCACCCTATTAAATTATTTCTAATGTAACCGCTTTTACAATTCAAACTTTTTTGATGTAACCTTATGGCGTTTGACATAACATTGGCAGAATGCGTGCTGCCAATTTCGTCAAAGAGTTTCAATATTCATAGTTAAGACAGGACAACGTCTGTCGGGTCCGCTAGTAAGAAATGAAATACCCGTATTCGTCCCCAGCCCCGGGAGCCCCGCCCGCCAAGAAGCTCCGCTCGGTGGGCCCGTCGCCCGCCCCCGCGCCGCCCGCGTGCTCGCTGCGCGACGTGTCGTACGCGGACGCGGCCAAGCTGGCCACGGCGCACGACTACAAGTTCTTCGACCGCGCGCGCAAGGAGCTGCGCCCGCAGCACGTGTACGACAACTTCCTCAGGTGAGCGGAGCAGGGCGTCGCCACTGGTCTTTTTTTTTTTTTTTTTTTTTCAAAAAAAAAATCCGAAGCATTTATTTATTTCATGTAGGCCAACTTGCAGCTCCTATGAAACGTCATAAATCTACCACCGGTTCGGAATGCAGATTCTGCTGAGAAGAGCCGGCAAGAAACTCAGCAGTTGCTCTTTTCAAAAAAAAAATTTTTTTTTTTTGAAAATTTCAAAAATGCACACCTACCACGACCTAACACATGTTAACATGGGTAGACACAAAGCAGACCCATTCCCGTTGGTGGCACCCGTTCACGAGCATGACGCATGATCCAGCCGTTGCTTCGCTCAACCATATTTGAGGGAACGTAACAACCCGCACCACACGACACCACCACAGAAATGTTTAAGTGAGCATGACATACTTAGGCTACCCATGTTAAGGCATCTAATTAAATACTAATATTAAGATACTCATTTTAAGACATAACTGAGATTTTGGATGCTAAAGATGTCTTATTTTATCGATAACGTAATATACTAAATAACAACTCTAGCTCTTACGTCAACTTTCCTTAAGATTCCTCGGAGCTCGCGCGCGGACTGTAGGTTTATCTATCTATCTTCTAAATATATAAAAGGCAAAGGTGACTGACTGACTGATCTATCTACGCACAGCTCTAACCACTGGACCGATTGAGCTGAAATTTGGCACTTTGAAAGGAAGGATTTTTCAAAATTCGACCCCGAAGGAGGTAAAATAGGGTTTAAAAAACCGAACCTATCGTGAGCGAAGCCGTGGGTAAACACTAGTTATGAGTCCTAAACGGGGGCTAATACCAATTTTTCCCCCTAGATGCCTGATGCTGTTCACCAACGAGATCATATCCTCATCGGAGCTGCTATGCGTGACGTCACCCTTCCTGTGTCGTCATCCAGAGCTGCAGAAGTGGCTGCAAGACTTCGTGGGCCCCGTGTCTCCGCCGCACACACCCACCAACACACATCCTGGTAAGTGGTGGTCGAGGAAACTTACCCTTACTAATCTTACAATCCTATCCTATTATTATTAATTATCACACTAATATTATAAAGGCGAAAATTTGGATGCTTGTTACTTAATCACGTCGCAATGACTGAACCAATTTGGCTGAAATTCGGCATAGAGAAGTACTGTAGTCTGCAATAACACATAGGTTACTTTTTAACCCGGGAAATAAGAGAGTTCCCGCGGGAATTAGGAAATCTTAATCCATGCGAACGAAGTCGCGGGCATCATCTAGTAATAATATAAATATGAAAGTTTGTGGAGATGGATGGATGTATGTTTGTTACTCCTGTACGCCGAAATGACTGAACCGATTTGGCTGAAATTTTGAATGGAGGTAGCTCATGCCCAGGATTAAAACATAAGCTTTTTATTCCGGAAAATGAAAGGTACATGTATACCGCGAGTATTAAAAATGCCACAGAGATAGATATAGTCTGTAATAACACATGAGTTCCAGACCACAATAAAAGAAAAAGAAGATGAAAAGAAATAAAAGATGAACTTGCACGTGAAACTGTTTTTTTATTATTTAAATGTAATGTAATCATGGCCGCTCTTGCAAGAAAAAAAGGGGAAGAAGCCCGAGTGACAATATGTTGCCATACTTTTTTTTTAAATTTCAATTTTAATATTGAATAATACTCATTCACTTTTATTTATTTTATTTTTGTTTTTTATGTATATATAAGGAATTTCAAGACAACATATGGGTAAGGCCGTAGATTTTGCCACTTTTTGTAAAAAGAAAATGTCCCTTAACTTGACATGCGTATTAAAAATCAAAGTACTGCGTAAATTGTTATGCAAGTATCCTAATTAGGTTAGGTAGTTCTTAAACTCCTATAGTGCATTCTTAAATTGAATGTATGTCGTATATTTAAAAAAATACAATGACTTAAAACCGACCTTACCCCGAAATTTTGCCCAAAATAAGCTGTCTTTTTGATCCAGTCAAATATTTGGCTCGTTATAACTACATTATTTCTATTTAAAGTCCTAAATTACTATGAATATCTGAAATGTGAATAGATTAAGCAATTACATCCTGAGTTCCATGTATTTAAATATGCGTTTTTAAATGTTTTATCGCAATTCAAAATGTTGTCTCCTTATTTTCACTTATTACGTTACTATTTTGTATGTTACCAAAATTGGGCATCTAAATATTCAATAACTTTAGGGTAGTATTTTATAATGGCTTTGGCCACACTAAAGATTCCGGCAACGAAATAAAAAAAAAGAAACCGCCATTTTCTAGCCTGTGGAATTTTAACAAAGGTGTGCGCGTGTGTTTCGTCAGGAGCTTTTTTTTGTGAATTTTGGTGATTTTAAAGGTAAATAACAGTTTTTATTGCACACATGTATGTGTTATACTTAGCTAAAGTGATTTATAAAAACATGATAATGTGTATTTGACTAAAATCGTCTCGCATTTAGTAATTATTCCTGTTTAAAACCTCAAAAATTACGCTTCGACGTTACTTTTATGTGACTTCTATGTTACTGGTAACGTTGATTGTTATTTAGTAACGTTGAAGTGTTGTAAAGGTTAATGTACACATTCTGCCAGGAGCGGATTTTTCAAATAGTTCTTTTAAATAAAGAATGAGTTTAAAAGAAGATGAGTTAATTGAAACTCATCTTCGTAATAATCAGAATAATGTACCTTTATTTGATAAACAGCCAGAGAGTTTTGGTTACTAAATTCCATTGATGATAGTTTAAAAAAATATATTTTTCCTATTACTGAATTCTCTCTCTTGTCTCTGAATGATCGGCGATTATAAAAAATGCTATACTTACAAGTTTATTACAAAAATCTCCTCCTTTTTTGAAGTCGGTTAAAATAAGTACGTTATGTAATCAGCCTTACAAACACTGTGTTACTTTCACGTTACTTCTACGTTACCTTAACATAGAAGTGTCTATGTTACTCTATGTTACAAAGTGGCAAAATCTACGGCCTTACCCATATATGAGAAGAAGTAGACATAGGTGATTTTATAATCTTTTCATTTTTCATTTCTTTCATTTTTTTTTCCCCCGTGCAGCCTACAACAGCTTCGGCAGCACGGTCGGCGCCGCGCCGGCTCTGAGCACGGAACGGTCCCGGCTCGGCACCGGCACGAGCTCGGTCGGCACCGGCACGGGCGAGGCGCGCTACGAGCCCCTGCCGCCGATGGCCGCGCAGTTACGCTACGATCGGCCTACAGGCGACACCGCTATGGATATAGGTGAGTTTGAAACCTCAATAACCCAACGGTTTGAGGTGGAAACTGTATTTAGTACTAGCTGTGCCCGCGACTTCGTTCGCGTGGAATAGTGACTTTTCGGGCAGCATATTTTGAATTACATATACCGTCGACGCTCAGGCGCGAGGCGTGTAGTACGTACTCTGTACGTTAAAAATGTTCGCCGTGATTCTTTAAATTGACATAACTTTTTTATTTATGAACCGATTGACATGAAATGAACACTAAATGTTAAGTGAAGCTTACTACAATATAATAGTGAAAACCGAATCCTAAAACCTAGATCGAATAAGCCGTTTCTGATATTACCGTGCACAAACACACAGACAAACAGACAAAAAAAAATTAATTACAATTTCGGGTTCGGCATCGATATAATAACAACCCCTGCTACTTTTTTTCTATATATTTCCATTGTACAGACACCACTTTTCAACAATTTTATTATATGTATAGATTTATTTATTTATTGCTTTCCAAATTTACAAAATTCACAATATAATTATATTGAACAATGCATCATTTGAAAACCCCATTAGGGCACAGCAACACAACATGCAGTAGGTAACTAAAATAACATAAACTATAACATAAAATATAATAAGTAGTACATATATTAATTACTAGTTTTAACTCGCGGCTTCGCTCACGTTAGGTTCGATTTTTTAACCCCTTATTTAACCCTCTTGGGGTTGAAATTTTCCAAAATCCTTTCTTAGCGGATGTCTACGTCCTAACAGCTACCTGTATGCCAAATTTCATGTCAATCGGTCCAGTGGTTAGAGCTGTGCGTTGATAGATCAGTCAGTCAGTCAGTCACCTTTGCCTTTTATATATTTAGATTCTATTTGATGAGTACACTGCGGATGGATACTGTTAAACTTACTGGAAAAAAAAGGGAACTGCTTGTTCTTCCCTTCCCTTTTTCCCCCTTTCTTTATTTATTTCACAGTATAGATGTTGTGTACATTTATCTACACTTCTACACTACTATTATAAGGAGAAAAGATTTGTATTTTTGTGTGTATGTTTGTAATGAATAAACTCAAAAACTACTGGACCGATTTGGCTGAAATTTAAAATGAAGATAGATTATACTTTGGATTAAAACATACGCTACTTTTTATCCCGAAAAAAATATAGTTCCCGCGGGATCTTGAAAACTAATTCCACGCGAACGAAGTCGCTAGCATCAGCTAGTGTTACTATAAATATACGTTTTTACAATAGAAGTTTGTTGTGTTATTCCCGACCTTTAACTGGCTATTGAGCCATTGGGCTAACTAATTAATTTCAAAAAATCTATATTCTATTTTTTGAGTACTTTATATTTCGATTTTTCAATCCTTTATTGTATTGGATACAGATTTGACAACATGCAAGCGGCTTGGCACCTCGTACTGCGCGTTACCTCGCGACGCCGCCGCCAGAAAGTGCTCCGGACGCACGCCGCTCTGCAAAGAGGTAATATACAACAAGAATACAGTTAGAATACTCGCATAATATTCTTAGAATACACACATAATGGCTTTCGAAGCTCTATAAGATTTGTGTCAATAAATTTAGAATAAGAATTATTTAGAATAAGATTTATTATAATATTAATTTTGCATGCCAATACCCGGCAGATTGCAGTGCCGTTTAAATATTATGTAACACCTATGTACCTATACTCAATCGATGCAAATAAAGATTTTGAATTTGACATAATATACTTAGAATACACGCATAATCTACTTAGAATGCACATGTACCTGACTTGCAAAAGGGATGCAACTAAACTGAAATTTGATTAGAATTCACATAGAAAACTTGTCATAAAAGACACTTAGAATACATGCATAATCTACCTAGAATACATATGTACTTAAATTGCAAGAAGTTTTACACCTAGAATACATGCATTCAGTATATGTAGAATAAACGTGAACCTTACTTGTAAGGAGGTATAATATGCATAAAATACATGTTTTCTACGTATATTATACATTTAGAATACATGTATAATATATGTAGAATACACATGTACTCTTTGAGACTAGTGATGAAAACCATGCGATGTGCTTATGACAGATTATCCATGTTGATACAAGCATGCTGCCTTCCTTCTGAGGTCTTGTCTATACCCAATTTTTTTGTACTGTATAACAACCTATATTGTCACTGTTAGACTTAAATTATAGCTATATATTTATGTGTTCAGGTTTTGAACGATACTTGGGTGTCAATACCGACTTGGAGTGAAGATTCAACATTCGTGACATCAAGAAAGACTCAGTACGAAGAGTACATTTATCGATGTGAAGATGAGAGATTTGAGGTAAGTGCTACTACTAGAATACACTGATACAATGACAAAATACACCGATACAATGTCAAAATACACCAAGTTCTTCTTTATCAACCAATAGACATCCACTGCTGGATATAGGACTCTGAGCTATGCCGGTATCTCTGGTTTGCCTACGGATCATCATTTCTGATTAGATCTCGCAGAAAACAGCTCAGCGACTCTGAGCCCAAATCTCCAGTGCAATATTTTTAAGCTATTGCATAGCTTCTATCGCGGGCCTTGAGCGTGGAGACCGAATCCAGAAATTCCGTAACGAAAATAACCTGACACGGGACTCCTCTCACCGCTAGATGGCGTTGATAAAAAATGCTATCCAATAGCTTTACCGCGGCAGTCCCCGAGTGCCACACGTCTTTTTTTTTAAAGTTATTGCATAGCTTCTATCGCGGGCCAGCGTGGAGACCGAATCCAGAAATTCCGTAACGAAAATAACCTGACACGGGACTCCTCTACGGTGAGCCGCTAGATAGCGTTGATAAAAAATGCTAGGCAATAGCTTTACCGCGGCAGTCCCCGAGTGCCACACGTCTTTCTTTACATAGTATTAAACCAACGTTTTTATTCCAGTTGGACGTGGTGATAGAAACCAACGCAGCAACCATACGCGTGTTGGAAGGCGTACAGAAGAAGCTGTCGCGCATGACAGCCGAAGACGCGGCCAAGTACCGCCTCGACGAGTGTCTGGGCGGCCACTCGCCGACCATACACCAGAGGGCGCTGCGACGCATCTACGGCGACAAGGTGGTACGGCACCACGCGCTCTACGCATGCGCACTACACGACACACCACAATACACTGATGCATCGCTAGAATACAGTGAAACTTTGCTAGAATACACCGAAACAACTTTGTTATATACCAAGTACTCCCACAATACATCTGCTCATAGTCCGCCGACTGATCGCATGATGTACACAGAAAAAAAAAAATATAAACCAAGTACAGCAGTTCATTTAGAATATACTGAGTTTATGCTATGTTATATTATAATACATCGATATTTTTAGGCTAGTATAGACTGAAACCTTTGTTAGAATTCAAAGAAAATGCTTTAACATTAACATAAGCCTCATTGCTGAAGGTCTTGCCCTTTATATTATTCATATAATGGTAGAAGTTTTCATGGGATAATACAGTGGTTTCCCAAATTGTTCCACATATAATCCAACAAAGAGAACAAGATTTAGACTCTTAGGTTTAGCAGTTATTAATATTATCATCAGATATTGATTACTGATAATAACTGGAACCGACGGCTTAACATGCTCAAAGAAAGTGCTGGTAAATATATACCAATACGATCCTAGAATACACCGATACTGTGATAGAATACACTGAAATTTCATTAGAATACACTGAACACAACAAAAATACTACAGTTGTGCATGCTGTAGTCGTAGAATATTAAGTTTTATATTTATCAGAAGATATTCTATATAACTTGCAAGCATGGCTTCTTATTGTTATTATTTATCATATTCCTCATTGCTTGAGGGTCCTAAACTCTTTCCATTAATCACATAATGGGAAGGGTTTTTTAGCAGAATAATACGATTAAAGTTGATATCCAGTGAAAGTCAACATCCCTTACCAAGCGCACAGTATTTAAATAGCTTGGTGGTGCCTCAGGCGGCGGTAATCACTTAACATCAGGTGACCCGCCTCCGTCTGCTGGTTTGCTCGCTAAAAAAAAGCTTGCTTGCAGTTCTTTATGCTGTTTTAAATTATGTAGTTAGGCTTTTATAGGTAATTGCAATATACAATAGAGATTAGGGGTGTTGCCGACGAAACGAAATTAATAACTATCAAAACGCGTACTTAGTATGGGTTTGAAATTTTTACTGGGTTCGATTCCCGCCGGGTTCAATTTTGGAATTTATAATTTCTGAATGAATTGTCTCTGGTCTGGTCTGGTCTGGTGGGAGGCTTTGGCCGTGGCTAATTACCAATCTACCGTCAATGACGTGCCGCCAAGCGATTTAGCGTTGCGGTACGATAGCGTGTAGAAACCGATTAGGGGTATTTGGGTTTATTTCACACCTTCCAAGTTAGCCTGTTATCTTAGACTGCATTGTCTATTACCAACAGGTGAGATCGCAGACAAGGACCTTGTCATTGAATAAAAAAAGGCCTTTCAATAGTTAATAGCTACATTTACAATTACATAAAATTTCATTTCTTTGTTACAATAATCTTATATCAGAGAATAGGTACATTTACAATTACATAA
This sequence comes from Hipparchia semele, assembly GCA_933228805.2. Classification (NCBI taxonomy): domain Eukaryota; kingdom Metazoa; phylum Arthropoda; class Insecta; order Lepidoptera; family Nymphalidae; genus Hipparchia; species Hipparchia semele. Next base: position 5,959,433 of record OW121736.1, read on the forward strand.
AATTTCATTTCTTTAATAAAATAATCTTATATCAAAGATAATATATAAGGTCTTCGACTGGGACTCGCGACTCACAGGTTGAGAAACAATGTACTTTTTAAAGTCCTTTGGTTTTATCTTTGGTTCTTATCTTGTCATCAAAAAAAAAAAAAGCAAAATTTTTTTTACATAATTATATATCGGCAACATCTCTATCTGGCCTTTATCTAACTATATTTTTCTGTCAAACTGTATAAAAAAATCGTCAAAATATTCAAATGTAAATGTCGTTTGACAGGCGGTGGACATCATAGCGGGGCTGAAGAAAAACCCCGTCGTGGCTGTACCTGTTGTACTGAGGAGGCTCAAGGCGAAAGAGGAGGAATGGAGGGAGGCGCAGAAGGTAAGCTAACTACGCACCTTACCTTAGCATCTTTCTTTTTTAATACATTATAGGCACACGCTTGACAATATCACGCCTGATGGAAAGTGATGATGTGGTCTAAAATGTAACGCGTTTGCCTGGAAGATGCCTATTCACTCTTGTTTTAAAGATACCCCAAATTGTACGTGTTAGGAAACAGATCTCAGAAGAGCATTCCAGACCCTAGCCGTGCGGATCAGCCCCCTGATTCAGACCCTTCCGATAACTTATTTATCGATCTATTCGGTTTGTTACCGTACGATAACATATATTTTCAATTCGTAAATGCTCTTTTGATCGAATGTATCTTGTCGATGTCGATAGCGTAGTCGTTACCGAATCTCTCTGAATCACACGACAAAAAATTTTTATACGAGATCGATATCTAACCGTATCGACACGGTATGTTATCGAACAGGTCTGAATCGCCCCCCAGGAATGAAGGGATGGAAGCTCTCCCAATGTGTTGCAGTGCGCTGGTAAAAAGGTGAAGGGGGGAACAAGATCGAAGAGTTCCTGCATAGCTAGCATGGGCTGGAGATAAAAATTTTATCCCCCGATTTTATCCACTGACAGGGGATAAAATTATCTTCCCTATGCTAAAGCATGGCGACAGAGAAGGCGATGTATATTCCTATAAGTATATCCACTGAGTGTTTTTTCCACCGCTGTGCCCATGCTCGACGGTTGGATAAAACTAAGCGAGGGGATAAACATTTTATCCTTTTCCCGAAGGTAAAATTTCTCCCGCCTATGCTAGCCCTGCTGAGCACTCACCGAAATAAAAAAAATAAGATAAAAAATAAAATCCGAAAGGATTTCCGGTTACAACTTTTGATTAGTATAAAAGCGGCTATATCCCACGAACTGTCCTCAATTGAAACTATTCTCCAGGGCTTCAACAAGCAGTGGCGCGAACAGAACGAGAAGTACTACCTCAAGTCGCTCGACCACCAGGGGATCAACTTCAAGCAGAACGACCTCAAGGCCCTCCGCTCCAAGTGCCTGTTCAATGAGGTGGAGAGCGCGTACGCCGCCAGGCGCCCCGGACCGCATCTCGTGGCCGACTACGGGCTGAGGACACGGCATGAAGGTAAACAACACGCAACATCACCACGCAACACGCAACAACACGCAACAACACACAACACGCAACAACACGCAACAACACTCAACACCACACAACACTCAACATCACACAACACCCTACACCACAACACTCAAGAGTAGAATAAATTTTGTATTCAAATAAACTTTTATAAAGTGCTTTCGAATCAAGACCACGCAACACCGCACAACACCCAACACCACACAACACTCAACATCACACAACACTCTACACCACAAAACACGTAAGAATAGAATAGAATAATTTTGTATTCAAATAAACATTTACAAATTGCTTTCGAATCAATCAAGACCACACAACACGCAACACCACACAACACCACAAACTTCACTTCAACAGCTCGATCTTTAGGAAATCTCTACAATGCAAAAACGCAAAGTACTAACTTCGCCACGAAACGTGCGCGTTCATCACTCGATAGCTTGTTCTGCCCGCGTTCCTAGCGCGTACTTGTCGTAACCATACATATTTTTGTGCTTTTTCAAGCAAAACTAAACTTTATGTTAATCTATACAGTGATCAAAATCGACCGCGATGCGGCTGAGCTGCTAATTTCAAACAAAACTAAACTTTATTGTAATCTGTACAGCGATCAAAATCGTCCGCCACGCGGCTGAGCTGCTAATTTCAAACAAAACTAAACTTTATATTAATCTATACAGCGGTCAAAATCGTCCGCGACGCGGCTGAGCTGCTAATTTCAAGCAAAACTAACCTCTATTTTAATCTACACAGCGATCAAAATCGTCCGCGACGCGGCGGAGCTGCTGATCCACCACGCCCGGCGACAGACGGGCATACAGAAGGCGGAGAAGAGGAGGATTAAGCAGCTACTACGTCACTTCCTGCCGGATCTGTTCGCGCACCCGCGACAACCGCTGTCGGACGACGAAAGAGACGAAGGTATGTGGAGAGAGAGAGAGAGAGATAAAAGACTTTTGTTAAAGACTTGCTGTGTCTAATTTTTAATTCGGTGGAATTCTGACAGTTGTCATTTTAAAAATAGAGCGAGTTATTTGTATGAAAAACAGTGTTACCACCTGTAGTTCGATTTTACCCCAATCTATCTGTCAGGCATTTGTCATATATCTATGTGCGGCCATTGATTTTTATTTGTATAAGTTTCAATTTATTATCTTTTTTGTGGGATTTTTTAAATCTCTGGTAACATTAAGACACGTCAGAATTCCACGGAATTAAAAATCAGACTATAAACGTAAGAATTCTTTTTACAAAACCGAATTCAAACGCCACTACAAAGTATATCAATCGTGCCTATAAAATTTGAAGAGCTCCCTCGATTTCTCCGGGATCCCATCATCAGATCCTGACCTGATGACAATGGGACCACCAGGGAAGTGGACCCTTTCAAACAAAAAAAGAATTTTCAAAAGAGAGAGGCGTCTTCGAGTATTCGGGAAACATACATAAAAAAAAAGATTCCGACGAATTGAGAACCTCCTCCTGTTTTGGAAGTCGGTTAAAAATATATATACACATCGTCTTCTTCTTCTAAATATAATAAAAGGTGACTGACTGATGACTGACTGACTCATCAGATCCTGACCTGATGACAAATTTTTACGTTTAAATTATAGAGCCAAAAAACTATTACCAAAGTTTTTGATCATTAAGAAAATCTCTTTTATTGTAAATATATTTTTTCAAAATTTTGCGTTAATTTTTGGAATGAAGTTCCTTATCGCGCGTTGTGAAAGGGGGTTAGACGGAAAAAATTCTTACGAAAAGTTGTCACGACACTTTTTGCTATAGGCGTCGCATGTTTCTCTGTCTGTCTCTCTCTCTCTTATAGAAAGCAAGCCAGATATTTTCATTTCTTGCGAATTGAACTTCGTTCCATCCGGGTGTCCCTTGACACCTCTCAAGTTTTTTTTTGAAACACTGGATCACTGATATATTGGTATATTTTTTTTCTAAGTTAATCTGAATTTTTACAGAAGAGAAAGAAGAGCCTACAAGTCCGGGCAGCCCGAGCGTCGACCAACCGGCCGACGACAAGAGCGGCTCCGTCAAACAAGAGAAACAAGAGGTAGTCGACAAGTTTTTTACATGATGTTTATATATTTATTATTATTTGGACAACCAACAAAAATAACATCTAAACTAAACAAAAGTAAGGTAGTGAAACAAAAGTAATTTCACTTATTTATTTATTTATTTTTGGAATTTTAGCCAATGCGAACTTGACTTATATTCTCCTACTAGCTTTAACCCGCGGCTTCGCTCACGTTAGGTTCGATTTTTTAACCCCCTATTTAACCCTCTTGGGGTTGAAATTTTCCGAAATCCTTTCTTAGCGGATGTCTACGTCCTAACAGCTACCTGTATACCAAATTTCAGCTTGATCGGTCCAGTGGTTAGAGCTGTGCGTTGATAGATCAGTCAGTCAGTCAGTCAGTCAGTCACCTTTGCCTTTTATATATTTAGATTCCCTCCAATTAAACGGAAAGCTTGTGCTAGGAGTGGACAATAGTGCAACGGGTGGAGATCGAATCTGCGACCTTTCAGGTTTCAGTCCCATAACCGTTGGTCTATTGAGGCAGTAGGTAACTATTCTAATAATATCCTAACATGTACGATTTGATTATCTTTAAAACAAGAGTGAATAGGCATTTACGAGGCAAACGCGTTACACCTTAGACCACATCATCACTTTCCATCAGGTGTGATAGTGGTCAAGCGTGTGCCCATAATGTATAAAAAAAAAAAAAAATTGTTTATTTGTTGTAGTCATCCGAGTCCGACAACGCATCGGACAAGAGCAGTCGCCACAACAAGAACGACAAGGAAAACAAACCCAAGAACAATAACAACACGGATAGTAAAGGTAATAATAATTTATTGTTGTTCATTTATAGCAAGCAACAATCAACGAAGAAGCTATAATTTTTTCCCCCTTAAATCTGCAATCAATTTAATTAGGGGTATCGGTCAAACCACTCTACACTGCAATACCCGTTCCAAGTTAGCCCACTACCATCTTAGACTACATCATCTTAGTTCAGTCGTTGCGGCGTGATTGAGTAACAAACATACATCCAAACTTTCGCATTTATAATATTAAGGCCCAAGAGACGGGTCTGCCCGCGAAATTCAAATTTAATTTGGTTTTTCGCAATTTATAAACGAATACGACAAAGTAGGCTTATGATATTCAAATTGCGATAATGGCAGTATCATCTTCACAGGTTTATATACTAATCTTTACGTGAAAGTATCCAGTTTAAGAAGTTAGTCAAAATAATGAGTTTGACGTGAGCTACTCACAAATTAGTCATTATTTTGATTAATTTCTTAAACTGGATACTTTTACGTAAAGATTAGTATATAAACCTGTGAAGATGATACTGCCATTATCGCAATTTGAATATCATAAGCCTACTTTGTCGTATTCGTTTATAAATGGCGAAAAACCAAATTAAATTTGAATTTCGCGGGCAGCTCCGTGTCTTGGCCCTTAATAGGAATAGGATAATAGGATATTAATAGGATTTCTTCTCTGTTGTACAGACAGCGCCAATTCAATAAAGCGCAGCAGCAGCAACGAGGACTCGGTCAGCATGAAGCTGGAAGTGAAGAGCGAGCAAGACATTGAGGACGACTATAGAGACCATCCGCCCAATGTGAGTTAATATTAAAAACATTATTATTATTATTAAGCTTTGTTTATCCTACACACAAAATCTTAACAAATTAGTCTTTAGGTTTGTAAGCTTGATCTAGTCTTTGTGTGTGGTCCCCTGTGGGTAAAAGCCTCCTCCATCTTTTGCCATTTTTGTCTATCTTGGGCAATACACATCCAATCTTTCCCCGCTATGTGTATGATGTCATCAGTCCATTTTTTCCTTTGCCTTCCCACGCGCCTTTTGTCTGCTGGACCTAGCCATTTTGTGGTTTGATGGGTCCACCTCTTATCTTTATATTATCTTGCTACATGTCCTGCCCACTTCCATTTCTGTGCTAGAGCATACTGAAGCGCATCTGTTAGATTGGTTTTCTTACGAATTTCTACGTTCCTTATCTTTTGGATTCTTTTTAACTTCAGCATGCTTCTTTCCATTGCATGTTGACAGGACATGATTTTGTTCTTTACTTTTTCAGTGTAAACCCATGTTTGGCTTGCGTAAGTTAGGCTTGGGAGGGATATTAAAAACATATCGCTCATTTGTGACAAGCTAATCTTGACATAATTCAAAATTCACCAATTTAAGTGTCGAAAGTTTATACTTTTTGCTATAAAAACAACATTACGCTAAGCACAAAAAAATAAGAGCGAGAGGGATTGTGACTTAATGCTCTGTCGCTTTGTTATTAATATGAAAAAAAATTTTGTACCTCCCATCCTCCCATAGTAAATCAATCAGCTAATCGTCAATTTTGTATGGAGGGTCCAATTTTTTTTTCATATTTCGACCTATATTCCTTGGGGAAAGTTGTTCAGTTTCATGAGCACATTCACCTCCTTCAGGGTTTACGGGGAATAAAATTTCACTGTGTATATACGGGAGCTTGTCCTATCACCTCCAAATGTAGGGGAAAGGAGGATTTAGTCTTCAGCTAAGCTAGTAAAATTATTTAAATAAAATCTTTAAAATTAAAAATGTTTCTTTTTAAAAAAAAAAATCAGTTTGTTTCTCAGGAAGCCCGCTTCGTATGGCCTTTAAAATTAAAAATGTTTTTAACATTTTGTTTCTCAGGAAGTCTGCTTCATATGGTTTTTAAAATTAAAAATGGTTTTTAAGCTATTGCATAGCTTCTATCGCGGGCCAGCGTGGAGACCGAATCCAGAAATTCCGTAACGAAAATAACCTGACACGGGACTCCTCTACGGTGAGCCGCTAGATGGCTATGCAATAGTTACGTTCCCTCAAATATGGTTGAGCGAAGCAATGGCTGGATCATGCGTCATGCTCGTGAACGGGTGCCACCAACGGGAATGGGTCTGCTTTGACTGCCCGTCTTGACATGCGTTGGATTGGTGTACCTACGTATGCATTTTTGCATTTTTGAAGCTTTATTGTGGAAGCACTGTATACATAGCATAACTTTGTAAAAAAAAAAAAAATTTTTTTTGAAAAGAGCAACTGCTGAGTTTCTTGCCGGCTCTTCTCAGCAGAATCTGCATTCCGAACCGGTGGTAGATTTATGACGTGTCATAAGAGCTACAAGTTGGCCTACATGAAATAAATAAATTTTGAATTTGAATAGCTTTACCGCGGCAGTCCCCGAGTGCCACACGTCTTTTTTTTTTATTAATTAAAATGTATTTGTCGGTCAGGAAGCCCGGTTCGTGTGCACGGACTCGTGGTACCTGTTCCTGCGGCTGCATGCGATCCTCTGCCAGCGGCTGGGCGCGGCGCGGCGCGCGGCGCTGGCGCTGGCGCGGGCCGAGGCCTGCGACAAGCAGCGCCCGGCCAGCGTCGCCGCAGCGTTGCGACTCAAGCCCAACAGTGAGTTGTACACCTACCAGCGACAACAGACCACCATCACCATACCACCAGATAGGGACACATCGACCGTTCCGTAGAACAAAGTCTCATCTGCTAAATTCATAACTTGAGACTTGAGCACTGGCGCGGGCCGACGCCTCGTTGGCCTCAAGCCCAACAGTGAGTCGCATTTCCCAGCAAACAACAGACCCATCACCAGATAGGGACACATATTTTACATTTAACAAAATTCGCGCTTGCTTCGCTCGTCAAAATCTCTTTTTAATATATACTAGACCTACCAGCGACAACAAGACCTATCACCGGATAGGGACACATATTTTACAAATTAACAAAATTCGCGCTTGCTTCGCTCGCCAAAATCTCTTTTTAATATATACTAGCTTATGCCCGCGTCTTCGTTCGCGTGTACTGAGATTTTCTGTTCCAGCGGAAACTCAATTTTCCGGGATAAAAGTAGCCTATCTGTTATTCCAAACCATAATCTATCTCTGTGCCAAATTTCAGCTAAGACTGAATAGTCATTGCAGCGTGATTGAGTAACAAGTATCCACACAGCCAAACTTTCGCATTTATAATATTATATAGTAGGATACAAGATTTTATGGGAATGTGGCATCCCACACATCTCAATAAAAACCCAACGAACCGAAGATATTTTAGAAATTAATCAAAAAATTCGCGCTCACTTCTCTTGCCTTAAATACTTTCTGGTGCTAATAGGATGATAGGGGCATTTTAAAGAAAACTGACACAAGAGATTCAGTGTTGTGGGATTAGATTCCCTAGTTTTTTTTTTTTTTTTTCTCGAGTGAATATCATGCGACCAGCCGTGATCCCTATTCCCTAGTTGGGGCCAACTTGTGGATATTTAACACGGTGTTAACTTGCAGACCTGCCAGCGGACGCGTCATCGCCCGCGGAGTACTACAACGCGCTGCTGGAGCTGGTCAAGGGGGTGTTGGACGGCAACGTGGAGGCCAACGCGTACGAGGACGCGGCGCGCGAGATGTTGGGCATCAAGGCGTACCCCGCGTACACGCTGGACAAGCTCGTGTCCATCGCCGTCAGACAGGTGAGTGCTGAAACAAAATGGGATAAATGCGATTCGGACTCACACACGATGGGTTTCGTACCATCAATTCATGTTTTTTTTTTTTTTTTTTAAAAGAATATTAGCCAAGATGAACTAATATTCTCCTCTCCCCTCCAAATAAGCGTAAAGCTTGTGTTAGGAGTGGGTACGACAATAGTGCAACGGGTGGGTTTCGAACCTGCGACCTTTCAGTTTTCAGTCCGCACCTTTAACCGTTGGGCTATTGAGGCTTCACTTCAAGCGACTTATATCGATTTTGCTTTTAAAATTTTAAGATTTCCCTCGATTTCGCCATGATCGGCTTGTCGGTGTTTTATAGGATTTACTAGCTTTTCCCCGCGGCTTCGCTCACGTTAAGTTCGATTTTTCAAACCCCTATTTTATCCCTTTATTTATTTATTTTATTTATTTATTTATTTAAAGACAAAAAAAGTGACACAATTTACACCATAATTTATAGACCAAAGCATTAGACTAAAACTTGTGGCTGGTGATTGTAATTGGCAGCCCAATTAGACCATAGCCTGTGCTAGGGCTGTCCAAAATACATCCTCGGCCCAATCGTATTTAGGGGTTGAATTTTCAAAAATCCCTTCATAGCGGACACCTACGTTATAATAGCTATCTACATGCAAAATTTCAGCCTGATCCGTCCAGTGGTTTGAGTTGTGTGTTGATAGATCAGTCAGTCAATCAGTCAGTCAGTCAGTCATCTTTGCCTTTTATATATTTAGATTTCGGTGAGTGTGCTCAGGAGCTCTTCGCTCTTGTCCCCCTTCACCTTTTTACCACCGCACTGCAAGACATAGGGAGAGCTTCCATCCCTACGTCATTGATATTCCTCCTACCAAGCGCTTTAAGTCTTCATTCCTGATCCGCACGGCTAGGGTCTGGAACGCTCTTCCAAGATCTGTGTTTCCTAACACGTACAATTTGTGCATCTTTAAAACAAGAGTAAATAGGCATCTTCCACATCATCACTTTCCATTAGGAGTGGTAGTGGTCAAGCGTATGCCTATAATGTGTAAAAAAAAATCCTATCATATTCTGACCTGATGACAATGGGACTACCTGGGAAGTTATACCCTTTCAAATAAGAAAATAATTTTTCTGATCGATCCCGATGTCTTCGAGTAATCGGGGAACATACCTACATAAAAAAAAGGGGACCCGTAATAGGGGACCACACAAAAAACTTACGGTGTTAATAATGCTTTGTTCATCAAATATGGTTGAGCGAAGCAATGGCTGGATCATGCGTCATGCTCGTGAACGGGTGCCGCCAACGGGAATGGGTCTGCTTTGACTGCCCGTCTTGACATGCGTTGGATTGGTGTACCTACGTATGCATTTTTGCATTTTTGAAGCTTTATTGTGGAAGCACTGTATACATAGCATAGCTTTGTAAAAAAAAAATATTTTTTGAAAAGAGCAACTGCTGAGTTTCTTGCCGGCTCTTCTCAGCAGAATCTGCATTCCGAACCGGTGGTAGATTTATGACGTGTCATAAGAGCTACAAGTTAGCCTATATGAAATAAATAATGTTGAATTTGAATTTGACCCTAGTTACAACGCTGCGTATCGGAGAGCTGGTCGGTGCGGGCGGCGGAGATGGCCGCGCGCGGCGGCATGCGGGGTCCCGCCTCCTACGTGCGCAGAGCGTTGCGGGCGCTCAGCCACTACACCACGTTCCTTGTCAAGCTGGTGAGTTTCGCAAACCTCAAGACCTTACACAAACGCACAGGCTTACAAACGCGCACACGCACATACGCAACTGCAGATGTTCACAAAGCGCACACAGGCCCCCGTACACGCTCACAAACGCACACGTACTCAGGTCCTCGAACACGCACCCGTACAGACTTACGAACACACAAATGCACCATTTCACACGCGCATACGCAACCGCACATACGCAACTGCAGACGTTCACAAACGCGCACGCAGGCCCCCGTACACGCTCACAAACGCACACGCACTCAGGTCTTCGAACACGCACCCGTACAGACTTACAAACACGCAAACGCTCGCATTTCACACGCGCATACGCAACTGCACATACGCAACTGCAGACGTTCACAAACGCGCACGCAAGCCCCCGTACACGCTCACAAACGCACACACAGGCCCCCGTACACGCTTACAAACGCACACGCACCCGCACACACTCACAAACGCGCACACAGGCCCCCGTACACGCTCACAAACGCACACGCACCCGCACATACAAACGCAAATACGCACCCGTACACAAACCCCGACATATACCCGTATAGTAACAAACATACACACGCCTCCGCACTCATAAACGCACACACGCACACACTAACAAACGCACACACGCGTCAAACGTCCCCTCATCCCGTCGCTCGCTTCCATAAGCGTGTTGGCTGCGTACAAGGGGACAGAGCGACTGAGCGTTGGAAGCGTCGCTGCGTCTCCGCGACCTGCGGCGTGCCGAAAACGTTCATACATTTGTTTTAAAATTGTTGTTTTATGATTTTTTCTTAATTCAGAGTTAAAAAGAAGTTAAAAAAGAGTAAGGAAGACTTTGTTACTAATAGAAGTGGGATACAAAAAGCGGTTTAATCGTTTATCGATAACTGGTATTTAAAATAGCAAATATTGAGTTCCTCTGCAGAACTGTTTTTCGAACTAATGGTAGACTTGAAGTTTTCTTAAAGAGTCCAATTTGAATGTTTTTTGTTATTACAGTACGGTGGCGATGAGGTGAAAACGACGTTCGAGCTGTTGGAAGCGGCAGCGGAGGGGAGGACGTCGCCGCACAACGACTCGAGGCTATCACCCACCAACCAGGTGAATAATCATCAGCTGCTTACTACGAGATTAGGCTTTTAGCTAAAGTTGTAACCGCGGCTAAAGGAGATTGGGCAAAAATGACCCAGTCACAATGTTTTTGCGGCCATCAACGAAATATATTCAATTTGATTAACTGTAATACACTTATTATTATCTTCTTCTTCTATCTATCTTCTAAATATATAAAAGGCAAAGGTGACTGACTGACTGACTGACTGATCTATTAACGCACAGCTCTAACCACTGGACCGATCGAGCTGAAATTTGGTATACAGGTAGCTGTTAGGACGTAGACATCCGCTAAGAAAGGATTTTGGAAAATTTCAACCCCAAGAGGGTTAAATAGGGGGTTAAAAAATCGAACCTAACGTGAGCGAAGCCGCGGGTTAAAGCTAGTTACATATAAATTGGTGTCATAACTAATGTTAGTTTTTTTTAATCATGCGTCGGCCGCACCGCCGCTTGCAAACAAAAAAATAAAAAAATATTTCACAGTGATAAGATTTTACCTGTTGGTTATAGCGTAAAAGACGAGACTAAAACACTAAGTTTCATCAGTGGCCGCGCTGGGTCACACTGCCATACAAATTTGCCCAATCTCCTTTAACTTAACTTTTACCGTTACCGAGCTTTGATCTCCAGTCAAATTGCTTTAGGTGTTGCACAAAGCCAATTTTGACCCCCGTCAAAATTAACTTCAGCTAATGGGGCTGCCGGTAACATGATTCCCTTCCCGGTTTTTTTAAGTCTTATTTACTTCTTAACGTCTTAACTTGACTATAAACCCTCGCATTCCCAATTTGTTTGTTTTAGCTGTCACATTTAGCTTTAACCGTAACTTTGCCGGCCACTCGGGTAACCCGACCTAAGACAGACATTTATATTTGAGGATGGCGCTTAGACACAGAGCATTGTCGACATGCCTCGATACTTGACTGCTAGTGACGTTTGACATAGACTATGGATATGTACCTACTTATAACAAGTCCACCATGGCTTCGAGCGCAGGTCTGCTATGCGTATTGTATTGTTTTCCACTAACGTGGTGGTGTGTCGCAGTCGCGGGCGCGCGAGACGAACGGCGAGGCGGTGTCGCGGCTGGCGGCGTGGTCGCTGTACACGGAGCAGTACGCGCGGCCGGACGCGCCGCCGCCGCCGCGCAACAAGCCCGTGTTCCTGCGCCGCAACGTGCGCCGCGCGGGCGCCGTCGCGGGCGCCACCACCGCCGCCACGCCCGCCGCCTGCGCGCCCGCCCCCGCCGCCGAGCGGCGCCGCAAGCCGCCGCGCCTGCACGACCACTCCGAGTGCACGCTCGCCAACAGCATACGGTGAGCATTTTCCATTCTACCACCGAACCGCGAGACATCGCACGAATCTGCACCGCTACGTGGTCGAAATTCCACGATGCCGCACTAAGCGCTTCACTTCCTCGTTCCTAATACGCACCGCAAAAATTTGGAATGCCCTTCCGGCTTCCGTTTTTCCAACTAACTATAATGTGGGTGTCTTTAAATCAAGAGTGAATAGGCATCTTCTAGGCAAGCGCGTACCATCTTAGGCTGCATCTTCACTTACCATCAGGTGAGATCGCAGTCAAGCGCTAGTCTATATATTTAAAAAAAAAAAATACGGTGAGCGCCCAGTTGTGTCGAGGGCAGCCAGGGGATGCAGGGGATGGTTGAGCGAAGCAATGGCTGGATCATGCGTCATGCTCGTGAACGGGTGCCACCAACGGGAATGGGTCTGCTTTTGCCTGCCTGTTTTGACATGTATTGGATTGTATTTATATTGTATTTATTGGAACGAAGTTCCTTATCGCGCGTTGTGAAAGGGGGCTAGACGGAAAAAATTCTTACGAAAAGTTGTCACGACACTTTTTGCTATAGTTCTCTCTCATGTTTCTCTGTCTGTCTCTCTCTCTCTCTTATAGAAAGTAAGCCAGATATTTTCATTTCTATTTCGCATTGAACTTCGTTCCATCCGGGTGTCCCTTGACACCTCTCAAGTTTTTTTAATTTATTTAAAGACAAAAAAAGTGACACAATTTACACCATAATTTTTATAGACCAAAGCATTAGACTAAAACTTGTGGCTGTTGATTGTAATTGGCAGCCCAATTAGACCGTAGCCTGTGCTAGGGCTGTCCAAAATACATCCTCGGCCCAATTGTATTTAATTTTTATTAAATTTAAAAAAAAAAATATTTTTTTTTGATATACCAAACTAAATTTAATTATATTTAATTAAAGCTTTTAGCTTGTCTTGATTATAATATGAATAAATGCAAAAAAAAAAAATTAGAAATAAGTAAAGTTAGTTATGTTGAGGGCAGCCAGGGGGTGCAAAGAAATGCAAAATTGAACTTAATTTATTAATTTAAAAAAAATTAAAATTAATTATAACTACATGATGAGTGACTATTTAGACAATTTTTAACACCATTAAATATATATGTAGCCTATGTGCAAAGGAGGTAGGTTGATAAGGCCCAAAATCCGCCCCTCATACACTCGAAAAAAAAAGTTCCAGATTCCGACAAATTGTAAATGTATTTATATACTTGAAGATATAAACTTTATTTTAATATAAAGTTTAGGTGATAAAAAAAATAGTAAGTTACAGAAAATATTACCCAAAAAGAGAGTGTTTCTTGTACTTTTCTTACATTTTCATACATTTTAGTCGTTTTTTAAGCTTTGATTTAATATTTTAGAATGAGGCGCTCCATGAACCAAAATAAATTAATACTCATATGAAAGCTTATAAAAAGGAGCATCATTATCAGTTACGTTTACCATGGTTCATGGAGCGCTTCATTCTAAAATATTAAATTAAAGCTTAAAAAACGACTAAAATGTATGAAAATGTAAGAAAAGTACAAGAAACACTCTCTTTTTGGGTAATATTTTCTGTAACTTACTATTTTTTTTATCACCTAAACTTTATATTACAATAAAGTTTATATCTTCAAGTATATAAATACATTTACAATTTGTCGAAATCTGGAACTTTTTTTTACGAGTGTATGAGGGGCGGATTTTGTTGCCTTATCAACCCACCTCCTTTCAGCGTATATTTATTTATTTATTTACAGACTAAGTCCTTATCCTCGGTATGAGCTATTCCAAATATCAGCTAAATCTGTCCAATAGTTTTTGTGTGAAAGAGTAACAAACACACACACACACACTTACACATACGTACACATAAAAACTTTTACCTTTATAATATTAGTGTGATTCTTGGTTGCAGATTAGTCGCATGCCGCCCCCAACAACTGTACCGGCCGGGGTGCCTCGCGGGCGCGCGGGCGTCCCACCCGCGCCTCTCCGCCGCCCGGCAAGCCAGGTTCCGCGCCTGGCTGGCGCGGACGCCGCACCGCACCTAGCCGCGACCGAAGCACCCCGCCGGGGCGCCGCTGTGCTGATTTACACCCAAGAGGCGTGAGGAATTGCCCGAAATGTACCAAACACACGAGAAGATCGACATGCAATATCGATGTGATGCACGCACCACCGTCGTATTCCGAACAGTGCGTGACAAAAACGGTCAAAATGCGCGAAAAATGGTCAAAACTCGCGAAACACGCAACATGATCAAAACACGTGTAATATGGTCAAAACACGTGTAATATTGTCAAAACACGTGTAACATGGTCAAAACACGTGTAATATGGTCAAAACACGTGTAATATGGTCAGAACATGTGAATCATGGTCAAAGCACTTGAAACATGGTCAAACACGTGATACATGGTCAGAACACGTGATACGTGGTCAAAACGCGTGAAACACGGCCAAAATACGTAAAAAGCTGGTCAAAATGTGATATCGATATGTATTGAATCGCTCGCAACCAACCGTCTCCAAAGTGCGACATAATAAAAGCTAATAAATTCTTGAAAATTATAATTTTCGACCTGAGGCAGCTAAATTGTTAAAAGTTGTCTGACAAATGGTGCAAAATATGGTAAAAATACCATTTCAATTGCGAAATAAGTCGTCTTGAAACCGAGTAATTTTCAAAAAATTGCCAAAAAGCTGGATAGATGCCATTTATGAACGTCAATTCTTCGAGAAATGACAGAAGTAAGACTGAAGATCTTACCTAATGGTAGATAATAATGCAGTCTAAGATGGAAGGGAGCTAAAGCGTAAAACGTTTATTACCATATTCAAGTACTAAAAGTCGCATAACTTGACGTGTCTTGTTGACTTCACTCATAAAAATGTAATAGGTTACTAACCATCCATTTCAAGTTGGCCGTCGTCGACCGTTACAAAATGACGTCATACCGTACCGTTGACAAGAAAATAATAGTTGTATTTTTTACTGTAACCGCGACTGTGACAAAAATTTGCTTCTCTGGCAATTTTTTCATGGCAATGACATCTTGAAAGTCTAAAGGCTTAATTTTTAATTCCTTACTAGCTTTTTCCCGCGGCTTCGCTCACGTTAGGTTCGATTTTTCAAACCCCTATTTTATCCCTTTAGGGGTTGAATTTTCAAAAATCCTTTCTTAGCGGACATCTACGTTATAATTGCTATCTACATGCAAAATTTCAGCCTGATCCGTCTAGTGGTTTGAGCTGTGCGTTGATAGATCAGTCAGTCAGTCAGTCAGTCAATCACCTTTGCCTTTTATATATTTAGATTTTTGTCCCCGATTGAAAGTCATAAAAGTATTTAAAGTAATTAACAGTCTGCGCTATGCAAAACTTTTCATTTTTTAACTCATCGTAGAACACGATACAATAACAATAGTAACCAAAAAAAAAAAAAGACTAATTTAAAGTTAACAAAAACATTAAAAACGTAATAATAACAAATTTTTGAAAAAATTTGGTAGTGACAATCGCGAGCGTTACGTTGCTATCTGTACTGAGCGGGTCTGACTTGAGGTGCGGTGCGGGGAAGCGCGGGGCGGGGTAGCGGCCAACTTGAGATGGAAGGGTAATACATATTGAAGATGTGGGAGTTGCCAAAAAGCGTTTTTTAGTATTTGAAAATTGTAATAACATTTTTTTTATATACTTGCGCGACTGTTGTGTGCAACTAAATATGTACAAGCAGGTAAATAAATTAAATATTGCGAAAGTTTCGTCACAATCGGCCTATTTTTTTACTGTGAAGACCATAAAATTCTAAATAAGTGTGTGTATAGTTGATTTGTTTGATACAGAAAAAACTCTTTAAAATTTTATACCTATTATTATTAGTAGAGATAAATAAAATTTTCTAGTGAGAAATTGGCAATTAATTAAATTATTAGAGTAATAAATTTTATAAAAAAAATCAGAATAATAATATTTTTTATTATTTGATAAAAATTGTGACTTGTAATAAATGGCTCGTTTCATATTTAAATTTTGTACCTTGTTTTCGGGATATACGGTCGTGCAAGTATTAAAATGGATACAAAAAGATTGATATGTATATCTTTTTTTATAAAAATAATATATTTATAATACGCTCCGTTCGCCCTATTTGTTTTTTCTTTTTTTTATAAAATATTTTGGCATAACAATTAGTTTAATACCCAAAAATTTATCTATGTACATATTCCAATAAAATGGAAAAGAAATGGGGAATCGAAAGTTACTAATTATTATGTTAAAATGTTTTAAATTTTCATATAATATAGCTATAATAATTATTCTAAGAATTTGAACATTTCCGTTTTTTGTAAAAAAATATTAATTTTTTGTGTAAACATGAGAATTCAAGTTGAATTTGGAAACTATTTTTTTTTTGTTTTTGTCAAAATTTGTTAGCTCTTTTTTGTCTTTACATATATGTTTTTACTATTTGATCCAGTGAGACGTATGTATATACTATGTTAAATATTAGTTCGTTAATAATATTGTTAAATATCAAAATTCGTTTTTGTCAATATTTTTTTTCACAATTTCAAAAAATGATGATGCTAGTTTTATGTAAATATCTAGTTATTTTCTTGTTTATAAGCGTCAGATAAAAAGTTCGCTAACCTTGAATCTACAGTGGGTGTAGTGTGTCGCGCCGCGCTGTTGGTTTGTCAGTCAACCAGGCGCACACATTCTCACTTTGGTCTAGAGGTCTTTTTACCCGATGCAACCGTTGACAGTATTTTGGCGGGAAAACGGAGCGTATGTATGGGATCGGTCCTGAAAGGAAATACAGGGTATTTAACTTGTATAGTCTCGAATAAAGAATGAGTTTGTGAGAGTTTTTTTGAATGCGCCGCTCAAAATTTTGGACCGATTTCATTCCGAAAATGGTCCGAGAGATCGTGGGGAATTTTGTACAGCTGCTTGATAGAATAGGAAATGATAGTTTTTGATACTTTTCTTCAATGGTTTCTGGGTATTTGCAAAATCGATATTTTAAGAAAGAAAGAAACGTTTATTTTACCACACATCACCCAATAGGGGTACCTAGATTAGGTTGTCCCTATATTTCATCTAATAACGAACGCAGCTTTATCCGGCTCCATTTTTTTTAATCTTCATCAGATGAGCTTTATCCGGCTCCATTTTTTTTAATCTTCATCAGATGAACTTGACAGGATAGTTCATTTCACTCAAAAAGTAATAATGGAAAAAAGTAAGTCCCATTTCAATTGATTTATTGATAATTCAAAGTATTTCAGATATCCACTCAGTAAAAACACTGTACAAATGTTCCGGGTTATTAGTTTTAGGCATTATGTGTCATAGAATAGTTCTATTATAACTAAACGTACTAAGTACCATTTTTCAAACACCTGTTTAATCCTTTTAGGGGTTGAATTACGTCATAATAGCTATCTGCATCCCGAAATTCAGCCCGATCCATCCAGTGGCTTGGGCTGTTCGTTGATAGATCAGTCAGTGACCTTTTCCTTTTTAACCGACTTCCAAAAAGTAGGAGCTTATTAATTCGGCCGGTATCTTTTTTTTCCTATGTTATATATTTAGAAGATGGATATGAGGACTCATTTTGCTATTCTCAAAGATCATCGAAGAAGCATACTACAAACTTTCAGCCTATTATCAAGCACCTTATAAAAAATTCCCACTAGCTCTCGGGTCGTAACATCTGGGCCACGTTGTAGGGGCCCAGAACGGGGTCTACTAGACCCTAACTACAGGATTAATGCTTTTCAGAGTCTTTGACCCTTTCCCCTTGTAAATATTTCTTAAAAAAAAAACTCTGAAATAATTGATCCGCGTAGTGTAAAGATCTCTTGTGTAAAAGTACATTTGTAAATAGTGAGTGACAGTGATTCATAGAGTTTAACTTGTTGAAGAACCAATATTGTTGATTCTTTTAAAAAAATGATGACTTGTCGAAAGGAATAAATATTATTATATTTATAATAAAATTGTGTTGTATTTTTATTTATTTTTCATCCCACATCATCGTCATTTTTTTTTTAACTAAACAGCTACGGGAATTGATAAGTTCCTAATATTGCAAATAGCGCACCGAATATTATATTTATATTTATGTAGACCAACTTGTAGCTCTTATGACACGTCATAAATCTACCACCGGTTCGGAATGCAGATTCTACTGAGAAAAGCCGGCAAGAAACTCTGCAGTTGCTCTTTTAAAAAAAAAAAATTTTTTTACAATAGGTAACAAAACTATGCTATGTATACAGTGTTTCCGCAATGAAGTTTCAAAAATGCAAACAGATTAGCTATAGAGGTCGGTGCGCCATTTGCAACATTTTTAGTTCCAGAAAGACTCGTATGTCAAAAGTGGCGCTTCAAATTGATCCATAGTTATAGGGACGGCAAGTCCAGTGTTAATCATAGACTAAATATAGAGGTCAGCAGGGCTAGCATAGACGGCAAAAATCTTATCCCCGGGAAAAGGATAAAATGTTTATCCCCTCGCTTAGTTTTATCCACCCGTCGAGCATGGGCACAGCGGTGGAAAGATATTTAACTTTTTGAATATTGGTTTGCAGGAAGTTAACGGTGTCACTCGAAGGGCCTAAATTCAGAGTGCGAAGGGATAAGAGTTACGTAATAGAAATCTCTTTCTAAAAAAAAGACTAGGTGAATAAAACGGTAGGTAAGTAGAGATGTTTCAACCTAAATTGCACTTTATTGTGTGGGAACAAGAGTCGATTTATTTAAATCATTTTGCGGAGTGAATCTTCTGACCTTTAGGTAAAAACTATACCTAATATTTACTTTTTAGGTAGCACACTAAACATTTATCATCAAATTATAATATGATTAACTAGTCATAATAATATTTTTGATTAGGAAATATGATTTTCTTAATTAATAATATTAACTATCGAGGATTAACATTTATTATAGCAATTAAAATTTAAATATAATATGTTGTTATAACTTAAGAACTTTCGGAACGCAAGGTCATCTAAGGCGCTGCGCACACTGAGCAACTGAGGCCTCAATAGCCCAACGGTTAAAGGTGCGGACTGAAAACTGAAAGGTCGCAGGTTCGATCCCCACCCATTGCACTATTGTCGCACCCACTCCTAGTACAAGTTTTACGCTTATTTGGGAGGGAGAGAAGGATCTTAGTCAACTTCAGTTTGGCTAATATTCTTTATTAAAAAAAAGAAAAAATGTTTTTGTTAAGTTTTGATTAACTAATTATTTAGGTACTTATTTCTGTTTGGTTGCTATTCGCGTGTCGTTTTCTACGATGAGTTAAAAAGGGAAGTTCTGCATAGCGCAGAGTATTAATTACTTTAATTAACGATTTCCTTCGAAGAGGGGAAAAATAAGAAAAAAGACGTGTGGCACTCGGGGACTGCCGCGGTAAAGCTATTGCATAGCTCACCGCTAGATGGCATTGATAAAAAATGTGCCATCTAGCGGCTCACCGTAGAGGAGTCCCGTGTCAGGTTATTTTCGTTACGGAATTTCTGGATTCGGTCTCCACGCTGGCCCGCGATAGAAGCTATGCAATAGCTTAATTAAAAATCACGCCCTTCGACATTCAAGACGTCATGTCATTGCGTTGAAAACTCTTGAAAAGCATTGCCGGAAAAAAAAACTTCCGTCATAGTCGTTGTTACAGGAAAAAAAAAATATTTTTTTATTAAACATGACATTATTTTGTAAAGGTCGACGAAGGCCAACCTGAAGTAAACGGTTAATATGTCTAGTTTGAGGCTTTGAATGGTCATATCGGTTTCTCACTTCTCATACAGGAACGCTAAATTTAAATTCAAATTTTATTTGTTTCATGTAGGCCACCTTGTAGCTCTTAAGACACGTCCTAAATCTACCACCGGTTCGGAATGCAGATTCTGCTGAGAAGAGCCGGTAAGAAACTCGGCAGTTGCTCTTTTCAAAAAATAAAATAATTTTACATTAGGTAACCCAACTAAGCTATGTATACAGTGCTTCCACAGTGAAGCTTCAAAAATGCAATACAAAAATCCAACGTAACATAAATCGTAATATTTTTGATAAGTACTTTTATGCTGAGATCCCACTCTCGCTCTGCTCAGACCCAAGACAGAGATAAAACGAGATAGATTTATGTTGGATCATATTTGCGTCTCGTTTTAACTCTTACCTTAAGTCCAAGCTAAGTCGGAGCATGCTCTATAGATCTCAGCACTAAGCTTGTTACTTACATAATTATGTGAAAGATATTACCATTTATATTCTTCAGTTGTAAATCATTTGGTAGCTGTAGTTCTCAAGCTATACAATCAGTTAAGCCTAGTTCGGACTAGGTACTTTAGTATTTTAGTCGAGTAGCGAGTAAATTAGTAGCTAAAATAGTTGCTACTACCCAAAAAAACGTGTGGCACTCGGGGACTGCCGCGGTAAAGCTATTGAATAGAATAGAATATCGTTTATTCATTGACATGTATAAATACAAATGAAATAGGTACACTTAAGATTTACACATTACAATTTCTTAAAATATAACTCAACTAGTAGGTACATATCTACTATGTATCATGCCAATGAAAGGGTCCTAGCTCTAGTGCTATTGCATAGCATTTTTTATCAACGCCATCTAGCGGCTCACCGCTAGATGGTGTTGATAAAAAATGCGCCATCTAGCGGCTCACCGTAGAGGAGTTCCGTGTCAGATTATTTTCGTTACGGAATTTCTGGATTCGGTCTCCACGCTGGCCCGCGATAGAAGCTATGCAATAGCTTAAAAATCGTTCGCACTTTGCTCGAGTACAGTTCACAAGTGATTGGTGTTGTGCAAGATGAACGGGCTGAAACGAAATAAAGTAAATAGCTAATAAAGCTTATAGTAATGGCTATTTTCGAAGAGGTGGATGAAGAAATTTGTTTGATAAAAAGGAAAATGCTATGGGTACGAAAATGGATTAACAAAAGAGATGAACTAGGAGCTACGAATTGTCTTCTGAAGGAATTTGTATTAGAAGATCCTAAAGAATTCCTACTCTGATAGTTTGAGAATGTCTGAAAGTTTGGCGCCAGCTAATGAACTCGACTTAACAACGCGTTCAGACTTGTTTAGCCGATGAGCCAAAGGATGGGTGGCGCTACTCGCCCGAAAAAATGGAATAAAATGGATCGACTCGACTAAATAACTTACTAATCTACTTGACTACATTTTTGATGTTCAGACACGTTTAGTTACTAAATTACTCGCTACTCGACTAAAATACTAGGTAACGTAGTCCGAATTAGGCTTTACTGTCAAATGATAACTGAAGAAACCGAAAAAATAGATTAAAATGGATCGATTCGACTAAATAACTTACTAATCTACTCGACTAAATTTTTGGTGTTCAGACACGTTTAGTTACTAAATTACTCGCTACTCGACTGTCCTATATACATATTTACTCTTTGTACTCGACTAAAATATTAGGTAACGTAGTCCGAACTAGACTTTACTGTCAAATGACAACTGAAGAACTAGAAGTTAGGTACCTACAGCTACAGCAAATGCGCAACAGTAATTTCAATTGATAAATGAACGTAATTATTGTATAACAATGATGTCACATGATATAAGGTGTCTATTAATTGTACTCGTTTTTGTCAGTATGATTTATTATGATTTGTGAATTGCTGTCTAAGGCTGCCGATCCACTGAAGCGGAGCGGAGAGATGTGCCATTGACTCTAGGATCAAGAATAGGTGGATTTGGCAGACGCGTATACCCGAAAGGGACAAATAGAGAGTACTTCAAAACGCAGGGCTACCAGGTCATTAAAAAATTTCCCCAATTTCATGGAGCAACTTTCCCTAAAAACCATACACCGAAAACGAAAAAAATTAGCGATGACGGAAATATTACAGAAATGATACTTATACAGAATTCTCATAATTATTTATATTTTTAACCGACTTCCAAAAAGGAGGAGGTTATCAATTCGGCCGGTATATTTTTTTTTCTATGTATGCCCACCGATTACTCCGGGGTTTCTGGACCGAATCACGCGATTTTTTTTTAATCGTCAGAGGAAGCTCGCGAAATGGTCCCATAAATTTTTTTATCTTCAACTCTTCAAGCCTGATGCTGCAGAGGTACTTTCCCCCTAAATTATGGGGGTTTAGGAACTGTCATTTACGAATTGGTATGCTTATACTAGATCTTAGAGCTTCAGGTCCTACTCCTCAATCCTGATGCTGCAGGGTACTGCTCACCTAAACTATGAGGTTTTAGGAACTTTCGCTTGCGAATTGATATTATTGGTATTAAGCATAGCCTACATCGTAGAGCTCAAGGTCCTAGCTCTTCAATCCTGATGCTGCAGGGTACTGCCCACCTAAACTGTGAGAATTTAGGAACTTTCGCTTGCGAATTGATATTGTTGGTACCAAGCATGGACTACATCATGGACATCCTGGTCCTAGCTCTTTAGAAATTGTGTGTTGTTAATAAGTACTGTAGGTACCAAGTATAGACTACTTTAGTACCGTAGTGTTGGAGGGAGGGGAGAAAGAGAGCAGGAACAAGCTACACTAAAAGCTTAAAATAAAAATTCTTTTCAAAAACCGACTTCAAACGCCACTACAAAGTATAAAAATAATTTTATTTTGTACACGTTTGTTGAAGTCGGGCGGGCTTAACTAGAAACGATGAAATCGATGCGCGACGCTTACCTTATGGTGACATATAAGAGACACGCTTATTGAAATCGGGTGAGCATCGCGTATCGTTACATTACATAACGGTAGGCACATTACATGCTTTAATTAATTAATTAAATTCTAATTATATTAATTAATTAATAATTAATTAATTAAAGCATGTAATGTGAAAATTAATTAATATTCACATTACATTATGTATTGCTGGAGCGAGTTATATCTACGCGTTTTTATCATTTGTGTAATCTTCAATTGTATAAAATTACTTCTTCAATAGCATTCTTTATTAATTGATTTTTTTATGTG
The DNA here is from genome assembly GCA_933228805.2 of Hipparchia semele. Classification (NCBI taxonomy): domain Eukaryota; kingdom Metazoa; phylum Arthropoda; class Insecta; order Lepidoptera; family Nymphalidae; genus Hipparchia; species Hipparchia semele. The sequence continues at coordinate 5,982,710 of OW121736.1, forward strand.
CCTACTGTTTATTAAAATTGGTAGTGGCTATTGTTAATGCTCATTAAACAATAAATTGTATAAAAGCAAGTCATTATGAAAAGGCAGATCATTAAAATAATGTATCCGACATGCTACGTTATGCAAGACATAGGTACCTACGTAAAACATAAAAAATCCTTTAGGTACGAGTAAGAATATCATAATTCATAATAGGTATAGGATAGTAGAAAGAATCTATACTAATATATAAAGCTGAAGAGTTTGTTTGTTTGAACGCGCTAATCTCAGGAACTACTGGTTCGAATTGAAATAGTACATTGTTACCTTAGGGATGAAAGTAACTCCCGAGACGGGGTTTGGCGCCCGAGCGTAGCGAGGGGGCCTATAGTTCGAGGGACTAAATAAGTCTTTATCCCGAGGTAAACACTGTGCTTTTCATTACGAATATAAGGAAAGTCAAAATAAAAATAGAAATTATGATTGTCTATGAATGTCTATGAATCAGTTGTCTTTACTTTATGAATAAAGTCTATCTTTCTTCTTGTCTATGGATGCACTCGGGTATGTCGTGTTTCATTTGAATTCCAATAAAAATGTGACAACTAGTTTTTTTTAATTATTTGACAGCTGTCAGTTGAAAACGATTCTCCCTAGGGCTGAAAAGTATTACTTTCAACTCGCTTCTCAGGCAACTTCAGACCTACTTTCCGTGTATGAGTAATGAAAAATATATTTAATGTACAGAATTCGTCCCGTTACAGTTTTATTTTAAGTATAGGTTAGGGATGCAACGATACGCATTTCAGCCGATACGATACCGATATTTCAAAATTCAAAATTTATTTATTTCATGTAGGCTAACTTGTAGCTCTTATGACACGTCATAAATCTACCACCGATTCGGAATGCAGATTCTGCTGAGAAGAGCCGATAAGAAACTCAGCAGTTGCTCTTTTCAAAAAAATTTTTTTTTACTAAGCTATGCTATGTATACAGTGCTTCCACAATAAAGCTTCAAAAATGCAAAAATGCATACGTAGGTACACCAATCCAACGCATGTCAAGATGGGCAGTCAAAGCAGACCCATTCCCGTTGGTGGCACCCGTTCACGAGCATGACGCATGATCCAGCCATTGCTTTAGTAGTAATTTTATAGTCTTAAGTTCTCTGTAAGTGAGCAAATTGTTCTATGAGAATAAATTCTTTAAACCTAACCTAGTAGTTTAGAATAAGTACGGTTTATAATAAAAAACCTAAATTTAGGTAAAAATGTCACTCACGATAAGTTACCGGTCATGGCTCGATATATTCTACCATAAGTATGTAAGTAGGTATAAAAATACAGAACATAAATCGCCTTGACCGATTGCGGAGGTGAGATGGCAATCACTAATGAGGTGTCACAAGACCTGTGACGTCAGCTGCTCCGAGAAAAAACTTTTTGGAGCGTTGCCGTCAATCCAATTAGTAATATGGAAGTAAGATAATTATCTACGTAGTTTGTCACTAAAATTCCAAGTGAGATAATTACCTATAATTATGCGACAAAATTATGCCACCAACGGGAATGGGTCTACTTTCTTTCTGCCCGTCTGAACATGTATTGGATTGTAAAAAAATATTCGTAACCTATTGTAAAAAATTTTTTTTAAAAGGAGCAACCGCCGAGTTTATTGCTGGCTCTTCGTATATTTTATTTTTTTATTTTACTTAAGAACTAGTAGGGCGCGTGGGTGCGCGGCTCGCTAAAGCGAACCGCGGTTATTCTGTCCACCAAGTAGACCATCGGGTCTTGATCATCTTTTTCCCAGGAACTACTCTTCCATCTTTCAGTCTCTGAGATATACGTCGATTAAATTTGTATGACCGCCACCTTGAATCCGCCATTTTGGTATTTTTTTTTTTCAGCTTATTGCCAATTGGATGAGGTTTCGAGTGATTTTTGTTTGGGCACCTTCAACCTATCTTCAATACCCTGACCGTGCTCCTCACCCGTCTCCGAAATCCTCAATCAGCTCCCTCCATATTTTTCATCCAAATGAATTTTTGTCCTCTATACGAAACTCTTTTAAACACATCGTTAGGGTCTCCCTACAAAATTAAATCTATCAGCTGTTGATACATTAGGCGCGCGCGGCGGCCGTTGACCTCTGAGCGCGTATTTTAATTTCGTCGAATAGTATGACCATGATTTGCTTAATTTGTGGTAAAAAAAATATTTCATAAAACTATTAATGGAAATATGTTCTATTAATAATATAGAACAACCAAAAATACCTAAAAATTCGCCCAGTATAACAACAAACTCGGGTCGCCTCGCTTGTAATAGCCAGCGTGACGTGTACGGAACAACCGATAGCGAATGAAAGTGTATATCACAATCAAAAAAAGGTCGGCGTAAAATTTAACGTTTATTTATAAGTCATCCTGCAGTGGGGTGGCCACGCGTTTTGATTATTAAGGACAAAGTCCTGTGGTTATTTCAAGAAGGTTGCAATTTATAGGATGTATTTTGTGTAACTTTTTTTTTTATTCGATGACAAGATAGCCCTTGACTGCGATCTCATCTGATGGTAAGTGACGATGCAGTCTAAGATGGTAACGGGCTAACGTGGAAGGGGTATAGCAGTATAAATTCAACCCATACCCCTAATCGGTTTCTACACGCCATTGTGCCGGAACGCTAAATGGCTTGGCGGCACGTTTTTAACGGTAGGGTGGTAACTAGCCACGGCCAAAGCCTCCCACTAGACCAGAGACAATTTCGAAATAATAAATTCCTAAATTGCCCCCGCTGGGAATCGAACCCGAGACCTCCCAGTTATAAGACCACAGCGCTCACCACTGCACCAGGGAGGTCGTCAAACTCAAGATACATATAAAATTGTGAACCAGTTTAATAATCCAAATAAAAAAAGCACGGTTAAGAGAGGACCCAGACACAAACTTATTAGTTAGGTATTATTAAATCACTAGTCAATTATTTCCCGCAATTTAGTTCGCGTGGATTAAGTTTTTGATTCCCTTGGGAACTCTCTTATTTTTAGGGATAAAAAGTAGCCTATGTGTTACTACAATCTATCTCTGTGCCAAGTTTCAGCTAAATCGGTTCAGTCGTTGCGGCGTGATTGAGTAACAAACATCCATCCATACATCCAAACTTTCGCATTTATAATATTAATAGGATTAGTTAAGCAAAATCCAAATATGTTATATATCGAATTAGTAAAGGTAATAAAATAAAAAGATTTACATCTTTTAAACGATTTTAATATAAATATATTGCCTTACCCATTAAACTGGATTAAATAAATAGCTATTTAAATAGTAAAAAACAACAAAGAAAACTTAAATTATATACCTGCCTAGATGTGTAACAATATATAAATGTTTGAAATTTTATTATCTTCTATTTTCCTTAAACTGATTTAAAATCAGGCCCTTGATTTAAAACGTAACCTTTAAAACAAAAAAATATATATATCGTCGGTCAAATTCATTGATCATTGATTTTGGAACATTTCCAAAATCACGTGTTTTAATTACTTATGCAAAATGATTGGAAATTGAATAATCTTTCCGAAGTACTAACGGCACAAGTCAAATTATGGTCCAAATTTACAGGAAAAAACACAATCTGCTTGAGAAATATTGTTTTAGCTGTCCACTCAAAACTGACTCTCAATTACCCGAAACTATATATTTTGATTTGTACCATTAATGAATTTGACCGACGATATCTTAAGTGCTGGAGAAAGTGCGTCACTCACTTAGGAGTGTGCCACAATTGATTTACTTTAAGAAATAGTTATTTGTTCAACAAGATAGCAAAGTTCATTTTTGTTGCGAGTACCTAGTTTGAACCCCGAGCGGGCAAAGTACTCTATAATAGGATTGTCAGAATCCTGAGTGTAGATAGAGATTCAAAGGCACAAGAAACAAAAACTTTGCTATCGCGTGATACATACAACTTTTCACCCCACTAGTAGTAGTAGTAGTTAGTTTTTAAGATTATAATGTACAGAATAGATAAAAAAATACATAAATAGTTCAAAAAGGGCGCCTTTGCTGTCTAAAACCAGTGATTAAAAGTCGTTTTTTCTCACTGAGTGATCAAAAACGACTTTTGCTCACTGGGTTTAGACAGCAAAGACGCCTTTTTTGAGCTAGTGAGGTGAAAAATACGTTTTACAGGACAACATCAGACAGTAGAGTTTTGCGAGTTTTGGCAGAGCAGTTACAAGTATTCCAGAAACAAGCCAAGGTCTTGTAAATTAATGTAAAGCTAACACTAGTAAAGTTATCATACATATTTCTAAGATAGCTTAGATATCTAAACACGTATATAGTTTAAGTACACAAAAACTTAAAATATTACTAAAAGTAAGTTATTTTTTCAGTCAGTTATAGATATATTTTACTATAATCATTATCGTTTATTCATTTTATGTATTTCCAAATCAATATCCAACCAATTCGATGAATTTTAAGAACTTGTTTTCAATAAAGTAAAGGAGAATGGGTAAGAGTGGGCCCAGATAAAAAGTTGCCAAAATAGTCCTTTACTGCGATCTCACCTGATGGTAAGTGACGATGCAATCTAAGATGGTAGCGGGCTATTGGAACAGGTATAGCAGTGTAGATTCAACCCCCCTACCCCCCATACCCCCTAATATGCCCGATTAATCTATTCAATTAGGGCAACAAAAGCTGAAATAGGTCATAATGCTAGTCTAGTCTAGGGTTTAGGGCCCATACAAAATTACCCATTACCCTTTTACATAATATTATGTTTCATACAAATTAGCTGAAAATGCTTAATTTTCAAATTAGGCACACTATAAACTTTTTGACAGTCAATAATTATTTCACATATACCATTATCCATGTGAGGTAATAGTGATAAATAGGTATTTACGAAAACTAAAATATAATAAAGCTAACATAGCTCTTTTGACATATATACATATATTAAACGTTGAAAACATAACATTTTACAGAACTATTTAAAATTATATGGAAAAAGGGAAAAATCTATAAAGATATATATGTGTAGTATACCATCAAATACTTTGACATTCTCCAGTTTAAATTAATTTTATTTAAGAGTAGGTTTGTGATCATTTTCAGATATTATAATTATATAATTACACATTTTTGATAAGAAAAATTGATAACGCGTCCTTATTTAATGATTATTCGGCGATTAAAAAATTCTTTAAGATTTATTTAAATATAATTATTTTATAGTAGTTCTTGCAATTCATAAGGGTGCGTGGCTCATGGTTGTGTGTTTGTCGTATCTGTATAAGTGTGAGCGAGTACTTGCTCGCGCCTGACCGTTCCCACCTAGGCCCCTGACAGGCACGCACACTTACGCAATGTGCATGTACACGACGTAACAACAAGTAAAACTCACGCGCCCTCGTGAATTGCAAGAATTATACATAAAATCACACTATCACATCACATCACACTAATATTATAAAGGCGAAAGTTTGTGTGTGTGTGTGTGTGTGTGTGTGTGTGTGTTTGTTACTCCTTTACGTCACAACGCATGAACCGATTTGGCTGAAATTTGGAATGGAGATACCTTATTCCCAGGATTAAAACATAGGTTACTTTTTATCCCGGAAAATTAAGGAGTTCCCGCGGGAATCAAAAAACCTTTACCCACGCGGACGAAGTCGCGGGCATCATCTAGTCACACTAATATTATAAAGGCGAAAGTTTGTATGTGTGTGTGTGTATGTTTGTTACTCCTTTACGTCACAACGCATGAACCGATTTGGCGGAAATTTGGAATGGAGATAGCTTATTCCCAGGATTAAAACATAGGCTACTTTTTATCCCGGAAAATTAAGGAGTTCCCGCGGGAATCAAAAAACCTTTATCCACGCGGACGAAGTCGCGGGCATCATCTAGTAACTTATAAGGATCAAAGGATGCCCATACATGAGATTTTCTACATTATTGTCTACCCATTTAAAATTTTTATATTTAGAAGGGATTAACCACTGTTTTCCTTTTCATGAACATGAAGTTTTATTTCAAACTGATTACTTAATTTTGATATTTTAATACTCAAAACTATTAAGAAACTCTTTCATATAAATAAATATAAGTTTAAATTTAGGTTTTTATCTAAAGCGGGAATATCCCATAATTTCATAACCAATGGCTATCCTACTTAAAATGTAGGACAAGTGAATTTTTATGTATAAATACAGCGAATAAATGGTTTATATATCGATGTATAAATAATATAAACGTAAAAATTATTTTTACAAAACCGACTTCAAACGCCACTACAAAGAATATCAATTGTGCCTATAAAATTTGCAGAGTTCCCTCGATTTCTCCAGGATCCCATCATCAGATCCTGACCTGATGACAATGGGACCACCTGAGAAGTATACCTATTCATACAAAAAAAGAATTTTCCAAATCGGTCCAGGCGTCTTCGAGTAATCGGGGAACATACATAAAAAAAAGATTCCGAAGAATAGAGAACCTCCCCCTTTTTTGGAAGTCGGTTGAAAATATGATAAAATGTAAATTTTACTAATTGATACTAAATTAAAATTTTGCGCCTTGACGTTAAATTATTTTTAATTACTTACTTATAAATGAAATTAATTTTTAGAGCCAAAGCTAAGTGTCAGATTGATTACAATCAATTATAAATAAATAATAATTGTAAATATTTGCATTTATTGCAATTATTAATTTAAATTTTATTTGCAATTATTAAAATATTTTTACGTGCAAGATATACGTGGTTTCTTAACCACGTATATTTTGCACGTAAAAATATTTAGATTAATTGGGTATTTGACTGTTTTCAAAATGTGGATATTCATTAATTACAATCGAAAATGTAACACGCAAGAATAACATTTGTAAAAGCAGAAAATAAATCGGTCAAAGAATAAATAAGTCATAAGCTGTTTTACTGCGAATGTATCTGTCTCTTTCTAAAACGAAATCTATGGAGAGTAAATGGAGGTATTCGCTTGTGAGTTGTGACGTCATGATTTAGTAGCGCACTCTTTGTCTTATAGTTTGTTACCTACCTATTGTAAAAAAAATTTTTTGAAAAGAGCAACCGCCGAATTTATTGCTGGCTCTTCTCGGCAGGAAGGGCATTCCGAACCAGTGGTAGATTCATCGACGATTCAAAAGCACTTGTAAAAGTTTATTTGAATAAAAACTATTTCTATTCTATTCTAACAGGAAACTAAAAAGCTCTATATTTTGAAGCGTGTGATATTTAATTATTACCTAAACGCACATAACCCCTAAAAGTACTCAAATTACATTAAACACTACACTATCGCAGCTTTTTAGAGTTCCGTATCGAAAGGAACTTCTAGGGCGATGGTCACAATGTAGCAATATCCTTTAACTGGAGTGACGATTGGCGACTTTAGCTATAGTCCAAGGTATGGAAGGTGAAAAAAATATTTACGGTCGTTTTTGGTCATCCTTTCACATGTTACTTTTTGAGTTTCGTACCGAAAAGGTGTCAACGAGACTCTATTACTAAGCCTCCTCTGTCAGTCTGTCTGTCAGTGGGCTGTATCTCATGAGCGGTAGATATCTACTTAAAATTTTCGTAGAATGTGCATTTCTATTCCCGCTATAACAACAAATAATAATAAAAAAGTTAATTAAAGAGGGACTCTCCCTTTTCTCGATCTTATTTTTCAAATTTTCAAATTTATTTATTTATTTCAGGCATGTTCACCCATATTCCGCCATATTGATACAAACATTGTCCCGATGCATAAAATAAAGTAAATTAAACAATCAATAAATGAAAGATAAATAAGAGATAATGTAAAAAAATAATAATAATAATAATCATAAATATAAAAATGTCACGAATAACCTTTTTTTATTATTATTAATAGGGATGTTAACAATTTTTCGGAATTGCTTTTATTTTGAAGATTCGCTCTTGTTTACCATAAAAATATATATTATTTAAAAATATTAGTACTTATTTTCGATGAGAAAATATACAAAAATAGAGTAATTTTGAATGTTCCCGCTAAAACACTCCACAACTGTCACGTGACTGACATGGCGTCATTCGTCAAACAAACATTGGTCGCGATTCATACAGTCGTCAGCTTGTTTCGCGATTAGTGACGTCACGAGCTCTTCTTGGCGTTTGCAGTCACGTGGCATCAGATTATGAATATAGCATTTAAAATCATTTATTAAGTTATATTAAATTACAAAAATGTGATTTTCGATATTCTAATATTACAAACTATCATAAAATTGACAGTAAACATTAATTTGTGATTACTGTTAACATCCCTATTGTATTTTTATTACCTATTATATATTATTCATTAATATCATTGTCATAATATAATAATACTAATTATTATTTATACGCCATATTATAAGGCAGGATATAAATGGATCGAAGTGATTTTTTAACAGCTCTGTTATACGTGCGTTCTACTGAAAAAAGTACCTATTACCTATTTAATTACTTATCATTAATTGTAATTTTTAAAAAAACTTACTCGTGTATCGTGTACTCGTAATACTCGTGTCTTTTTTTATTATGAGTCACCATTTTTGTTTTGTAAGTAAGCAAATTGTTCTTTGAGAATAAATTCTTTAAACCGATTTATTTCGCTGGTGTTAAATCTTGTACGATTAATTTATTTTTGTGTATACCTATAAGTGGCGTGTCACACAGTATGACACAGTATGAGAATTTATGTATATGTAGTTTCGTTAGCATAGTTTTGTGAACTCGCTTTTGGCGTACCTAATCAATAAATAAATACGATGGTACGGAACCCGTCGTGTTCGACGCACTCCGAGTCGCACTTGGCCGGTTTTTTTAATATAAAAAGGTGATTTTATTGCTCGTTTTGTCGAAATCCGTTCACATTAGTCCCTCTGATGCAATCTAACCTTGTCTCGCATAGTCTTGAGTAAAGATCGGTGTGTGCACATTGGCTCACGTATTATTATCACGTGTTATTCTATGTTCAAACTAGCTTTTGCCCCCGCGACTTCGTCCGCGTGGAATTAGATTTTGAGGTGGAATTTTCAAAAACTGTGACACACGTACTTTTTTATTTTTAACTGAAAGCTCTAATACCAACTTTGATGGAAACAGCTTGAAAAATGACGGAGTTTCATATAAACTTCCATCCCCTATTTAAACCCCTTAGGGGTGGAATTTCCAATAATCCTTTCTTAGTGTGCGCCTACGTCATAAAAGGAACCAACTGTAAAAATTTCAAGTTTCTCACTTCAGTAGTTTAGGCTGTGCGTTGATATCTCAGTCAGTCAGTCAGTCAATCAGTCAGTCAGTCAGTCAGTCAGGACTTTGAATTTTATATATATAGATAATGTGCATGTTATACAGGATGGCCGGCTTTTAACGGCGAATTCAGCATATTTTGTTACTGTACAATGATTATTGCCATTTGTTACTGTAAAATAATTGTTATTTGTGACTATACGATTGTCACAAAGTTGATTAAGTGATGTTACTATTTTTTAATTTCAATTGTATTGATCAAATAAAATAGTTTCTTTCTTTCTTTCTTTGACAATACAATTGGTTATTTGATTTTTTTTATATAGGTACTCAAAATAAAGGTTTTTGATATTATAACACAATGTCATTTTTCTTCTAGTCCCGAAAATATAAAGCTTTTAAGTTTCCTGTTAGAAAAAGAGAGCGCTATTGCAACATGACGTCACGATTCAGTAGCTCCATACACTCTCCATACGAAATTTTGTTTTAGAAAGAGACGGATACAGACGCAGTAAAACAGCTTATAACTTATTTGTTTTTTTGACCGATTTTTTTTTCTAGTTTTTTCAAATGTTATACTTACATGTTATATTTTCGATTGTAATAATTGGATACCCACATTATGATAACAGTCAAATATACCCAATTACTGTCCATGATCCATCGTAAAATTCGAAAAAAGTATGGAATCCATTTTAGACAACCATTCAGTGTCAAAGGTAACACAAGGTCGTGATCGTCTATTATATTAAAGAATAAAATAGTATAAACTGTACCACACGGTACGATAATATTTACCTACTATAGAGATAACAATGATATTTTACGATAGAGTTCCATAAAATCCATTTAAACACTAAGCGAAGACAATGCAGCTCAATATAAACTGGGAGTTACGCAAGGCGTGACTTTAAGCACAACACTTTTCCTAATCTACATCATAAATAAACCACTACTTTGGTTAGTTTATCTTCGAGAAATACATAGTTATTTTCGAACACTATATACCATTTTTTATTTATTACTAAAACTAATACTATTATAGGCGTTAATCTTAGAACAGTAACCAAAGTAAAGTCTTAGCTAAAACTAGCTACATCTGTAAAATAACATCTGGGTCAGTTTTTAACATATGTGCCTAATTTAAATAAGCGACTGCAAAGTAAAGCATAAAAGCTCTAGTTTTCCAATATGGCAGCGCTGTCAAAGAAAGCCCTTTTTGATGTGGACGTTACAGTATCAATAATGCTCTCTAGGAAACTACATCATCTTGTTCGGGTAGACAAGCTTCATTGAAAGTTATAATAGCTGTCACTAGGTATACTAGAAAAATACTAATTTTACTGAGAGCTAATTAAATCATATAATGACATCATAAGTCGTATTCGATTTGATAACGATGTTTGGCAACACTATCTGATACATCTTTATATGTACAGTTTTGTTATACATTAGTTACTGTTCAAAGATTTTACTACTGTAAAATGTGACTGGGAAGGGCTCTTACTAATACAATTTGCAGACATGGTTTACAAATTGAGTTGTTGATTGATTGGTTGCCGTTTGACCTTAAAATATATGAGCCATCTATAGACAGTGTGAATTATTGACTAATAAGACTGAAGAAATTCAAGCATATTATGTTGTAGATTCAAGATTCGGCAGTGAAGATTCTAGGATAAGCTTAAGGTTTCTTTAAGGTTAAGGGTGTTTAATTTATCTGGAACAGTATATCAAATACGGTCTTTTTTATGAGAACAAAATTGACCCTGACGTCAGATTTTGGTCAAGCATTCGCATAGTAAGTATAAACTTCATTTTAGACTGTTTTATGTAAGTTTCAATAAATTCTCGTGAGACAAAAAATCTGAGCACAGGAAGTAGAATTTGGATAAAACAAGTCTTATTAAAAGTTGTCTACACAATCAACTTAAGCTAGCCAAATGTATTGATCTCATAAAAAAGCGATCAGTGTTCTTTTATCTTTATTCAGTTCGTTCTTTCTCAAACCATCCCAAATGAATTTAACACTCTGTAATCGACATGTTTATAGTCGATTTTAGTCATTATCTTTCAAAAGCTAATTCTTCAGCTATTTGATGTAACAACTGTTATAAAGTTGGTACTTTGAGTGTATCCCCTACTGTGTGTGTATTTTGTGTTGTAGCCCCTGGAACGTTAATTGCCGATCTATTATGACGCATGTGAGATTTAACTAAGTCAGAGTTAACGAGCGCAGCCATAAGGCTAAGTTCACCCGCTAACACTGTGGCACAAATAAGGGATGCCAATCTTGCTGAATTTTCCGCAGGTCTGGCCCCAGCACCTTTGACTCCGAGGATTTCTAAACACGCGCCTTGTCCCGTTAAAACTGTTCCTCCACCAACCGTACCAACTTCCAAGCAAGGCATAGTACAAGTTACGTATAAGTCTTCTCTATTCTCCCCACAAATTTCCATACTGGTCGAGCAACTGCTACTCGTTACATTCTGAGCTGGATCTTGACCTGTGGCAATAAATATAGCTGTTACCATATTCGCAGCATGCGCATTGTTTCCACCGATAGACCCAGCTAAAGCGGATCCAGAAAGATTTTTGATCTTATTACATCTTGTCATAGTTTTAGCATCAGTTTTAAAGATCTTCTTTAAATTCTCAGCTGAGATTGTCGTTTCACAGACAACTCTTTTACCTCTGCCCTTGACCCAGTTAATGGAAGCTGCTTTTTTATCAGAACAATAGTTCCCAGAGAGACTAATTACTTCCATATCAGGGAAATAATTCTTGAGTAGCTTCAAAGCATTTTCAGCACCTTTGGATACCATGTTCATCCCCATTGCATCCCCAGTTGTTGCTCTGAATCTAAGATATAAAGTGGCTCCATCTACACCTATATGGACTTCTTGGAGTCGGGCAAATCTTGATGTGGAATCAAAAGCTTCTTTAATAATTGCATAGTTATCTTTATTGTCAAGCCATTGGCGACATTCATGCGCTCTTACTACATTAGGCAATTTCACTGCTGGTGCTCTAGTCATTCCTATATCTTCAACAACGCTTGTTACACCTCTAGTTCCAATGGCTTTTGCTCCTCTATTTGTGGATGCAACTAAAGCACCTTCAGTTGTTGCCATGGGAATCATGTATGCTTTACCATCGACAACTAAAGGTCCAGCATAACCTACAGGTATACCAACATAACCAATAACATTTTCGCAGCACGCGTTCTGAACTTTGCTGTAATCGTAGTTTAGATATGGAAGTTTCTTCACAGCTGATTCCGTTTTGAATCTTGAGGATATGACTTTTCTGCGTAGTCGTACACCTCTTAAGGGATCATTTAATACATTTTCGAGATTATGCATTGGTATATGTGATTGTTCAACCAGCATAACAACTTCTTCGTCACTTAGAGAAGTACAGATTCCTTCAGAACGATAAATTTCCAGACATTCCGCCATTGGACGTTTCTTAGCATTCAATCTAGCGAACGAAGAGCTTGGACTAAGAGATGGCCACTCAGTTTCATCCAAATTAAGTAGCGAATCAGTTTGTGTTGACGTCTCAGTCTTTAAATCTTCTTCTCCAACAGTAAACATTTTCTTATTACTACCGCTATGTTTGACAACCTCTTTAACAGTCAAATCGTTCATATCAATCACCCAATTTCTTTGCTCTTCGAAGAAGATGAATTTGATGATTAAAGCGCACAGCAGTGTTGCAATGACGATATAATCAGCGCTCACTGAAAACCATTTTACGTACGAGTGAAATAAAACATTTTCATGATTTGCAGATTTAAAATCATCAGACAAAGATCCTTCAATCATGCCATTTTCTCTTGTCCAAGGCCATCTGCTTGTAAGATGAACGCACAGTAACCCAGCGGCCATTATCATTTTAACTCTTTGTACCACTGGATTTGGTTTTAAGTCTTCTTCAGAAAACGGGCTGTCCGGAGCCATTTCCTTTCTACCAGACGCAAAATCTGCTACCAACGACAAGCAAGCAGGGTAGAAAGTAACAAATACTAGATAATCAACCAACAAAGCCAAACAGGCGAATGTGCACATATGCTCCAACCTCGGAACGCCAGATAACCCTCCAACACCAACAAGTAAAACCGCTAGAAGTGTATCTAACGTTGCTGTCGGTCCCAACAAAGACAGAGCCTTTCCTACCCTCTTCTCTTGGTCTTCACCAGCGCTCCAACCAGCTTTAGCCATTCTAGCACCTCTAGCCACATCGGCCACTAACAAAAACAGAAACGGGGCGTCTTTAATACTTGCTAATTCATTCCAAAACAAACTGGCAAGCGCTGATGTGAAGATGAAGCTTGCAAATGTAGAGAATATACCAGCTAGGATGAGCAAGTACTTTGAGGCAATTTTCTGGAGGTTAGAGACCTGGTAGTAGGCGTATAGTAATGCAGTGCAACGGACAAAGGTCATGACTACCGCGTCAGCAGCTTGGTATTCTGCTTCCAATCCTGGGCAGGCCCTTGCCCATCCTGCACATCTTTCTGAGCGAGATCCTGTCCCATGCCTCTCGACACTGGCTGCACAGGCGAGGAGGGCCAATGTCGCCACTATTACTTCCCACTGATGTCGAGCACAGAACTCTCCGTGCGCTCCCCACGCTTTCATGATGTCTTCTGTGTGTAGCTTACTACCTGTGGACAATGAAGTTGAAGTTAGCTTTAGTTTGAAAACGGCGCCATAGTCAGGGGTTTTTAAAATTGATGACAATTGATTGCGATCTTGCTTGATGGTAAGTGACGATGCAGCCTAAGATGGGGCTAAAGTTATAAAGTTTAATAATAATTAAACCCATACGCCTGAGTTTGAGGCTTAGGGCGTGACTAGTTACCACCCTACCGTCAAAGACGTGCCGCCAATAGATTTAACGTTCCAGTACGATGACGTGTAGAAACCGATTAGTGTTAGGTATGGGGTTAATAATATCTGACATAACCTAATTATAGGTCTCATAAGAAGGCTCAGGATCACTCAGCGGGCAACGGAGAGAGCTATGCTCGGAGTATCCCTGCGAGATCAAATTAGAAATGAGGAGATCAGTAGGAGAACTAAAAGTCACCGACATAGCTCAGCGAGTCGCGGAACTGACGTGGCAATGGACAACGCACATAGCTCGAAGAGCTGATGATCTTTGGGGTTCTAAGGTGCTGGAGTGGCGACCCCGCACATGGAAGCATAATGTCAAACGAGTCGCAGAAAGCCGCTGGATTCAGACGACGCAAGACCGAGACCTGTGTACAGCAGTGGACGTCTATTTAAAGAAAAAGAAGAGATCCTAGTCAAGTTCTATTTAGTCTATAATATGTTTCGTTCTATAATATGTATTAGAAGGGATTTCTAACAACATGGTTTTCTTTTTAGTATGACGTACGGAACACTAGAAAGCAGCAGGGCTTCGTTAAGTCTACCTGAGTTCAATTCACAAGTAATTACTTAAATTAACATAACATTTTATTAGTGAAAGTGGAGAAAGTATATATATATGCGTTTTCTAATCTTGGATATTAGGGTAAACAATTACTATCACCAATAGGTATATTGTAAGACAAAGCGTTCGAGCTAATCTCTCGAAACTACTTTTTCATCCGGTTTTCATCAATGTTAACCGGATGATTTTGCGAGGTTGTTGTATAATATTTTAAAGGTTAAATGTTAATTGGATGAAAATGCGGTTCCTTGAGAACAATCCAGACGTAATATAATGAATATAATTTATTGTGGGTAATTCTGTTTTAGGTACTTAGTCTTTAAAGCTGCATCCGCACGCTTGGCAAACCTCGGCAAACCTTCACAAACGCAAACGTGCGGATAGAGCGTTTGCCATGGTTTGCCTAGGCTTGCAAGCGTTTGTGGCCGATCCATCGAGTGTCGGTCTTTTGATCGCAAACCAAAGGGAATTTGCCGCAAGCGCTTGCGTCTCCGTCCACACGTTTGCGCGCACTCAGTCTCGTTTGTGCACTGGCGGCGATTAGACGTGTCATTGTATTACGATTTACGTATCGCACCTTTAGAAATCTTCATTTTGTAAGTGGGTAAAAACGTAAAATGAATGACTGGTCGACTGAAGACTTTTGAAGACGATTTGTTTATATAATTTAATTAATTAATTAGTTTTATATATTTATAATAATAAGTGGCGACTCCGCACCAGAAAATGGTATATAATGGTATGGTAATAGGTGGACTGACACCATCAGGCGACCCTCAGGGAGCCACTGGGTACAGGTGACGCAAGACCGAAGCCTGAGGAAGTCCATGCAATAAACAGTCCAGCAGTGGACGTCTATCGGTTGATAAAGAAAAAAAAACAAAATATCTATTGAGTAGGTACATACTAGAATAGAGTAGAATATTTTTATATTCAAATAAATAAACTAGGTAGGTACCAAGTGTTTTCGAACATACTACTAGCTACTACTACTAATCTATAATATTATACTAAAACTGTAACTGGACAAATTGTGCACATGAAATATGTTTTGAAAATTTTAATTAGAGGACGCTTTACTATGAACTAGATGACGTCCGCGACTTCGTCCTCGCGGATTAAGGTTTTTTAATTCCCGCGGAAAGTCCTTAATTTTTCGGGCTAAAATGTAGGTATGAGCTATCGCTATTCCACATTTCATTCAAATCGGTTTTTAGTTGTGGCTGAAAAAGTAACAAACATCCATCCATCCATTCATTCATCCATCCATATTCCATTTTAGTAGGATTATTGATCGATACTGAGCTTAAAACATTTGTAAAAATAACTTAAGCCAAATAATAAAGCCGACACAAGTTCGACGTCCGTCATGCTTGCCTGTTCAGAACATACAAACGCACTCGCAAGCGTGTGGATGATTCCCAAATTCAAGGCAAACGTTTGTAGAGGTTTGGCGTTTGCCGTTTGCCACAAGCATGCGGACGCGGTATTAAATATAAAAGGTAAGTACCTAAGTTAATATAATAGTTTTAAAGTGTGGAAGTTAAATAAAATGTTTATTGTACACAGAAAAAATGTCATTTATTTTTAAGCTATTGCATAGCTTCTATCGCGGGCCAGCGTGGAGACCGAATTCAGAAATTCCGTAACGAAAATAACCTGACACGGGACTCCTCTACGGTGAGCCGCTAGATGGCGCATTTTTTATCAACGCCATCTATACTACCGATAGTTAAGAGCACAGAAGTGGTATGTTTCTATAGAGATTCACGATTAAACGTGTAGACAAAATTTTCTCGCGGCGCGCATGTTTGCCCCACAGGTTTCCTCACTCAAATACGTCCGCTGTAAAAATCAAATTAGTTTAATGACTCAATTTGTATTCGATTTCAATTGATTTACAATATTTATCGACTTATTGCAATGCATTGGATCGATCGAGCGTTCTTGCGACATAAAAAACTTGATGTATTATAACTTTATGTAAATTAAACGTTCTCAACTAATGACCGGTTCCTTTAATCAATTTTTAACCGACTAAGCTAAAAGGAAAGATTATGATTTTGGCAGTCTATGTGTGTATGTGACTATTTACGAATAAACCACTGTAACGCATAAACTACTGAGCCGATTTTGTTGAATGAGATGTCAATCGATTTATTCTCTAGTCCGGCTGACAGTCACTTACCATTAGGTGAGATCGCGGTCGAGGACTATCTTTTCATCGAATAAAATGTATTTAAAAAAAATCTAAGCTATCGATTTTCTAGGTTTCATTCATTTTCAGTAACTTAAATACAAATAGGTATACAGGTGTTCGGTAAAATGTCACGATCTCGATAAGTGTATTAAAAATTATACGGAACCCTTCCTATGTGAGTCCGATACCTAATGAATAAATGCGAAGTACAAAAGTATGAAAAACTGCTAACTTAGTTTAGCTTAGCTATGTGTGCTAAGCTAAGTTAGCTCAGTTTTCGGTCTGCAAACCGCTTTAGACCCACAGGATGCAATAAGGTGTGATGTAATAAAAATGGCTGTCTAGTGGTCGCGTGCCTGTAGGGTTAGTGCAAGATTTAATTCGATTAATCGTATTCGTATTCGATGACATTAGTCTCAAAGTAAAATGAACCTTAAGTGAATTGATTTAAAGTCACAAATTTTAATTTTTAGTCAACAGATTTTAATTTGGAGCATTTAATACAACATATTACACAGTTAATGAATTCCTTAATGACAAAGTTGCTTGGAAGCAATCTGCCTTGCTTCAGCTGTCCACAAGATAGATAAGCTACATATTGTAACATTTTTTTGTTTTGAAAAGAGCAACTGCTGAGTTTCTTGCCGGCTCTTCTCAGCAGAATCAGCGTTCGGAACCGGTGGTAGATTCTCGACTTGTCATAAGAACCACAAGTTGGCCTACATGAAATAAATAATTTTGAGTTTGAGTTTGTATAAGAATGCATGCATGCAATTGAGCTCTTATTTAATCATTGATTCATTTTACTTTTTATACATTATAGGCACACGCGTGACCACTATCACACCTGATGGAAAGTGATGATGTGCTCTAAGGTGTAACGCGTTTGCCTAGAAGATGCCTATTTATATATTTTTTTGCTCGGAAGGGAAGTATAAATTGTAAATTAAAATAAAACGCAGAGGGCGCGGTGCAATTTTTTTGCAAAATCTAATAGAGGTGGGGCAACCTGAAAATCAGGGCTGAGCATTGTTGTCGATGCTCAGAAATGCTGAGGTTGCCGCCTATTGTTTATTGTTAGTGTTAGTTTAAGCCATAGATTTAAGTTTTTTTTATATGTATTGAAATCTAACAATTGTGAAACAATAAAGCTTATTTATTATTTATTTATTTATTTATTCACTTTGACGGTAATGTCATCGAATAAGAATACGATAAGTCGAATTAAAACTTACACTAACCCTACTGGAAGTAAATAACAGCGCTCACGTGCAAACGGCTCGCGGTCTCTATTAGTCCTTTGTGGTTTTGTACAACCAATTTTAACTATTTCTCACTCATTTCATAACGCAACCACAACGTAACTATAGGAGACTATATGGTGCGGGTTGTTACGTTCCCTCAAATATGGTTGAGCGAAACAACGGCTGGATCACGCGTCATGCTCGTGAACGGGTGCCACCAACGCGAATGGGTCTGCTTTCTGTCTGCCCGTCTTAACATGTATTGGATTGTTTTGCATTTTGAAAACTTCATTGTGGAAACACTGTACGTACATAGCATAGTTTTGTTACCTTTTATAACAATTTTTTTTTTGAAAAGAACAACCGCCGAGTTTATTGCTGGCTCTTCTCGGCAGGAAGGTCATTCCGAACCGGTGGTAGATTTATGACGTGTCAAAAGAGCTACAAGTTGGCCTACATGAAATAAATAATTTTTGATTTTTTTTTGATTCGAGTCTTTTTCAAATTCAAAATTCAAATTCAAATTCAAAATTTATTTATTTCATGTAGGCTACCTTGTAGCTCTTATGACACGTCATAAATCTACCACCGGTTCGGAATGCAGATTCTGCTGAGAAGAACCGGCAAGAAACTCAGCAGTTGCTCTTTTCAAAAAATAAAATAATTTTACAATAAGTAACCAGAGCTATGTATACAGTGCTTCCACAGTGAAGCTTCAAAAATGCAATACATAATCCAACACATGTCAACATGGGAAGACAAAGCAGACCCATTCCCGTTGGTGGCACTCGTTCACGAGCATGACGCATGATCCAGCCATTGCTTCGCTCAACCATATTTGAGGGAACGTAACAACCCGCACCACACGAAATTTTATCCCGAAAATCAAAGAGTTCCCGCGGAAATCTCGGCAGACGAAGTCGCGGGCATCAGCTAGTAATAAAATAATACACATATGCCAAATTTAGAATCACTTCCCAGGTTCCCGTGAGTAATCAAATATATATTCGGGTCGGTAAACCCGGTCTATATGTGTGTCATGCGATATTACAATTAAGGGTAAACGTATTCAATGTCCTGGGGATTCCTGTTCTATTTCAGCGTCGATTGCCTCGTCGGTCTAGTGGTTAGCAAGTTCGACTGCAGATGACGAGGTCGCGGGTTCGATTCCCGGGAATAAAATTTTATAATTTATTGAGTTTTTCAAGAAATTCTTAGGCTGAAATCTATAACAGCACTCTCAATCAGCTCAGACTCAAGACAGAGTTAAAACGAGACAGATTTATGTCAGAGCATATTTGTGTCTCGTTCTAACCTCTATCTTGAGTCTGAGCTGAGTCAGAGCACGCTCTCTAGATCTCAGCATAAGTTTCCTGCTGGCTGTTCTCAGCAGAATTTGTTTTTTGGCTATATAATAACACATAGGCTACTTTTTATCCCGGAAAATAAGAGTTCCCGCGGTAGTTAAAAAACCTTAATCCACGCGAACAGTCGCGGGCATTAACTAGTGATTCATAGAAACATCTCTTTAACAAAGGAACAAACAAAGATATTTAAAGTAATGAACACATAATCACTCCTTAGTTGGTTCCAAGAACAAAAAGCTTAAAAAAATTGGATGTACCTAATATTGATTCTGATGTCACCCGGACCATAGTCTTCTAAATATATAAAAGGAAAAGGTGACTGATTGACTGACTAACTGATCTATCAATGCACAGCTCAAACCACTGGATGAATCGGGCTATTTGCATACAGATAGCTATTATGACGTAGGCATCCGCTAAGAAAGGATTTTTGAAAATTCAACACCTAAGGTTATAAAATAGGGGTTTGAATCGAACATAACATGAGCGAAGCCACGGGCAAAAGTTGTTTTTTTTTATTCGTTGACAAGATAGCCCTTGACTGCGATCTCACCTGATGGAAGTGACGATGCAGTCTAAGATGGTAGCGGGCTAATTTGGAACGGGTATGGCAGTGTAGATTCAACCCATACCCCCTAATCGGTTTCTATTTCTACACGCCAACGTGCCGGAACGCTAAATCGCTTGGCGGCACGTCTATGACGGTAGGGTGGTAACTAGCCACGGCTAAAGCCTCCCACCAGACGATATATAAGATAACTAGCTGCTGCCCGCGACTTCGTCCGCGTAGGTTTAGTTCTTAATAATCCTACGTGTATTTAAAAATCTTTGATTGTAAGTAGCCTTCGGTTCGGCTCTCGTTGGTTGACCGGCCGTTCAGTAATTCGTTTTCGCTTAGCGTATTTTCTTACTTTCCCTCTTTTTGCTCGGCTTCTAAGTGTCGTACTGTGATGTTAAATAGACTATAACCTTCCTTGAGGATTAGGTTAACAAATGCAAAAAGAATTTTTCAAATCCGACGGGTAGTTCCAGAGATTAGCGTGTTCAAATAAACAAATTCTTTCGCTTTATTATATAAGTACAGATATATAGATAGAGATACACATCAGATAAGTGGCAATAACCCAGAGTAACTGCGATCTTTCGGGTGTAGGTATGTCATTATAATTTCTCAAAACTCGAAAAACCACCTCAAGAATGTGCTTCAAGAACCTTGGATCCGTATACGGGACGAAGGGAAATCCCTATATTGATGACATTTATTAAGAGCTTTTACCTTTTGCATCCTTCTCTCTTTTTTTTCATATATTTTTAGCGAGCAAACGAGCAGGCGGGTCACCTAATGTTAAGTGATTAACGCCGCCCATGAACATTTGTAGCACCTGAGGCACCACCAATGCGTTGCCGGCTTTTCAGGTATTTGTTAGTCCGCCCCTTGAATAACCCCATGTTGTAGTTTAGTGGGAACACCGTCGCAGGAAGTTGGTTCCACAGGAAAAAAAGATCTGGCACATTGGATGGATGGATTTTCAACTATTGTAAAAGTAGCAAGAAAAGGTCAGAATTATTTTGCTATAATCCGCCAACAGAATAAATCTGTACGGTCAAACATGCAGTTACAAGCTAAGCACCGCTTACCTCCCCAACCAAGCAAGAAAGCCAAGTTCCCAAGCAAGCAATGCCACCACCACTCACATGCACCACCACACAACACTTTTATACTACTCTCGACGCACGTTTCGCCCCGACACCGGAGCATCCTCAGGAGATATCGACTTTACAATTCATTTTCCTTTCGTAGTTGGGTAATATTTTTTTACTCGATGACAATATAGTCCTTGACTGCGATCTCACGTGATGGTAAGTGGCGATGCAGTCTAAGATAGCAGCGCGTTAACTTGAAAGGGGTAAGTCAGTGACATTCAACCTATACCCCTAATCGGTTTCTACACGTCATCGTGCCGGAACGCTAAATCGCTTGGCGGTATTTGACGGTAGGGTGGTAACTAGCCACGACCAAAGCTTCACCAGAGCAAAAAAAAAAAACTAACTATGACACATACGGACCAACTGAATGGACGAAACTATAGGGTTTTACTGATTTACAACGGAATCCTAAAAAGCTTTTAACGTCGTTGAGTGGTTAAACATACAAACTCAAGGCTATGTAAAGGTTGGAGGTGGTGTTACACAAGGGAGTTCAATGTCACCCAAACTATTAACACAATATGGCTCTAATAGAAATGAAAAAGTTTAAGAAATGCATCTTACCTATGTACTTCCATTATAAGTATAATTATTATCTTAAATATACTTTCTCTTCCAAAATAGTTTTCTCATCCAAAATACCTCAGGTCTTCGAACTGAGGTATTTTGGATGAGAAAACCTCTCGAAGCTTCCCAAACGCTGCCAAATTCAAAAAAAAATTCAAAATTCAAAATTTCAAATTCAAGCTCTTATGACACGTCACAAATCTACCACCGGTTCGGAATGCAGATTCTGCTGAGAAGAGCCGGCAAGAAACTCAGCAGTTGCTCTTTTCAAAAAAAAATTTTTGTTTACAAAGCTATGCTATGTATACAGTGCTTCCACAATAAAGCTTCAAAAATGCAAAAATGCATACGTAGGTACCCCAATCCAACGCATGTCATGACGGGCAGTCAAAGCAGACCCATTCCCGTTGGTGGCACCCGTTCACGAGCAAGACGCATGATCCAGCCATTGCTTCGCTCAACCATATTTGAGGGAACGTAACAACCCGCACCACACGACACCACCACAGAAATGTTTAAAGAGAGCATGACTACTCAGGCTACCCATGTTGAGGCATCGAATTGAGTATTAATATTAAACTATTCATTTTGAGACATGAAATTGACATTCATTAAATGGAATATGCACTAATCCTTGGAAAATGACAGGTAGGTAAATAGGAAATACTCTAAGACCTAGGAAAGATTTTTGTAAGTACGTTATTATAATTAGAAAATCTAAAGGTATATACACATTTATAATGTATATACTTAAGCTTACTTGAAGACTAATTGCTTATTAATTATACTAGCTGATTCCCACGGCTTTATATAAGTAGATTAATAAGTAATCCTGTAATGAGCAATATCTCGTATGGAGGGAATTATAAGACCAAGGTCTCTAGTTCTTGGTGGTGCCGGATAAATCCGTACAGGCGGCGCAAGACCGAGACATGTGGATGTCAACGCAAGAGACCTTCGTCCAGCAGTGGACGTCTATCGGTTGGTGAAAATGATAAAAGTCTTCGAATAGTGAATAGTTTTAGTTTCTCTATAGTCAGACATATAGGTTCCAATTATTAGGGTTCCGTACCCAAAGGGTGCCAACGGTACCCTATTACTAGGTCTGTCCGTCCCTGTCCGTCCGTCCGTCCCTGTCCGTCCGTCTTTGTCAAGAAATTCTCATTTTTAGTCCGGAGTTAGGGAGTAGGCGGTGTGTAACCCCCGTGCCTCGGAAAGCACGTAAAACCGTCGGTCGATCTCTCTCCGGTCATGTCGGATTTCCGTCCTATCGGACTATGAGAGTAAGGGAATAGAGAGTGCACCAGTTTGCACACATTAATGCACTCTAATATCTCCCGCCCAGATCACTAATCTCTGTGGAGATTGGTTGCCATGGCCGAATTCGTTAGGGAGAACATTATATTATTTTCTCCGTAAACTGACTGACTGACTGACTGATCTATCAACGCACAGCTCAATCATTGGATCGGGCTGAAAGGCATACAGGGCCCCAAGTCTGCTATTTTACATGTCATTGTGATTGAACAGCAATACAATTACAATTCAATTATCATTAGTCCAAAATTTCGTAGTCTACTAAATTCACAATGGTCGTTCGATTTCTTATAATTGGATGTAATTCAATGACACCTCGGTATTGCCATTAGCTTAAAAAGCGTTTGCCGAAATGAGTTTCAAAAAAAACTACATATTAAAAACGTTTATTTAAGCTAGATTCAAAGCTAGATGTGTCAGTGGCAAACCATCGGAAAACAATTGTGACGCCATTGAATTAGTAGACTACCAAAATTGCTAAAAGTAGCAATCGGGATGTCATTGATAGACAATTGAACTACAATTGCAATAGCAGACTTGGGCCCCAGATAGTTATTATGAATTAGGCATCCGCTAAGGGTTTTTGAAAATACAACCCATAAGGGGGTAAAATAGGGGTATTAAAAATCGAACTTAAATGTGTGTAAGTACACACACACAAACTTTCGCCTTTATAATAATATTAGTGTGAATTATTCCCAGTAATTCAAAACATACATCGGCCATCATTCGAAACAGTGTTGATGACGTAAGCCAAGCCAATTGTTATTCCAGAGACTTGCGCCGACGCCGCGCTGAATGTAGACACGAATGATGGGTATCGCAAGATCTACATACCCTACATACGCTACACACGGCGCATGTATGGTACATGGCGCAACAGGAAACACATTTTGAAATAAACGTGTGTAATGTTTCTAGTGAAAACATGATTCAGTATGGTGGTTTTTTTTTTATTTTTAGCGAGCAAACGAGCAGGCGGGTCACCTGATGTTAAGTGAGTACCGCCGCCCATGAACATTTGTAGCACCAGAGGCACCACCAATGCGCTGCCGGCTTTTCAGGAATTTGTTGGTCCGCCCCTTGAATAACCCCATGTTGTTGTTTAATGGGAACACTGGCGCAGTAACTGTAGGTTAGTTTATAGGCTTCCTTTTCTTAAACCGACTTCCGAAAAAGGAGGAGGTTCTCAATTCGTTCTGGTCTGGTGGGAGGCTTTGGCCGTGGCTAGTTACCACCCTACCGTCAAAAACGTGCCGCCAAACGATTCCGGTACGATGGCGTGTAGAAACCGATTAATGGTGTATGGGTTGAATGTACACTGCCATATCCCTTCCAAGTTAGTCAGCTACCATCTTAGATTGCATCATCACTTACCATCAAGTGAGATCGCAGTCAAGGACTATCTTGTCATCGAATAAAAAAATTTTTAAATATCGGCGGATTTTTTTTAATGTATGTTCCCTGATTACTCGAAGACGCCTGGACCCATTTGGAAAATTCTTTTTTGTTTGAAAAGGTATACTTCCCAGGTGGTCCCATTGTCATCAGGTCAGGATCTGATGATGGGATCCTGGAGAAATCGAGGGAACTCTGCAAATTCTATAGGCACAATTGATTAGTGGCGTTTGAAGTCGGTTTTGTAAAAAATATTTTTACGTTGATACTTGTTTTACAACACACACAACACATAGTTTGTTGTTGTACAGATAGTCCTTGACTACAATTGCTTGGCGGCACGTCTTTGACGGTAGGGTGGTAACTAGCCACGGCCAAAGCCTCCTACCAGACCAGACCAGAGTCAATTCAGAAGTTATAAATTCCCAAATAGCCCCCGCCGGGAATTGAATCATATCGGGTTATAAGACCACAGCGCTCACCACTGCGCCAGGGAGGTCGTCAAAGGCTACCTAACACCTACTCATTGAGACAATTTTAATCAGCCCAAACACAATATAACGAAATCGGCCTATTCTTTAGGGAGCTAGAAGGGTACAGACAGACGTCTAATAACTTATAACACCTCTCTAATTGCGTCAGCGGTTAATAACTTCCTAACATCTAAAACGGTGGAAACTTCTTGAATTGATTTATTCAAAGAGTTGGCAATCTATTTCTTACAAAAGTGACTAAGTATATATAAGTCAATGCATAAAAACTAAATATAACACAGTTATGTAACAATCGTAAGGTTACAACTTCCTCTAAAGGCCAGGGGAAATAGACAATATTTTGCGGTTCATTTAACCGACTAAATGTTGCTTTTTTTACCATTTTCCTTCTGTGAGTAAACAACTCAATGTAAAAAGTTATTTTTAGTTATTTAATTACTTTGATATAATCTAGTACCGACCCGGAATAAAATAATTAAAGTTTTCTCATAATAAACAGAATGTAACTTATTTTGTGAACCCAGTTAAGGACTTCGGCGTAAGTACCTACAAAGTGTTGCTTACGACGCGCAGTAAGTACTTCACGTGTAGGTATCGGCGTCTGTAATGTTCGCGATACATTGCGTGTTCAAAACGCGATACATTCAGTTCGCAGTACAATCTTACTGGTTCTTTTTGGTTGGAACAGCATTCCAAACCAGTGGTAGATTCATTTGACGATTCGAAAGCACTTGGTAAAAGTCTATTTGAATAAAAAATTATTCTATTCTATTCTATAATATTGATGACCCATCATTTCCGCCGATTCCGAAGGGCGCCATTTAAAATCTAAATATATAAAAGGCAAAGGTGACTGACTGACTGACTGACTGACTGACTGATATATCAACGCACAGCTCTAACAACTGGACCGATCGAGCTGAAATTTGGCATACAGGTAGCTGTTAGGACGTAGGCTAAGAAAGAATTTTGGAAAATTTCAACCCCAAGAGGGTTAAATAGGGGGTTAAAAAATCGAACCCTAACGTGAGCGAAGCCGCGGGTTAAAGCTAGTTTCATTATAGGTATTAAATGTAACCTATTTACAATATTTTCATCATATGTTGATATTAGTATACATGGTGTTTGGAATATGTTCCCAAACACCATGTATACTAATATTGTAACATTTTGTTTTGAAAAGAGCGACTACTGAGTTTCTTGCGGGCTCTTCTCAGCAGAATTTGTTTTTTGGAACCGGCGATAGAGTCTTTACTTGTCTTCAGAGCCACAGGTTGGGCTACGTGAAATAAATAATTTTGAATTTGAGTTTATTTAAAAGAATTGATAGTATTATCATTAGTAACCGACAACATCCCTGGTGAGCGCTTATAACTTAGAAGTCTCGGGTTTAATTCCCGATGGGGGCAATTTCGAAATTTATAATTTTTGAATTGTCTCTGGTCTGGGAGGCTTTGTCTGTAGCAAGTTTTTTTTTTTAAAGAATATCTGCTGAACTTGACTGATGTTCTCCTCTCCCCTCCAAATAAGTGAAAACTTGTGTTAGGAGTGGGTACGACAATAGTGCAACGGGTGGGGTTTGAACCTGATACCTTTCAGTTTTCAGTCCGCACCTTTAACCGTTGAGGTATTGAGGCTTACCACCCTACCATGTGCTAAGATTATCAAAAATAACTAAATAAATTCAACATTATAACTTATTAAATGATGACTGTAATAAAAACACAAATTATAAAACAATCAAATTTTTTTTTTTTAAAAAGAACATTAACCAAGCTGAAGTTGAGTAATATCCTCCTCTCCCCTCCAAATAAGCGGAAAGCTTGTGCTAGGAGTGGGTACGACAATAGTGCAACAGGTGGAGTTCGAACCTGCGACCTTTCAGTTTTCAGTCCACACCTTTAACCGTTGGGTTATTGAGGCTTATATATAAATAACTATATAAATAACTTAGATAAATAACTTAATTGAGGAATTTTGCACATGGGAAACAAAAACTATAAAATCTGCTATTGATCACTACTCAATATTTTAGATACTAAATTACATACGTACATACATAGATATGGACCAATCCTAAATCTATGCTTATAGTATAAAAAGTGGTTTAAAAGTAATTTTTGTTCTTACAATAATTTCATATCAGTGCACCCATCTCCAAAGTTTTGCATTTGTTGCAAAATAAGTAATTTTTTGCCACTTTAATTTTCTCACTAATTTTATTGTTTCCAAAAAACATTTTAAGTAAATTTTAACTTTCAAAGCTATTTTTTTGAAATTTTTCAAGGTTGAGCAAAATTATAGTAGGTACCAAAGTCCTACATTTTTATATGGTTTTGAACCAAGACAATATAATCATTTCATAGTTTTGAACATTGAATTTAATATTATCACTCTGTGATTTTAAAAAATACAGTAGGTAGGTATCAGGCCCTATCGAGTCAAGGGTCAAACATATGTATCAGTCTATCCCTTTCTATTTATATGATACATACAGGACTATCTCTTTCCACGCACACGCTTTTTAAATTTACGCACACATACTTAATATACTTTCTATCATATTTACTATCAAATTGGCTTGGCTTCCCTTCTCGATTCAAATTTCAAATAAAAAAATATGGCGGTAATGTTTGGTTCACTTGGTTCTTTTGATTTTTATAAGTATTTCTAAATTAAAATATAATCAAAGAGTTACGAACTCGAAATATATAAGTTAACTACGTAGGTACTCAAGAACTCAAGAAGATAAAACGTAGTGATTATATTATAATATACTCTTGGCTCGAATCACGAAGTATTCAGAAGTACCTATACAATACTTATTTACAGGTTATTGTTTTTGTTTTCAGTTTATTACGGCGTAGGTATAAGGTTTGTTTTTGTGTTTTAATTAATTAGTGGTATTGTTAGTGTTTCGGACTCATACTTTTTATCCGATACTAGCTGATGCCTGTGAACGCGATACTATCGCGGCGATAGATATATATAGTAGACTAGTTGATGCCCACGACTTCGCTCGCGTGGATTTAGTTTTTAAAAATCCCGCAATAACTCTTTGATTTTCCGGGATAAAAAGAAGCTTATGTCACTCTCCCGGTTCTCAACTATCCCTATGCAAAAAATCACGTCGATCCGTTGCTTTGCGATGCGGCGTGATTGAAGGACAAACCAGCAAACAAACATACTTTCACATTTATAATATTAGCAAGGATATATAGGTAGGTAGTAGATAGATACGTTTAATGTACATTTAATTCAATTAGATTTTCCTACTAGTTACCTACTTAATAGAAGAGGCGAAAATTAATAAAAAAAATTATTTAAAGTGAGAAACCAAACTGAAACATAATAATACATAACTACTACATAAATTCTAAATATTATTTTTATTTGACTCTATACTTTAAATAATATTTTGAACTAGATGACGCCCGCGACTTCGTCTGCATAGATTAAGATTTTTTAACTCGTATAATTTTCCAAAGTGACAAAGTGTAGCCTGTGTGTTAATCCTGGATAATATATGTAAGAGCTATCTCCATTCCAAATTTCAGCCAAATCGGTTCATTTGTTGTGGCATGAAGGAGTAACAAACATACACACTTATACTACAAACTTTCACTTTTATAGTACCTATACTATTATGTTACCTACAATTAGTGGGTAACTTTGTAATATGGACTATTTATTCTAATTAGATAAAGAAATACTTTTAAAATGTACTATCCGTAAAATTAAAGAATGGTTTTAGAAATGGCGGCTCATTATGCCGGTACTGTCAGCATACACGGGATCTATAGCGAGCGATAATCTGCTAATAATCAATAAATTATAATATACTAGTAAATAATATAAACGTTATATATATTTTTTAATTCAAATAATGTAATCATTTTTGTTTTTATTTAAGAACTAGATGATGCCCGCGACTTCGTCCGCGCGGATAAAGGTTTTTTGATTCCCGCGGGAACTCTTTAATTTTCCGGGATAAAAAGTAGCATATGTTTTAATCCTGGGAATGAGCTATCTCCATTCCAAATTTCAGCCAAATCGGTTCATGCGTTGTGGCGCAAAGGAGTAACAAACATACACATATACACACACACATACACGTACAAACTTTCACCTTTATAATATTAGTGTGTTGTGATTAAAATAATCTTGTAAAATTATGTTGTACACGCTGTTGATTACCAATAAATAAATAAATAAAGACGGTCATTTTATCAGTTTATTGTTGTTGTCCGTACCGGCGAGTGTGAGTATAGATAGCGACAGTGTGCGAGTGAGAGGTGAACAGAAGCGACGCCATTTACAAAACCATTCTTTAATTGTACGAGTAGTAGTAATTGTTAATAATAAAATAAATACTAACATATATAGACTAGAGACTACTAAAATGATAACTCTTCCTTTCGGTTTTCCAGATAAAATGCACCTGTCATAAACCCACATAAAAGCAAGAGCTTTTATAAGTACTACCTACCTGTTATTTTTAGTTTTAGATGGCGGTGCCATCTAAAACGAATTTAGGCCGTAATTTCGTCATAAATAAAATTTTTATATCATATAAAATTTGTTTTATTTCAAAATACTAATATTCCTTTTCAATATGATCAAAAATAATATTTATATTTTTGATCCTATTGAAAAGGATTTATATGTAGACCTTAAAAGACTAGATCTTTGCATTAATTAAATTTAAAAAAAAAAGTGATACGTCACTGAACTACAGCTGGGTAGATACCGGATGTGTATCACTAAATTATTGCATCCTGATTTAATATTACGATATAGTCAATATAGAAACTCTAATATTATGTTAAGTTAGAAAGAGATAAACCTGTAGATTTTCATACTTGAGGCCAACAAAAGGTGAGACACACGATCATATATGTTTAATGACATTTTCCCCTCCTCCCGCACCCCCTTCTGCATACTGCTACTATGCCATAAAGCTCCTATAGACATGGGGGTCTGTATATTATTGTTACTGGTCTGTGGTAGGTATATAGTACTATTGTAATCTGTGGTTCTATTTTTAAATTATTTTTTTTTTACCTTTTTGTTATTTACATTTATCT
Organism: Hipparchia semele; assembly: GCA_933228805.2. Lineage (NCBI taxonomy): Eukaryota > Metazoa > Arthropoda > Insecta > Lepidoptera > Nymphalidae > Hipparchia > Hipparchia semele. The sequence goes on from OW121736.1 coordinate 6,012,841, forward strand.
ATCTAACAATTCGAAAAGTATTATAGGTTACTTGGTAGGCAGGTGGAAGTTTACTCAAAATAATAACCGGTCAAATGTGACTTGGACTTAGATATGAAGGGTTCAGTACCAAAAAGCGCTGAAAAACCCTTTCCAAGTTTCTAATAGGGGAGCCCCCATTAATTATTTATTTAAATTTGTTTTTATTATTTATTGTTAGAGGCTATATTATATCTGTTATGGATCATGAGATACAGCCCGCTAACAGACAGACAGACGGATGAATAGACAGCAGAGTCTTAGTAATAGGGTCCCATTGGTTTCCCTTCGGTCACGGATCCTTAAAAAGTAAATAAGTTACTTAATGACATTTGACAGCTTTTTTTTTTAAATTAATTTGAATGAATAGTAATGAATGAATACTACCTATGTGTAATCAAAAATAAAGAGTAAATATAAATAGGTACATATAAAATAACAAACAATAATGAACAAGGAAATATTTTAAGAAAGTTGCCAGCTTTTTTGTTTCACTTTTTTATTATCCTATTTATTGAAATATTGAATTGGTCAAGGTAAGTAAGCAGTAAGCAATAATTTTGAATTGCACAATAAACGTGATTTTAAAAATATACAAGTACACTCACTTTACGTAGAGGACTCAAAGTATGCCAAAAAATCAAGGTCAGAGAGAGTGACTCCGTGAAATCACGAGTTTTGTATTAAAATTTCACTTTTATTTATAAAACTGGTTTTGAAAGGTGATAAATTATTTCTTCATAATTATATCATCCCCACATTTCAAGTTAATTACGTCTTCAAACACACATTGATTGATAACTAACCAAGTGAAACGATTTACGTTTAATAACACGTAAAAAGTATGTACATAAACGTTAAAAATTTTATAAACTAAACGTAAAAAAAAAACATTTCTTAAATTATATGTTCGAAAATTAAAAAGATAAATGACTTTAACTTTATAGAAAAAAAAAATGTATGTATGTTACGTGAAAATTTCACTTTAGGAAAAAAGAAATTTTCTACTTACAATGTTTGAAAAATTCACTGTTCCTTCTTCAAAATGAGTTTTCCTAAAGGCGCACGGTTCACGAACGCGAGAAGATCAATTCGCGAGCGGACTAGCGCTTTAAAATTCGTAAATTGTGAAATAAAATTGCTTTGACACACTTTTCGACATTTTTGACGTGCTACTTGCGTCCACAGACTAATCAAGACTGATCATTTTCATTTTGATCAACTTGACAACTAGTTGTAGTCAGTACCTAGCATGTAGTGATCACTGCAGTAGGGGCCACGAAATCAGTAATTGTGTTTTTTGGTTCAATACTGTGGTTCAACCCAAGGTTCAACTTGTCAATCGGTACAACAAATGCCATCATTATTTTCTTCCCTTTGGTCAGGCTTTTTTTAGTGCCAGCCAGTACAATGCACTTGGTTTGTCAAGTAGTTTGAAACATAAATATTTCGTATTCTTTTCATTATCTGTCAATAGTAAGTTAGTTATAACTAATCTGACTAGTCCGATTAGTTATAACTAACTTACTATTAGAGCGACTATTGAGTTTCTTGCGGGCTCTTCTCAGCAGAATTTATTTTTTGGAGTCTTTACTTGTCTTCAGAGCCACAGGGCTATATGTAATAAATAATTTTGAATTTGAGTTTATTTAAGATAATTAATAGTATCAACATTAACAACCGACAACATCCCTGGTGAGCGCTTATAACTTAGAAGTCTCGGGTTTAATTCAAACATAATAACAGAAACATAAATATTTCGTATTCTTTTCATTATCTGTCAATAGTAAGTTAGTTATAACTAATCTGACTAGTCAGATTCAAACAAACAAGGCATATAATAATAATAATGATACGGTGATTAAAAAGAAATAGGTAAATGAAATTGGCCATGGCTGCCTATCAACTATCAACTGACTATGAACGCCTGCAAGGCCAAGGCGTTTTCATTGTCCCAGTGAAATACTTAAGCCACCGCTTGCAGTACAGAGTCGTGGCCCCGTTTTAATGAAGAGCGAAGAGATTTCCCTATCTTTTACAAACCTAATTTTGCCCGTGACGTTGGCGTTGTTTTTAATAATTTTCTGCCAATTTGAACCTTATTTCGCGGTAATTAATGCCCTTTAATTACTCAATGTGACGTCAACTTAACGTTTTTCTTAACATTGTTCTTTGTTATCCTACTTCTAATCTCTATGTTAAAATTACTCTGTGTTTGTTAGTGTTGACAGCATAAAAACATTTTTGAGACGATAACATCACTACATATAGAGCAGAAGTAGAGACATAGTCTGTTTATATGTCTGTGGTTTATAGCACAGTTTATGGTCTGTTTAAAAAGAGAACCGTTGTGAGATTTGGAGGACGCTACTGTGTTTGCCATTTTTACCGCGCAATACGATAGCCAAGCAATAGCGCAATAAATAGCGTTACTTACTTCACTGTTTAGCTACTGCGGTTCTCTTTTTGAACAGACTCTAGTTTATATACTTTATTTCACGACATCGTGTAATAATTATTTGTTTAACAAGATAGCAAAGTTCATTTTTGTTGCGAGTGCCTAGTTTGAACCCCGAGCCGGCAAAGTCTTTGCGAGCGGGCGAAGGATTCTAAGTTAGAATCCTGAATGTAGTGAGGGATTCAAAGGCACAAGAAACAAAAACTTTGCTATCGTGTGGTACATACAACTTTTCACCTCACTAGTTCAAAAAGAGCGCCTTTGCTGTCTTTTAGACAGAGAGCAAAAGTCGTTTTTGCTCACTGGTTTTAGACAGCAAAGGCAGCCTTTTTGAGCTAGTGAGGTGACAATGGTACAAGGAACATAATACTCTTATGGTATTTTCATGCTGAATGCGTTATTTGAACATCTTTTAAGTTCGTACAACATAATTATCTCATTTTAATATTATTTTCTGCGAGATTATTTTTGGTTTAATTCCATCTTCCATCGAATAACAACAATGTTTGGTATGTTTCTTTTAACAGCTTCCACTGCAGCTGAATATTCCGAATCAAAATAAATAAATAAATCGTATCTCTCTGACCTATCTCCATTACTGAACTGATATTGATATAAAAAATAGTAGGTATTTAGTATTATTTTATATCCTGGAAAAATACACACGCGTGTAAATTAACATTTCATGTATAATGTAATCAACAAAAAATGTAGCCCCGTAATAACAGTATGGGAAATAATTTTTATGTACATAAACAGCTGAGCTATCTGCTGTTGTATCGAATATTTCACTTTTTCGAAAGCAATATCTTCTGAAAGACAATCTTGTTGTGTTTGTAACAGGCTCGTTCTCAGTGAGTGCATAATACAATGCTTTGAAATACGCTGTTAGCACGCTTCGACCGAACCAAACCCATAATAGGACGAAAAATGCGGTGAGCAAAATAACTTGGCAGAACATATAGAAGTAGTAAGGAAAAATGATTGCATCTGGTGTTGTTATCTGTGTTATTTTGCACACGATCCATTGAATCGCCATCCAGTACACGAGACATTGATTGGTGCCAGAGCAAAGCGATACAAAGCAATCCCACAGTCTCCCGCACAGGATATATGGGAAGCAGAATACATCCCACCAGTTATGCGTGAAAACGTCTTCTTGAGGGGCGCTGAATCGCTCGCCCTGTATTTCGTCACACCTTATAGGTGCTGCCTTTTTCTTTTTGGGCGCCATTATTTTATTTGCTAAGCTAGTGCTTTCTAAACAAAGTAATTTATATATTTATTGCTATGAAATTTATATTGTGAATGCATGTCAAATGTCACTGATACCTACCTAAAACGGAGTGATTATTTCTCTTTGCCTACCCACCAAGAGAATGTAATCACTCCGTGCCTACCACAACTACCCACTGCCACTAAGAAAACAGAATGGATTATACCTATCTCTTGGTAGTCGATATAGTAGAGTAGTACCTATATTTCTTGATTTATATTCTCTTGGCTACTGAGTATCAAATCAGTGCTACTTTTTATTGTGACAGTTTACTCTCTCTTTTCTAAAGCTCGCTGCATACATAACGTGCACGGGACGGGACGGGACGTGGACGGGACGGGACGTGGAGTTTTGGAAATATCGTTTCATAGAAAATGTATACGACTGTGCATACGTCACGGAGCACGGACGGGACGGGAACGTGCCACGCGCGGAACGGGAAAAATATCGTCGGCGCAATTAAAGCCAATTCTTCAAATGAAAAATCCATCTTTCCTTGTTCACATCACTAGCACGTTAGTTCTGAGTTATTGCCACGTTGCGTATGCATTAAAAATCCCCGTCCGTGTTTACTAACCACGTTCGGCCCCGTCCCGTCCACGTCCCGTCCCGTCCCGTGCACGTTACGTATGCAGCGGCCTTTACTCTTATATGTTTGTGGTTTTTTGTAACATCTATTGCTTATAAAACTTGAAGTCAGTGCCATTATAAAATAATGATTTGAAATAGGTACCTACCTAATAATTTATTGTACCCACATTGTACCCATAGGTTGTACCCTGTGAATTAAGTCCTTCCTAATTCCATGGTTCCTTCCTCATTTGACACCTATCTGACACTGATGTTTCTTCTCTTGTTATATGTAGTCTGTGGTTCTCCATTTTCTTTTCGATGACAGATTTTCATTTCAATTTGACAGTTCTGTTTTCCCTACCTGTGGAGTGGGCTGCGTTGCAGCTACATAAAAATAACATTGCGTATTTTAAATCGCAATTGTTATGTTATAAAAAGAATCTTATTAAAAACAGCTAGACTATTCTTTCAGTTTGCTGTTTCGATAATAATTATATGCAGGTGAGTTATTTTTCATTATTTATTTCAAGGTGAAAGTCTGTGCATAATTTCGATAAAGATGTTGAAGTTTTAAAACATTGCAAATAAGTTATCCAAGACCGTAATAAAGCATTAGTAAACCAGTGCGTTTGTCAAGGAAAGTGCTAATTAATCGCCAGTACAATTAGCAATCACATTAATGAAGTATAAATGCACTTTTGTTTAAAAAGAAATCAGATCAAGTTGTCCTGGCCTTGTAAAGTTGTAGCTAGTTATGAGTGGTACAGAAGTTATTTTTTTATTTAATCATACTTCCTAGATGTTGGTTATAGCCTTGGAAAACGTTTTGTATCGATACCTTATTAATTTAAAGGAATAAATTATCACAAACATAAATAAACGAACTTCTCAATTACTTGAAATATCGTAGTTAGGTACATATAACTACTTTAAATCGGTCCAGCCGTTTTAGAGTTATAAGTATTCGAACAAATCCAACTTTGTTTTATATATTAAGATTAAAAAAGAAACATTTATTTAAACAGTATTTAAAGCTGATTAACCACTTTGTTTTTAAATCAAAACAATCTATATGATGCAATTCTTACACCAGCCATTCTTATCAGACCTGCAATATAATAATTGTCGTATTATCACTTTGTTTTTATACATTTTTATGATTTGTATATATCTGCCTAAAGAACTTTATCTATTAATAATGCCAGTGATTTTGTCATAAATGTATTTTCTTCTATCTCCAGAATACAAGCTATGCCTGAGCTAAATTCTATCAAAATCCATTCAGAATTTGTCTTGAAAAAGCAATAGACGGACAGACAGAGTTACTTTTTTTAGCATTAACAATATTAGTATGGATTTATTAACTTTTTTTCTTTTGTCTGCTCTAGTGATTTATTATCTAGATAAATATGTCTGTCTGTAAATCTGGAATTTCCCCAATTATTTTAATATTACTCATTTGTTGCAAGTTTGTGGGTTTAATATCATAATCGGACCAATAACTTATATTGGGGTTTTCTACCAAGAAATTCACAGTACTATTCCAGAGTTATGTGTTTCTAAGAGCATGTAAAGCCGTCGGTCCTACGGCTGATCTCTCTTCGCTCGTGACTTATTTCTTTCCCAACGGACTATGAGAGTGAGGGAATAGAGAGTGCACCTGTGTTTGAGCACACACTTGTGCACTATAACATCTCTCGTGCAGATGGCTAATCTCTGTGGAGATTGGCCGCCGTGGCCGGATTCGGTCGGGAAGACATTATTCAGTACCTTTAATTGTTGGGCTATTTTTGTTTTAATTTAATTTAAATTTAAATTAATTTAAAACAAAAGTAGTTTAATTTAATTTAATTGTTTTCAGATCACAAGATGGCAACACAAATAATAATATTTTTCGCGCTGGCAACAACGCTCCCACATTTGAACACAGAGTATATCCCACCCGGCCCGGCGTACCCGTGCCCGAAAGAGACAGACAATCCCTTGTTATTCCCCTGCGTGTGCGAGAAAGGGACAGATATGGGGTTGTATGTGCGTTGCGAAAACACGGGGCTGGCTGTTATGAGCGTGGGATTGGGAAACATCGCGGGATTGGGGTTGCCCATAGAGAGGCTACTTCTCAAGGAATGCAGGATATGTAAGTACCAGGGGGCTGATTCTGTAACTCAGTGCCTATCAAAATAAGAAAGGCACTGCTATATTTTGTATCCATTGAAGGTTCACTATGAAATAGTAAATGACATATATCTCTTCAAACCTTCAATGGATAAAAAATGCCTGTCAACTATCAACTATCAGGCAGTGTGAAAGAGACACATGACCATTGAACACTATAAATTAATCCATGATTAACTTTCACTGGAGAGGCATAGATTGCCGCCATTTTGGCGCTGTAATCACTAAGCAGATACGAGTGTCTCCGGAACTAATCGGTAATTGCAAATTGCGCTCTGACCTTTATATTAATCTATGATTTCATTATTGTTGTAATAATTATATAGCCTCAATAGCCCAACGGTTAAAGGTGCGGACTGTGAGGTCGCAGGTTCGAATCCCACCCGTTGCACTATTGTCGTACCCACTCCTAACACAAGCTTTCCGCTTATTTGGAGGGGATAGGAGGATATTAGACAACCTCAGGTTGCCTAATTAAAAAAAAAAAAAATTATAGAGGTCAGAGCGCAATTTGCAATATTACCTATTAGTTCCGTAGACACTCGTATCTGCTTAGTGATTACAGCGCCAAAATGGCGGCTTGTACTTTATTATGTGAATCTACTGTATTTGTACGATTATGTATTCTATGTTATAGGAAATAAGGTTTATTTTGTTTTCTAGCACACTTGTTCGGCCCGCTCCTCCACAGGTCGACTGTAAGGACGCTACACATTATAGACACGCCGATAAAGTCGCTAGACGAATACGCGTTCTTTGGTGTGAACAGGACCTTACAGGAGTTGTACATGCGTAATACTAGGATAGATGTGTTCCCGAAGGAGGCGTTTAAGGTATTTTATTTTATTTATTTTACGAAAATCAACAGCGAATTAGAACAATATTAAACTTAAGAGGTAATGACAATTGAATGACAAGTGGAAATGGGCGGGACACATAGTTTTTTTTATTTTATTCTATGACAAGATAGCCCTTGACTGCGATCTCACCTGATGGTAAGTGACGATGCAGTCTAAGATGGTAGCGGGCTAAATTGGAAGGGGTATAGCAGTAAATTCAACCCATACCCCTAATCGGTTTCTACACGCCATCGTGCCGGAACGCTAAATCGCTTGGCGGCACGTTTTTGACGGTAGGGTGGTAACTAGCCACGGCCAAAGCCTCCCACCAGACCAGACCAGAGACAATTTAGAAATAATAAATTACTAAATTGCCCTCGCCGGGAATCGAACCCGAGACCTCCCAGTTATAAGACCACAGCGCTCACCACTGCGCCAGGGAGGTCGTCAAAAAGTTCGAAGGGCTGATGGTCGATGGGGTCCCAAGGTGCTGGAGTGGCGACCCCGCACCGGGAAGCGCAGTGTTGGTAGACCCCCCACTATGTGGACCGACAATGTCAAACGAGTCGCAGGAAGCCGCTGGATTCAGGCGGCGCAAGACCGAGGTCTGTGGAGGATCATGCAGTAGACTTATATGTCCAGCAGTGGATGTCTATAAGTTGACAAAGAAGAAAGAAGAAGAGAAGACAATTGTATGGCCAATTATTGATTTTCTTAAAATTAACTACAAAAAAAGATACATTTTGTGAGAGTGAGTAAAATAATAACTTAAAAAAAAATTAAAACATGACGAAAAATTATTCCCCGGGATAAAAAGCCTAGGTGCTATTCCAGACTATAATCTATCTCTGTGCCAAATTTCATCCAAATCGGTTCAGTCATTGCGATGTGATTGAGTGACAAACACACAACCTTTCGTTTTTTTAATAACACTAGCTGATGCTCGCGACTTCGTTTACGTGGAATTAGTTTTCAAGATCCCGCACGAATTATAATTTTTTTCAGGATAAAAAGTAGCTATGTTTTAATCCAAGGTATAATCTATCTTCATTTTAAATTTTAACCAAATCGGTCCAGTGGCTTTTGAGTTTATTCATTACAAACATACACACAAAAATACAATCTTTCCTCTTTATAATAGTTGTTCTTTTAAGGTCTGACTAAGGACTTTCTCTAATTGTTCTAGATCCTAGGCAACCTAACAATCCTGTCTATAGACGGTCACCGCATGACGTCACTGAGTAAGGATATATTCGCGGGTAGTTTGGCTACCGGTCGGTTAGAGAAGCTACACTTGGTCAATGGCTTGTTATCCGACATTCCAGTGGAGGCTTTTCAAGTAAGTATTATTATATCTACTAGCTGTTGCCCGCGACTTCGTCCGCGTGGATTTAGTTTTTAATAGGGTAAAGATGCCGAATATGAGATACCATTTACATATTCGGCCATAAAACATAAGTTATTGCCCTAATGACTATGAAAATTACTTATATTCGATAAGTATTTAATGAAGTTTATCCTTGAAAGACCGTTTAGTGCTAGGTAAGTATAATAGATTTTTTGTTATATCAGATAATATTAGAAAAGTCAGAAATTACGTCTCAGGGAAATGGTCTCCTATTATGAGATACCAAGGGTTTTTAATATGAGATAGTATAGATTTAGAGAAAAAGAAAAGAAATCAATCCAAAAAAACTTTTTATTGGCGATATTTATTAATCCCGTGGGAACTCTTTGATCTTCCGAATTAAATTTTTGAAGGGGTTTTTTTAGTATAAAAATATTGATTTTTGAAATAAACCGAATGAAGTATTTAATAAATTTCAACATTTTCCTCACGATCAGAAAAAGTATTTGTTTTTTTTTTTCAAAATGGAATTATCGTTATTTCATCCTCAAATATATTATTGTTTAGCATAAAGCCACCACTCTATAAATTCACCTTCCTCACTTGCAAGGGAAGCTGGAAGAAGTTTCTTTTTTTTAGAGCTAAGCTTCACATATCTCTACTTCTAATATAATATGTTTTTGTCTTGTAATTCCTTATATGTACATAAAAAATAAGAATAAATAAATAAATGTTAACTATTATTCCTTGACAGAATCTTAAAAAGCTAAAAACGTTAGACCTCCACGGCAACCGACTGGCGACACTGAAACGAAGTCAGTTCAAGGGGTTGAGGGACACTGAAGTATTAGATTTAAGGTGAGAAACCCTCTCTGCACCATATTTTCTACCATAAAACCACTCTTCCATCTTTTTAACGGCCTCCCTGGCCGACCCAACCCTAGTTTTAAAATCATGGTTATAAGTTCCCAAATTGCCCCCGCCGGGAATTGAACCCGAGACCTCCCAGTTATAAGACAACTGCGCCAGGGAGGTCGTTCTATATCCCCTTCTCCTTCTCTCCCATACATTTATCCCTTTCACACACTCCTACATTCCATTTCCCACATGCATTGCTATGTATTTATTTTCAATCGACTTCCAAAAAAGGAGGAGTTCCAATTTTTTTTTATGTATGTTCCTCGATTACTCGAAGACGCCTGGACCGATTATATTATTATTATAGATTATATAATTCTTTTTTTGTTTGAAAGAGTATACTTCCCAGGTAGTCCCATTGTCATCAGGTCAGGATCTGATGATGGGATCCTGGAGAAATCGAGGGAACTCTTAAAATTTTACAGGCACAATTGATATACTTTGTAGTGGCGTTTGAAGTCTGGCGTTTTGTAAAAAGAATTTTTACGTTTATATTATTGCAGTTACAACAACATCACAAAACTCGATGGCAGCCATATTGGTGACCTCACCAAGCTGGGCTGGTGCAACGTCAGTCACAACCTCTTGCCGGACATACCCAGGTAAGCTAATACTCTCTTGTAACGTAACGCTTGACGTAATTTTCGCGTATTACTTCGCGTATTACGTCACAGTCACGAGTCACATCGGTAGTAGATATGAATAAAACAGCTTATAACTTATTTTATTCAATCCGAGCCTCCTCGTGTAACTTGGTTTGTAAATAGTAAAATAAGTAGAAAAAAAGACGTGTGGCACTCGGGGACTGCCGCGGTAAAGCTATTGCATAGCATTTTTTATCAACGCCATCTAGCTGTGAGAGGAGTCTCGTGTTAGGTCATTTTCGTTACGGAATTTCTGGATTCGGTCTCCACGCTCAAGGCTCGCGATAGAAGCTATGCAATAGCTTAATAAGTTAGTTGTAGCATTTAGACTAAGATCTGGACACATGCCATTAGGAGTGTTTAAGTATCTAAAGAGAAAAAGTGATTCTCCCAATTGTGAAGTATGTGACGAAATAGAAAATGTTTCACACTTGCTATTGGCATGTGTTCGGAACCACAATTTGAGAGAAACACTAATGTATAAACTAAATTAAATTTTATGAATACTGGTATTTTTAATTCTATAATTATTATTCTTCTATAATTCGGCTGTTTAAAGTATATAGATTTGTTAGTGATTCTCTCAAATTGGTATAGATCTATAGGTAGTTGTTTTTATATATTGTTAATTGTAATATTTTGTGTGTACCGATGGGGCTGGCATAAAGGGCACTTTTTAAAGTTGCTTATTAAATAATGAGATTAAAAAAAACTTATTTGTTTTTTTGACTGATTTGTTTTCTCTTGTTACAAATGTTATTCTTGCGTGTTACATTTTCGATTGTAATTAATGAATATCCGCATTTTGAGGAATGGCAATTGAATACCCAATTACGTAACCCAATCTAATGTTATTCGTGTATTGCAAGCCAATTACGTAACCCCATATAATCATATGTTTGTCGTGTGTTTCAGGGGTATGTTCGCAAGAAACACTGTAATCAAAGTGGTACATTTGGACAATAATAAAATAAAGAAGTTGGATACGAACAGTTTTCGAGGGATGAGGTTTCTAAGGTAAGATCTGTTAATTTTCATTTTTTATTTTCTAAAATTGGAAAAGTTCCCCCAATTTCTCCAGGATCATCAGGATGGCCGTGGGACCACCTGAGAAGTATACCCTTTCAAACAAAAAAAAAAGCCAAGCTCAATGGTTCTACAGCTTGGGTGTCAAAATAAAAAATGTTTAGGAGGACTAGTTCTAACAAAATATAGCACATTTTTTCTTGGCCGGCACTTTCACTTTTGGACCAAACTCAAATTATTTATTTCATGTAGGTCAACTTGTGGCTCTTATGATACGTCGAGAATCTACCACCGGTTCGGAATGCTGATTCTGCTGAGAAGAGCCGGCAACAAACTCAGCAGTTGCTCTTTTCAAAACAAAAAATGTTACAATATGTAGCTTATCTATCTTGTGGACAGCTGAAGCAAAGCAGATTGGTTCCAAGCAACTTTGTTATTAAGGAATTCATTAACTGTTTAATAACATACCTATTAAATGTATGAATCGTGGATGATGTCCATCTTTATGATCGCATTTTTACCTCCAGGCGTCTGTACCTCCAAGACAACGCGATCTCAGACGTGGGCACCGGTACGTTCAGTGCAGTAACACGGATAGGCACGGTAGATCTAGCCAGGAATAAGATAACTAAAGTCACCTACCAGATGTTCCAGGCTGTCAAATACGCTGAGGTAAAGTGTAATAATATTCATTCATACTTACCTGTAATAATTCATGCTTACCTGTCAATATTATTCAAACTTCCCTGTGCTTGTTATCTTATCTTAACATTTGAATTTGACGGGATTTACGATTGGCTGACACTTCTATAGCTTAAAATATTATCTAAGTTAGATATATTTAGAAATTCAGATAATAGTTGTACTCATTTTAAGTTTCAATTGTATAATAATTCTGTTGTACAATCCCTAAACTAAAGTGACAGGTCTAAAGGCACGAGATTTAGACCTATCAGAGATTTAAACACGAGATGTGTAAATTTTATGCTTTGTCCATGTATTTTAGTTTAAAGATTGTGTAGTTATTTTTAGTATTAAAATAAAATTGCTTATGTAATTTTTACATCAATCTTTTTTCACAGTTAATAAACCTAGCCGAGAACAAAATAACGTCCATAGACAAGCAAGCGTTCACCGACCTCTACTTGGCCGTGGTCAATATATCCCACAACGAACTGACGAGCATCGAAGCCGGGGCTTTTGAGAATTGCAACAACATGACCCTGTTGGACCTGAGTCATAATAAATTGAAGGAAATCAACAAAAAAGCCTTCGATGAGAACACTTACGCGTCAGAATTCCAGGTTTCTTATAACGAGTTCACGGATTTAGGACAGGTAAGTTATAATAATATTATTTATCTATTAACTGTCGAATTAATTTTTATATTATACTAACTGTTGCGTGCGACTTCGTCCGCGTCAATTTCTGTTATTATGATCGTGATTAAGAAGTTTTTTAAAGAATATATTTTAAATATGGATAATTTTCCCCTTTTTTGCAACATTTCACTGATGCTTCACTCCTGTTGGTCGCAGCGTGATGTTATATAACCTAAAGCCTTCCTCGATAAATGGACTATCCAACACATAAAGACTTTTTCAATTCGAACCAGTAGTTCCTGAGATTAGCGCGCTCAAACAAACAAACTCTTCAGCTTTCCAATATTAAGTATAGATATATTAGTATAGATTATGTAATTATGTATGTGTTTGGGGCTTTTAGTGCAGTGTTAACTCTATAAAGCGAAATTGAAGGCAACGGGTATTTGACAACGTTATAAAGAGTTCTCATTAAACTGAAAGCAAAAAACGATGATATATTATGTAATTTTACAAACAAGTATATGATTTTGACTTTACGTGAAAAACGTTTTACATACCAAAATTATGATTGGTTTTTATTTTTCATTTCCAGATACCTATCTACAACATGACAGGCATAAGAGTGCTAAATGCATCATACAACAGTATCACAACCATCCCGAAAACAGCTTTCCCCAAACTGTATGAACTTCACACCGTAGACATCTCGCATAATAACCTGTCGGAGATTTACAATTCTGTTTTCCAAAATCTATTTTCTATAAGGTAAGTTACAATTATATTTTTAGTAGTTTAAGATGGTAGCGGACTAACTTAGAAGGGGTATGGCTGTGTAGATTCAACCCATACCTCTAATCGGTTTCTAAACGGCATCGTGCTGGAACATTAAATCGCTTGGTGGCACGCCTTTGATGGTAGGGTGGTAACTAGCCACGGCCAAAGCCTCCCACCAGACAAAGCCTTTTATCCTTTTAATAGCCTTTTAAGGGTTCTTGCGGGATTTTTAAAAACTAAGTTGCAACTAAGTTTTTCAAGATTGCTCCATTGCTGCGTGATGAACATACAAACAAATAAACACTTTGTCGTTTATAGTATTAGTAAGGATTGATAAACTACATATTGTCACACTTGTTTTTAAAATGGCAGCTGCGGAGTTTATTGCGTCCTCTTTTCAGCTGAATCTTGCCGAACCGGTGGTAGAGTCTTGAATTGTCATAAGAGCCACAAGTTAGCCTACATGAAATAAATAATTTTGATTTTGAAGTATTTTATTTCAGGTATCTAAATTTAAGCTATAATTCTCTCGAACGCATCAAACCGGCGACCTTCGGAACGATTCCCACCGTTCTGGAGCTGGATCTGTCGCACAACCAGTTGATCGACGTGTCGCGCGGCAGTCTCGCTAAGTTGGCCAGTTGTAGACTATTAGATATCAGCTTTAACAACTTGGACAGGATATTCCAGATACCTATTAGTTTGGGGTAAGTTTGCTTTGGCTGAACTTGTTGATCCACCAGTTGTTGATTTTTGAAATTTTGCGCACAAATATTCTTTTTTAATAACCGATATACATCCAGTGCTGGATAAAGGCCTTTTACATTGACACAGGTCTCGGTCTTGTGCCACCTGTATCCAGATTAAATCAGAATAATTTCTGATTTAATCTCCTCATGGAGATCCGTAGGAGATTGAGGCTGACACCTATAGACCGCACTTTGTTCAAACTCAAGACAGAGTTAAAACGAAATAGATTTATGTCAGAACATATTTGTGTCCCATTTTAACTCTGTCTTAAGTCCGAGCTAAGTCAGGGCACGCTCTATAGATCTCAGCATCAGAGTTACCAACATAAATCGCAGCGAGTCGCGAAACTAAAGTGGAAATGATTAGATATGTCTAACAACAATTAATTTGTTTTAGCGAGCTAAACTTTGCCTACAATAATCTGAGTGAAATCAAAATAAGCACGTGGCCCTCTATGAACGCGTTACTCCGACTCAACCTGTCTAGCAACATGTTGGAAGACCGGTTGACTCACGACTCTTTCTCCGGTCTACTGACGCTGCAGTCGCTGGACTTGTCTAGCAACGGGTTGACTAAACCGCCTTGGGAGGCACTGAATACTTTGACTAGTTTACAATATTTGTATCTACAGGTAAGTTCCTTAAATAATTTTCTTTACCCATACCCATGTAAAAGACAAACGAAAATAGGGTATATGCATTTTTCCCCGCGATTTCGTGTGAGTTTAGTTTTTAAAATCCCGAAATTTCGGGATTCTCCAAGTTATACACATGCGAAATTCACCTCAATCCGTTGCTTCGGTAAGAGTGATAAAAGGACAAACCGAACACACTTTTGAATTTACAATTGTAGGGATAAGGCATTAGATTTGATTTCCTGTTTTTAGTTTAGTTGATGCCCGTGATTTCGTTCGCATAGATTAAGGTTTTTTAATTCCCGTGGGAATACTCTTATTTTCCGAACTAAAAATTATGTGTTATTCCAGACTATAATCTATCTCTGTGCCGAATTTCAGCCAAATCGGTTCAGTCGTTGCGGCGAGATTGAGTAACAAACATCCACACATCCATATATCCAAACTTTCGCATTCATAATTTTCGATTAGTTAAAGTATAAAATATATTTTTTGTCTCTTTCCAGTATAACAATCTGACATCTCTCTCGAAATCCGCTTTCGGAAATCTACCAACGACCTTCAAACTGGATCTGTCGTACAACCAGTTGAGCGACTTGGGGCAAAAATCGTTCGACGGCATGCAGCAGTTGCTAGATTTGTCGTTGAGAGGGAACAAATTCGAATACATACAGAACGAGGCGTTTAAAGGATTAGTTGCTTTGAGGTAAGTTTCATTAATGACTTAGTTTAGTTAGTTATATATTTATTTAGTTTTATTTATGACTTAGTTTAGTTAGTTATATATTTAGTTAGTTTTATTTATGACTTAGTTTAGTTAGTTATATATTTAGTTAGTTTTATTTATGACTTAGTTTAGTTACTTATATATTCAGTTTTATTTATGACTTGATTTAGTTTTAAAAGTGTTTGATTTTCCTCCAGGTCCTCAGCTATACCCATGCAAAAAGTCACGTCGATCCGTTGCTTTCTTGCAGCGTGATTGAAGGACAAACCATCAAACAAACACACTTTCGCATTTATAATATTTATATTAGCCATCTTTTTGTAACCTTCTTTTTTGTTTTCAGGAGGTTAGATCTCTCATACAACAGTTTAGATAAAATTGACAACAAAACAAATGGTCTTTTGGACGACTGTCTTTCACTTGAAATGGTAAGTGATTTTATTTTCTATATTCGCCTACTCTTGCAAGAACATCACAGTCACAGAACACGATCTAGTGGCGCTTGTATCCAGCTCCTCCGACCAACTTCTAGTTTTCTAACTTTGCATTTTCAGGCGCCAGGTCGCAATTTTGGCACCAAATTTTCATACTAACTTTTATCCCCCTTTTGGAAATACTGCCCCCAAGAATCTTAAATTAAAATAAATATGAGCTATCTCCACTCCAAACAGCCAAATCGGTTCATTAGTTATGGTCTGAAAGAATAACAAACACACACACTTACACTATAAAATATTTAACCTAACCTATTTAATAGAAATATTTTTTATTCAAATAAACTTTTACAAGCGCTTTTGAATCGTCAATGAATCTACCACTGGTTCGGAATGCCCTTCCTGCCGAGAAGAGCCAGCAATAAACTCGGCGGTTGCTCTTTTAAAAAAATAATATTTTACAATAGTTAATGAAACTATGCTATATATACATATGTATACAGTGTTTCCACAGTGAAGTTTCCTAAATCCAATACAATACAAAGACAAATAAATACATCCAATACATGTTAAGACGGGCAGACAGAAAGCAGATCCATTCTCGTTGGTGGCACCCGTACACGAGCACGACGCATGATCCAGCCGTTGCTTCGCTCAACCATATAGTGTGATAAATAATTAGGTTTTTATTAGGAAAAGAATACTTTGTAAGTTATGTTAACTTAAATTGTTTTGTAAATTGTATTGTTAGCACTTAAGGATAATGTAAGGGGAGAGAACTGTTGCCTATATTACGAGTTCAGAACTTATCTTAGACAGCTGTGTCTCAACCTAACAAAATATGGATCATTGTACTTAACTAATGACCTTATTTCATTAAATTTCATTTCATTTCATTTCATAACTTTCTTCTATCGTTTTAGGCTTACCTGTAAAGATAGATTTAAGTATGTTAAATAACTAAATTATCATATATTTCAGGTAAACCTAAGCCACAATCGCTTTGGATTCCTCTCTCGGAAGATGTTTCCCGCCAACCCGTGGATCCCGTACAGACTGCGCGAAGTCGACCTGAGTCACAATGAGATACCCGTCGTCACTTACGACATCACTTTTGGCGGGAAGAACTTGAAGAAACTGAATTTGTCCAATAATTATATCAACGATGTTAGGAATAGTGAGTGAACTTTATAATTATGTAAAGGATATTAAATTATTTCTAAAATAATTTATTCTAAATTTTCTCCGGCGCAGTGGTGAGCGCTGTGGTCTTATAATTGGGAGGTCTCAGGAATTTCAAATCCAAAATGGCCGCCACCACATGGCAATGGCGAATTACATTTTTTTTTAGTTTCACGTCGGGGGTGTTTTAAATTTTGTTTTTGACAGACTTTCAAAAAAGGCGGAGGTCCTCAATTCGTCGGAATCTACTTTTTTAATATTTTTTATGTATGTCCGATTATTCGAAGACGCCTGGACCGATTTGGAAAATTCTTTTTTTCTTTGAAAGGGTATACTTCCCAGGTCCCATTGTTATCAGGTCAGGATCTGATGATGGGATCCTGAAGAAATCGAGGGAACTCTTCAAATTTTATAGGCACAATTGAAATACTTTGTAGTGGTGTTTTTTTTTATTTTTTTTTATACGTTATAGGCACACGCCACACCTGATGGAAAGTGATGATGCGGTCTAAGGTGTAACGCGTAGTCTGGTAGTGGTTACAGTTTTTTTCCTGCTTTTATAAAAATTTTAACAAATTCAATATTGTCAATTTTAGATGTTTTGGGAAATTTGACTTCACTGGAAGTATTGGACCTGTCAAATAATCAGCTGAAAGATTTAGTGTCAAGAACATGTAAGTATTACTTATACATAATTTTTTAATATTATTAATTAATTAAATAATATTAATATTCATGTTATAAATGCAAAAGTTTGTATGTTTGTTAACGACTAAACCGATTTGGCTGAAATTTGGCACAGAGATAGATTATAGTCTGGAATAGTACATAGGCTACTTTTATCCCGGAAAATAAGAGAGTTCCCGCGGGGCTCCAAAAAAGCTTCAATCCACGCGGGTAAGAGCTAGTAAAAATAAAAATTAATAAAAATTAAAAATTACAACCAACGTTAACAAAATACATTAAATCAGAAGATTCCAGGTTCGAATCCCGGCAGGGTCTTTTAGAGGTTTATTTTGACTAAATCTAAATATATAAAAAGACAAAGGTGACTGACTGGCTGACTGACTGACTGACTGACTGACTGATCTATCAACGCACAGCTCTAACCACTGGACCGATCGAGCTGAAATTTGGTATACAGGTAGCTGTTAGGACGTAGACATCCGCTAAGAAAGGATTTTGGAAAATTTCAACCCCAAGAGGGTTAAATAGGGGGTTAAAAAATCGAACCTAACGTGAGCGAAGCCGCGGGTTAAAGCTAGTTATGACTATGGGTTTACATTGATTAATATTAGTACAACACGGGCTCCCCTACTAAAAACGTGTTTTTCGGTATTTTTCTTATATTATTAGCGAGCAAACGAGCAAGCGGGTCACCTGATGTTAAGTGATTACCGCCCATGAACATTTGTAGTACCAGAGGCACCTCCAATGTGTTGCCGGCTTTTTAGAAATTTGTTGGTTCGCCCCTTGAATAACCCCATGTTGTAATTCCCTCTTGACCGGTTTTTTTTTTGACAGCTGACACAAAATTCAACCTACCCGACAATATAACAGAGATATACCTACAAAATAACACGTTGGAAAAGCTGCCAGTTGAGGATCTGATGAAATCTAGACATCTCAAATTTCTAGACCTGAGGAACAATCTGTTGACTAGTTTCTATCCTGAGCTGGTGAAGAAGATTCGAGAGAACAATTTGTTAGTGTATTTTGAGAGTAAGTATCTTTTTTACTGCATCTTATATAATAATAATAATATGTTATAATCTGAATAGCTTTTGCCCCCGCGACTTCGTCCGCGTGGAATTAGATTTTGGGGTGGAATTTTCAAAAACTGTGACACACGTACTTCTTTATTTTTAACTGAAAGCTCAAATACCAACTTTGATGGAAACAGCTTGAAAAATGACGGAGTTTCATATAAACTTCCATCCCTTATTTGAACCCCTTAGGGGTGGTATTTCCAATAATCCTTTCTTAGTGTGCGCGTGTGTGTACGTCATAAAAGGAACCAACTGTAAAAATTTCAAGTTTCTCACTTCAGTAGTTTAGGCTGTGCGTTGATATCTCAGTCAGTCAGTCAGTCAGTCAGGACTTTTAATTATATATATACATATATATAGATATTATTGACCGAGCGAAGCGAGTTCTCTGAGTCTACTTGAGTGAATTTGCACTTGTCTGTCCGTCCGTCCGTCAGAGCCTTATAACTTCTGAATTACTGAACGTAATTACTTCAAATTTAAATATAATATGTAAACTGATGGCCTTCAGCCGAACATTGTATAAAAAAATATAAAAAGCTTTATTTCAGGGGGGCTCTCATAGAAGCGTGTGTGAAGTAAAATATTTTTTGTTGCGTTACATACACTTGCGATATATCTGTTTAAAGACGATTTTGAACAGAGTACAAAAAAATTTTTTTTTAAATTTTTCCCTTAAAATTGACGAAATGGGGGGCTTTCAAAGTGGAGATTTGATTTGAGCCATATGTCATAAACGACTGGATATTAGAAACTGAAACTCGTTTGTAAATTCAATTATATCCTGTACTTGAACAATAAATACTAAAATTAGATAAATATTATAAAGAAACGAAATTATGTAACTTTTAATGCTAATAGATTCTATAGCTTCACAATAATGCTAATAGATGGCGCTGTATTTACCACCTTAAAACCAGAATTATGGGATACCGCGAGGTCTCAGTTCGGGGCGAACCACTAGTTATTTTTTTATTGTTATTAAATGAGCGATTTGTTAGACTAATTTTTTCTACTTTACAGACAACAAACTCAAATGCGACTGTTTCACGCGCCCTCTAAAGCATTACTTACAAAAAATGTCGCATTCGATTTTGAAAAACGATCAAAAATACCAGAACCTGGTCTGTTTCGAACCTCCATCATTGGAAAACGAGAACTTTCTGGAATTAAACGAAGATCGGTTGTTATGCGCCAGTAATGTTGAGTTGAATGAAAAAATGAGGATGTATGGAAATTCTGAATTCGATTTCACTTCGGAACCTGACGTTCTGTTTCGGGATATACAATAGTAAGTGTAGATTTATTCAAATTCAAATTCAAAATTTATTTATTTCATGTAGGCTACCTTGTAGCTCTTATGACACGTCATAAATCTACCACCGGTTCGGAATGCAGATTCTGCTGAGAAGAACCGGCAAGAAACTCAGCAGTTGCTCTTTTCAAAAAATAAAATAATTCTACAATAAGTAACCAAACTAAGCTATGTATACAGTGCTTCCACAGTGAAGCTTCAAAAATGCAATACATATAATCCAACACATGTCAAGACAGGCAGACAAAGCAGACCCATTCCCGTTGGCGGCACCCGTTCACGAGCATGACGCATGATCCAGCCATTGCTTCGCCCTTTCATTTCAAGCCTTATTACCCTTCCATTTCAAGTTTAACCAAAAAAACGCTTCAATTCAACGTTTCTGATAAAAACCGCTAAGGTGTGGAACACTCTTCCAGCAACCGTATTTCCTGCCACCTATTGAGTACCTTCAAAGCAAGAGTGAATAGGCGTTTTCTAGGCAAGCGCTCTCCAACCTAGACCTCATCAGTGCTATCCAGTATCGATTGTCGTCAAGCGCAAGCCTATGTCGGATTAAAAAAAAGTTGGTCGATGACGTCATACCTTTGACAAAAAATCGTAATTTTATTTTTTACTGTGTGTGTATTTGTGTCTGTCTGTGACATCGTAGCAACCGAACGGATGAACCGATTTTGATTTTGTTTTTTTTGTTTGAAAGTTGAATTAGTCGGGAGTGTTCTTAGCTATGTTTGATGAAAATCGGTCCAAGATGGCCGCCGCCACAAAATGGCGAATTACATGTTTTTTCACAACTCCCTCAATATAAATATCAAATGAAAGGGCTTGACTAGTAGACTACTATGCACTATGATTTTCAAATCCAAGATGGCCGCCAACACAAAATGGCGAATTACATTTTTTTTTAAATTTCACATGTCAGGGGTGTTTTAAATTTATTATTTTATTATTTCTTTTACAGTTCACAAGCAGCGATATACGCGTTCTGGTACGTATCGACGACGGACGATGTCGCCGACTTTTATATATACATCCGAGACGATTCCAACAAATTATTCTTCAGCCAGGACGTAGCGTACAATCTGCGTTCGTTAACAATCAATGTAGATAAGGATTTTGAAAACGCGCTCAAAAATAACAAAGATGGCGGCAAAATCGAAATCTGCATTCAAGCGAAAAATTCCAATAACTTCGCGCGAAAATGGTTTGACAGCCAGTGTCAAGCAATCCAGTCAAATTACGAGTCGTGGCCGAAAAAATTGACAGTTGACAAACGGAGGCTGTCAAAAAAGAAGGTCAGGTACGGCTGGTTTTCTAACAGCGTTCTGGGTTTGGTCAGCGATTCGATTTTGATAACGCTCTGCATATTTATAGGTGTTTGTTTCCGGAGATTGGCCGATTTGGACGTTTGATGGATTTTTTTGAAAATTACTTTTGGACCAAAAACTGATGTATTTTAACTAAGATCTGAAGGATAGTAGTTCCTGATGTTAAAGAGGGGTATATACACATACCCCTCTTGTATACTGGGGGGAGGGGGCACATAGTTCTAACCCATAAGGGGCGAATCATTGTAATATTAATGTTCTGTGCATAATATCCTATGTTATACAGACTGTAAAAGGCCCAAATTCGATTTCTGGTTAGATCTATATTCTATTCTAACCCTGAAAGGGTGTATCGGAAAACATGCGTAATAGGGTATTTTACTCTTTTTTGAAAAGTGTCTTCATTTAATCCTAAGATGATAATTTACTACTAGAAAATTTATTTAAATTGTATTCAATCGATAAATACCAAAACAATGCATTTAAATTTTTCATTTTACCTTTAAATTGATGAAAACGCTAGATGACGTCATCTCGACAGTAAACACACTCAGTACGTAGTTTAAGTACCCATCACAGTGACAGATGACAAGAGCTAATAACATTAACTGACGAGGTGCTAAATGAAAGATTAAATTATTGTATATTAAAATGAGTTACCATCCTTATCATTGGTTTATTGTTTCTGAATGTAAGAATACAAGTATAAAAACACCAAAGAAGTCGTGGATTCAAGCGCCAAACAGACATTATGACGTAGTGTTATGGCGGGTGCCGTTTCGCATATTTGTAGCACAGATAAAAAAAGTGAAAACTTTGAAATAAAATATACTTATTTTAGAATTTTGTGTACTGAAACTAACACTTCCCGATTTGTAATTATCTAAACTATATCTTCTATCTCTAACTCTTATTTCTTAGTAAGAGTAAAATACCCTATTTTTTTATTAGAGAACATGATTGTGTAATTTTTTTATGTTAAGTAGATTATTCCCTTGAATCGAGAGATCCCGAATGTTTGGTTGTATTTGTTAACCTTTAAAGGGCGAATCTGTAATGTATCTTACCATCAAGTTGATAATTGGTTAGAACCTAGAGTATCCGAATTTGATTCCTAATTGAGTTATAATATATGATGAATTTTTTGAAAAACTGTTGGATAATGTTCGGAAGTATCTACTATTTAAAAAATATCTATTCAACAAAAAAAAAGGTTTGGTAGATAAAATTACCATTTCAATTTTAAGTTTTCAAATTCACGCAAAAACTCGACGGTGTCATGGCGTCGTTCGTGACGTCACTTCTATGTTATGTCAAAGAAAGATGTGACGTATGGCTCTGATTGGTGTTCAATCCAATATGGCGGATTGTTATATTTTATAGTCTTTTTTTATCAAAATAGACATCAATCTCGCACAAAATAGAAAAACAAATACGTTTTTTATAAATCCATGAATCCTATCTCATGAGGAAAATTCATAATTTCATTGACTCTTTGTTAGTGTCATTATGCCTATTAGAAAAAAAGGGTTGTTTGCTTTTGTCAAAAGCAAGAAGTTAAAATAAAAATACTCTGAAAAAATTGATATATTTACCAAATGTACTTACTGCCATGACATTTATGTATTTTTTATATGAACTTTTATGTCACAAATGTATTATGTAATGTTCAATGTTATATTATACAACTTGTATAGTACAATTTTATATGCTTTATATTACCAAGATTTAATATGTTTTGGTACTATAGCTTCAATAGTCTAAGGGTTAAAGGTTCGTACTGAAAACTGAAAGGTCGCACGTTCGAACCCCACCCGTTGCACTATTGTCGTACCCACTCCTAGCACAAGCTTTCCGCTCATTTGGAGGGGAGAAGGGAATATAAGTCAAGTTAAGCTTGACTAATATTCTTTAAAATAAATCAGCGATTATTTATTGTCATTCCAAAGTGTGTTATTTATAGATTTTAATATTTATTTATCATAGTAAATAAGTTTTACATATATGTAGCCTTTTTATTAGATAAAAACAACAAAAAAGACTTTTTTGTCCGTCCAATTAAAAAAATTAAGAAAATTTAGTTTTAACCGCCAGTTCTAGATAAATATTTATATAAATTGTAATAATCTTTATTCTTTTTTTATCATCACAAATTTTGCTTTAATTTTTACGTTTTCATTAAGAATCTCATTTTTTTCTATAATTTACATAAGTTTTACATTTTTCTGTTGATATAAGTGAGTATATATATAATTTGCTATTTTTTGATAAAAATGTATACTTACTATTTATTTTTTATACAATAATACATTAATTATTATTTAAGGACAATAAAGAACAATGTTTTACCACTGAGAATATTTATTGAAATAAATAAAGTTACCTATTTACATTAATAAATGCAGTTTCATTTTAATAAATTAACTAAATTAATATTACATAAGTGTATTAATTACAATAAAAGGGCCTATTTCACAATCGTTGAGTGTTTAACCGATGAAAATGGTCGACATTTTGACAGTTATTATAATGGCAATCTGTCAAAATGTCAAATTATTCGTAGAGTTGGAAGACCCCTACTATAAAAACCGATTTCACAGATGTAAAATAAAGATATTTTGACAGTTCCGTAAATATCTTTACACCCGGGTAAGACATTAAACGTTGGTCAAATCGATCCTAAGTCGATGATCGATCGCTATAGAAACATTGGGAGCCGCTGAATACAATGGGCACAAGATTGTGCTCTTTGGCGATCCTTGCAACTAGTCATCTAGCATAGAATGGAATAAATGCATATTTGGATTCCAGAATGACTCATGTGACAACACAGAACTCAGGTTAGCCAACTTTAAAGCCAGAGAGGTAAAATTAATGTGAACAGACTATGAACGAGTTGTATGTCCCACATGTCCAACAGTGGAAGTCTATCGGTTGGCTAAAAATCTTTTTTTTTTATATGAATAGCGGGCAAACGTGCTGGCGGGTCACCTGATGTAAAGTGATTACCGCCGCCCATGAACACTTGTAGTACCAGAGGCACCACCGATACGTTGCCGGCATTTCAGGAACTTATTGGTCCGCCCCTTGAATAACCCCATATTGTAATTAAGTGGGAACACTGTCGAAGGGAGATGATTCCACAATTTGGTAGTACGTGGAAAAAAAGATCTGGAGCAACGGATGGTCGAAGTGCTCCAGGCACCCAGGTGGTGAGGGTGAAAGCTATGTCTTTGCATCGATTTTCTCTTCTAAATCCACTACAACATTAGACTCTGGGTTTAAGTCAGTCGACAGAGTCTTATACTCTGTGTTCCATATTGGATCTGGGTTATAGGAAGAGTAACCTAGGTCACCGTGAGTACCTGAGAAGACAAGAAAAAAAATATTATTTCTCATACATACTTCACTTACAATAATTCTATTATACTAGTTGATGCTCGCGACTTCGTTCGCGTGGAACTTTCTAATTTTCCGAGATAAAAAGCCTATGTGTTATTCCAGGCTATATAATCTATCTCTGAGCAAAATTTCAGCCAAATCGGTTCAGTCGTTGCGGCGTGATTGAGTAACAAACATTTATACATCTAAATTTTCGCATTTATAATATTATTAACTAGCTTTTGCCCCCGCGACTTCGTCCGAGTGGAATTAGGTATTGGGGTGGAATTTTCAAAAACTGTGACACACGTACTTCTTTATTTTTAACTGAAAGCTCAAATACCAACTTTGATGGAAACAGCTTGAAAAATGACGGAGTTTCATATAAACTTCCATCCCCTATTTAAACCCCTTAGGGGTGGAATTTCCAATAATCCTTTCTTAGTGTGTGCCTACGTCATAAAAGGAACCAACTGTAAAAATTTCAAGTTTCTAACTTCAGAAGTTTAGGCTGTGCGTTGATATCTCAGTCAGTCAGTCAGTCAGTCAGTCAGGACTTTGAATTTTATATATATATAGATAGGATTAGTAGGATTAATTAATAATAGGATACGATCCGGAAGACGCGTAGATTGTTGTGTATTTACAATTTTATTCGGTAACAAAACCCTATTTAAGTTACAAATATTTATTTTGAAAAATCTTACCCGCATCTTCTATGCTGCGGTAGTGACCTGCAAGCGAAAACAGATCGTATTATTATCAGCATTTAAATAGGATTTTGTTAAACATACTAATAATATATCACTGAATTATATTTTTTGCAACTCACGAGTGTTCGTGGCTCATGGTTGTGTGTGTGTCAGATAGATAAGCTACATATTGTAACATTTTTTTTTTGAAAAGAGCAACTGCTAAGTTTCTTGACGGCTCTTCTGAGCAGAATCTGCATTCCGAACCGGTGGTGGTAGATTCTAGACCTGTCATAAGAGCCACAAGTTGGCCTACATGAAATAGATAATTTTGAGTTTGGGATTCGACGACAAGATAGAACCTTAACTGCGATATCACATGATGGTGACGTTGCAGTCTAAGATGGTAGGTGGCAGGATGGCAGTAGGCGTGCTAACTTGGAAGGGGTATGGCATTGTACATTCAAGCCATACCCTTAGCCTATTTGTAGACGCCATCGTGCCGGAACGTTAAATCGCTTGGCGGCACGTCTTTGACGGTAGGGTGGTAACTAGCCACGGCTAAAGCCTCCCGCCAGACGAGATCAGAGACAATTCAGAAATTATAAATTCCCAAATCGCCCCCGCCGGGAATCGAACCCGAAACCTCCCAGTTATAAGACCACGAGAGTGGTTGATAGTTACCGTGCTCGTAATGTGGTGCCCAGGATTCCTGATGCTGGTGGTTCTGCTTCCACGCAGTAAAGAATGACGCTACCTGAGAATAAACACGTAAATAAGGGTTGAAAAATAGTTATTTATTTTATTTATTCTATATTGCACCACAAACAGAAATAATATAAACGTATGCGTAAAAATTCTTTTTACAAAACGACTTCAAACGCCACTACAAAGTATATCAATTGTGTCCATAAAGTTTTTCCAGGATCCCATCATCAGATTCTGACCTGATGACAATGGGACCACCTGGGAAGAATACCCTTTCAATCAAAAAAAAAAAAAAAGAATTTTCCAAATCGGTAATCGGGGAACATACATAAAAAAAAAGATTCCGACGAATTGAGAACCTCGTTTGAGGAAGGAATTGAGGAAGCGTATTCATTTCATTTCATTTTTAGCCGACTTCCAAAAAGGAGGAGGTTATCAATTCGGCCGGTATTTTTTTTTTTTTTTTTATTGTCCGCGGTGGCAGAAATTCGGTTAGATAATGTACCTTGGCAGAACTGACGGCGATTTTAAAGACAAGCAGCACGATGCCAATGGCGACCGACTTGGCGGCCATCAGGGCGGTCAAAATCAACCACGTAGACGTGGCGCCGACGTGAAATATTATAGGCAGCAACACCATAGAGAGTTTCTTCATGCCACGCGATTCTGGAAAATATTTGAGTTGAATTCATAATTCATTTACTAGTTGATTCCCGAGACTTCGCCCGCGTGGAAAAAGTTTAGAGTGACTTGCTACTATCCGCGAGAAGTTATGTCCTCTATCTCCGATAATATTTAGTAGATCTTCACCAAAATTGAACAAAATATTTTTAATAGTACACAATTTATAATAAAAAAATAATTATCAAATTCAGTTTAGATTTGGTGAAGTTATGGTGTAAAATCTACAAAAACTTTAATTCTCCATACCGGATAAACCCTACTGTTCATCAGGATAAAAAGTATTTGATATTTTGATTCGGAATATCAGCTACCACTGTACCAAATTTCATTCAAATCCATTCAGTAGTTTTTGCGTGATGCACGCACAGACAGACAGACAAAAATTAAAAAAAAAAATGTTTTGGGCTCAATATCGATAATAAAGCATCCTCCGATTGAAATTTTCAAAATATACTTAATGTACAGAATTTGTCCCGTTACAGTTTTATTATAAGTATAGATTACTCACCTTCAGTGATTCTACTGAATTTAGGCTTAATTACGTTATAATTAAGCATTTGCCCCAATTCACTATCGCCTAAATGTTGATCGTTCACATTTTCCAGCCATTTCGCGAAATTATTACAGTATAAAACCAATTTATTTTCCAAATTTTCCTCTAACGCTGTTAAAAAACCTCTTTGGTTATCGGCCTTTGCCTTACAAGAAGCGAAAATTAAAAAAACAAACGTCATAATTAACCGCGCCATTTTGGAATGTCCGCGGCATTCGAATTTTGAATTGCAACTGTTGAAACCAAGTTATTGATTGAAGAAAGTAAAGAATAGAGTTATGTTTATTGTCTAATGCATTTTCGATTTTGATTGTATTTAGGGTTTCGAAGGCAAATGGTAGAATAATATAAACCTGTATGATGTAACTTCGCCTTTCTGTCTGTGTGTCACAACATTATATTTCTGTAACTTTTAATGCTGTAGTTTGGACTAATGTCTGCCCTTTATAGCAAATAGAAGAAAATAATTTTATTATTTTCTTCTATTTGCTATTAAAAATATTTATACACTTATAGCTGTACTACAGAGTTATAAGGGGATATAATATGGTGAGCTTAAAGTTTAAATACGTATAACAGCAAATCTAAATAAGAAGTCAATTCTAACTCTCAAAGTGCTATACAGGCACCCAAAGAGCCTATACCACCCAAAAAGTTAGTGAAGGATTTTTTGCTCTACTGTAACACTGAAAGAGTTATTTTTCGCGTATTAACCACTTTTTCATCCCTTGTAGGATCCCTAGCTCTAAATTCAAATTCAAACTCATTTATTTATTTTGTAGCTCTTATGACACGTCATAAATCTACCACAGGTTCGGAATGCAGATTCTGCTGAGAAGAGCCGGCAAGAAACTCAGCAGTTGCTTTTTTCAAAAAATTTTTTTTTTTACAAAGCTATGCTATGTACACAGTGCTTCCACAATAAAGCTTCAAAAATGCAAAAATGCATACGTAGGTACACCAATCCAACGCATGTCAAGATGGGCAGTCAAAGCAGACCCATTCCCGTTGGTGGCACCCGTTCACGAGCATGACGCATGATCCAGCCATTGCTTCGCTCTCTTATTGATCCATTATAACTCTTAAGTTATTCTTATAACTCTGCTTTACCACCATTACTTAATCTAAGCTATATAACCTATGGGTGAGCGAAGCAGCAGCTGGATCATGCATCATGCTCGTGAACGGGTGCCACCAACGGGAATGGGTCTACTTTATGGCTTTCCGTCTTAACATGGTTTGTAACATGCAAATGTAGGTCTTATGCGTTTTTGAAACTTCATTGTGGAAGCACTGTGTATATAGCATAGTTTTGTTACCTATTGTAAAAAAATTTTTTTGAAAAGAGCAACCGCCGAGTTTATCGTTGGCTCTTCTCGGCAGGAAGGGCATTCCGAACCAGTGGTAGATTCATCGACGATTCCAAAGCGCTTGTAAAAGTTTATTAGAATAAAAAAAAACGTGTGGCACTCGGGGATTGCCGCGGTAAAGCTATTGCATAGCATTTTTTATCAACGCCATCTAGCGGTGAGAGGAGTCCCGTGTCAGGTTATTTTCGTTACGGAATTTCTGGATTCGGTCTCCACGCTCAAGGCCCGCGATAGAAGCTATGCAATACCTTAAAATATTTCTATTCTATTCCTAAGGTGATCAGAAAGTGTACCCATTTCGGGGGAATAGTAGCGCTGTATCGTGCTCTAACTCCAATTCTAACACCTATTTATAACCTTAGGATCTTCTTGCACTCTTATAGATCTATATATATAAAATTCAAAGTCCTGACTGACTGACTGACTGACTGAGATATCAACGCACAGCCTAAACTACTGAAGTTAGAAACTTGAAACTTTTACAGTTGGTTCCTTTTATGACATAGGCGCACACTAAGGAAGGATTTTTGAAAATTCAACCCCTAAGGGGGTAAAATAGGGGTTTGAAAAATCGAACTTAACGTGAGCAAAGCCGCGAGCAAAAGCTAGTCTCCTATAACTCTTATCTTAGCGCCTAATGTTAGTTGGATATTTCTTGCCGCTCGCATTTGACAAACTCTGTAACTGACGCCTTAGTTAGGGAGTTCCAAATAGAAGCTTTATGGGGTCGAATAAATAGTCAAAATACGGAACCCCGAATGTGTAGGGTGGACTTGCACTTTGCCTGGCTTTATTTAAAAAGAAATTTTGGTTAAATAAAGTACCGGTTTAAATCGGGTCTATTTGGTGAGTAGTGTAATCGTTTGTGTAGTTTTTAATCGCTAATTCTTTGTACAAACGATAAGTAATCTGCTAGAGTTATACGCTATTTACTTACTTATATTTCGATTGGAAAGTCCTTCGGCAAGCTAGGTACATACTACGTACCTACGTAGTATGTACCTCGTTGTTGTAGTAGGTTACCTCGTTGTTGTAGTAGGTTGCCTCGTTGCCTTGTTAATATCTCGAGAACCTTTGGTCAAAGGTAAAAGTTTAGTACTACATAATTAAAGCTTATTAAATTTGCAACAATAATGATTATATACATTTTTCTTAAATTCCTAATAATTACCGAGTTTTAGGCCACTAAAAGATAGCTTCTTCGAAAAATCACGCTAGCGGCGCCCGGTACAATATGGCATTTGTAATAATATTTGACAATCATGGTTTATCATTTTTTTTGGGTACCAAGGGTGATTCAGAAAATAAACTTCACAGTTATGTACAAAAAAAAGACATATTGTTTATTAAACAACTAGCTTTTGCCCTCGGCTTCGCTCACGTTAAGTTAAATTTTTCAAACCCCTATTTTACCCGTTGTTCCCCCTTAGGGGTCGAATTTTCAAAAATCCTTTCGTAAAGGATGCTTACGGCCTAATAGCTACCTGTATGCCGAATTTCAGCCTGATCCGTCCAGTGGTTTAAGCTGTGCGTTGATAGCATTTTTTATTGTTTCTGTATTTCATCTAAATATTTAAAACGCAAAGGTGACAGACTTACTGACTGATCTATCCACGCACAGCTTAAACCACTGGACGGATCAGGCTGAAATTTGGCATACAGGTAGCTATTAGGCTGTAGGCATCCTCTACGAAAGGATTTTTGAAAATTCGACCCCTAAGGGGGTACAACGGGTAAAATAGGGGTTTGAAAAATTTAACTTAACGTGAGCGAAGCCGAGGGCAAAAGCTAGTTGTTTAATAAACAATATGTCTTTTTTTTGTACATAACTGTGAAGTTTATTTTCTGAATCACCCTTGGTACCCAAAAAAAAATTGATAAACCATGATTGTCAAATATTATTACAAATGCCATATTGTACCGGGCGCCGCTAGCGTGATTTTTCGAAGAAGCTATCTTTTAGTGGCCTAAAACTCGGTAATTATTAGGAATTCAAGAAAAATGTATATAATCATTATTGTTGAAAATTTAATAAGCTTTAATTATGTAGTAGTAAACTTTTACCTCTGACCAAAGGTTCTCGAGATATTAACAAAAAACCAAAAAAAGGGTCCTGTTTCCGCTAATTGCCGCTAGAGCTCGCCTCATACGCATGAGGACTTTTGGTATATTCATCCCTAGGGACCCATAATTCGATGTGCAAAGTTTCAAAACTTTCGCAATTTTCCAGAGGTTAGGCCATTTTTTGAGGTTTTTTGACTGGACTACTATGAGAGTGAGGGATTAGAGAGTGCACCTGTGTTTGATCACAGATTGGGATCGATAACAGGATGTCGGTGGTGTTTCAAATTATACTTCAAGTATGATTCATATTCAGTAGCTAATTTTACAACTTTTTAAGTATAACTTTTTAGCTTACCAAGAAAGCTTCTATTACAGAAATTAACACCTATTTTAAAGCGAGTTAGAAACTACGACTTTCACCGGAAAAAAAATTGATATCAAGTTTTGACATCTCGATTATCAAGTTACAATTTTTTTTGGGAAACCGTAGGCTTTAAGAATGTTTGAGTTGTTATTTGAGTTTCGGAACTGTATTTGATGTTTCTTAACAAAAAATAATAGTGGTGAAGTGCGAGACAGCCATTGCACTGATGGTTCCGTAACTAACTGCAGCACTTAGCCGCCCAACTATAATGTTTATAAAAGAAAGAAGAAAAAGAAAGAAATGTCTATGACTTCGATGAATTTATAAACTATAACTATAAATTATATTATTAATTAATGGGGCATTAACTAAAGAACTTTTAATCTTTGGTTATACTCGTATAACTGGTTCCCAGCAGAGGCCGTTTGGAAATTATTAGCCAGTTACCACCGTACGTTCAAAGACGTGCCGCCATGCGATTTAACGTTCCGGCACGATGGCGTGTAAAAACCGATTAGGGGTATGGGTTGAATGTACACTGGCATACTCTTTCCAAGTTAGCGCGCTACCATCTTAGACGGCAACGTCACTTACCATCAGCAGGGACAGCAGCTTAGCATAGGCGGGAGAAATTGTATCCCCGAGAAAAGAATAAAATGTTTATCTCCTCGCTTAGTTTTATCCACCCGTTGAGCATGGACACAGTGGTGGAAATAACACTCGGTGGATATACTTATAGGAATAAACTTCGCCTTCTCCTCTGTCGCCATGCTTTAGGATAGGAAAAAGATAATTTTATCCCCTGTCAGTGGATAAAATCAGGGGATAAAATTTTTATCTCCTGCCCATGCTAGCTATGCAGGTGAGATCGCAGTCTAGGACTATCTTGTCATCGAATAAAAAACCCCATCTATGTGTACACAACATTATTGAGTAAAATTAACAAGTTAAGCTAGACACAGAAATTGAATTAATTGTTATTGGGGAACCCTAAAATTCAGTTATTCTTTGATGCCAAGATATCAAATGACGAATTCGACGCAGCAGTGATCGTTGTCGTCATTTAAGTAGCAGTCTCGAGTTCAGTACCCGGCAGGGGAAAATTAGAAATGCTCTCTTTATGGCGGCGGCCATCTTGGATCGATTTTCATCAAACATAGCTAAGAATAATCCCGACTTAATTCACCTTTTATAATGCTACTAGCTGATGCCCGCGACTTCGTCCGCGTGGATTTAGTTTTCAAAATCCCGCGGGAACTCCTTGATTTTCCAGGATAAAAAGTAGCCTATGACAGTCCAGGTTCTCAACTAAAATCACGTCAATCCGTCGCTCTGTTGCAGCGTTATTGACGGACAAACCAACACACTGTCGCATTTATAATATTAGTAAGAATAGTCTTGTGTTCGGGGCCCATACTTGCCCATTATTATCCTTTAACTTTCATTTTTTTTTTATTCTAGCCCTTGACTGTGATCTCACCTGATGGTAAGTGACGATGCAGTCTAAGATCGTAGCGGGCTAACTTAGAAGGGGTACAGCAGTGTAAATTAAACCCATACCCCTAATCGGTTTTTACACGCCATCGTGCCGGAACGCTAAATCGCTTGGCGGCACGTTTTTGACGGTAGGGTGGTAACTAGCCACGGCCAAAGCCTCCCACCAGACCAGACCAGAGACAATTTAGAAATAATAAATTACTAAATTGCCCCCGGCGCTAATCGAACCCGAGACCTCCCAGTTATAAGACCACAGCGCTCACCACTGCGTCAGGGAGGTCGTCAAAATGGTCAAATTTCCAGTGTTGCCTTTTTTGTTCTTTAAGTTAATCGTATATAATGATCAAAACATCAGTAATTAGGTAGGCTTTGGATCATAGGATGACCGCAAAAAGGGAAAATCATTCTCATTTGCTGACAATGATTTTGATGACCACAAATTCGCGACTTCCTGTCAACAACGCATCTATCTTTTTTACCTTATTTCATGGATATCCGTTCAGCCGTTTCTAACCAACAACTTTCACATTACAAACAATTGTCAAATTAACACGTTCACTGTGGCAAGTAAAATCATAACTCTTCATCTGGTGCGGCGGCGGGTCAAAATGCGCCCCCAATGACATTTCCGCCAGTGCGTGGCAGGTCTTTCTAGACCCACTAGGCTAGATTAAATTGCTATACATGTTTTTATTATGTTAGAATGACCTTGACCTAACTACAGGTATGAAATGAAATGAAATGAAATGAAATGAAATGAAATGAAATGAAATGAAATGAAATGAAATGAAATGAAATGAAATGAAATGAAATGAAATGAAATGAAATGAAATGAAATGAAACGAAATGAAACGAAACGAAACGAAACGAAACGAAACGAAACGAAACGAAACGAAACGAAACGAAACGAAACGAAACGAAACGAAACGAAACGAAACGAAACGAAACGAAACGAAACGAAACGAAACGAAACGAAACGAAACGAAACGAAACGAAACGAAACGAAACGAAACGAAATGAAATGAAATGAAATGAAATGAAATGAAATGAAATGAAATGAAATGAAATGAAATGAAATGAAATGAAATGAAATGAAATGAAATGAAATGAAATGAAATGAAATGAAATGAAATGAAATGAAATGAAATGAAATGAAATGAAATGAAATTATTATATAAAATTATTATATTTATTTTTAGTTAATTGTTACCTAAACATTTGTTTACATTACATACATTTGTAACAATTAACTAAAAATAAAATCATACTGTTTACTGAATGTTAAATGAACTTGTATTGATTTAAGTAAGTATTGTTGTCACTTGTGAATTGTAATCGTTTAAGATTACTGTAATTATAACACTTCAATAATTCATAAATATTACAAGACGACTTTAGCCGTCGTAATTTTAATTTTATGAAGTTAAACCATTTATTGATTAATAAATGGACTTGTCTTGATTGAAGTGAATAACGTTATGAATTGTAATCGTTTAAGATTACTGTGACTCAGTTCAATAATTCGTAAATATTATAAGATGATTTTAGCAGTAATAACTTTAATATAATCTTGTTAAACCATTTATTGATTGATAAATGAACTTGTATTGACATTAGTGAATATCTTTGTATCTGGTGAATTGTAATGGTTCAAGTTTACGTACTGTGATTTATTAATCATACTTGAGTTTTACCACAATACTCCCTGTTGGGAACTAATAAATAGATTCTCAAATAAAATTTAAAAGATAAGATAGAACTAGCTATAAAGCTATAGTGATAGCTTTAAACTATAAAGTGAGCCAGTTTTTGTTTTGTTCCCACTAAACTACAACATGGGGTTATTCAAGGGGCGGACCAACAAATTCCTAAAAAGCCGGCAACGCATGTGCGGTGCCTCAGGTGCTACAAATGTTCATGGGCGGCGGTAATCACTTAACATCAGGTGACTCGCCTGCTCGTTTGCTCGATAAAAATATAAAAAAGAGATCTAAGCCGATGGCAGAGTCTCGACGTGTCATAAATGCCAAAAGTTGGTTTACATGAAATAAATAATTTTGAATCTTAAAATAAATATTTTTGGATGCGGATAAAAAATAAAAAAACGCATTTAAAACAAAACTATCATTTATTCCTTACAAAAACAATGTTAAGTACAAACTATTCAAAGTAATAAAGAAGGTAAGCAACAAAACGATTGATAAATAGTTTTGATTAGCGTCGACTAATCAAAACTATTTGTTTCGTGACGCGATGTCGTGGAAGTTGGAGGCAAGAGTGAATAGGCATCTTCTAAGCAAGCGCGCTCCAACCTATACCTTTGCTTGCTTGCGTGCTTTCCATTATTGGCTGCAGTCTAGCGTAAATCTATCTATTTATCTCACAATAAAAAAATCATTTTTGATATTTTCTATTTTTCATTTATTTGGGTATCTTTTATTACTTTAATTCATGCCTATTCCAATAACATAACACACACCTTTCGATGTGGATAAAAAATGAAAAACGAATAAAACAAAACTATCATTTACTCCTTACAAAAAACAATCTTAAAAACTATCTTACAAACTATTCACAATAATAAAGGAGGTAAGAAACAAAACGATTGACAAACAGTTTATATTAGAAGACGCCTTTTGTGGGGCGAACAGCGCGACGTCGTGAAAATTGGAATTCCAACCTATTACTTGCTCGTCACGGTTCTGAACGCGCAGCCAAAGTTCCAGGGGACGGAAATACCTGGAATAAAAAAAATAGCCGGTCAAACGCGAGCGCAACTTCGTCCGCGTGGATTAAGGTTTTGTAAATCCCGCGGGAATCCTTTAATTTTCCGGGATGAAATGTAAGCTATTTGTTAATCCTGGATATGAGCTATCTCATGTCAGTCATGTCTAAAAATGAGTAGGTATTTTAATACTAGTATTCAATTCGATGCCTTAGCATGGGTAGCCTAAGTATGTCATGCTCTCTTTAAAATTTCTGTGGTGGTGTCGTGTGGTGCGGGTTGTTACGTTCCCTCAAATATGGTTGAGCGAAGCAACGACTGGATCATGCGTTATGCTCGTGAACGGGTGCACCAACAGGAATGGGTCTGCTTTTGCCTGCCTGTCTTAACATGCATTGGGTTGTTTTGCATTTTTGAAACTTTATTGTGGAAACACTGTACCTACACATAGCATAGTTTTGTTACCTATTGTAAAAAAATTTTTTTTTGAAAAGAGCAACCGCCGAGTTTTTTGCTGGCTCTTCTCGGCAAGAAGGGCATTCCGAATCAGTGGTAGATTCATCGACGATTCAAAAGATTGTAAAAGTTTATTTGAATAAAAAATATTTCTATTCTATTCTATTCTATTCCAAATTTCAGTCAAATAGATTCATTCATTGTTGCCTGAAGGATAACAAACATGCACACACACACACGCACACACCACACACAACCGTTGCCTTTATAATATTAGGGTGGTGTGATGTGATGTGATTCTAGCTTTATGGAATGAATGTGGATGTTTATATACTTATAAGCACAGATTTTAGAGTATTCTTATAAGATAGGTACTTATGTCTATAGATGATAAAGAAGAAGACCTACTTGACGAGAGACTCCGGGGATATTCTATTAGTCTTGCCGCGGGTCATACTTCTGATGATGTCCGACGCTGACATCGAAGCTCCGGGCTGCATTATTTCACTGAAAATAAATAAAAAACAATATTCTTTAATAGGGTTCCGTACTCAAAGGGTGCCTACGGAACCCTAGTTCTAATACGCCTGAATCTCATGAACCGTAAGAGGTAGATACTAGTCACAGAGTATGAATTCCTATTGGCGCTATAACAACAAATAACCTAAACAAAATAATGTAATATAATAAAATAATTTAATCTATCTCATATGAAGTCATAGATTAAATGAATACGTTGGTTATGAAATCATAGATTAATTATAGAGGTTGGTGCGCCATTTGCAATGTTATTAGTTCCAGAGACACTCATATCTATGTTTACAACGCCAAGATGGCGTCAATCAAATCCAAAATGGCGACATTCAAATAGGTCCAAAAAAGAAATTACAGCAGCAAATTCCAGTGTTAATCATAGATTAACCGCTCGCCACCGAACACAATTTCACCCTCACCACCTGGGTGCCTGGAGCACTTCGACCATCCGATGTGCCAGATCTTTTTTTCCACGTACTTTAAAACTGTGGAACCAACTTCCTGCGACGGTGTTCCCACTAAACTGCAACATGGGGTTATTCAAGGGGCGGACCAATAAATTCCTGAAAAGCCGGCAACGCAATGGCGGTGCCTCAGGTGCTACAAACGTTCATGGGCGGCGGTAATTAGTTAACATCAGATGACCCGCTTGCTCGTTTGCTCGCTAAAAATATATTAACCATAGATTAAATAAAAAATATAGATGTCAGTGGATACTAACCTCAAAAGTCGCCCAGCATCCCTGCTTCTATACACATCACATTCGTGAAGATGCCCAGTATGTCCTGACACCACGCACAGTTGTTCGAATATCTGGAACTCTAGGATCGTCGCCAGAAAGTATTTGATGTATTCCTGAAAAGGAAAAATTTTTTTTTTATTTTCCAAAATATTTTTTACAATAGTGCTGAATCATCAAACTCAAATTCTCTTGTTGTTATCCTTGAACAAATTGGAGGGTTCCAATTTATCAGGGATGGAGGCAGTGACCAGATTGGACGCACTATAGAAAAAAATTCAAAATTATAGTGCAAAATTTTGTCAAGACATTTTGCCGCGGTTAATTGCCTCATCTGGTGACAGAAGGGCTTTAAAAAAAAGATAAAAGTTTTCTCGGCACCATTCCACGCAGGCATTTATTAACATATTTGATAAAACAATTTTATTAACGTATTTGATAAAACAATCTCATAAAAAAGAAAAATTAAACCGACTTCAATATACCAAAATAAAGAATAACTGAAAAAGGAAAAGTGACCATAAATCTTGAAAACTACTGAACCGATTTTGAAGAAATCTTTACTGTTGTATCTAAGTTGAAGTAAATGGGAGCAAAAAAAAGAATGATCACAGCCCGATTAATAGTTTCAGAGAAATGGACATACATACATCAGAAAGTAAATTTACCTGGTCGGATATAATGTGATATTTTGATCCAGGGTCAAAGTCTGCTTCCGTTCTCGCAATCGGAGGAGTAACGCCCTGAAACATTGCTATTTAGTAACAAGAATTCAAAACTGTACCTAACCCGACTAGAGAATTAGATGTAACACCTATAAATATCACCTATATCACCTGGAACACAATTACGAATTGATTAACCAGATTCATATAATCAGTGTGCTTAGTCTTAGTTTTAATTCGATTGATCAAAGTAAAATGAACCATATATATATTGAACTAAAGTCACAAATTCAGTACAACCAATTTTAATTTGGAGCCTATCGTATATGTAAACCTGTAAGAAGGCATACCCAACATTATTGAGCTCTTGTTCAATGTATTTATGGTTCACTTTGACTCTAATGTCATCGAATTCTTATACGATCAATCGAATAAAAACTTAGACTAATCCTACTGTTCAGTAGTTTAGTCGTTACGTTGTAACATAAGTTTTTAGGAGCTTTTAACTGTTGCATTTAGAAGTGCTTTCGTCTTATTCTTAGAGGTTATTATTTTTTGAATACTGATAATCCATTCTGTCTCCCGATTCTGGATTTGATTCGGGATGTTTACAGTCTACAGTGACTGATAGACCTATGTTGCTATTATATAGCGCATTCTGTCTGATATTTTGGTTTTCTATGTGAGTAGAGCAAATCTCTCGATTTGTATCTTGATTTTGATCTGACGGCATCTTAAACTTACTTGATATCTCAGCTTCATCTGCCACCATCTCGCGTTCATGTTCGTTACACCATCTTCAAATACAGACCACCGCCACTGTAAATATAAATTGTGTAACAATAGTCATAGTCCAGTGTACTTTGGCTTCCTATTGTCAAGCTTAACTCGAAAGTTTTCAGAAATTAAATATCACTTGCTTTCCCGGTGCAAGAATACATCGTAAGGAAATCTGCATTCGTGAGAGGTTATAGATTGATCCGTATACCTTTGACAACATTTTGGAGAACACTACATCTATAATGTCCTCAAAGGTGTGTCATTTAAAGACTTGTAGTAACCTTTCGTCGTAACTGACTGACCGATACATAGATCGATTGATGGTCATCTTATCCCATCATCATCAACATCATTATCTTAACCCATCACTGCCCCCAGCTGTAGTGGGTCGTCGATGAGAAGAGAAAGAAGATGCAATAGATAGAAAGATAGATAATACTCCACACATAAAAAGAACACCCATATCACACAAGAAAAAAAAAACAGAAAAATACAGAAGTAGAATGTAAAATGAGTTCTTGTAGCAGTAAGATTAGGAAGTTTATTAGGATTAGGAGAAAAGGAAAGTAAAATAATACACCTTTCTTTTTCTCCTAACCCTTCGCCTATGTGACTAGAGTGGTGTGATTCAATTGAGAGGATAAAGAGGATTACCTGATCAACCATGAATGCGAAAGGCAAGTAAGCCACCTTCTCCAAAGCCATGGACATCAAGAAGTTCATGCTGACTTCGTACGGGTCGTGAGACCTGATAAAAAACATTAAAATTATTTTTTATATTTAGATTTGACCCAGCCCTTTGACCGAGTCTATCACATAAACGAACTATTTAATAAAACTATTTCACGATATCTCAAATAAGCTAAAAATGTTATTTATAAATATAATATTACTAGATGATGCCCGCGACTTCGTCTCTTCAGGTCTCCAACTATATCGGGTTCGGGCTTAAGATGTAAAAAATCACGTCCATATAAAAAATATATCCATGTAAAAAATCACGTCAATCCGTAGCTCTGTTGCAGCGTGATTGAAGGACAAATCAACAAACAAACACATTTTCGCATGTATAATATTAGTATCATGACGAAATTTTGAGCTGTCTGTAATTGTTCATGGTATTTGTCAGGGTAGCACTTAGGCACCAGTTTTGTTTAACACATTCAGAATAGTTATTACGTAAAACTTACAAAATCTAAAAAAGAAGTAGGAGAATTAATGAGATAGAAAATGCAAAACTTAAACTAACTTGTTTTGATAAAGTCCCATTCTTTGTAGATGTGGAATGTTGTATACTGATAATGTTGCTGCGTTTGCTACCGCTTCATGGAATGCTGCAAAAAATAAATACAAATGGTTTTAATTCATGTAGGTCAATTTGTGCCTCTTATGATAAGTCGTGAATCTACCACTGGTTCGGAATGCTGATTCTGCTGAGAAGAGCCGGCAAGAAACTCAGCGATCTTTTCAAAACAAAAAATATTACAGTATGTAGCTTATCTATCTTGAGGACAGTTGGAGCAAAGCAGATCCCTTCTGACGATGTTTTTTACAACGTTAAAGCAAGTGATATTGAACTAAACATCTGAAAAGTTAGAGGCACATGCCTAGGATTTAAACCTCAGATATTCCACAAAGGAGGCCTAAACCTTTACTACAGGGATAACCACTTGGTGGTGTACAAAGTTATAACTAAGTTACCAGGATTAGCGCCATCTCTGAAAAGCTGTGGTTGGTCAGCGTACTGCAAATAATACTGTATGTGTGCCATTTCGTGATGGGTGGAAATCAGGTCTTGCATCGTCACTTCTGTGCATTGCTTTATTCTGAAAAAGGAGAAATTTACAGCATTAAATAAATCAATAAACATTGAATTAGTTTAACACATAATAAATACAAAGATAGAGAGACTACATTTTGGTCCTTCGAGCCGGAGCTCCGAGAAGTCAGATGCCCATCCCGTGAGTCTCTGAGAGGACAACTGCGCTAAGAAGTAAACCGTTGATGATTTACATCAGTAAATCATCAACGGATCATCATCAGATGATCATGATGACGAGACCATTCGTAGAAGGATAATAATATATATAAATCTTTTACAAAACAGATCTTAAACACCTCTGGAAAGTAGTACAATTTTAGTTTGCACTCGTATCTTGAAGTCGGACGGGCCTAAATAGAAACGATGAAACCGATGCACTACTCTAGCCCGATTTAATTTCTACATGTATGCTATATCATTATATGTAGATATAAAATTAAAATTATTTTATACTTTGTATATATGTATGTATACGCGTCAGAACTCTGGCGGCTACTACAGCCCCATAGATACGTAGAAGGAAAAGAAAGCACCTGTAGTCTATCCTGTTGCAGAAGTCCCACGCGCTGGCGGTGCACTGCACGCTGCGCTGCGCAGGCCGCGCCAGCATGGAGCCGCGCCAGAACTGGCAGCTACGACTTCAGCCCCATAGACACGTAGAAGGAACAGAAAGCACCTGTAGTCTATCCTGTTGCAGAAGTCCCACGCGCTGGCGGTGCACTGCACGCTGCGCTGCGCGGGCCGCGCCAGCATGGAGCCGCGCCAGAACTGGCAGCTACGACTTCAGCCCCATAGACACGTAGAAGGAACAGAAAGCACCTGTAGTCTATCCTGTTGCAGAAGTCCCACGCGCTGGCGGTGCACTGCACGCTGCGCTGCGCGGGCCGCGCCAGCATGGAGCCGCGCCAGAACTGGCAGCTACGACTTCAGCCCCATAGACACGTAGAAGGAACAGAAAGCACCTGTAGTCTATCCTGTTGCAGAAGTCCCACGCGCTGGCGGTGCACTGCACGCTGCGCTGCGCGGGCCGCGCCAGCATGGAGCCGCGCCAGAACTGGCAGCTACGACTTCAGCCCCATAGACACGTAGAAGGAACAGAAAGCACCTGTAGTCTATCCTGTTGCAGAAGTCCCACGCGCTGGCGGTGCACTGCACGCTGCGCTGCGCGGGCCGCGCCAGCATGGAGCCGCGCCAGAACTGGCAGCTACGACTTCAGCCCCATAGACACGTAGAAGGAACAGAAAGCACCTGTAGTCTATCCTGTTGCAGAAGTCCCACGCGCTGGCGGTGCACTGCACGCTGCGCTGCGCGGGCCGCGCCAGCATGGAGCCGCGCCAGAACTGGCAGCTACGACTTCAGCCCCATAGACACGTAGAAGGAACAGAAAGCACCTGTAGTCTATCCTGTTGCAGAAGTCCCACGCGCTGGCGGTGCACTGCACGCTGCGCTGCGCGGGCCGCGCCAGCATGGAGCCGCGCCAGAACTGGCAGCTACGACTTCAGCCCCATAGACACGTAGAAGGAACAGAAAGCACCTGTAGTCTATCCTGTTGCAGAAGTCCCACGCGCTGGCGGTGCACTGCACGCTGCGCTGCGCGGGCCGCGCCAGCATGGAGCCGCGCCAGAACTGGCAGCTACGACTTCAGCCCCATAGACACGTAGAAGTAACAGAAAGCACCTGTAGTCTATCCTGTTGCAGAAGTCCCACGCGCTGGCGGTGCACTGCACGCTGCGCTGCGCGGGCCGCGCCAGCATGGAGCCGCGCCAGAACTGGCAGCTACGACTTCAGCCCCATAGACACGTAGAAGGAACAGAAAGCACCTGTAGTCTATCCTGTTGCAGAAGTCCCACGCGCTGGCGGTGCACTGCACGCTGCGCTGCGCGGGCCGCGCCAGCATGGAGCCGCGCCAGAACTGGCAGCTACGACTTCAGCCCCATAGACACGTAGAAGGAACAGAAAGCACCTGTAGTCTATCCTGTTGCAGAAGTCCCACGCGCTGGCGGTGCACTGCACGCTGCGCTGCGCGGGCCGCGCCAGCATGGAGCCGCGCCAGAACTGGCAGCTACGACTTCAGCCCCATAGACACGTAGAAGGAACAGAAAGCACCTGTAGTCTATCCTGTTGCAGAAGTCCCACGCGCTGGCGGTGCACTGCACGCTGCGCTGCGCGGGCCGCGCCAGCATGGAGCCGCGCCAGAACTGGCAGCTACGACTTCAGCCCCATAGACACGTAGAAGGAACAGAAAGCACCTGTAGTCTATCCTGTTGCAGAAGTCCCACGCGCTGGCGGTGCACTGCACGCTGCGCTGCGCGGGCCGCGCCAGCATGGAGCCGCGCCAGAACTGGCAGCTACGACTTCAGCCCCATAGACACGTAGAAGGAACAGAAAGCACCTGTAGTCTATCCTGTTGCAGAAGTCCCACGCGCTGGCGGTGCACTGCACGCTGCGCTGCGCGGGCCGCGCCAGCATGGAGCCGCGCCAGAACTGGCAGCTACGACTTCAGCCCCATAGACACGTAGAAGGAACAGAAAGCACCTGTAGTCTATCCTGTTGCAGAAGTCCCACGCGCTGGCGGTGCACTGCACGCTGCGCTGCGCGGGCCGCGCCAGCATGGAGCCGCGCCAGAACTGGCAGCTACGACTTCAGCCCCATAGACACGTAGAAGGAACAGAAAGCACCTGTAGTCTATCCTGTTGCAGAAGTCCCACGCGCTGGCGGTGCACTGCACGCTGCGCTGCGCGGGCCGCGCCAGCATGGAGCCGCGCCAGAACTGGCAGCTACGACTTCAGCCCCATAGACACGTAGAAGGAACAGAAAGCACCTGTAGTCTATCCTGTTGCAGAAGTCCCACGCGCTGGCGGTGCACTGCACGCTGCGCTGCGCGGGCCGCGCCAGCATGGAGCCGCGCCAGAACTGGCAGCTACGACTTCAGCCCCATAGACACGTAGAAGGAACAGAAAGCACCTGTAGTCTATCCTGTTGCAGAAGTCCCACGCGCTGGCGGTGCACTGCACGCTGCGCTGCGCGGGCCGCGCCAGCATGGAGCCGCGCCAGAACTGGCAGCTACGACTTCAGCCCCATAGACACGTAGAAGGAACAGAAAGCACCTGTAGTCTATCCTGTTGCAGAAGTCCCACGCGCTGGCGGTGCACTGCACGCTGCGCTGCGCAGGCCGCGCCAGCATGGAGCCGCGCCAGAACTCCGGCGGCGCCGGCTTCAGGCCCATAGACACGTAGAACTCCTCCGCCATTTGGAACATTCTGGAAATTATGGCATTCGATGCTGAAGATCTCATCAAGAAAAATTTGTGTGATAGCCTGACTGACTGAAAGCATGAGGAAGTTTTTTTTTTTTAATATATAGACCAACGCTTGACTGCGATTTCACCTAATGATAAGTCAAGATGCAGCCTAAGATGGTGTGCGCAAGATGCCTATTCACTCTTGACTTAAAGACATTATAGTTAGTTGGAAAAACGGAAGCCGGAAGGGCATTCCAAATTTTTGCGGTGCGTATTAGGAACGAGGAAGCAAAGCGCTTGGTGCGACATCATGGAATTTCAACCATGTAGCGGTGCAGATTCGTACGATGCCTTGCGGTTCGGTGGCAGAATGGTGATGGAGGAACTAGATTGAATAGTTCCTGGGCACACTCTCCAAAGTGTCAAATTGAAGTGTCAAATTGTCTATGCTCTACTTCCCTCTACTTCCCATCTGAATTACAGATCTCCATGGATGAAGAGAATTGGGAATTTCTAAAATTTCTTTTGTATACATACGTCATACATAGTCAATCTGAAATAGGTACCTTAATGGTGTAAATCCTTGTCGCAGCATTTCTGACGTGACGTCAATGTTCGGCGACTGTGGGAATGGCATCACCAAATCCATGATTGACTTCCAATTCTGCGCCCACATGTTCCCTGAAAATGTGAACATTTATTTAAGGCGTGAACTCCTATTACTCTTGTATTGGTATTTGCATTACAGTTCCAAATTGGAGGACGTTGGAACATGCGGGGCAGATGACCGCTATAGTCAGGGCGATGAACTTCCTAGATAAAAACTAGAAAGCCGACCAGCTCGGGTGGCTGCAGCTAGTAGAATGTAATTTTAAAAAAAAGTCAAAAGAAAAAAAAAATATATTAAAAGATAAAGTAACACTTTTCTGTAATCCGCCAAACTATAAAGAATCTGTATGGCGACACGCACCGCCTGCGCCTAACACCGTCGTGTCGTTTCTCCAGAATAGAAGAAACACAGGAACAACAACACCAACACAACACAAACTCCTTCAAAACACACTCGACGTACGTTTCGCTCCAACACCGGAGCATCGTCAGATGTTGCC
Organism: Hipparchia semele; assembly: GCA_933228805.2. Classification (NCBI taxonomy): domain Eukaryota; kingdom Metazoa; phylum Arthropoda; class Insecta; order Lepidoptera; family Nymphalidae; genus Hipparchia; species Hipparchia semele. Next base: position 6,057,738 of record OW121736.1, read on the forward strand.
GCCACAATGCACAATTGAAAAGCTGCGTTGTTCCTGTGATATTCAAGAGGCAGACCAACAAATTCCTGTAAAGCAGGCGACGCTTTGGATCCTGACCTAATGACAATGGCCCACCTGGAAAGTATACCCTTTGGTGACGCCACCTTTTTTGTTTCTTATTTGGATTGACATATTATTCCCCATCTACCCTCCATTTCCCTCTGTGCACTAAAATCATCGTTCATGACGTCAAATTATGACGCCATGATACAAAAAGTCAGTACGAACTCTCGACTCCGCGAGACGCATGCACGAATTGTGTCACCCGTCCTCGCGTTCATTACCAACCCAAAAAAGAGTGTGTGTGTAACGACTTCGCTGCCCAGCTGACGCCGACGTGTTCCTGAGAGGCCATTATAGTGGAGGTGCGCACCTGGTACCAGTCCCGAGGACTTAACAAGGTTAGTGCACAGAGATCCCGCCATTCCCACATTCGCCCCTAACCCGGAACGTCTAAATTCTAAATTTCATACAGTCCACAAGCTCTGGCTGTTGAAGGTGGACAGTGGCGTCCGTTTCTCCACCACCCTTTCAGACAAAAAAAGAATTTTCCAAATCGGTCCAGGCGTCTTCGAGTGATCGGAAAACATACATAGACAAAAGATTCAAAGATTCCGACGAACTGGTAACTTCCTTCTTGGTCGCTTAAGAAAGAACATACCCAATAAATGCGCGGGTATCGGCCCGTCAGGTCTGACGCTGGTCTCCCCATATCTGTGCAGCAGTTTCCGCCGCACGTACGTGAACAGCTGTTTGTACAGCGGCGCCGCCTGGTTGTACACCTCCTCCACACTCGCCCTGAACGAGGAGTCGTCGTAGGCTGCCCGCATCTGCTCGCCCGCGTCTCTGTAACCTGATCAAATTCAAATTCAAAGGAGATTGGGCAATTTTGTATGGCAGTATGACCCAGCGCGGCCACTGATGAAACTTAGTGTTTTAGTCTCGTCTTGAACGCTATAACCAACCGGTAATCTTATCATTGTTAAATATTTTTTACTTTTTGTTTTTTCCAAACAATCTAAAAAATGTCTGTGGTATTGCCACAGACTTTTTTTTAGATTGTTGTGAACCATCACATACTTACTATTATTCTAGTTGCAGCACGCAAAATAATAAATGTACACCGTAGAGATAAAGTACCCTCCTACTTTAAATAAGAATGAAAGAATCTCACCACTATTAACAGCAGCTTCATTCGCCAATTGCACATATCTCATGAATTTATTCTTCAGTTTCGGACCGGTTTTATCCCTGAAACTCTGCCACACGTATAGCAACTCCTTCTCAATCCTCGAATGCGCTAAAATCCTCGATATCTCAGGGTCCAATTGCATATCACAATAATTAGGGTAGTCGGAACTTTCTTGATTAGGTTGGTAGTGCTGGAACGGCTGGTTGTTGAGTTGGTAATGTTGGTGGGCCTTGGTTTCGGGGATTTCCGTGGAGAATGGCATCCGGGGAACGTGGGGGTCGTAGGGTTTCTGGCCGAATGGGCAGATCTTGGCTGCGTTGTAGATTTCCTTCATTTCTGTTATTAGTTGTTGTATCTGCGAAAGAAGAACAGCATGTATCATTATTTCAAGCCATACTATAGGTACCTACTATATATATTTTGTTTTAACTATAATCTTTTGTTTACAGTTAACAAACTGCAATACATAATAAATAAGTTCTTGCCTCGTTCTTGCAATTCACGAGGGCGCGTGAGCTTTACTAATGGTTACGTCGTGCATATTGCATAAGTGTGCGTGCCTGTCAGGAGCCTAGATGGGGGTGGTCAGGTGCGAGCAAGTTATCATATAGGTACGGCACACACAGTTATGAACCACGCGCCCTCGTGAGCTGCAAGAACAAATTCAAATTCAAATTCAAAATTTATTTATTTCATATAGGCTAACTTGTAGCTCTTATGATAAGTCACAAATCTACCACCGGTTCGGAATGCAGATTCTGCTGAGAAGAGCCGGCAAGAAACTCAGCAGTTGCTCTTTTCAAAAAAAAATTTTTTTACAAAGCTATGCTATGTATACAGTGCTTCCACAATAAAGCTTCAAAAATGCAAAAATGCATACGTAGGTACACCAATCCAACGCATGTCAAGACGGGCAGTCAAAGCAGACCCATTCCCGTTGGTGGCACCCGTTCACGAGCATGACGCATGATCCAGCCATTGCTTCGAACTTAAATGATTCTAGGGAAAGACTAATGTAGAAGGATATACCTCGGAAAATTTATCATCAGACAAAGAAGCCCGACTGGCTTGGACTATTCTGGTCAACTGCTTCCTGCCCTGAGGGTCTGAGAGCCTGGAAGCGTCATAGGCAGCCGCCTTCCTCCAGGACAGCCTCTCGAACTTGGAGCTCAGCGCCAGCTCATCCAGCATCTTACGCCGGTTGTACTCCGTTATGTTGGTAACAAACTTCCACTGAGACATGGTTACTCTATAACAAGTGTAAATTGAAAATTTAGAACACCCCTACATCTATATATACTTATATAAAATTCAAAGTCCTGACTGACTGAGATATCAACGCACAACCTAAACTACTGAAGTGAGAAACTTGAAATTTTTACAGTTGGTTCCTTTTATGACGTAGGCGCACACTAAGAAAGGATTATTGGAAATTCCACCCCTAAGGGGTTTAAATAGGGGATGGAAGTTTATATGAAACTCCGTCAATTTTCAAGCTGTTTCCATCAAAGTTGGTATTAGAGCTTTCAGTTAAAAATAAAGAAGTACGTGTGTCACAGTTTTTGAAAATTCCACCCCAATATTCCACGCGGACGAAGTCGCGGGGGCAAAAGCTAGTGTGAAATTTAAAAAAAAAATGTGATTCGCCATTTTGTGGTGGCGGCCATCTTGGATTTGATCATAGTGTAATAGTCTACTAGTCAAGCCCTTTCATTTGATACCCATATTGTGGGAGTTGTGAAAAAATATGTAATCCGCCATTTTGTGGCGGCGGCCATCTTGGACCGATTTTCATCAAACATAGCTAAGAACACTCCCGACTAATTCACCTTTCAATATTATTAAACTCAAAATTGGGTGTAACTTAAAATCGGGACTAAATTATAAACACAAGAAAATAGCTTAGAAACTGACTGAAAATTGGTTGTAATGCTGGGCATTGACGGTCAGTTTTTCGCGTCAGTCCAGATGTAAAACTGTGGCGTCACTCCAAATGGTTTAGGCCAACTAAATATCCCCACTCACTGGCGTCACTCCGGCTCTTCAGTTTTCGATCGGTCGGGCTGAGTAGGATTGTACAAATAGGTTTATTTGCGTCAAATAGGAAAAAAAATGAATTCGGATTCCAAAGAAGAAACATTAATTCTTGCTGCAGCTACTGTTTGTTGCCATATGCTCTCCAAAAAACAAGAAAGAAAGCAATTTAAAATGAAAAGAGAAATCGGTTTCGTAATTTGTTTTTCACTATATTAACTATATGGATGGAAATTATATATCGAAAAAGCATGTTCAACGCTAATGTATTGAAATATTTTCAAAACGCTTTAGCTAAAACGATTTTGAGCATATTATTCCGGAATATCATAGACGTTTTGCTTTATTTACTCGTTTTGGTCAGTCAATTATGTGACGCTTGAAAATTTATTTATGCCCCTAAAAAAAGCCCTAATTTTTTTTGGGCCCTAAAAAAATCCCAATAAGCAAAATTCCGCCCTAAATTTGGGGGTAAAAGCCCTAAGTTGGGAACTGGATGAATTGGAATGACGATCGCACACTCACGGGCAGTTTGGCGCGACACGCCGTGGATTTATGTTAGTTCACGGAAAATTTCCGGGCGCGTCATCAGTTAAAACTCTGGAGTGATGATTCGACACTCACGATCAAATTTTGGATGGATGTCAGTTCAACTGATGCGAAAAACTGATCGTCAATGCCCGGCATAACATCCATCGATATATAGTAACATCCGTCATATTTATTTTGTTCGTATAGAATGTAGAGTATGTCACTCGGACCACAATACTTATGGAGTAACATCGCCAAAAAAAAATACGCCTGTCAGAGGCTTACCTGTAGCACATGCCAGAAGCTTCCCTGTCATATTCTCTGAGAAACTGCGTTGCTTCGGCGGCATTTGTGTTCATCCCCTGAAAATACGAGGAACTTGTTAAATAAAAACACTGACTGTCTATATTATGCCAATATTTAACAGTATTCTAGATTATAACGCTATTCAAATGACAATAGGAATGAGAAGCCGCCATTTTCTGTTTCAATCCTACCTATCTACGTATGCATTTTTTGAAACTTCATTGTGGAAACATTGTCTACATGGCATAGTTTTGTTACCTATTGTAAATTTTTTTTTGAAAAAAGCAACTGCTGAGTTTCTTGCCGGCTCTTCTCAGCAGAATCTGCATTCCGAACCGCGGTGGTAGATTTTCGACTTATCATAAGAGCCACAAGTTGGCCTACATGAAATAAATTTGAATTTGAATTTATTCTATTCTATTTATTGTCGTCAAGAGCAATAAAAAAACCTCCCACTGAAACTTCATTGTGGAAACACTGTATGCATGGCATAGTTTTGTTACCTATTGTAAATTTTTTTTTTAAAAGAGCAACTGCTGAGTTTCTTGCCGGCTCTTCTCAGCAGAATCAGCATTCCGAACCGGTGGTAGATTTTCGACTTTTCATAAGAGCCACAAGTTGGCCTACATGAAATTTTCTATTTGAATTTGAATGTATTCTATTCTATTCTATTGATTGTCGTCAAGAGCAATAAAAAAACTTCCCACTGATGCACTGGGTAATTTATGAGTAGGTATATTATAATAATCTAATAACGCTAGTTAACAACAACCTTGGTTCCACGTTATGCACATAAAATGTCTAAGTTGATCATTTTAAACTCATCCGGTCCTTTTAAGATGATCTTGTGACAGATTTGAAGGTTGATGCGATGGGACTGCAGTCAAGATCATAAGCTATAGTCTTATGCTGAGATCTTGCGAGACTAAAGATAGAGGTTAAAGCGAGACATAAATGTGTTCTGACATAAATCTGTCTCGTTTTAACTCTGTCTTGAGTTTGAGCTGAGTGAGAGTACAGTCTATAGATTTCAGCCTAAAATCCTACTAATATAAATGCGAAAGTTTAGATGTATGGATGGATGGATGGATGGATGGTTGGATGAATGGTTGTTTGTTACTCAATCATACCGCAACGACTTAACTGATTTGGCTGTTTGGGATACATAATATGAGATAGATAGATATAGTCTGGAATAACACATAGCCCGGAAAATAAGAGAGTTCCCGCGGGAATTAAAAAGCCTTAATCCACGCGAACGAAGTCGCGGGCATCAACCAGTAGGTATAGTCGGGTTAGTTAGTAAGTACAGCATTTATATCTCAAGAACGGCTGGACTGATTTTTACATCGATTGATTTTTATGATCTTTGATTATATGGATTTGTCCCATAATAGCAAAAGTTGAACATCGGAAAAATTCACGAAATAAAAAATTACATGAAGAAAATTCATTTTCTCATACATTTTGCATGGAACGACTTTTTTGATGATATCTCGAGAACAAATTGACTGATTTCGATGATCGTTATGTTTATGTATATAGGTACTAGCTGTTACCCGCGGCAAAGAATATAGTGTATTTTCTGTTTATCTATGCCCGCGACTTCGCTTACGTTAAATACGATTTTTCAAACCCCTATTTTATCTCCTTAGGGGTTGAATTTTCAAAAATCCTTTCTTAGCGGATGCCTACTTCATAATCGCTATCTGTATGCTCAGCCCGATCCGTCCAGTGGTTCAAGCTATGTGTTGATAAATCAGTTAATCAGTCAGTCAGTCAGTCAGTCAGTCTATCAGTCACGTTTTCCTTTTATTTATCTTTTCTTTTAGATGTAGTATAGTTGAGATCAAAGAGTAACCTAACTCTTATGATATAGTATATGTATATAAAGAGGTGGATATGTTACAAGCGTGCGGTAAATGAAGCTCGTAATGGCAGATATTTTTCGTCATTTGTCATATCATTTGACAATGAAGTACTCTAATTATAGATATATGTATAGTACTGTACGATATTCGGCACAATTTTTTCGCTTGTTTTGTAAGTCATCCCAAGTAGAAATCATTGCCAAACTAACGAGAACGAAATCGCAGATAGAACCTAGTATCAAAATAAACAGCGTATTAATTTCGGATGGCAATTAAAGTATACGTGGCGTAGCGAAAGCGGTTTTGTATATATAGCTATTGTCTTGTCTGTCTGTATAACGTAACGTGATACCGACTTGAAACAATGTAGCAACCGGACCTACTATTGCGGGTGAAAATTTTACAACTGTTATCCTAACCTACTTCCTACTAATCTTAATATATATATAGCTACTCGTGCAGATTCACTGACTGACTGACTGACTGACTGACTGACTCATCGATAAAATCCTCCTGTAAAATTTTGTACGAAAAATATTTTTTCATTACTCATACACGGAAAGTAGGTCTGAAGTTGCCTGAGAAGCGGGTTGAAAGTAATACTTTTCAGCCCTAGGGAGAATCGTTTTCAACTGACAGCTGTCAAATAATTAAAAAAAACTAGTTGTCACATTTTTATTGGAATTAAAATGAAACACGACATACCCGAGTGCATCCATAGACAAGAAGAAAGATAGACTTTATTCATAAAGTAAAGACAACTGACTCATAGATTTATGTAAAATAAAGTTCACTCAATTTTCTTTAGCTAATTTCTATTTTTATTTTGACTTTCCTTATATTCGTAATGAAAAGCACAGTGTTTACCTCGGGATAAAGACTTATTTAGTCCCTCGAACTATAGGCCCCCTCGCTACGCTCGGGCGCCAAACCCCGTCTCGGGACTAAATAAGTTACTTTCATCCCTAAGGTAACAATGTACTATTTCACGCATGATTTCGTATAAAGAACATATGCATTCATTCGGTGCAAAAATATGGAGAGAGCTGGTGATTGAGGATTTCAGAGATGGGTGATGGGCATGGCGAGGATATTGAAGATAGGTGAGGGGTGGTCAAACAAAAATCACTCGAAACCTCATCCAATTGGCAGAGTCGAAAAACCTCCAAAATAGCGGATTCAAGATGGCGGCCATACTTTCGTCGGTGTCTGTCTTAGAGAGTGTGCAAGATGGAATAGTGGTTTTGGAAAAAGATAACAAGACCTGAAGATCTACTAGCGAGTGGGTTAAATAAAGGTTTAAAGTTTGTATGAAAGTCCATAATTTTTCCATGAAATTGGTATTTGGGCTTTCAATTAAAAATGAAGAAATACAGTATTTCACACCTGAAGATTAAAATTAAAAATGACATGCTGTTATGATATTAAAAACCTTTATTTTAAGTAGATATTTAAAAAAGTTGACAAATCCATACCCAAATTGGGTACGACTGAGCCTTGTTGTTTCTTGTGATGCATGAACTTCCGAAAAGCAAAGTGTGCTCTTGCAATTAAGCTCAATTACCCCAAAATGACCCGGTTTTAGCGGAAAATTTGTCAACCCGGTCACGCTGTACCCATACCGTGAAGGTTGCCGTTGATACACAAAGACGACTTAACCCATTTACTGTGGGTAACACCGTGACGGGTTTTGACGGTTTTGGACTATGAAAATACCCACTGATCTCTACAATTAATTTGTGATGCCACCGGGTGTCACCAACGGGAATGGGTCTGCTTTGACTGCCCGTCTTGACATGCGTTGGATTGTGTGTACCTACGTATGCATTTTTGAAGCTTCATTGTGAAAGCACTGTACACATAGCATAGTATAGCGTGTAAACATAGCATAGTTTTGTTACCTATTGTAATTTTTTTTTAATTTTTTTGAAAAGAGCAACTGCTGAGTTTTTACCGGCTCTTCTCAGCAGAATCTGCGTTCCGAACCGGTGGTAGATTTATGACGTGTCATAAGAGCTACAAGTTGGCCTCCATGAAATAAATAAATTTTTCATTACTCATACACGGAAAGTAGGTCTGAAGTTGCCTGAGAAGCGGGTTGAAAGTAATACTTTTCAGCCCTAGGGAGAATCGTTTTCAACCGACAGCTGTCAAATAATTAAAAAAAACTAGTTGTCACATTTTTATTGGAATTCAAATGAAACACGACATACCCGAGTGCATCCATAGACAAGAAGAAAGATAGACTTTATTCATAAAGTAAAGACAACTGACTCATAGATTTATGTAAAATAAAGTTCACTCAATTTTCTTTAGCTAATTTCTATTTTTATTTTGACTTTCCTTATATTCGTAATGAAAAGCACAGTGTTTACCTCGGGATAAAGACTTATTTAGTCCCTCGAACTATAGGCCCCCTCGCTACGCTCGGGCGCCAAACCCCGTCTCGGGACTAAATAAGTTACTTTCATCCCTAAGGTAACAATGTACTATTGAATTTGAATGATTATTATTTTCATGTATCCAAATAAATAAATGATAAAACACTGGATTTTAACCCCTTAGGTTTTGAATTTTTCAAAAATCCTTTCTTAGCGGATTCCTATACGAGTACATATCTGTACTCTCTGTACTTATGCTAAATTTCAATTCGTTCAGTGGTTGAAGCTGTGCGCTGATAAATCAATCAATCAATCAGTCAGTAAGTCAGTCAGTCAGTCAGTCTATCTGTCACGTTTTCATTTATTTGTATTTAAAAAAACATAATGTACAAAAAAAGGGTCATGGTGCACTTTTATTTTTAACCGACTTCAATTTCAACTTCAAACCGATTAGAAAGCACTTTGTAAAAGTTTATTTGAATAAAAAATTATTCTTTTCTATTATTCCGGTCAAATCTGGACCGATTTCAATTTTTTTTTGTTTGAAAGGACGTATCGTCAGGTTGGTCCCATTTGGTCCAGCATCCGTGTTTCCTGCCACATACAATTTGAGTACCTTCAAGGCAAGAGTGAATAGGCATCTTCTAGGTAAGCGCGCTCCAGCCTAGACCTCATCAGTGCTATCCAGTATTGATTGTCGTCAAGCGCAAGTCATATGTATATTTCATTGAACGAGCGAAGCGAGTTCTCTGAGTCAACTAGGGCGCTTGCCTACTAGACAGAGAAGTGTGTACGTCCAAATGTCTGTCAGAGCCCTATAACTTCCGAATTACTGAATATTAGAACGTGAAACTTGATTGAAAATTCAGTTATATCCTGTACTTGAACAACAAATACTAAAATTAGATAAATGTTATAAAGAAACGAAATTATTTAATTTTAAATGCTAAGCTTCACAATAATGCTAATAGATGGCGCTGTGTCAGTAAAACAGTTTTATGTCAACTATTATTTTTTTTATTGCGTCTAATGTTAAAATTTAATTATTACAATATATAATTAAAACTTTTGGGAATTATGGGATATCGCGAGGTCTCAGTTCGGGGCGAACCACTAGTATACATACAAAAAGATTTGATGAATATCTTCGAATTCGAATTCTCGCAGTCAGAGAATGTGCAGTTTGATTCTATGCAGGTACACTAGCGTCGCGCATCGATTTCATACTTCCTTTTTAGGTCCGTCGACTTCAACATACGTGTACAAACAAACATTATTTTATACTTTGTAGTGGCGTTTGAAGTCGGTTTTGTAAAAAGAATTTTTACGTTTAATGTATTATTATCTTATCTGTAGTGATCATGATCGTGACTATGATTAATGTAATTGATTCTCACTCACCATCCTGAGGTAATCTTCGCCGGCCGCATACCGTGTGTAGAAAGCAAATAGGCAGAATAGAGATACGCTTTTGCCCATCGTTTAGAAGAAAAAAAAACAACTGTCAGATTTATAGAGTCAACGCACGAACACGGTTTATTTTGTTAAATATTTGTTTTTGTTTTTTATATGCATTTTTAATTCTAGAACGATTTACAATTTTTGAGTCACTTACGATATTATAAAATTTAAAAAAATGTAGTTATTTTTAAACTGATTTAAGAGTTTTCATAAAGGATTTATTATTAAAAACCTCGTAGGTACCTCCCAAACTATTTATTAAAAAATTTAAAAAAGTCAGAAAGAACAATTTTATCTGTGAGAAATAATCTGATTTACTTTTAATAAAAAAATATTTACAAAAAAATTAGCAAAATAAATTCACAAGTTAAGTAGGTTACCTATTTAATTAACCTTTTTTATTGAAACAAAGTGAGTAAAAAAAATCTTCTTAATACTTAATAAATTAACAATGATTTTTAACACTTTTTGAAATACTTTTCAGTTACTTTAAAGTTACCCAACACGTTACCAACCTACACAAACACTCAACAATTTTTTTTTAATCCCCGTAGGTTGATTCTGCTTTTTTATCGAACTTTCAACGTTCACCGTCCTAAATAGTTTTTTAGTTGTTTTTAACTGTTTTAGGTGAGTTTTTAGCGAGTATTTAGCGGATTTTAGATAGAAAACTGTCTCGTGATCTTTCTTGTCGTCGACTGGAGTAGGTAATATTTCCGCCGCTTTTGTTTTGTATACGGTTTGGTGAGCATGCCGCGGTACACACTGGGTTGGCACGAGCCTAGATTATTATATCTTGAGATATAATAATCTAGGCTTTGCTTTTTTATTCGATGACAAGTTTTTTTTTAAAGAATATTATTAGCCAAGCTGAAGTTGACTAATATTCTCCTATCCCCTCCAAATAAGCGGAAAGCTTGTGCAGTGGGTACGATAATAGTGTAATTGGTGGGATTCGAACCTGCGACCATTCAGTTTTCAGTCCGTACCTTTAATCGTTGGACTATTGAGGCTTCAAAGTTGAGTTAGTCCTTGACTGCGATCTCACCTGATGGTAAGTGACGGTGCAGTCTAAGATGGTAGCGGGCTAACTTGGAAGGGGTATGGCAGTGTACCTACTCATACCCCTAATCGGTTTCTACGAGCCATAGTGCTGGAACGCTAAATCGCTTGGCGGCACGTCTTTGACGGTAGGGTGGTAACTAGCCACGGCTAAAGTCTCCAGACAAACTGCATTGCGGAAACACTGTATACATAGCATAGTTTTGTTACCTACTGTAAAAAAAATTTTTTTTTTGAAAAGAGCAACTGGTGAGTTTCTTGCCGACTCTTCTCAGCAGAATCTGCGTTCCGAACCGGTGGTAGATTTATGACGTGTCATAAGGGCTACAAGTTGGCCTACAGGAAATAAATAAATTTTGATTTGAAAAGATGAGATGTTGATTTATCTTAAGACTTATCCTCACCTACAAATCACGTTTACATCTTCTCCGAGACGGACGATCGCGCGCGTGCGACATACTGGCAAAGATTGCATAAAGAACACAGTTTAATGTGTATTTTGTTGACTTACTTAAACAAATGAGATTTATACCTAATTAAGTTATGCCTCTCAGAGGATAATTGTTTTTTAGGTATCTTGCATGGACTACCACAGGGCTCGGTCTTGCGCCGCTTGTATCTAGCGGCTCTGCTGTCTTCGGTCAACCTAGTGGGGGATCTGTCTGGTTTTCCGATGCGTGGTCGCCACTTCAACACCTTGGGACCCCAACAGCATCAGAACTTCCAACTAAGTAACAATAAGTATAGGTAACACTACCTGTTCATTTCAAGTTGGCCGTCGTCGATTGTTAGAAAATGACAGTACTGTTGGCAAAAAAAATATTGTAATTTTTACTGTAACCATGACTGTGACGGTGAGTTTTCTTCTCTGGCAATGCTTTTTCTTCTTTTTTCCGCTTGTAAGAAAGCATTAATTAAAGTAATAAATAGTCTGGGTTTTGCAAAACTTCCTTTTTTGCTCATCGTAGAAAACGACACGTGAACAATAGTAGTAACCAAACAAAAATAAAAAAAAAGACGTGTGGCACTCGGGGACTACCGCGGTAAAGCTATTGCATAGCATAGCGGCTCACCGCTAGATGGCGTTGATAAAAAATGCGCCATCTAGCGGCTCACCGTAGAGGAGTCCCGTGGCAGGTTATTTTCGTTACGGAATTTCTGGATTCGGTCTCCACGCTGGCCCGCGATAGAAGCTATGCAATAGCTTAATAACTAATTCAGAGTTAACAAAAACATTGAAAACGTAACAATAACAAAAGTTTGAAAAAATTTGGTAGTGACAATCGCGAGCGGTACGTTGCTATCTGTACTAAGCGGGTCTGACTTGAGGTGAATGAGGGTAGTAAAATATTTACAACGAGGAACACATTGTTTGAATCAGTTTCGTAAAAAGCCTCAATAGCTCAGAGGTCACGGTAGCGGAATGAAAACTGGAAGGTTGACGGTTCGAATCAGTAGGTTAGGTCAAGTTTTAATTCGACATTAGCGTCAAATTAAATTGAACCATAACTGCATTGAATCAGAGCTCAATTTCGTGTAAGTATGCATTATGAGCTTTTAAGGTTAGCTCCAAATTGAAATCTGTTGTACTGAATTTGTGACTTTAATTCGATACAATTAAGGTTCATTTCACCTTGACACTAATGTCATCGAATATAAATCTTATACTAACCTTTCTATAGTGGATAAAAGAATAATAAAATAAAAAATTAAACATTTTTTTAACTTATTTATTCAAATAAATAAACATAAAATTATTATCTTTTATGGTCATTTGTAATTGTAACAGAAAGTTTACCTTTTCTGAGCTTATTAATGGATTATTAATTATAATATTTAAGGTAGGTCATATTATATGAAAATAAAATATGTATCTATGCTAAAACAACCGGCCAAGTGCGAATCGAACCCACACACAAAGGGTTCTGTACCATCATAAATAAAAATAATAATATTAACATAACATGTCCAGGCTAGTACATACTGAGAATTTCTTGACAGAAAAACTCAATACATTTTATGACCCAACCCGGGAATCGAACCCGGAACCTTGTCATCTGCAGTCGAACTTGCTAACCACTAGACCAACTAGGCAGTTACTAGTACAAATACAAAATTAAACATCAGCTATTTTTAAGATAGAGCAAAAAACAAGTTTATTGATTTAACTTTTTAAATTATTATTATTTGTTGTTATAGCGGCAACAAAATTACAAATTATGTGAAAATTTCAAGTATCTACCTGTTAAGATTCGTGAGATACAGTCCGCTGATGGACAGACAACAGCGGAATCTAAGTATAAAATTAAAAAAAATTGGGTACAGAACCCTAATCATTACAATTATAAGAAATCATACAATAATGAATCAAATAAGTTATACAATCATTATCAAATTAATAAATATGTAATAATTAGCTTTTGCCCACGGCTTTACCTACTTTAAGTTAGATTTTTAAAACCTCTGTTTTACCTCTTTAGGGGTTGAATTTTCAAAAATCCTTTCCAAGTAGATATCAACATCTTAATAGCTATCGGTATGCTAAATTTCAGCTCAATCCGTCCAGTGGTTTGAGCTGTGTGTTGATAGATCAGTCAGTCAGGCACCTATTCCTTTTATATATTTAGAAGATATACATACATTTTCAAGAGGCATACTAATTAGGTACTTTGTTATAGTGATCTATACAAAAAAATAAAATTGAAGTGTCTGTTTGTAATATCAAAAGAACAGCTTTTTACTAACTGCATACAAAAGTAAATTCGGTACTTATAACAAGAAAACAATTTTTAAAATTTTTGTCTGTCTGTTTGTTGCCGCTAATCTCGGAAACGGCTGGACCGATTTTGACGGGACTTTCACTGGTAGATAGCTGATATTATCGGGCATAGTATAGGCTACTTTTTTAACCAACTTTCGAAAAAGGAGTAGAAGGAGTTGTGTTTTTCTACCTCTGTATATCAATATCTCCATGATTTAATTGAAACAAAAACTTTGCAAGATGCTCCCATAAAAATTTCGGGTTCCAACTCTTCAATCCTGATGCTGCAGGGGTACTGCCCTCCTAAACTTGTGGGGATTTAGGAACTCGATTATGAATAGTTATTGTAGGTACCAAGTAAAGACTACATCGTTGAATTCCAGGACTCAACTCTTCAATCCTGATGCTGCAGGGTTTCTGCCCACCTAAGCTGTGGGGATTTAGGAACGTAGACGAAGTCGCGGGAGTCCGCTAGTATAATTAATATACACGCACACACCCTATTTACTGTGCTATCGTCTCACTTGTAACAGTAATTTCTTTTTTACTAACACTTTTAGATGTTATCCGTGTCGACGTATCGATACCATGTCGCCTTTTCATATGTTTCTTATAATTCGACCCATTCGTGAAGTCCCTTTGACAGTACATACATCTATAGGGACGTATGCCCGTATGCTGTCTTAAATGGAGGTTTAAACGGGTTTTGAATCTGAAGGACTTATTGCAATATTCACAGACATACGGTCTCAAGTCTGTATGGACTATGGAATGGGAAATTAAATGTCGTTTGACTCTGAAACTTTTACCGCACTGTTCGCAAATAAACGGTTTGAGATTGGAATGCAAGCTTAGGTGAGAGGTGAGGTTGCCTTTAGCTCGGAAAGCTAAAGGGCAGTGGCTACATTTGAACGGACGTTTCTCTTCGTGAACGACCAAATGAGTGCCTAAAGTGCCTTTCGTGTAAAACATTTTACCGCATATGTGACAAGCGAAATCTTTTGTTCGTTCTGTATGTAGCTGCTTGTGCTGGTGCAGGTTCGCACGGCTCTTGAACGACTTATTGCATTGATTGCACTTATGGTCTATCTGGTCTTCGCCGTTTTGAACTCTTCGTACTTTAGGGTTTTTATAAAATAAGTTTTTGTGCTCCTCCAGTTCTTCAGGAGTGTCGAAGTTAGCACCGCAGTTGCAACACTTAGTTTTGTATACTGTCTTGTGATATTGAACTTTGTGAGTCGATAAATCTGGTAGGTACGGAAAATACGTGTTACAGAACTCGCAGCAGTGTCTTAACGAGTTACTATGAGTTCTCGTGTGTCGTACAAACGAACGGAAGCCGGGTAGGACTTTCGCGCAACGTGTACACTTGAAGATGCAGCAACAATCATGTATTTGTAAGGAATGTAGTTGGAGCAACAGAATACTTTGACAATTTGCGTCACATTTTGCACATATACACGCTAGGTTGTCCCACGAGGTGTTTGAGTCTTTGAATGCTATTTTTGAGTCTTTGGCTTTAGACTTTTTATGTTTGGATCGACCAGTCTTTTTCTGAACGCTCTGTTTCAATGGAACATCACTATCTGTACTTAGACAATCGAAATCGTCATTAGAATCGATGATAACATCATCGACTTCATCGCTAGGAGGTTCAAGTTTAATATCTAGTTGACACCCCTCTGAAAGAACAACTGTACCAGTTGGGAACAAAGTGGGCACGTTTTCATGTAAATTCTCTATTTTAATTTCACGCTTCAGTTCTTGAAAGATCTCCCAGTTCTCGTCGACCGGTTTTCCTGGTATTTTGCGATCATGCTCCTTGTTTACGCGAGAATTTTCGTACACATTGTCTTTGTTGCTATCGGAGAATAAACCTATCAACTTCTCTTGGGCTGCCCTCACGTTATTGAGAAAATTCCACGTACGTTCAAGCAGGTCCAGGCAGGCATAGCATATTGTGTTCGGAAGTCCGTTGTTTGAAGATATGTCAATGTTTATCCACGATAACTTGGTAATTACTTTTGAGTTGGTCACGACGTCTTTATCTGGCGATAGCATCTCACTTATGCCTCGCGACTCAGCACAAAGCCGGCAATAGCCTTTATTTTCCTCACTCATTATTATTTACATTATTCTTCAGCCCACATAAGTTTTAAATCACTGTTTTATAAAGAAACTGCACGGGTAAACAACGAATGGTAGAATTTTGACCATTTTTGACCAGCCTCTAGAAACTCTCTTACAAGAACATTTTATTTCTTTGGGTTCAGCAACATGCCGAAACTAACGGGTGACGTCATATTGCCAACATAATTTATGTCAAAAAGGAGTTTTCTAAAAAGAGTTAATTCTTGGTTCGACTGGCTTCGCATTATGAAAAGTCATTAATCCAAAGAAAGAAAAAAATTGTTGTCATTTTTCAGTCAGTTGTCAGTATAATAAATAAGAGAAAAATATTTGTCAAACGTTTTAAATAAATATTAATTCTATAAATAATTATTCTAGCGGGAATTGTTTATTCGTTAATTCCTCAATTCAATTTGTGAACCATCTTGGAAGATTATAGAAAATGTGAAGTTTGCAGCGTGAATGTTAAAAGTTCTGAGAAGTTCTTGCTTTTTCCAATGGTATCAAACTGGTAAAATGCCTACCTAGGTACCTGTGCTACCTACGATTATTTTTATCTGCTATTCTATCGAATGGGATAAAAAGAAGACTGCAGTGATACTTTGCTTTGCTTAGCAGATAAAAAGATGCTATTGCATTGAAAAAACTTCTAGAAAGAAAGAAAGAATTCAGTTTAAAGTAACTAATTTTGTTTCAACTAGTTGTAATATTGTGAATAAAAATGAATAAATACTAGACTCATATTGATCCTTGTTTTATTTACGCAACTTTTGAACTTGATCTTAGAACAATAGATTTGGTAGCACATCCCTGTTTTTATCGATATCGATAAAATCTAATTATCGATAAGACAAATCTATCGATACATTACATCCTTAGCTTTGACAATTCTTTCTTCATTACATGGGTTGGTAGTATTGTTTTTCTTTTATGAAGTTGGCTAAAATAAAAACAAAGTCTCGAAAACTTTTTCTTTGAAGTTCCGCCTCTTAAAACGGAGTGGTTACATTCTCTTTGTTTTTGACGCAAACTTGGCGTACACAGATTACATACTATGGATTTGGCGTATGTCAATGTCATGGAATTAGGTAGTACCTAATCCTTAGGTAAGTACCTACCGATCTTCCTAGTACCATCACAGAGTACCATGGCGTCTTTATCATAGGTCTTTATCACAAACATCTTTATGCTCAAGTGTTGCCAGGATGGTCAAGAGACACAATACTGTAGCGTATGTCTCGCTTCCACTTGTTCATTTTGGTATAGCTGCATCCTTCATGCTCTCTAACTTTATTTTATGGGTACTCTTTCTTACTCTTTGTTAGGGCTACTGACCTCCATAAATTATGATTAATACTAGACTTGCTGTCCCTATACAAAAAGACCTCCCTGGCGCAGTGGTGAGCGCTGTGGTCTTACAACTGAGAGGGTTCGGTTTCATGATGTTATTCCTTCACCGTTGAGGCATTATTTGCTTAAAACACAAAATAGTGAGTAATGACGTCATAAAAATTTGACGCAGTTTTTGTAGTTTAATCAATGATTAAACCTCCCTGACTCCTTAATCGAGGCCCTCCCTGGCCCAGTGGAGAGCGCTGTGGTCTTAAAATTGGGAGGTCTTGGGTTCGATTCCCGGCGGGGGCAATATGATTATTCATAATTTCTAAGTTGTCTCTGGTCTGGTGAGAGGATTTGGGCGTGGCTAGTTACCATCCTACCGTCAAAGACGTGCCGCCATGCGATTTAGCGTTCCGGCCCGATGGGGGTTGAATGTATACTGTCACGACTGCCACCCCTTCCGAGTTAGCCCACTACCATCTTAGACTGCATCGTCGCTTACCATCAGGTGAGATCGCAGTCAAGTAGGGCTAACATGCGCATAAATAACAATAACATAAATCTCTGTAGAGATCCACATAGAGATTACGAGTAAATGTGAAGACATAATTTTCTCTTGGCGCGCATGTTAGCCCTAAAGGACTATCTTATCATCGAGCGAATAAAAAAAATTCAAGGATAATTTATGGATCAATTTAAAGCGCCACTTTTGATATACGAGTGTCTCTGGAACTAATGATTACAAGGATTGAACTGTAGACCTTTCAGTTTTCAGTCCGCCTTAACTGTTGGATTGATGAGGGTTTATATAAAAATGCACCATGTTCGCATATAACTCTTATCTCACAACGAATAAATTTTCGCAAACTTGAACTGTACGTTCTTACCCACCGAGTTATTTTTCTTAACTTCGCTACACGCGATGCGAATATTAGTTGCCGCTGAATAAGTAAGCACCTAAACCATTCAAATTTCAAATGAATGAATGAATCTTTAAATATGCCCCGTAGCTTTTATGGGCAATAAACCGTGTCAGGAATTTGGGTGCGGTTGAAAATTGAAATGGTATTGAACTTGATTTCAATGGGTTCCTATGTAGCTTTGAAAGTTTTCTCGTTTTTTTTAATAAGCAACACTAGTCAAGCCGAACTTAAGTCATCTGTCATAGCAAGCAAGCATGGCTATCTTTAATAAAAAAATATTATTAATCTATGATTTCATAATATGAAATCATAAGTTAAGAAACTCCTGTTTAAGGAATGATTTAGTTAGGCATGGTTGGTGAGATCGGGCAATTATATCAATGGTTCTGTCGATTTTATATTTATGTCCAGAAGTGATGCAGTTAATTTATATTCTACGTCCACGGGAACGCTTGAATTCCAAAAACTATTTATTCCCACGCTCAGTTTGTTTCACATCACAGATTCGATTGTAAACATCTGATTTATAGATTACATGGAATCGATGCTTTTCGAGAATCTTAAAACTCGCAACGTATTTGTCTTCTTCACCATCAAGCCATAGACATCCACTGATGAACAAAGATCACGGTCTTGCGTACCTACAATCCAGCACAGAGTTCCCTACAACTCGTTTGATATACCTAAATATATATTTTTAAAAGAACATCAGCCCAGCTGAAGTTGACTAATATCCTCCTATCCCCTCCAAATAAGCGGAAGCTCGTGGGTACGACAATAGTACAATGGGTGGGATTCGAACCTGCGATCTTGCAGTTTTCAGTCCGCACCTTTAACTGGCTATAGAGGCTTTGGTCTTCGGCCTCATTGTGGTTCCACCTAGTGGTGGGTCTGCCAACACTGCGCTTCCCGGTGCGGGGTCGCCACTCACACCTTGGGACACCAACAACCATCAGCTCTTCGAACTATGCGCTCCGCCCATTTCCACTTCAGTTTCGCAACTCGCAGAGCTGTGTCGGCGACTTTGGTTCTCCTACGGGTCTCCTCATTTCTGATTTGATCTCGCAGGGTTACTCCGAGCATAGCTCTCTCCATCGCCCGCTAAGTGACCCCGAGCCTACTTATGAAGGTCATAGTTAGCGACTTTGTTTCTGATCAGTCATAACTAATTAGTCAGTCAGTCAGTCGGTCAGTAATAAATAATTTTTATTTTTATTTATTTTATTTTTTATAACTGGAAACGCGTTTATTTTTGTAACTAGGTATTGGGATATGTAATTTTATTTATTTTTAACCAAACAACGTATTATAAATAAGATAAAAGAAGAGATTATGTTCAAGGAAACGCTTATCTCTTTATGAGATCTTTTAAGTAATGGGTAGGGTGTAAGGGAAAAACATTAGGGTTTCCTTAAATATATTATCTGAATATATAAAAGGCAAAGGTGACTGACTAACTGATCTATTAACGCACAGTTTAAACCACTGGACGGATTGGGCTGAAATTTGCATACAAATAGATATTATGACGTAGGCATCCGCTAAAAAAGAATTTTTGAAAATTCGACCCCAAAGGAGATAAAAAAGGGGTTTGAAAAATTAAACTTAACGTGAGCGAAGCCGCGAGCAAAAGCTAGTTTAAATATGAATAGCGAGAGGTGGGCCTATGATGATTCAAATTGATTTTAATTGAAATTTATGATTCAAATTTTCAAAATATATTTATTCACCCGCAGGCGGCCGGCGGGTGAATGTTACGGGCATGGGAGGGGCGAGGGCTCGCGCACACTAATACACTACTCGTACACATGGATAACTCCTGTTGGTCGGGCGCAGCGCGACGGCGATATTTTCTTCAAATACCTATTTTTCAAATTCCTTGGGACTAGAGTACCGTCTTAAGTGGTTACCGCCGCCCATGATTTTTAGGAGCGCCAGTGGCATTGCCAATGCATTGCCGGCTTTTCAGGAATTTTGTGATCCGGATGTATAATTTGAGTGGGTATTCAAGGTTCAATTTGAGTGGGAATTCAATTTGAGACTGTATCATAATCAGACCTTCTCTCAGAGAAGGATTATAAGCTATAGTCCACTACCCTAGCCCAATGCGAATTAGCCGACTTCTCAAACCTTACAGACCACTTGCAGGTGCGCAGGTTTCCTTCTACGTCATGCACCGGTAAATGACCTTTGGTATCCCATAAAAAGACTGGTAATATTACGTAAAAGTGCCTACTGCCTAGATGCCAGGTCATTGGCTTCAGGAACTAGTTGGTATTCAGCCAACGTGAGCCTGCTATCGGAATCTAAATTGTTATCGTCTGGAGATTTGTGATATAATAATGGCTTCTGTTATTTTGTTTGCTGGCAACATTGAGTTTTTTTTTTCGTAGAAAAAAAGGTCCAGGCAATGGAATAGGTCTATGCAGCCTGTCAAAAAATATAATAGTCTACAAGATATCAATAGAATCTCAATAGAATCTTAGACTGCATCATCACCTACCATCAGGTGAGATCGCAGTCTAGGACTATCTTGTCATCGAATAAAAATAAAAAAAATTATCCAAACAAAACTACCAATTTTTATAAGAATTAGTACAAGGTTGGTTACTTCTTCACGTCACAAAGAATGAGGCTGAAATTGGAAAAGAGGTAGCTCATACCTAGGATTATAGGCTACATATTACCCCGGAAAATTAAAGAGTTTCCGGTGGAAATAAAAAAAAGAAAGGTAAGTAATGATTATAAAAATTCCGAAAATTTCAGAATCAGGTTTTACTGTTTGAACTTTATTTTCTTCCCAGTAGGATAAGAAAAGTCGTAGAGAGTCTCTTAGTATTGAATATTTTAAATATTTACGCGATGAATTCAAATCACGATCACAAATAGAGTGTTGTAAGTTGTGTAATGCGATTATTTTTGATTTGATTCGCACGCGGTTACTTACCTTTCGTCTACGGAACAGGTGTGCTGTGGAGTAGCCCTGTTGTTTAACCAAAATTCAGAACTTCAACAGGGTTGTCAAACAACCCTGACTAATCATTGCTAAAATAAAATTAATCTTCTGAATTTAAAGTTCTGAGGTCTGACGAAAATTCAAAACTTCAACAGGGTTGTTCGACAACTCTATTGAAGTTCTGGATTTTGGTTCCTTGGTATATTGATTTGAAATTATGAAATTGGTTGGCTACAGCGATTGAAATTCATTCGCTGGTTGGCTATTATTTATAAATTGATTAGATAAGTGTGACATTATTTAATAAATTCATAAATAAGTATTTGGAATTAATTGTTAGAAATTTTTTGAAAATACCGCGGAAAAAAGTAGCCTACGTTTTTTTTTATTCGATGACAAGATGCAATTATAAGAATTTTATTTTTATTTATTTTATTTTATTTATTTATTTAATACAAAAAGATACATCATACATAAACATAACAGAATGCACTACTAACTGAAGAATACTTGACTGCAATCACACTTGCGACTCTATGCAACTATTGTTCTGATGTAGTGAAGTCATAGTTTTGTCACATGATGGTATCTATTATGTCTGAATTTTAGGATTCCCTAGTATTTTCTGACTCTTTGAACTAAATAGTAGATACTTCTACCTTACACCATTCACCAAGTAACTATTAGAAACTATGAATTATTTTAGTAACTATTAGTAACTATGAATTATTAAAAAAAGACGTTTGGCACTCAGGGACTGCCGCGGTAAAGCTATTGCATAGCAATTTTTATCAACGCCATCTAGCGGCTCACCGTGGAGGAGTCCCGTGTCAGGTTATTTTCGTTACGGAATTTCTGGATTCGGTCTCCACGCTGGCCCGCGATAGAAGCTATGCAATAGCTTACAAACTTATTCATAGTATAGTTCTTGCAACTCACGAGGGCGCGTGGCTCATTGTTGTGTGTGTGTATCTGTATAAGTGGGAGCGAGAGCTTGACCGCGTCCACCTAGGCTCCTGACAGGCACGTACACTTACACAATGTGCATGTACACGAGTCACGACGTAACCACAAGTAAAGCTCACGCGACCTCGTGTACCTATTGCAAGAACTATACTTTAAGTAACACACATAGTAATTGCATAGAGTTGCAACTCTATACAACTACTGTTCTGATATTGAGAAGTCATAGACCATAGTTTACAAAAACTCAAAACTCAAAATTATTTATTTCATGTTAGCCAACTTGTGGCTATTATGACAAGTCGAGAATCTACCACCGGTTTTGTCACACGATAATCCGGATTTTTTTTTAAATAAATTAAAAGTTTATTTATTTCATGTAGGCTAACTTGTAGCTCTTATGACACGTCATAAATCTACCACCGGTTCGGAATGCAGATTCTGCTGAGAAGAGCCGGCAAGAAACTCAGCAGTTGCTCTTTAAAAAAAAAAAAAAAATTTTTTTACAAAGCTATGCTATGTATACAGTTCTTCCACAACAAAGCTTCAAAAATGGAAAAAAGCATACGTAGGTACACCAATCCAACGCATGTCAAGACGGGCAGTCAAAGCAGACCCATTCCCGTTGGAATTAAATCCAAAACTATTTATTATAGGCCATACTTGTGGCTCTTAGACAAGTCAAGACTCTACCAACGGTTCGGAAAGCAGATTCCAACGATGATAGTTACCTGAATATATATATATGTATCCACCAGCAGAAATGGGTCTGCTTTGACTGCCCATCTTGACATGCGTTGGATTGGTGTACCTACGTATGCATTTTTGCATTTTTGAAGCTTTATTGTGGAAGCACTGTATACATAGCATAGTTTTGTAAAAAAAAATATTTTAAAAAGAGCAACTGCTGAGTTTCTTGCCGGCTCTTCTCAGCAGAATCTGCATTCCGAACCGGTGGTAGATATATGACGTGTCATAAGAGCTACAAGTTAGCCTACATGAAATAAATTAAAGTTGAATTTGATTAGTATATTTTGTCCTACGGAACCCAACTTTCTTACAAGCTACTACGCTAAGTCTTATCAAAATCGCTACACTCAAGAATTCAAGTCAGGTACAGTCGTGCAAATATTTTGGGTGACTCTGATGTACGGTTAGCGACCTTTGTACCGTTACAAGATCGCCATCAGTTTGTGAGATTAACCTGACGTTACAGACATATGTACAACAAGTTTTCACGACCTCCCTGGCGCAGTGGTGAGCGCTGTGGTCTTATAACTGGGTGATCTGGGGTTCGATTCCCGGCGGGGCAATTTGGGAATTCATAATTTTTCAATTGTCTCTGGTCTGGTCTGGTGGGAGTCTTTGGCCGTGGCTAGCTACCACCAAGCGCCAAGAAGTGCCGCCAAGCGATTTAGCGTTCCGGCACGATGGCGTGTAGAAACCGATTAGGAGTATGGGTTGAATTTACACTGCTATACCCCTTTCAAGTTAGCCCACTACCTGCTTAGACTACATCGTCACTTACCATCAGGTGAGATCGCAGTCAAGGACTATTTTGTCATCGAGTATAATTCTTTAATTTTCCGGGATAAACATAGCCTACGTGATAGATTTCATCGTAAGGGTGTTTGATAAAGGGATAAAATATATAATTTTATTATTTGGTGTTATAGCGGCAACAGAAATACACATTCTCTGAAAATTTCATTTCTCTACCTATTACGGATCATGAGATACAGCGCGCTGACAGACAGACAGACGGACAGCGGAGACAGGGTCCCGTTGACAACTTTTGGGTACGGAACCCTAAAAATAGTGAAACTCCAGAAGAACACCTGAAAAATCGAAAAAAATTAAAGTTGGTCATTTTGTATAAGAGCCACTTCGAAGTATCCTTACTTTCATTACGTGTGTTTGTTTGTTGGTTTGTCCTTCAATCACGCCGCAACAAAGCAACGGATCGCCGTGATTTTTTGCATGGGTATAGTTGGGGACCTGGAGAGTGACATAGGCTGCTTTTTATCCCGGAAAATCAAAGAGTTCCGAGCCCAAGCGATGCCGTGTGGGCATCAACTAGTTTTTAATAGATGGAGGGAGCCAAGACGCGGGTAAAACTTTGTCTTGGTATAAAAAAAATCGGTTGAAATTCAGGCTATCTTGTGTTGGTGAATAATGGGTAAAATCTCCCCATTTCCCCGTAATGAATCACTTTTGGTGGGTAAATCGCGAGGAGATCGGCTAAAGATGGCACCGATAGATAATAGTGAGCCCGAAGTCAAGGCTGTGGCTCCGAATTTGATGGCATTAGGGTTTCGGATCACATCTTTCGCGGGCCAGCAAAGCTTGAGTGGTACAGACAGAAAAAAAAATTAAAAAAATATTTTTATTTCGACCATGGTTTTTTATTAAAAAGAAAAGCAAATGCCATAAAACCTAACTACCTCGTTGGCGTATTAGTTAGCATGTTCAAATGTAGTGTAATGTAGGTTCCGGGTTCGATTTCCGGGTCTGAGTTCCCTGCCCGGTTTAAGAAAGATTCTGTTAAAAAAAGACGTGTGGCACTCGGGGACTGCCGCGGTAAAGCTATTGCATAGCATTTTTTATCAACGCCATCTAGCGGCTCAACGTAGAGGAGTCTCGTGTCAGGTTATTTTCTTTACGGAATTTCTGGATTCGGTCTCCACGCTGGCCCGCGATAGAAGCTATGCAATAGCTTAAAAAATTCAACGTTATGTATTTAATGTAGGCCAACCTGTAGCTTCTATGACACGTCGCGTCTATCCCCGGTTCGGAAAGCTGATTCTGTTGAGAAGAGCCGTCAAAAAACTCAGTAGTTGATCTTTTCAAAGCAATAAATGTTACAATATCTATCTTGTGTACGGCTCAAGCAATACACATACACACACATACAAAATTTCTCCTTTATAATATTAGTATTAGGATAGTTTTAATTTTAGAAATAGGTTTGTAATACTTAATTTATCACATTTTTTTTTGAGAATTTCATTTTTTTGCTGCCGCTACCAAATCCTTATTCGAAATTCCGCGAATAAATAACGCGGACCCCAGAACGTTTATAAAAGACACAGATGCAATGAAAATTTTCGCATTCTTATGTATTTTGCGAAACTGTGAACATTGCATGTAAAGTACATAGGTGTGATTTTAAATTTTTTGAGTTTTTTTTTGCCAACTTTTATAATTTTCTTTTAATATGCTTTAGTTTAAGTATTTTGTTATTTTTTGTGTTATGTGAAATTTTGGACTTGGATGTTTGGTAAGTTATTTTTCAGTATCCTGAAAAATTATTGGGATAATTTTATGTGATTTTTTACAATAAGTAGATAGTACCTATTAATTCTGTGCAGGTTCTGAAAATAGCCGTACAATACATCTAATATTTTACGGCTGTACGCTATGCTACAAGGGGGAGCTATAGTGTTTTACTGGGCCAATTTTGATGCAATTGTTTCTATTACATAGTTATTTCTAGATAGGTACGGTTTATGTACGTTTTTAAAAAATTTTGGAAAGAACAACACAGAGCTTAATGTAGCATTTTTCTATTTTATTTTATTCTCTCTCTTCTCTCAGAGGTTCTCAATTCGTCGGAACCTTTTTGTTTTTATGTATGTTCCCCGTTTACTCGAAGACCCCTGGACCGATCTGGAATTTTTTTTGTATGAAAGGGTATACTTCCCAGGTGGTCCCATTGTCATCAGGTCAGGATTTGATGATAGGAACCTGGAGAAATCGAGGGAACTCTTCAAATTTTATAGGCACAATTGATATACTTTGTAGTGGCGTTTGAAGTCGGTTTTGTTAAAAGAATTTATACATTTATTATAATTTTTGTTTCAGATGAACTGTGATTTTATTATTTAAGAAACATAATTTAAAAATGGCGTCAATATTATTGAGAAGCGTTTTATTTGCTATATTCATGATTTATGCGTTCGGGGATGAAATAGAAATGGAGGTGCAAAGCAATAGAGTTTTAAAAATGTTAAGGGTAAGTAAAAGTTAGTTCTTATTCAAAATTCAAAATTATTTATTTCATGCAGGCCAACTTCCGGCTCTAATAACAAGTCGAGACTCTACCACCGGTTGGGAATGCTGATTCTGCTGAGAAGAGCCGGCAAGAAACTCAGCAGTTGCTCTTTTCAAAACAAAAAAATGTTACAATATGTAGCTTATCTGTCTTGTGGACAGCTGAAGCAAAGCAGATTGATTCGAAGCAACTTTGTCATTAAGGAGATGGTTTGGTTTCACAGTAAGATTTTATGGTTAATAGAGGAGAATGAACCTTTATAGTTTTAGTCCAGTTAACAGCATAGACAAATCACGCGGTGTACTTTCTAGTATGAAAGTATCTACTATAAATACAAAAAACTTTTGTTTTTTTTCACATTCCTAATTTGTTTTTTTTTTTATTTTAAAAAAGAATATTAGCCAAGCTGAACTTGACTTATGTTCTCTTCCCCCCTCAAAATAAGCGGTAAGCTTATGTTAGAAGTGGATACGACAATAGTGCAACGGGTGGGGATCGAATCTGCGACCTTTTAGTTTTCAGTCCGCACTTCTGGACCTTGGGCTATAGAGCCTTTTTTTATTAATTCACAAAAAATATTTATGATCCCAGTATCCCATTCATCCCATTCATCCCATCCTATTATCCTATTATTATTAATATTATAAATGCGAAAGTTTGTATGTTTTTTACTCAATCACGTCGCAACGACTGAACCAATTTGGCTGAAATTTGGCACAGAGATACGAGTAGATTATAGTTTTGAATAGGACATAGGCTACTTTTTATCCCGGGAAATAAGAGAGTTCCCGCGGGAATAAAAAACCTTAATCCACGCGAAAGAAGACGGTGGTATCAGCTAGTTATTAATTAATTTTAAATTTTAAGTAAATAATTAAATTTTAGGTGTTCAATCGATTTTATTTTCCAGGAAATGGTAAACCAGACATCAGCTGAATCTTTAAATCTACCCGCCAATGCGACATCGATACGGGAAAACATTACAGACACGTTTAGGTTAGTATATTTCAGATGAACTATAAATTGGTAATTTATAATTTCTGAATTGTCTCTGGTCTGGTCTGGTGGGAGGCTTTGGCCGTAGTTAGTTACCACCCTACCGTCAAAGACGTGCCGCCAAGCAATTTAGCGTTCCGTCACGATGGCGTGTAGAGACCGATTCGGGGTATGCGTTGAATGTACCCTTTCCAAGTAAGTTAGCTTACTACCAACTTGACTGCATCGCTACTTACCATCAGGTGAGATCGCAGTCAAGGACTAACTTGTCATCGAATAATAAAAAAAAACCGATGGAGCTGTGTCGGTACACACGGCCGTTGGTTTTAACGTGAAACGTCTATATCTACGAGTTTCGGTTATTCTACGCAGCGCCCCTCCCCCGCCGCCCCGCCCGGCCCCATGCAAACTCAAGCTCTTAGCAGCGAGATGACTATATACTGTAAATAATGACATTGGATTCATGTTTCTAAGACTTATAGTTTTGTAGTTATTAAGGTAAGACGATGTAGACCTTTTCGTTACGGTACATTTTTCTGACTGCCACCCTCATGTTTTGGTGTGATTTTAAAGACCTTTCACGTCAAAAACTGTTTTTTTCCATGCGATTTTCTTTCTAACTTTCAGTTGTGAAAACCGCACCTACGGTTACTACGCTGACGTCGACAACGAGTGCCAGCTGTTCCACGTGTGCGTGCCCGTGCAGCTGTCGACTGGAAGGAATCTCACCTTCAAATACAGCTTCATATGCCCCAAGGAGACAGTGTTCAATCAGGTAAGCTTTTTTTATTAAAGTTTTAGTTAACCTACATATAAGCTTGATTTATATTTGAGTTAGGTAAGTAACGAGTAAGAAAATTGACTTGTTTAGCTCGATAAGTTGCAAGTTTCTGGTGGGAGGCTTTGGCCGTGGCTAGTTACCACCCTACCGTCAAAGACGTGCCGCCAAGCGATTTAGCGTTCTGGCACGATCGGTTTCTACCGATTAAGGGTATGGGTTGAATCTACACTGCCAAGTTAGCCCGCTACCATCTTAGACTACATCGTCACTTACCATCAGGTGAGATCGCAGTCAAGGACCACAAACTATTAACGTGTCAAATATCCTTCCCATTTCTTTTACAGGAGGTACTTGTATGCACAAGACCGAGAGAATCAATCCCATGCGAAGAATCACCAAGTTTTTACGACCTCAACATGGAGATTGGTAAGATAGTAGATCCCGACATCAACAAAGAAGATTCAGACACAAAAATAGATAAAAAAACAGAAAATATAAACATAAAAAAGCAAAACCGTAACCAAAATCGTAAGAAACAGAACATAGTCATGAATGCTTTAATACAAGAGGCACAGGAACAAATGGGTATGGGTGCAGAAATTAATGAAGAACCTTTAGATATTGATATTGAACCAGATGCTAATATCGAAATAACCCAACATGAACCTGAAGTTAAGGTAGAGACATACAAAGAGCCTGAAGTGTTCATGGAAACAAGCAAAGACAATCCAGAATTAACAATAGAAACTCCTCATGACCCTTATGTTAAAACAGAGACTACCCAATATATTCCTCAAGTCAATACAGTAACAGAGCAATATGGGACAGAAATAAAAATAGAGCCAGTCCAGCATTATCCTCAAATTATAACCGAGGCAAATGAAAATAAATCTAATGCCCCAGATTCTACGGATGAATTCGAAAACTCAAGATTGGGTTCAGAAAGAAGTAGTAAAAGGACGGGAAGAAAAATATGGAGGGGATCTAGGAAATTTAAAACTGTATGATGTATCTATGTATAACTTATTTCAAATGAACCTTAAAGTGCGTGCCAGGATTATTTGATAAAAAAATAGACCATCCGTAAATCGCAACCGTTTTAACATTGCTTTGAAATAAGTTATTGTAAAAATGGTCGGCAACGTGATAAAAAGGATAATGTTGTAAATAGTTTTGATAATATAGTAATGAGGATATCTAATAAAAGGATATGATGTGGTAATTGTTTTATTTTTGGACTTATTTTATCTAAATCCTAGTGCACACCCAAACTATTGCCAACTAACCACAATTTCCAAAAAAAACATTAAAGAGTGGAGTTTAACTATTTATCAAAGATAGATATTGAATTCATAAATGCCAACAGTATTATTTGGTTAGTGAATTTGTAAATAAATATGACCAAGTTTCAGAATTAATTTTGTTTCCTAAAGTTTGGTCTAAATCGATTGGGAAGACATTATTTCAAGTGGTTGGTGATTTTCTAGAGTAAAAACTATACTATTATCAGCATTTTAATATATTAACTTAACAACATCACTATCAATTGAGCTAAACGATAAACGCAGTTAGATTCTAATCAGTGCCGTAAAAATTAATTCCATGCAATCATTGCAAATAGGCATTCTTTTATAAGTCAATATTATCCGAAGTGCGTCGAGTCAATTCCTTATACGTAATTTTTATCTGTAAATTAATTTCCTTTTTATTGTTCAAGCCAATTTGCGTTTTCAACGCACGATTAGTTTTACAAGAGATTTTAATTTTCAAATCAGTATTTTCACTTCCATCTTCTAGGAAACATGTCCTTTGTAACAAAATGACATAAAATTATACGACAAAATGAATAAAATACTGCTAATGGTCATTATGTGTAAAACTGTAATAGGGAACAACGAAGAGAGCAACGAAAAATATATTGATTTACTACCAGAAGAAGAAAAACAAGAGTTCTTAAATAGGATAGCTAGAAGAATTCTAGAAGAAATAAAGAGTAAGGATACTCCAAATGAACCACACGTAGACATAACAGATGATCAACTAGACGCCCACGACGCTTTTGTTCAAGAAATACTAAAAGAGGAAACAGATAATTTTAAAAATGAAAAGAAACAATTTGAAAGTAAAGAAGATAATGAAAATGATCGAATCGAAACAAATGATGACACTCGAAATGAACATGATAAAATTGATTCCAATACTGGTGATAAAGAAGACCTTATAGACTTAACTCTAAGAGAAGGAAAGAGACAAAAAAGGAAAAATAATGATGGTGAATTTGAAAAAGAAACAACCACTGAAATATCTTATGATGTTATTCCTGTGAAAACTATTTACTATCAGTTTGAGAATGACGATAATAAAGTTGAAGTAGCGCAAATAGATAATTCAACTAATAAAGGTGAAGAAAATATTTCAACCTTAGAAAAAGAACAAGAAAGAAATGTACACGACGAAGATCATTTAAATATTATAAACGGCATAAGAAATTCAAGTAATTCGATAATGTCTAATAATGTTTTAATGAATGATTCAATTAATGCAAGCGATAAAATTGAAAATCTAGAAAATTTAAGAAAATCATTTCATAATAAGTTAGAATTAGGGACAACTGATATGGTGGATTTTGAACCAAATTCAAATGAAAATTCTACTACAGCATCAAATATCAATGAAGAAACAACACCCTTGCCTACTATAGTTTCTGAGGAGGTCACTGAAAGTGCATCGAATGATGAAAATATTTGGGTCTCTACACAAAAAATATATGCTGAAGAAAATGAAAAATCGAAGGAAAAACAGGAAGAACAAGCAAAAACAGTCTATAATATGACAAGCAACGTTATTACAGACAAGATTACAGAAGCTATGACCACAAATCCCACTGATTTCATAGAAACTAGTAAAGATAAAAGCACGAATACTGAAATAAACAACGTCACTAGTTCAGATTCACAAAAATTAAAAGACAAGTTTTTACGGAGAGATTCAGATGAACATAAAGATATTAAAACTGAAAGAAGTTCTACTGAAATTGTGAAATCGGCAGCAAAATCTACTATAGAATCTGAGAATATCTCACTATCTACCATAGACAATAATTCACATAGTCAATCAGTAATTGAAATTACTACAGAAAATCAAATTGAGACTAGCGCTATTGAAATATTAAGTGTAGCTGAAAGTGCTTCCAGTAAAAATAAACGTCTTGAAATAAATACAAATGTAGAAAATGGGGGTAAAGAAAACATAAATGTCACTGACAGTGGCAATGTATTGAAATCAGAAGATCTTCAAAATGTTGAACAGAACACAAAAAAGGAAATGATGAAAAATGATAAGACTATTTTAAGAGGGAGACTAGATAGTATAGATATATCGCAAATTGATGAAAATGAAAATGTACAAAAATTTGGTGATGATTCTAACAAAATAAAAGTATACGAAGTTTTTGAAGTTGGTAAGACATTTTTTGTTTATCAGTATTAGTGTAAAAAAATATAACAGGAAACTAATTGAATAATTGCGAGTTAGTAATTTCTAAAAATTCCAATGACATTTATGTGAAATTTAATGTTGTTTTAGATGATGATCAACCGCATTTCATCACTGCTGGCAAAGTTCAACAAAACGAACATCCTCTATATGTGCCAGTATATAACTATGCGCCAGATAACGCGTATTATAGGCCTTACAATAAATTTGGACCAAACATCGAAGACCAAAACCTAGTTGACCCAAAAACTTTTAGGATTGAAGATCCAGAGCAGTTTCATACACAAAGTGCAAGAAACAGTTTTTCAGGATATAATTATAACAAGAAAAAAGACAGCTCTGATAAAAATAAAAGCAATACTAAACAATCATACATAAAACAAGTCATCAAAAACCAAAAGCCAAAGCCAAAATTTTTGAAAAAAGTCACAAAAAATGTATACAACCAGGAAATTCATTACAATCCAGATGATTATGCTGATTTGGATTACTATTTTGGTCGTGTTTTAAGGACAGGAAAGAAATACAGAAACAACAATGGCAATAAAAATAATTATAGAAATTATTTACCTGATTCCAATGAACATGACCATCCTTCATCTATAATGCATAAAAGTGATACAATAAAGGACCATATTAGAGCTGTAAGAAACATTTTATATCTTCAAAGACTATTTGGCTATGTACCTCAAGTAAACGAAAGAGCATTTCGCAAAACAGATAAATATTTTCGAAAAGGTGGACATAAAAAACGTAGACAAAAATACAATATATCTATGGATTACTATTTCGATAGATCTCATGAAGTAAATAATAATAAAGTGTTTAGCTTGAAGAAATCGAAATTGAAATATAGTATCAATTCCAATATTGTACCATTGACGCCGAAACCATTTCATTTTGAAAAAGGTTTAGAAACTTTACATAAAAAGCAAGAATTAGAGGTAGACAATAATAATGAATCCATAAATACAGAAATCAATAATGTGCCTTTCAAAAGACTATTTGAAGCGATGATAGTTGTTCTAAAAGATTTGATAAAAGTTAAAAATGAGAATTTAGTCAAATACAATTGGTTGAAAACGACTGTTAATATTCAAGCAGCGCTGAGAAAATTATTGGATTTAATGTATGTATTATTTACTAGCTGACGCCCGCGACTTTGTCCGCGTGGATTTAGTTTTAGAATTCCCGCGGGAACTCTTTGATTTTCCGGGATACAAAGTAGCCTATGTCACTCTCCAGGTCCTCAACTATACCTGTGCAAAAAATCACGTCAATCCGTAGCTCTGTTGCAGCGTTATTGAAGGACAAACCAATAACCCAACAAACAAACACACTTTCGCATTTATAATATTAGTAAGGCTAAGCACACGCTTGACCACTATCACACCTGATGGAAAGTGATGATTTGGTTTAAAGTGTAACGCGCTTGTCTAGACGATGCATATTCACTCTTGTTGTAAAGATACCCAAATTGAACGTATTAGGTAACACAGATCTTCTAATTTCAGTAAAGAATTAAAATCCGGCGAAAACTTGCACCCGAAAGATATTGAGCTACTAAAATACACAACATACCTTTTTACATCGTCTAAACAAGGACTAACGAAAGAAAATGTAAATATAATAAAAGATACAAAGATGCTACGTGCGAAAAAAATCAAAAATTCCACTAAAACTGAAAAAATAACTAAAATCAAGGTACCAATACACCTATGGAAGAAATCTATGTCAGGAAGAAGAAAAGGTGTTGAACTAAAAGAGCAACTTAATTTGCTAAGCGATTTCGAAGATACGCTGCATAAACTCCTTTTTCACCTGAAAGATGTAAGTTTCATTCATTCATTCATTTTTGAAAAGTGTCTTTTGATCCTAAGGTGAAAATATACTACTAGATTTACTAAAATTTTATTTATATGTGTCAATAAAATGCATGTAAATTTTGCATTTTAAATATCGCGCGTAAATGCTGGACGCCATGTGATGACGTCATCAGGATAGTAAACACGTTCACGATTCGTTAAAATATTCAATATTAATTTTACAGTTACACGACACCATAAAACACATATCAACAATAACTGAATACAAAAACCAAAACTGGCTTGAAGATATCAACACACTATATCTAGAAAAAGGAGACAAGAAAAATCTAGCCAAAGTGATCCTGCATCTAAGCCTATCTAGACTTCTGGATTCGATAGAAGACAGTTCCATGCGTGGTGTTGAAGATAACTTCAGAATTTTCATAAAGAAGAATAGAGAAGCTGTAAAGAAGATTAGAGAAGAGAGTTCATTTGTTTTAAATGTATTAAAAGAATTGAGCAGTTTAAATGAACCTTGAGAATATGTAATAAGCTTAGCATACTACACTTACACTATACTATTTATAGCATCCTATTTCGTACCATAGATTATTATCATCCTAGAAATATTAATCTATGGTATGAAATAGGATCTAATGTAATAAATCTGGCGTAGATATTTCTACTCATGCATCCTACTTTTTGTAAATAAAAAAAGGAATTTCATATAAAAAGATGATTAAATGACACTAAAACACTCAATATAACGGTTTTATTTTAACTTATATACATAAAAAAACCTTAACTTATGCAATTAAATAAAAATTATATTTGTATAAATAAGTAAAATGACTAAATCTAAAATCACAACAGACAAAAATATTTAAGCTCCGATACACATTGGCCAAATGCGTTCGGCAATTGCCCGTCAAAATACCTAAATCTTAATTGCACCAGGATCAATTAGTCAAACGCGTTCGGCCAATGGTTATTAGGCTGTTTAGGTTTTGTCAAAATACCTTTAATAATTATTTAAAAGAATTTTTGAATACTTTATGATTTAAAAAAGTGTATTAAAACTATAATATTAGTAAAAGTTGAATTAAGATAATTATTGCAAAAATACGATTATTTGATATTGATTTATGCGTTTCTACAGGTATTTTAACATAGCCTCTAATAAATCTACCAACTTAATTAAGGTAAATTAAAATATTTATTTAATTATCTATAAGTTATGTACTATAGTCGGGTTATTATGGGAAAAACTCTGACAATTAACATTATTTTATAAAAATAATACGCCAATTCTGTAAAAATTTTATCGATCATTGCTAAGTTTTAGGGTGGCGATTTGCTGAATTTATCGCGTTCGTTCTGCATTAATGTTTTTCAGCCAATAGCAAGTGAGTATTGGCTAATCGGAAGCGATGGTAGTTGTTACACTGCTGTAGCGATTATTTTTAGAGAATTGCATCCAGCCGAGATGGGTGGTTATTTTAAATATTATTAATTGTATCTTGCAGATTAAAAAATCTAAAATTTCTCTTCTAAAAGCTCTTCCTATACTATACAATCCGACTGCGCTATAGTTTAGTAATACTTAAATAAATCACAAAAACACTGGTTCACATGATTGTAAAATCATTAACTTAAAATTAAATAAATTGACCAATTAGGGAGTGAATATTGATAAAAGGTAAAGTTAGCTTAGAATTAAGAAATATACGTCTGACTTTGAAAAATACTCAATAGTCAACGCTATTTTGTTGTTCGCTTGCTATTAATCTTGCAGGAATCAGCTTTGGCAAGTTCCTTGCACTGTGCAAACAGTCACAGCAATCCAATTTCTGCAAGTTTTAGTTACTTTGATTAAATTTTTGATTAATTTAACTGATTTGCTGCAAGAAATTGTGAAAGTAAACTTGCCAATAGGCACTCCGCATTACTAGTAATTTTTGGATAATAGAGCTTTAAAATATTACTGTAATAAATATTGATAAGAAGAACTCTTTCAACATCGCCAAGTAAACTTTAATCGACGAATATAGTTTATATTTTGGAAGTTTTTGTAATCTAAACTTTCGTCAGTTAAAGCTGGCTATGGAGAAATATGCGCTAAGTACAAAAACACAAAATAGACATAAAAATTGTAGAATCAAGTATACAAACTTATTGTATAAATAACATTAAAATTACTTAATTTGTACAATTAGTATAAACTATCAAAATATTATTATATCTAAATAAATGGAATGATTTATCTTTGGACTTCATCTTTGCACCATTTTTTAAGTGTGTGTTAGAAAAGGATATTATTTTTCAGAAATTAAAATGCACTGTTCTTGCAGCAACAATGCATTTTAATTTTTAGTCATTAGTGAGAGAGGATCGGCCAATTAGAAGTGATTACGAGGATCAGACTGTTGCAATCATAAATAATTTTTAGATAGCAGCTGGTTTCATCTATAAAATAAAAAAAAATTGAACCCTATTTAGACCACACGCATATTCCATATTTGACGACCAATAGCATAATATTTAGTATTGATCTTTCAATTCACGAGAGTACGTGGCACATGGTAGTGTGTGTATTGTATCTGTATAAGTGTGAGCGAGAGCTTGCTCGTGCCTGACCGCTCCCACCTAGCCTCCTGACAGGCACACACACTTACGCAATATGCATGTACACGACGTAACCACAAGTAAAGCGACCGTAACTTCGTGAGATAAACGTACTATACATTCTTAATAGAAAATAAGAAACCCTAAAAGTCGACCAGTCTGTCAAATGGAAAAATACGTCAGGTTGCCTTGTATTATATTGTTATGTTAGCCGATTGCATTGGCCGAGTACCATGGGATATTGTGTACGAGGGTGTTTATTACACGCTGAAAATGGTTTGTTTTTCCTTAGAAAAATTATTTCGGCTTGGTAGTGCAATCGATTTATATGTGTACTTAGATTATAGGCAGGTTACCGTAGTGAAAAATAAAACTGAGTGAATGGCCATTTTTCCATCGAAAATCGTTGGAGAAACGACCAATCTTTTGTACCTTTGGTTCTATTAGGTATTCTGTGCTACTGCAGGAAAACAATCATTAACTTCACGCTGTATACCAACTAAGTAGCATAATTATGTATGTCCGTTAGTCCATTATGCTTCTGTTTCTAATTCAGCCTCGATCTCCTCCGGTGTTCTCAGGTCGATCGCGAACCTTTTCTTTAAACTGGGAGGCCTTTCGTCAAGTTCTGCAAAAAGATAAAAAAATTCAAAAAATGACCCAACCTCTGGAAAATTGCGAAAGTTTTGAAACTTTGCACATTGATTTATGGGTACTTAGGGATGAATATACCAAAAGTTCTCATGAATATGAGGCGAGCTCTAGCAGCAATTAGCGGAAACAGGGCACTTTTTATGGGTTTTTGTTGATATCTCGAAAATCGTTGGACTGAGGTAAAAGTTTAATTTATATATAAAGCTTATTAAATTTGCAACAATAATGATTATTTACATTTTTGTCATATTTCTAATGCTTACCGAGTTATAGGCCACTAAAAAATAGTGTTTATTGAAAGATCACGCGGTAAAATGTGGCATTTTTAATAATATTTGACAACCATGGTACCAAGGGTGATTGAGAAGATAAACTTCACAGTTTTGTACAAAAAGGAAAGACATGATGTTTATTAAACAACTAGCTTTTGCCCGCGGCTTTGCTCACGTTTAGTTAAATTTTTCAAATCCTATTTTTCCCATTTTATCCCCTTAGGGTTGAATTTTTAGAAATCCTTTCTTAGCGGATGTCTACGTCCTAATATGCTATCTGATGCCAAATTTCAGCTTGATACGTCCAGTGGTTTGAGCTGTGCTTTGATAGATCAGTCAGTCAGTCACCTTTGCGTTTTAAATATTTAGATGAAATACCTACATGGACAATAAAAAATGCTATCAAACAAACAAAGAAATAATTTTCCAAATCGGTCCAGGCGTCTTCGTATAATCGGGGAAAATACATAAAAAAACGTTTCCGACGAATTGAGAACCTCCTCCTTTTTTGAAGTCGGTTAAAAACAAAAAAAAGTCTGTTAATACTAGGTATATATTTACCTGGATTGGCCTGCATTTCCTTGACTCTTCTGGAGTAATCCTGGAAAGCGGCTGCCAGGGAATACGTGAGTCGGCGCGCAGCGTTTCTAGAAAAATTAACAGCACCTGAATAAAATTATAATAAAAACCTATAAGTATAATCAAAAATCAAAGTCAAAATTTATTTATTTCATGTAGGCCAACTTGTAGCTCTTATGACACGTCATAAATCTACCACCGGTTCGAAATACAGATTCTGCTGAGAAGAGCCGGCAAGAAACTCAGCAGTTGCTCTTTTCAAAAAAATTTTTTTTTTACAATAGGTAACAAAACTATGCTATACGTATATAGTGTTTCAGCAATGAAGTTTCAAAAATGCAAACGTAGGTACATACTTCAATACATGTTAAGACGGGCAGACAAAGCAGACCCTTTCCCGTTGGTGGCACCCGCAAGTAAATCTAAAGGATTTACTTGCGGGTGCAACCAACGGGAATTATATATTTTTGACGGTTCATTGGTTCCTTGTATTTTTACTACGGAACCCTAACTAGATCCAAGCGGACAAAGTCGCGGGCAAAAGTGGTTATCATTGTCAAAATATATGTATATCTCTCGAGTGCTAGGACGACCTATATTAATTCTTTAACACACATATGCCATGGGAAAAGGGACTGAGATAAAATATTTGAGATATCCGATTTATCTGATAAAAAGTAGGTAGGTGTTATTGAGAAACAAGTATTTACTGATATTTTTATAAACACTAATGTATGAACTAAATTTAAATTTTATGAATACTGGTATTTTTAATTCCATTTTTAGCAATCCTTTGACTTTGATTCGGCTGTTAAAGTATATACATTTGTTAGTGATCCTCTCAAATTGATATAGTTATATAGGTAGTTCATTTTTTATATATTAATTGTATTATTATAATTGTAATATTTTGTGAGTACCGATGGGGCTGACATGAAGGTCACCTTCAAAAGTCCCTTATTAAACATGAGAATAAAAAATAAAAAATAAAGTATTTACTGATACATGTGACTAACTTTTGTCGCGACTTTATCCACGTGGAGTTAGTTTGAAAATCCCGCAGGGAACCCTCTGTTTTTCCGGGATAAAAGGTAGCCTATGTTTCTTTCCGAATCCTCAACTATGTCCATGTAAAAATTCACGTCTCTGGTCTGGTCTGGTGGGAGGCTTTGGTCGTGGCTAGTTCCCTACCGTCAAAGACGTGCCATCGAGCGATTTAGCGTTCCGGCACGATAGCGTGTAGAAACCGATTAGGGGTATCGGTTGAATCTACACTGCCATATCTCTACCAAGCTAGCCCACACCATCTTAAACTGCATCGTCACTAACCACCAGGTGAGATCGCACTCAAGGACTATCTTGTCATACCCAAACTCGGATTAAAGTGAAAAAAAAAAAACTGAAATATTAATGAAAATTAGCTATTTCACCTAGATTCACACAAACTCGAAGGAATTCAACCTTTTCACACCAGCATTGTCCGGAGAAGTCCCTGGTGTAGATAGGTCTTGGATATCATATGATATGAATTGTATATCCTATGATATACAATTAACCTGAAGAAACCTAACTATCTCACCTGGATTCACACACAAAAGCGCGGCACTTGAAGGGATTCAACCCTTTGATATTAAACCTAACCTCACCTGGATTCACACACAAAAGCGCGGCACTTGAAGGGATTCAACCCTTTCACATCAGCAGCAGTTGTAGAAGGAAGACGGTGGAATAGGGTTAAACAGCTCTTCAGAACACTCCCCGTTATATAGCTGATAGAATACGCAATAAGAGCTTACATCTCTGCGGTGCTCCAGGCTTTCCAATGAGCTGGTTAATTTGGCATTGTCCACAAGCCGAACTGCCCGCTTTTGAATCGGGTCGAATGGAATAGATATATGGACTGTATGTTGAAGAAAACTAGTTAACCCACCTGGATTCACACACAAAAGCGTGGCACTCGAAGGGATACAACCCTTTCACATCAGCATTGTCCTTGACAATGATCATAGAGCAAACCCGGGTGTAGACCAGGTCCTGGACTCCATAGGATATGGACTGTATGTTGAAGAAAACTAGTTAACTCACCTGGATTCACACACAAAAGCGTGGCACTCGAAGGGATTCAACCCTTTCACATCAGCGTTGTCCTTGACAATGATCATAGAGAACACCCTGGTGTAGACCAGGTCCTGGACTCCGTAGGAGATGGACTGTATGTTGAAGAAGACCGCCATGTGCTCGAACTCGTCTTTGTGGGCTCCATGATGCAGGGTCTCAAGGTGAACCCCGTCCACTGTGATAATTAGTTTCACTATGGGAAGGATCTGACCTGAAAATGAAAAAGAATTCATCTAAACAGTTTTGTTTTACTTCTTCTTGAAAGTGAAAAACACTTTGGATCTTTATTCCTAAAACAAGGGTAAATTCAACTATGTGAAAT
Organism: Hipparchia semele; assembly: GCA_933228805.2. NCBI lineage: Eukaryota > Metazoa > Arthropoda > Insecta > Lepidoptera > Nymphalidae > Hipparchia > Hipparchia semele. Next base: position 6,097,390 of record OW121736.1, read on the forward strand.
TAAAAAAAATATGTAATTCACCATTTTGTGGTGGCGGCCATCTTGGATTTGATCATAGTGCATAGTAGTCTACCAGTCAAGCCCTTTCATTTGATACCCATATTGAGGGAGTTGAAAAATATGTAATTTGCCGCGATAGTGCGCGCTTGCCCAGAAGATGCCTATTCACTCTTGATTTAAAGACATGTTAAAGACGACCACATTAAAGTTAAATTTTTGCGGTGCTTATTAGGAACGAGGAAGCAAAGCTCTTAGTGCGAGATCGTGGAATTTCGACCACATAGCGGTGCAGATTCGTACGATGTCTTGCGGTTCGGTGGTAGAAAGCTTACTTGGCCTGATATTCTTCCGACTTGGTTACGAAAGAATTGGTAGATTTACGATTACATAAATTTAAATAGTGTATAAAGACACTTTTAATACGTAGAAGTTATTACACAGTTAATGGATTCCCTAATGACAAAGTTGCTTGGAACCAAACTGCTTTGCTTCAGCTGTCCACAAGATAGATAAGCTACATATTGTAACATTTTTTGTTTTGAAAAGAGCAACTGCTGAGTTTCTTGCCGGCTCTTCCCAGCAGAATCAGCATTCCGAACCGGTGGTAGATTTTCGACTTGTCATAAGAGCCACAAGTTGGCCTACATGAAATAAATAAATTTGAATTTGAATCTGATTCGAGCATGTCTTTGCAACTTGCCTGGAGGTAGAGCCTTCGCTGCTGCCACCATGAGGTCAACGGGTTTCCGCGTGTGTTTGATTCCCCACAGACCTCTTGCGTCGCTTTGGCCTAAGTATTTCACCTGTAATGTCGTAATTTAACAATAAATAATAATGCAATACTATGTTATGTTTGTTTGTTCCCTCAAATATGGTTGCGCGAAGCAACGGCTGGATCATGCGTCATGCTCGTGAGCGGGTGCCGCCAACGGGAATGGGTCTGCTTTCTGTCTACTCGTCTTTGTATTTGTACTGTATTTAGTTGTATTTGGATTGTATTGGACTTAGGAAACTTCATCGTGGAAGCACTGTATACATAGCATAGTTTCATTAACTATTGTAAAATATTTTTTTTTTTGAAAAGAGCAATCGCCGAGTTTCTTGCTGGCTCTTCTCGGCAGGAAAGGCATTCCGAACCAGTTGCAGTGGTAGATTCATTGACAATTCAAAAGTGCTTGTAAAAGTTTATTTGAATAAAAAGTATTTCTATTTCTATTTGAAGAGAGGGTCCGGGGGGAGTCCGGGGGGAGGGGGAGGGGGGGGGGGGAGTTCGAAGGGTAATGGGCGGGGCAACAGTTGTGGAGTTAAAAAATGGTACTAGTAAAGTCGACATCTCCTGAGAATGCTCCGGTGTCGGGGCGAAACGTGCGTCGAGAGTAGTACACAAGTGTTGTGTGGTGGTGCATGTGAGTGGTGGTGGCATTGCTTGCTTGGGAACTTGGCTTTCTTGCTTGGTTGGGGAGGTAAGCAATGCTTAGCTTGTAACTGCATGTTTGACCATACATATTTTGTCTGTTGGCGGATTATAGCAAAATAATGCTAACCTTTTCTTGCTAGAATTATGATCATTTTTAACTAACTTCTTAAAAAGGAGGAGGTTCTCAATTCGTTGGAATCTTTTTTTTATGTATGTTCGCCGATTACTCGAAGACGCCTGGACCGATTTGGAAATTTTTTTTTTTGTTTGAATACCTTACACTTCCCGGGTGGTCCCACTGTCATCAAGTCAGGATCTGATGATGGGATCCTGGAGAAATGGAGGGAACTCTTCAAATTTTATAGGCACAATTGATACACTTTGTAGTGGCGCTTGACGTCGGTTTTGTTAAAAGAATTTTGATATTACAAACAGATACTTTGATTGTATTTATTTGTATAGATAGAAGATTAGTATGAATTTACATTGTATCCATACTAATACATATGTATGCATACGGTACAACATGTATGTATCTATGGGGCCATGGTGACGACGCTGACGTCACATCCGGTGCCGTTCGCTCCAATTATACGCTTCATGGTGGCATGCGCCAGGCCGACAAGTATCCACCTACTCCCTGCATTTAGTTTTTAACCGATTACGGCCAATAAGAAGGGTTGTGATTTTAGCAGTCTCTGTATGTATGTTTTGGTTTTCAGTTTAACCACTTTCCAACAACTTTTCACCAACACGATCTCAAACAAAATAGTTTGGAACAAAAAAAGATAGCTCCTTACTTAAATAAGTATAACCTATATTTCTTTGAGAATAAGTTTAAAAAATTTATTCTCAAAGAACAGTTTGTTCAATTACAGAGAACTTAAGACTATATATTTATATAAATATAATGATAAAACTGGCCAAGTGCGAGTCGGAACCACGAAGGGTGCTGTGCTATCGTACAAGATTTAACAAATATAGCTATGAAAAAATCACATTGATCCGTTGCTTTATTGCTGTGTGATTGAAGGACAAACCGACAAACACACACACTTTCGCATTTATAATATTAGTAAGGAAGTGAGAATTGTTATGAAATTATGACATCCTTTCACAGCACAGTATGTCATTTTTTGATAATTTTCTGTCAGCTCGTCGTACTAACGCGACGATACTGAGTAGTCAGCCTTTAAACTTTAAAGGCTTACTAAAAATGGTTGATCACCGCGTCGACAATTCTGCCAACATAAGTGTTGGTGTACCTACGTATGCATTTTTGCATTTTTGAAGCTTTATTGTGGAAGCACTGTATACATAGCATAGCTTTGTAAAAAAAAATTTTTGAAAAGAGTAACTGCTGAGTTTCTTACCGGCTCTTCTCAGCAAAATCTGCATTCTGAACCGGTGGTAGATTTATGACGTGTCATAAGAGCTACAAGTTAGCCTACATGAAATAAATAAATTTTGAATTTGAATAAGGAAAAAAGACGTATTTAACTGACATTTTTTTCGAAATTTTGTTTAAACTTACCACTGTGATAACTTTTTACCAGTACTTATGTACTGGTAGATGCGTCTTTTTGTTCTGATGCCGAATACGTGTCTAACTCAATTTCGAAGAAAATGTCAGATACGTCTTTTTTCCTTATGACGGTAGTGTTGCGTTTCTAAGTATTATAGTTCGATGTTGCTAGTGTAGTTTTATTGGTGTCAAAAGAATTGACCTCGGGTTTTATTAGTGTGACAGTGAGGATACCTTTGACTATTGTATTCACGAGTATGTCACATGTGTTATACCTACTCAATGATATTAGTAAATAAAATGTTATTGTACCTACTATTATATTTCCTTTTTGCTTTAATGTGCGGAAAGTTTAGCGGTACGTTTAGGGTAGATCTAATAAATATAAACGTAAAAATTCTTTTTACAAAACCGACTTCAAACGCCACTACAAACTATATCTATTGTGCCTATAAAATTTGAAGAGTTCCCTCGATTTCTCCGGGACCCCATCATCAGATCCTGACCTGATGACAATGGGACCACCAGGGATGTAGGTATACCCTTTCAAACAAAAAAAGGATTTTCTTAATTGGGGCAGGCGTCTTTGAGTAGTCGGGGAACATACATAAAAAATTTAAAAAAAATACGCTGACGAAAAAAAAAAGATTCCGACGAATTGAGAACCTCCACCTTTTTTGGAGTCGGTTAAAAATAGTACCCGTTTTTTGGTACGGAACCCAGTATGCTAGTCCGAAGATTCGACAGCGAGATTTCCCTTTGAAATCACATCACACTATATCACACTAATATTATAAAGGTGAAAGTTTGTATGTGCATGTGTGTGTGTATGTTTGTTACTCCTTTACGCCACAACGCATGAACCGATTTGGCTGAAATTTGGAATGGAGATAGCTCATTCCCAGGATTAAAACATAGGCTACTTTTTATACCGGAAAATTAAAGTTCCCGCGGGAATAAAAAACCTCAATCCAAGCGAACGAAATCGCGGGCATCAGCTAGTAATATTATAAAGGCGAAAGTTTGTATGTGTATGGGTGTGTGTGTATGTTTGTTACTCTTTCACACAACAACTACTGGACGGATTTGGCTGTAATTTGGAATGAAGACAGATTGTACCCTGGATTAACACATAGGCCCCATTTTATCCCGGAAAATTAAAGGGTTTCCGCGGGAATCAAAAAACCTTAGTTCACGCAGACGAAGTCGCGGGCACCATGTAGTATGATGTAATTTTTGCCTGTTTTTTTTGTTCGAATAATTAAAACTTGCTTGCTTACGAATAATTAAAAATTGCTGTAAAAATCAAATCTGCATTTGAAGATTTACTCTTACACGCGATTTTAACTGCATAGATAATGATAATGATGCAAAGCCGATAGTTAACTAATACATGCATCACTTTTCGTAACCGATTCGCTCTGAATGCATAGTTAACGTTACAAAATCGAAGTAACTACACTACGTTAGCGAAATATTGAAATAGTAAAGATATATCACTTTAATGTATTGAAGGTAGTTTGACTTTGTTGACGACGTAGGCGCGCCGTGAGTATAATTACAGCAGGTTGGACGTTATTAATTCAGTCTCTTCCAGAGACTCATATGGCTATTGGATGCTCCCGCGTCTAGGTCGTTGTATTTGATTAAGGGATTGTGATAGCAATCACGCCATAGGGGCGGTTGGAGATGGCTTCAGGTAGGGTTTAAGCGGTTTTTTTGAGTTTATAAGTAACTAAACAAAACATTTCTGTGGTGGTGCCGTGTGGTGCGGGTTGTTACGTTCCCTCAAATATGGTTTAAATAATTAATAAGCGAAGCAATGGCTGGATCATGCGTCGTGCTCGTGAACGGGTGCCACCAACGGGAATGGGTCTGCTTTCTATCTAGGCCCCATCTTAACAAGTATTGGATTGTATTACATTTTTGAAACTTCATGGTGGAAACACTGAACTTACTTGAAACGTCATGGGTAGATCACCCACTGTCACTGGTCCTTCGCCGTCCGCCATTTTGAATTTTAACCACTTCACTCACACATAATATCGTTAATTGTTCATTATTTTATTGATTTACAACATCGATGATTTGCACAGTTTTTACGTTTAATGCTGTCATCTATTCTATTGATTATTTATTTATGTTTTTATTAAAGTGATGATCACAGTACAACGTTCATCTGAAACAAAAAGAAAATAATTACATCTGAATAATGGTCTGAATCTAACTAATTTACATACGTATATTCTACTAGTTGATGCCCGCGGTTACGCTCGCGTGTATTTAGTTTTTAAATCCCGCGGGAACTCTTTGATTTTCCGGGATAAGAAGTAGCCTATAAAAGCCCCTCTTCCGGTCCTCAACTATGCCCATGCAAAAAATCAGGTCAATTCGTTGCTTTGTTGCGGCGTTATTGAAGGACAAACCAACAAACAAGCACGCTCTCGCATTTATAATACATATTAGTAAGGATAGTAAAGATAGTAAGGATAATAGCGGACGCCCGCGACTTCCTCCGCTTCTTTAATTCACACTCGACGGTTCCTAAATCTCCACACACAGAACCTCGATAACATCAGCTATTGACCAGTGAAAGTCTCGTCAAAATTGGTCCAGCTGTTCCAGAGATTAACCGGAACAAATAAGCAGACAGTATTTACCTACTTACATATACATTTAGTAAAAAGATGTTATTTTAATATAACAAGCAGACACTTTAATTTTATTTATTTGTATAGATGTCTAGATTTGTATATGTTTTTAACTCTGTCATGTTTTTTAAGGTTTCATATAAATAAGTCGCCACTAGGGATGTAAAGCGGTAATATTACTTTCGTAAAATTCGGTAATTTACCATATTTTACGTAAAATATAAATAAATTACGTAAATTACGGTAAAATTGGGTAAAATACGATTTAACTCTTACTAACAAAACTATTGTGACCGCGCGGCTAATTTGATTTCGTGGCATAATTTACTAACTGCACGTATAGTGCAGTCAGTCAAAACAATTCAACTGATCGCCGATCGGCTTACCGAATGCTCACTGTTCAGTCGGAATGGTAACAGCGCAAAACATAAAGGCAAACTGCACTAAATGGCAACGTCGCATCGTGCGAGTCGCGCCGAGCGACTCGCAGTATGTAAGTATGTTGCAACTACATGCTCGTCTCACCCCTCGCTATACTTTTCAGCATACATACGTAGCCGGTAATTTTACCGTAATATATATAAATTACCGTAAAATATCCGTATTTTACTAGCTTTTTCGGTAAAATTACGTAATTTTGCAACCGTAGTCGCCACACGCGATCTCTTATTACTAAGCCTTACTTTACACTATGTCAAAGGGGTCTATAGTTTCAGCTGTAATACCTAAACAGTCAAATGAACCTTAAATATATTGGTTTAGAGTCCAAATTCAGATTTGAATTTGGAGCGTATCGGTATACGTAAACGTATAAGAATGCATACGCTAAATTGAGCTCTCATTAAATGTTTTTATGGTTCAATTTACTTTAAAGCTAATGTCATCGGTGATAGACTAGCAATCGAGAAATCCCTCCTTTTTAACCGACTTCCAAAGAAGGAGGTTCTCAATTCGTCGGAATCTTTTTTTTAATGTATGTTCTCCGATTATTCGAAGATGCCTGGACCGATTTGGAAAATTCTTTTTTTGTTTGAAAGGGTATACTTCCCAGGTGGTCCCATTGTGATCCGGTCAGGATCTGATGATGGGATCCTGGAGAAATCGTGGGAACTCTTCAAATTTTATAGGCACAATTGATATGTACCTACTTTGTAGTGGCGTTTGAAGTCGGTTTTGTAAAAAGAATTTTTACGTTTATATTATTCCTTCGCCGTTAAAGTGTTATACCTATATATGTATATATGTTATTGTACTTGTGTTTATACTTAGTTTAATGTTTGCAGTCAAGGTAACACTGATAACAGCTGATAAGGGGCGCCTTGATTATAAAGGATACGTGAATTATGCACTTTTCTAACATTAGGTATGTTGAATATGCTTATTTTATGTTATAATAGAGAGGTCTCGAGTTCGATTCCTGGTGGAGGCAATTTGGTAATTTATAATTTCTGAATTGTCCCTGGTCTGGCCTGGTGGGAGGCTTTGGCCGTTGCTTATTACCACCTTACTTGATTTAGCGTTCCGGCACGATGGCGTGTAGAAACAGATTAGGGGTTTGGATTGAATCTACACTGCCATACCCCTTCCAAGTTAGTCCGCTACCATCTTAGACTGCATCGTCACTTACCATTAGGTAAGATCGCAGACAAGGACTAACTTGTTATCGAATAAAAAAAAACTAGTCTATATTTGTGTATGTATGCAGATAATCTGCATTTCGAATCGATAAGTTGGGTTGGTGTACGTAAAATAAATAATTTTGAATCTTGAATTAAAGAAAGAATTGCAGCAAACAAGCAGGCGGGTCACCTGATGTTAAGTGATTCACGCCGCCCATGGACACTTGTAGTACCAGAGGCACCACCAATACGTTGTCGGCTTTACAGGAATTTGTTGGTCCGCCCCTTGAATAACCCCATATTGTAATTAATTGGGAACGGTCGAAGGAAGGTGGTATAAAGAGATACCTTTTTTTTTTGATAATAATATGTGCTGTTGTTACACAGTATCTATACTAATAAATAAAATTGAAGTGTCTGGAACAAAGAGATACCTTTTAAAATAGGTGCGTTTGGAAGCCCTACCTAATTTGTAACGGCTATACAACCTGTCTCCCCTAAAACCAATATTTTCGACAGGTGCTAAAGCCCCATATTATGAGGTTAGCAGTACTACTTCCGAAATAAAACTGACTATTATTATTTTGTTTCTAACTAACTTCCAAAAAAAGAGGAGGTTCTCAATTGGTCGGAATCTTTTTTTTTATTTTTTATGTACTTTCTCCGATTACTCGAAGACGCCTGGACCGATTTTGAAATAGGTATCTTTTTTTGTCTGAAAGGGCATACTTCCCAGATCCTGGGATCCTGGAGAAATCGAGGGAACTGTTCAAATTTATAGACACAGTTGATGTACTTTGTAATGGCGTTTTTCCATGGCTATTTATATTAAGATTTTTTTAGATTCAGTTCATGGAAAAATATTTTTTTTATCTATCTATCTATCTATCTAGTCAAGTTGAACTTGACTAATACTCTCCTCTCCCCTCCAAATAAGCGGAGTGGGTACGACAATAGTAGATACAATGGGTGGATTTGAACCAGCGACCTTTCGGTTTCAGTCCTTAACCGCTGTGCCATTGAGACTCGTTTTAACTTTGCACGTTATTTTATTTTTACCATATGACGTCTTTATCTATATATATATATCTTTTTCATATGTATCTTATTGTGATAGTTTAACAAACAAGATAAGATTAGATACGGCGGCTGTTAACATAAACGATACAAGAAAAACAATTTTTTTGCAATTTTATATAAAACTCAGTAATGTTTTTTCACTGTTACCTGCTGGATTTTTACTGTTGGTTTTATCTATCATCATTAGAATCCGAAACTTATCACCGGCTTATCTTAGACTGCGATCTCACCTGATGGTAAGTGACGATGCAGTCTAAGATGGTAGCGAGCTAACTTGGAACGGGTATGGCAGTGCACATTCAACCCATACCTCCTAATCGGATTCTACACGCCAACGTGCCGGAACGCTAAATGGCTTGGCGGCACGTCTTTGACTGTAGGGTGGTAACTAGCCACGACTAAAGCCTCCCACCAAATAAATGCACGCTTTGAAAAATTAGAGATTCGAACTCAAGACTCTGAAATGGATACCGAAATTTTAACCACTAAGCTATCACGTAGACACAAAAATGAAAATTAATTGCTTGAGAGAATTTAATTTGAAACAATTGTATGCGCAGGTGTATGGCGAAAAATACATATAATGAGATTCAAAATGGCGTCAAGGTCACTCATATACAGGGCGTCCCACGGCTATGCCACATGGAGGGGAAGTACCTTAAATATTGTAGATGGAACATTTTACTGAAAGAAGACTTCATTTTAATTTAAAAAACAATTTAAACTGCATTCATAGATTTTTAAATAATTGCTTGGTTGAACCGAGACTCGAACCCGCTATACGAGAAAAAAAATTAACCTGTATCTTTATCATACCGATCGGAAGGCTTCATCATAAGGATTATTTTTTGTTAAATAACATAGCATGAGAAATAGAAGGAAGACCATGAATTTTAGCCTTTGATGTAAAATTTTGTTCAGAAAAATGAACAGCTGACATTGGCGTTAGCTAGCTATCAACGTAAACTGCATCGTCACTCACCATCAGGTGAGATCGCAATTAAATACTATCTGTGTGTCGATTCTCTAAAAATGATTGCATGAGTGTAACGATCGCAATGGCTTTGATTGGCTGAATTTATGGCGCTCTTGCTGCATCAATGACTTTTAACCAATAGCAGGAGGGTACCAGCCAATCAGAGGCCATTGCGGTCGTTACATTGGATTATATGTATTGCATTTTTGAAGCTTCACTGTGGAAGTACTGTATACATAGCATAGTTTGGTTACCTTATGTAAAATTATTTTATTTTTTGAAAAGAGCAACTGCCGAGTTTCTTGCCGGTTCTTCTCAGCAGAATCTGCATTCCGAACCGGTGGTAGATTTATGACGTGTCATAAGAGCTACAACGTGGCCTACATGAAATAAATAAGTTTTGAATTTGAATTGATGCAATCATTTTTAGAGAATCTATACGCTGGTCATCGAATAAAAAAAACAGTAGAGCATACTTTCCTTCATTACATTTTACGCCGGTAGAGTCCGCGCATGCTCAACGATACGGTTCAGCCCATGTTTTGCAATTGCTATCACAATCGCGATCGGCATCAGCAAGCCGTTAAAACACCATAATTATTATTTCTCAAAAAATCCTTTCGAATTTTATGTCTCTTAGTATATAAGATAGTAATTTAGAAGTTTAGGTTAAATTAAAATTGCTACTTAGTCAACTAAGTTAGGCTAGATTGTAACACTTTGGTGCTCAGAATCAATAGAAAAAAAACTAATTTTATGTGAAAAGTGGGCTGTAATTTTTTTTTGAATATATAAATAAAAAAAAATACAGAAAGTTAAGCAAGTTCAGCCAAGAAGACTTAGAGAGCTCCCTTTGCTCATTCAAAAATTAGTGTTTGTGATGTCGATCCCGATTGCACGAATGTTAATCGTTTCGGTCGGCTTAGTGCGGGTTCGATGTACCGGGCGTTACTGTCATTAGGGCTTCTCTATTTTTTTTTTTCTCTTGACGACTTTACGTGGGAATTTTGTTGCTTTGTCTACGAAAATTAAAAAAAAAACTATCACATCTGATGGTAAGTGAATGCAGCTCAAGTTGGAGCGCGATTGCAGTTTGTTGGAAAAACGGAATTCCAAATTTGGAATTTGACTGTTATCAAAATGTGGATATTCATTATTTAAAATTGAAAATGTAAGAATAACATTTGTATAAACAGAAAATAAATCGATCAAAAAACAAATAAGTTAATAAGTAAGCTGTCTTAGTTCAACTGTATCCGTCTCTTTCTAAAACGAAATTTTGTATGGATGGTAACTAGCCACGGCCAAAACCTCCCACCAGACCAGACCAGAAACAATTCAGAAATTATAAATTGACCCCGGCAGGAATCTAATCCGAGACCTCCCAAGTATAAGACCACAGCGTTCACCACTGCGCCAGGGAGATAATCAAAAAATTTCTAGAGACATTCACAGAGAGATTACGAGTAAAGTAGACTAAATTTTCGTAAAGAGAAGGAGTATTGGTACCGATTAGGGGTATGAGTTGAATGTAAACTTCCATACCTCTTCCAAGTTAACCCACTACCATCTTAGACTGCATCGTCACTTACCATCAGGGGAGATCGCAATCAAGGACTATCTTGTCACCAAATAAAATAAAAAAGAAAACACGATACTTCGTTGATTTCAAACATTAAAATCTTGCAATCCTAGTAACGCCATCTAGGAGCATTTTTAGCGTAACTTAGTTTAAATACAAAGAGCAATCTATTTCTTCTTACTAATCTCTGTGCGTGACGACAGAACACCCCTGTAATCTTCTCAAATAGCTGTTATTATTTTTCTCACAGACACTGAGTAGGTACTTGTGGTATCGATTCAATATGACTCAGTATCGAGTATGAATCGATGATATGGACGAAAACACAAACCTTCAACCTAAACTTACATCAAAATACAAATTTTAAATTATTGATTTCGTTAGGTCAACTTCCCAACTAGAAAATGTCCTTTTTTTTCTTTTTTTACACTTAAAGATACTTGTAGCATAGGTACTATAGAGGTGGATTTAGGCGTAATTACAGGAGCATTTTTTCCTATAACGATCTTATAATCTACTTATAGTCTACTTGTGCTTGTGAAATGCTATTAAGTAAAACAGTGTAACACAATGCCTTTATTAGTATTGATAGACTATATATTGTAGTCTTTTCTATACCTACTTTGCTAGTTGGGTTATGACTCTTACGACAGATCAAGATTCTACCACCGGTTCGGTAAGCAGCAGAGAGGTGGAAGGCTTACCACCAAATTTTCCGGGATAAAAAAAAAAAGACGTGTGGCACTCGGGGACTACCGCGGTAAAGCTATTGCATAGCATTTTTTATCAACGCCATCTAGCGGCTCACCGTAGAGGAGTCCCGTGTCAGGTTGCTTTCGTTACGGAATTTCTGGATTCGGTCTCCACGCCGGCCGGCGATAGAAGCTATGCAATAGCTTAAAAGTATCCTGTGTGTTATTCCAGACTATAATCTATCTCTGTGCCTTCCAGCCAAATCAGTTCAGTCGTAGCGGCGGGATTGAGTTACAAACATCCATCCATCCATACATTCAAACTTTCGCATTTATTAGTGGGATACCTAGGCATCGATATTTTATCATCGATAATTATGGTATCGAGTACACGTATCGATATTTAAATCCCTATTCATAGCTTTTAAAGATTTCTTAGCTTATTGAACTATGACGTACCTACTTACTCAAGTAATCGTCAGTTACGAATAAGTATAATCAAAGTTAATGAAGACTCTTAAGTTATTTAGAGTTAAGGTTAGGGTAGGTTAGTGTAAGGTACGTGTGGTTTTTTTATTATAAATAGCAAGTAAATGAGCGCGTTTCACACGAGGTTTCGGGTATATTTTATTTAAAGCCGAATTTACACTATAAAATTAGTGGCATGAAATTAGTTTCATGTCATTAATTTCACCAACAATTTCACGTGTAAACTTCTAATTTCTTGCATGAAATTAATGCATGCATCATGAAATTAGAAGTTTACACGTGAAACTAATTTGCATGCCACTAATTTCATAGTGTAAATTCGGCTTTAAGCGTCGTTGGTAGTATAGGCCATGTGTGAACGCCGCCGAAGGGATTTGGTTCCGTATTTTGTGTGTGCTTAGAAAAAAATATCATAAATATGGTTGAGCGAAGCAACGGCTGGATCATGCGTCATGCTCATGAACGGGTGCCGCCAACGGGAATGGGTCTGCTTTATCTGCCCGTCTTGACATGCATTGGATTGTATGTAGAACTTAGGAAACTTGTGGAAGCACTGTATACATAGCATAGTTTTGTTACCTATTGTAAAATTTTTTTTGAAAAGAGCAACTGCTGAGTTTCTTGCCGGCTCTTCTCAGCAGAATCTGCATTTCGAACCGGTGGTAGATTTATGACGTGTCATAAAATCTATAATAAATTTTGATTTGATTTGATTTGATGTACTAGCGCCGGGTAAGGAACGTTTACTCAAATCGCCTGTGCAAAGTACACCGATCTTTATTGCAAACAAAAACTGAGCAAATTCGAGTTGAATTCGTCCACTTAGGGTTCCGTACCACACACGCAACCTACATTTTATGCTGAAAAATTAAAGAATTTCCGCGGGAATTGAAAAATCTTCGATGAAATCGGCACCATCTATTTTTTTTTATTGGTTGAAAAGATAGTCCTTGACTGCGATCTCACTTGATGATAAGTGACGATGCAGTCTAAGATGGTAGTGTACTAACTTGGTAGGAGTATGGTAGAGTACATTCATCATGCATTGGATTGTATTTATTTCTATTTGTATTGTATTTATTTGTATTTGTATTGTATTGGACTTACGAAACTTCATCGTGGAAGCACTGTATACATAGATTATTTTCAGTAACTATTGTAAATTTTTTTTTTTTGAAAAGAGCAACTGCCGAGTTTCTTGCTGGCTCTTCTCGGCAGGAAAGGCATTCCGAACCAGTGGTAGACTCATTGACGATTCAAAATTGCTTGTAAAAGTTTATTTGAATAAAAAATATTTCTATTTCTATTTCAATCCATACCCCTAATCGCTATAGGATTACGATTGTATTTTTGCAATTTTTTATTTGTGGTACTTTTGAATAGATTTATTAAAAACAACATTCATACAAAAACACCTTTTGAATTGAAGCAGATACTTGTAGAACTCTATCAGGTATCAGGTAGGTATCAGGGGTTTAATAATAGAGTCCCTTTACGCACCCTTTGGTTACGGAACCCTAAATTCAGGCCAAGGAACTAAAACCGTTGTCAGAGTCAACAATAGACTTGATCTCTCAAGAAGCTTTTAAAATCTAATATACATCTTCTTAACATATCTAAATAAAGCATACTATTTGATAAACATTGAGAATGGATAAGATTTTTTTTTATATATCGCTCATTTGCGACAAGGGTGACATAATACAAAAGTCACCAATTTTAGTGTCGAAAATTTATAATTTTTGCTATAAAAACAACATTACGCTAAGCACAAAAAAATAAGAGCGAGAGAGATTGTGACCTAATGCTCTGTCGCTTTGTCAGCCGCTGTGTTGCTTCGAGACCGCAGCATCCACAAAACATTACTCTCTAACGAGAGAATTCTCTCGTCGTCAATTTTGAATTATGTCACCCTTGTCGCAAATGAGCGATATTTTTAGCGAGCAAACGTGCAAACAAGTCACCTGATGTTAAGTGATTACCGCCGCCCATGAACATTTGTAGCACCTGAGGCACTAATGCGTTGCCGGCTTTTCAGGAATTTGTTGGTCCGCCCCTTGAATAACCCCATGTTGTAAATGAAAGAATGCTAAGAAGCAGTGATAGCTTAGTGGTTTAGACTACAGGAGATCGCCGGTTCGACCCCGGATCGATCTCTGACGTTTCGGAGTTATGTGCATCACGATGCAGCCTAACATGGTAGCGGGCTAACTTGGAAGGGCTATGGCAGTGTACATTCAACCCATACCCCTAATCTGTTTCTACACGCCATCGTGCCGGAACGCTAAATCGCATGGTGGCACGTCTTTGACGGTAGGGTGGTAACAAGCCACGGCCAAAGCTAGGAGACCAGAGTCAATGCAGAAATTATAAATTCCCAAATTGCCCCCGCCGGGAATCGAACCCGAGACCTCCCAGTTATAGGACCACACCACTCCGCCAGGGAAGTCGTCAGATTAGCTTTTCATTCGAGAGGAGTCCTTTGCCCATCAGTGGGCAACACTCTTCCATTCCACAATCTCCTTCCAAATGATGTAAGATCTCAAAAGCAATAAATTTGGGCAAACAGCTCTTGTTTATAACGGTTTTAACGGCGTTTACTTCAATTAGGTATTAAAATTGTAGTGTACATAAGCTTAGCGTGAGAAACACGCTAGCGTTGTGTGGACATGACATAAATAAAAAATTATAATGGCATACTCGCAATAATTATAAAACACAAGTGTAAATTGAAAATTTAAAACACCCCGTACATGTGATAATTCACCGATTTTCATCAAACATAGCTAAGAACACTCCCGACTAATTCACCTTTCAAAAAAAAAAAAAAAACAAATTCAAAATCTTTAATTTTTTATTGAAGTGTTAACCTACACTTAAAGGAAATAACCTAATAGATTTATAAATACATTTGTATATAATTATAAAATAAATTGAATTTTTGATATGTATTTATAAATCTATTAAATTCAAAATCTTTTCATCCGTTCGGCTGCTACAATGCCACAGACACACACACACGCACGCACACGCACACATACACACACACACACACACACACACACACACACACACACACACAATACACAGATACGTCAAACGTATAACATCCCGTCGTTTTTGCGTCGGGAGTTAAAAATTACAGCCAACCAATTTTTTTTTTAGTTTTTGCCAATTGAAAACATTATAGAACTAACTAAAATCCCAATATTTTGATACCCTAGCTCACCGCTACAGGATCTATACTCTATACTAGTAACCCTAGAGCAGTACCTATTATATCTACATATTTCAATTTGGTTAACATTGCATGACATGTAAAAACTATTTTTTTTAAAGAAGGATATTAGCCAAGCTGAAGTTGACTAATATCCTCCTATACCCTCCAAATAAGCGGAAAGCTTGTGCTAGGAGTGGGTACAACAATAATGCAACGGGTGGAATTCGAACCTGTGACCTTTCAGTTTTGAGTCCACACCTTTAACCGTTGGGCTATTGAGGCTTTCACCCTGCTTTAATCATTGGTAGGATAGGCCCAGATTTCAATTTAATAAATTAATATTAATACTTATTAAACTGTCATGTCCACATTATGAAGTCGCTTCATATAAAACCTTTGGCTCCATTCAGTGTAACTTTAGTCTCATACATTTTACAGAGAAGTGCGCGCGTGTTTTTATTAATTAGTTATTTTTTGTCTGTGACAAAGGTATGTAGATTATTTTAATTGTTATTAACTAGAATTAATATTCAATTATAATTATTATCGAAAAAATACGCTAATAATACCGAATTTTTTGAAAAGTTTTATTTTAAAGATTTTGATAAATTTTAAACAGATTGATTAAATGAACATGATAAACAAAAATTAAAATACCTATTAATGAAAATAATTTTAATTTTATTCTAATTAAGTAGGTATCAAAATTTTAAGAAAATTTAAAATACTGAAAGGTGCTACAAATGTTCATGGGCGGCGGTAATCACTTAACAGCAAGTGACCCGCCTGCTCGTTTGCACGCTAAAAATATATAAAAAAAATCGGTGAAAAAACTCTATTACGATCTAGGAATATCATCTTTTATTATAATTTATTAATAGGATAAGTACTACGATTATAAATGTTTTAATTGTATTCCCACTTAATTACAACATGGGGTTATTCAAGGGGCGGACCAACAAATTCCTGAAAAGCCGGCAACGCATTGATGATGCCTCAGGTGCTACAAGTGTTCATGGGCGGCGGTAATCACTTAACATCAGGTGACCCGACTGCTAGTTTGCTCGTTATTCATATCAAAACAAAGTCTACATCGTCACTTACTGTCAGGTGAATTCAGAGTCAAGGATATTTGATATTTTGCCATTAATAAAAAAAATTAGAATCTTTATTCAATATCGATGATTCAATACGGATCCCTTCATGTGAAGGATCGTCTCGCCAATAGCCATTTTTATAATCAAAATCAACCAAAATTTGGTAGTAACGAGTGTATGCAATTACAAACATACATTCAGATAGATTTTACTTTTAATAACAAGCATGCAATGGCGTGCGAACTACTTCCTTGTAAATATGTTTCCTCATTAATTACCTACTCACTTTAGCAAGTACATACATACTACTTAATTTAGTTGACAATTTTGTACATTCATTTATTCAAATAAATGAAATTGAAGAAATCGATGTGTCCGTTTATGATTTCTAAATATATTTGGGACTAGATAATGCCCGCGACTTCGTCCGCGTGGAAAAAGTTTAGAGTGACTTGCTACTATCCGCGAGAAGTAATGTCCTCTATCTCCGATAATGTTTATTAGATCTTCATCAAAATGAAATAAAATATTTTTAATAGTACACAATTTATAATAAAGAAAGAATTATTAAATTCCTTTTAGATTTGATGAAGTTTGGAGCAAAATCAACAAAAACTTTCATCCCTTATCCCAGATAAACCTTACTGTTTATTAGGATAAAAAGTATCCAATATATTGACCCGGAGTATCAGCTACCACTATACCAAATTTCATGCAAATCTGTTCAGTAGTTTTCGCGTGATGTGCGCACAGACAGGCAGACAGACAGACCAAAAATAAAAATAAAAAAATGGTTTGAGCTATTGTAAATGCAAAATTGTTGAGGTTGGATGTTTGTTACTCCTTCTTGCCAAAACGAATGAACCGATTTGGCTAAAATTTAGCTCGTACCCAGGATTAGCACATAGGCTACATTTATCCTGGAAAATTAAAGAGTTTCCGCGGAAATTAAGGACTGACAGCTTTACGTACTCTTCGAGGCACGGGGGTGATTCACCGCTAACTTCCTAACTCCGGGCTAGTATTGAGAGTTTCTCGACAGAAAAAGCCAATACACTTTTCGGCCCGACCCGGGTGTCGAACCCGGGACCTTGTTATCCGCAGTCGAATTAGCTTACCACTAGACCAACGAGGCAGTAGTAACAAACATACACACACAAACTTTCGCCTTTATAATATTAGTGAGAAATGATTAAGCTAAATTATTGACGTCATCAAACAAGAAGACCACAGAGAATACAATTTCGTAACAATCGTAACACATACGTACTGACATTGTGACACTATTGTATCACCTATAAGTGTCATATTCTTATTCTGTGGTTACAAATTACAATATGATGGGGTCAACCTCAAATAGGACAAATGGGTTTCCTATATATGGGCACTATTTACATTTAAGAATTTGTAACCAAAAAGAAATGGTGGATTATTTTCTTCTTTATTAATCGTGAGATGTCCATAAATGGACAAAGGTGTCTTGAATAGAATAGAATAGAAATATTTTTTATTCAAATATACTTTTACAAGTGCTTTTGAATCGTCAATGAATCTACCACTGGTTCGGAATGCCCTTTCTGCCGAGAAGAGCCAGCAATAAACTCGGCGGTTGGTCTTTTCAAAAAAAAAAAAAAATTTTTTTACAATAGGTAACAAAACTATGCTATGTATACAGTGTTTCCACAATGAAGTTTCAAAAATGCACCCCTACATAAAATCCAATACATGTTAAGATGGGCAGACAGAAAGTAGACCCATTCCCGTTGGTGGCACCCTTGGATGGGGCTAGAAGTGGCAAATCATTTTGAAGAAACGACTTACTGAGCCCTTTTAGTAAAGAGATTAATAAGATATATAGATAGATAAAAACTTTATTGCACACAAAAAAGAAATAAAATTGAATACATCTTAAAACTAAAGCAAAGGCGGCCTTATTTCTAACAAAGCGATCTCTACCAGGCAACCATTGGTATTTACCAATATTTTTACAATTTCTATTAGCCCCTATTCTCTGCGCTAGGAAAATCTGTGTTTCAGAGGGTAGTTTCTTCCAGATGCAAGATATGACAGGTAAGAAAAAGAATAAGAATTTATTTATTGACATATAATATTTTTACAATTTCTATTAGCCCCTATTCTCTGCGCTAGGAAAATCTGTGTTTCAGAGGGTAGTTTCTTCTAGATGCAAGATACAATATTCATTAATTAGCTAAAGTTGTCTTAAAATAGGTATAAAATGAAATTTTAGTAGTGTGAGTGTGTGTGTAGTGTGTGTGTGTGTGTGTGAGTGAGGGATTGAGTGTTGTGTATTATGAGTTATGACGTTGGGAAGAATTCTGTGTTTTGAGTACGAAATTGACTTTTTATTGCGTATGGACCTCTCTCAACTCATTAAAAAAATGGGATTAAAGTGTGATCTACAACGGAAAACATTAAATTTTTTACTTCGTGCATCCCATCTTTAGTTATCTAACTAGTTGTGTAATACAGTGAGTAGATCCTAATTATACCAATAAAATTTCACGCATGCAAACTGCATTTCCGTGCAAAGAAAGTAGATAGAGTTTGCATGTGTTTTTGGCGTGATCTAAAGTTATTACCTTTGTAATGCCTGAACGCCTAAATAACTTACCTCGCTTACCTCATTATGACAGTCTTAGGCTGAAATCTACTTGTACAACCGCACCGCTCGCCACCGAACGCAATTTCACCCTCACCACCTGGGTGCCTGGAGCACTTCGACCATCCGTTGCACCAGATATTTTTTTCCACGTACTACCAAATTGTGGAATCATCTCCCTTCGACAGTGTTCCCACTTAATTACAACATGGGGTTATTCATGGGGCGGACCAGTAAATTCCTGAAAAGCCGGCAACGTATTGGTGGTGCCTCTGGTACTACAAGTGTTCATGGGCGGCGGTAATCACTGATCATCAGGTGACCCACCAGCTCTTTTGCCCATTCACTCAGCTTAGACTCAAGACAGTTAAAACGAGACAGATTTATGTCAGAGCATATTTGTGTCTCGTTCTAACCTCTATCTTGAGTCTGAGCTGAGTTAGAGCACGATCTCACCTGATGGTAAGTGTCGATACAGTCTAAGATGGTAGCGGGCTAACTTGGAAGAGGTTTGGCAGTGTACATTCAACCCATACCCCTAATCGGTTTCTACACGCCATCATGCCGGAACGCTAAATCGCTTGGCAGCATCTCTTTGACGGTAGGTTGGTAACTAGCCACGGCCAAAGCCTCCCACCAGACAAAAGATCTCAGCATTAAACGTATGTTTTTGACTGTTTTTGACCTTTCTCAATGACAAAGTGGCATGGAATCAATCGTCTTGGCATCCAGCTACTCACAAGATAGTGTAATAAGTTATTATATTGTAATATTATGTAATTTTGTAATATTATGTAATTAACCATTAATATTGTAATATTTTGTTATGAAAAGAGCAACTGCTGAGTTTCTTGCCGGCTCTTCTCAGCAGAATCTGCATTCCGAACCGGTGGTAGACTCTCGACTTGTCATAAGAGCTACATGTTGGCCTACATGAAATAAATAAATTTGAATTTGAATTTGCGAGATAGGCTTTTGTTTTAAACTTTACCCCATCAAAACGGGTAAAGTTAAAAACAATTTAAAGTCTTGACTAATATTTAATGTTTATTACAATAAAGCCTGGGACGTTTCGCAAAGCGTCTTCTCACGACGTTGCCTTAAATTGTCGGCCATTTTGATTTTAAGTGTAAGTTTGCGAAATGAGTGATTACAACTAATTGTGTTTAAGTTTTAAGCTTGCCTAAGTTGGGAACTAAGCAAATTAGTTGGTTTTAAGTGAACTGTATTGTCGTACCAAATCCTTTACCCTCCAATCCAAAGGTTAGTCCATAAAACTCAATAAATAAGTCCACTGCTGGACATAGATTCAGCGTAGTGAACTATGCTTTAAACATACGGACGTACCACGGTAATTAATTTAGTTGGTATTGTCGATATTTCGATCCAATTGCATGGTCAAGACGATATCGAATGTGGATAATCCCAACTAAAATAATTACCGTGGTATGTACTCGTAATTTTTTTTAAATAATTAGGTCATTAAACCACGAATCAAGTCTAAAATATTTATGCCTTAAACCCTTCTTAATCTAGCAAGAGACCCGTGCTATAACTAGGTTTAAAGAAATTTATTCTCCAAAGAACATTTTGCTCACTTATAGGGAACTTAAAACTAAAATTTATATAAAACATATTACAAATGAAAAAACAAAAAATGGTGACTCCTAACAATAAAATATTAAACACAATTTTTTTTAAATACCTGATATAAGTAATCGTTTTATCTGATACAAAAAACTCCTCAAGTTTCAAATATTTAAACATTTCATACAGACAAATCATTGTTTGGTGAAAATTACATTTTTTTCGGAAAATTCTGAAAAAGTAGTTCCTTTTTTTAAATATAAAATACCCACAAACTATCATCAAGTCGACACGCATGTTTGTAATATTATTGGCACAGCAAAATATTAATAACTAGTTGATGCCCGCGGCTTCGCTCGCGTGGATTTAGTTTTTAAAATCCCGCGGGAATTCTTGAATTTTCCGGGATAAAAGTGACCTATGTCACTCTCCCGGTCCTCAACTAGACCCATGCAAAAAATTACGTCGATCCGTTGTTGTGGCGTTATTGAAGGAACTACTGGATGGATTTGGCTGAAATTTGGAATGGAGATAGCTCATACCCAGGATTAAAACACAGGCTACTCTTCACCCCGGAAAATTTAATTTGGACGAAGTCGAGGGCATCATCTGGTAAATAATTTTTTTTTTTTTTTTTAAAGAATATTAGGCAACCTGAAGTTTTACTAATATTCTCCTATCCCCTCCAAATAAGCGGAAAGCTTGTGTTAGGAGTGGGTACGACAATAGTGCAACGAGATTCGAACCTGCGACCTTTCAGTTTTCAGTCCGCACTTTTAACCGTTGGGCTATTGAGGCTTGAATATATATAATAAATAGCCTTTTGTTCAAGAATAAAAATAGCCACATTAAAAAAAACACAAAAAACAGAAAGAACACGTATAACTTAAAACTTAAAAAAAATTGAATTTTTGAGTATTATAGTAATGAACTACAATAAATATAATAATACAAAATATTTATAAAGACCGGAAAGTGTAACCCAAATTCGAACATTTTGCCCTTGATGGGTTAAGGTTAAATGAAATCAGTATTCAAAATTGGTGACCTGTTAAATTAATAGGTGTGACCTTTATGCATTTGTCAAAATTAGTGACCTGTTAAATTAGGTTGCGATTTATGTATAATACAGGCGTGACCTTTGCGCATTTGTATAGTCGCTGTTGACGATACTTTAGGTACATTTAAATCATGAGTCAATAGGCAACTTCTAAGCAAGCGCGCTGAATCTTAGGCTGCATCTTCACTTACGATCAGGGCCCCAAGTCTGCTATTTTACATTACAATTCAATTATCATTGGTCCAAAATTTCGTAGTCTACTAAATTCACAATGGTCGTTCGATTTCTTATAATTGGATTGTAATTCAATGATACCTCGGTATTGCCATTAGCTTAAAAAGCGATTGCCGAAATGAGTTTCAAAAAAAACTACATATTAAAAACGTTTATTTAAGCTAGATTCAAAGCTAGATGTGTCAGTGGCAAACCATCGGAAAACAATTGTGACGCCATTGAATTAGTAGACTACCAAAATTGCTAAAAGTAGCAATTGAGATGTCATTGATAGACAATTGAACTACAATTGCAATAGCAGACTTGGGCCCCTGGTGAGATTGCAGTCAAGTGCTAGTCAATATTAAAAATATATACATATCTTCTTAAATATATAAAAGGCAAAGGTGACTGACTGACTGGCTGATTGACTGACTGACTGATTGATCTATCAACGCACAGCTCTAACCGCGCTGGGCGGACAGATAGCTATCATGAGTTATGACATAGGCATTCGCTCAGAAAGAATTTTTGAAAAATAATTAAAATATTTTTAAAAACCTAATTCATAAGACACAAGCTAGTCTTTACTTAAAAATGCTTAAAATAGACTTGTCTAAATCACTACATAGTTTAAAACAAAGTCACTTTCTCGGTCCCTATGTACGTACGCTTAAATCTTTAAAACTACGCGACGGATTTTGATGCGGTTTTTTTAATAGATAGAGTGATTGAAGAGGAAGGTTTATATGTATAATAACATCCATTAACAGTGAATGACATAGGCTATATATTTTATACCCGTGCGAAACCGGAGCGGGCCGCTAGGCTAAACGAATAGGGCTGCAAGGTATATCGATAGCTATATCCACTATAAAAGGATTTTTGAAAATTCATCCCCTAAGGGGGTAAAATAGGAGTGTGAAAAATCTAACTTAACTTGAGTTAGGTCTCGCCAAAAGCTGGTAAGAATATTATAAAAGTAAATAAGTCACATGTTTTTACATACGGTTTTTAAAAGTTTTTATTGTACTCACCTATACAACAATTTGCATAGACAGTTTTAAGTTCTAACTTAAAACTTATAACTTCGAATTAATCAATAATTTATTATTCATTGCCAATCAAATAGCAGAATGTCCCACAATTTTGCATAATAATCGATATAATGATATATACTAATTACAGGAGTACAATTGTTTTACGATTGTATTACAGCCGTAATCGCCCCTTTGTTCTATGATTGTTGTAGAGTTGACATTTTTTGTGTGTCTACATTCGCTTTACGCATGTTTATCTTTGATTTTATTATTTTAACTAGCTGTTGCCCGCGACTTCGTCCGCGTCAATTTCTGTTATTATGATCGCGATTAGGAAGTTTTTAAAAGAATATATTTTAAATATGAATAATTTTCCCCGTTTTTGCAACATTTTTCACTGATGCTTCGCTCCTATTGGTCGCAGCGTGATGTTATATAGCTTAAAGCCTTCCTCGATAAATGGACTATCCAAAACAAAAAGAATTTTTCAATTCGAACCAGTAGTTCCTGAGATTAGCGCGTTCAAACAAACAAACTCTTCAGCTTTATAATATTAAGTATAGATTTATTCGATAGATACTTTTACGTCGATTTTGATACACCTTTTTAGATATTGACCTCCTTGCCCAATAAAGTAAGTATTACCTTTCCATCTCAAGTTAGCCGCTCCCCTCGCCCCGCGCTTCCCCGCACCGCACCTCAAGTCAGACCCGCTCAGTACAGATAGCAACGTACTGCCCGCAATTGTCACTACCAATTTTTTTTCAAAGTTTTGTTATTGTTACGTTTTGAATGTTTTTGTTAAATTTAAATTAGTTATTTATTTTTGTTTGGTTACTATTCTTAGCGTATCGTCTCATGCAATAAGTAAAAACGAAAAAATTTTGCATAGCGCAGACTATTAATTACTTTAATTAATGACTTTTTCAACCGAAAAATAAGAAATTAAAAATTACGCCTTTAGACTTTCAAGATGTCATTGCCATGAAAAGAATTGAATTGAAAAGTCATAATTATTGAGGTTACAGTAAAAAATACAACTATAATTGTCTTGTCAACGGTACGGTATGACGTCATTTTGTAACGGTCAACGACGGCCAACTTGAGATGGAAGGGTAATAGTTATGTTACCGATAGTTCGACCTTAGTTCGGCATTAAGTTTCTACTGAGAAGACCCGTCATGATTTGGGTATAGTAGATACAGCATACAGCTCCATATAACTAGGGTTGCCAGATTTTTTTTCAACCTATAAGGGACAAATGGTTAAATGGGCAAAAAAATACGGGATTTCAGTTTTTTACCTGGGACAAATAAAAAACAAAATTATTTAGTGTCATTTTTTATTATTTTTTATATTTTTCCGAGGATCAAGTCAGTTTTAATATTGTCATTCTGACACTAACACTGTCATTGGTCGACGCGGGCTGCGAGTGCAAGTTAGTAGCGAGACGAGTACGTTTTACGAACGTTGCGTGTGTGAATACGTAGATCGATTTCATAATGAAAAACGACGTACGGTTCAAATACGGGACAGAGTCAGTCCCGCCGTTACATTTTAAACTATGTCTAAAATACGGGATGTCCCGGGAAATACGGGACGTCTGGCAACCCTACATATAACACTGCATCATGGTTAATGTTAGCTTGAAAAGCCACATTAAAGCCTTTGAAGTTGACATATAAGTAGGTATATTTTATCTTTATATATCTTTTTTGCCTCCTGGACTAAAATTTTTGATAATTTTCAACCGACGAAAAAAAGAGGAGGTTCTCAATTGAAAGAAGAAGAAAAAAAAGCATTTATTTAAGAAATTGTGCCACACATCACGATACACTAAGGTACATTATGCCGACACTTCTATCCCTCAAGCATTTGCAAAAAAAACAAGCAATAGAAGCGCCGGGCTAACATATTATGTCATGTGTGGCACAACCCAAAAAAAGGTCCCAGCTAAAGCAAAAGAGCAGAAAAGAAAAATTCGTTGCGTATTTTTTTTATTTATTTATGTATGACCACGCATAAGAGTCGTCCAATTTTGATGATTCTTTTTTTATTGGATAGACTCTACCTTGGAATTGATTCCATCTAAATTTGAAAAATAAATTCCACCACAAAGGATAGCCACATACGGTTTTCCGGATTCCATCCCGCATAACTTTTTACTGGATTATCCGATTTTAATGACTCTTTTTTTATTTGATAGACTCTACCTTGAAATTGGTCCCATTTAAATTTGAAAAATACCTAAGGGGGTAAAATAGGAGTTTGAAAAATCGAGCTCAAGGTGAGTGAAGCGCGGAAAAAGGCTAGTAAACTTATAAAAAATCAATGTGCAAACACAGCAATCACTTTAATTACATGTTAATTACACACGACGTGGTAAAAAAACGCCACTGGGCGAACAATTTTAATGTAATTAACATAAAAAGCAGGTCGGTCGGCATTGTGTTGAGATGGCAAGCGATGGTATCTATCTCACGCTGGTTGCGAGTCCTTACAACACGTTTTTATGATCAATCTTCATTTGAGTACGCGTGGAAAGAGATCGGTCGTAATCGTTATCGTCTTGACTCATCGGCTACTAAGGCCATATACAGGGTGTCCCACGGCTATGCCACATGGAGGGGAAGTACCTTAAATATTGTAGATGGAACATTTTACTGAAAGAAGACTTCATTTTAATTTAAAAAACAATTTAAACTGCATTCATAGATTTTTAAATAATTGCCTGGTTGAACCGGGACTCGAACCCGCTATACGAGAAAAAAAATTAACCTGCATCTTTATCATACCGATCAGAAGGCTTCATAATAAGGATTATTTTTTGTTAAATAACATAGCATGAGAAATAAAAGGAAGACCATGCATATTAGCCTTTGATGTAAAATTTTGTTCAGAAAAATGAAAAGCTGACATTGGCGTATCGACATACAACTGACATGAACTATTACTAATGAGTAACGAATTGCAAGTGCAATCTACAATATTTAAGGTACTTCCCCTCCATGTGGCATAGCCGTGGGACGCCCTGTATAACGGGGAGTGTTCGGAAGAGCTGTTTTCAAATTCAAATTTATTTATTTCATGTAGGCCAACTTGTAGCTCTTATGACACGTCATAAATCTACCACCGGTTCGGAATGCAGATCCTGCTGAAAAGAGCCGGTAAGAAACTCAGCAGTTGCTCTTTTCAAAAAAAATAATTTTACAATAGGTAACAAAACTATGCTATGTATACAGTGCTTCCACAATGAAGCTTCAAAAATGCATACGTAGGTACATAAAATCCAATGCATATCAAGATGGGCAGACAAAGCAGACCCATTCCCGTTGGTGGCACCCGTTTGACCTTATTCCACCGTCTTGTCTTCTACAACCGCACCACTCACCACCCAACACAATTTCACCCTCACCACCTGGGTGCCTGGAGCACTTCGACCATCCGTTGTGCCAGATCTTTTTTCCACGTATCTTGAAACTGTGGAACCAACTTCCTGAGACGGTGTTCCCACTAAACTACAACATGCGGTTATTCAAGGGGCGGACCAACAAATTCCTGAAAGGCCGGCAACGCATTGGTGGTGCCCCAGGTGCTACAAATGTTCATGGGCGGTGGTAGGTAATCACTTAACATCAGGTGACCTGCCTGCTCGTTTGCTCGCTAAAAATATAAAAAATAGGCCATTTTTCATCTCGGAAAATAAGAAATCTCCAGCGGGAATTTAAAAAAAAATATCCACGCGAACTAAGTCACGGGTATCATCTAGTATCCATACAAAAGGCAAAACTTCGTTTGTATGATGCGTGCTGGGGAAAAACCTCTTAATCATTCGCTTTGGCTTAGTCTTTCCGCTGAATAAATCATAATAATTTGTCTCCAACTATATTGACACTTTTCCCACGCGCGTAGGAAACTATTGCCAAAGAACGTGTTTTTCTCACTTCCACATTCGCCTTGAGACTTTGTCTGTATGTTTTTGTGTGTTTTATCAATTGCATTTGTTCGTTACAAGAATTGACAATTACACTATAATCAAATGTGGTGAAACATTGTCTTCTAGCCATGCATTTAAACTAAACAAACAAATAAAACTGAAGTATTCGTGATTCAGGACTGATATAGCTGATTCCCGCGACTTCGTCCGCGTGGAAAAAGTTTAGAGTGACTTGCTACTATCCGCGAGAAGTTATGTCCTCTATCTCCGATAATATTTAGTACATCTTCACAGGAATTGGACAAAATATTTCTAATAGTAGGTACACAATTTATGATAAAAAAGAATTATCAAATTCAGCTTAGATTTGACGAAGTTATAGAGCAAAATCAACAAAAACTTTCATTCCTTATGTTTCTTCCGTCCTTTCGTCTCTGGTCTGGTCGGGTGGGAGGCTTTGGCCGTGGCTAGTTACCACCCTACCGTCAAAGACGTGCCGCCAAGCGATTTAGCGTTCGCGCGTTCCGTTCTAAGTTATCCCGCTACCATCTTAGACTGCATCGTCACTTACCATCAGGTGACATCGCAGTCAAAGACTCTCTAGTCAACAAATACACGGCAATAAAGGCACGGTACGGAATAAACGCCATTCCGAACCAGTGGTAGATTCATTTGACGATTCGAAAGCACTTTGTAAAAGTTTATTTGAATAAAAAATTATTCTATTCTATTCTAATAAAAAAAGTCGTGTGGCACTCGGGGACTGCCGCGGTAAAGCTATTGCATAGCATTTTTTATCAACGCCATCTAGCGGTGAGAGGAGTCCGTGTCCGTGGGGTGTCAGGTTATTTTCGTTACGGAATTTCTGGATTCGGTCTCCACGCTCAAGGCCCGCGATAGAAGCTATGCAATAGCTTAAAAGTACATAGTTTACACTAATTTTTTTTTTTTTTTTATTATTATCACCATACAAATATATAAAATTGTTGTCTATTGTTACAGATATTATACTCTTAAGTAGCAGAGATGTCGGACATTCGGATATGTGGACTCCACGTGGCCTCTGCAGGCCTAATAGCAATTCTGCTGTACCTGATAGATATGTCTACAGCTGTAAGTGTTGTGTGATGTTTGTATTTAGGTATTTTTAGGTAGAACCAAACGAGCAGGCGAGTCACCTGATGTTAAGTGATTACCGCCGCCCATGAACACTTGTAGCACCTGAGGCACCACTAATGCGTTGCCGGCTTTTCAGGAATTTGTTGGTCCGCCCCTTGAATAACCCCATGTTGTAGTTTAGTGGGAACACCGTCGCAGGAAGTTGGTTTCTCAGTTTCAAAGTATGTTCCAACGTAACGCCTAAACTTTTGATGAATGAATAATCAATCGATTCGTTATTATGTTATAATGGTTCGGGTGATATTGGCTACATTTTGTACAAATAAAATCAATATGACGGATAATTTCAATTTTCTCTAGTCGGTTTTAAACTTTTTTATACGACTGTCTGAAAAAAGGAGTATATTGTTTTCAGGGTTCATGTATGTATGTATGTATGTATGTATGTATGTATGTATGTATGTATGTATGTATGTATGTATGTATGTATGTATGTATGTATGTATGTATGTATGTATGTATGTATGTATGTATGTATGTATGTATGTGAGTTTGTATATTGCACCATAACTTCTATACGCCTGAACCGATTCTGATGAATAAGGTATCGCCAGAATCCTTAGCTTATTCCAGGTGACATAGATTTATTAGTAGTTCATTTTTTGGCTGGGCAGTCGTGTTTTTAATTTTTTTTAATTACAGCTTGTTTAACCTCGATATATGTAATTAAAAAATCTTGTTAAATAGATAAATAATGACTTAATACGAGAAATTATAGCAATTAAATAGGAATTATAAATGTTATTGTCTTTTCAAATAGGATTTATAGACTATAGGTAATCGAGATAAACTTGAGATAAGTGTGTAGAATAATGCAATAATTCCGCATAAAAAACCTATATATATACCTGTCTATTTAGCTGTTAGTAGCTGTGAACATTGGTTTTTTTACCTAACTGAGGCACGCAAAGGAGGGTATTGTATTTATCAGTCTATGTATTTATGTATATATCTATGTATGTATGTGGCACTCTGTAGGTAAAACGCATGGTCTGATTTTGATGATTATTACGTCAATCGATTTGTGTTAATCTTGGGAGTGTCACTGAAGACATGACAGGAATTAAAATTCAATATGGCGACCACCAAACGCCATATTGTGAAAAAGAAAAAATTAAAGTAGATGAACTGTGTTAAGTGGGGTATCATTGAACAGGTATTTGAAAATCATTGTTAGGTTTCTTTGATCATTTTTCAGTTTTAATGATGACAATTTAAAGTTTTTGATTAAAAAGAGTAAAATAAAATATTAAATTTAAAAAATCAAAAACCCGACTGCGTAAATAAAAACTGAAAAGGAAAAAACAAGTCTAGTAATCTAGAATTCTGTTAAATAGTATTCACTTTGACAGTCGGGAACCGTTATTGGGAAGATTTGATTTTTGGTAGCGTGCTAACTTGAAAGAGGTATGGCAGTGTACATGGCCTGTACCCCTAATCGGTTTCTACACGCCATCGTGCCGGAACACTAAATCGCTTGGCGGCACGTCTTTGACGGTAGTCTGCCTGGAGGACCTGCGCTCTGTAGCAAGCAGTTGATTGGTTGCTGATGACATTTTTAAAGAATATGTTTTTATTTTCAGTCTTTAGACGGCTATATACCGGGGGAAGACTACCCGGCTTTTGAGGAGGTGCCCAAAGGCCTGACGTTTACTTGTGATGACAAGATACCCGGATACTACGCCGATCCGGAGACAAGCTGTCAGGTAATAACGTTATACCAAGGATTTACCATAGCGTGTAAGCCTGAAACTTTTAATTAATTAATTAAATAAATTAATTTAGACGGCACTCTGCTCAGACTCAAAACAGAGATGAAATCAATCAAAATCAAAATTTATTTATTTCATGTAGGCCAACTGGTAGCTCTTATGACACGTCATAAATCTACCACCGGTTCGGAATGCAGATTCTGCTGAGAAGAGCCGGCAAGAAACTCGGCAGTTGCTCTTTAAAAAAAAAAAAAAGACGTGTGGCACTCGGGGACTGCCGCGGTAAAGCTATTGCATAGCATTTTTTATCAACGCCATCTAGCGGTGAGAGGAGTCCCGTGAAAGGTTATTTTCGTTACGGAATTTCTGGATTCGGTCTCCACGCTCAAGGCCCGCGATAGAAGCTACGCTTAAAAATTTTTACAATAGGTAACAAAACTATGTATGTATACAGTGCTTCCACAATGAAGTTTCAAAAATGCAAACATATTCAATACCTGTTAAGACGGGCAGACAAAGCAGACCCATTCCCGTTGGTGGCACCCGTTCACGAGCATGACGCATGATCCAGCCGTTCCATCGCTCAACCACATGTACTGTTATTCCAGGTATGGCACTGGTGCGTACCCAGCATCGGTGGCAACATCATGTACTCCTTCCTCTGCGCCCCCGGGACAGTCTTCAACCAGAGGACGAGGGTCTGCGACTGGTTTTTCGCGGTAACTAAATTACCTCTACTCGTTTTCCTCGTTGCTGTGGTACGAGTATAAGACACCTTTATTCTTATAGTATAGCGATAGTCCTTGACCGCGATCACACCTGATGGTAAGTGATGATGCAGTCTAAGATGGTAGCGGGCTAACTTGTAAAGGGTATAGAAATAGAAATAGAAATATTTTTTATTCAAATAAACTTTTACAAGCACTTTTGAATCGTCAATGAATCTACCACTGGTTCGGAATGCCTTTCCTGCCGAGAAGAGCCAGCAAGAAACTCGGCGGTTGCTCTTTTCAAAAAAATCAAAATTTTACAATTGTTATTGAAACTATGCTATGTATTCAGTGCTTCCACGATGAATTTTCCTGAGTACAATACAAGTAAAAATAAATACAATACAAATACAAATAAATACAATTCAATACATGTTAACACAGGCAGGCAAAAGCAGACCCATTCCCGTTGGTGGCACCCGTTCACGAGCATGACGCATGATCCAGCCATTGCTTCGCTCAACCATATTTGAGGGAACGTAACAACCCGCACCACACGACACCACCACAGAAACTTTAAAGAGAGCATGACATACTTAGGCTACCCATGCTAAGGCATCGAATTGAATACTAATATTAAACTACTTATTTTAAGACATGACTGAGACAAATAAAGTGGAAACACCGTGGAACATGGTGTGTACATGGTGTATGGCAGTGTACTCATACCCCTCGATTTCTACACGCCAACGTGCCGGTACACTAAATCGCTTGGCTTTGACGGAAGGGTGGTAACTAGCCACAGCCAGGGTGGTAACCAGACAAAAATTTGAAAAAACTTTTCTATTCTATGTCCAGGTGGACTGTCCAAACTCTCCAGCTTTCTACGGCGTCAACGAAGATCTGTACAAAGATGAAGCGGGGAACTATATTGCTGGGAAAAAGAAGTAGAGCTAATTTCTATTTATATTACCACTAAACAGCTTAAACTATATGAGTTTGAATTCATTAATATTATAATTTACCTTGAGAGACCAAATTAAAGGAATTTTTACGTATATAGGTATAGTTCTTGCAATTCACGAGGGCGCGTGAGCTTTACTTGTGGTTACGTCGTGTACATACACATTGCGTAAGTGTGCGTGCCTGTCAGGAGCCTAGGTGGCAGCGGTCAGCCGCGAGCAAGCTCTCTCTTACACTTGTAAAATACGAAACACACACAACCATGAGCCACGCGTACTTGTGAGTTAAAAGAACTATATGAATTTGCAACTAGAATAAAAATACGACGCCTGATTTTTTACAATAGCAATTCTGTATTGACTATAATTTGCTATTAAAAATTGTTAGGCTTAATGAATATTTTTAGAACTTCTGAATCTGCTAAACACCTAGGTCCCTAGATAGAGTGTTTGTTTGTTAGTTCACGCAAGAACGAAGCATCAATATTCGACTCGATGTTTACATGAATAATATAGTAGAAGTACAACAAATGGTTTACGTCGTTTTAGTTTCTCATGGATGAAGTTTTTTTTGTTTATATACATTATAGGCAGACCCTTACCACTAACACACCTGATGGAAAGTGCTAATGTGGTCTAAGGTGTAACGCGTTTGCCTAGAAGATGCCTATTCACTCTTGTTTTAAAGATACCCAGATTATACGTGTTAGGAAACACAGATCTAGTTGCCGATAAAAGGTAGTAAACAAATCAATTAAAGAAGGTTATACATATTGTTATGTATTGAACTATGTATTGTACTTGTTTGAAATAGGCACACTTGTAAACCCTTATATTTCAGGGCGTGAAAAATTGATTAAAATCTTTGAATCCTAAAAAAATACCTTAATAAGCTGTCACGTATAATATGTATAGATATGATTGTGCTATAAAAGAAATTGTAGTTACCAGTAATTTTAAGAAAAACCGTACAAAACTGCATTATAAATTATTCAAATTCAAACTGTTACTTGCTTCTGTAAAGCACATAATATTGTTTATGTTAAATCTACAGTTAAATCTTTCTATAGGTACGAAATAATATGCTCTATTTTTTTATGTTCATAAAATACTTAATTTTTAAAAATTTCAAAATCTTTACTCTTATGAAGAGTTTGAAATTTAACCAATTTTGAAATGCTTCGAATTGAAAAAATAATTATTATCTTTCTAAGCCGGAATAAAAAAAAATATAAGCAATAATGTTTTTATTTTGGTCTATGCTGAATTATTCAGTTTTCTAATGCAATTTAATCAAATAGAGTTTTTTTTTTATTAAGTTACACTTGTAAAATAAAACACTGTAACTAACAAAATTTTTTTCAAACATTTACAACTTTCATTTGTGAAATAATACACTGTAACTAACAACAATTTAAAATATATTTCAAACATTTACAGGAGAGGAGTCAGTAACATGGAGTATGACAGACGGTTTTCGACCAGACAAAAAAGACACGAAGGTGAAAAAAAATCGCAAACAAACAGACAGATAACGACACGACGATCGACTACTAACAGATACTAACAACTTATATGTTGAACCGAATGACTAGAGATCGGATAATCGGATGTAAAACCCAATAATAAGATATCGGTTTAAATGGAATATACTTTTGTATCTGAATAATCAGAAATACAGAAATGAAATGAAAATATACAGTGTCACTTTAGAATTGGATGCATATGTAATATTCAGGATATTATTGGCTCTACTACTTTGATACTAAATAATAGGTTAAGGTTTAAAGAATTTATTCTCAAAGAACAGTTTGCTCACTTATAGAGAAAAAGTACAAACATATGAAAAAACAAAAATGGTGACTCCTAAAAATAAAAAGACTAATTCCTAGACACGAGTATTTTGAAAATACATTCTAAAGTTTTTTTTTTTCAAAGTTTTTTTTACTTTGATACTATACAAAATACATTCTAAAGTTTTTTTTTTCAAAGTTTTTTTACTTTGATACTAAAGTCTATATCGATAATAGAATCATAATCACCTATCATTAAAAATGACAGAAACAAAAATATAAGCAGATAAGTATTTATATGAACGGTAAAAAATTGTAATATTTAAAAAAAATTATATTTAAAATAATTTATGTTATTTATGGTTTATTTTTCAAATATTTATATTTTGAAAATATTTCCCATAGGTACTATTGTAAATAGAAATAAACTTTAATTAAATATCCGATTAATCGATCTCTATTAATTACATAATTATTAATTAGTCAAATCAGAGGTGCTGACTAAAATTTGACTTTACAGACAAAACTAAAAGGTAAGTTTTAGAAAAACTGATCATTACTGTTGGCGTTAAATACGAGTACAAATAAGAATTTAATTTTATCTTTATACCTATTTTTTATTTTCATAAAGTTACAAAGTGCATAGATATTGAGTGACGATTCAAAACAATGTAATATTTTGACAAGTTTTTTTATAATCAAAAATCTCATAAGGCAACCGCCGTTTAATTTTTCTTTCACTGAATTTTGTTATATACTTTTATAATACTTACATACTAATCTCTGTTACTTAATACTGTCAATTTTACGGAGCCTTTTTGAGCAAGTAAAGTTTAACCGGCGAATAAAGTTGACGTTTTGACAGTTTTGAATTGGCAATCTGTCAAAATGTCTTTATTCGTCGGTTAAAGTTGACTTGGTGATCTTAAATTAGGTCTTAGCTGTATTAATAATTTAATTAAATATTTAACTTAAAAATGTCAGTTACCAGCTTCTTCCTTTCATGTATATTTTAAGTTAAGTCAATTTACTGTAAATAAAATTAGGAAAATCTTTTTATTATTTTTATATTAAAATGGTGCGTAAATTTATTAATGTAGTTTTCTTTAGTACGCTACCATCTTAGCCTGCATCACCACTTAGCATCAAGTGAAATCGTAGTGAATAGTTTTTTATTAAGCTATTGCATAGCTTCTATCGCGGGCCTTAAGCGTGGAGACCGAATCCAGAAATTCCGTAACGAAAATAACCTGACACGGGACTTCTCTCACCGCTAGATGGCGTTGATAAAAAATTGCTATGCAATAGCTTTACCGCGGCAGTCCCCCAGTGCCACACGTCTTTTTTTATTTTTATCGCTGATGCCCGCGACTTCGTTCGCTTCCACTGAAGTTTCTTGATTCCCGCGAGAATTCTCTTATTTTCCGGGATAATAAGTCTATGTGTTATTCCACACTGTAATCTATCTCTGTGTCAAATTTCAGCTTAACCGGTTCAGTTGTTACGGCGTGATTAAGCAACAACTAGCGTTGCCAGACGTCCCGTATTTCCCGGGACGTCCCGCATAGTTTAAAATATCCCGGCGGGACTGACTCTGTCCCGTATTTGAACCGTACTTTGTTTCCATTATGAAATCGATCCAAGTATTCACACACGCAACGTTCGAAAAAATGACAGTTTTTAATTACGATTATAAAATTATTGAATTGATTTAAAACGAATAAAAATATGTTAAAACTGACTCGATCCTCGGAAAAATATCAAAAAGAAAAGATACTAAATCATTTTGTTTTTTATTTGTCCCGGGTAAAAACTGAAATCCCGTACTTTTTGCCCATTTAACCATTTGTCCCTTATGGGCTGAAAAAAATCTGCCAACCCAAGTAATAACCATCCATCCATCTATCCAATCATCCATCCATCTTTGTATCCAAACTTTCGCATTTATAATATTAGTAGGATTATTGCATAATCAGAATTGGATGGAACTTTTTTACATTTCAATAGGTATAAAGTATGCGAAACGAGTCAGCTGTTGGTACTTTGCTGCCTTGGTGCCTTAGACCACTTAATGGGGTTTGCGACGTGTGTTTGTGTGTTTGTGTGGGTTACCGCAATAATAAATGGCGTAAGGGCGTATACACTGTGGTGAAAATACATTCACGATTAAGTTGGATTAATTATTATTTGTCTTTTTAGGGTTCCGTATCCAGGGTGCCAACAAGACCTGTTTACTAAGCTTTCGCTGTTCGTCCGTCCGTCCCTCTGTCTATCAGAGGGTTGGACAACATCAATCCTTACTAATATTATAAATGCGAAAGTTTGGATGTATGGATAGATGGCTGGATGGATGGATGGATGAATAGATGGATGTTGGTTTGTCCTTCAATCACACCACAACAAAGCAACGTTGATTTTTTGTGATGTGATTTTGCATGTGTATAGATGAAGACCGGGACAATGACATAGGCTAGTGAAGTCGCGGGCATCAACTAGTACCTAATTCATAATCGATAATCTTTCTACAAATATAAAAAGAAAAGGTGATTGATTGACTAATCAACGCACAGCTCAAATCACTGGACGGATCAGACTGAAATTCAAAAAACAGACATCTTTTATTTACTACCGGTTCGGAATGCTGATTCTGCTGAGAAGAGCCAGCAAGAAACTCAGCAGTTGCTCTTTTCAAAACAAAAAATGTTACAATATGCAGCTTATCTATCTTGTGGACAGCTGAAGCAAAGCAGATTGCTTCCAAGCAACTTTGTCATTAAGGAATTCATTAACTGTGTAATAACTTATAGTTAGTCGCATTATAAAGTCACCAGTATAAACAGACCCGTATTTCTCTCACCTCCCGCCGAGCAATGGCTGCCCAAGCGAAGCCTAGGTAGTCAGTCACGTCAAAACCTTCACGGACTTAAGTCCGTTGAGTTATTAAGTATATTTAAATTTAAAAAAAAACAAAAACTCTAGCATACAAAACCTCCTTGGTAATAAACGAGTGATGTGTCAGTGACAGTTTCGTATTTGACAGTTTACTCTTTTTTTTTTATAACTTTAGTGCAAAGGCCTAACTTTGAACGGTACGTAGTAGATACCTAGTGTTTAGAAAATAACTTAACTAACCGTATTTTTCTTGTAAATCATTATTAAGTTGAGTAACTTGAGCATGATTTAAAAGGAAAAGTTTTGTTATATTGTAAGAAACATCTCTATTCCTTGAAACGGCAATCCCTTGACTGCGATTTCATCTGATGGTAAGTGACGACTGACAATGGTAATCTAAGATGGTAGCGGGGGTAAATTGGAAAGGGGTATGACAGTTTTAATTACATCCCTAATCGATAGTTATTTAATTATTTTATATTCTTTGAATAGATAGAGCTATTTTAGCAAATAAACAAATTAAATGGAATTGATTTGAATCAAGTGTAAAAGTATCTTGATATAATATTATGTATCTAAAACATACTCACATTATGTTATCGGTTATGTTTCAACTGCTGTACCGATTATGATAAAATTTCGCACAGTAATAGGCTTGCATTCTGAAGACGGTCACGTGCTACTTTCACTGAGAAATATTTTAATTTTAAGGAAAAACAGACATAAGTAAATATTTTAAAAAGGAGAACCAGAATTAAACTTCCTGCGACGGTGTTCCCACTAAATTACAACATGGGGTTATTCAAGGGGCGGACCAACAAATTCCTGAAAAGCCGGCAACGCATTGGTGGTGCCTCAGGTGCTACAAATGTTCATGGGCGGCGGTAATCACTTAACATCAGGTGACCCGCCTGCTCGTTTGCTCGCTAAAACTATTAAAAAAAAATTCAAAATAAGTATACGTACTGAATTACTTTTCTATTTATCTGATTTATCTAGCTGAACTTTATCTAACTCTATGTTATTGCATTTGGCAGATATTGTATGCACATAATTATGTTATTTATGTTACATGGATGTCACGTAACACTTTTCGTAACTTTTTTATTTTTGGCAATGCAGTTATGAACCTGTTTCTTGAATTTGGGTCGCAAGAGTCGAATACAAACTGTTTATTCAAAAAATATACAGTGTGGTACAAGTTTTATTTGTTTGGCACACACTAGCGACCCGCCCCGGCTTCGCACGGGTGCAATGCTGATACTAAAATACTACAGAATGTCTTTATATACGACGTTTACAGCTCTATATTAAATGCACAATGTATTTAAGAATCTTTTTCCACGTCCTACCAAATTGTGGAATCATCTCCCTTCGATAGTGTTCCAATTTAGTTACGATATGGGGTTATTCAAGGGGCGGGCCAATAAATTCCTGAAAATCCGGCAATGCATTGCCGGTGTTGCCTCTGGTACTACAAGTGTTCATGGGCGGCGGTAAAGAAATAATTTATTTTTAACATAAGCTACATCTCAATTGTACGAAAAACTAACTGCCTACCTACTTTATATGTATAAGGCATCCATTCTAGATAATTCTTTCGTCTGTGGACAAATAACATAATCAGATATTCATAAACACGTAAATCGTAATGTATTCTTCACTTCCTACTCTGATCTTTAAATGCCAAAGTTTGTTATGTGTTAGTCATTGCAAAACGGCTTAATAAATTTTGATGAAACTAACTTAAAACATATATTATGTTTTAGAAGCTAGGGTAAAAATCAAAATCAAAATCAAAATTTATTTATTTCATGTAGGCCAACTTGTAGCTCCTATGACACGTCATAAATCTACCACCGGTTCGGAATGCAGATTCTGCTGAGAAGAGCCGGCAAGAAACTCAGTACTTGCTACTCAGCGGTTAACAAAACTATGCTATGCACACAGTGTTTCCACAAAGAAGTTTCAAAAATGCACACCTACCACAACCTAACACATGTTAAGATGGGTAGACACAAAGCTATGTATACAGTGCTTCCACAATAAAGCTTTAAAAATGCAAAAGTGCAAAAGTGCAAAAATGCAAAAGTGCAAAAATGCATATGTAGGTACACCAATCCAACGCATGTCAAGACGGGCAGTCAAAGCAGACCCATTCCCGTTGGTGGCACCCGTTCACGAGCACGACGCATGATCCAGCCGTTGCTTCGCTCAACCATATTTGAGGGAACGTAACAGGGTAGTTTTTGTTTTAGATGTAGAACTGTAATAAGGCTCAATAGCCCAACGGTTAAAGGTGCGGACTGAAAACTGTAAAGTCACAGGTTTGAATCCCACCCGTTGCAATATTGTCGTACCCACTCCTAACACAAGCTTTCCGCTTATTTGGAGGGGATAGAAGGATATTAGTCAATTTCAGGTTGGCTGATATTCTTTTTAAAAAATAAGATTATGACTGAAATTGGCCTTATTCATGTTGCTAATTATATCACTATATCGTTTTTAAGCTATTGCATAGCTTCTATCGCGGGCCAGCGTGGAGACCGAATCCAGAAATTCCGTAACGAAAATAACCTGACACGGGACTCCTCTACGGTGAGCCGCTAGATGGCGCATTTTTTATCAACGACATCTAGCGGTGAGCCGCTAGATGGCGTTGATAAAAAATGCTATGCAATAGCTTTACCGCGGCAGTCCCCGAGTGCCACACGTCTTTTTTTTTCATTTCATTTATTTATTCACACTTACACTACACTTGTAGTACCAGAGGCACCACCAATGCGTTGCCGGCTTTTCAGGAATTTGTTGGTCCGCCCCTTGAATAACCCCATGTTGTAATTCAGTGGGAACACCGTCGCAGAAAGTTTAACTAAGGGACCCTAAAAGTAACTGTGTGATTAGGTCATTAAGTCTTTATTAATGTCTTTTTTGCAATCGCAGCACAAAATGAGCGAATTGCAGCAAAATTAAAATTAAAATTGCAAAATGTTAGCAAACGATCATTAAGGCTTCATTACAATTTAAATTCTTTGTACCGTGAGAATTTGTAAGTATTTTGCTTTTATTTAATGTTTGAAGTAAAATATTGATTCATCATTGGACCTTTTTTTATATTTTTAACGAGCAAACGAGCAGGCGGGTCACCTGATGTCAAGTGATTACCGCCGCCCATGAACACTTGCAGCACCTGAGGCAGGTCGTGTCCATCAGGCTATGAGAGTGAGGGAACAGATGTGCACCCGTATACTTTTTGTCTAGACGTGGTTATCGAAGCTATGACCTTATATTCTTAACGAGTTAGGTTTTGTTTTAGTAAGTTAGGTTTTTTTAAAAATACCGCGGGAACCCTATATTTTTCCGGAATAAAAAGTAGCTTATTTCACTCT
This sequence comes from Hipparchia semele, assembly GCA_933228805.2. Classification (NCBI taxonomy): domain Eukaryota; kingdom Metazoa; phylum Arthropoda; class Insecta; order Lepidoptera; family Nymphalidae; genus Hipparchia; species Hipparchia semele. The sequence goes on from OW121736.1 coordinate 6,136,832, forward strand.
CCAGGTCCTCAACTAAATCTATGCAAAAAAGCACGTCAATCCGTTGCAGCGTGATTGAAGGACAAACCAATAATTATAATTAAATATAATTAAAACAATAGTATAATATTTGTAGAAATTTTGTCACGAATTTGGCCTATATGTTATTAAAAATCAAATTGTTTTTTATTGTATTACTTTAGCATAAAATTTAATTTTATTTATTCTCTTAATTTACTGCAAAATCCACGAAATTGATGTCACTTTTTATAGCTATAATGCTAATAAAAACTCTTTACAATTTTACATTGAAAAGTATAGTAAATAAACAGAAAAAAAAACCTACATTTTGCAATTTAAAAGATTGCATAACTCCTTTAGGAGTCGACAAAAATGATATAAATCAATAAATTATTCATATCTTTAGTATTTAATTACCATTATTCGAAAACCCCCAACTCAATACACTTGTAAAGTGTATCTAGACCAAATTACACTGGTACTATTAAGTCATGGACCAACCATTTAACTAGACCTATGACTGAAAGTGAACGTTGTGTGTTTATAGCTCAAGTTTGAATGGCCATGTGCTACGTATTTTATACTTTCACTAAACGTAAGGCCATTTGATGCATTGAGTTAAGAGCATAGAGCAACTAACCTCATATAGGGTTTCAATAAAGAGCTTCATGGATCGAATAAGAAGGTAATTTACGTCGCTTCTGGTGTTTTTCCAAAACTAAAGGAAATTGACTATTTTAGTATAGAGCCTAGTTTACCTTCTGTCCGCCATTTTTTTAATAGCGGCCACGCATATAAATAAATAAATAAGCCTTTTATTACTGAAAAGAAAAACAATGCAAATTTTTATTCTATCTTATCTATTAGCTCACCACTACTCTAGGGAGGTCGTCAAAACGTGAGTGAAGCCGCGGCTAAAAGCTAGTGAAATGTACTTAATCTGCTAAAGTGCCACGTTTCCGAAATAACATAATATGCTATCAAAGCTGTTGTACTGGTGCAAGTACAAGTGAAAAACAAATAAAATTTTTGGTTTATTAGTGTTTTGACTTGTCCTTCAATCACGCAGCAACAGAGAAACGCATCGGCGTTATTTTATACATGGGTCTAGTTGAGGATCTGAAAAATCATATAGGCTACTTTTTCTCCTGAAAATCAGAGGGTTATGGGGTTTTCTAAAAGCTAGTCCATGGGGACGAAGTCTATTTCTCAAAAAAGCCAATGACCTTCATTTTGCAAGAAATTGCTACTCGAGCTATATACACCTCTCTGGTTTGCTATGTGTTCGCCGCAAAGTAAATAACTTAACGCTATGTTTGCTTGGAAAAAAAATTAGAGTGAGAATCGTAGAAAATCGCGATTTTAATTCATTAATGTATTTCTGTTAATACCGACATCGTCATATCCAAGTTTATAATAAGGAAGTTGCTATGTAATGATACATTATGATACAAGGGCGGTAAGTAAGCCGTTACAAATGAGCTTATAAAAACCTTAAAGCCATATAAATTATTTCAATGCGTTCGTTTTTATGATCTTTCTGATCTCTCTCCGATCATGTCAGATTTCCGTCCCTCAGGAATATATGAGAGTGAAGGAATAGAGAGTACACCTGAGTTTCAAGCGGCTCACCTGATGTTAAGTGATTACCGCCGCCCATGATCATTTGTAGCACCTGAGGCACCACCAATGCGTTGCCGGCTTTTCAGGAACTTGTTGGTCCGCCCCTTGAATAACCCCATGTTGTAGTTTAGTGGAACACCGTCGCAGGAAGTTGGTTCCACAGTTTCAAAGTACGTGGAAAAAAGATCTGGCACATCGGATGGTCGAAGTGCTCCAGGCACCCAGGTGGTGAGGGTGAAATTGTGTTCGGTGGCGAGCGGTGCGGTTGTAGAAGAAAGACGGTGGAATAAGGTCAAACAGCTCTTCAGAACACTCCCCGTTATAAATGGCTTTAGTGAACCGAAAATAACGATTGCGACCGATCTCTTATCAGACACGTTTAAGTACTTTAATGGTAACCCAATAACAACATCGCAACCCGCCCTTGAGACTCACTATAGTGGCGAGTTACGTTGCGTTTTCCAAACCACTTGCACAAGAGTCTTACGTGAACGGCTACAGCCGGTGTTATCCGCGAGTGCAACCGTATGGCGCCTGTAACTGGCAACTGTCATATGGGGACTGTCAGAATTCAAATTCAAATTCAAAATTAATTTATTTCATGTAGGCTAACTTGTAGCTCTTATGACACGTCACAAATCTACCACCGGTTCGGAATGCAGATTCTGTTGAGAAGAGCCGGTAAGAAACTCAGCTGTTGCTCTTTTCAAAAAAAATTTTTTTTTTACAAAGCTATGCTATGTATACAGTGCTTCCACAATTAAGCTTCAAAAATGCAAAAGTGCAAAAATGCAAAAGTGCAAAAATGCATATGTAGGTACACCAATCCAACGCATGTCAAGACGGGCAGTCAAAGCAGACCCATTCCCGTTGGTGGCACCCGTTCACGAGCATGACGCATGATCCAGCCATTGCTTCGCTCAACCATATTTGAGGGAACGTAACAAATAGAATAGAATAGAAATATTTTTTATTCAAGTAAACTTTTACAAGTGCTTTTGGATCGTCGATGAATCTACCACTGGTTCGGAATGCCGTTCCTGCCGAGAAGAGCCAGCAATAAACTCGGCGGTTGCACTTTTAAAAAAAAAATTTTACAATCCTAATCCTAATCCTAATCCTAATAATATTATAAATGTGAAAGTGTGGATGTTTGTTAGTCAATCACGTCGCAACGACTGAACCGATTTGGCTGAAATTTGGCACAGAGATAGATTATGGTCGGGAATAGGACATAGGCTACTTTTTATCCCGGGAAATAAGAGAGTTCCCGCGGGAATAAAAAAACCTTCAATCCACGCGAACGAAGTCGCGGCCATCAGCTAGTAGGTAATAAAACTATGCTATGTATACAGTGCTTCCACAATAAAGCTTCAAAATCGCATACGTAGGTACATATAATTATAAGACGGGCAGACAAAGCAGACCCATTCCCGTTGGTGGCACCCGTTCACGAGCACGACGCATGATCCAGCCGTTGCTTCGCTCAACCATATTTGAGGGAGCGTAACCCTAAAAACGGTCACAAAGAATCAGACACAAAATTCCTTCATGCCGCTATTAATATCTCACAACAAGCCCGAGAGATTGATTACAAAATGAAGTAAACAGAGCCGGTTGATTGACAAACAGCTTGCTTTCAACATCGCATGCTTCGGTGACCATTCGAGGCATACCGGCCGTACCGCGCTTGCTTATCACTAACAAATACTTGTGGAGTCTGACATCCACGAAGGTTTGATGGCTGACGATTTGTTCTAGAGCACTCGCTGCCACATTCGAAGATGAAATGGGAATTTAAATTTAGAACCAAACAAAATATTCATCTCTACAAACAAAAAGGTGGCACGCATGATGTATAAAACTAGACACCGTCCTAAACTAGCAACACCGTACTGTATGCGTAAAGTGCAAGTCTTTTGTGGGGTCGACTATACGCTTTTATAACTTGATCCCGAAAGAATTGGTAGATTTACCGTTACATAAATTTAAACAGTGCGTAAAGATACATTTAATAAATAGAAGTTATTACACAGTTAATGAATTCCTTAATGACAAAGTTGCTTGGAAGCAATCTGCTTTGCTTCAGCTGTCCACAAGATGGATAAGCTACATATTGTAACATTTTTTGTTTCGAAAAGAGCGACTGCTGAGTTCCTTGCCGCTTTTCTCAGCAGAATGTACCGTAAGATTTAGTTTCATCCCCAAGATAGTTAAATAGGAGATGAAAAATGAAATTCAGTAATTTTCAGTAAGTTGAAAATTGATTACACAGAGTAAATAAATATCTAAATCCACGCGGACGAAGTTGAATGAATTCAAAACTCCGTTAATTTCTTATTCGTCGCCATCCCATTGGATTAAGAGAATGAGGGATGAGGGAATGGGGGAGGAATAAGGGAGGGAGGGAGGGGGGAGGGGTGTTTGCGAACACAAGTGTACTTAATCTAGCCACAAATATTGTTACAACTTAAAAACTTTTGATATACTTATATATTTTCTGAATTCGGGATGAGTTTTTTAGGTTAGAAACTGCGATAGATTCTCCACACTTCTACATATTTTTTTAGGCCTATATCCAAGCCAAAGGTGCTCATTTCGAATAGAATTATTTTCTCATTATTGCTGAGACGTTAATAAATATGTAAATATAAGTTATATTAAGGTTATATTGCTTTATAAAAAATAAATGCATTTTCATTTGTAACAGAACTTACGGCTGCACTAGTTATAATGTTTTTTGCGAAGTTGTCTACTGCCCGAAATTCGGTCGAGAGGACATTTGACATAAAATGGTTTTGACACAGTCTTTATAGACAAACAAAGACCTTTATTTAATTGTAAATTAAAGTTAAACGCCGCCCGAAACGGTTCGACTTTCACTGTTACGCAAAAGTAAAGCAGCCAAGGTACCTGCGGAATGCTAAATACGTTACAAATCTAATGTAGCTATTGCCTACTGATCAGGAGTGAGCTAGGAATTACTTTCCTAGGATTTTAGTGTCAAATAACCTTAAATGCTCTAAGATTAACAACATAATACATGTGTTAAAAGTCAAATTTGAATTTGGCGCCTTTTTGTCAGTCTACTCCTAGTCTACCCATAATGTCTCTCTTGTCAAAAACTCTCGTTAGCATATTGTCACAGTGTCCGTATAAATTGTTATTTTAATTCGTAAATTAAACATTTAGTGCACAGTAAATCTCTTTAATTTATCAACAAATACATATTGTATGTACTTTGAAACTGTGGAGCCAATTTCCTGCGATGGTGTTCCAACTAAATTATAACATGGGGCTATTCAAGGGTTGTCCTTAGCTATGTTTGATAAAATCAGTCCAAGATGGCCGCCACCACAAAATGGTGAATTATATATATATTTTTTGAAATTTCACATGACGAGGGTGTTTTAAATTTTCAATTTAAACTTGTTTTAACATTGTAGTGAACTGATTGAGGCGCTATGCGTCCTGTGGAAAGTCCAAAAAGTTTTGTGCAGCCTATGTCTTCTACAATTACATATTGTAACATTTTTTTGTTTTGAAAAGAGCAACTGCTGAGTTTCTTGCCGGCTCTTCTCAGCAGAATCAGCATTCCGAACCGGTGGTAGATTTATGACTTGTCATAAGAGCCACAAGTTGGCCTACATGAAATAAATAATTTTGAGTTGTAGTATAATGATTTCCGCATTTTTATTATTAAATCTTACTACACAATTTCACCAGAAATGAAAAATTAGAAGTATGATAACAGATAAGATAACAAAGTCCCATTCCATTGTCACTTGTCAGTTTGTTGATCACAATTGTATCTCTGAAATAATCTGATGGACCCTATCAGTCTTTTATTAACTTTCATCGTGTTATTGTTTGTTTTATTAACAACTGGGAAATGTTTAAAAGTTGTTATACTTATTCGTATCCCTATTAGTGTGTTAGTTTGTTTGTTGGTTGGTCTGTTCTTCAATCATGAAGCAACGGATTGACATTATTTTTTACATATATAGAGTATAGTTGAGGACTTGGAGAGTAAAAAAAAGGTAATTTTTATGTCGGAAAATTAAGAATTCCTACGATATTTGAAATAGAAATACACATTCAACCACTAAACCAGAGATATTGTAAAATTTTCCGGCGAAAATAGTCGCGTGTGCCGACGCAACTAACTGGCAGAATTGAATTAACATAATACGTAAATGTGAAAGTCATTAACACTTCTTAAACAATGATATAATTTACACTTAACGATATAATAATTTACAAATATTACAATTAAAATTCACAAAATGTTATGTTAAATTAAACTTAATTAAGAATTAATGAACTAATTAAACAGTATCCTTAGTGCGAGTTTGCCCATTTTGACACCGTTGAAAATTTTAAAATATTTATTTATTTATTTATTCTTTATTGCACCACAAACAGAAAAAAGCAAACTTAACAGAATACATTATCAAGTCAGTACAAAAAGGCGGTCTTATCGCTAAAAAGCGATCTCTTCCAGACAAACTTATGGCTAAGAAAGATAAAAAATAAGAAGACAGCAGGAGGTGTTGCAATAATAAACGATAAACTTACATGCTAATATTTAAATAAACTAAATCAATATATTTTTTTTATTCCATGATAGCCCTTGACTGCGATTTCACCTGATGATAAGTGACGATGCAGTCTAAGGTGGTAGCGAGCTAACTTGGAAGGGGTATAGCAGTGTAAATTCAACCCATACCCCTAATCGGCTTCTACACGCCATAGTGCCGGAACGCTAAATCGCTTGGCGGCACGTCTTTGACGGTAGGGTGGTAACTAGCCACGGCCAAAGCCTCCCTCCAGACCAGACCAGAGACAATTTAGAAATTATAAATTCCTAAATTGCCCCCGCCGGGAATCGAACCCGAGACCTCCCAATTATAAGACCACAGCGCTCACCACTGCGCCAGGGAGGTCGTCATATATTGTATTAGAATATTGTAACTCTATAGTGTCAAAGTAAAATGTAATGTTCTCATTGGTGTTTGAAGTCTGCCAATTCTTATTGGGCCGGCGTGGTGGACTGCACCGGAAATTACAGCCTGACTCTCGGAGGAAAAAAAATTTTGTGTTTTAGATGGAGACGCCTTGACGTCTAATTTCTTTGCAAAAAAATCTGTCAATTACGGTGCGGGGCGAGGTAGCACACATAAACAATTTCTTACTACAGGTGCATTTTTCAATCACGTCGCTATGCACGCACACGACAAAACTACCAAACACAACCTTAAAGTATACGCACACAACCAAATTCACACACAGGGACGTTCTATCCTTACACGAAACAATCATGTCATTTATGTAAGCAATTTTGAGCTGCGACACTATCGATTATCGACTTTCGATAAGTTCTAAATGAATTAATGAATGAATGAAGTTCAACTAATAGTATAAATTAAAATATTGTTAAATCAATTTAGCAATCAATTACTGTTCGTTGGTCTGGCTAAGACTTAAAAAGTTTTTAATGAATTGTATAAGATGAGAATATAAATCTAAATCGCATGTTCTGAATCTAATATATAGGATACTTTTTATCCTAATAAACAATAAGGTTCATCCGCGATAGGGGATGAAAGTTTTTGAAAAATACTATTTTATTCAATTTTGGTGAAGATCTAATAAATATTATCGGAGATAGAGGACATACCTTCTCGCGGATAGTAGCAAGTTACTCTAAACTACGCCACGCGGACGAAGGCACGGAAATCAGCTAGTAAATAAATAAATTTAAGAAATGCCACATTCAATTTTGTAGTCGAGTTTATAGTTTTTAAACTTTTATCCATGTTTTATCAATGGATAGTAGACATTTGTTGGAACACTAACTGGTTCTATAAGAAAATTAAAAAATACATGATGTACCTATACCATACACACCGAAAATATCAATATCGATATAATTTCTGCTTCCAGCCCTAATTTTCTTGCAGTGTGACCAACTTCTTTAAAATAAAATCCTCATTTTTGAACAAAAAACTACCTTAAAAATACTGTTAATGATAAGCTTATCCAACTTTATGAATGGGTACAATACCTATTACAATTTAATTTTTCATAAACCGAGGTGGCACGAGGGCATTTAATTGTGGCGATTGAATATTAATAATCACAAATCTGTGTATGTTTGTAATGATTTTTGCGCATGCAATTATATCGGTTACTTATATTATACTAGCGGCCCGTCCCGGCTTCGCAAGGGTGGATATTTATTTTTTAAACATTTTGGCATAAACGCACAGTAAATGCAGGACATACTTACCTAAATAATAATATATTTAGCAATAGTGTATCGCTGGCTCCCTTTGGGTATGGGACTTGATGATTGAAAACAAAATGATAACAGAATAAATTACATCAATGAACTCGTAATATCTTTCGAATGGAATGTCCGATTTTAATAAACTAAAAAGTAATTTGCAGGTATTTAAACAGCCTTGCTTGAAAAAACATTTATTTTGGTAAGGATTAAGGCAAAGGATAAATAACTTGGTCTGATTTTGGTCGGATTTCTATTAAATTTTAAAATGTTAAAAAGTAGTTATAGTGACATAGCTACAATAGTAGCTCAGTTTACTAGTAAGAGTTTACTACAGATAATGATATATTTTTACTATGCAAGACCAACAAAATCTCAGTCACACGACAAGAAAATATTATAAAATGTTAACGAATATTCTACTTAACTCAGTTTTGACGAAATGTGTGACTCGTCCTTTTCAAAATAACCGATTAAATTGTTTGCTTAAAGTTTATAAATTAATATAAACATAAACCCCCAACCTTTCCTATTCGATCGTAATTTTAATTGTATGTAATCAAATCATTATGCAGTTCATGATAAAGGGCTCCAATCGAGTAATAAGTAGATTGGTTAATTTTTTAAAATTTCCCGAAATTATTTCTTGTACGATTCCGTAGCAACATTTTTGGATCAACAGTATTTTTAAGTTTTCTCCTTATATAGTGCATTAATTGGATAAAAGAATATATCAGGAGAAAAGTAATGTTATCCTTTCATAAACTGGATATTTTTGGTATTTTTTTTAGAAGGAAAATCACTCATAGTCGGCATATTATTCCGGAGCTCATCCTCCGCTAACCATACGTTGTTGACAGGCGCGTGACGCGAGTCAAACAGTTTTATATAACGGGTATGACCGCTGGGCATACCCGTCAAATAAAAACTTACAGAGGGGTACGCATCCTATGGCCACTCCAGAGCTTAATCCTCCTAGGCCTGACTGGATACAAGTGGCACAAGATTGAGTCCTATGTTGATACTTGCAAGAGGTTTATTGTCCAGTAAGTTGTTGAGGTGACTTATTCGTTGAAATGACAAGGACAAATTTGTGACAACTCCGGGCGCGTTGAAGTCTTTTGCTTGTACAAACCTTTATTCCTAAACGGATCTAATTTTCTATAACATATTCATTATTCATATTCATTTATTGTATTCCAATATGTTTTTACAATGATTCTATTTGGCATTTTGGCATTAGCAATTTGGGAATTCATAATTTCTGAATTGTCTCTGGTCTAGCGTTGCCAGAGGTCCCGTATTTCCCGGGACATCCTGTATTTTAGGCATAGTTTAAAATGTCCCGGCGGGACTGACTCTGTCCCGTATTTGAACCGTACTTCGTTTTTCATTATGAAATCGATCCAAGTATTCACACACGTAGGAACGTTCGTAAAATAGCGAGTTGATGACCGATTTTAATTACGATTACAATTGTATTGATTTTTACTGATATGTTAAAACGAATAAAAATATGTTAAAACTAACTCGATCATCGGAAAAGTATAAAAAAAAAATACACTAAATATTTTTTTTTATTTATCCCGGGTAAAAAACTGAAATCCCGTATTTTTTGCCCATTTAACCATTTATGGGCTAAAAAAAAATCTGGCAACCCTACTCTGGTCTGGTCTGGTGGGAGACGTGCCGCCAAGCGATTTAGCGTTCCGGCACGACGAAACTCGTTTTCGTAATTTGAAAACCTCTCTTATCTTTAGAAAAGAGAGGTTGGAATGAGATCAAACAGCTCTTCAGAACACTCTTTGTTATCTTTTATTCGGTAAAGAGACTAGGAAATTCCATCAGGATACGAAAGGCACTGTAGTTTAATCGAGTTTACTTTAGGGGTAATGTTCGGAGATACAAACACACATAATTGGCTCGCGTGACATCGCGACAGTGGCGTGTTTAGCAGAGCAGTCCACTTTCTATACGATGCACAGACGGACAGTCCGACTAATACGAATAATTATGTAAGACTACGCCTTTACTTAAGTGGTGGCTTGTAATTAACATAACTTTTCAGTTGATATTCATAAATTTTAACCATAGCGTAAACGTTAAAGTTGTCTTTATGTCCTATTTCCTGAAAGAAAATGTACAGTCGATGTACCATTGTTGATTCTGCTGTAGAAAATGTGGGCTATAATTACTCTAATAATCATACTAGGGGATCATCCGCCTCGAAGGAAGCCAGTCCTCCAAGCTGGTCTAATTTACCAACGTTCAGGTTAGACACCATGTAAGGTGTTCTGAAAAAATAGAAATACTCTACTAATATTATAAATGCGAAAGTGTGTTGGTTTGTAAGTTAGTCCTACAATCAAAATGTGATTTTTTGCATGGGTACAGTTTTGACGACCTCCCTGGCGCAGTGGTGAGCGCTGTGATCTTATAACTGAGAGGTCTCGGGTTCGATTCCTGGCGGGGGCAATTAAGAAATTTATAATTTCTAAATTGTCTCTGGTCTGGTCTGGTGGGAGGCTTTGGCTGTGGCTAGTTACCACCCTACCGTCAAAGACGTGCCGCCAAGCGGTTTAGCGTTTTCCGGCACGATGGCGTGTAGAAACCGATTAGGGGTATGGGTTGAATTTACACTGCTATACCCCTTCTAAGTTAGCCCGCTACCATCTTAGACTGCATTGTTACTTACCATCAGGTGAGATATCTTGTCATCTTCATCTTGTCATGTCAAGATCTATCTTGTCATCGAATAAAAAAAAATGTAAGGTGTTCTGAAAAATAGAAATACTCTACTAATATTATAAATGCGAAAATGTGTTTGTTTGTAAGTTAGTCCTACAATCATAATGTGATTTTTTGCATGGGTACAGCTAAGGGCCTGGAGAGTGACAAAGGATACTTTTTATCTCGAAAAATCAAAAAAGTCTCGAGAGATCCACAGATATTAACCAGTTCACATTAGTACACTCTCTATTCCCTCACTCTCATAGTCCGATGAGACAAAAATTCGACACGACCGGAGAGAGATCAGGCTCAGGACCGACGGCTTTACGTGCTCTCCGAGGCACGGGGGTGACTCACCGCCAACTTCCTAACTCTGGGCTAGTACTGAGAATTTCTTGACAGAAAAACGCAATACATTTTTTGGCCCGACCTGGGAATTGAACCCGGGCCTCGTCGTCCGAACTTGTTAACCACTAGCGTTAACGAGGCAGTTCAGAAACTATATTGAGTGGGTAATTTTCAGCATAACTATTGGTAAATCACTAAACTCGTTCTCTTCACCGAATGTAGATTGTCAGGTTGCAAGTAACTCAGCCTAGTTAGTTGTTAACTAATTTCTAAAACCTGTTACCGAGCGTTCTAGTAACACATTAGTTTAATCAATTCATTAATTTATTAATACTGAGGATTTTTCAAAAAAATTACTAAATATTGTTTATAGTCCCTTAATCGATGTAATTATGCAATCAATGACTTTATTGCTGTATTATTTTTGGTATTGTATGACCTATGTACATGGTATTGAAGTTGTATTAAATATCGCAGATTTTTGAAGATGTTGTAAAAGAAGTTAAAGCAATTTATTCTATAAACTAGCTGATTTCATCGACTTCGTCCGCGTGGAAAAAGTTTAGAGTGACTTTAATTTAGAAGTTATCTCTTCTATCTTCGATAATATTTAGAAGATCTCTACCAAAATTTAACAAAATATTTATTATAGTACACAATTTATAATAAAAAAAGAATTATCAAAATCAGTGCAGACTTGACTGAGTTACGGAGTAAAATGGACAAAAACTTTTATCCCATATCCCGGAGGAACCTTATTGTTTCTCCTTTTATGGAAGTCGGTTAAAGATAAATAAAGATTACTATAATTATTATATTTACAACAACTACACTCACTAACTTACTTACTAGCTTAATTTAATGAGACGTTAATAATAAGTTAGTGCCCGGTAAATACTAGGTCGAACTTGTGCAACATGTAATATATAGGCTGTCTTTACAAAACTTAGCGTGTCTCTAAAAGGAACTTACGCAAGCGGGTTCCGTCCAATTAAGGAACCGTAAATCAAATAGGAAGTTATAAAAGTATAATTTATACGAAAAAGTAGGAAACAGTTTCCTAACATGACACAATTATTTTCATTTGTATGTTGATAGGTTAAGCTTCGGTACACAGACCCAGACTTGCTGGAATTAGAATAGAATAGAATAGAAATATTTTTTATTCAAATAAACTTTTACGAGTACTTACTTTTGAATCGTCGATGAGTCTACCACTGGTCCGGAATGCCCTTCCTGCCGAGAAGAGCCAGCAATAAACTCGGCGGTTGCTCTTTTCAAAAAAAAAAATGTTTACAAAATTATTTTAACTTTATTAATTATATCTAACTAGTTGATGTCAGTGACTTTGTTCGCGTAGATTGAGGTTTTTTGGGTTCCCGCGGGAACTCTCTTATTTCCTGGGATAAAAAGTCTATGTGCTATTCCAGTGTTTAATGTAACTCTGTGCCCAGCCAAATCGGTTTTGTCGTTGCGACGTGATTGAGTAAGAAACATCCAAACTTTCGCATTTATAATATTAATCGGACTATTAATTAATAGTAATTAATATATTCATATTAATTAATTAATATTAATACTAATTAAATTTAAAATCCAAATTCAAAATTATTTATTTCATGTAGGCTTGTGGCTCTTATGACACGTTGAGATTCTACCACCGGTTCGGAATGCAGATTCTGCTGAGAAGAGCCGGCAACAAACTCAGCAGTTACTATTTTCATAACAAAATATTACAATACTAGCGGTTTCGCACGCGTTAAATTCAATTTAAATTTTACCTCCTTAGGGATTGAATTTTCAAAAATCCTTTCTAAGCGGATGCCTACATCAATTTAACTATATGTATGCCAAAGAGCCTGTTCCAGCTAGAACATAAATGGAGAACTCTCTGCGGGTTTCCCCACGATGTTTTCCTTCAATGTTAAATTAAGTGATATTTAATCGCTAAAACGCAGGTAACTCCGAAAAGTAAATTGATACGTATCTGGTATTGAACTTCTGACCTCCAAAAAGGAGCTCGACATCTTAACCGCTACACTATCGTAGCACAATATCTATGGTGTTCAAATAAAACAAGTATGCAACCGACCGCGCTGGCGCTATTTATGTTAATGCTTGGTTCTTGCCTTCGCAACTGCATTGTCCAACGCACGCAATCCTGTAGTGTGGCCCTGGCTTTATATGGAAATAAGGGACACTCTACTGTTACTGCTTTTTAACCCCCGACGCCGTCAGCCCTGGTAGCATGGGCGGGAGAAATTTTATCCCCGGGAAAAGGATTAAACGTTCATCCCCTCGCTTAGCTTTATCCACCCGTCGAGCATGGACACAGCGGTGGAAATAACACTCAATGGATATACTTATAGAAATACTAGCTTTAACCCGCGGCTTCGCTCACGTTAGGTTCGATTTTTTAACCCCCTATTTAACCCTCTTGGGGTTGAAATTTTCCAAAATCCTTTCTTAGCGGATGTCTACGTCCTAACAGCTACCTGTATGCCAAATTTCAGCTCAATCGGTCCAGTGGTTGGAGCTGTGCGTTGATAGATCAGTCAGTCAGTCAGTCAGTCAGTCAGTCACCTTTTCCTTTTATATATTTAGATACATCGCCTTCTCCTCTGTCGCCATGCTTTAGCATAGGGAAAAGATAATTTCATCCCCTGTCAGTGGATAAAATCGGGGGATAAAACTTTTGTTTCCTGCCCATGCTACCAGTACAGGGGTTAAAAAGCATCCTACGGTTAAAATTTTTAAAATATATTGAATGCGCAAAATTCGACCCGTTACAGCTTTGAGTTTAATATAACCAAAACTCAAAGCGTTACAGTTTAATTATAAGTATGATTAATGATCGCCAAACAATAAATATTCATTCCAAATTACAAGAAAATCAAACTATGATTTTGTATGAAAAAATAAAATACGAAAAATACCGTAATCCATTGAATAACACCGGAAAAATACAAAGCCATTTGTAGTACGGGTTCTTAGCACAAGAAAATCGAAAATACGGTCCCAACCGGAAGAAAGCATAAAACTTGGCATGCATGTAGCTTTGGCATATATGACTCAATGTAGAAGTAGAAACACGTCGAGAAATCATTTTTTCCTCCCGTCTCCCCCTATTTTGTATCCCAAATTTTTAATCGTTTATTCTTATAAAAGACTAGCTTTAACCCGCGGCTTCGCTCACGTTAGGTTCGATTTTTTAACCCCCTATTTAACCCTCTTGGGGTTGAAATTTTCAAAAATCCTTTCTTAGCGGATGTCTACGTCCTAACAGCTACCTGTATGCCAAATTTCAGCTCGATCGGTCCAGTGGTTAGAGCTGTGCGTTGATAGATCAGTCAGTCAGTCAGTCACCTTTGCCTTTTATATATTTAGTAGAAAAATCCTATGGCGTACGGAATCCTAAAAACTATTACCAGTTATAGGTAACCGCAGTAATTTAGTTTTATCTCCCGCAGCATCATACAAGTACATTACACTATAACTCACATTTTGCCAGTCGTAGTCTGTAAACCCACTCCTTTCATTTCCTCATGGTCACCCTATCCCCCCTACTTTAGCTGCACAAGGTAACGCTAGTTCGCGCCGAGCGGTTCGAAAGTGTACTCGCGTTTCTGTCACTTTGTTACGTAGTGAGTTAGTTAGTTAATGTAAAGTGAATTAAGGTAATTTTTTCCTCTCTGAAGAGTGTTTGTCTCATAGATAATACACTAACGGGTGCCACCAACGGGAATGGGTCTACTTTATGACTGACCGTCTTAACATGGATTGTAACATGCAAATGTAGGTCTTTTTTTGAAACTTCATTGTGGAAGCACTGTGTACATAGCATAGTTTTGTTACCTATTGTAAATTTTTTTTTTTTTTAAAGAGCAATTGCCGAGTTTATTGCTGGCTCTTCTCGGCAGGAAGGGCATTCCGAACCAGTGGTAGATTCATCGACGATTCAAAAGCACTTGTAAACGTTTATTTGAATAAAAAATATTTCTATTCTATTCTACTCTAAACTAGAGAGTTAGTCTTGACTGCGTTGTGTTCGGTGGGTCGCGGGTTCGGTACCGGCCTCCGATTTTCCGGAGTTATGAGCGTTAAATATCAGCTGAATAATGAAGGAAAATATTACGAGGAAACGTCCACACTTGAGCGTTCTATGACATTTACAACCTTGAAGGATATAACCAATACATATAACCCTTCTTTGAGAGAAGACCTCATTGGTGAGCGTTTGTTGGGTCGCTGATGATGGTGCCTCAGGTGCTACAAGTGTAATGGGCGGCGGTAATCACTTAACATCAGGACCCCAAGTCTGCTATTTTACATGTCATTGTCATTGATCCGCAATACAATTACAATTCAATTATCATTGGTCCAAAATTTCGTAGTCTACTAAATTCACAATGGTCGTTCGATGGTCTTGTAATTGGATTGTAATTCAATGATACCTCGGTATTGCCATTAGCTTAAAAAGCGTTTGCCGAAATGAGTTTCAAAAAAACTACATATTAAAAACGTTTATTTAAGCTAGATTCAAAGCTAGATGTGTCAGTGGCAAACCATCGGAAAACAATTGTGACGCCATTGAATTAGTAGACTACCAAAATTGCTAAAAGTAGCAATTGGGATGTCATTGATAGACAATTGAACTACAATTGCAATAGCAGACTTGGGCCCCTAGTGACCCGCCAGCTCATTTGCTTGCTTAAAATATTAAAAAAAAATAAAAGTAATTATATTCATTAATTCAGAAGTCAGAACGATTGCTTTTTTTGGGCTTTTTCGGTGTTGTTAAATTAAATCTCTAATTGGTAAATAGAAATTGATTTGGTCTTCCAAGAAACTTTTTCAGTTTGCTTTTTTGTCGAATTTATAATCAATAGGTGATTTTTTCGTGATTTTGTCACCAAAAATAGTTTTTTGTGTTTTTTTTTTTGGTTATGGTAGTAGTATCAATTTCTGTGTAACATTTATATTTCTTTTTCAAAACGATACGTAGATTTTTTATTCCAGTTTTTCGATTACTTGCTAAAAAAATTTAAAAATAAAAATGTATAAATTTTTTTATTTTTTGCTTTTACGTCGGTTGTTTTAAAGTAGGCATTTTTTTGTAGTTTGCTTTTGAAGTTAAGGAATTGTTCCCCCAAATCACAGAGTTACAGACATCTATTAATATTTTTTGTAGTTAAAACTTACAATACTAGTAGTTACGATATTTTACGTTTCTTATGGTATTTGTGGTTTAAAATTCTGCATGCATTGTTGTCAATAACAAGAACAACAATAACGTCATAACACATCGACCTCCTCGAGCGTCGTCTCTGTCGTACGAAGTCACTAGGTAACTAAAAAAATTTTGTGAAAATAGTTTGGTTTGAATTATTTTAATAATATTTTTAGTTATGGGCCATATTTTAACATTTATTATTTGTGAATTTGAATTAAATAAATATGTTCGTTCTTCATAAGCTAGAATTAGACTTTTCTATATTTCTAGACATAGACTGTTAAATATAGCTAGCCTAACGAGGCAATAAATCCTACGTTATTAACGAGTTCAATTGCAAAGAGAATGTAATCTGTGATACCAATCCAGACATACCTATTCCCCTACCTTATATATAAGTACGTATCTATATTTTATAATTAATTCCCCTCACACATGCTTGCCCAAGAATCCATTTATTAAAGTCCCTTCACATGTGCGAACCTAATATTAGTATCTCAATGTAGTTAATGGAAGCATCAAGTAAATTGTTTTCTATATTTATTTACTAGCTTTTGCCCCCGCGACTTCGTCCGCGTGGAATTAGGTTTTGGGGTGGAATTTTCAAAAACTGTGACACACGTACTTCTTTATTTTTAACTGAAAGCTCAAATACCAACTTTGATGGAAACGGCTTGAAAAATGACGGAGTTTCATATAAACTTCCATCCCCTATTTAAACCCCTTAGGGGTGGAATTTCCAATAATCCTTTCTTAATGTGCGCCTACGTCATAAAAGGAACCAACTGTAAAAATTTCAAGTTTCTAACTTCAGTAGTTTAGGCTGTGCGTTGATATCTCAGTCAGTCAGTCAGTCAGGACTTTGAATTTTATATATATAGATTA
This sequence comes from Hipparchia semele, assembly GCA_933228805.2. NCBI lineage: Eukaryota > Metazoa > Arthropoda > Insecta > Lepidoptera > Nymphalidae > Hipparchia > Hipparchia semele. The sequence continues at coordinate 6,153,940 of OW121736.1, forward strand.
TTAACTAGTTGATGATAGCGGTTTCGCTCGCGTGAAATAAGTTTTTAAAATCCCGCGGGAGCTCTTTGATTTTCCGGGATAAAATGTAACCTATACTACTCTTAGTCTTCAACTATACCCATGCAAAAAATCACGTCTATCCGTTGCTTTATTGCGACATGATTGAAAGACAAACCAACAATCCCGAAAGAAACACACTTTCGCATTTATATTATTAGTAAGGAATTAAGGATTTATCTTAAGTATCTTGGTCTCAATAGCCCAACGGTTAAAGGTGCGGACTGAAACTGAAAGGTCGCAGGTTCGATCCCACCCGTTGCACTATTGTCGTCGACACTCCTAACACAAGCTTTACACGTAACGATTTTTACGTAACAACTTCTATACCACTTCAACTTCGTGACACGTTGAGCAATGTTAGATAGATAAGTCAAGGTAAAAATATCAAAAGTTTTTTCCTTGACCTATGACTTTTTCTCTGAAATACACTATCACTATTTGTCACTAGATACCGAATGAATTACGCTGTTATTATTTTTTGTCATTTTTGTTGTATCTTCAATAATTTTCGTCTCTTAACCAAAATTTTAGAAAGTCTCTCATCAAACCTACAGTGACGAAAACCTAAGTTCAAAAACAATAATAATATTAAAAATGCCTTTAATAATAATATTAAAGGCATTTGCGACGGTGTTCCCACTAAACTACAACATGGGGTCATTCAAGGGGCGGACCAACAAATTCCTAAAAAGCCGGCATTGGTGGTGCCTCAGGTGCTACAAATGTTCATGGGCGGCGGTAATCACTTAATATCAGGTGACCCACCTGCTCGTTTGCTCGCTAAAAATATTAAAAAAAAACATGGATGAAGGGGATATATAAATCTGTAATAACTAGTATGCAAAACAGTCAGATTCATTAAGTGATTTGAGCTGTGCGTTGATAGATCAGTCAGTCAGTCAGTCACCTTTCCTTTTATATATTCAGATTTTGTCTATTCTGGCTTCTGGCTTCTGTTTTTCCAACTAACTATAATGTGGGTGTCTTTAAATCAAGAGTGAATAGGCATCTTCTAGGCAAGCGCGCACCATCTTAGGCTGCATCTTCACATCAGGTGAAATCGCAGTCAAGCGCTGGTCTATATATTTAAAAAAAATTATACGTTTTGAATTTTAATTGCTTGAGTATTAGGTATAGTTTAGTTCTTAATGATTTTTATATACTGTAGCTACTAGTAAATTAATATAAATTCACATCTTCGCACAAACGTTATGTAGTTTCTAAAGGATGTAATTAATAATAATATAAAATAAAGAAAATAACAATTCTTAATATAGAAATAACAATAATATAAATCCTCCTTTAATTATACATAAGGAAGTCAAATCTCTTGATCCAATTCTATTTTATAAAAAATCCTGATCTTCAAAACACAATTTGAAATTTTCCATTAATTCTCCGTATGCCTTATATGTTTATATTTAAAAGATTAGCATACAATACCTATTATTTCGCAAGATTTAGATGTATTAAATAATAGCTTTCAAAATACCTATAAGGAAGCTTGTTCTATTCATTAGTAGATGAAATAGATTAATGGCTCGATATTTCAAGTCAGATAAACATGATACAAGTTATGTCGATTTCCAATATTACTAATGTAACTTCCTTGGTAATTAGATAGTGGAAATATTACACTAACTAGCGGACCCGACAGACGTTGTCCTGTCTTAACTATGAATATTGAAACTCTTTGACGAAATTGGCAGCACGCATTCTGTCAATGTTATGTCAAACGCCATAAGGTTACATCAAAAAAGTTTGAATTGTAAAAGCGGTTACATTAGAAATAATTTAATATGGTGGTTAATATTTCTTAAATTTTCTAATTTTCCGCGCAATTTTCTTAATTTTTTCTTTCATAAGAACCTTCTCCTAACAATAACAAACACAATAAAAAAAGAATTAGCGAAATCGGTCCAGCCGTTCACGCGTGATGCGCTTACCAACACATTAAGCGATTCATTTTTATATAAAACATTCAACCCCTATTTAACCCCTTAGGGGGTAGAATTTTTTAAAAGTGTGAAACACTTACTTTTTTGTTTTCAATTTAAAGCCTAAATACCGAATTTTATGGGTATAGCTTGAAAAATGACGGAGTTTCATACAAACTTTAACCCCCCTTTTTACCCCCTTGGGGGGAGAATTTAAAAAAAATGTAAAATACGTAATTCTTTATTTTTAATCAAGAGCCAAAATATCAAGTTTCATAAACGTAACTTGAAAAATAACTTGAAGAACGAAGGACTATTATACAAACATTCAACCCCTATTTAACCCCTTAGGGGGTAGAATTTTTAAAAACTGTGAAACATGTACTTTTTTGTTTTCAATTTAAAGCCTAAATACCGAATTTCATGAGTATAACTCGAAAAATGACGGAGTTTCATACAAACTTTAACCCCCCTTTTTACCCCCTTGGGGGGCGAATTTCGAAAAATCCTTTCTTAGTGCTCGCCTACGTCATAAAAGGAACCTACTGTCAAAATTTCAAGTTTCTAACTTCAGTGGTTTAGGCTGTGCGTTGATCGTCAGTCAGTCAGTCAGTCAGTCAGTCAGTCAGTCAGTCAGGACAAGCCTTTTTATATAATTATAGATTACAAGTATTTGGGTGATCATAAAACTAGACTAGAAATCTAAACTTATTCCATGCAAGTGAAACTCTATCCATCTGTCAACAGCCTCAATAGTCCAACGGTTAAAGGTGCGGACTGAAAACTGAAAGGTCGTAGGTTCGAGCCCCACCCGTTGTACTATTGTCGTACTCACTCCTAGCACATGCTTTTCGCTTATTTGAAGGGGAGAGGAGAATATAAGTCAAGTTCAGCTTGGCTAATATTCTTTAAAAAAAAAAGAATTCAAAATGACTACATAGGTATTAACTACCTCGTTGATCTAGTGGTTAGCAAGTTCGACTATGGATGACAAGGTCCCGAGTTCGATACCCGGGTTGAGCTAAAAATGTGTTGTTTTCTGTTAAGAAATTTTTAGTAGGCTGGAGTTAGGAAGTCAGTGGTGAGTCACACCCGTGCGCCGGAGAGCACGTCAGTCAGTCAGTCAGTGTTTTTCCACACCCAAATTTGTGACTATAAACTTCTTTTACCTTGAGATACGTTAAAATTGTATGAAAGAAATCTAAATATACTCGTATATAAAAGGCAAAGGTGACTGACTGACTGACTGACTGACTGACTGACTGATCTATCAACGCACAGCTCTAACCACTGGACCGATCGAGCTGAAATTTGGTATACAGGTAGCTGTTAGGACGTAGACATCCGCTAAGAAAGGATTTGGGAAAATTTCAACCCAAAGAGGGTTAAATAGGGGGTTAAAAAATCGAACCTAACGTGAGCGAAGCCGCGGGTTAAAGCTAGTAACAAATAAGTCTCTATAATGTTTACTTTATATTTTATATTACAGAGTAAAAACTTTGTTATAAATGCAAGAAATCGAAAACCAAAATACCAGTTTTTTGGCGACATTTTTGAAAAATTTCAAAGACTTTCTATACTTGTATCTCAAATTTGTTTTCTACGCTGTAGTTATTTACATAATTTTCTACTACTACGACTATTATTTGGGTTAGTGGCTTTAGTGAATCTAGTGTTTTTTTAGTGTTCTAGAGACAACTATGTGAAGTGCAAGTGTGAACACAGTGGAAGTTGTACATATGAACTGAATTTTGGATTTTTATTTTGCATTTTTGGTAACAGTAACACTGGAAAGGGGAACCGGTAAGTTTAATGTTTTTTTTTTCAATCTATTTACACACGATGACCCTAGTTGGTGGATTTTTTTTTTTAGATATTATTTATATTATTATGTCATGCTCTCTTTAAACATTTCTGTGGTGGTGTCGTGTGGTGCGGGTTGTTACGTTCCCTCAAATATGGTTGAGCGAAGCGACGGCTGGATCATGCGTCATGCTCGTGAACGGGTGCCACCAACGGGAATGGGTCTGCTTTTGTCTGCCTGTCAAAAAATACTATTATAAATGCAAGAAATCGAAAACCAAAATACCAGTTTTTTTGGCGACATTTTTGGATGGCCAAACTAATTCTTTGGCCTTGGATTCCTGGTAGACTCGATAACCTTTTATGAAAGCTCTTCAAAAAGAGGGTCAAAGCTCCAGGGTCTCCCTGGTACCCCAAAAGATACAAATATAAAACTACCATCAAGGTTATTTAATTATCTAGGTCACCTCAATATAAAATTCCAAGAATATGTAAAATTTAGTAATAAATAAATAATTTATCAATGTTATTCAATATCGAAAGACTAGATTTATTATAAAATATGATACCAACATAATATTTCCTCGTTTAAACCTGTTTTTGTGTGAAATTACTTGAAATTAGTTGTTATATATAAATGTAATATAACACGTCATTAAAGTATACATATTATGCATGTGTAATTTTGGTTAACAACCAGTTTTATAATTGGCACAAGATTAAAATCGCAACCGTTATTGGAATAGGGTCTTAGTTTTATCATGCTGAAGCCCGCGACTCCGTCCGCGTGGATTTAGTTTCTAAAACCCCGCGGGAACTTTTTGATTTTCCGGGATAAAAAGTAGCCTATGTCACTTTCCCGGTCTTCAACTATACCCATGCAAAAAATCACGTCGATCCGTAGCTCTGTTGCAGCGTTATTGAAGGACAAACCAACAAACAAACATTCGCATTTATAATATTGGTAAGGATTATAGACCACGATCACACCAGCTGGGAAGTGATGATGTAGCCTAAGGTGTAACGCGTTTGCCTAGAAGATGTCTATTCACTCTTGTTTTAAAGATGCCCAGGGGCCCAAGTCTGCTATTGCAATTGTAGTTCAATTGTGTATCAATGACATACCAATTGCTACTTTTAGCAATTTTGGTAGTCTACTAATTCAATGGCGTCACAATTGTTTTCCGATGGTTTGCCACTGACACATCTAGCTTAAATAAACGTTTTTAATATGTAGTTTTTTTTGAAACTCATTTCGGCAAACGCTTTTTAAGCTAATGGCAATACCGAGGTATCATTGAATTACAATCCAATTATAAGAAATCGAACGACCATTGTGAATTTAGTAGACTACGAAATTTTGGACCAATGATAATTGAATTGTAATCGTATTGCGGATCAATGACAATGACATGTAAAATAGCAGACTTGGGCCCCAGGTTGTATGAGTCAGGAAACACAGATCTTGGAAGAGAGTTCCAGACCCTAGAGTGCATATAAAGACCTAGCTCTTGCCCGCAGTTTCGCTCACGTTAAGTTCGATTTTTAACCCTATTTTATTCTCTCAGGTAAAAGTTTGAAGGTCAGGTAGAAGAAATGTTGAAATGACCGTATAGACAATTTTTGCGTATTCCTTGTCTAACTCTACTTCCTTAGGGTTTTAATTTTCAAAAATCCTTTCTTAGCTTATACCTACGTCATAATATTTATATTTGTGTCCAATCCAAAAGCCTCAATAGGCGGACTGAAAACTGAAAAGTCGCAGGTTCTATTCCAACACGTTGCACTATTGTCGTACACACTATTTGGAGGGGAGAGGAGAATATAAGTCAAGTTCAACTTTGCTTATATTCTTTAAAAAAAAATGAATGTCTGGTGGGAGGCTTTGGCCATGGCTAGTTACCACCCTACCGTCAAAAACGTGCCGCCAAGCGATTTAGCGTTCCGGCACGATGGCGTGTAGAAACCGATTGGGGGTATGGGTTGAATTTACACTGCTATACCCCTTCCAAGTTAGCCCGCTACCATCTTAGACTGCATCGTCACTTACCATCAGGTGAGATCGCAGTCAAGGGCTATCTTGTCATCGAATAAAAAAAAAAAGAATAAAAAAAAATATCTATTCTTACATAATGACCTCAACGAGTTGTTTTCTTAGCAAATGACCTTATTCGTCGATGTAGTATGTGACAGAATTAAAAATGGCGGCCACATCTAACATTTCGACTATTAAATTGACTATGCCTAAAAAAATATGTATCCTGTTTAAAAAAAAAAGACGTGTGGCACTCGGGGACTGCCGCGGTAAAGCTATTGCATAGCATTTTTTATCAACGCCATCTAGCGGTGAGAGGAGTCCCGTGTCAGGTTATTTTCGTTACGGAATTTCTGGATTCGGTCTCCACGCTCAAGGCCCGCGATAGAAGCTATGCAATAGCTTAAAAATATGTATGACGTGATCGTCCTACTCGTTTTCTCGCTATAAAAGAAAAATAATTCACCATTTCAATTTCAAAATCTCAGCAGATCGATTAATCGGTGGAACATCGATCGGTGGTGGCTTGTCGAATCGAGTCGATTAATTCGATTATTATTTATCGATGGCATTACGTCACTCGCTACCGGTCTGTTATAGACACGCTTTTACCTCTTTATAATTCTTGCCAAATGTGTTTACAAAGCCTGACCGATTTTTATCTGAAAACGGCAGTGTAAAACAGGTTAAAAACTCTGAATAACCGGTCAAATGCGAGCCGGACTCAAATACGAAGGGTTCCGTATCGGGTTGCCAGATTTTTTTTCAGCCTATAAGGGACAAATGGTTAAATGGGCAAAAAATACGGGATTTCAGTTTTTTACCCGGGACCAATAAAAAAAAATATTTAGTGTAATTTTTTTTGATATTTTTCCGAGGATCGAGTTAGTTTTAACATATTTTTATTCGTTTTAACATATCTGTAAAAATCAATACAATTATAATGTAATTAATAAAAACAGTCATCAACTCGCTATTTTACGAACGTTCCTACGTGTGTGAATACTTGGATCGATTTCATAATGAAAAACGAAGTACGGTTCAAATACGGGACATAGCCAGTCCCGCCGGGACATTTTGAACTATGCCTAAAATACGGGACGTCCCGGGAAATACGGGACGTCCCGGGAAATACGGGACGTCTGGCAACGCTAGTTCCGTACCAAAAAAGCAAAAAAACACGTTTCTAGTAGGAGAACCCCCTTTAATTTTTATTTTTTTGTTATAACGGCAACAGTAAAACACATTCTCTGACAACTCTCTGCCTATTACGGATCATGCGATACAGCCCGCTGACAGACAGACGTTGGTTACCCATTCATTTTTGAAAAAAAACCCAATACCAAAAAAATATAATCATAGAATCAATTCAAAACCAAAAACCCAATACCAAAAAAAATATAATCATAGAATCAACTCAAAACCATTCACTTTTAAACTTTATGGGTTAACATTCAAAAGAGCGGAATTAACAATTTACCTTTTACGGATGGCATCTAAATTAATTTTTTTATATCTTTTGCAAAATGTCATCGACTGTTAAAGGCCACTTGCTCAAGACCTGCTCATCGTGGTATACCGTATAGAGTTATAAGCGACTAGAAGTACCTGCTTCAAAATAAAGATAAATATAGTTTTACTAGCTATTTCCCGCGGCTTCGCTCACGTTAAGTTCGATTTTTCAAACCCCTATTTTATCCCTTTAGGGGTTGAATTTTCAAAAATCCTTTCTTAGCGGACACCTACGTTAATATAGCTATCTACATGCAAAATTTCAGCCTGATCCGTCCAGTGGTTTGAGCTGTGCGTTGATAGATCAGTCAGTCAGTCAGTCAGTCAGTCAGTCACCTTTGACTTTTATATATTTAGATTTAGATTTGCTCGAATATCGGGACAAATAGATATTTTTTTTTAAATATAATATGACTATTATCCTATTATTATATAAAGAGATAGATTATAGACTGGAATAGCACATAGGCTACATTTTAACCCGCAAAATAAGAGAGTTCCCGCGGGAATCCAAAAAACCTCAATCCACGCGAACGAAGTCGCGGACATCACCTAGTAATCTATCATGGAAAGCACTGGTAAGATTGTAGCGTGCTTGCCTAGAAATTAACTATTCCCGTTTACCTTGAACAAGGTTATGTAGTTCCTCAAGAAAAACCGCTGGCAACAGCTAACATTAGACATGTATATTACATAATTTTTAATTATAATACAAAATATATTAGCTTCATTAAAATTTCGATATTGATTAGTGATGATTCATAATATTTTTTATGCTTTACTGAATGACCTCTATTTTTATCGACTCAAAGTTCAATTTGGAATGACAAAAATCTAACTTTATTAGATAATAAAGCTTATGTCCCTTATTAATATGCGAAATAAAGTTTAAATTCGAATAAAATATTCATTATATTGGTACTTATGTAGATGACTGCATACAATAATAAATTCTAGGAGGTCAGCAAACAAGCTTAAAAATCATCAAGCAAGACACCTAAGAGAAGACAAACCTCTCGTCAAAAACCAAATTGCCAAATCTCGTGCTGGTTTTTCTCGGCTGGAACGGCATTTTGAACCAGTGGTAGATTCACTTCACTATTCAAAAACACACTGTAAATTGTCTTTGAATAAAAAACTTTTGTATTCTATTAAAAACAATCGAACAATCTATAGACCGCACTCTCACTTAACTCATACTCAAGACAGAGTTAAAACGGGACAGATTTATATCAGAGCATATTTGTGTCTTGTTCTAACCTCTATCTTGAGTCTGAGCTAAGTCAGAGCTCGCTCTATAGATCTCAGCATTAGTCCCAGTGGTCTTGCCTGGAAGGCTCCGCAGGGTTATTACGTATCTCGCGACAGGTTCGCGACAGGCGTAAATTGCGCAATCGTTGCTGTCAAACGTCACTTCTGCTGTCAAACGTCACTTCTCAAACGTCAAATTTCAGTAGTGACAGCAGTAGCAACACGACAGCAATCACTACGCGATCGGTTGCAAAATGTCACTAAAATTCGTATTACGCAAGCCAATCGCGCGCCTGTCGCAAAATGTACTTTTCTTCTTTAGAGATGCTGGATGGAGAAGAAAGGAAGTCAAATACTTCGAGAGGGTTTTACCACAGACCACAACACAAAACAAATAAAAAATATAACAATTCAACCGCTGACGACGATAAAAACTGTGTATTTTGTTTACATCTATTGCCGTCCTATCGCGAGTGGCGCTAGTATCGACACGTGAGCAATAGACGTGCGATTGGCTTCCGTAATACGATTTTTAGTGACATTTTGCGACCGATCGCTGTCGCGTTGCTATTGCTGTTGCTGTTGCAAATTTTTACGTAATCAGGGTGCCGGTTGTGTTCTTAGGAGATCTCGGAGCCTTCCATTATGCGCTGAGGATGGCTATGGAGGGGGTTTTAGTGGGTAAAATTCCCACATAACCCGGGACCCTACCCCACGTTTTCGGGTATCTTTAAAGAAGATTTCCCCCTCGTTAAAAAAAAAGTCCCAGTGGTCTGGTATTTTGGAAAGCTACAATACAAAGTATATTCCGTCTCCCTTTTAATAGACGTATTGCTTTTTCACACGCGCGGCGTACTTGTAAAAACGTGCTAGACTATTACATAACTTAGCTAAGTAGCAAAGTATTAAATAATATCCTGAACTAAATACGCCAAATCACGATCTCACCTGATGGCAAGTGATAATACAATCTAGATGGAACGTGTTGAGTTGGTGACTTGGCGATCTAGATTAGAATCGGGCGTTATTATATGACGTAATTATAAATTCATATTCAATAGGTTAAAGAAAGAAAAATGCTTCTAATAAAATTTGGGTTTGACTTGATTAAACTAGCTGATGCCTGTGGTTTCGTCCACATGGATTTAGTTTTTGCAATTCTGCGGGAATTATATCATTTTCCTGGATGCAAAGTAGCCTATGTCACACTCCAGGTCTTCAACTATACCCATGTAAAATACCACGTCAACCCATTTCTCTTTTGCTGTGTGATTGAAGGACAAACCAAAAACCAAACACACTTTTGCATCCTATTATCCTACTTATAACTATTACCTACATATTATAAATGCGAAAGTTTATGAGGATAGATGGATGGTTGTCTCTTCTTTACGCTACAACGAATGAACCGATTTGGCTGAAATTTGGAATGAAGATAGATTATATCTAAGATTAACACATAGGCTACATTTTATCCCGGAAAATTAAAGAGTTCCCGCGGGAATTAGAAAATCTTGATCCACGCAGATGATGTAGCGGGTTTCATTTATTTTATTAAGTAAGGAAATTATTTAGTAAGGAAATAAGGATTAGGAATGAAAATGAAAAAAATTATGTTTCCTGCGACTTCGTCCGCGTGGAAAAAGTTTAGAGTGCTACTGTCCTCGAGAATTTATGTCTAGATTTGACGAAGCTATGGAGCAAAACCAACAAAAACTTTCATTCCCTATCCCGGATAAACCTTATTGTTTATCAGCATAAAAATATCCTATACCCGGAGTATCACCTATCTTTATATCAAATTTCATTCAAATCCGTTTAGTAGTTTTCACGTGAAGTATCGATAATAAAGCATCCTCCGATTGAAATTTTCATTCGTCCCGTTACAGTTTTATTATAAGTATAGATAGATAGATAGGTAGATATTAAGGATAGTAAGGTTTAGCATATTACGATGGCTTTCAACCTACATACAGCTGTTTTCTTCCGAACAATGCATCTATCTTTCCGGTTTTCTATCAACAATTGCGATCGAAAAAGAAGCTATAGGCGATAGTTATAATACAATAAGCTCGACACAATACTTGTTCTGCTGACCAACTTACGCCGTTATATAACGTTTATATAACCCTAACAGGGGCGCCAATATTACCGCCGGGTTATGACCACAATAGGGCGCAATACAACTGTTTATCTCGCAATCAGCATCTTTGGAGATCCTTGGTCAAATGCTTCTACATGATTTCAAATGAAAATGAAAAGTTAAGACTTTGTCACCGCTTTAGAAAGCAAGTTCTGCTGAGAAGAGAGCCGGCAAAAACGCCTAACGCCTCTATAGCCCAACGGTTAAAGGTGCGGACTGAAAACTGAAAGGTCGCAGGTTCGAACCCCACCCGTTGCACTATTGTCGTACCCACTCCTAACACAAGCTTTCCGCTTATTTGGAGGGGATAGGAGGATATTAGTCAACTTCAGTTTGGCTAATATTCCTTAAAAAAAAAGCAGTTGCCCTAAAAATTCAAAATTTATTTATTTCATAGGCCAACTTGTAGCTCTTGTGACTGAAATAAAAAATAATAACAAGGAAGACTTAAAAGAACAGCTGAAAAATGGAAAAAGTTGGTAATTCTGTATAGGAACCACCATTTCGGATTACTTTTAATAGATTAGAATTTTTTTTTTGTCTGGTGGGAGGTTTTATCCGTGGCTAGTTACCTACCGTCAAAAACGTGCCGCCAAGCGATTAAGCGTTCCGGCACGATGGCGTGTGGAGATAGATTAGGGATATGATTTGAATGTACACTACCATAGCCCTTCCAAGTTAGTCCGCTACCATCTTAGACTGCATCATCACTTCCCATCAGGTCAAATCGCAGTAAAGGATCTTGTCATTGAATAAAAAAAGATGGCGGGAGTGAAGCTGCGGGTAGAAGCTAGTATTTAATGCAAAGTAGGTTAAGGTGTCGAATTTATTCAATGACTATATTGAGATGTTTGGGTTATTTATGAGTTGTTTAAATGTCAATACATATTTTATCGCGTTTAATTTAATAAAATTACAATTTTACGACAGTTTAAGAATCGATATCTTGTAGCTAATTTATCTTCAGATAATGTTTAGGTTTTTAGATTCTTCAGATTCAGATTTCCAGATTTTTAGATTCTTTTATAATCTATCTAGAGGAGGTTGTCTGAATGTAGCTAAAGTTTAGATTTTTAGATTCTTCAAATTCAGATTTTTCTTCAGATTTTTAGATTATTTTATAATCCGTTTAAAGGAGGTTGTCTGAATGTAGCTAAAGTTTAGATTTTTAGATTCTTCAGATTCAGATTTATACATTCTTTTATAATCTTGGGCCACGCCAAGTCATGTTTTAAGTTGTCTAGAGGAGATAGCTTTAAACAATAAGCCTATTTTGGTGCACTTTCTATTCATTAGTATGTTTCATCAATCGAGAAGATTCCATTTTTAAGGTCCCGAAAAAAAAATCGAAAACCTCAAACTCAAAATTATTTATTTCATGTAGCCCAACTTGTGGCTCTTTTGACAAATCGAGAATCTACCACCGGTTCGGAATGCCGATTCTGCTGAGAAGAGCCGGCAAGAAACTCGGCAGTTGCTCCTTTCAAATCAAAAAATGTTACAATATGTGGCTTATCTATCTTGTGGACAGCTGAAGCAAAGCATTTAATATCCTTGATGTCCATTTCTGAGCTTTGCAGATACCTACATACATCTTGGTAACTTATAAAAGTGGTCAGTGGAAACAAAGGGCGATATGTCACGGTTATTTATCGAGAAATGCAATCGGCATGCACACGCAAGCCACAAAGGGTGGCATGCTGGCATGTTATATCGAGACGAGTTAACAGTCTCCACGCACGCAGAATGCTAATTTAAGACAATAAATTATACTTGCACCACAGGAAAAATAAAATGCTCTTTGTTATAAAAGCTTTACCCTAATGCAGGAGAAGAACGGTTATGTTTTCCGTTTTATGTATGGTCGCGGACAGAAAATGTTTATCAGTTTTCAAAGTAGATTCTATATCACATTGCGTGCAGTAAGGTCTATAACGCCATAGAATATCGAAAGCATATCGACTATCAGGCATAGACGTGTGCATGTAATTATGAATCTTAAGGTGGTAAACATTTTCTGTCCGCTACCGTATGTACTACACAAAAACGCAAACACTGGTGCACTCTCTATTCGCTCACTCTCATAATTCGACGACTGGAGAGAGATCAGGCGCAGGACTGACAGCTTTACATACTCTCCGAGGCACGGGGGTGACTCACCGCTAACTTCCTAACTCCGGGCTAGTACTGAGAATTTCTTGACAGAAAACCCCAATACATTTTTTGGCCCGACCCGGGAACCGAACCCGGGACCTCGTCATCTGTAGTTGAACTTGCTAACCACTTGACCAACGAGGCAATTGTGTATTCGACGACCTCCCTGGCGCAGTGGTGAACGCTGTGGTCTTATAACTGGGAGGTCTCGGGTTTGAATTTCTGAATTGCCTATGGCCTGGTCTGGTGGGAGACTTTGGCCATGGCTAGTTACCACTCTACCGTCAAAGACGTGTCGCCAAGCGATTACGATAGCGTGTAGAAACAGATTAACCCTTTCCAAGTTAGCCCGCCACCATCTTAGACTGCATTGTTACTTCCCATCAGGTGAGATCGCAGTCAAGGACTATCTTGTCATCGAATATATTTACAATAGGTAGGACATGAAGTGGCCAATACGTATTGACTTTCGAGTGACAAAAGTAATGTTGTAATTCTTGAAGTGTGACCCCGATACGCGAATGATAGTTTTGTAACATGTACCTGCTTGCATAGGCTGGTAATGAGTTTGTATATACTCAAAGGCTTGTATATGTTACGGGTAAGATTGGGAGTTGGAATAAACTTAGGTTTACCCGGGTTTACTTAGTATTACCCAAGGTTTTTGGGTAATGTCCAAATAATAATAAAGCGTAAACTTTTAGACTTATGTTTTTGCACAAACTATTCGATGAGTCTGTGGATGCATCGAGCTTACTACATAAAATCTCTTTTAGAGTACCCAGACCTAACAGTCGTGTAAAAAACTTTTTGCCATTCAAAGCTGATATTTCTAAAACTAACTCAGGTATTTCTGCGCCTGTCAAGAGGATGTTAACAACCTATAACAACATTGGCAAGGTCGTTGATATTGATATATCAGGCGATAGTTTTTCTAAAATTAAAAAAAAATTGTTAAAACACTTTCTATCTTTATATTCTTCCTCTTCTTCATTTTTATGTAGGTACTTCAATTAATTGTTCGTAGTGAATTTGTTTGCTCAACATTTCTCAAGTAGTAGGTACTAAACTTTAAGCATGTTGTGGCTACCTGTAAGTAGGTGTACATTACTTCATAATAATTTTTTCAACTTGTAGTTTTTTTTTAGTTTTTAATTTATTGTAACCTGTTGGTCGTCCTTAAGTAAATAAATAAAATAAATAAATAATGAAAAGAAGTATTAATTCGGGATTTACTCACTCATTACTAACTTACCTAGGTGTATCCAATGCTTACTGGGTAATGTTAGATTCAAAAAAGTACTTGTTGTTGTTTTTAATTGAAATAGCGATTAACAAACCAAATGGGCTACGACAGAAGACTCGCTCCGTCTTCTTCAACTTCTTACGAAGAGCTTCTGTCTACGCGCTTAAAAAAACACTTTAGGGGTAGGGTTGTGGCGTGAAGGGGTAACAAACATCCATCCATATGTCCATGCTCACAAACTCTCGCATTTACACTTCGAACTCAAACTCAAACTCAAAATTATTTATTTCACTTGTGGCTCTTATGACAAGTCGAGAATCTACCACCGGTTCGGAATGCTGATTCTGCTGAGAAAAGTCGGCAAGAAACTCAGCAGTTGCTCTTTTCAAAACATAAAAATATGCTACAACTAGATGATTGAATTTTAATCCCGCGACTTCGTTCGCGTGGATTAAAATTCCCGCGGGAACTGTTTGATTTCCCGGGATAAAATGTAGCCTATGTTTCAATCCAGGGTATGAGCTATCTCAATTCCAAATTTCAGTCAAATCCGTTCAGTAGTTTTTGCGTGAAAGAGTATCAAACATACACACATACACACACATACACATACAAACTTTCGGTTTTATAATATTAGTGTGATGTGATGTGATATGTAGCTTATCTATCTTGAGGGCAGGTCAAGCTGAACGAAGAGTTGGCAATCTATTCCTTATTTATGTTTGCCATAACTATTACTGACCATGACTGACCATAAAAGGCTGACCTATCAAGGTCACACAGTGACCTGACTGCATGTAGGCTAATAGGTCTCATCCGTTAAGGCTGTATTTAATGAGCCCTGATGACCATACATACAGACATAATATACGTCACCTGAATATTATATTTGTACTGCCTAGCTGATTCGCCCCGACTTCCAACGGTTCAAAAAAATCCATTTATTTCATGTAGGCCAACTTGTAGCTCTTATGACACGTCATAAATCTACCACCGGTTCGGAATGCAGATTCTGCTGAGAAGAGCCGGCAAGAAACTCAGCAGTTGCTCTTT
The DNA here is from genome assembly GCA_933228805.2 of Hipparchia semele. Classification (NCBI taxonomy): domain Eukaryota; kingdom Metazoa; phylum Arthropoda; class Insecta; order Lepidoptera; family Nymphalidae; genus Hipparchia; species Hipparchia semele. Next base: position 6,169,134 of record OW121736.1, read on the forward strand.
TCAAAAAAAAATAAAAATTACAATAGGTAACAAAACTATGCTATGTATACAGTGCTTCCACAATGAAGCTTCAAAAATGCATACGTAAGTACGCACAAACCAATGCATGTCAAGATGGGCAGACAAAGCAGACCCATTCGAATCGAACGAATCGGGCTATTTTCATACAGATAGCTATTATGACTTAGGCATCCGCTAAGAAAGGATTTTTGAAAATTCAACCCCTAAGGTGATAAAATAGGGGTTTGAAAAATCGTCCTTAACGTGAACGAGGCCGCGGGCAAAAGCTAGTTCTAATATAAGTTGGAGCTAATTTAGTATCGCTCTAAATAACTCTTTTGTACGACGGACCTTGTTAGTGATATTGAAAGTTAGGTTGTGTCTAGACAAAATCAGTGGTCGGTTATGTATTGTAAAATGTTATTCAAGCATTTTATTACCACATCTTTGATTTCAGTCGTTAAGACTTTGGCATCCTTTGGTTCAATCCTAAGCAACTTTAACTTTTTGGGGTTATTTTTAAACTCCCTACGCTATCCCGATTTTGATTTTGTTTTTTTGTTTGAAAGGTGAATTAGTCGGGAGATGATTTTTAATGGACATTGATTAGGATGCTTTTTAACTGACATTGTAAACTATTATTCTTTAAGTTGCTGTTTCCAAAATATATTCATACCTACTACCTACTTCTCCTTAAATGAAACTAAACCTCCAAATAATGGTAACTAATCACGTATGCGATGACAGTTATGTAACGTGACTGACGGACCGACGGACGTGATTTGCGTGCGTCTGGAGACCTACATTTGACGTGCGTTCAGAAACATGGCGGGCCGCCATTTTGGATTTTAGACCTTTTGTTTCAAATTAATCTATGGCTCTGAGCTTTATAATTAATCTATGATTAACACACCACCTTTTTACCACCGCACTGCAAGACAGGGAGAGCTTCCATCCCTACGTCGTTGATATTCCATCTTAAGATATTATACTAGGGATGAGTTATATACTCACACTAGACGATGCCCGCGACTTTGTCCGCGTGGATCAAGGGTTTTTCAATTCCCATGGGAACTTTGTAATTTTCCGGGATAAAATGTAGCCTATGTTTTAATCCTGGGTATGAGCTATCTCCATTCCAAATTTCAGCTAAATCGGTTCATTCGTTGTGGCGTGAAGGAGTAACAAACATACACACACACACACATACAAACTTTTGCCTTTATAATATTAGTGTGATGTGATGTGATATTAGTGTGATAAGTGTGAAAACAAGCGAAAAAATTGTTCCGAACGACGAAAAGTATAATAGAGTACTTCATTCTTAAATGACATGACAAATTACGACAAATATCTGCCATTATACATATCCACCTCTTTTTATACATATACTATATCATACCTTAAGTCTTCATTCCTGATCCACACGGCTAGTGCGGCAGGCCTGATATAGGCTACCTTTTATCCTATATCAGGCCTGACGTAAAGGAAAAAGAAGCCTTAATCCTTTTTGATTTGATTAAGGCTTTTTTCCGCGACTTCTCGCGGGCATTATCTAGGTTATAATATTAGTAAGGTCTGCTGCAGTGTATAGGAGATGTATACAGTGCAACCTTAATATAACGTACCTCAATATAACGACTTCCTCGATTTAACAAATTCTTCGTAATCCCCTTGAATTGTCCATAAGAGTCAATATAAAATATACCTTTACATTGCGAACATTCTTTGCGTACAACCTCTTAATAACGAATTTTCAACTATCAAGAAAAAGTATTCATACCTCTAATTAACGAATTTTGCCAACCCAAAACCTTTATATAAAGTTTCCACCAATAATATAACTCTTAATCTTATAATGTGATTCATGTCTCGACATGTTTCGACACGCTTTTGTTTGTAAAGTAATCATTGTTGTTCGATAATCAGAAGTTGTTCGCTATAACAAGATAAGTACGTAATATTGAGGTGAATAAAACTATTCTTTTACCTCTTTATAACGAATTTTAGACCAATCTAACCTCAACATAACAAACCTCAGTTCAACGAATTACTTGATATTACGAATATTTTCTTGTTCCCCTCCGATTTGTTATATCGAGGTTGCACTGTATATATAACATCCCACGTCGCGCGTCGGTCTATCCACGCATCGCATCGCACCAAACACTCGATGCAGTGAAAGTAGGCAACCGAGCGAGGCGCGCTGTCTCCATTGCATTGTATAGTACGTCTATCTCACGAAGTTATGATTAAAACCAAAATATAGCTCTTTAAATATTTACAACTAGACGATGCCCGCGACTTCGTCCGCGTGGATCAAGGTTTTTCAATTCCCGTGGGAACTTTGTAATTTTCCGGGATAAAATATAGCCTATATTTTAATCCTGGGTATGAGCTATCTTCATTCAAAATTTCAGCCAAATCGGTTCATTCGTTGTGGCGTGAAGGAGTAACAAACATACACACACACACACACACACACACACACACACACACATAAAAACTTTCGCCTTTATAATATTAGTGTGATAGTGTGATGGGTATTAATTTTGTATAGAAGAATTTTCTATAGTGTGAAATAGAAGGATAGAAGGTTTTTGTGCAGAATCAGTGTCAAGTGTAAATTGAAAATTTAAGACACCCCGACACGTGAAATTAAAAAAAATATATGTAATTCGTCTTGAATTGAATTGAATTTCGATTTGAAATTTATCGTAGTGTATAATATTTTACTAGTCAAGCCCTCTCATTTAATACCCGTATTGAGGGAATTGTAAAAAATGTGTAATCCGCCATTTTGTGGCGGCGGCCATCTTGGACCGATTTTCATCAAACATAGCTAAGAACACTCCCGACTAATTCACCTTTCAAACAAAAAGAACAAAATCAAAATCGGTTCATCCGTTCGGCACCTACAATGCCACAAAGCAAACACACACACACCCACACAGAGACACAAACTTATAACACCCCGTCGTTTTTGGGTTAAAAAACACAGCAGAATACAATAGAAATACACATTTTTATTTCAAATAAACTTTTACAAGTGCTTTTGAATCGTCGATGAATCTACCACTGGTTCGGAATGCCCTTCCTGCCGAGAAGAGCCAGCAATAAACTTGGAGGTTGATCTTTTCAAAAAAAAATTTAAAACAAAACTATGTTGCAGTTTGACTAAAAATATCAGATAGGAGCGAGCTCGTGGTGGTTAACCGTCGATATTTAGATTCAATCCCGTCTTTATCTTTGCCGTGTCTTAAACCGTATAAGAACAATGGAAACCCGCTGTACTCCGCACGCCACGCTGCCGGCGACCTCGGCTTTATTTAATTGCCGTCAGACATTTGGTAACAGCTGACGTAATACCATATGAGATTTGGTGTTATGTCAACAATAATGAGATGGGCTGGGCAGCACTTGTTAAACTATTCGTCGTCGAGATGCTGAAGAATAGATCTGCACCCCTACGTAGTTGAAATCGTTCGACCATTTAGCCAGGACTTGGCAAGCGCACGCATTCCCCTCTGCCGAACTACATGTACAAACGTACGTGTCAGCTTGTAAGTGTGACTGCTTTTGAGTTAATGTGCGTTCATAGAGACATTAAGTTTTTAAAAGAGTGTGCGGAAGTGAGTAAATGTGTACTGTACGTAGGCTGTACGTGATTACCCCACCTCCCGCAGAAAGTGGCAGAATAATCAGTACTAAATCTGCGTTAGCCTCGTCCCGGCTAAATGGTCGAAGTTGAAATCCCAAGGACGCGCACTAAGCGCTTTGCTTTCTCGTTCCTGATACGCACCGCTAGGATTTGGAATGCCCTTCCGGCTTCCGTTTTTCCCTCTAACTACAGTTTGGGTACCTTCAAATCAAGAGTGAATAGGCATCTTCTAGGCATATCGACGTGATTTTTTGCATAGGTATAGTTGAGGACTTGTAGAGTGACATAGGCTACTTTTTATCCCGGAAAATCAAAGAGTTCCCGCGGGATTGTAAAAACTAAATCCACGCAAAGCAGGCTTCAACTAGTAAACAAATAAAATGGTTTATAAACCAAGTTCGAAGATGAATTACAGTATCAAACAATCGGCTTTGAATATTTATTACCAACTTTCAAAATGCCAAGATAATTCCAAGGTTGGAATACGTAATGACGATTAATGCTTCCAGAGACATCTAAAACCTTTCACTTAACCAAATAGCTAACCAGGAAAAATTCCATTAATGTAATATTATTATTTACGACCTATTAGCAAGGTGTTACTAGGGTTACCAACTTTATTGACCGACCGAGAATTTCCACTTGTCCACTGTCTGTCTGTCTGAGTAGACGTTAGAATCTTATAAATCCTGAATTAATAAACATAATAAAGTAAGTAGATACATATCACTAACTTCGTGGCTCACATGTGGTTCAATTTGGCCGTAGTGTAACGGTTAACACACTCAGGGCGCGATTCCCGGAGAGATGTGGGTTCGAATCCCGCTGGCTTCGGAATTTTTGATATGTATTTATAAATCTACTAGGATATTTCCTTTAAGTGTAGGTTAACACTTTAATACAAAATAAAAAATAATTAAGTAGGTACTTCAAATTCACAAAGAATAAAGATATTATAAAGTTATAAACACTTTACTCGAAGGAACTGAAAAAACAACATAGATGGCAAAAAATCGCTTTACATAAGTCTAAAATTTGTCAAAATATCTTTATTCTTCGGTTAGACGTTATTGGGTGATAGTGAAATTGGCTTCTAGACTCTATAGGTCAACTTTTCTCTCATTTACTGTTGTGATTTTTCATGAAGAATGCCAGCCCTACGCTCTGGTCGGGTGGCGGCAGGTAGTTCCAACATCGTGGGTCGTTGACCTTGCATTGTCCTTGCGAGTACTTTTACTATTATCGTAATACTGAGGCTGCATACAGGTTTCCTACTATGGATTTATGGGACCTCGTAGTTTCCTCAGAACATAACTTATGTAAATGGTACAATATAGACATAAAAATATATAGGTAGTTCCTAACTATGGGCCTCATAAGAAGGCTCAGGGTCACTCGACGGGCGACGGAAAGAGCTGATGAAGATGAAGCGCACTTGCCTAAAAAATGCCTATTAACTCTTGATTCATCACCTTCATTTTCACTTAACACACATCTTCACTCTTGATATAAAGGTATTTTATTTTTTTATTTTTTATTTTTATTTTTCATGTACATATAAATATTTACAAAACAAGATATATTAGAAGAAGTATACATAGGAAAAGCTTATCTCTAAAAAAGAAATTTCTTCCAGCTTCCCTTGAAAGTGAGTAAGATGAAATTATAGAGTGGTAAAGGTCAAAAATGTACATCAGACATATACTATAATACCTTTCTATATAATATAAATAAATAATAAACTACATAAACACGAAGATACATAAATACATATAAATACATAAATACACATAATACATAAATAATATAATACATACCTACATAAATATACATAACTAAGTAACACATAACGAGAGATAGTGCTGCTTCACTTTAAATTTGAATGTGTGTATTGACCGACTGTCTCTAATATGTTCAGGAAGTAAGTTCCATAGCCGAGTAGCTTCGGACGAAAAAGAATATTTATAGAAAATGGTGTTACAAGGGGCATAATCAAGAGCTTTTCTAGTAACGCACGCCCGCAAAGGTCTTGCAGACGGGAGCGATACCTTAAAACGTTCTCGTAAGTAATCAGGGGAAGAACTGTTATGAAGGATATTATAGAGGACAGTAACAATATGCAAGTTCCGGCGAAAACGAATTGGGAGCCACTTTAATTGATGACGAAAATTGGAAACGTGATCGAATTTGCGCAGGCCGTATATAAAACGAATGCACAAATTCTGAAGTCGTTCGAGTTTGTCAAGTAGCTCTTCAGTGGCATCTAGGTAGCAGACGTCAGCGTAATCAAGGATAGGAAGTAATAGGGATTGTGCCAACATAATTTTAGTACGAAGCGGAAGGAAATTCTGCAGCCTCCTCAAAGAATGAATAGAGTAGTGCAATCTTTTACTGACTTGGTTGACGTGTGCCGACCAAGCCAGGTTACCGTCCATAATCAGACCAAGATTTTTACAATTACATGCGTAAACTATTGGTATTCCTGCAAAGACAACTTTGGGAATATTGTTGAAATTAATACGATTTCTTAGCGGTCTGCTGCCAATAATCATCGCTTGGGATTTACTTGGGTTGACCACAAGTCCGTGAGAATCAGCCCACTCTTTAATGGCAGTAAGATCATCGTTAATAGAAGTAATTGCAGAGTCAAGTTCCAATAACGAGGCATGCCTATAGAGCTGCAAATCGTCTGCATAAAGATGGTAGTGAGAAGAAAGAACTTTCGTAATTTCATTAATGAAGACTGAAAAAAGAAGAGGGGAAAGCACGCCACCTTGAGGAACACCAGCAGAGAGGTTAGCCCAGTCTGAGTAAACCTCATCTGTGCGAATTCTCTGCCGGCGACCATGAAGATAAGAGTGGAACCAAGTAATCGCAGAAGAAGATATGTTAAGAGAGCTTAGGATACCAAGGAGTATGTCAAAGTCAACAGAGTTAAAAGCGTTACTAAAATCCAGTAAGATAAGGATAGTAAGCTGTTTGTTATCCATAGCATAACGAATGTCATCAGTGACTTTGAGCAGGGCTGTAACGGTACTATGAGAGGGGCGGAAACCGGATTGGAAAGGACTCAGAAGATTGTTCTTATAAAGAAAAGACGATAACTGTTTGAAAACTGCATTTTCAATAACTTTTGAAAGGATAGGTAAGATTGAAATTGGACGAAACTGTGAAAAAGAATTGGGATTGGGGGATTTCGGTAAAGGGATGACATGAGCCATTTTCCAGTCAGTTGGAAAGACCTTATTTGCCAGGGAGAAATTTATAATGTGGGTAATAACAGGCACGATAGGATCAATCACAAGTGCTAACATGTCACGGCTCAAGCCATCACTGCCCGTAGCTTTAGTTGTGATGGAAAGGATACTCTTCTTAACGTCTTCCTCTACGATTTCCTGAAAAACGAAAGATTCGCCCATAGGTTGGATTGCTTTTGCTAATTTTTGAAGAGTCAATGACTTTATAGAATCAGAAACTAAAACAGGAGGAGTGGAAAAATGGTTATTCAGTGCATTAAAGTCCATTGTATTAGTAGAGGTATTTAGGAATTTACCCACACCTAGGGACTTAAGAAATCTCCACTTTTCAGGAATGGAAAATTTATCCATTGAAGAGTGAATATAGTGGCGCTTAGCATTTCTACACATCTTATTGCAAAGATTACGCAATTTCTTATAGACTACAACGTTCTCATCAGTCGGGAATTTTTTGCATTTACTCTTGGCTTTATTTCGTTTAGCCATAATTTTTTGATTGAGTCAGTAAGCCAGGGTGCTGGAAAATGTTTGATCCTGACAGGTCTAATCGGAGCATGTAAATCATATAAATTGGTAAGAAGGCTAGTGAATAGCTTAACTTTTTCATCAACCACTGATGCATTAAATACAGAAGTCCAATCTATAGTCATTGCATCTTCTCTAAGACGGTCCACATTAATATTCTTGAGATTACGCTGCAGAATAACCTTATGCTTACGTTTAGAAGGACGAGCTTTATAGCGCAGAAATAGAAGGTCATGATAAGAAAAGGGAGCAGTGAGCTGACCGTGCTCAAGAACATTAAGAGGATTGGAGCAAATTATTAAATCAAGTAGAGAAGGATCAAAGTGTGGGGGAAAGTGGGTTTCAGAGAGAGGGAGTAGGGTCATGTTAATAGAAGATACTAGTGACCTTAATTTTTGGGATCTATTATCATTTTTTAAAAGGCCTAAATTATAGTTACATGGAAAAACGGAAGCCGGAAGGGCATTCCAAATTTCTACACGCCATCGTACCGGAACGCTAAATCGCTTGGCGGCACGTCTATAATGGTAGTTTGGTTAAACTAACCTCAACCAAAGCCTTCCACCATATGTACATATACGTTTAGACATATGTGTGTTTTGACTTGATTTGTTTAGACACACAATCCTTTCTAAATGCAATAACACTGGCATTTAGTTATACCTAACTATAATTTTGAAGGTGACCTAAAAACATATCACGTTTTCTTATAAACAACAGGATTTAAATATTTTGCGGGTAACATCTTCTATTCTTGCCTATCTAATAGGCAATAAGGCTGTAGTAAATTATCATAATCTATATATATAAAATTCAAAGTCCTGACTGACTGTCTGAGATATCAACGCACAGCCTAAACTACTGAAGTTAGAAACTTGAACATTTTACAGTTGGTTCCTTTTATGACGTAGGCGCACACTAAGAAAGGATTATTGGAAATTCCACCCCTAAGGGGTTTAAATAGGGGATGGAAGTTTATATGAAAGTCCGTCATTTTTCAAGCTATTTCCATCAAAGTTGATATTTGAGCTTTCAGTTAAAAATAAAGAAGTACGTGTGTCACAGTTTTTGAAAATTCCACCCCAATACCTAATTCCACGCGGACGAAGTCGTGCGTGCGTGCGTGCGTAGCATTGTAGCAACCGAACCAAGATGGCCGCCGCCACAAAATGGCGGATTACATATTTTTACTTTAACGATGACTGACTAGCGATTAGGATGTTGTAACATGGCGGTGGTGTTTTAAATTTTTAGTTTACACTTAAAATTTTAAGTAGTAATTAAAAGTAACATATTATCCCGTTTGAAGTTAACTTGCTTCTTAGACTCATCACCACCAAGTTAGATAGCAGTTATCGTCGAAAAATAGTTATTTGTTTAACAAGATAGCAAAGCTCATTTTTGTCGCGAGTGCCTAGTATGAACCCCGAGCGGGCGAAGGATTCTAAGTTAGAATCCTGAGTGTAGTGAGGGATTCAAAGGCACAAGAAACAAATACTTTGCTATCGTGTGGTACATACAACTTTTCACCTCACTAGTAGTAGTAGTAGTAGTTAGTTTTTAAGATTGTAATGTACAGAATAAATAAATAGTTCAAAAAGGGCGCCTTTGCTGTCTAAAACCAGCGAACAAAAATTTGCTCACTCAGTGAGAAAAAGTGCTGTCTCAAGAAAAGTTCAAAAACAACAAGAAAAGACACCACTTTTTCTCACTGAGTGCGCAAAAACGACTTGTGCTCACTGGTTTTACACAGCAAAGGCGCCCTTTTTGAGCTAGTGAGGTGAAAAATAATAATTTCAACATGGCTTATATTCAGAGGCGTAACTACAGGGTGGCATGACGGCAAAATGCCACGGGCCCCAGCTGGAAGGGGCCCCCGATCAGAGAAGGCCAGAAGCACAAGATGATCCTAACATTTATAGCCATTCCTGTGATTACGGCTAGTGCCGAGCAATCATTTTCAAAATTAAAATTGATATAAGTAAACTAAATTCTTTTGGACTAGAAAGGTTTCGCCCAGTGTCGGATTTACCAAAAGGCTGAGTTGACTGGAGCCTAAGGCAGCAGATTTTAGGGGCGATAAATTTGGGCCCAAAATTTTTATTTATGACTTACAGAAATGAAAAAGATACATATTTGTATAAGTATGTACCTAAATGTCATTAGGTCCATAAACACATATTTTAAAATTTTATAAAATATCTAATTAATTACTGAATATAGGTACCCCAAACAATAACTAAATAGTTGGTAGAGCCGACTTTACCTACGATGCCAGGTGTGCGGCGCATACAAGCGCAGGGTCTCAAGCGTCAAAAGTACAGGACTAAATATGGCGTAGTGCAAAATAAAAAATTTCGCGCTCGCTTCGCTCGTGAAAATGTCACTTTTACGTTGCTATTGTAGGTGCCAAGTATGGACTACTATGTGCCGTAATGCAATCATAAAAAATTTCGCGCTCACGTTGCTCTCGAAAATGTCGCTTTTACGTTTCTATTGTAGGTGCCAAGTGTGGACTACTAAGTGCCGTAATGTAATCATAAAAATTTTAGCGCTCGCTTCGCTCGCGAAAATGTTGCTTTTACGTTGCTATTGTAGATGCCAAGAATGGACTACTAAGTGCCGTAATGCAATTATAAAAAATTTCGCGCTCGCTTCGCTCGCGAAAATGTCACTTTACATTTCTAGTGTAGATGTCAAGTATGGACTACCAAGTGCCATAATGCAATTATAAAAAATTTCGCGCTCACTTCGCTCGCGAAAATGTTACTTTTGCATTTCTATTGTAGGTGCTAAGTATGAACTATTAAGTGCTGTACTTAATGCAATCATAAAAAATTTCGCGCTCGCTTCGCTCGCGAAAATGTCGCTTTTACGTTGCTATTGTAGGTGCCAAGAATGGACTACTAAGTGCCGTAATGTAATCATAAATTTCGCGCTCGCTTTGCTCGCGAAATTGTCGCTTTTACGTTGCTATTGTAGGTACCAAGAATATACTACTAAGTGCCGTAATGCAATCATAAATTTTGCGCTCGCTTCGCTCGCGAAAATGTCGCTTTTACGTTGCTGTTATAGGTGCCAAGAATGGACTACTAAGTGCCGTAATGCAATCATAACGCGCTCGCTTCGCTCGCAACATTTTCGGAGTAACAAGTATGGAATACATAACTGCGCGGTGCAGCCGTTAATATTGGGCTACATCATTGAACTTCAGGTACCAACTCCTCAATCCTGATGCTGCTTGGTAAGGCCCACTTAAATTGTGACGATTTAGAAACCATCGGTTGTGGATTGGTATTGTAGGTAGTTAAGCATCAAGTATATGGACTAGTGGAGTAGTGGCAGAATACAATCGTAAAAAATTTTGCGCTCGCTTCGCTCGCGATAATGACATTTTCGGTTCTTATGTCATTAACACTTTTGCTGAACAAAAAGCCCGAAAAAAGGAATTTTAATCTTTGAAATTTGGTACTAATACAAAAATTGTGACATACAGTTCAATACGCTCTGAATGAAATGAAAGGTTATTAGAAAATCAAGTAATTGTATTCGCGTTTGTATGCACCTACTTCACCTAGTGATTTATTATAAAGCAAAAAAATATTATCTCATTGGTTGAGCTTCTTTATATTGGAGGACAGAGGGCCCCGTCCGATGAATTTGCCACGGGCCTCAAACGGTATAGTTACGCCTCTGCTTATATTACATTATTTTTATATAAAAGCGCTATGTCACATCTGTTATGCCATAATAGCACATATTACCTAACGTTACTGCCTATTGTTGTGTACAATAGAATTTTTTTATTGTCTCAAACAAGTAAAGCTAAATTCAAACAATGAGCTATAATGACGCAAATGACTATTATGCATGCAAGAAACACTATATTAAATGTATATTGTCCTTATTGAAAAACTTAATAATTAATAGAGACAGGCCAGACGCACTCTAGAATAGAATAGAATAGAAATATTTTTTATTCAAATAAACTTTTACAAGTAGGTACTTTTGAATCGTCGATGAATCTACCACTGGTTCGGAATGCCCTTCCTGCCGAGAAGAGCCAGCAATAAACTGAATACAGCCGTATTATGACGTAGGTATCCACTAAGAAAGAATTTTTGGAAATTAAGCCCCTAAGGGGGTAAAATAGGCGTTTGAAAAATCGAGCTTAACGTGAGCAATTAGTTAGATGTTATATTAAATAGATGTTGTTGTTTGTTCCAGGTTACACAATGAAACGATCTCGGCACAGATGGCTGGGAATCGGATTATTTTGTAAGTATAATTCCTCTTCGGGCGGGCGGGCCTAACTAGAAACGATGAAACCTATGCGCGACGCTAGTCCGTCTTAAACATAGGCGTAGAAACTAAAAATATTTTTATACAGTGGCATCTGAAGTCTGACTTTTAAAAAGAGTTTTTATTTTAAGCTTTTTAGTGTAGCTCATCTAAAACCATCAATACATATTTTCTGATCGCGAGCGATTTGCTTTTATTCGTTGAGGAGTTCCGTCCTCCATCACCGAAGATATTCATCAGATCTTCACCAGAAAATGGGACCAACCTGACGACATGTTCTTCCAAATAAAAAAAGACGTGTGGTGGTTGAAGCCGGATAAAAACACACAACCAATATTCATGTTGTAAGGAAATCTAAAAATGTCAAAACATTAACTTATGAAAACAAGGTCATACATCTATTTCGATGGTCAATTGGTCATATTACACTTAGGGGCCATCGATTACGTAATATCTATATTTATAACTAGCTGTTGCCCGCAACTTTGTCCGCGTCAATTTCTGTTATTATGATCGCGATTAACAATAAGATACATTTTAAATATGGATACTTTTCCCCGTTTTTGCAACAGTTTTTACTGATACTTCGCTCCTATTGGTCGCAGCGTGATGTTATATAGCCTAAAGCCTTCCTCGATAAATGGACTATCCAACACAAAAAGATTTTTTCAATTCGAACCAGTAGTTCCTGAGATTAGCGCGTTCAAACAAACAAACTCTTCAGCTTTATATTTTAGTATAGATATCTAAAACATATCTATGTACGTGTATTTTCGCTGTGATATAAGTACCTATAGATGTTTAGAATTATAGGTACATTAAAATATCTAAGCATTCATTAAAATTCAAGGATTTAGGAATGGCAAGACATTTGATGTGTTCTCAGGAAAACTAATTATAAAAAAACATTTTTAGTGAATTTTATATCACTACGTTAACGACATTTAACAGTAATTACATGTTTAAACGATAATGTGTTATTGCGAATCCTGCGAGGTGCTATTTTAATCTGTTTAAATGTTAATCGCTACATATTTGTCTGGTGGGAGGCTTTGGCCGTGGCTAGTTACCATCCTACCGTCAAAGTCGTGCCGCCAAGCAATTCAGCGTTCCGATACGATGGCGTGTAGAAATCGATTAGGGGTATGGGATGAATCTACACTGCCATACCCTTTTCATGTTAGCTCGCTACGATCTTAGACTGCATCGTCACTTACCATCAGGTGAGATCGCAGTTTAGGGCTTTCTTGTATTGGTTTGCTCGCATTTTGAACTTCTATAATTTTCCCTTTATTTAACCCTTTAATTAACCCTTTCCAAGTTAGCTAGCTACCATCTTCGAAGATCCCAAGGTGTTGAAATGCTTAACTTACGTTGGAAAGCGTAGTGTTGGCAGATCCCTCACTAGGTGATCCGACAACATCAGTCTGGCCTGGTCTGGTCTGGTAGAAGGCCTAGACCATGACTTGTAAACCTCTTACCATCGAAGGTATTCCACCAAGCTACTACCGAAAAAATTAAAAAAAATAAATTGCAAAAATGTTTTACCGTCATCACGGGTGTTGATTATTTAATTTTTTTTAAGCTATTGCATAGCTTCTATCGCGGGCCTTGAGCGTGGAGACCGAATCCAGAAATTCCCTAACGAAAATAACCTAACACGGGACTCCTCTCACCGCTAGATGGCGTTGATAAAAAATGCTATGCAATAGCTTTACCGCGGCAGTCCCCGAGTGCCACACGTCTTTTTTTATTTACAAGCTGATGCTTTATTATAAGTTAATTTTTTAAGTTTTCCTATATAATTGTATTGGGGATTTCCGCTTAAAAAAATCTTCTAATCTGGGCAATGACTTTTCCTTATATTATCGAAATTTTAAATCATTGAGAGACAACTTGTAATTCGAACAATTTGTATTAACCCAAGATTACTGATAGATAAGTAGGTATATTTTTAAGAATGTAGTCTTTGTGAAAGGAAATATTCATCTAAATATGGTTGAGCGAAGCAATGGCTGGATCATGCGTCATGCTCGTGAACGGGTGCCACCAACGGGAATGGGTCTGCTTGACTGCCCGTCTTGACATGCGTTGGATTGGTGTACCTACGTATTCATTTTTGCATTTTTGAAGCTTTATTGTGGAAGCACTGTACACATAGCATAAGCTTTGTAAAAAAAAAAAATTTTTTTTTGAAAAGAGCAACTGCTGAGTTTCTTGCCGGCTCTTCTCAGCAGAATCTGCATTCCGAACCGGTGGTAGATTTATGACGTGTCATAAGAGCTACAAGTTGGCCTACATGAAATAAATAAATTGAATTTGAATTTGATGTTATTTCGTTTTCAAATTCCAGGTGTAGCCCTAGCGATCCTCTCAGCCGACGTCCCCGCCACGTCAGCCGCTCGCGCCACGTCCCTGTTCAAGTCCACCACTACCACTACTACTGCGGCTCCTGAGGAGGAACCCACGGGCTCTGAAGATGAAGCTGAGGTAAGCATTGTTTTTAAAGCCCCAATAGCCCAACGGTTAAAGGTGCGGACTGAAAACTGATAGGTCGCAGGTTCGAACCCCACCCCTTGCACTATTGTCGTACCCACTCCTAGCACAAGCTTATTTGGAGGGAAGAGGAGAATATAAGGCAAGGTCTAGGCCAAATTTCAGCCAAATTGGTTCAGTTGTTGCGACGTGATTGAGTAACAAACATACAAACTTTCGCATTTATAATATTACTAGTTGATGCCCGCGACTTAGTTCGCGTGGACTGAGATAAAAAGTATAACCGGGATAAAAAGTAGCCTATATGTTATTCCAGACTATGATCTACTTCTGTGCCAAAGTTCAGCCAAATCGGTTCAGTCGTTGCGACGTGATTGAGTAACAAACATCCAAACATCCACACTTTCACATTTATTATATTAAATATATACTAGGTGATGCCCGCGACTTCGTCCGCGTGAATTTAGTTTTTAAAATCCCGCGGGAACTCTTTGATTTTCCGGGATAAAAAGTAGCTTATGTTTTAATCCAAGGTATAATCTATCTCCATTTTAAATTTCAGCCAAATCGGTCCAGTAGTTTTTGCGTGAAAAACTAACAAACATACACACACACACACATACAAACTTTCGGCTTTATAATATTAGCGTGATGATATAGTAGGATAGTAGGATTAGATTACAAACCTAACTTGTCTAGTATCGATCAACACCAAAGAGACTGATTAATTAATAATTATTTATTAATGAACTGCAAGTATGTACACTGTATTTAATTGCTCGATAAACAATGTTACCTGTTGAAGGCAAAAGAAAATACCGGAAATGGTGCTACTTTTATAATCGAACAGGAAATTATTCGGAATCCTACTTGCTATCAAGGCTGGTCGGTATCGTGCATATTTCCTCTATGCGTGTTATACATTGCAGTCTTTACGATATAAATATTTTTGGCCTATAAGGGTTAAACGGGCAATAGGTAAATACGGGGTTTCAGTTTTTTACCCGGGACGAATTAAAAAACAAATATTTAATGTCTTTTTTTAAGCTATTGCACAGCTTCTATCGCGGGCCTTGAGCGTGGAGACCGAATCCAGAAATTCCGTAACGAAAATAACCTGACACGGGACTCCTCTCACCGCTAGATGGCGTTGATAAAAACTGGTATGCAATAGCTTTACCGCGGCAGTCCCCGAGTGCCACATGTCTTTTTTTTATATTTTTCCGAGGATCGAGTCAGTTTTAAAATTCTCATATCTGTAAAAATCAATACCGTGGCCAGTTACCACCCTACCGTCAAAGACGTGCCGCCAAGCGATTTAGCGTTCCGGTACGATGGCGTGTAGAAACCGATTAGGGGTATGGGTTTGCCCGCTACCATTTTTGATGCATCGTCAGTGAAATCGCAGTCATGGACTGTCATCGAATAAAATAGTAAAAAAAAAAAAAATTTGTTCTCATTACAGGTGGACCCCACGGCCGAAGAAGCGTCCAACACCACTTCAAAGTACACAGGCAACCCCCAGATGGACTACATATACGACCCCAATCTACCCCGCGAGCTGAACGGCTACAACCTGTCGGAGTACCCCTTCTACGCGACAGTCCCCCCTCCGGAGGAGATGGACTTCAAGTGTGACGGGCTCCACGATGGGTTCTACGCCTCTATACCTCATAAATGCCAGGTCAGTGCTATTTTGAGGGTTTCTTACCCATCTTCTTTATCAACTGATAGACGTCCACTGCTGGACATAGGTCTCTTGCATTGACCCCCATAGGTCACGGTCTTGGGGCCGCCTGAATTCAGCGGCTCCCTGCGACTCGTTTGATGTCATCGGTCCACCTATTCTGCTGAGAAGAGCCGGCAAGAAACTCGGCAGTTGATCTTTTCAAAACAAAAAAATGTTACAGTATGTAGCTTATCTATCTTGTGGACAGCTGAAGTAAAGCAGATTGGTTCCAAGCAACTTTGTCATTAAGTAATCCATTAACTGTGTAACAACCTCTACTTATTAAATCTGTTTTACACCCTGTTTAAATTTATGTAATGGTAAATCTACCAATTCTTTCGGATTCAAGTTATAAAAGCGTATACTCGACCCCACAAAGGGCTTCTGCACTTTAAGCAGACGATAGTAAGGTGTTACTAGTTTATGACGGTGTCTAGTTAATAGATCATGTGTTTGTTCAAATAAACTTTTACAAGTACTTTTGAATCGTCATTGAATCTACCACTGGTTCGGAATGCCGTTCCTGCCGAGAAGAGCCAGCAATAAACTCGGCGGTTGCTCTTTTAAAAAAAAAATTTTTACCATGGATAACAAAACCATGCTATGTATACTTACAGTGTTTCCACAATAAAGTTTCAAAAATGCAAAACAATCCAATGCATGTTAAGACAGGCAGGCAAAAGCAGACCCATTCCCGTTGGTGGCACCCGTTCACGAGCATGACGCATGATCCAGCCATTGCTTCGCTCAACCATATTTGAGGGAACGTAACAACCCGCACCACGCGACACCACCACAGAAATTTTAAAGAGAGCATGACATACTTAGGCTACCCATGTTAAGCCATGTTACCCTTTGTTTATAGAGATGAATATTTTAAAGAACTTTTCCTAATCATGTTCCAGGTATACCATCACTGCCTCTTCGGCACCAGGTACGACTTTCTGTGTGCCAACTACACCGCCTTCGACCAGAAGACCTTCATCTGCCAGTTCGTCTCTGAGGTGGACTGCAAGAACTCGGCCAACTACTTCAGCAGGTAAACCATAAAAGAAATTAATATCTTACATGAGTTAAGGATACAAATAGTATTTGGCGCTTACTGCACTCCTATTCGGCGCAATACGGTAGCATCTGTCGCACTTCACACTAGGTTTTGGGCATATTTGACGACCTCCCTGGCGCAGTGGTGAGCGCTGTGGTCTTATAACTGGGAGGTCTCGGATTCGATTCCCGGCGGGGGAAATTTAGGAATTTATAATTTCCCAATTGTCTCTGGTCTGGTCTGGTGGGAGGCTTTGGCCGTGGCTAGTTACCACCCTACCGTCAAAGACGTGCCGCCGAGCGATTTAGCGTTCCGGCACGATGGCGTATAGAAACCGATTAGGGGTATGGGTTAAATTTACACTGCTATATCCCTTCCAAGTTAGCCCGCTACCATCTTAGACTGAATCGTCACTTACCATCAGGTGAGATCGCAGTCAAGAGCTATCTTGGCATCGAATAAAAAAAACGCAGTGTTAAGATGAAACTACTATCTGTTATTCCAGGAATGAAGCGTTGTACAAGGCCGCGTCAACGGAGCCGCCGTCTACCACCACCACCACAACCACTACCACCACCACCGTGCGCCCCCCGCGCCCCGGCCGCCGCCGCCCTCACCCCCGCTACGATTACTACGACGATGACTATTACTATCCCAGGGATGATTATGACTATGAAGAGAGGTACGTTGTTTTTTTAAAACTCTGAAAAAAGGAGTATATTGTTTTCAGGGTTCATGTATGTATGTATGTATGTATGTGAGTTTCTATATTCCACTATAACTTCTACACGCCTGAACGACGAACGATTTCGATGAATAAGGTATCGTTAGAATTAGGGAATGCAATCTCGATCTCGCGAGATCTCGTTCTCGCGAGATCTCGGCCTTTTTTAGCGAGATTAATCTCGTACGAAAAAAGGGCGAGATCTCGCGAGATTAACGAGATTGCACTCGAGCATAAAAAAGTCTTATTCGAAACGCGGACTGACACGGACGGAGTTGCGACCTGTCGGTTTCGTTCGGTGCGCGAATTAATTTGAAGAACGGGCAAGAAACTCAGCAGTTGCTTTTCAAAAAATAAAAAATAAAAATTTTTTCAATAGGTAACCAAACTGTGCTATGTATACAGTGCTTTCACAGTGATTTGATAGATACGTACGTCAAAGTCTTACTACTTAGAAGATTATTAAAAAATTATAGACAATTTGATGCATAAAAGTCTATTGAAAATTCGTGAAAATAAATATTATCTTATAATAGTTATAATTTTTATTATTTTTTCTAATTTATTCAAATATTGTGATTATTTGCAAAAAAAACACACAAAACCGCCAATCTCGCGAGATCTCGAAATTGGCGAGATCTCGCGGTATTGTTATTTACAATCTCGCGAGATCTCGCTTGAGCCCCAATCTCGCGAGATTTGCATTCCCTAGTTAGAATCCTTAGCTTATTCTTATTATTAGGGTGGCATATGCTAGTAAAGACTAAAGTTGAAAAAAAAATTGAAAATAAGATTAAGTATATAATAATCATCTAGAAAATGATGAGTAGATTCCAAAAATATATAAAATGTTATAAATAACTAATCCTATCTGCTCCAAATAAGTGGAAAGCTTGTGCTGGAGTGGGTACGACAATAGTGCAACAATAAGGGTGGGATTCGAACCTGCGACCTTTCAGTTTTGAGTCCCCACCTTTATCCGTTGGGCTATTGAGGCTCAAAAGTTAACTTCAGCTTGGCTAATATTCTTTAAAAAAAAATCACTAGGATATCACTGCTTAAGGTTTGAGATACATAACCTTATTCAATTCAATTCAATTCAAAATTAATTTATTTCATGTAGGCTAACTTGTAGCTCTTATGACACGTCATAAATCTACCACCGGTTCGGAATGCAGAATGCCTTAAATGTGGTTATACGTTTCAGGGGAGGTAGAAGGAACAGGCCACGCTCCAGACCAGGCAAAAGAAGACCAGTTGACGACTATGATGACAGGTTGGTGATGCGAAACTATATTACTTGTGCATGTGCAGAGGTACCGGGTTCGATTCTCGGGTTGGTCCAATAAATCCCCATTTGGGTTTTTCTGCTATGAAATTTTCAATACTGGTGTTAGGAAGATGGACGGTGTATCTCCCGTGCCTTGGAGAGCTGTAAAGCCGTCGGTCCTACGCCTGATCTCTATCCACTCGTGTCGGGTTTCCTTCCCATCGAACTATAAGAGTGAGGGAATAGAGAATGCACCTGTGTACACACACACTTGTGCATTATATCTCCCGCGCAGAATGGTAATCTTTGAGGAGGTTGGCCGCTTTGGCCGGCTGCTTATTTCCTTGAGCAAGGATAAAACAAAATAATTAATTTCTTTCAGATATGAAACCCGTCCAAGACCACGTGACGAACCTAAAGAAGACTATGACGATAGAAGACCTTATGATAGACCAAAACCTGGTAAAAGACCGTATTCAGAGAATAGAAGACCTTACGATGACGAAGAGAGAAGACCGTATAAAAGTGGTAGAAGACCTGGTAGACGAGATGAAGAAGAAGATAGATATCCACCAGATGACGTGGAAGAAGAAAGACCTAGAGGCGGTAAAAGACCTAGAGATAAAACGAGGTCTAGAGATGAAGATAGAGGAAGAGATGAAATAAGACCTAGTGATGAAGTTATACCAAGAGATGAAATAACAGCAAGAGATGAGGTCAAGCCAAGGGATGAAATCAGACCTAGAGATGAAATTAGACCCAGAGACGAATTCAGATCTCGGGACGAAATTAGACCTAGAGATGAAATTAGAACTAGGGATGAAATCAAACCTAGAGATGAGGTAAGACCTAGGGATGATGTCAGAGATAGGGATGAAGTTCGACCTAGAGATGATGTTAAATCTAGAGATGAAAGACGACCTTTAAGGGATGATACAACTGCACAAGATAGCATAAGGCCAAGAGACCGGTTTCAATCAAGTGAGGGAAGAAGACTCTATGATCGACCAGCTAGAGGTAGAGATGAAAGGCCTTACTTAAAACCCGAAAGAAATTATGACAGTGATGACAGAACTGAAGAAAAACGTCAAGTACCCACAGCTCCTGATGGACAATCAATGGTCAAACCAAATGGACGTGGAATTTTTAGTAAACCAAGACCACCACCAAAAATAAAGAGGCCTGTACCACTTAATGAAAAGGATAAATATGATTATGTTCCTATAGCTACAACTAAAGCACCACCTAAAGCTGATGATGATTATTATGAAGATTACGAAGAAGACGATATTAAGAAACCTTCACCCTCTGCAAAAACCAGCACAGTCCAACAAAGGCCGAAACTTGAGCCTATTGAAAAGGAAAAATTTAAACCTACGCGACCACGCCCTACTGAAAAGGTAAAGAAACCGATAAACCCTGTAGACTACGATGAAGAAGAATATTATTACGAACCGCCTGCAAAAACTGAAAAATACACCCAAAGAGGAGAGCGACCATCGAGATCAAAAGACGATGATTATTACTATGATGATAAAGAAAAAATTTTAGCAAATCAAAAAAAGACTTTAGATGAAGACGTGACGGTTAAAGTTAAAGAAGTGAGGCCTGGAGTTAAAGTTATTAGGCGGCCTTTTTTACCGTCTAGGGGTGGGAGTCCTTATCTCCCGAGAGGACTACAACCGGTAGCTGGAAAGAATCTCCGTTTACCCCCAAACACCACCCCTAAACCTACTACTACTTCTACTACTACGACCACTACTACTTCTACTACTACTACTACTACTACTACACCAAAACCCACTACTACTACTACTGCAAGGAGAACTACAACCACAACAGAGAAACCTACAACAACCGAACGTCTCACAACAACAGAGAGGACGACGACAACAGTTGCAACAGAAAAACCTAGCACGACAGCTGTCCCTGAAGAAGAATATGAATATTACGACGAAGAAGATATAGAATATGAAGCAAAAGACAAAAAGCAACCCATAGAATCCACTCCAGTAGAAATTAAAGAGCCACCAACAACAACTGTTCTTACGACAACAAACTCTCGAGAAACAACTACGTATGACAGAGAACAATTTCTAGAAGCCATCAAAGGTAAGCAGAGACATTCAGTCACCACTGATGAAGCCCCTATAGTAACTACCACTGACGAAGGGTTTAAACCAATGACTACAGAGAAACTTAGAACTAATCTAGATAGTGAAAGGCCAAGAAATCCATCTAGAAATGAAGAACGTCCTAGATATTCAGAAGTAGATGATCGACCAAGAAAACCATTAACAACAGACGAAAGAGAAAAAAATCTAGCCACAAAGGTACTAAAAAATTTCAATGACAATTACGATGCTATCAAAGAACAACTCGAATCAACTTTAATGCCTGGCGATTACTTAAAACCTTACTTAAGTCAGTTACCTACATATAGAGAAGCTAAGAGACCCGAAATTAAACCCGAAATCTCTAAAGGCTACACAGCTACTGGTAAGCCCTTAAAAATACCAGATATTAAACAGAATCTCGCTGATTCTATCGAAAATGAGTACGATGTAAGATTAAACGAAGCGTTAGCCCCAACTTTGCCCGTGAGAATTCCAAGTGGATTTGTGATACCATCCGAAAGGGATTACACCTATTCTAGATTTAGGAATAACTTACACGCGGAACCTCAATTCGCAGCATCAGAGCTAAGCCATTATCAAGTAAGAAAGCGCCCCCAGATTTCTGGGGTTAGTATAAGAACACCCACTTCATATTACTTGCAACCTCAAAGGCTAGTTTATGACGAAAGCCTCGTAAGACCATCACGGCAATTGTATAGACAATTAGGGAATATATTTTAGGTTAAGATGACTGTAGCGACACGTCAATAAAAATCGAGCAACTTTTGACTATTTCAGTAATTAATTAGCCAATTTATCTCCTCTCCTCCTAAATTTTGGCAACGAAAGTTGCGTTGCAATATATTGCATAATAGATATCATTATTAAGTCTGTTGCCACTTCTTTATTATGATCCTTTATTTTACTGTAATTTGCTGATATTTTACTGACGTGTCTGGAGAGTTAGGCTCAAATTGTGGCGCTTTTCTTGAGAGCATTTTAGACCACGACAAAATCAATTTTAGCATCATAATTTGACTCTAACCCTCAACTTTCAGCGGCTCCCTAGCACCAAAGCCATCTACATACAAACATAGACCACTAAACTTGGTATAAGCCTATAAGAATATAATTTTGTGCAAACATATCTGTTCTGCAGGGCGATTCAGACCTGTTCGATAACATACCGGTCGATACGGTTAGATATCGATCTCGTATCGAAAATTTTTTGCCGTGTGATTCAGAGCGTTCGGTTTGAGGATACGATTCAGTATCGACTACTTTATCGACATCGACAAGATACTCGTACATTCGATTACAAGAGCATTTACGAATTGAAAATACATGTTATCGTACGGTAACAAACCGAATCGATCGATAAATAAGTTATCGGAAGGGTCTGAATCGGGGGGCAGGTCGACGTAATCGGAACTAAGGCCGCTATTTTTAAATATCATTCCAATTACTTCTGCTGTCCAAATTTTCATGTTCTTTGCTGCTGTCAGTTCTTTCTAGTGCGAATGCCGTACAATGAAAATGTAGTACCAATTTCCTAGTATCTTAAGCAGCTCTCTCTCTCTCTCTCTCAGCACTACCGACTCCGTCAATTGAACTGATAAATTGGTTGATCTATACCAGGTGGTTTAAATTGGGTTCAAACATTTTTTCTAAGCCATCTATTTTTTATTTAAATATATTATAATTGCCATCATCATCTCACCCATCCATGCCCATCGCTGGTTTACAACTGGGCCCAATCTCCTTTCAGAATGAAAAAATTAATAGTAATAAAACTAAATAATGTATTGAAGTCTAAATCAATTAAATAATTTCTCATGATCATTAATCTCTCATTTTTTATATTTTTTTTTATCTAATATTATATACATTTTCAAGATTGATATACTTTTTTCTATGTTATGGCGATGAAAAGGATTTGCAGTATAGAGACGTTGGTGCTAAAGTCGGTCCTTGAGACTCCCAGCATCACATCTCCAGTATCAAAAGTATTGCGAAGAAGTCAGAAGTATAGATGATGACGAAAAAAACCGATATCGTGCTTAATTTTTGGCCCATATATACAAATATTGGATTAGGTAATGACATTTCTATGTTTGTATGGAGACTTAAATGGATTGCGCACCCTTATAAGGTGCTAATAGCTAGGGATGTGAATAAAGTAACTGTTTGGGGTAACCTTTGAGAGATGTATAGGAAAAACCTTGAGTGATCTTCAAAAGACGCCATAGGTTTTAGTTTAACCATTTTTTTTATAGTAAAATATAAAATACGTACAACTTTGGTTGAGCAAGTAATTTAAACAATAATTAATTATTTAATAAATTATTTAATTCGAAATTTTATTACTGCAGGGCGTTTCTCTGAACTACCTATATAAACTGATTAATTTATATACTCATAATAACTATGTATAAAGGTATAGTTCTAAAATATATACATAAATATTATTTTATCACTTTGCTTTGTAATATAAAATGTTTAAATTCGATGTAAAAACGTGCAATTTTTATTTATTTCTATATTTTGTCACCACATTTATAATTCATAATATTATTTAACTATTCTGTATTATTATGTTAGTTATATTCTGTATTATACAATTTATTTTACACAATACAGTTAAGTTATCTTTTTCGATTTATTAATAAATAATACTCCTAGTTACCTAAAATGTTGACTAAATTTTGTAAACAAACTTAGACTAAACTAAATTTTACGGGACTAAAAGTGCTATAAACCTTTCTACAACTACTTTTTTTATAAGTTGATTGATTACTCCCTATTTAGATTGAATAAAGTTTAGTTTATAAAATAGTCGACTTTCAACTAATTTTAAGAAAAAATGTTTAGGATTTTTCAAAGGTTACCAGAAGTTACGGGAATCCTTTTAGTATTAAATGATTTTGAACCTGACGAGTAACTTTATGTGCTAACTTAGTTAAGTTACACACACATAATACTCAAAATTTTACTCGAAATACAGGGCCAGAGATTAGTTATAGAAGCTTAGATTGTCAAAATCGTTTTATTACATGCCTTTCATCAATGCAACTATGCGACTTAAAGTACTTACTCCAGAACGTTGTTATTTTGGTATAATTTTATGAAACTTTCAATTTTGATACCACCAATAATGAAGCAGAACATTAAAATACGATATTTCGTCTAGTAAAATAAAAGTTGTTATTCTAAGGTACTGCCATCTAGGATCACTTTTAACGTAATTTGATGTTAACATAGATATAACAATCTCTTATAACTAATTTCTGGTTTTGTTAACTCAAAAGTTTGCTGTTGAGGTACCTACTTCAATCAATTACTACTATTAGAGATTTGATAGGAGCACTGATTATGTTATTGCTAATTGAAAAATGATCAATTCTTGTAATTATTATTACTGTAGCGTTTTATAAGACTTTTGTAAAAAAAAACCTAATAAAATTATACAAATTATTATGTACATTTTTGAATTTTCCTACCTAGCGAAATTGCGCCAACAATGTTGTCTGTCCATCGGTCTTCTGTTGGATATACTTTGAAGAATGCACTCAGGAACTTCAGAACCTTATTCCTCCTTCATCGTTCTACCACAGAACTGCGAGAGGTCGTGAGAGTTGGCATCCTAACGTGGTTGAAACTTGAAATACAACCAACTCACACGAAACGCTTTAGTTCAACGTTTATGGAACGAGCCGCTAAAGATGGAACACTAGTTCAACGTTTCTGGAACGAGCCGCTAAAGATGGAACACTAGTTCAACGTTTCTGGAACGAGCCGCTAAGAAATAGAAATAGAAATAGAAATTTTTTTTTTTAGAAATAGAAATATATATATTTTTTTTTTAATATTTCTATTTCTAAAAAATATTTCTATTTCTATTTCTAGTTCAACGTTTCTGGAACGAGCCGCTAAGGTGTGGAACACTAGTACAACGTTTCTGGAACGAGCCATTAAAATGAGGAACACTAGTTCAACGTTTCTAGAACGAGCCGCTAAGATGAGGAAACACTAGTTCAACGTTTCTGGAACGAGCCGCTAAGGTGTGGAACGCCCTTAAGGTGACAGTGTTTCCTGCCACGTAGGTATAACTGAGTACCTTCAATGCAAGGGTGAAATAGGCATCTTCCAGGCAAGCGCACTCCATCCGGCACGATTGTCGTCAAGCGCAATAAATAATATAAAAGTTAAAGTTCTTTTTACTCGTAATTGTGTCTATATAATTTGAAGAGTTCCCTCGATTTCGCGAAGATCCCATCATTAGATCCTGACCTGATGACAATGGGACCACCTGGAAAGTATACCCTTTCAAACAAAAAAACAATTTTCCAAATCGGTCCAGGCGTCATCGAGTAATCGGGGAACATACATAAAAAAAAAGATTCCGACGAATTGAGAACCTCCTCCTTTTTTGGAAATCGGTTAAAAATACGAATAGTATACAAAATAGTTCTCCCAAAGGTAAATGAAAAGTTTATAAAACCAAAATTAAAAACCAAATTCAGTCTCTAAATTTGTTTATTTACTAATATTATTATATCTTAATAAAAATGTACAAAAAATTGCATACTTACCTAATTATTTTATATTATGCTAAATGAAATAGTACCTAATGATAATTAATAAAATAATAATCCAATAATTTCCCCTAATGCGATACTCATAATATTAAATCTAATCAAATAAATAAGAGGAAAGTCCGTCTGTCCAATTGTTTTAAAGACAACCAAAATAGTTACAAGGTTTTAAAAATTTTATCTGTCTGTCTGTAAGGGATAATCTACGGAACGGTTGCACCGATTATGACATGATTCCTTCGTAAAAAAATATAAACTTTTACATGTTCTAACCACTGAACCGATTTAAGTATATTTTTCTCCCTAACAGACAGACACACATTATATTTTATTTTATATAATATTATTTCAATTTATAAATGAAGTAAGTACTAAAGTATATATTTAATCAAAAAAAAAAATTGAAACTTTAATCGTTTTTTTACCAATGACAAGGTAGTCCTTGCCTGCGATCTCACCTGATGGTAAGTGACGATGCAGTCTAAGATGGTATCGGGCTAACTTGGAAGAGATATGGCTCTTGGCGGCACGTCTTCGACGTTAGGGTGGTAACTAGCCACGGCCAAAGCCTCCCACCAGACCAGACCAGAAACAATTCAGAAATTATAAATTCCCAAATTGCCCCCGTCGGGAATCGAACCCGAGACCTCCCAGTTATAAGACCACATCGCTCACCACGGCGCCAGGGAGGTCGTTAATTTAAAACCTCTTCTAACAATGTTATTATTTACATCCAAAATAACACTTTCATTGCTGCACTATTTCATAAAGATTAAATTATTATTATTGCACAAACTTTTGTTTAAAGCTCATCAAAATCGGTCCTCTCAAATTCGAAAAAAAAAACTTCATAACCGTTTGAGTTTGCCTACTTATCACTATTTCTATCTTATGACCTTCAAATATTAAAATTCAAAAATCAATCACACCATCACAAATCTAGCGCTAATCATAATCACTAAAGTCTATCACCAATTTTGATCACAAGCGGGAGTTTTCGAAATTATCCTTTTTATTCCTAAATTGGAAACTCCACGACTTTTCTGGCAGAGACGTTTCTAAATCTGTGATAACTTTCTCATTTCCATTTGGATTCAGAACGTCTGTAGGTCTATCGTTCTCGATAATAGCGTCATTAATATGTTTTTCCTCATTATTTTTGGTGGAAGCTTCGTTTTCTTCTCCGTGTATTAGTCTGTTGAGGGGGAACTGCAGTTTGTAGAAGACGTAGGAGATACCCCAAATGAAGAGCTGGTAGAGACACACTTGCCACCAGTTCATCACCCCGAAAACTTGATACAACCAACGGTCCGTTGCGAAGTAGATTGTGTAGTATCTGGAAACAAAGATATATAATAATTTTAGTTGCTAAAATGAACTTTGGCGGGCCTAAATAGATACGATGAAACCGATGCGAGACACTAGCCCCAGTAAGTTAGTATTAAGTTCGATAATCGACAGTACCTAAATCCCCACAGTTTAGGGGGGCAGAACCCCTGCAGCATCAGAATTGAGGAGTTGGGTCCGGAAATTCAACGATGTAGTCTTTACTTGGTACCTACAATAACTATTCATAATCGACAGTTCCTAAATCCCCACAGTTTAGGAGGGCAATACTCCTGCAGCATCAGGACTGAGAAGTTGGAACCCGAAGTTTTTATGGGAGCATCTCGTAAAATTTTTATATCGATTATAAAAAGATTCACGCAAATCGGTTTAGAAATCACGAAGATATCGATATACACAGATAGAAAAACACAACTGCTCCTCCTTTTTCAAAAGTCGGTTAAAAAAGTAGCCTATATTACGCCCGATAACATCAGTTATCTACCAGTGAAAGTCCCGTCACAACAGGTCGAGCCTTTCCCGAGATTAGCGGCAACAAACAAACAGACAAACAACAATTTTTAAAATTATTTTCTTGTCATTGTTACCGTATTTACTTTCGTATGCAGTTAGTAAAAAGCTGTTCTTTTGATATTACAAACAGACGCTTCAATTATATTTATAGATTTAAATACCTATTTTTACTCTATTTTGTTTCCTTTTTTTTTTCTAACGGTTACTTAAACTAATTAGCTATTTATACATTATATTATTTCTGATCATATGCTCTTAGCACACAAGAAAGATTATATAATTGTCAAAGTTTGGGAATGCACTGGCCCCTAAGATACGGGCTTTCCAAGTTTAGGGGTCAGGATTCCAATGATATGTATATTGAGTTTTTCTAATAAAGGTTATTATTATTATTATATTATATTTCGATGGGGTTGGCGTAAAAAGCCAAAAAAAAAATAGAATAAATAAAAAAACTAAACTTACACGATGGCATAGGAAAAGCCGACAGTCCAGTACAGGATCAGCTCGAGCTTCTGGTTGGTGGGGTGTCGCCGCGCCTGCAGCAGGGTCTCCACCACCAGCACGATGGTGATGTTGGTGTGCACGCAGTGGTTGAACCACCACGGCACCACCTCGTCGTAGATCTTCGGGAAGACCAGCTCGCGGTCGATCGCGTATACCGTCCAGAACATTCCTGTTACGAACTGTAAAAGAAATTATGTATTTTTTTTATTTGAATAGCGAGCAAACAAGCAAGCGGGTCACCTGATGTTAAGTGATTATCGCCGCCCATGAACACTTGTAGCACTTGAGGCACCGCCGCAAAGTTGGTCCGCCCCTTGAATAACCCCATTCGATTGTAATTATTATTGTACTTAATACGTTATTTGTTGATAATTGGACGATCATACGCATTAACGTTTCAACCTACAAACCTTTGTCAAATTAAATACATACATAATGAAAAGGAATAAAGTTAACTTTTCAATTGATAAGTTGTACGGGGTTGACTCTTTAATGCATAGATATGTGCGTCAAAATTTGACGACCTCCCTGACGCAGTGGTGAGCGCTGTGGTCTTATAACTGGGAGGTCTCGGGTTCGATTCCCGGTGGGGGCAATTTAGGAATTTATAATTTCTAAATTGTCTCTGGTCTGGTCTGGTGGGAGGCTTTGGCCGTGGCTAGTTACCACCCTACCGTCACAGACGTGCCGCCAAGCGATTTAGTGTTCCGGCACGATGGCGTGTAGAAACCGATTAGGAGTATGGGTTGAATTTACATTGCTATACCCCTTCCAAGTTAGCCCGCTACTATCTTAGACTGCATCGTCACTTACCATCAGATGAGATCGCAGTCAAGGGTTATCTTGTCACCGAATAAAAAAAAAACTTTGAATCCAGTGCAACCATTCCAGAATCACTAAAATATAATACTACTACTACTAATACTGTAATAGCCGAATTACTCAAAGGTTTACTAAAAATATAATTAAAAATACCAGTCTTCATAAATGTAGTTCATTAGTGTTTCTCTCAAATTGTGGTTCCGAACACATGCCAATAGCAAGTGTGAAACATCTTCTACTTCGCCACATACTTCAATGTTGGGAAAATCACTTTTCCTCACGAGATATCATTGTAGTCTTGAAGACTAAATAGCTTTTAAATGACTGGAATCATGTAGACAATATCGCTAATCCGGCCTATGTCAGTCCAGCGCTACTGAGCTACTGGACTGGCATAATGCAAACTAGACATAAGACGAACTCACCAGTGTGAAGGGTAACACCATCCCACAGAATATGACGTCCCGCCAGTACTTGATCTTGGCGCCCATGCTGCTCTTCTCTTTATCCAGCCATTCCAAGCCGTCGTGTATCAGCGACAGACCCAGGAAGATGGTTTGGAAGGTCTGAAAGAAAAATCGACATTAATCGCAAAATTAACCCGCTTGCTGGAAAGCTTGGAACACCGCAGAGACATAAGCTCTCTTTGCGTCCTCTATCGGCTATATAACGGGGAGTGTTCTGAAGAGCTGTTTGATCTTATTCCGCCCTCTAACTTCTACAACCGCACCGCACGCCACCGAACACAATTTCACCCTCACCACCTGGGTGCCTGGAGCACTTCGACCATCCGTTGCTCCAGATCTTTTTTTCCACGTACGACCAAATTGTGGAATCATCTCCCTTCGACAGTGTTCCCACTTAATTACAATATGGGGTTATTCAAGGGGCGCACCAATAAGTTCTGAAAAGCCGGCAACGCATTGGTGGTGCCTCTGGTATTACAAGTGTTCATGGGTGGCGGTAATCACTTAACATCAGGTGACCCGCCTGTTCGTTAGCCCGCTATTCATTTATAAAAAAAAATCCTCAGTTGTATTAAGAGTCCAGTATACCCAGGTTCTGATTTTGACGCATCTTTTGTTTTTTTTAAAGAATATTAGGCAACAAGAAGTTGACTAATATCCTCATATACCCTCAAAATAAGCGGAAAGCTTGTGTTAGGATTGGGTACAACAATAGTGCAACGGGTGGGATTCAAACCTGCGACCTAACAGTTTTCAGTCCGCACCTTTAACCGTTGGGCTATTGAGGCTTTGAACTGGGTTTATGCTTCAGATATAATCATTGTAATAAAAAAAATACATGATAAGGATTGAACCCTTCTCAAGAGAGTGTTGAGAATGAAAGGAGATGATTGTGGTCCATACAAGCTTGGGCCCTACACTGAACAAGGTTGAAACATGCTTTATTTTGAAGATTTAGATGCTTGCTATTTACATCAAAAACTCGTACTTCTGCAGACCTTGGGAGTTTTGTTTTATTTCTCGTTTTAGATTTGTAGGTTATGTGAAAAAGACGTTCAATAATTAAAGTTATTTTAAGGAGTATTGTTTAAATACTTTAAATAAATGGAAAAAGTATTACGGGAAGATGTTTGGTTGCATGTTTCTTTTACTTTTGTAGGTAATATTAAATAATATGAAATAATGCACGAAAACTGTTAAAACACCAAAATAATATTCACAAAGCGCAAGACACAATGAGAATGACAAACTGTCTCTCAAAACGTCATTTTTCAGATCTGGGTTCTAGCTTTTTTGTGATAAAAAAAAAATATTCATGATGCACTATACTTTATTATTATAAATATTTAAAGTATATTTCCCTTGTAAATCAGTATATTATTTAATGCAAAATGTTTTACAACAAGTTTTGGTCTATTTCTAGATTACTGATTTTATAAAGATAAACTATTTGGGTAGGTACCAAAAGGCCAGAACCCACACCAGAACCCACAGTTGCATTAGTACTATATTAGTCTGTGGTTATTTAAACTGACATTCATGAAAACGTTCCGTTTCTACTAAAGAAAAAGCATTAGGATTCGTACTTAGTTAAAAAAAAAATGTTTTGTATGATTTTCCTGAGCTGTACATAAATAAAAACCATTCAATTATGTAAGTAATTTATCGACTTATTTTCTCCATATTTTTATATAACTGTGCGAAACCCTGAGTTGGGCCCAATTTAGTACATCTCCTTTAATTTTATGGAACAAAAATGCATGCAAATCGCAATTCTCGTGGAAAAACGTTCACGATTTTTACGCTTTTGAGTGAGATTGGGAGCAAAAAATTATTTATCCATCAAAAACTTTTATAGGTAATTTATAAAAAAATCCACTAATATAAACATATTCTCTACTACGGAATGTTGAGGCCAGTTTTTAAATGTTTCACACAATAATATAAGTAAACTTGGAAGTAAATTAAAAATGCATAAAGGTAATGTATACCTACACGATTTTTGAATTTAATAATAAGCATTACAATAGCAGGTATTTCTTCAAAGTAATTAATTATGTTTTTAGCACTACAAAAAAATAAGGTGGATTTTTGAAAACGTTTTACATAACCATTAAAGCAAGATTTTTATTGCTAAACGCACCAACATGACTAAAAAAAGTCGAAGATGTCGCTGATATTGACAGGGATTGAATACCCTTCCTTTTCAGGATTCCAGAGTATTAACCACTAGTCTATCACAGCTTAATACAACCAATCAATAGTTATCTAATTGTATTAATTAAGTGTCACCCATTACGTATAACTTATTGCGGCAGACGTCTTCTACGGTTATCACGTTGACCTTTTCGTCTAGATGTCTATTAATACATAGCTATGATCTAACTGTGTCTGTCTGTATGCTGATCTATTTCTAAGCAAGTGCAGTTTAACAAGCCGTTTTGATTTAGCGACTTCCGTTGTATTGTATTGGTTATTTCTTCGATTTAGACTTACAAAAGCGCTTACGAATGTCAACAAATTTTACATCAATAAGTACAAAATACTTAATAAAAATAAAAATAAATTAATTAAATGTCAAAAGAAAAAATTATGTACTACTTATGTCAAGGGTCAAAATATGATAATAATGTGATGTCATTAAACATAATAAATATGATTAAAAAAGAAATAGGTACTCAAGTACATAATAAAATTTTTATGTCAGAAAAAAAAAGAAAAGATACATACAATAGCACATAATTTAATTTATTCCTAACCTCACAATGGCTTGCGCAAACTTAGATTTTCCAGGCGTTTTTATCTTCTATATAATCATTTATTTTATATGCCTTTTTTTATTAGAATATATTTTATTTTTGCTTTAAATTGCATGTCAGAATGATTTGTAATGTCCTTGGGAATTTTATTGTAAAAGCGTATAGAATTTCCTATAAATGACTTACTTGTTTTCGATAACCTGCATTTCTGCACGGCCAACTGTACATGCGAATGTCGCAAATTATAACTAAGCAACTTTAAAGACAATAGTGCTATTTAAAGTTTACTTCAATATTCCCCTCTTCCTAGAATAGTTTTATTTTAATGACAACACTGTCCTTGACTGCAATATCACCTGATGGAAAGTGACGGTGTAGTCTAAAATGGTAGCAGGTTAACTTAGAACGGGTATGGCAGTGTAAATTCAACCCATACCCCTAATCGGTTTCTACACGCTATCGTGCCGGAACGCTAAATCGCTTGGTGGCACGTCTTTGACGGTATGATGGTAACTAGCCACGGCCAAAGCCTCCCACCAGACCAGACCAAAGACAATTCTGAAATTATATATTCCGAGCCGCTATGTGTGTGTGTGTGTGTACATACTTTAGGCACTTAACTTAATCTAAATATATAAAAGGCAAAGGTGACTGACTGACTGACTGACCGACTGACTGACTGACTAATCTATCAACGCACAGCTCTAACCACTGGACCGATCGAGCTGAAATTTGGCATACAGGTAGCTGTTAGGACGTAGACATCCGCTAAGAAAGGATTTTGGAAAATTTCAACCCCAAGAGGGTTAAGTAGGGGGTTAAAAAATCGAACCTAACGTGAGCGAAGCCGCGTGTTAAAGCTAGTTAACAATAAAATTATCCAACTTAGTACTAACTTAACTAAGCTACGTTAAGACGTGAAGTCAGGCGCAAGGCCTAGTGTTGTTACGGAACCACTTTATCAGCTCGGGACAAAGTGCAGCACGTTTTGGTCGCGTGTGAGAACTCTGATAAGGACTGATAAGGACTGATAAAGGGCGTTTCGACACCCTGTGTATCAGGAGGAAGCTGTTTTTGGGGTTGACTTGATAAAAACCACAATAGCTCGGTGGGAGCCAATGGGAGCGGATGGAAATACGGAAGGGAATGGCGGTTCGACCGCAAAAGGCGGAACAGGCGCTGTTTTAGAGGATTTTATCCTCTCGCCGTGGATAAAACGTCCCCTGCCCATGCTCACCCTGCTGGAAAGTATATCATTTCAAACAAAAAAGAATTTTCCAAATCGGTCCAGCACTGGTAGCATGGGCGGGAGAAATTTTATCCCCGGGAAAAGGATAAAACGTTTATCCCCTCGCTTAGCTTTATCCACCCGTCGAGCATGGGGACAGCGGTGGAAATAACACTCAGTGGATATACTTATAGAAATATACATCGCTTTCTCCTCTGTCGCCATGCTTTAGCATAGGAAAAAGATAATTTTATCCCCTGTTAGTGGATAAAATCGGGGGATAAAACTTTTATCTCCTGCCCATGCTACCAATGCAGGCATCTTCGAGTAATCGGCGAACATACATAAAAATAAAAAAATATTCCGACGAATTGAAACCCTCCTCCTTTTTTGGTGCGGTGTCGGTTAATAATGAAACCTTCGTAAAACACGTTCTAGTCTTTAGTTCTAGTTCTTTTTTTCCTTTCATTGTCTTTAAAATTAATTCAGTCTACATATTATTATTATTGACTAGCTTATGCCGGCGGCTTCACTCATGTTAAGTGCGGTTTGTCAAACCCGAATTTTATCCCCTTAGGGCCCAAGACACGGGTCTGCCCGCGAAATTCAAATTTAATTTGGTTTTTCGCAATTTGTAAACTAATACGACAAAGTAGGCTTATGGTATTCAAATTGCGCCAATGGCAGTATCATCTTCACAGGTTTATATACTAATCTTTACGTGAAAGTATCCAGTTTAAGAATTGAATGAGTTTGGCGTGAGCTACTCACAAATGAGTCATTATTTTGACTAATTTCTTAAACTGAATACTTTCACATAAAGATTAGTATATAAACCTGTGAAGATGATACTGCCATTGGCGCAATTTGAATACCATAAGCCTACTTTGTCGTATTCGTTTACAAATTGTGAAAAACCAAATAAAATTTGAATTTCGCGGGCAGACCCGTGTGTTGGGCCTTAGCTGTTGAAATTTTAAAAATACTATATAACAGATGCCTATTACTATTTATGACTTTTTTTCAAGCGGAAAAAATTTAAAATTATGTCTTTAGAGTTTAAACTTTCAAGATGTCATTGCCATGAAAAGTATTGCCAGAGAAGAAAACTTCCGTCATAGTTGTGGTTACAGTGAAAAATGCAATTATTATTTTCTAGTCAACGATACGGTATGACGTCATTTTTTAACGATCGAAAAAAATTTTGACGACTTAGATTTCGTCGACTATTTTTTGTATTCGATGACAAAATTGTCCTTGACTGCGATCTCACCTGATGGTAAGTGACGATGCAGTCTAAGATGGTAGCGGGCTAACTTGGAAGGGGTATGGCCGTGTACATTCAACCCATACCCCTAATCTATTTCTACGCGCCATCAACAGATTTTTACTACTTACCTACCTACTAGTTAAGTTACTTATTAGATTTATTGTTAAGCATTATCAAATTATCTATATATATATAAAATTCAAAGTCCTGACTGACTGACTGAGATATCAACGCACAGCCTAAACTACTGAAGTTAGAAACTTAAAATTTTTACAGTTGGTTCCTTTTATGACGTAGGCGCACACTAAGGAAGGATTTTTGAAAATTCAACCCCTAAGGGGGTAAAATAGGGGTTTGAAAAATCGAACTTAACGTGAGCAAAGCCGCGAGCAACAGCTAGTTCATATATATTAATGGGTACATGGCAGTTGTTAAAAACCCAAAATAAAATATATTTAAAAAAACCTACCATTCTATCAACAGTTCTCACAATACAAGAAGTAAGTCGGTACTTACAAAATTCCATCCAGTTAAATATCCCGGGCCTAACGAATACAGCACTCTTATATCCGGGTTAGGGTGGTTCTCAATTTTCAACCCCTTAGCGAACAACCCGATGTACACGTGGTGCAAAATACCAAAAAAATGGAACACCGTACGCCAATACAACACTGCGTCGTTTCTATCGAATAACTTCTCGTTTTCCGTAATCAAAAAACACAAAACATTGTAAAGTATGTTACTATCCTTCCATAAATCTTCAATTTCCATGATTATTTGTTAATATTAATTATATTTTAGCTAATTAAGATTAAAATTAACTTATAACTAAATAGACGCCCGTCCCGATTATTTTTTAGGCGTATATTAATGAGGGTATGTTATTTTATGTTTTTCATTGACAAGATAATGTTGCCCTGTTTAAGTTATAATTATCACTATTTTTACCCTACTGGGCATAACCAAAGGGACGGGCTATACTTTTATTTATTTACAAGCTGTTGCCCGCGACTTCGTCCGCGTCAATTTCTGTTATGATGATCGCGGTTAAGAAGTTTTTAAAAGAATATATGTATTTTAAATATGGATAATTTTCCATTTTCCCTGATGTTTCGCTCCTATTGGTCGCAGCGTGATGTTATATAGCCTAAAGCCTTCCGCGATAAATGGACTATCCAACACAAAAAGAATTTTTCAATTCAAACCAGTAGTTCCTGAGATTAGCGCGTTCAAACAAACAAACTCTTCAGTTTTATAATATTAGTATAGAATACATATAAATAAAATTACAAGACAAAAACATATATAAGAAGTGGACATATGTGAAGCTTATCTCTAAAAAAAGAAATTTCTTCCAACTTCCCTTGAAACTTGAAAGTGAGTAAGGTGAAATTATAGAGTGGTACACTGTCGTATAGGTCAAAAATGTAAATCACTACATATACTATAATACCTACTAAATAATATAAATAAATACATGTATGAAAAAACTTGGGACCTCATAATCCAGAGTCAAATAAGCTACCCGCCAGACTAATGACACTTGTAAATAAAAAACACTTTTCTGTACGTTGTTAATATATTTCCTTATAGTTTTTAATGTCAAACCATTTTCAAGGATTTCATGTATTTCGCATTTTTAGGGTACAGTTTGACGTAGCGAAATCTATTACAGTTCTATAATGAAATTCCACAGGATTTTAGACTTGCCTTTACACAAGTTTAAAAAATCTAATACGAGTATTCTACTGAAGAAGGGATAATATACAATGGAAGATTGATATAAATGATAACAAATTAAAAAGTAAAAAGACTTCAAACGCTACTACAAAGTATATCAAATATTTAAATTCTTGGTTGGAACGGCATTCCGAACCAGTGGTAGATTCATGAAGATTCGTTTGTTTGAATAAAATTTATTCTATTTTATTCTACAGTTAGCCAATTTAACTAATTTGACATTACATACCCTTTAATTGTAGTTTATTAGTATATTCTTATATGTTTATTCCTAACGATTTTTTCTTTCACCGCTGAAGCATGTGATATTTAATTATTTAAACGCATATAACTTCGACCCTACGACCCACCGAACCTACCTGGGAGATGACACTCCTAACCACTAAGCTATCACTGCTTTTATTGGCTTTGTATAAGTAATATTATTTATAAAAAGATAACGTATTAATTCCAACCATAAACTTAGCATTTCTTACTCGGTAGTTACTAGTAAGTTAAGCTAGCTAGCTGTATGATTACAATATGTAAAAAATTAATGGTACGGAACCAATACAGGATGTATGGATACTACTCGTACTTGATCGTCTCGTTTAAAAAGATAAAAATAAAAAAAAACTGCAAATCAAGTTAATTACAAAGCGTTATGCTGTTTACTGGGTAGGTAACTGCGTACAACCACAGAATACATAATAGTACAAGCCACAACGGAAGATTTCACATAAAGATACATTGTTTTATAGTTGAAAAAAAAATTTAATTTACAACTTGGTTGATTTATTATCGTATGCGTACTTAAAACATAATGTTCGTCTAGGAAAAGTACCGAAACAATCCTAAATATTATTAAAAAAAATATAATAAAAAAATATATATACATATATGCGAAAGTTTAGACGAATGTTTTTTACTCAAATTAACTGCAACAACTGAACCGATTTGTCTGAAATTTGGCACAGAGATAGATTATAGTCTGGAACAACACATATGCTACTTTTTATCCCGGAAAATAAGAGAGTTCCCACGGGAATTAAAACCTTAATCCACGCGTACACGCACGACATATCTAATATTCATACAAAAAATATTTTTTTTAAACTAGCAAAAAGTGTGTTTTAACTTTTTAAGTATTGAATTTCAAAAGATGGCTTAGCATTACATTTATGCTACTTTGTTCTAATGTATGTTGTTCTAATGATACTAGTTATACTAATCTCTGTAAGTACGGAGTCCTAACAGTCAGCTAGAATAACATAACTATTGTGTACAAAGTTACCGCTTAGCTTTATTGTTACCCAGTTCAACCTGTTTTTTTTTTGCCTCCATTAGATCATAGACAACAAGAGATCTATTATGACAAAGTTAAAAAATACTAAGAGTCTCTACAGACGGCGAAATGGCAGTCTGGATGCGGTTTTATTAGACTTTGTGCTCATTTTCGATGTTATATTTTCAACAAAAATATAAAAAAAAATTAAGCATTGCGTAAAAATTTATAATCTAGCTTTTGACTGTGGCTTCGCTCACACTAATTTCTATTTTTCAAACTCCTATTTTATCCCCTTTAGGGGTTAAATTTTCAAAAATGTTTTTTTAGCGGATGCTACGTCATGTATGCCAAATTTCAGCCCGATCCATCCAGTAGTTTGAGCTGTGCGTTGATAGATTAGCCAGTCAGTCAGTTATCTTTTCCTTTTATATATTTAGGATAGAAAAAGATAAGCTACTCATTTTATTATTCCCTTGAACCATAATATAATAATAGCAATATGTAGTAACTCAATATTTACCCACAAATTAGGGGATTCATTAAAAGTCTGGCAACACTATAACAATATGTACGCAATAATGATAGTCGAGTTATCAGAACGTAATTTATTGGAACTACTGCACCTAGTTAAATGATAAGTAATTATTAATTATAGTATAATAATCCAATTAACTATAATTTATTTATAACGAGCTTTTACCCGTGGCTTCGCTCCCGCCACCTATTGAAAGTAATCCGAAGTGGTGATTCCTATATATCAGTTTTTTTGATGACTCCCTGGCGCAGTGGTGAGTACTGTAGTCTTATAAGTGGGAGGTCTCGGGTTCGATTCCCGGCGGGGGCCATTTGGAAATTTATATCTTCTGAATTGTATCTGGTCTGGTCTGGTGAGAGGCTTTGGCTGTGGCTAGTTACCGCCCTACCGTCAACGACGTGCCGCCAAGCGACTTAGCGTTCCAGCACGATGGCATGTTGAAACAAACTAGAGGTATAGATTGAATTTACACTGCTATCCCCTTCCAAGTTAGCCTGATACCATCTTAGACTGCATCGTCACTTACAATCAGGTGAGATCGCAGTCAAGGACTATCTTGTAATCGTAAAAAAGTTCACACTGTGGAGTGTAACTGCGTTGCGGCGCTCCGCACCGTACAGTGTGAAAACGCTCTTACAGCAGCATTTTTCATTATTCACGCTCGGTTTAACCGGAAAAACCAGTCTGATGTGCATTTAAATTTCCTAATTTGATCTAACTGGGATCGAACATGTGACCTTACGAGTTATCTAATATACTGGTCAAATATAAGGAGGAATCAAAAAATTTTTTGGTCAAATATGATGTTCAATGTCGACATGTATCAAAATCTGTTTGACTTCCTCGAACTGAATAAAATATTTATTTAAGTACTAGCTGATTCGCGGGACTTCGTCCGCGTGGAAAAAGTTTAGAGTGACTTGCTACTATCCGCGAGAAGTAATGTCCTCTATCTCCGATAATATTTAGTGGATCTTCACCAAAATTAGACAAAATATTTCTAATAGAACACAATTTATAATAAAAGAAGAATTATCAAATTCGGTTTAGATTTGACGAAGTTATGGAGCAAAATCAACAAAAAGTTTATCTCCTATCCAGGGTAAACCTTATTGTTTATCAAGATAAAAATATTCTATATATTGATCCAAATACAATCCGTTCAGTAGTTTTCGCGTGATGCGCACAGACAGACAGACAAAAAATTCAAAAAAAATTATTTTGGGCTCAGTATCGATGCTAAAGCATACTGCGATTAAAGTTTTCAAAATATATTTAATGCCCAGAATTCGTCCCGTTACAGTTTTATTATAAGTATAGATGTATTGTATTCTTCTTTCGCATCGATGGAGATGTCGCTTTTTTAAAAAGAATCTTTATTAATTTTTGTTTTGTAAAGAGCAACTGCTGAGTTTCTTGCCGGCTCTTCTCAGCAGAATCAGCATTCCGAACCGGTGGTAGATCCTCGACTTGTTATAAGAGCCACAAGTTGGCCTACATGACGACCTCCCTGACGTAATGGTGAGCGCAGTGATCTTATAACTGGGAGGTCTCGGGTTCGATTCCCGACGGGGGCAATTTGGAAATTTATAAAGTCTGAATTGTCTCTGGTCTGGTCTGGTGGGACGCTTTGGCCGTGGCTAGTTACCACCCTACCGTCAAAGACGTGCCGCCAAGCGATTTAGCGTTCCAGCACAATGGCGAGTAGAAACCGATTAGGGGTATAGGTTGAATATACACTGCCATACCCCTTCCAAGTTAGCCCGCTACCATCTTAGACTGCATCGTCACTTCATCAGGTGAGATCACAGTCAAGGACTCTTGTTATCGAATAAAAAAAATGAAACAAATAATTTTGAATTTTTCTTTTTTGAAAAAAATTATTAAACTCACCAAATTCCAATTAGTTAGGAAACCCAGTGCGTACTTCTTCGTATCCACAATCAGTATGGGAGTTTTCCCGTCATCCTGAATGCCTATCAGCATGACCACCCCCCACAGGGATACAACGATCATAGACAATAAAACACCGCCATGGAAAACTGTCTTTATCACCAGCAACACAACATTTTTCAACATTTTTCCCATTTTACACAACACCTTAAATTTGCACTTGTACTACCTACTGACTCTATACTTGTAAAGTAAGCTTTGAAAATACTGCAGGGTAAATATGTACATCTTTAAATATATAAAAGGCATAAAAATTCTTTTTACAAAACCAACTTCAAACGCCACTACAAAGTATGTCAATTGTGCCTATAAAATTTGAAGAGTTCACTCGATTTCTTCAGGATCGCATCATCAGATCCTGACCTGATGACAATGGAACCACCTGGGAAGTATACCGTTTCAAACAAAAAAAGAATTTTTCAAATCGGTCCAGGCGTCTTCGAGTAATGGGGGAACATACATTTAAAAAAAAGGTTCCAACGAATTGAGAACCTCCTCCTTTTTTGGAAGTCGGTTTATAAAAGGCAAAAGTGGCTGACTGACCAATTGACTGACTGACTGATCTATCAACGCACAGGTCTAGCCGCTGGGCGGATTGGGCTGAAATTTGGCATACAGATAGTAGGCATTAGCTAAGAAAGGATTTTTGAAAATTCAACCCTAAGGCGGTAAAATAGGGGTTGGAAAAATTGAAATAACGTGAGCGAAGCCGCGGCCGAAAACTAGTCTATAATATAACTAGCCTTTACCCGAAGTTCACTCACGTTAAGTTCGATTTTCAAAACCCCTTTTTATTCCCTTTTAGGGGTTGAGTTTCAAAAATATTTTCTTAGCGGATGCTTAGGTCATAATAGCTATCTAGGTATATATGCCAAATTTCACCCGATCCGTACAGTGATTTGAGCTGTGCATTGATAGATCAGTCAGTCAGTCACGTTTTCCTTTTATATATTAGCCAATGCCAGTTTAAGTAAGTATAATATTTTTAATATTAAACTTAAACTAAAACGACCAAAAAATATAAAACTTCAGAACGTCCAAATCACGTCAAGTCATGTTTCCTGCAATTCTTATACCTATTATGCCTTTGAAATTAGATTGTACAGGAATAATCCTCGAAAAACACTATCTATTCGCTAAAAACTTCACTAAAACCGTTAAACACTTCTAAAAATAATAATCGCTTCAAAGAACACGGATGCGGTGAATTGTTTTTACTTCATTACACCATTCATTTACTAAAAGGCTCAACTTGACATCTCCCGTTAGCTTCACTCACAAAGGTAACGTACCGAAGAATTTAGTGAAGTTAGTTGAAGGTCCTAAATCGCACCTGTTAGCATTTGAACAGGATAAAACCGAGTTATCGTTGGAATATGATTATACGTGTTTCTCAGGCAAACATATTCTACACTCTGACATATAAGTAACAAAAGCGTGAACTTGCGATTTTTTTTGTCCGCAGATTTAGAATCTTCAAGGATAATTCTGCATACCTGTTTATAGTAAGTTTGATGCTACACAGGCTATATTAATAAAACTGGAAATATACCAGTCTTCAGTAGATATTTTTTTCCACGTATTTAGAAACTGTGGAACCAACTTCCTGCGACGGTGTTCCCACTAAATTACAACATGGGGTTATTCAAGGGGCGGACCAACAAATTCCTGAAAAGCCGGCAACGCATTGGTGGTGCCTCAGGTGCTACAAATGTTCATGGGCGGGAATCACTTAACATCAGGTGACTCGCCTGCTCGTTTGCTCGCTAAAAAAAAAGTCTTTTTTTTATGATTAGACAGCCTTTAACGTCGATATCACTTGGTGGTAAGTCACAATGCATATCGGCAATAGAAGTATCTATTTCTATTAAAATTTCTCAAGTATCTATCTTTTACGGTTAATGAGATATAACCCGCTGACAGACGGACGGAGGTTTAGTAATAGGGTTCCGTTGGCACCCTTTGTGTGCGGAACCCTAAAGACAAACCGCCGGTCATTACCTTCGATAATTATTATTATTAATAAAAAAGTTATTTACCACATTTTTATAGCTTTAGCTAGGAAGTAAATATTTAAATCCTGTATTCAGAAGGTTATAATTTATTGTAATAATATGCTACAAAGTCGGCATTTCTGACGACCTCCCTGGCGCAGTGGTGAGCGCTGTGGTCTTCTTACTGGGAGGTCTCGGGTTCGATTCCAGGCGAAAAGATAATGAAACGAACGAATACGATCAATCGAATCAAATCTTATACTAACCCTATAGTTGAGGACCTAAAGAGTGAGATAGGCTACTTTTTATCACGGAAAACAAAGAATTTACGTGGAATTTTTGAAAAACCTAACTCCACGCAGACGAAGTCGCGGAAAAAGCTAATACTTTATGGTTAAGATGCAATAGGAAAATCATTGAGATTATTTAATTGAAGGATGATATTATAAGAAGCGCAGCGTCTTATAATTACAAGGGTATCAAATCTATATGACGACCTCCCTGGCGCAGTGGTGAGCGCTGTGGTCCTATAACGGGGAGATCTCGGGTTCGATTCCCGGCGGGGGCAATTTGGGAATTTATAATTTCTAAATTGTCTCTGGTCTGGTCTGGTGGGAGGCTTTGGCCGTGGCTACTTACCACCCAACCGTCAAAGACGTGCCGCCAAGCGATTTAGCGTTCCGGCACGATGGCGTATGGCGGCACGAAAACCGATTAGGGGGTATGCCTTGAATCTACACTGTGATTACCGTCCCAAGTTAGCCCGTTACCATCTTAGACTGCATCGTTGTGTTGTCTTTACTTGTCAACGAATAAAATAAAAAAAAGATTAAAAATAAAAAAACCCGTGCGCCGATTTTGATGATGAATGACTATATTATGCTCAAGTTACCACTGAAAACCCAAGAAGGCTACGTATTTTGCCAAAATTATATCGATTCAAAGAAACGCCATTTGGGAAAATTATGCTATTACTTAGTTGTTAGAATGCGCGTTTTTGCGTTTAGCAATGACGTAAACAAACTTGTTCCCTAATTCTGCGTATAATTAGTGTTGTTTTTTTTTATTTAATTCATTCATTGTTGTTGTTGCAATTATTGTTGTTTTTAGTTCAATCTATACCTACTATAGTACATTATGGTACGAGTGTGAAACATTGGTGATTGCCGCTGAGGCGCTATTGAGACCCGAGCCTTTAGGTGAGGGTCTTAAGATAGCCGAGGACGGCCTAAAAAAATTGTTGAATTCGGTTCAAATTGACTTAGTTATAGAGTAGCATCGGCAAAAAAAATACGCGTCGAATTGAGAACCCCCTCCTTTTTTGAAGTCGGTTAAAAATAAACTTCACTAACTTTATACGTGCCTACTGGTATATTATTTTGGCCAAGGTAAACAAGACCGACCGATTAGGGTTATGGGTTGAATATACACTGTCATACCCCTTCCAAGTCAGCCCGCTATCATCTTAGGATGCATCGTCACTTACCATTAAGTGAGATTGTAGTCTAGAACTATAAGATAGTTCTAGACTACAATCTCACTTAATCACACTATCACA
Organism: Hipparchia semele; assembly: GCA_933228805.2. Classification (NCBI taxonomy): domain Eukaryota; kingdom Metazoa; phylum Arthropoda; class Insecta; order Lepidoptera; family Nymphalidae; genus Hipparchia; species Hipparchia semele. The sequence goes on from OW121736.1 coordinate 6,212,815, forward strand.
CTTCACATCACATCACACTAATATTATAAAGCCAAAAGTTTGTATGTGTGTGTGTGTATCTTTATTACTCCTTCACGCCACAACGAATGGACCGATTTGGCTGAAATTTGGAATGGAGATAGCTCATACCCAGGATTAAAACATAGGGTACATTTTATCCCGGAAAATTACAGAGTTCTCCTGGGAACTGAAACACCTTGATCCACGCGGACGAAGTCGCAGGCATCGTCTAATCATAGAATAAAAAAAAAACATTTTTTCGAGACATTTCGCCGTGGACTTGCACATCTGGTGACAGAAGAGCTGGCTCATTTTTTGCGCAAAGAATCAGCCTGGCTGTCCAGCGAGGAAATGCAGCCAGTATTCTTGGCACCATTCCACGCGGATATGTTTTTTACAGTAATTAGTACAGCACTTAGTTTAGTTATTAGTTTTATTTTAAAATTTTAACTCCGTGACGCAGTGGTGAGCGCTGTGGTCTTATAACTGGGAGGTCTCGGGTTCAATTCCCGGTGGGGGCAAATTGGAAATTTATAATTTCTGAATTGTCTCTGCTCTGGTCTGGTGTGAGGCTTTGGACGTGGCTAGTTACCACTCTACAGTCAAAGACGTGCCACCAAGCGATTTAGCGTCCCGGCACGTTGGCGTGTAGAAACCGATTAGGGGTATGGGTTGAAACTACACTGCCATACCCGCACTTACCATCAGGTGAGATTGCAGTTAAGGATTAATCTTCTCACCAATTTTTTTTTATTATTTACCAATTTCTCAAGCAAAAAAAAAGACGGGGACTGCCGCGGTAAAGCTATTGCATAGCATTTTTTATCAACGCCATCTAGCGTTAAGAGGAGTCGCGTGTCAGGTTATTTTCGTTACGGAATTTCTAGATTCGGTCTCCACGCTCAAGGCCCGCGATAGAAGCTATGCAATAGCTTAAAAAAAATTAAAAAAAATACTTACAAAATTCCAATTAGTGAAGAAAAACGGTGTCAAAATCTTCAAACTCCTCAAAATCGGATGTTTCAGCTGTTCATCGGTGATCGTGAACCAGATCATACATCCCCACGCTAGCACGAACACGAACCACACGAAGTACACGCCGTGAAAAATTGTGCGCAAGAATAAATTCACTGTGAAATTTTCCCTTATTTTTTTTGCCGACCATACTTGGGCTTCGATGTCACTCATTTTGGAAGAATAATTTCGCGTTCGGAAAATAGGCGTATCGGCTTAAACCGCTGTCATTTTAATTAAAACAATTTATTTTACTTAAAAAAAAGAATTTTGTAACGAAAAAATAAGTTTTTAATTTTTCACTTCTTATTCACTTTCATTTTTATTTTCACTTTCACTTTTTGGCCGTAAAAAATCAAAAAATTTAAGGCTTCTGCTTTTAGCTGCTATTTGTTATTAACATATTATTTTATAGATTAATAGAAAAATATTTTTATTTCACTCCAAAGCTTAAGAAATATAAATTATTTTTTAAACCATGAACGTCTTAGTCTTAGGTTCGTTGAATACTGGATATAAAAGATCGTTATCAAAATGATTGTTTTAAACCTGCTCTTCTATTTATAACTTAATGGTCGGTAATTATAAGTACTTACTTAAATAATTTATCTTTTTATGCATAACATTTTTATTAAACTACCTACTCGACGAGTATTTTTTGTAAATATAATTAGTAGTAGTTGTAATTTATTTAAGTATTTTTTTAAATATTACTGTGAATTATAAAAATAAAATTTATGATCCCGAAAAAAAAAACTTGGAGACTCGACTAGACAGACAACATTAAGCATGTCCAAGTAACTAATAAGCCCCAAGCTAGTTACTTAAGTCGTGTGGACGTGACATTGATATGACGACAAAGGCGTTATGATAGAAAACGTGATATTTAAAGATTTCGATTTCGATAATGTACACGAAAATTCTTTAATCATGCTTTAATCTCTCTTCGTTAATCTTTTATGATTTACTAGCTGATTCCCGCGACTTCGTCCGCGTGGAAAAAGTTTAAAGTGACTTGCTACTATCCGCGAGAAGTTATGTCCTCTATCTCCGATAATATTTAGTAGATCTTCACCAAAATTGGAAAAAATATTTCTAAAGTACACAATTTATAATACAGAAAAAATTATCAAAATCAGTAGCCTAATCACGAACTTTTTGAATTCCGCGTTACGTTATCGTATCGAGTGACGATGACGATACGATAACGCAGAATTTTGGTAGCACGAATCATTAAAATTAACTCTCGTCACTCGATACGATTACTTAACGCAGTCTGCTGCACGTTCAAAAATTAAATACTTGTATAATTGTATAATTTCGTATATAGAAAAATAATTTCAAAAATTTTCAAACACTACATCATAATAATTATATTTTTAGCTAAATTATTAATATTTTTATCTTTTTATGTATGATTTTTAATAAAATAGCCAATAAAACCGAATTTAATTTAAATAATTTGAATTTGTATTTTTAACGTACCTACCTACCTATGTTTTTGAACTGTCATGTTTATAAAATTATGTCTAACCTAACATTCCATAATCCATTATCTTTAAATCATTAAATAAGTACCTATGTAGGTATTTTAATTTATTAATTAGTCGTCATTTTTTAATTGTGTCCGTTATATATATAAATATTATACAATAGCAGCTTTATTAGTGTTTTCTTGAGGTCGCCTGTCTGTTGTAAAGACAGGCGCTGAGGCAAACTTACCATCAAGAATATGCAATACCAATGGTCTATTTTATGGATAATGTAAGTATAAAATATAATATTCTATCCAATTAAAATCTTAAAATGAACCTATGTTATGTTGAATAAACGTTGGAATACATAATTTAGACATCCTATAGGCTGTCCGCCGACGATCGCGTCGCGACCCACGGGTGTTTGTTTTTGCGCTGGCTAGGTTAAAATAGATAAAAGACTAGTTGGGTTAAAACCTAAAATACTATTAATGAAATTATAGTCATACTTATAAACCATAATTTATCATTGATATAATCATAAGTAGATAGATACCTTTATTTGATGTGATTGAAAAATATTGAAAGGCAGCACCTAATCAAGTTGTACTTTAAAGTAATGTACCTACCTAAGAGAGGCATCAATTAACCCCAATATATATTTTTTTTAGTATAAAAACTTGAGATAACCTAATATTTTTGTTTCTAGATGATCAAGAGTGGAACACACTATACCCCAGTGAGTCATGGACCTAGTCTGAAGGCTACCACCACAATTAACACGACCTACCTAAACCTAGACCTTGGTCTACAATCAAAAGTGCCCATTTAAGCTGTGGCAAGAATGCCACTATAAGTCAAGACTTTCTATGTGTACTTACTACTTAGGACCTTCAGGGCTTTTTGAGAATTCTATAAGAAAAAACCCTATTTTTATTTAAAACTAAGTGTAATAAAAGCAATTTTTCTATTCTTGGTTTTATTTTATATTATTATTCTAATATGTCTTAACTCTAACAATAGGTATCATTTATCCACAAAAAGCTACTTCAACATGATATGAAACTTCCAAATATAAAATATTAAATTAGCAATGATTTGATTCAATTGAATTCCTTGCCGGGTCTTCATAAATTTGAAGTTCAGTCTGCTATCAAGCCGGGATGGCTTTTGTAATGTATTCCTATATTCATGATGCATCATGGTCAATCTGAAAATAAAATATTGTTCAGTAATAGGTATTATAAATATGAAAATAACTCTCCCTGTGACCCTTTTACACCTAACTAACATCTAACTGAACTTAACCACTGAACCAAATCAAAATGACATGGAAGTAGTAATTATAAGTAATTTATTAAAAAAAAGCATTTGAATAAATAGAATTTATATTAGGTATATGAAATGAAAGGAGGTGGGTTGATAAGGCAACAAAATCCGCCCCTCATACACTCGAAAAAAAAAGTTCCAGATTTCGACAAATTGTAAATGTATTTATATACTTGAAGATATAAACTTTATTTTAATATAAAGTTTAGGTGATAAAAAAAATAGTAAGTTACAGAAAATATTACCCAAAAAGAGAGTGTTTCTTTTACTTTCCTTACATTTTCATACATTTTAGTCGTTTTTTAAGCTTTGATTTAATATTTTAGAATGAGGCGCTCCTTGAACCATGGTAAACGTAACTGATAATGATGCTCCTTTTTATAAGCTTTTATATGAGTATTAATTTATTTTGGTTCATGGAGCGCCTCATTCTAAAATATTAAATCAAAGCTTAAAAAACGACTAAAATGTATGAAAATGTAAGAAAAGTAAAAGAAACACTCTCTTTTTGGGTAATATTTTCTGTAACTTACTATTTTTTTTATCACCTAAACTTTATATTAAAATAAAGTTTATATCTTCAAGTATATAAATACATTTACAATTTGTCGGAATCTGGAACTTTTTTTTTCGAGTGTATGAGGGGCGAATTTTGGGCCTTATCAACCCACCTCCTTTATACAATACATACTTAGTAACTATTAAGCAACATTGGTGCTACCCAAAAGAGGCCTATATACACAGCGAATGCATTGTGATTTGTTTGATGAAGATAATGAACACCTACGATGATTCAAAAACAATCTTCCAGGAATTTTATGTACATACCTATGGGCCATGAAATAATAACTTTCTGCTTCTAGATTGAGACTAGCTAGTTGGTTAGTTGTGTTTATCACATTCTTGATTATGGTCTATTATTATTTTTGCTTTATGATGATGGTATAGGTATGGTTGAGTTAGTGGTCTTTTGTTGAAAGTCCATTTTGTATTTATTGAAGTTTCCTTTCTCCATCTGAAATATTAAAATGCAAATTAGGTACTACTTAAGTATTTTAAGTATGTCCAGTCAAGTTTTTAATTATTCAATTGTTCAATTAATGTACCTATTATTAGTTTGAATGGAAACAGTTATTAGTCTGTTTAGGGGGCAATATGGAATCAATAGTTATAGTTATGCTCAATAAACTTAGTAGGTATACTAAGACTTAACACTTGCAATGCATCTAACTTCTAACCTCAAATTGGCAATGTAGGTACACATATTATATTGTTCACTGATTGATGTAGGTACCTACTTAATTTCATGATGAAATTACAAAGGTGCTATGTTTATTTAACATAGAAAAAAACCTCATAATATCCTCATTGAGAAAAACACTCGAAATAACTAATTCCTTAGATATTAGGTATCATTCTTTGAGCAAGTTTTAAGGCTGCAATGCAACAACTCTTTTTTGTACCTTAGCACTCCGAAACACTTTTGTCCTAAATAAACTGTAAATCTAAGTTTTAACAACACATAATTTTATTTACTCAACACTTGTTTACGTTACAATATGTTTTTAATATCAATTGTCAATTGTCACTGCCATTCGCCCATTTATTTGCCCATTGGTCCTACATAAAAATCAAACGCGGCAAATTTTACGCGGCAAATTTGATTTGAGTTTATTTTCTTATTTTTGTTTAAACTTGTGTGTATTGAAAATGATAGTAAATATAATATATCTTTACATAAGCATTGACTATTTAAGATGATATATTAATGATATTAATTAATGTTATAGGTTTAGGTACTAAAATGCTATGACGTATGAAGTTATAATATTATTAATAATATTATTTTGTTTATTAGGTACTTACTTGCTTTGTTACAATCCTACACTTATTCTTTGACTGGATCAAAACTTTTAGTTTTATGTCGCAGACGTCGATGAATTGAATATCCGTCTTGCCTAGACTATAGGTGTAGGCATTTATATTCTTTCATTATTTCTTGTTCGTCTTATAGTCTTGAATCATTTTTGAAGTGATTCCTAGACACACTCAACATTATTTTAAAACGTTTTTAGTAAGAAAAATCCGCAAAAACAACACATTTGATGACGACGTAAGTTCACTCACTTCAAAAAGTTCAGTGAGCTATAATTCGGTAATTCTCGATAGCCAGCTTTCGTAATTCTCGAAACCAAACGTCAAAAAAAGGTTTGTGCTACCGATTTTTGAATTTCTTCGAGAAAAACGTGACGAAACCGGAGAGTGACGTCACAGCTGCGTCAAGTTTAACTTTACGTAGTTGCAGTTGCTTCGTGCTACCGATTTTAGCGCGTTACGTGCGTTTTCATACAAAACTGCGTTTTGACGTTAACTTCACCTTTACTATTCGAAAGTTAAAAAAGTTCGTGATTAGGCTACAGTTCAGATTTGACTGAGTTATGGAGTAAAATGGAAAAAACAAAAACTTTTTTCCCATATCCCGGAGGAACCTTATTGTTTCTAAAGATAAAAACTATTCTGTATATTGACCCGGAATATCAGCTACTACTATACCAAATTGCATTTAAATCCATTCAGTAGTTTCCACGTGATACGTGCACATATAAACAGACAGACAGACAAAAAATTAAAAATGTGTGTGTGTGTGGTGCGGGTTGTTACGTTCCCTCAAATATGGTTGAGCGAAGCAACGGCTGGATCATGCGTCATGCTCGTGAACGGGTGCCACCAACAGGAATGGGTCTGCTTTTGCCTGCCTGTGTTAACATGTATTGAATTGTATTTATTTTTACCTGTATTGTACTCAGGAAAATTCATCGTGGAAGCACTGAATACATAGCATAGTTTCAATAACAATTGTAAAATTTTTATTTTTTTGAAAAGAGCAACCGCCGAGTTTCTTGCTGGCTCTTCTCGGCAGGAAAGGCATTCCGAACCAGTGGTAGATTCATTGACGATTCAAAAGTGCTTGTAAAAGTTTATTTGAATAAAAAATATTTCTATTCTAAAAAAAAATATTTCTATTCTATTCTATTCTAAAAAAAAAAATTGTTTTGGGCTCAGTATCAGTATTGGATGATAAAGCATCCTACAATTAAAATTTTCAAAAAAATATATTTAATTTTCTCAAAGGTGTGTGAAGTACGCCAATCCGATTAACATAGAATTATGTAACACATGTAATAGATAGCATCATAATGAAAAAATATATGTTTTTTCATAGATATAGCAGTATTTTTTTTTTAATATAATAAGTCTATGTGTTTTTTGCAGTCTTGATTGGGTTCATTCAACCTTCTTTTGGGATAAGCAAAGGTCGATGACCGTACTGATTCGTATCATAACTTATTTAACTTGCACTTTTTGTTAACGGGAAATCCATTCTATAAAATATCATATTATGTGGCAGTATCTGTCTGGTGGGAGGCTTTGGCCGTGGCTAGTTACCACCCTACCGTCAAAGACGTGCCGCCAAGCGATTTAGCGTTCCGGCACGATGGCGTGTAGAAGCCGATTAGGGGTACGGGCTGGATCTACGTTGCCATACCCCTTCCAAGTTAGCCCGCTACCATCTTAGACTGCATCGTCACTTACCATCAGGTGAGATGGCAGTCAAAGACTATCTTGTCGAATATAAAAAATCTCGATCTAAGTTTGCACTATTATATATTATAAACTAGCATTCTGCGGAATTTTGGTAAAATTTATATTATTTTCTTTAAAGTTCCATTACTACTTTTTATTTAACCGTTTTAGTTTATTTAAATTAATAGATAACATATTTTTCTTTAAGAAACTGTTTTGCATTTTTTTTACACATACATAAAGTTGGTTTGGTTTTTTAAATTATTATTATACAATATGTACTTTGAAAAACTTTTTTGCAATGAGTAATCAATATATTATTTTGTTTTTCATGTAGGTATACCTAAGTTTGAAGCGTCACTTCATATTCTTTAATTATACATCATAATAAATAATTAAAAACAAAAATAAAAAACTACTCGATTTTGTTTAAATTTTAGAATATTGGGAAAAAAATCCCTACAACAATTTAATCACTTTTTAAAGCTTAGGAATGAAATATCACACTTGTTTTTATTTTAATGTAAAGTTTAACTTATAGAACTTTTTACATTTTTTACACCTTTTTTTTTGTTTTTGTTTTTCATTCGTCCCACTTCGAGCCAGGCAAAGATCTATGACCATTGACCATACAGCCTATTCAGACGCAAGACACTTTTTTTTTTAATTTTAAATTAATAATGCCGCGTTCAAACGCATGACGACCACGCGGCGTCGATTGTTTATAGAAATAAGGTTGTGTAGTATCATGTAATTTGTAATGACCTTAACGTTCCCGAGGAACATTGCAAATCACTACGTAATTACGTACCTACCTGTATAATAATTATAACCACTGCAAACAAGTTATGTAGATTTAAAATGAGTTCAATATCAAGTTACGTTATAGTATTATTATGGATGGACTTTGTTTTAATTATTTTTTTTTTAATTACTTACCAACCTTCCGGAACTATTTCTATTAAGATAAAAAGAAAAAATGTGTTGAATAAACATTCAATACATATTTTTCTTTGTGCCTAATCTTTTTTTTTTTTAGCCAAGCTGAAGTTGACTAATATCCTCCTATCCCCTCCAAATAAGCGGAAAGCTTGTGCTAGGAGTAGGACGACAATAGTGCAATGGGTGGTGTCTGAACCTGCGACCTTTCAGTTTTCAGTCCGCACCTTTAACCGTTGGGTTGGGACTGCCGCGGTAAAGCTATTGCATAGCATTTTTTATCAACGCCATCTAGCGGTGAGAGGAGTCCCGTGTCAGGTTATTTTCGTTACGGAATTTCTGGATTCGGTCTCCACGCTCAAGGCCCGCGATAGAAGCTATGCAATAGCTTAAAAGTAAACTTTTCTATGGCCATCAAACAGCTTCTAACTTCTAAGCGATAATTTATTTTTTACTGTAATCCTACGACATACGAGCCTACGACTTCATCCGGAGGATAAGGTTTTTAATCCCGCTCGGGATAACTTTAATATCCCGGAAAAATCGCTCAGTAAAAGACACTTTCATTTTATCACGGTGTATCATTTATGTACTGACCTTCTCTTCCACGTCAAGTTGGCCGCTACCCCGCCCCGCGCTTCCCCGCACCGCACCTCAAGTCAGACCCGCTCAGTACAGATAGCAACATACCGCTCGCGATTGTCACTACCAAATTTTTTCGAAGTTTTTTTATTGTTACGTTTTGAATATTTTTGTTAACTTTAAATTAGTTATTTATTTTCGTTTGGTTATTATTGTTAGCGTATCATCTTCTACGATGAGTAAACAAGGAAAAGTTTTGCACAGCGCAGACTATTATTTACTTTAATTAATGACTTTTTTCAAGCGAAAAAAAAACTAAGATATTAAAAATTACACCTTTAGACTTTCAAGATGTCATTGCCATGAAAAGTAATTAAATTGCAAGAGAAGAAAACCTTTAAGAAAACTTCCGTCATAGTTGGGATTACAGTAAAAAATATAATTATTATTTTTCACCTCACTGGCTCAAAAAGGGCGCCTATGCAGTCTAAAACCAGTGAGCAAAAATTTTTTTTGCTCACTCAATGTTGAACTTTTTTTGAAAAGTTCAACACTTTTCTCACTGAGGGAACAAAAACGATTTTTGCTCACTGGTTTTAGACAGGAAAGGCGCCCTTTTTGAACTATTAATTTATTCTGTACATGACAATCTTAAAAATTAACTACTACTAGTGAGGTGAAAAGTTGTATGTATCACACGATAGCAAAGTTTTTGTTTCTTGTGCCTTTGAATCACTCATTACACTTAGGATTCTAACTTAGAGTCCTTCGCCCGCTCAGGGTTCAAACTAGGCACTCGCGAGAAAAACTGAACTTTGCTATCTTGTTGAACAAATAACTATTCTTGTCAACGGTACAGTATGACGTCATTTAGTAACGGTTGTCGACGGCCAACATGACGTGGAAGGGTAATAGTGCTAGTGTTGTGACCCAGATTCACTCAGGGTCGTTTCCCTTTAAAGGGATTTAAGAAGCCATGTCACAGTCCATTTTATTATTGGCTTATTGAGTTTACTCTGTTCACATTGAAATAACCAATGAAAAAGGTTTAGTGTTGATTTTATTATATTTTTTGTGGACTTTGAAATAAGGTTGTTTAATTCTAATTAATAATTTTTTATCTTACTATTATAAATGCGAAAGTTTGGATATATGGATGGGTGGATGGATGGATGTTTGTTACTCAATCACGCCACAACGACTGAACCGATTGGGCTGAAATTCGGCAAAGAGATAGATCATAGTCTGGAATAACACATAGACTACTTTTTATCCTGAAAATAAGGGACTTCTCGCGGAAATTAAGCCTCAATAGCCCAACGGTTAAAGAGGTGGACTGAAAACTGAAAGGTCGCAGGTTCGAATCCCACCCGTTGCACTATTGTCGTACCTACTCTTAGCACAAGCTTTCCGCTTATTTGGAGGGGACGGGAGGACATTAATCAACTTTAGCTTGACTAATTTTCTTTTTTTTAAAAAAAATTAAAAAACCACGCATATACGAAGCAGGCATCATTGTTATAATTGATAATTTAAAAGATATAATAGAAAATTTAAATTAAAATCATTTAAAATCAATGAATAGCAAAAGAATTTTGTTTTCCATATACCTACTAGGCCGTATGTAAGTATGTATGTAGGCAGCTAATGTACTGTTTTTTTTTAAGTTCTGATGTCTTGTTTCCTTATTTGGTGTACAATAGTATGGATTTCCGCAAAGTAATGAAACATTTAATAAACGACAAATAAAATTAACAAACATTCAATTTTTGTCCTTGGATACCAAACGTTAAGAAACAAAATGGCATAAAATATAAAAAATAACCAACGAAAGTGTGCCTTGTCCATAGAAAATCAATTTTTGAACAATAAACGCACCATAAAATCATAATGTGTTTAATCTACGCACTGGAGTAAAGACAATTGTCTATGGTTACACTAGGGACGACAGTCTTTCTTTTTAACCGACTTCCAAAAAAGGGGGACATTTTCAATTCAACATGATTTTTTTTTAATATGTTAGTTACTGTATTCCGTCAAATCTAAACCGATTTCAAAATTTTTTTTTATTTGAAAAGACATATCGTCTTAGTCCCATTTAAAGGTGAAAATCTGATAAATATCTTCGGAAATGGAGGATGGATATTTACAAGCAAATAATTTAATAATTATTATTAAAATATAAAAGAAAAACCGTCCGCTCTAAAGTATATCAATCGAAAATAGCCTTAAAAACCCAACGATTAAATGTGCGAACTGAAAACTGAAAGGTCGCAGGTTCGAGCCCCACCCGTTGCACTATTGTCGTACCCACTCCTAGCACAAGCTTTTCGCTTATTTGGAGGGGAGAGGAGAATATAAGTCGAGTTCAGCTTGGCTAATATTCTTTAAAAAAAAAAATTATAGTGCAGGTCTCCTAGAGAAGGGTTATAGACCATAGTTCACCTAGGCTATCACTGCTTTATCGATTTTGAACCAAATCGTTTCAGAACTTATGGTGGAGTAAAGAAACTCACATACATACATGAACCCTGAAAACATTGTAAGTATGTCATGCTCTCTTTAAACATTTCTGTGGAGGTGTCGTGTGGTGCGGGTTGTTACGTTCCCTCAAATATGGTTGAGCGAAGCAATGGCTGGATCATGCGTCATGCTCGTGAACGTGTGCCGCCAACGGGAATGGGTCTGCTTTGTCTTCCCATGTTGACATGTGTTGGATTATATGTATTGTATTTTTGAAGCTTCACTGTGGAAGCACTGTATACATAGCATAGTTTTGTTACCTATTGTAAACAATTTTTTTTTTGAAAAGAGCAAGTTTCTTGCCGGCTCTTCTCAGCAGAATCAGCATTCCGAACCGGTGGTAGATTTACGTCGTGTCATAAGAGCTACAAGTTGGCCTACATAAAATAAATAAATTTTGATTTTGATTTTTTTTTTTTGATTGCACTCCTTTTTTGGGCAGTCGTGTAAAAAACTCCAAGCCCTACGCGGCTGGGCCGAAATGGCCGAAATCAAACAGAAATTAGTCACACATCCGTATACAAAAGAAGGTCGCAATTAAACTTACGCACAGACAACACGCGCTCGAAGAAAGTAGCTCCGTGTACAACGGTCGGCGATGCGTGCAACACTTCCACACTCACGCTGAGCGAGACAGCTATAGGTTTATTAACTCTCTTATCTATAATTATATTTTTAAAACTGACATTGATACTGCACGCCTTTGAAGGCATTTGGATGTACTTACCTGTATATAAGACCTAATGTAAACCCAAATTTGCAATAAATAAGTTTGAATTTGAATTCTTAATATATAAAAGGAAAAGGTGACTGACTGACTTATTGACTGACTGATCTATCAACGCACAGCTCGAACCACTGGACGGTTCGTGCTGAAGTTTGCAAACAGATAACTATTATGACGGAGGCATCGGCTACGGAAAATTCAACCCTCAAGGGTGTAAAATAGCGGTTTGAAAAATCGAATCTAACGCGAGCGATGTCGCTAGCAAAAGCTAGTTAATTGTAAAAGAAATCCACGCATTTAGTATCCTTACAAATATTATAAATGCGAAAGTATGTTTGTTTGTTTGTTGGTATGTCCTTCAATAACGCTACAACAGAGCTACAGATCGACGTGATTTTTTGCATGGGTATAGTTGAGGACCGGGAGAGTGACATAGGCTAGGCTTTTTATCCAGGAAAATCAAAGAGTTCCCACGGGATTTTAAAAACTAAATCCACGCGGACTACGTCGCGGGAATCAGCTAGTAATTTAATAGCCATTTATTTATTTCATTGGCAACGAATCGCTGGTTAACTCCAGATTTCAAAATCTGGAGCAACGGTGCAAGGTCGCTTATCTATTATGTATATTTCGGAGAGTGTGCTTAAGACCTATTTAATTTAGTTCCACCATCACCTTTCTACCACCGAACTGTAAGGGATCGCATAATTCTGCATCGCTACGTGGTCGAAATTGTGCTATTAATTACAAGCATCCTTCCATTTTTCCATCCATCCATCCATCCATCTATCCATCCATCCTCACAAACTTTCGCATTTATAATATTGAGTAGAATTTTTAATTTACTTGGTTTACTAACAGCTTTTACGATTAACACTTATTATGTTATAATTTTAAAAAAAAACAATCCTTACTTAATATTTTAAATGCAAAAGGGTGTTTGTTTGTTGGTTTGTCTTTCAATCACGCCGCAACAAAGCAACGGAGCTACGCGATTTATTGCACGGGTATAGTTGAGGACAGAGAAAGTGACATAGGCTACTTTTTATTCCGGAAAATCAAAGAGTTCCCGCGGGATTTTAAAAACTAATTCCACGCAAGCGAAGTAGAGAATTTTTTCATTTCATTTATTCATTCATTCAAAATTAGAAGTGAATTTGTGTCAGCTACCTTCTACGGAAATGTTAGTAGGAATGCAATCTCACTCTGCTCTAAGATTTATGTCAGGATACTTGATTCACATTTCAACTTTGTCTTAAAGTCAAATCAAGTCAGAGCACTCTCTCTCTCTCTCCTTTTTGAGTTCACGAGAACGCGCAAACCATTCTACACATAACCACCAACGTCTATATTAGATGACTTTCACACCATCCCGCCAGTCTAACCTTGAGCGTGAAAGCATCTCACCGCGAACCTGCGCGCGCATGAACTGTCAAAAACGCCAAAATGGCGGACAAAAAAGTTTTCATATTATTATTATTAATTAGTTTCAACTATGTAAATAGTGATAGTCTTTTCGAGAGATCCTATGAGTATGTTATGAATTTCGGTAGAAATGTGGGACCTAGTTTGTTGTCGATTTTGGACTGTTTCGGGGAAAATGGCGGCGATGCGTGGATGTGCGCTCGGGAAAAGGCGGGAAAACTGTTTGACAGCTGGGACAAGGAGGTCGACAAGCAGCGGATGTTGTGGGCAGGTAGGAAATTTTTTTTATTCAGCGACAATATATTTTTTTACTCGACTACTAAAAATTTCTCTCCCTGTCTGTGAAAGTCCTATCAAAATTGTTTCAGTCATTCCAAAGGTTACCTCGGTCAAACAGAGCAGACGAACAGTCAAAATTTTTAAAAGCGTGTTCAAGTAACCTTTTATATATGCCTTCTCATATGAACTTAATAAGAGGCAGTTATTTCGAAATCTTAAAAAGACAATATTATATGTATTGTATATATTGTATACTATATGTATTGTACCTATCTGAATATATAAAAGCCAAAGGTGACTGACTGACTGATCTATCAACGCACAGCTCAAACCACTGGACGGATCGGGCTGAAATTTGGCATAGAGATAGCTGTTATGACGTAGGAATCCGCTAAGAAAGGATTTTTGAAAATTCAAAAAAAATCGAACGACGATCGAATAACGTGAGCGAAGTCGCGGGTTTAAGCTAGTTTTATACAGCTAGCTTTGGCTCGCGACTTATGTTTTGTTTTGTTACTTATAAAATTACTAGCTGATGCCCGCGACTTCGTTCGGGTGGATTGAGTTTTTTAAATTCCCACGAGAACTCTCTTATTTTTCGGGATAAAAAGTACCTTATGTGTTGCTCCAAAACCATTTGTTTTTCCGGAACCAAAGTAGCCTATGTTAATCTCTAGATCCTCAACTATCCCTAAGCTTCACGTCGTTGCCGTTTCTGAGTGATTGAAGGACAAACCAACAAACAAAGAGTTTCGCATCCTTACTCATATTATAAAGTAGACGATGCCCGCGACTTGATCCGCGCAGTTTTTGAAATCCCGTGGGAATTCTTTGGTTTTCTGGGATAAAAGTAGCTTATACCACTCTCCGGAGAAGATTTTGTCTACGGTTTAGAGATTCACACAGATTATTTTTTTTATTTCATTCGTTGACAAGATAGTCCTTGACTGCGATCTCACCTGATGGAAAGTGACGATGCAGTCTAAGATGGTAGCGGGCTAACTTGGAAGGGGTATGGCAGTGTAGATCCAACCCGTACCCCTAATCGGTTTCTACACGCCAACGTGCCGGAACGCTAAATCGCTTGGCGGCATGGCTTTGATGGTAGAGTGCTAACTAGCAACGGCCAAAGCCTCCCACTAGACAAATACATACTAAGATAGATCAAAAACAAGTATTTAAGTAATTATTCAAGTAAATTGGAAATTAAAGGAAATGTCTTTCAATCCCATTAACATTAAGTAATCCCATTAACATTAAATAATATCGAAAAAACAACGATAATAAAAATGGAGAAACTCTCTTTTTTTAAGATTAGAATTGTTTATTATTATTCATTCTAACATGACAAATATTTTACTATTGTATTCATTATAACTACAGTAATATATATTTTTTATTTATTTCTATTATTTAATCTTTACCGCATAAAGTCATCGACCCTTGTCATGAAAGGTTTTTCTTTTATATCTTTTTATAGAATAGGAGACAGCCGAAGTTTATCATATGATTGAAAACATTTGAATAGGTTAATTTTTATGTTGAAAATTAATTATTTATTTCCGATTATTGAATAGAGAGTTTTTCAAAATCAATAAAATAAACGCCTGCTTTTAGTTTTAACTGTGATAGTCATTTTAAATTATCTATTAACTACAAAAGCTGCGTTGAAAACTTATGACGTCACGACGTCATGCGCGCGTCTTGATGTATGATACAGAGTTTCTGATTTGATTAGTTGATAACATCCCTAATCTAAATATATAAAAGGCAAAGGTGACTGACTGACTGACTGACTGACTGACTGATCTATCAACGCACAGCTGAAACCACTGAATGGATCAGGCTGAAATTTTGCATGTAGATAGCTATTATAATGTAGGTGTCCGCTAAGAAAGGATGTTTGAAAATTCAACCCCTAAAGGGATAAAATAGGGGTTGGAATATTCGAACTTAACGTGAGCGAAGCCGCGGGGTAAAGCTAGTTATTTATTAATTTCCCACTTATTTATTGTTGCTTAGTTAATAGTAAAGCATATTTGTTTAAGCGAATCTGAATTGATGAATGTGAACATCGTTATAATAAAATTAAAATACGAAATTGTGTTTGTTTTTTTGTTTTATTCTTTAATCATGTAACAACGAAGTGATCTAGGATACTTTTATCTTAAGAAAATAAAGGATTTCCGCGGAATTTTTGAAAAACGTCACCGCACAATTCACTTTAGTGGCATTTTTTTTATTCGATGACAAGATAGTCCTTGACTGCGATCTCACCTGATGGTAAGTGATGATGCAGTCTAAGATGGCAGCGGGCTAACTTGGAAAGTGTCGGTTTCTACTCGCCATCGTGCCGGAGCGCTAAATCGCTTCGCGGCACGTCTTCGACGGTAGGGTGGTAACTGGTCACGACCAAAAGCTCCCACCAGACAAATACATTTACAATATCTGCAGCTATTCTTATCATGCTATATATACATGGTGAAATTTTATTCGCTGTAAACCCTGAAGGAGGTGAATGTGCTCATGAAACTGAACAACTTTAAACGAAATTTTGGACCTCCCATAGTAAACCAATCAGCTAATCGTCAATTTTGTATGAAGGGTCCAATTTCACCATGTAATGTGTAGGTATATGTATATAGCTTTTTCTCATATCATGTAGTCATTAAAAATGTGACAACGATCTCCTAGACTAGATGTCAATTTGATAAATAGAAATTCCGTGCCCAACCACCGTGTCTTAAATTATCTCTTTAACTCATTTTCACGCATTTTACTTTATTTATATGCCATTTTATATGCCTTATTACGATGGAATAAGGTCCAATATCTCGTGTAAGGTTTTTCTTTTGCAATATAATGTGTGTAATTGAGTTAGTCTGTTGTATCCGTCTTTTAAAGAGTTTATTGATACTAATACCGTGATGACTTAGTGCTTAAAAGTCTACCTTCGGGTTGCCGTTCGAATCCTGGACTTTTAAATCAAGCCATAATAAGATCGGATAAATTTTCGGATTAAACCTAACTTTACTCACAAACTTTACGTTTCGCTTCGACACCGAAACATTTTATCAGAAGATTTTGACTCCACAAGCACAATTATTACAGATTATTTTAGAGATAAGCTTTGTCCACTTCTTTTATAATATTATGTTTAATAATTTCTTTTTTAAACAATTTTTGCGCACATAAATTCAGAGTTATTATAAGTTGTACCTACATGTGAAAAACTTGGTAACTTAAAATACAAAAGATGATTTTATCTTATCACTAAGTGTAATCTGTGCCAGGTAACCTTTAAACAACTTTTTTTGCACAAAATTATTATATAATAATAATAATATAAACTTAAAAATTCTTTATACAAAATTCACTATAAAGTATTATTATTATTATTTTACTCTTTATTTGCACCAAAACAAGTAGTAAAGAAGTATATCAATTATGCCTATAAAATTTTAAGAGTTCCCTCGATTTCTCCAGGATCTCATAATCAGATCCTGACCTGATGACAATAGGACCGCTTGGAGTTTGCCAAATCGGTCCATGCGTCTTCAAGTAATCGGGGAACATAATACATAAAAAATAAAATAAAAAGATTCCGACGAATTGAGAACCTCCTCCTTTTTTGGAAGTCGGTGTATGAGTATATACTGCATCATCACTTACCATCAGGTGAGATCGCAGTCAAGGACTATCTTGTCATCGAATAAAAAAATGTCCGTTAAAAAAAATTAAAAAAAAAAATAGATTCATAAAAGTAAATATGTTATGTAGGTGCTATGCTATTATTACATCATAGCTTTCTTTTACTTTCCATTGACCTACAAGCTTGACCCTTCATTTAAACTTAAGTGCTTAACCTTTACAAAAAATCCAGACACCCATCAGTTACGTTATGATTGTCTGAATCTATGCGAAATCTTTGTAATTTCATCTCAAAAGTGTGTCATCGACATTTCTCAGAAACACCGAAAAAGCCCGTTTTTAAGAGAGAAAGTTCACTACCAGTTCAGTACCATTATGGTTGTAATTACTGAATGAAAGCTGTATAATCTGTCGATTTGAAAAACACTGTTCATGTAGTACTCTTGCTATAGTAAGGCGTCAGTTACAAAGAGTTTCCGAATATACGAGTGACAAGATTTATAGAATAGTTTGCGATTATCCTATGCGAAAACATTCAAATTCTTTTGAAACTGCTAAGTTTCTTGCCGGCTCTTCTCAGCAGAATCTGCATTCCGAATCGCTGCTAAAGTCTCGACGTGCCATAAGAGCGAAGGGTTAGCCTACATGAGCCTAGATGAAGTAAATAATTTTGAATTTGCAAGAAAAGGTTAGAGTTATTTTGCTATAATCCGCCAACAGAAAAAATCTGTATGGTCAAACATGCAGTTAAAAGCTAAGCACCGCTTGCCTTCCCAAAAGAGAGCCAAGTTCCCAAGCAAGCAACGCCACCACCATTCACATGCACCACCACACAAGACTTTTATACTACTCTCGACGCACGTTTCGCCCCGACACCGGAGCATCCTCAGGAGATATCGACTTTACAATGCTGTATTTTCTAGTTATTTTTTTTTTAATTTAAATATACTTACTTAAATAAAATTTATTAACGTACCTTTGACTTGATAAAATCGAACCCAGAACCTTAACATCAGCAGTATATCGAATATGCTAACCACTAAACCGACTTAGTATCTGTATGATCTAACAAGCAACATAGGTACTTTCATGTAAAAGACAAATCAGTTAACAAGTGCGAATTACTTATGCGAAAGTTACACCCATTGTTTTAGCACTGTCTGTATTTATGTGACCACTTTCCGTGTTAAGTGTCTTGTTTATCGACACTTTCCATCTCACCCAAGGCGAATCTGTATAAAGTATTTCTAGTTATTACTAGGTTTTTGCCTTGGGCATCCCAGCCCTAGAATTGGATTTATTTGCACAGATTTCGATCTCAAATAATCGAGTTAGAAACTGAGGAATATTCTGTATGAATCATCGGTCAACACACTTTCTCATATTTTTTTTATAAACGAGTAACGACACAAGGTACCTATGTCTAGGCCCTGATTGTGACGATGCAGTCTAAGATTTTTTTTGTAAAATATAAATAGCGGGCAAACGTGAAGGCGGATCACCCGATGTTAAGTGATTACCGCCGCCCATGAACACATGTAGTACCAGAGGCACCACCAATGCGTTGCCGGCTTTTCAGCCTTTTCGACTCCATCTTAATTCCCGCAGGAACTCTTTATTTTTCCGTTATAAAAATATGTAACCTATATGTGTTAATACTGAGTATGAGCTATCTATTCCAAACACACACACACCACGTTCCTGCAATGTTTCGCCCTTATAATAGTAGTGTGATGTGACTTTAAGTATGTCGAAAGTGTGTCTGTCTGTTACTTTTTCACGACTTGACCACTAAACCGATCTTGATAAAATGCACAGAGCTTACATATCGAAGTGGGATGTAGACTATTTTTAATCTCCTACAGATCTCCTTATTTCTGGTCTGATCTCGCAGAGATACTCCGAGATATTATTGTATTCTGTTCTACAGTGTTTCCACTTATTTGTGTCTCAGTCATGTCTTTAAATGAGTATCTTAATATTACTATTTAATTCGATGCCTTTAGCCTAAGTATGTCATGCTCTCTTTTACATTTCTGTGGTGGTGTCGTGTGGTGCGGGTTGTTACGTTCCCTCAAATATGGTTGAGCAAAGCTGGATCATGCGTCATGCTCGTGAACGGGTGCCACCAACGGGAATGGGTCTGCTTTGAGTCTACCCATCTTAACATGTATTAGGTTGTGGTAGGTGTGCATTTTTGAAACTTCTTTGTGGAAACACTGTGTGCATAGCATTGTTTTGTTAAACATTGTAAAAATTTTTTGAAAAGAGCAACTGCTGAGTTTCTTGCCGGCTCTTCTCAGCAGAATCTGCATTCCGAACCGGTGGTAGATTTATGACGTGTCATAAGAGCTACAAGTTAGCCAACATGAAATAAATAAATTTGAGCATAGCTCTCTCCATCTCCCGCCTTTTTATGAGGCCCATAGTTAGCGACCATGTTTCGGATCCATAAATCAACACTAGCAACACGCACTGCTTAAAGACTTTGGTCTGAACTGAACCTCTGATTCTAAATTTTAATTTCTTGGTTACAGAAGCGGCTGATGCTGAAGTGGTTTCGTCGGGGAGGTCCTTCGAGGAACTGCCTTCAAAACTTGGCAAAGACATACAGCTTTCTCTGACAGCTCTCACCGACCTGCTGGAGAACGGGATGGCCAGGTAAATACCCTCATTCCATTAGGATCCACTGGCGCCATCAGTAGAGGGAATAGCACTCTGGATTTTTTTTTATTCATAGCCTCAACAGTCCACCAGTTAATGGTGCTGAAAATTGAAAAGTCAAAATTCAAAAGAATTTATTTTTTTATATAAATAGCGATCAAACAAGCAGGCGGGTCACCTGATGTTAAGTGATTACCGCCGCCCGTGAACATTTGTAGCACCTGAGGCACCATCAATGCGTTGCCGGCTTTTCATGAATTTATTGGTCCGCCCCTTGAATAACCCCATATTGTAATTAAGTGGGAACACCGTCGAAGGGAGATGATTCCACAATTTGGTAGTATGTGGAAAAAAGATCTTATCTATTTATCTAGAATCTACCACCGGTTCGGAATGCTGCTGATATATTATATTTTTTGTATGTACCTGTATTTTATTATAGTATTTTTTATGCAGTAAAAAACATATTACTGCGTTTAGTACTTATATAATAAGAACAGAATAGAATATAGTTTATTCATTAACAATGAAATAGGTACACCTATACAGAATTACTTAAAATATAACTGAACTAGTAACTACTATGTATCATGCCAATGAAAGGGTCCTAGCACTCCTAGCTCAGCTCAATGCTGTGGGCTGTGGATACAGATGTAACCACAACGCTGTTATTCTGCTAGGGCCCGAACGAGCGAAGTTTATGATTATTTAATGAATTATTTATTTATGAAATAAAGATATACCTACAATCTACATAGAAAATTGAAATTATTATTCTAAAATTAACATAGAGAGTGACTTTTAAGTTTGTTGCAAGCTCTTCTCGGCAGGAAGGGCATTCCGAACCAGTGGTAGATTCATCGACGATTCAAAAGCACTCAAAAGCACTTGTAAAAGTTTATTTGAATAAAAAATATTTCTATTCTATTCTATTCTAATCCGATTTGCGAACCAGTGGTAGAGTCTCGACTTGTCATAAGAGCTACAAGTTGGTCCACATGATATAAATAATTTAGTATTCAAAAACGTCAGATGACTAAGCTAAAAAGTTTCTCTTCTCTTAAGGATAATATTATGCATGGTCATTACGACTATTTTACTATGTAGGTATGTAGCTGTACATACAAGTATAGAACGAATCTGTTTTCTTAAGTTTGACTTTCTCTGCTTCCTTTTTGAAAGCGCAACTTTCGATCTACTTACATAACTGGAATATATTATTATTGTGTCCGAATCATCGAATTATGACGTTTAGAACAGAAGTTTCAAACAAAGTAAATACCAACCATTATATATTTCTAAATACCAACTAGCGGCACTAGATGCTGTAGATGGAAATAGAAATATTTTTTATTCAAATAAACTTTTACAAGCATTTTTGAATCGTCAATGAATCTATCACTGGTTCGGAATGCCTTTCCTGCCGAGAAGAGCCAGCAAGAAACTCGGCGGTTGCTCTTTTCAAAAAAAAAAAAAATTACAATAGTTACTGAAACTATGCTATGTATACAGTGCTTCCACGATGAAGTTTCCTAAGTCCAATACAATAGATCGTCAGGCTAAGAAACTCATTAGCAAAGACACCACTTTTAGGCAAACTCCGGAGTCTCGATCACCGCCGAAAAGTTGCCGGGTTGTCGGTGTTTTTTAGGATATACAATTTGGGTATCTTTAAACAAGAGTGAATAGGCACCGTCTAGGCAAACGCGTTACACCTTAGACCACATGTTATTCCTGACCTATGTCTTATTCCTGACTATACTTATAATCTATCTCTGTGCCAAGTTTGATCCAAATCGGTTCAATCTTTGCGGCGCAATTAAGTAACAAACATCTATCCATCCATCCATCCATACATCCAAACTCTCGCATTTATAATATTATAGTAGGTTTATCATAACATATTTATTTCTTAAGAACTTTATACAGTATATCTTACAAACTAACTTAAAATCTACAAAACTTAATAGTAATTTTTAATCTCATTTGACACTATATAAGGCTTATTGTAGCTTGACAGAATTCGTTTATATACCTAGCGTTGCCAGGCGTCCGGATAAAGCCGGACACAGTCAGGCTTTTTGGTTGAGTGTCCGGCCAAATTAGACGGTGTCCGGCCTATCCGACTTTTGCTAAGCTTTTTAAGTTTAACCATTTTTTTACATATTTGTCATGTGTTGGTTTCCGCTCCGCTCGCCTCATCTTTTATCGCTACGCTTGCGCAAACAGACTTTTAAAAAAATTGCCATTTTGAGCTAGGTCTAAAAAATAAGGGTGTCCGGCCTTTGTACCCAAATGTCCGGCTAAACTGGCTGACCTGTCCGACTTTTCGGTTTGAAGACCTGGCAACCCTATATATACCTACTGCAGTAACAGTTAAATAACCGAACCGATGCCTCTGTGCATAAATTATCCCATACCTGTACGTACACCATAAAAGAAAATGTCCCAAACCGGAAATTGAATCGGAACCGATCGACATTCAAGGCGCGTCTCCACTTTCACCACTGCGCCTACTGAACTCGTAACCATATTGGATAGTTATGAGTGCTATGACCTTAATTTAGATAGCTGTGATAGCTTAGTGGTTAGGACTGAAGTTTCCTATTCAGGAGTTGCGGGTTCGAACACGGCTCGGGCCAAAAAATGTATTGGGATTTCTTTAAAAATAAAATTTTCTTTTTTTTATGGTAAGTATATATTTTAGCGAGCAAACGAGCAGGCGGGTCACCTGATGCTAAGTGATTACCGCCACCTGAACATTTGTACTCGTACCAACGGAGGACTCCCAATGCGTTGCCGGCTCTTTAGGAATTTGCTTTAGCTTATTTTTCATTTCTAGCTTAGTGTTAGAATTTTTTTAGCTCAGTGGTTAGGACTAAGTTTCCTATTCGGGGGTCGCGGGTTCGAACCCGGCTGAGGCCAAACAATTTATTGAGATTTATTTAGAAATAAAAATAGTTTTCTTTGCTCGAATATTTTTTTAATTCAATGACAAGATAGTCCTCGTCCCCGTGCCTCGGGGAGCACGTAAATCTGTCGGTCCTGCGCCTGCTCTCTCTCTTCAGTGAGGTACTAGAGGGTCAGGTGCACTCTCTATTCCCTCACTCTCTCAAAAAAAGCGCACACTCTTGTGCACTATAATACCTCCCGCGGCGATGGTTAATCTTTGTGGAGATTGGCCGCCGTGACCGAATATAGTCGTGAGAACATTATTTATGTTATATTGTGTTACAGCACTGGTAGCATGGGCAGGAGATAAAAGTTTTATCCCCCGATTTTATCCACTGACAGGGGATAAAATTATCTTTTCCCTATGCTAAAGCATGGCGACAGAGGAGAAGGCGATGTATATTTCTATAAGTATATCCACTGAGTGTTATTTCCACCGCTGTGCCCATGCTCAACGGGTGGATAAAGCTAAGCGACGGGATAAACGTTTTATCCTTTTCCCGGGGATAAAATTTCTCCCGCCCATGCTACCAGGGCTGAACCATGTAAACTAATTTAACTTTATAATGCGTATCCGGCGAAGGTCCATGATCAATAAGCTTGACCGAGGCAAGCCCAAAATCCAAGGTTAACGTCCAAAACACACATTTGCATACAAAAACACTAAATTATATCGAATCGGAAATTATTATGATTTATTTTATTATAATACTAGATGGTTCCCGCGACTTTTAAGCTACTGCATAGCTTCTATCGCGGGCCTTAAGCGTGGAGACCGAATCCAGAAATTCCGTAACGAAAATAACCTGACACGGGACTCCTCTCACCGCTAGATGGCGTTGATAAAAAATGCTATGCGATAGCTTTACCGCGGCAGTCCCCGAGTGCCACACGTCTTTTTTGTGCTCAAAACGCACATATCAACAAATATATCTTCGGGGACAGTGCAAAACCGCGTATGTACCATTGGTAAAAACCGCGGATCTACACTAGTCACAGTTTTACAGGGGAAGTCTTTTAAAACTTTATAAATTTCTTATTTCTACGGCTGTTGGGCTAATTTTTACAAAAAGAGTATTAATTCATGTGTTCTATGTGTTGATAAAAATAGATATCTTTTAAAGTGATTAATTTAGTCGGTTTTATTTATTTTAATGTACTAATGCTAGTTACGCGGATTTGCACTGTCCCCGACGATATATAGAGATACCATAATTTAGATATTTGTATAGAGATACATGCTTGGAATCGAATCCTAGACCTACCAAAGACATAATACCTACTCTCCTATTTATTAGAAGAATCACCATAGTTCAAATTTTTTATTTTTTATTTTTTATTTGATGACAAGTTAGCCCTTGACTGCGATCTCACCTGATGGTAAGTGACGATGCAGTCTAAGATGGTAGCGGGCTAACTTGGAAGGGGTATAGCAGTGTAAATTCAACCCATACCCCTAATCGGTTTCTACACGCCTTCGTGCCGGAACGCTAAATCGCTTGGCGGCACGTCTTTGACGGTAGGGTGGTAACTATATAGCCACGGGCAAAGCCTCCCACCAGACAAAAAATTATTATCAATGATAAAGCTTTTATTTGCATACTAGGATATAGTATATGTATAACTTTGAATGTATAATTATTCATCTGTTTTTGCATAATAAACTTATCTAATCAACAGATATCGGCGATTGATACTGTATACTATAATATATAATATGTATTATTCATACTATATTGTTGTTTATTTCATGAAGCTTTATGAGTTGCGAAATATATAATTTGTTTATTTATTATATAATTTTAATTTGAATGTCATCATTCATCAAAGTTTTTAAAAACCCCTGAGAACTCTTATAATTTATTTTCCCTAGTGGTTTTAAAAGGTGAACAAGTCGCTTATAACATTTCTAGGAAACGCGTAAGCGCCAACCGGCAAATCGCGGCGTTTATGGCGTTTTGAAGTTTAGTTATCAAGCATGACTTCAGCATCAGTGCGATAAGAACGTCCTAAGAGCTGTCGCTTACGGTTTTCTGTGAGAAAACACCTGTTTACCTTTAAAATAGAGGAAATATAGATTTTAGAAGGTTGTTGATATTTTAAAATTTATGCTGTGGTATTTATAGTAGGTATAATATATAAATTTTGTTTTCGCATGACTATGACGTCAATAATATAATAGAGGCTCTAAAACGGTCTAATTTTATTGTTTGTTTGTTAATTTTTTAGTCGTTACGGAAGTTCGGCGTATCTACTCATTCAATTAGGTATACCAAATATTAGTAGGAACCAGGAAGTGAAATACTAAGTTTTACCTCCATCCCACTCAATTATACTAATATTCCAGATTAGATCACTTCCAACTAGGGTTGCCAGATTTTTTTTCAGCCTATAAGGGACAAATGGTTAAATGATTAAAAAATACGGAATTTCAGTTTTTTACCCGGGACAAATAAAAAACAAAATTATTTAGTGTCATTTTTTTTATATTTTTCCGAGGATCGAGTTAGTTTAAACATATTTTTATTCGTTTTAACTTATTAAATTTTATTATTTAATTTAAATTATTCGTTTTATCTCCAAAAATCAATACAGTTATAATCGTAATTAGGTAGGTATATAAACGGTCATCAACTCGCTTTTTTACGAATATTGCGTGTGTGAATACTTGAATCGATTTCATAATGAAAAACGAAGTACAGTTCAAATACGGGACATAGCCTGTCCCGCCGGGACATTTTAAATTATGCCTAAAATACGGGATGTCCTGGGAAATACGGGACGTCTGGCAACGCTACTTCCAACACAGAGATCAAAGTAAAGAGCTAACTTATTATCGAATACAAATAAAATATAATTATATTAAATTTAAAAAATCAAAACCCCGACTGCGTAAAAATTGAAATAAAAAAGGTAAAAACAAGTCCAGTAATTTAGAATTCTGTTAAATAATATTGACTTAAAAGTTGAGACCCATTATTGGGAAGATTTGAACCGATCTAGTTTTTTAATTGTCAATCATAGATTGTTTTTTTATACATATATTTTTAGCGAGCAAATGAGTAGTAGGCAGGTCACCTGATGTTAAGTGATTACCGCCGCCCATGAACATTTGTAGCGCCTGAGGCACCACCAATGCATTGCCGGCTTTTTAGAAAGTTGGTCCGCCCCTTGAATAACCCCATGTTGTAACTTAGTGGAAACACCGTCGCAGGAAGTTGGCTCCACAGTTACAAAGTACGTGGAAATAAATTGTAGAGGCCTACTTAAAATAATTTTGAATTTTGTGAAATAGGGTACCTTTATTTGTTAAAGGGGCGAAAGCTCCTTAGGATACCCAAAATTTTGCTGAAGAACTCGGGATATGTAGAGATTTTTACCTACTTAAAAGCACTCGATGGAAACCTTCAACGGATAAGGAAATTGCAACAATTCTATGTAGAATGGAGATAGGGCCGACAAACAAACGATAGTTCAGTGAAACTTGGCACTTTTGAAACATCCAATATTTGATTTGGCGTGTTAGTACTTTCCATGTACTTAGGGTACTTTCTACTTGAGTACTCATACCTACTTTAAGGGAATAATTCACAATCAACGAATGGTAAAGAAATAGATTTTGTTCATTAAAAACTCATTTTTTGTCCTCAGAGCTCTATCGAGAAAGAAACACGACAGCGGCGGAATAGACAGCATTACAATCTCTACGTCGGACGGTGGAAAGAAAAAAAAGATGAAGAAAAAAAAACAAAAGCCGGCAAAGATCCATCTCATACAGCCTGTGATGATGCCCGTAAACAAAATGGAGGACAAAGGTCCAAAAAGGGTCCAATCGTGGGTTATAGGGGATTTAGAGGGACGAAACGGGAACCAAAAGGATTATAGTAGTCATATTAGGGATGACAAGGAGCATAGAAGTCATATAGAGGTTACAGATAAAATAAGTAGTGATGTAGTGGACCAAAAGGGTAATAGTGGTCAAAAATTAGGGGACAAAAGTAGTATAGAGGTTTCGAATAGTAATGAAAGTGGCGTTGAGGGGTATAAAGGGGTAGTTGGGGACAGGGGTAGAAAAGGGAGGGGTATTTTGACCCAAATGTGGGGTATAGGGGAAAAGGCGTTAGATGCAGTAGCGGAGCATGCGTTAGATAGTGAAAATGCAGAGAATGGTGTTATCGATCGGAGTTCTATTGAAGGTTGGTTTTTAGTGCATGATCCTTTTTAGTTTAGTTTCTATTCTATTCTTGTTATAAGTTTCTTTTCCTATAGTATATAATATTATGTATTTTGTGGTTGAAGGAAGATTTATTTTACAATGAAAAAGATACATGATTTATCATCAAATACAAGGTTTAAACGATTAGTGTTGGAACGATTATTTTCTCATTAAAAAATCTACAAAAACTTTTAATTTATGGTTACACAGAGGATTCAAAAATTAAAAAAATCGTTTTTTAATTTTTTTAAACCTCTGTGTCACCGATAGATGTAAGTGGCGGGAGAAAAATTGAATACCAGAAATAAAAAAGGCTCTAAGTACCAAAACAAAAAAGAGCAGAATTTGTGTTTCAAATAATTAATAAATCATTTAAACATATTTCTTTTATTTTAAACTTCACATGGTTATTATTACAATAAAATTCTTTACAACGCTAGTCGTTTAGTTCTTATTTTAGGTTATTGGCGAGGGAACATATTAAATAATAAAGTAATAAAAACCGAAACGAAATTTTTGGCACTTAGACCCTTTTTTATTTCTAGTATTCAATTAATCTTCGAATTTCAACCACGGCAACCAGTATCAACGCCGAAAAGCTAGTCCAGGACATATTAAAGTGCACGAATGTGTGGATCACAAACGTGCACTCTCTTTTTTTTTATAGTCCGATGGAACCGACAAATTTTATAGTTATTTTTCAAAGTTTCCATTACTGAGTACTGACTGACTAACTGTACAACTAGAAAAAAAAATTAATGTTGTTTTCGGCTTTATTACTATTTGAGGTAAGTAAATATGTAATTATATTCATTAATTCAGAAGTTATAAGGCACTGAGCAACAGATGGACTTAATTGCAAATTAAAACTTATATTTCGGCAGTTAATTAAACATAAAACACGGTTCAGTGACGCTAAATTGAAAAATTAATTACTCAACTGGTAAAAATTTCATTTACAGGCGAAAACAAGTAAAAAAAGTTAATGGAATGGTAAATAATTCGTATTTATTGATATTTTCTAGCATGCGTGTACTCTTAGCATGTTTGAATCTTTTTTTCATGTTTGAATCTTAGTAGTTACAATGTAGGTAGAATATTATGTTATATCGTCGGGGATAGTGCAAAACCGCGTATGTACCATTGGTAGAAACCGCGGATCTACACTAGTCCAAGTTTTACAAGGGAAGGTTAAAACTTTATCTTATTTCTACAGCTATTGGGCTAATTTTTACACAGAGAGTATTCATGTGTTCTATGTACCTATTGGTGAAAATAGATATCTTTTAAAGTGATTAATTTAGTCGCTACGACACTTACGCGGTTTTGATTTGACCACAAACGTATAAAAATGGATTTTAATGTACTAATGCTAGATACGCGGATTTGCACTATACCCGACGATATGTACTTATACTATACTAGCTGTCCCCTCGCGACTTCGTCCGCGTGGAATTAGGTTCTTTGAAAATCCCGTGCGGACTCCTGATTTTGTCCGAATAAAAGTAACCTATAACACACTGTCTGCAACCATACCCATCAAAGAATCACGTAGATCCGTTGCTCGATATTAGCTTGAAAAATTATGGATTTTCATACAAACATTCAACCCCTATTTAACCCCTTGGGGGGTGGAATTAAAACAAATTGTGAAATACGTACTTTTTTGTTTTCCATTTAAAGCCTAAATACGAATTTCATGGGTATAACTTGAAAAATGACGGAGTTTCATACAAACTTTAACCCCCCTTTTTACCCCCTTGGGGAGAGAATTTTCAAAAAATGTAAAATACGTAATTCTTTATTTTTGATCAAGAGCCAAAATATCAAGTTTCATAAACATAACTTGAAAAATAACTTGAAGAACGAAGGACTATCATACAAACATTCAACCCCTATTTAATCCCTTAGGGGGTAGAATTTTTAAAAACTGTGAAACACCTACTTTTTTGTTTTCAATTTAAAGCCTAAGTACCGAATTTTATGGGTATAGCTTGAAAAATAACGGAGTTTCATACAAACTTTAACCCCCCTTTTTACCCCCTTGGGGGGAGAATTTTCGAAAAATGTAAAATACGTAATTCTTTATTTTTGATCAAGAGCCAAAATATCAAGTTTCATAAACATAACTTGAAAAATAACTTGAAGAACGAAGGACTATCATACAAACATTCAACCCCTATTTAACCCCTTAGGGGGTAGAATTTTTAAAAACTGTGAAACACGTACTTTTTTGTTTTCAATTTAAAGCCTAAATACCGAATTTCATGAGTATAACTCGAAAAATGACGGAGTTTCATACAAACTTTAACCCCCCTTTTTACCCCCTTGGGGGGCGAATTTCGAAAAATCCTTTCTTAGTGCTCGCCTACGTCATAAAAGGAACCTACTGTCAAAATTTCAAGTTTCTAACTTCAGTGGTTTAGGCTGTGCGTTGATCGTCAGTCAGTCAGTCAGGACAAGCCTTTTTATATAATTATAGATTGAGTGTTTGATTTGTTGCTTCAATATCTTGTAACGTTACATAAATTGGAATATTGTCTATTCTTCTTCTTCTTTATCAACCGATTGACTTCGCTTACATAGTCTTCCACAGGCCTCGGTCTTGCGCCACCTACGAAGACTCCCTGCGACTCGTTTGACGTCGTCAGTTCACCTAGTGGGGGGTCTGTGGGCGTTTTCGGGTGAGGGGTCGTCACTCCAGCACCTTGGGACCCTACAACCATCTTTTGATCTAATCAATGACTTAAAACTAATTACCTAATCTAAATATATAAAAGGCAAAGGTGACTGACTGGCTGACTGACTGACTGATCTATGAACGCACAGCTCTAACCACTGGACCGATCGAGCTGAAATTTGACACACAGGTAGCTGTTAGGACGTAGGCATCCGCTAAGAAAGAATTGTTGAAAATTTCAACCCCAAGAAGGTTAAATAGGGGTTTAAAAAATCGTACATAACGTGGGCGAAACCGCGGGTAAAAGCTAGTATAAATTAAAAACATTTATGTGAAACCATAACGTTCTAACGTCTTGCTTTATCGTTTAGGACGAGATTCTGTGACCTGCAGAATTCGAGATAAAAAAAAAGAGAGAAATTAAAATTTGATTTTTAGATTTTTCTGAGATTAAATAAAAGGATTATGGCTTTTATATCTCAATCTTTGAGTATAATATAACCAACATCTCAATCGTTTCTAAAGTGCCTTTCAGCAACGCCAAATAAATTTTAACCCAGGTTAAACTTCGACGATCTGACACTTTTTGTATTGAAAATCTGTCAAATTAATTTCATCCCAGTTAAATGTCATTCGTCATTAGTCAATTTATTTATTTTACTAGCTGTTGCCCGTGACTTCGTCCGCGTGGATTTAGTTTTTAATAAACCCGTGGGAACTGTTTGATCTTCCGGATTAATAGTAAATAGCCTTCGGTTCGGTTCTTGTTCGGTTCTCGTTGGGTGACAGCCCTCGACCACCGACTCACCGCATTGTTCGCCCGCGCTATTTTTTCTTTTTGCTCGGCTTCTAAGAGTCGTACCGAGATGTTGAATAGCCCATAACCTTCCTCAAGAATTGGGCTATCAAATACAAAAAGAATTTTGCAAATCCGACTGGTAGTTCCAGAGATTAGCGCGTTCACACAAACAAGCTCTTGCACTTTATTATATTAAGTATAGATTTTTTAATTATTTTATTCACCAAAATAAAAAATAAAAAAAATGCATTCAATAAGATGAAATATTTAGAAAAAATCGAGCCTTACACATTTTTTTTAATGTCACTGGGAAATCGGCCCTAAAAAGTATAAAGTAAAATGGCTGTCCGTGTCTATTTGTTTGTACGCTCAGTTCTTCTAAATAGTTCTTCTAATAGTTTCACTATCACTCAGAGAATTTCTTCCGGAAAGTTTATATGCATGATACATGCATATTAAATTCATAGAAAGTAGAGGAAAGTAGAAGTTTTATAATCAAGTCGTAAAAAATATATTTTTGGGGTCTTGCATTACATTGCTAACGAAATGTGATAGCGCAGTGGTTAAGAGAATTCGACCTCCTTCTTCGGGAATTCTGGGGTTCGATTCCATTACCGTGAAGAAAAACATCGTGAGGGAACCTAAATGCCTTAGAGTTCATAAAGTACTCAAAGCTTTTTTTTATTCTATGACAAGATAGTCCGTGACTGCGATCTCACCTGATGATAAGTGACGATGCAGTGTATAAGATGGTAGCGGGCTTACTTGGAACGGGTATGGCAGTGTAGATTCAACCCATACCCTTAATCTGTTTCTACACGCCATCGTGCCGGAACGCTAAATCGCTTGGCGGCGCGTCTTTGCCGGTAGGGTGGTAACTAGCCAAGACCAAAGCCTCCCACCAAATATATTGCAAATAATAGGTTTATTTTTTTTTTCATTATTTCTTTCAACGTAAAGTAAATATTAGCTAAGCGTTAATTTGACATTTTGGCAGATTTTAATACAAAATCTGACAAAATATCTTTTTACTTTTATAAAACTTATTTGGTGGAAATCGGCTCTAAGTAATATAAAGCTTTTTTTATGTTTGTACTAAAAAAATTCAAGCCAAAGTAAAAATTATTTCATGAAGGCAAACTTGTGGCTTGTTAGACAAGTCAAAATTTTACTACCGGTAAGCAATTTCTGCTGAGAAGAGCCGGCAAGAAACTCAGCATTTGCTCTTTTTAAAAGCCTAATGTTTCACTATTAAGCTATTGCATAGCTTCTATCGCGGGCCAGCGTGGAGACCGAATCCAGAAATTCCGTAACGAAAATAACCTGACACGGGACTCCTCTACGGTGAGCCGCTAGATGGCGTTGATAAAAAATGCTATGCAATAGCCTTACCGCGGCAGTCCCCGAGTGCCACGTCTTTTTTTTTATCTGTATAATGGGATGGATGCAAAGCCGATTGCTATCCTGCAACTTTGTCTTTATTATAGTCTATCTTCTTATCTAACTATTTTCTCGTTTTCATAAATTTCTTTCATCTCACGAGGGCGCATGGCTTGTGGTTGTGTGCGTGTCGTATCTGTATAAGTGTGAGCGAGAGCTTGCTTGCGCCTGACCGCTCCCACCTAGGCTCCTGATAGGCACACACACTTACGCAATGTGCGTGTACACGTAATCACAAGTAAAGCTCACGCGCCCTCGTGAGTTGCTAGATTTAAACACAGTTGCTCTTTAATCTAGATTGTAGTACTAAGCAGTAGATAAGTAGTTATAGATAGAATATTGTAGAAGTATAAAGAGGGAATGTTTTAAACACGAAAAGGTTCTGAAGGAACTGTCAGTTCTTGAATCACTGTTGGTTCGTGTGCTGAAAAATCGGTCCCGTGTTACGTTGCAGGTTCTAGGACCGATTGCACCAACGAAAAATAAGTCTTTATCGAACAAATTTTTTGTTTTGGCAGATTTTCTAATATCTTTATTTAATGACAAGATAGTCCTATTGTCTGCGATATTACGTGATGTTAAGTGACGATGCAGTCTAAGATGGTAGCGGGATAACTTGGAACGGGTACTTCAATCCATACCCCTAATCGGTTTCTACATGCTATCGTGCCGGAACGCTATATCTCTGGGCGGCACGTCTGTGATGGTAGGGTGGTAACTAGCTACGTCCAAAGTCTCCCACCAGACTAGACTAGAGTAAATTCAGAAACTATAAATTCCCAATTTGCCCCCGTCGGGAATCGAACCCGAAACCTCCCAGTTATAAGACCATAACGTTTACCACTGCACCAGGGAGGTCGTCAAATCAAAAAATACAAAAACTGTGAAAATACCATACATATCTTTGTGCTTGAATACGACATTTTACTTTGGTGAAATAGGTCATTAGTTACTTACAGATAACTTTAAGTTATTGGTATTACTGAAACCATGATCCCAAATGGGCAACTTGGCATATCAACTTACTTATTTATGTAATTCTAGAACAAAGAGGCAAAAAGAAGAAGAAAAAGAAGGCAATCCTCAAGCTTCTAATTCTTGGAGCGGTGCTTAAAGCCAAGATCGGCACTTTGTTGCAGATCCTGTCATTTAAACTGCAGGTAAATGTTGTCTCATGCAATTATAATATCACTTGTTATTACGGTGAAGGAAATTATAGTGAGGAAACCTGAGAGAGAGTTCTCCACAATATTCTCCAAGGTGAGTAAAGAATTGTGTATCTCGCAAAAAAAATGTACCAACTCAGGTATTTTTTTTAATATATAGACTAGCAGTTTATGGTTAAGAGAAGATGTGGCCTTAGATGGAGCGCGCTTGCCTAGAAGATGGCTATTCATTCTAGAATTAAAGGTAAAGAAAGTGGAAGCCGGAAGGGCATTCCAAATTTTTACGGTGCGTATTAGAACTTGGAGGTTTTTTATTCGATGACAAGATAGTCCTTGACTGCGATCTCACCTAATGGCAAGTGACGACGCCGAAGACGAAGTCTATAATGGTAGCGGGCTAACTTGAAAGGGATATGGCAGTGTACATTCAACCCATAGTCTTAATCTGTTTCAACACGCCATCGTGCCGGAACGCTAAATCGCTTGGCGGCACATTTTTGACAGTAGGGTGGTAAGTGGTAACTAGTCACGGCCAAAGCCTCCCACCAGACCAAACTAGAGACAATTTAGAAATTATAAATTCCCAAATTTCCCCGCCGGGAATCGGACGCGAGACCTCCTAGTTATAAGACCACACCGCTCACCATTGTACCAGCCCTGGTAGCATGGGCGGGAGAAATTTTATCCCCGGGAAAAGGATAAAACGTTTATCCCCTTGCTTAGCTTTATCCACCCGTCGAGCATGGGCACAGCGGTGGAAATAACACTCAGTGGATATACTTATAGAAATATACATCACCTTCTCCTCTGTCGCCATGCTTTAGCATAGGGAAAAGATAATTTTATCCCCTGTCAGTGGATAAAATCGGGGGATAAAACTTTTATCTCCTGCCCATGCTACAAGTGCAGGGAGGTCGTCAATGGTCGCCAGGGAGATGCGAGAGAGATTTCTATTACACATAGAGAGAGTTCTCAGTGTGTTTGCTTTCGTTTTTCAGGTCAAGTTCTTCATCATCGCGCTGATCGGGCTGGCCATCAACCTGGCGCGCTTCTGGGTCGAGCTGAAGAACAAACACCACCAGCAACCGCAGAAGGTGAGACATACTTTTTTTTAAGCTATTGCATAGCTTCTATCGCGGGCCAGCGTGGAGACCGAATCCAGACATTCCGTAACGAAAATAACCTGACACGGGACTCCTCTACGGTGAGCCGCTAGATGGCGCATTTTTTATCAACGCCATCTAGCGGTGAGCCGCTAGATGGCGTTGATAAAAAATGCTATGCAATAGCTTTACCGCGGCAGTCCCCGAGTGCCACACGTCTTTTTTTTTTTTAAATATATAAACTATCCTGCACACCTGATGGTAAGTGAAGATGCGGCCTAAGATGGAACGCGCTTGCCTAGAAGATGCCTATTCACTCTTGATTTGAAGGTACCCAAATTATAGTTAGAGGGAAAAACGGAAGCCGGAAGGGCATTCTAAATCCTAGGAAGCAAAGCGCTTAGTGCGCGTCCTACTACATGAACTAGAGGGCGCCCGCGACTTCTCTCGCGTGAATTTAGGTTCTGAAATTTTAAAAAACTGTGTGTGACACACGTACTTCTATATTTTTAGATTTTCAAAGATATAATTTAAAAAATGACGGATTTTCATACAAACATTCATCCCTTATTTAACATCCCCTTTGGGAGTGGAATTTTCAAAAACTGTGAAATACATAACTAACCAGGTTAGACCAGTGAAAATTAAGAAATGATACCTTTGCGGGAAATCGAACTCAAGACCTCCTGCGCACTCGTACTGTGTCAAGGAGTTTTATTCAATTACAGCGGTTAATAATTACTATGAAGTGAAATTCCCGATTTAATATTATTTAGCCAATTAAACAGGTATGACATATTAATTAACTTAATTTATGCTTAATTATTTTATTTATAATTATGTATCTACTTACTTAATTGCCTAAAACTTAAGTAAAGATTCACTTTCATTTACACTCTATTTTAAAGTGCTATCGTGAACTAAAGGTCAGCGCATACTCAACTCGAGACGTTTTCAAAATTAAATAGAATACTTATAGGTATTCAAATTAACTTTTTTAAACGGCTTTTGAAATGACAAATGAATATCTATGGCGGTAATTATAATAATATGTATGCGAAAGAATTTAAGATTACTTACATCTTTTTCATGAAATGTTTAAATCTTCTATACATAGAAAACAATGCCAGGCTTGATGGTGAGAGAAACAATCCAAATATGTGGAGCTAGTCATTTAAAATTTTGAGGAAATAATTCTTGAATACCCTAGAGTACTTTTCTGTTGTTTGAAAAATTATTTGGGTATTGTTATTGAGAGACTTTCATTAAATCCGAGATGGTAAACTTAAATCATTATTAGAAACATTAAGACAATTGCAGTAGCAGATAGGTATTGTATAATTAATACGGTTGTACAATACCTATCTACTGTATTTATAGACAAACTAATATCATTTTAAAGAAATAAATAGGTTGTAAATGTCTATATTTTTCGCAGTGCAATTAAATACAGTGTTGTATAATGGTCTCATAAAATTCGTGTTTAAGTACGTTAGATATCTAATTAGCACATAAATATTGGCATGATGATAATTGGATGTCTAAATATTTATAAAATATTAAATATATACAATGTATTTTGTTATGTTTTGTTGACTTCATGGAGGTTAGTACGCTATAATAAGCTTTTATTTTCCCGATTTTTTTTTAAGTGTAATTTAAATATATAAAAGGCAAAGGTGACTGACTGACTGACTGACTGATCTATCAACGCACAGCTCTAACCACTAGACCGATCGAGCTGAAATTTGGTATACAGGTAGCTGTTAGGACGTAGACATCCGCTAAGAAAGGATTTTGGAAAATTTCAACCCCAAGAGGGTTAAAAAATCAAACCTAACGTGAGCGTAGCCGCGGGTTAAAGCTAGTTAAGTACATAAAGTTAAACAATATATAAGGTAAAAATACCAAATTGATATACAATTGTTATACAATTGGGGTGTGAGGGTGAAATTGTGTTCGGTGGCGAGCGGTACGTTTGTTGAAGAAAGACGGTGGAATAAGGTCAAACAGCTCTTCAGAACACTCCCCGTTATATAGCCGTTAGAATACGTAAAGAGAGCTTTTTTTCCACGTACTTTGAAACTGTGGAACCAACTTCCTGCGACGGTATTCCCACTAAATTACAACATGGGGTTATTCAAGGGGCGGACCAACAAATTCCTGAAAAGCTACAAAGGTTCATGGACGACGGTAATCACTTAACATCAGACACAATTGTTGGGTGCCCTGCTTAGTGTACGGTGGGCTTTACAATCATCACGATTCACATTTCACATGTACCATAGCGCGCGTTCACACGCATAGCTAATTTCATTTTCTCCGGAATATTGTTTTGTCCGCATTATCTTAAAATGAAAGTAAGCGTTCCGACTTCTTATGTAGTACTTAAGTAAGTAGTATTTGATAGTTGAATGAACTCTCATAAAAATAATACAATAGAGTCTTTGTGACTGGGAAACATTTGCCAAAAATTTCCTCTGACGGTGGAGACGATGGGCTCCAGAAATGCAAAAATGGCGGATTCAAGATGGCGGCCATACAATTTTCGTCGGTGTCTATCTCGGAGACTATAAAAGATGGAAGAGTGGTTTCTTGAAAAAAGATGATCAGGACCCCATGGTCTACGTGATGAATAGAAAAAAATTCAAGATGGCGGGGTATTTTTTTATACAAAATATATGCAAGACTTTTTAGGGTTCCTTTTCAATGACGGTTTCGTATAGAGGACATAAATTCATTCGGAGGAATAATATAGAGAGAGCTGATGATTGAGGATTTCAAATACGGGTGAGGAGCACGACCAGGATATTGAAGATAAGGGAGGAGTGTTTAAACAAAAAGTCACTCAAAACCTCAGCCAATTGGCAAAGAGCCGAAAAAAACACCAAATCGGCGGATTCAAGATGGCGGCCATACAATTTTGGTCGGTGTCTATCTTAGAGAGTGTACAAGATGGAATAGTGGTTTTTGGAAAAAGGTGATCAAGACCCGAAGATCTACATGGTGAACAGAAAACACGCGATTCGCTTTAGCGAGCCGCGCACCCACGCGCCCTACTAGTCTATTTATATAGGCATTTTCTAAGCAAGCGCGTTCCATCTTAGGCTGCATCTTCACTTACTATCAGGTGTGATCGCAGCCAAGCGCTAGTCTATTTTTTTTTATTCGATGACAAGATAGCCCTTGTCTGCGATTTCACC
This sequence comes from Hipparchia semele, assembly GCA_933228805.2. Lineage (NCBI taxonomy): Eukaryota > Metazoa > Arthropoda > Insecta > Lepidoptera > Nymphalidae > Hipparchia > Hipparchia semele. The sequence goes on from OW121736.1 coordinate 6,250,567, forward strand.
TGATGGTAAGTGACGATGCAGTCTAAGATGGTAGCGGGCTAACTTGGAAGGAGTATAGCAGTGTAAATTCAACCCATACTCCTAATCGGTTTCTACACGCCATCGTGCCGGAACGCTAAATCGCTTGGCGACAAGTCTTTGACGGTGGGGTGGTAACTAGCCACGGCCAAAGCCTCCCACCAGACCAGAGACAATTTAGAAATCATAAATTGCTCCCGCCGGGAATCGAACCCGAGACCTCCCAGTTATAAGACCACAGCGCTCACCACTGCGCCAGGGACGTCGTCAAATATTGAAAAAAAAAAAATTTCGACTCTTTCGATTCGTCTTGATCTTTCGATGTCGGCGGGGGTGTTCTACAGGCCTCAACAATTAGAGCGAGGCTTCGACCACGAAATGCGTGCATTCATCTCGTCAAATAGAAATCTCACCAACACAAACACTCTGTGTTTGCGTGTAGCGCGCGCACGTGTGTGTGTGTGCTCGTAATTAGTAACGAGGTTAATGTACTTAGGAGAGCAGGAACGTTGAACGTTGATTGTGTGTTTACTACTGATTTGTGGATGCTGGGAAATATTTATTTAAGATTTTATTTATTTGGATCACTTACAAATCGTTTACATACATGTAATAAGGTCCCATCGTTCTTTATTAAGTTGAACACTATCAATGTTTCTTATCTATGGCTCCGTAGGTTGCCATTTTATTTGCCGCGCTTTGAGCAGTCAAATTTTCAAACGTCACTTGTCATTTGTCACTTGAAAATAATTTTTTATTTTAAAACATTGTGCTATTGTCATAAAGAGTGAAATAATAGCTTCTATTGTTGTTTCTCTTTTCAGAGCAACACAAAGTTGTCTTGTTTCACCTTATTAATACAGATGTGTTCATAAACACATTATATACATTCATATCGATACCTCCTACGTAAGTTGTTGTATCCCCAAAACGCTTACATGACGCGTTAATTGTTGTGAAGGTCAATACAATGGTATAGGCCGTCGTTTTAATAACGATACAACTTTATACGCCTTGAAAGTATGTAAAAAAAATGCTGTTTTTAATTTTTTTTTTAAACGAACACATAAAATAGATAACAACAAATGTTATAATGCAAAAAACCTAAAATTCCAATTTTGTGGAATACCACAACTTACGTAGGAGGTGTCGATGTGATGAAAATAATATAAACGTAAAAATTATCTTTAAAAAACCGACTTCAAACGCCACTACAAAGTATATCAATTGTGCCTATAAAATTTGAAGAGTTCCCTCGATTTCCCCAGGATCTTCATCATCAGATTCTAACCTGATGACAATGGGACCATCTGGGAAGTATACTCTTTCAAACAAAAAAAGAATTTTCAGGCGTCTTCGAGTAATCGGGGAACATACATAAAAAAGGCCACTACAAAGAATAATGCAGTTCTCATAATTATTAAGAACCGCATGTATTTAGCTTTTTTTGTATATCTACCTACCACAATATCTGTACGCCGCTACGGCTAATGTGTTGAACTTTTAATTGGAATTGTCATCTTTTGTTACACACACATTATGCAAATAAAAAATTCTATTCTAGTCTATTGAGTATAGTCTATGGTATAGTTGACGACTTGGTGAATGAAATAGGCTACTTTTTATCCCGAACGAAAAAACAGAGTTCCCGCGAGATTTTATAAATCTAACTTCACGCGGACGAAGTTGCGGGCAAAAGCTACTTACTGTCAACAATTTCGGCAACGATTTCCGTATAAGCAATTACTTGAATAGACTTTCTTCAAGTTACCGGTTTGAAATAATATTATCTTCTCGATTATGCATGGATACCTACTTACGCAGCTGCGCATGCGCAATTCCTGGCTTGGGAGAAATCTACCTAGATTTCTTGATAAGTGTATAATATACTGATAAGAAACACAGGTTTTGACGAAACGCAATGTTTTTTTAATGAATAAATTAATAAAGGGAAATACAAGGGTAATGAATTTGATAATAATTATTATTTATTTATTAGGATGAACAATTTAAAAAATAACTTTAATAAACTAAAACTAGTACTAATTATATTCACAAAAAATACACGCCGTCCAAGTAGTCTTTTATGGGCATGGTGCCCAAAACACTGGCGCTATTCCCTCGTTGGACAGCGAGGCTTAGCCGTTGACTAAATAAGCGCCAGCTCTTTGGTCACCTGAGGTTTACCTTTATTAGGTAAAATATTGCTTTTATTTGATACTAGCTGATTCCCGCGACTTGGTCCGCGTGGAAAAAGTTTAGGGGGACTTGCTTCTAGGTATATGACCAAGAAGTTATGTCCTCTATCTCCGATAATACATATTTAGTAGATATTCACCAAAATTGGACAAAATATTTCTAATAGTACACAATTTACAATAAAAAAAGAATTATCAAATTCGGTTTAGATTTGACGAAGTTATGGAGCAAAATCGACAAAAACTTTCATCCTATATATTGAGTCGAAGTATCAGCTACCACTATACCTTTCATTCAAATCCGTTCAGTAGTTTTCGCGTGATGCGCGCACAGACAGAAAGACAGACAAACAAAAAATTCAAAAAAAATTGTTTTAGGCTCAGTATCAATAACAAAGCATCCTCCGATAAAATTTTCAAAATATATTTAATAATATGTATATTTTGACGACCTCCCTGGCGCAGTGGTGAGCGCTGTGGTCTTATAACTGGGAGGTCTCGGGTTTGATTCCCGGCGGTGGCAATTAAGGAATTTATAATTTCTGAATTGTCTCTGGTCTGGTCTGGTGGGAGGCTTTGGCCGTGGCTAGTTACCACCCTACCGTCAAAGACGTGTCGCCAAGCGATTTAGCGTTCCGGCACGATGGCGTGTAGAAACCGATTAAGGGTATGGGTTGAATTTACACTGCCATACCCCTTCCAAGTTAGTCCGCTACCATCTTAGACTGCATCGTCACTTACCATCAGGTGAGATTGCAGTCAAGGGCTATCTTGTCATCGAATTAAAAAAAAAATTAACGTACAGAATTCGTCCCGTTACAGTTTTATTATAAGTAAGTATAGAAATAAATAGATTCCTCGTGCACTCATTGTGATTGTATTCACGCTAGAGTGTGCGCTTCCACACACAAGTGCGGGGTCACGGGCGGAGTCTCGAGGGAACCGTGTCACTTTGTGTGTCTGTTTGACACAGAATATCATGTAGTCGAATGGAGAGAAAGCCCCGTTCATACATTAAACATTTTATGTATATATTTAGCTGCTTTATAGTGTGTTCAATGAATTGCTACTTATTGATTGATTGGCATGTGAATGCAAGAGGGGCGTGGGGGGAAAATACCAATGGTTTTCGGAAAGTAAAGTATTGATAGTTCTACTTTTAACTAGATGATTCTCGCGACTTGTGTTGAAGAAGAACTCTCTTATTTTCCGGGATATTTTTTTTTATAATGTTTATTGCTATTAATTTCTGTTGTTATTTTATAATACAACATCTTTTTTACTATTTGTTTTGCATCTATTTGCTATTTTATTTCTATTATTATGTCTATAGATATATTATCCTACTATTAGTATGTTTTCTGATATAATGGATGCGATGGTGGTTTTTTTTTTTGTTTTTCCTTCTCTTGGGGGGGTAGCCTTGTATTATTCTAGACTATAATCTATCTCTGTGCCAAAATTCAAACAAATTGGTTTTGTCGTTGCCGCGTGATTGAGTAACAAACCTCCATCCATCCATCCATACTGGATGTAACTTTCGTATTTATAGTATTAGTAGGAATTAGGATCTATCTTGTTGACAGCTGCAGCTAAACTGATTGCTTCCAACTTCCAAGTCACTTTGTTACTAAGAAATTAACTGCCTCGTTGGTCTAGTGTGAACTTGCTAAAGCAAGTTCGAATGCAGATGACGAGCTCCCGGGTTCGATACCCGGGTCGTGCCAAAAAATGTATTGGGTTTTTCTGCAAAGAAATTCTCAGTACTAGCACAGAGTTAGGAAGCTGACGGTGAGTCACCCCCATGCCTCGGAGAGCACGTAAAGCCGTCGGTCCTGAGCCTGATCTCTCTCCGGTCGTCGGACTATGAGAGTGAGGGAATAGAGAGTGCACCTGTGTTTGCGCACACACATGTGCACTATAATATCTCCCGCGCAGATGGGTTATCTTTGTGGAGATTGGCCGCCGTGGCCGGATTCGGTCGGGAGGACATTATTATTAAGAAATTCACAATTCAAATTCAAATTTAATTTATTTCATATAGGCTAACTTGTAGCTCTTATGACACGTCATAAATCTACCACTGGTTCGGAATGCAGACTCTGCTGAAAAGAGCCGGCAAGAAACTCAGCAGTTGCTGTTTTAAAAAAAAAATTTTTTTTTTTTTTTACAAAGCTATGTTATGTATACAGTGCTTCCACAATAAAGCTTCAAAAAAATGCAAAAATGCGTACGTACGTAGGTACGTATTGTCAGCTAAACCGCGGCAGTTATTAAGGTCAGCACCATACACATCAGGTCACCAGTGAAAGTGACGCGAGCGCAGTCGGGTGCCGCGACCGGTTTCCCCTCACACCGCGCCCGATTTAACCATCTTCACCTAAAGGTGGCACCTGCCGATTTTAGCGACTTTTTCTTGCCATAATTGGGTACACGGTACCAAGTAGGTACCTACTAGCTTTTACTTCGGCACAAATGTTTACCTACATGACATCACTAATTTACAAGGCGTGGGGTCCCATCGAGAGGTTGTAAAGAAGGGGTGGCCCACTTCATTAGACCTAAGATCTACTTAATTTTAATTAAAAATTACGCAAGCTAAAGTTATTTTACAGGAATTTAAATTTAAATTAATTTAAAATCACATTTTTAAGTTTAATTTAAAATTAATAAAAAGTAGATAAAATAATATTTAATTCTTTAATCATGTTGTAACGATTTTTAGCCTCATCCACCTTCGAAGGCCGATTATAACAAAGAAAGGCGAATTAAGTACAATTTTTTTTTAAATGATTTTGGTAGCTTAGGACTCTGCAAAGTTTTTAAACTTAGCCAGAAGCTATGTAAACTCCTTTTTGTATTTTTAAATTGAAATTGAATGTTTGAGTAAATCCTACTAAAAACTAAAGTTCTAACTTTCAAGCCTTTTTTAGGTAACTTTAAGTAATTTCAAGAAGCTAAATTATTTTTTTTATTAAAACGACATTCAAGACCATCATGTCACAATAAAAAAAACTGCAAAATACCTACTACAAAAAAGGATATGAATTTTTGAAACCTCGCTGGCAGAAAATATTCAAAAACACAAAAAAAAAATTATAACTCGAAAACTACAAAAAATCGCAGAACATACATGGGGTATTTTCGGATACCCCCAGGTGTGAGAAATGTAAAAAAAAATTATTGACGTCACTAGTTGGACCACCCTGTATATTTAGTGTAGAATTCGTCCCGTTACAGTTTTATTATAAGTATATATAGATTAGCATAAAATATGACGTCATGATTTTCATTAATTCCCTGGTCGCAGGTGATATACTACGAGCACGCACAGCACCAGCACCACTACGAGCACGAGGAGGAACCCGAGCACGGCTGGGGGCCCTGGTCGAGGAGCATAGAGCCCGAGGTAAGTGTCTCTGCCAACCGATGCACGTCCACTGCTGGACATGGGTGCTGGACTTGCATAGGCGTCGCTTGAACCCAGCGGTTTCCTGCGCCGAAGAGCTGATGGTCGTTGGGATCCCAAGGTGCTGGAGTGGCAACCCCAGCGAAGCGCAGTGTTGGCAGACCCCCCACTAGGTGGACCGATGACATCAAACATATGGGGAAACCTGAGAGTTCTCAATTTTTTTTTTCTATTCGATGACAAGATAGTCTTTATCCTGTTTTGTATAACGTACAGTCCATATCCTATGGAGTTCAGGACCTGGTCTACACCAGGGTGTTCCCTATGATCATAATAAGAGACAATGCTGATGTGAAAGGGCTGAATCTCGTCGAGTTTGTGTGAATCCAGGTGAAATAGAAACCGATTAGCGGTATGGGTTGAATTTACACTGCTATACCCCTTCCAAGTTAGCCCGCTACCATCTTAGACTGCATCGTCACTTACCATCAGGTGAGATCGCAGTCAAGGGCTATCTTGTCATCGAATAAAAAAAAAATAGCATAAATTTCCATTAATATTTCAGTTCTTTTATTCAATTTAATCTGAGTTTGGGTACTATGTTTTTTTTTATAAGTAAAGAAGGTAGCGGACTAACTTAGAAGGGATATGTCAGTGTACGTTCTACCCTTAATCGGTTTCTACACGCCATCGTGCCGAAACGCTAAATCGATTTGCGGCAAGTTTTTGACGATAGGGTGGTAACTATTATGTATTAATACATATTACTTTTTCCTTTTACAGGAAGTGGAAGCAGAATTAGAAGAAAAAATCAGTTTACCCTACAGAGGGCAGCAGAAAAACGCACAAGTCTACCCCACCAGGCCGCTATTGACCCTATCATAACTGTAATACCTACCCCTACAACCCTTATCTTATGTTAAAAGGTATGGTTTGGCATCTCCCAATAACTTCACTCACAAAATAACAATACTGTTTTACGTATAGAAGTTAACAAGCGCTAAGCTCTTCTTTATTAATCGATAGACGTCCACTGCTGGACAAAGGTCTCTTGCATGGACAACCATAGGTCTCGGTCTTGTGCCCCCTAAATCCAGCGGCTCCCTGCGACTCGTTTGATGTCGTCGGTCCGCCTAGTGGGGGTCTGCCAACACTGCGCTTCCCGGTGCGGGGTCGCCACTCCAGCACCTTGGGACCCCATCGACCATCAGCACTTCGAACTATGTGCCCCGCCCATTTAGAATAGAATAGAATAGAATAGAATTCTTTATTTGCATAATGTGTGTGTAACAAAAGATGACAATTCAAATAAAAGTTCAACACATTAGCCGTAGCGGCGTACAAATATTGTGGTAGGTATGTATACAAAAAGTTAGATACATGCGGTTCTTAACAATTACGAGAACATGCATTAACAATTCAATAATTAGGTATACAAATCATTTAGTCGAAACAAATCATTTTAATCAATTAAGTAAATTGCAGATAATTCAATAAATAAAATAAAATAATATGTTATGAAGTAGAACACGTAAGTTATATAGCAATAATAAAGATTAGAATTAAAATAATGTCATAGTTGAATAAGAAATAATATCAAGTCAATCATGGATTAATAAGTAAATAAGGGCGTAAGTAATAATATGTCAAAATTGTTTTTTGTCATGATGGAAAAACTCTTCAACGGAATAGAAATTTTTCCCCTGCAGCCATTTCTTTAACTTTAGCGCAAATTGTTTGATTGGCAGTGACTGTATATCAGGCGGTAGTTTATTAAAAATTTTAACTGCCATGGCATAACAGCTTTTGTTAAATAGCGCTGTCTGTGGCGTTCTTGTAAGGATGAGTTTATTTGGATATCTTAAAGATCGCGTTCTAGTTGTTTCACACATGCTCTTGAAAATATGTTTATTTGATTTAACAAATTTTGAAATTTCCAAGATGTACATGCATGGAAGCGGTAACACTTTAAGTTTTAGAAAGGCCGGCTTACATGAATCATAGGGAGCCATACTTAGAATTGCTCTAAGGCATTTTTTTTGGACAATGAACACCTTATTGACGCTAGTTGAATTTCCCCAAATAACAAGCCCATAGCGGAGCACAGAAGAGACATATCCATGGTATGCTGTAAGAGCTGTTTGAGTACTAGCTGTAAGACTTAATCTGCGTAGTACGTACACGAATCTGTTTAACCTATTACATATGTTATTGACATGGCTTTTCCAAGAGCAATGTTCGTCTATTTGTATGCCTAGAAATTTACATTCTTCTACTTCATTTTCACTTCAGTTTCGCGACTCGCAGAGCTGTGTCGGTAACTTTCACCTACACCTATTATTAACTTATGAATAACATTAAAAAGTCAGTTAAAAAATAAATATAATTATTACTTACCTACAAATAACCTAATTTATACTAGAAGAGTGTGAAATATTACCCAGATAACGCCAATCTTTTTGATTGCTCCGAACATAGCTGCGTGTTAATGCACAGCACGCGAACAGGTATCAGCGTGACGTTGACCACGCACATTTACCATGAAAGTTTGAGTTTATTCGGTGGAACTCGCCGCTTAGTTCAGAGCACTCAAGATAATTGGCAGCACGTAAACTAGCTAATTTCCTAGACAACGTCGGAGTATAACTAATAGGCATATTCCATAAGAGCTTTCTGCTAAGATGCAAGCTATCTTCGTGCAAAATTTTATCAAGATCGGTTTAGCCATGAAGAGGTGACAGACAGACATACCTATTTTAGCAATTGAAGTAGGTATATTTTCTTTTTTCGAAATTTCTAATCTCGCTCTAACTTTGCCTTTATTTTAAAGAAACAAGAAGTGTTTAAAAATTGTAAATACACAATTTTATTTTAAGTAAATTAATTATAGATTAATAATATCTTAATTTACCTATTTATTTGTAATTTATTATGTGAATTAGATTAAGTATTAATTTATTTGTAGTTAGTAAGTGGAAGCCATAAATGTATTGTATTTAATCAGCGTGTGTGAAATAGAATACATTGGAAATTAAAATGGTTTAATAATAATAATTTGTCTGTTTCTTTTGCCAACCGTCCCGTCATAATTTGTCTGAGGTTTAATATTTTAGTAGTGTAGTTTTAGAGCCTGGCCTAACTACTGTCCGCCATTTTATTTTTTTCTTTCAAAACAGTGACCACGTAGGTATTAATCAAGCCAATATCAATACAAACAGGTTAGGAGATTATAAGAACGGAAAGCTGGAGTACTTTTGACCACATCTTTAGGCATAACACATACGCATATACTACAGCTCATTATTGAAGGAAAAATAGCTGGCAGAAGACAACCTGGTTGAAGAATATCTTGGCTTGAAAACCTGCACTAATGGTACGGGAAAAAGAATTTATTACCCGAGGTCCCTTCGAGAAATACAATGCTGCCGAATTAAAATTGTAACTAAGTCAAAACTTAATACAAAAAATAATTGACTTCCAAGAAAAAAACACTACAAACTGAAAAATAACTTTAATTTCGAAGTCGGTAGCCAAAAACGAAAATACAAAAGCAAAGTCTTCCGAAATTAAAGTTAATTTTCACTTTGTAGTGTTTATTTTTTTTTTGTATTCGGTTTATTTTTGTAAAGTTTCCCCCTCATTAGCTCAAAAAAGGCCTTTGCTGCTTAAAACTAGTGAGCTAGTCGTTTTTTCTCACTTCACAAAAATTCATAAGTGGCTAGATAATATATTTGTCAGTTTTTAATTGGTTTGTTTTTTATTGGTTTTTTTAATAACGTTTTTGAATGTATAATTTTAATTCTATAGCATTGTATTTCTCAGAGGGACGGTACCTTCCAGGGACTATTGGTACTAACTCGGGAAAAGTACTCGATTCTTGTTCTTTGCGGCTTCCGTCCGATAGGAGACAGCACTATAAGAAGTTGGGAAACAAAAGTGAAACAAAAAACATATATAAAACCAAAAAATATATTCTTTTCATTAGTACATACATATACAGTGCAACCTCGATATAACAAATCGGAGGGGAACAAGAAAATATTCGTAATATCAAGTAATTCGTTGAACTGAGGTTTGTTATGTTGAGGTTAGATTGGTCTAAAATTCGTTATAAAGAGGTAAAATTTATTCACCTCAATATTACGTATGTACTTATCTTGTTATAGCGAACAACTTCTGATTAACGAACAACAATGATTATTTTACAAACAAAAGCGTGTCGAAACATGTCGAGACATGAATCACATTATAAGATTAAGAGTTATATTATTGGTGGAAACTTTATATAAAGGTTTTGGGTTGGCAAAATTCGTTAATTAGAGGTATGAATACTTTTTCTTGATAGTTGAAAATTCGTTATTAAGAGGTTGTACGCAAAGAATGTTCGCAATGTAAAGGTATATTTTATATTGACTCTTATGGACAATTCAAGGGGATTACGAAAATTTTGTTAAATCGAGGAAGTCGTTATATTGAGGTACGTTATATTAAGGTTGCACTGTATTTTCAACACAAAGTAAAATCATTACACACACCGCCAGGCACTAAAATACGCGCACATTCTGTCGAGCCAACGCGCCATATACTATCGCGGTGAATATTTGGGATTCTCCGGCGCGTAAGTGAAACTCCTCAACTCGTAGGAGACGCCATTTTGATTCTCGTAGCCAAATTCGCGCATCTCGTTCTTAATCTCCGCGTCAAATTCGCTACAACCGCCGAACACTCGGTTCGGAGTGCGATTGGTTGAAATTCCGGGCTCGTGATTGGCTGTATCGTCTTCCGTCTTCTGATTGGTGGACGATGACGCGACGGCGCCGTCTTTGCTCTGATTGGTCGGAATGGGGCGGAATAAGGCGGAATGTGCTGTGGCCGTGTCCAGATCGGCCTTTCGGGAGACGAGTATTCGAATGTCAGTATGCAGGTACAATTTGCCGGATTTCGAGGTCATAAACCTGGGAAGAGAACGGATATTGTTAAATACACATAGAATAAAATAGTTATTTAATTAAATAAACTATAACAATGTACTTTTCAATCGTTAACTGAATCTATCAAGGGCAATACAGTTCATTAGTACAGTTAACTGCCTTGTGATGCTTGCCTTTGCACTTTATGCACAATTCTGATCTGTTGCAATTTAATGCAGTATGTCCAAAGCCTGAACATTTACAACATTTCCGTGAAAGTATGATTCACATAGAACGAGCGCTGACGCAGGAAGATCAGCCGCCCTAGCCAAATTACAAATGTATTGTCTCTTTCTACGTTCGATAACGCTAAAGCAGAGATTCTCAAAGCGTCCCTTGGTGATAAAAAAGCTTTGGGATAGGATGTGTAATACGGGCAGGGCGGCAGGTCGATCAGGACGAACATCTTCCCGAGCACAGTGAGCGTCAGTCGTCAGCCGGCACTCACCTCAGGTGTATCAGATAGCGCAGCCACTTGTGCATGTGGTGCGGCTGCGGCGGCTCGGCCTGCGCCGGCATGTAGAGCGTGCGCTGGCGCAGGAAGGTGCGCGCGGCGGGCGGCATGCACGTCAGTCGTCAGCCGGCACTCACCTCAGGTGTATCAGATAGCGCAGCCACTTGTGCATGTGGTGCGGCTGCGGCGGCTCGGCCTGCGCCGGCATGTAGAGCGTGCGCTGGCGCAGGAAGGTGCGCGCGGCGGGCGGCATGCACGTCAGTCGTCAGCCGGCACTCACCTCAGGTGTATCAGATAGCGCAGCCACTTGTGCATGTGGTGCGGCTGCGGCGGCTCGGCCTGCGCCGGCATGTAGAGCGTGCGCTGGCGCAGGAAGGTGCGCGCGGCGGGCGGCATGCACGTCAGTCGTCAGCCGGCACTCACCTCAGGTGTATCAGATAGCGCAGCCACTTGTGCATGTGGTGCGGCTGCGGCGGCTCGGCCTGCGCCGGCATGTAGAGCGTGCGCTGGCGCAGGAAGGTGCGCGCGGCGGGCGGCATGCACGTCAGTCGTCAGCCGGCACTCACCTCAGGTGTATCAGATAGCGCAGCCACTTGTGCATGTGGTGCGGCTGCGGCGGCTCGGCCTGCGCCGGCATGTAGAGCGTGCGCTGGCGCAGGAAGGTGCGCGCGGCGGGCGGCATGCACGTCAGTCGTCAGCCGGCACTCACCTCAGGTGTATCAGATAGCGCAGCCACTTGTGCATGTGGTGCGGCTGCGGCGGCTCGGCCTGCGCCGGCATGTAGAGCGTGCGCTGGCGCAGGAAGGTGCGCGCGGCGGGCGGCATGCACGTCAGTCGTCAGCCGGCACTCACCTCAGGTGTATCAGATAGCGCAGCCACTTGTGCATGTGGTGCGGCTGCGGCGGCTCGGCCTGCGCCGGCATGTAGAGCGTGCGCTGGCGCAGGAAGGTGCGCGCGGCGGGCGGCATGCACGTCAGTCGTCAGCCGGCACTCACCTCAGGTGTATCAGATAGCGCAGCCACTTGTGCATGTGGTGCGGCTGCGGCGGCTCGGCCTGCGCCGGCATGTAGAGCGTGCGCTGGCGCAGGAAGGTGCGCGCGGCGGGCGGCATGCACGTCAGTCGTCAGCCGGCACTCACCTCAGGTGTATCAGATAGCGCAGCCACTTGTGCATGTGGTGCGGCTGCGGCGGCTCGGCCTGCGCCGGCATGTAGAGCGTGCGCTGGCGCAGGAAGGTGCGCGCGGCGGGCGGCATGCACGTCAGTCGTCAGCCGGCACTCACCTCAGGTGTATCAGATAGCGCAGCCACTTGTGCATGTGGTGCGGCTGCGGCGGCTCGGCCTGCGCCGGCATGTAGAGCGTGCGCTGGCGCAGGAAGGTGCGCGCGGCGGGCGGCATGCACGTCAGTCGTCAGCCGGCACTCACCTCAGGTGTATCAGATAGCGCAGCCACTTGTGCATGTGGTGCGGCTGCGGCGGCTCGGCCTGCGCCGGCATGTAGAGCGTGCGCTGGCGCAGGAAGGTGCGCGCGGCGGGCGGCATGCACGTCAGTCGTCAGCCGGCACTCACCTCAGGTGTATCAGATAGCGCAGCCACTTGTGCATGTGGTGCGGCTGCGGCGGCTCGGCCTGCGCCGGCATGTAGAGCGTGCGCTGGCGCAGGAAGGTGCGCGCGGCGGGCGGCATGCACGTCAGTCGTCAGCCGGCACTCACCTCAGGTGTATCAGATAGCGCAGCCACTTGTGCATGTGGTGCGGCTGCGGCGGCTCGGCCTGCGCCGGCATGTAGAGCGTGCGCTGGCGCAGGAAGGTGCGCGCGGCGGGCGGCATGCACGTCAGTCGTCAGCCGGCACTCACCTCAGGTGTATCAGATAGCGCAGCCACTTGTGCATGTGGTGCGGCTGCGGCGGCTCGGCCTGCGCCGGCATGTAGAGCGTGCGCTGGCGCAGGAAGGTGCGCGCGGCGGGCGGCATGCACGTCAGTCGTCAGCCGGCACTCACCTCAGGTGTATCAGATAGCGCAGCCACTTGTGCATGTGGTGCGGCTGCGGCGGCTCGGCCTGCGCCGGCATGTAGAGCGTGCGCTGGCGCAGGAAGGTGCGCGCGGCGGGCGGCATGCACGTCAGTCGTCAGCCGGCACTCACCTCAGGTGTATCAGATAGCGCAGCCACTTGTGCATGTGGTGCGGCTGCGGCGGCTCGGCCTGCGCCGGCATGTAGAGCGTGCGCTGGCGCAGGAAGGTGCGCGCGGCGGGCGGCATGCACGTCAGTCGTCAGCCGGCACTCACCTCAGGTGTATCAGATAGCGCAGCCACTTGTGCATGTGGTGCGGCTGCGGCGGCTCGGCCTGCGCCGGCATGTAGAGCGTGCGCTGGCGCAGGAAGGTGCGCGCGGCGGGCGGCATGCACGTCAGTCGTCAGCCGGCACTCACCTCAGGTGTATCAGATAGCGCAGCCACTTGTGCATGTGGTGCGGCTGCGGCGGCTCGGCCTGCGCCGGCATGTAGAGCGTGCGCTGGCGCAGGAAGGTGCGCGCGGCGGGCGGCATGCACGTCAGTCGTCAGCCGGCACTCACCTCAGGTGTATCAGATAGCGCAGCCACTTGTGCATGTGGTGCGGCTGCGGCGGCTCGGCCTGCGCCGGCATGTAGAGCGTGCGCTGGCGCAGGAAGGTGCGCGCGGCGGGCGGCATGCACGTCAGTCGTCAGCCGGCACTCACCTCAGGTGTATCAGATAGCGCAGCCACTTGTGCATGTGGTGCGGCTGCGGCGGCTCGGCCTGCGCCGGCATGTAGAGCGTGCGCTGGCGCAGGAAGGTGCGCGCGGCGGGCGGCATGCACGTCAGTCGTCAGCCGGCACTCACCTCAGGTGTATCAGATAGCGCAGCCACTTGTGCATGTGGTGCGGCTGCGGCGGCTCGGCCTGCGCCGGCATGTAGAGCGTGCGCTGGCGCAGGAAGGTGCGCGCGGCGGGCGGCATGCACGTCAGTCGTCAGCCGGCACTCACCTCAGGTGTATCAGATAGCGCAGCCACTTGTGCATGTGGTGCGGCTGCGGCGGCTCGGCCTGCGCCGGCATGTAGAGCGTGCGCTGGCGCAGGAAGGTGCGCGCGGCGGGCGGCATGCACGTCAGTCGTCAGCCGGCACTCACCTCAGGTGTATCAGATAGCGCAGCCACTTGTGCATGTGGTGCGGCTGCGGCGGCTCGGCCTGCGCCGGCATGTAGAGCGTGCGCTGGCGCAGGAAGGTGCGCGCGGCGGGCGGCATGCACGTCAGGTCGTACAGCACCACGAACATCTTCACGAGCGTGCCGTGCGGGTTGAACAGCGACACCTGGATGGTGCCCGAGCGCGACACGCGGTAGCCGTGCGGGCCCAGGTTGATGTGCCCCTAAGGATGAGACCGTCCTTTATATACCACGAAAAACTATTTTTTTTATATGATCGTAAGTGTTCAAGACGAAACGCACCTTATTAAGTTATCGGAAATAATATTAATTTATCCACCTGCCCCTAGATGTCGCTCTATGAAATTACAGCGAGCTAAAGAGTTAAAATATAAAAATAGTATAAGAAATGGGTGTAACTAACTAATATTGCGATAGATGGCGTTGTTGAGTGTTATATCGCGGAATACTTTATGTGTGTTGAAATCAATATAAGTAGGGCATATTTTGTTCGATTTGTGCAGCAACCAATATACGGTTGGGTGAATAGTATGTTTTTTATTTCACACTGCTACACCCGACCCACTCGCGTTCGACCAGTACGTCCGAAATTGTACAGTAAGCGACGGTGCAGTCCATGATGGTAGCGGGTTAAATTGCAGGGGGTATGGCAGTGTACATTCAACCCATATCCTAATTGGTTTCCACACGCCATCGTGCCGAAACGCTTAATCGCTTGACGTTTTTGACGATAGGTGGTAACTAGCCACGACCAAAGCCTCTTACCAGACTAGACCAGAGATAATTTAGAAATTATAAATTCCCAAATTGCCCCGCCGGTAATCCAACCCGAGACCTCCCAGTTATAAGACCACAGTGCATACTGTTCAGATCCGGATAACCGTGGGAAAATGATAGGCATAAACCCCGAACGTATGAGCATTTATTTAGAAAAAATACATGCAATATAAACATAAAGACCATCCTCAACGCTATCGCGACACAACTTAAGACGGCGCCATCTAGTGTGACGACTGAAAACATTTTATAGGGAACTTGATTTAAACTTAATGTATAGAAATTTAGACACATACTCAAGAGATCGTCAAAATTTAGTTTTATTTTTGCGCGTGGTACATAAAAAATGAAACACAAGTGGAAATCAAAAATTAAAAAACACCCCCGACATGTTACAACATCCTAATCGCTAGTCAGTATTCGTTAAACTAAAAATATGTAATTCAAATAAGCGAAAAGCTTGTGCCAGGAGTGGGTGTGACAATAATGCAACGGGTGAGGTTCGAACCTGCGACCTTTCAGTTTTCAGCCCGCACCTTTAACCGTTAGCCTATTGAGGCTTTCATCACATCAATTTAGGAGATCACTTACCATATAAGGAGCATTGGTGCCACCAGGCGCGTAGAAAAACACGGTAACTGGCAGACGTCTATGCGGGGGACAGAACGCGCCGGAAGCTCCCAACTCGGCCGCGAACCCGTGTACCGTCGCCACGGGCTCCAAGCGACCCTTGAGCGCAGACTCTTCGAAACTACCTGCGAGATTCAAAATTCAATTCAAAATTCAAAATTTATTTATTTCATGTAGGCTAGCTAACATGTAGCTCTTATGACACGTCATAAATTTACCACCGGTTCGGAATTCAGATTCTGCTGAGAAAAGCCGGTAAGAAATTCAGCAGTTGCTCTTTAAAAAAAAAAATTTTTTACAATTCGTAACAAAACTATGCTATACAGTGTTGCCATAATGAAGTTTCAAAAATGCAAAACAATCCAATACATGTTAAGACAGGCAGGCAAAACCAGACCCATTCCCGTTGGTGGCACCCGTTCACGAGCATGACGCATGATCCAGCCATTCCTTCATAAAGATTTAAAAATTGAAGGTGATATAAGAAACGCGAATGAAATTAAAGAGTTTTTGCAACTTAAAAGGTATAATTCAAAAAACCAAACACGTAACGAGACAAGAAATTATAAATTCCCAAATTGCCCCGCCGGGAATCGAACCCGATACCTCCCAGTTATAAGACCACAGCGCTCACCACTGCGTCAGGGAGGTCGTGGGTAGTCGACTCCTAAGTTTTAACACGTCTATTAAGTATTAACATATTCTAGTAGGGTTAAAAGTTACCAAGTAATCCCAAGTTTTAACTCATCTATTAACATATTCATGTAAGGTTAAAAGTTACCAAGTAATCCCGTGCTGGGTCCGATGCGCAGTTTGTTGTGAGGCGTCGCCTTCCTCGGCGGGGGAGTTTGTCGCGCCGGGGACACCGGGGACGCCGGCGCCGGGGACGGCGGGGAGATCGGGTGGAACAGGGCACTGCCACAAGATAAATGATCACAAAATCTAAATATATAAAAGGCAAAGGTGACTGACTGACTGACTGACTGACTGACTGACTGACTGACTGACTGACTGATCTATCAACGCACAGCTCTAGCCACTGGACCGATCGAGCTGAAATTTGGCATACAGGTAGCTGTTAGGACGTAGACATCCGCTAAGAAAGGATTTTGGAAAATTCCAACCCCAAGAGGGTTAAATAGAGGGTTAAAAAATCGAACCTAACGTGAGCGAAGCCGCGGGTTAAAGCTAGTAATATTATAAATGCGAAAGTGTTTTTTTAGCTTTTTAGTTTGTCTTTCAATCACGCGGTGCCAGACAGCATTTTTTCGTTGGGTCTTATAAAATCATATAGGCTAATAAATTGTCACAAAATAATAAATAGATAGATAGATAAACACTTTATTGCACACAAGAAGGAAACAAAATTAATTAAACTTAAACTATGCATGCAAAGGCGGCCTTATTGCTACAAAGCAATCTCTACCAGGCAACCATTGGTGCATTGTTGGTTGGTAATATTATAAATGCGAAAGTGGTTTTTTTTTTACTTTTTAGTTTGTCTTTCAATCACTCAGCAATTTTTTCGCTAGGTCTTGTCTACAACACAAGAGCCATACATACATGACATAGGCGTTTTAGCCCGGATAAATCTGTTGTTCCCGTGGGATTTTTAAAACCTAACTCAACACACGCGACCAAAAGCTAGACTAGTCCCTACATCTTTAAATAAGTAAGTTAACACACCTCTTTATACCGGAAACTCCGTTAATGGAATCATCGAAATCGAAACAGTTGTTTCCCCTCCGCAACGGAGCCGGGCTCGATGTGAGGGGAAGCCCCGTCTTGTTGTGGAACACCATGGACGCCGCAGAGTCGAATCTCCATCGAAACCTGGAGACAGATAAATTAACTCCATTTTTACCAGGAATTTTATGGATATGGAATTTCGCATGACGATATGAATATGGATATATGAATAATTGAATATTTTCTACTTGTCCCCAAGTGGGAATAAGCAGGAATTAAAAATTCCCGTTTGTCCCCGAATTTGAATTTGGGGACAAACAGGAATAAACTATATCGATTTTAGATACGGTTATGGATAGGAAACTTGTTGAGACTAGATTTGATTGATTAGATATTAGTAAATACTTATTTTATAATTAGAAGTAAAAAAAGGGAAAAGCTGTCAAATAAGAAAAATAAATGTTGATTGCTATAGGAACAAAGATGTCGTTTTAATTTATTTTCATTTTCTTATTTAAATATTTGGAAAAACATATGTTTAGCTAAAATGCTGAACATAAAAATGGTCCTTAACGAACGCCGGATATTATTAATATTAGGAAAGAAGAAAATTTAAAAAAAAAATACAGTCCAAAAAAGTTTGTGAATTTATTATTTTACGAATTATTTGTAATGGAGACTAATGATATTATAACGCTTTTAGAAGATACTTTACACCGTATAGAAAGAGCGCATATCAACTTTAAAAAGGTACCGAAAACTCAACTTACTCTAGGATATGTAAAGGTAAGATCACAATGTATACAAGAATATTGGGTGAAGTTCAAGGAATTGCATTCGTTGTTGTTGCGAACAATAAAGAAGGAGGAACTGATGGTTGTGCCCTATTTTTTAAACGATGTATATGGAACATGCGAAGATAAATATTTGACAGTAAGAACGGAAATGGAGGAAATTATGAGTTCTTTAATGGAGGACACTTTTCATATTGCTTCAACGGTGAATAGTTCTGCTTTGAAAATGGGAGAAGTTAAACTTCCCAAAATAGATTTGCCTAAGTTTAATGGGGAATATGAGCAATGGTTAACATTTGAAGATGCTTTTATTTCATTAATTCATAATAGTAATTTGACAAACTTTCATAAACTTCATTATTTAAAATCCTGCGTAACAGGGGAAGCGGCTACTTCACTAAAGTGTTATAAGGTTACTGAAAGTAACTATGCTCCAGCGTGGGAGGCATTAAAAGAGCGATATTGTCACAAACGTTTAATAGTCAATACAATCTTCAAGCGACTCCTTGGACAAGAAAAGATATGTACACAATCAGCAAGTCAACTAAAAGTTCTTATTGATGGAATTAAGGAAGTTATTACTGGATTAAAGAATGTTGGAATCTCTACAGTTTCGTGGGATCCAATTCTCATTTTTATAGTCACAGAAAGATTAGACATTGATACACATAGAGAATGGGAAGATCATGTTAGCAAAGAATATAATAAAGAATTACCAACTTTTATCAGTTTATTAGATTTTCTGGAAAAAAAAGTATTTACATTAGAACTTATTTCATCTTCAAAATTTAATAAAGAAAGCAAGAACGCGTTTTATTTATCGACAAAGGAAAAGGAAAGGAAGGAATCTAATTGTACATATTGTAAAGAAATACATAAGCTTTATCAATGTGAAACATTTAAAAGATTGAATGTGAAACAAAGGAAGATATTTGTA
This sequence comes from Hipparchia semele, assembly GCA_933228805.2. Lineage (NCBI taxonomy): Eukaryota > Metazoa > Arthropoda > Insecta > Lepidoptera > Nymphalidae > Hipparchia > Hipparchia semele. Next base: position 6,269,619 of record OW121736.1, read on the forward strand.
ACAAATACAGGTCTTTGTTTTCGTTGTCTGTCTCCTGGACATTGTGCATATATGTGCCAGAATAGATTTCATTGCGAATATTGTGGTAAACGTCATAGTAAACTGTTACATGACTTTAATAATTATAATAGAATAAGCATACGCAATAAATATGTTTTGAATAGTGGTACATCAAGAGAAAATGATAGCATATATGACCCTACTCGTAGTATAGAACGTAAGAAATGTAATAATGAAAGAGACGAAATTACTAATGCTACATTTAAATCTCAGGGCGCTAACAAGAAAAGTAATTGTAATTTATTGGCTACAGCACTTGTACCTGTGAAAGATAAGCACGGTCAAACATATTTTATGAGAGCCTTAGTGGATCAGGGTTCACAGGTGACATGCATTAGTCAAAGAGCAGCTCAGTTGTTAAAATTAAAACAATATCCTGCAAAAGAATCTATAGTTGGTTTAGGAAATAAAGAAACAGAAGTAAACCATACGGTACAACTTGAGCTATTGTCAAGGTATGAGAAAGGGTTCAATCTTAGAATGAACGCGTTTGTTACAACTGAACAAGTCATTACGTATTTGCCAGAACAACCAATAGACAAACTTCCATGGCCCCATGTTGTAGGATTACCGCTAGCAGATCCAAATTTTAATCGACCAGACAAGATTGATCTGTTACTAGGAGTTGACGTATGTGCGCAAATACTTCAAAATGATATGTTAAAAGGACCTGCGGGTACACCTTGTGCTCAGAAAACAAGTTTAGGTTGGATTTTATTTGGTAATGTGTTCTCAGTTTTATAATTTTCTTATGTTATTAGAATGGGTATTTGGTTTGTTTTAATATATTTTTTTTTGTTTTAGTGATAATAGGAAATAATATAATTTATTGCACTATAACATACTTTGTAAATGATGTATATAAGCGACTTAGATTATTTAAATATAGGTAATTTTGTCATATTATATAATCATTCAGGATTTAGAAGAAATGTTCATTATGGTTAGGTTTGTTAAGGTTTGTTACTTAGTTCTATTTGAAAAACATGGTTTTTGCGGGGCTGCATGTTGAGACTAGATTTGATTGATTAGATATTAGTAAATACTTATTTTATAATTAGAAGTAAAAAAAGGGAAAAGCTGTCAAATAAGAAAAATAAATGTTGATTGCTATAGGAACAAAGATGTCGTTTTAATTTATTTTCATTTTCTTATTTAAATATTTGGAAAAACATATGTTTAGCTAAAATGCTGAACAAAACTATTTCGGATTATCCGATAGTTTCGGATAGTTTCAGTTACGGATATTTGATTTTTAATAAGGAACTGTAAAAGGAACATAGAAACAGGTAATGAACAGAAATAATAAAAACTATATAACCTATACAAGGGCAAGACGATTGTCGTCAAGCGAATAAACTTCAAAAAAGAATCGTCTAATATAGCCTTCCCTAGTAGCAAATAAGTCAGACTTACCTATCCATTTCTGTGGGCGAAGGCACTTGATTATCCTGACCCGCCTTCTTCTGATCCGGAAATTTGAAGCCATTTTGGTCCACATCCTCTCTGGGAGACTCTACCTCGTACTTGTCGAAAGTGCCGTAATCACATTTCTCATACAACACGTAATCTTCCCCCACAGAGTAAGTTTTCTGCCGTTTAACTTCAGTTTTGGGCGTCGAAAACACCGTATCGTCGTCTCGTAAATTTAGTTGCTCGATATCGTTGTTTTGCGCGAATCTATCACTTATCACCTTCTCAATACGGTCGGTAATTGGAAATCGTTTCAATTTGGGTCGTTTAATTATATCACACTTATCACTAGAATTATCTAAACTTATATTATCACACTTTTTAACGCTATTATCACATTTTAGCTTTTTCAACTGTTTGCTATCATCCTCGCATTTCCTTCTCGCTCCGTTCTCCCCATTCTCTGTTGTCATACTCGTCTGATTTTCCCCATTCTCTATACTCCGTCCGTTTTCACAATTTTTCATTGCAACTCTCACTTGATTTTCCAAATTTTCTACACTCCGTCTGGCCTCGTTTATTTTTATACTCGGTCCATCCTCTGTTTTTTTTATTGTCTTTCTCGCCAGGTTTTCCCCAGCTATTTCACTCTTTCTCTCCGCACTTTCCCCATTTTCTATTCTCGTACCATTGTCCCCATTTTTCATCGCCAATTTCACTCCATTTTCCCGATTCTCTATTCTCGAACTATTATCTATGGATGCCAAGTTATAATTGCCTTCGCTCCGCACCATACCCCTCTCCGTGCAACCCCAACATTTCAACTCCACAGTATTGCCACAATTGCACAACAAGTCATCAGTCTGTGTGGCAACCGAATTTGTTCGTCTAAACTCAGTCGGTTGTATACTTAAAGTCTCTGTAAAAGGAGATCTGCTTTCTATACGACTGGCGGGTAGAGTGAGATAAGTTTGATTCCTAAAGCATCCTATGGCTCTAAACCTGTCAAATCTGGCCGCTTGTAGAATCGGTATGGATGTGTGGGTTTCCTTAGCTTTCAAACAGTCTCCCTCTGACGACGTGCTGTCGCATAGCTTTTTTAACTTGCTCTCTTTGCGTAAACGGCGTTTGTATTTGGCTATCTCTTTCATGCGTCTGTCGTCTAACTTTTTGGGATCTATGGAGGGTTTGTGAGATCTGTCGTCGGATTCTTCGTCGCAGTTGCACTTGTGTTTGCCGCTCTCGCTGCAGGGGGTCAGCATGCGATCGTCGACGATCTTTTTGTCCTTTTCCATTGAGTAAACGTATTCGGTAGTGCCTGTGTTCGATATGATTGATAGTCTTCGGTTGCTCGGTCCTGAAAAAGCATTTTTTTTATTATTTTCAATGCAAATTGTATCACCATTTGGTTAATATTAAAAAAAAAAATTGTCAAAAACTCTACCTATATTAGAGTTGATAGCGTCGGATGGATATTTGGCGGTCCTTGGGCCCAAAGTGAGATCATTCAGCTTGCCGACCAGTTCCTCGTGAACGTTGGGCGGCACCTCCTTACTGGCTCGTCTTTTGCAGGTACATTTGACTATGGGGATATCGTCTAACCTGGAAAATGTTAAAGATTTTATTACATTTTTTATTTGAAGACAAGATAGCCCTTGACTGCGATGTCGATGGAGAAGAAAAGCTTTACCATGGTTGGTTTTGAGCCACTTTGACACGCTCCGGGAACTATGTTGACGTTTTGATATTACATGCAGATATGCCAAGGGAAGACAGGGCGACAGTTACCTCCGCAGTGTCTGCAGAACCACCTTGAGGCACACGTCGTGCGGTATGTTAGTGACAGGGGACTGACGTTTGAACATACGCGTAGATGGATAGACCGGGCTACAAATGTCTACGGTTATCACGGCAGTCTGCAGAACCACCTTGAGGGTATACTTTGTGCGGTATGTTAGTGACAGCGAACTGACGTTTGGACATAAATGTAGAGGGGTAGACAGGGCTACGGTTACCTCAGCAGAGTCTGCAGAACCACCTTGAGGTTCACGTCGTGCGGTATGTTAGTGACAGGGGACTGACGTTTGGACATACGCGCAGATGGGTAGACAGGGCTACAGTTACCTCGGCAGAGCCTGCAGAACCACCTTGAGGTATACGTCGTGCGGTGTGTTAGTGGCAGGGGACTGACGTTTGGACATACGCGTAGATGGGTAGACAGGGCTACAGTTACCTCAGCAGAGCCTGCAGAATCACCTTGAGGTACATGTCGTACGGTATATTGGTGGCAGGGGACTGACGTTTGGTCACACGTGTGGGCAAACAGGGTTACGGTTACCTCGGCAGAGTCTGCAGCACGACCTTGAGGTACACGTTGTCGCCGATGTCGGTGACGGGGAACTGGTGGTCGGTGGGCGGGCGCGGGAAGTCCGCCATCTTGTAGCTCTCGCCGGGGATCTTGATGGAGTAGACGATGTTCAGCTTGCGCTCGTCGAGGTCCGTGTCGTCGCAGTTCGCTTCTATTTTCTTAAAGTTGCACGTTTCGCGGCTCAGCTTCCTCCTACAAAAAGAAGAAAACCTATATAAGATCAAGAGCACTGATAACCTAATGGTTAGGATGTTGATAGCCTACTTGTTAGGGCTGCTGTCTCCCTTTTGGGAGGACCTAGACATGCACCTATTGACTTTTCGGATTTATATGCATTTAAGCAATTAAACATCACATACTTCAATGGTGAAGGAAAACATCGTGACGAAACCTGCACGCCTGAGAGTTCTCCCTAATTTTCTCAAAGGTGTGTGAAGTCTGCCAATTCGCCCTTGGTCAGACTAGTGGCCTATAACGCTTCTCTGAAAGGAGACTTGCATTCAATAGTGGGCCGTTGGTGGGTTGCTGATGATGATGGCATACCTCCGCTCAGCAGGCTTGTCGTCGTTGGTCTTGATGGTGGCGCGCCACGCCGACAGCTGCGAGAAGTGCAGCTGAGAGCGCACCGCGTTCAGGAGCCAGTGGGCGGTGATAGCGGCAGGGCTCTCGTGGTTTCTGGAAGGAGAGACGACAGAAATGTGAAACATCTAGTCTTAAAACACTAGGTGGAACAATGACATCAGGCGGTGTTAGACCGAGGTTTGTGGAAAACAGTCTTCTTCTTCGAGTGCCTCTCCGAAAAGCGAAGGTTGGCAGTCAACTTTGATTGCCCTTGCTTGTGTTGTGTTCAGCTACACTTTGCAAACTGCACAGCACAGCTTTTTCTTTTGCAGCTTCTCGTACATAGCCTCCTCCTCCACTCGACTGAGAGAAGCACAGTACTCTTGACATTTGACCTGGAAAATAACAGCACTCTGGCAAAGCATACTTACTTGTTGGTAATAGTCCGCATGATCCATTGTTCTAGCTGTAGATCCTTGTCCTTCTCCACTCTGTAAAGATGCTTTGAACTCCTGACACTCGACCTGGAGGATGTCAGCACTCTGGCAGTATACTCACTTGTTGGAAATAGTCCGCATGATCCAAAATTCCAGTTATAGATCCTTCTCCTTTTCCACTCTGGAAAGATGCTTTGAACTCCTGACACTCGACTTGGAGGATGTCAGCACTCTGGCGGCAACTCACTTGTTGGTAATATTCCACATGACCCATAGTTCTAGCTGTAGATCCTTCTCCTTCCCCACTTGTAAAAGATGCTTTGAACTACTGAAACTCAACCTAGAGGATGTCAGCCTCTGGCAGCATACTCACTTGTTGGTAATAGTCCGCATGGTCCATCTTTCCAGCAGCAGTGCCTTCTGTTGAGTGTGCAGCTTGTCGTACATAGCCTCTTCCTCCACTCGGCTGAGGGACGCGTAGCACTCCTGACACTCCGGCGCTAGGAGGACCTGGAAGTGTCATCATTATCAGCAACTCTCCGGGCAACTACAGGACTCCTATCAGAGAAAAGTGCAGGCCTTAGTCCGCCACGCTGGTCCAATGCAAATTGGCAGAACTCACACACCTTTGAAAAAATTATGGAGAACTCACATTCGTGCCGGTTTCTTCACGAACCGAAAGGTATACCGGAGGTACGGGAATGTTATGATGGTAGTAAATAGATACTCACTTAAATAAACTCAATAGGATACCAGAAAAGTAAGCTTCTCTTGCAATAATTCCATAGGAACAGAAAATCTGGTGAGTTCTTTTCTTATGGTTTTACGAACTTTTCCAATGAAAGTCTCAGCATTAAAACTTATCCTGGTTTTTTTTGAGCATTACAACTGTTGGCAATTAAGATTAAGACTCGGAGGCTGTGAAACTCCGTCCAACCAGTAGAAATATTTAATAACACATGGATGAATCATTAATATTGGACATAAATATATTGGATAGAAGAAGGCGTTACATTGCAGAATTCTACGATACGTAAGGAAAAACAATTCCTTCCTATAATCCACCAAACCAGAAAAAAACTGTATGATACAACATACCGATCTTTTGTATTTGTTCTACTGTTGGAAGAGCAGAAATCAACAGCGCCAGCAGCACAACGAATCATACAATTTTTTTCTGTTTTGGCAGATTATAGCAAAAGAATTTTGTTTTTTCTGGATAAAATGCATACCTCAATACAGATCGGTATTTGTTCTTTCCACAATGCCTGCACATGGTTGTTCAGCTGCGCCTCAACGCCCGGCTTCGACTCCTCTGTCGCTGACTTGGGTTGGGTGGTCACCTGGAATCACAAAGACTTTATATGGAAACTATATTTCTTTGCCTGCGACTTCGTCAGGTTTTTAAAAACCTTTGTTTTTTCGGAATAAAATACCTTTTAATGTCACGCCGCTTTATATCAAGCTCCAGGTCTTCCTCAAAATCAGTGCCATACGTTACTTCTATCTTCAAACTTTGACAAACTAGGTACTACGAAAAACATAGAAGTGAAGTCACGAACGACGCCATGACACCGTCGAGCGTTTTTACGGGAATTTTAAAACTTATAATAGAAATGGCAATTTTATCTACCAAACCTTATTTTTTAAGATATTTTTTCAAAGTCCCAGACATTATCCAACTTATCACTTGAAGGAAAGAGACGGATTCGAGGCGGCTAAATACCAGGTAGGTATCAGGGCTCCAAAGGCAGAAGAGAGATGTCGATGTGGCATGGTAGGAGGTAGATCGCACCTGTTTGCTGCCGCTGGTAGAGGGGTGGGTGTCTGGCTGGCGGACATTATCCAATAGTTTTTCAAAATCGGTCATCATGCCACTTGAGCGAGAGACGAAGCCGAGGCGGGCTAAATACCAGGTAGGTACCAGGGCTCCATAAGCAGAAGAGAGATGTCGATAAGGCATGGTAGGTAGATCGCACCTGTTTGCTGCCGCTGGTAGAGGGGTGGGTGTCCGGCCGGCGGCGCGAGGGGCTGGAGCTGCGCGCGCGCACGATCAGGCGCCCGAGCTGCAGAAGAAGCCCCGTGCCCGTCGCCGGGGGCGGCGGCGCCTCGTTACTGTGCATCTGGGGACAATAGTACGCTAGATAAGTTTAAAATTATTTTTTTTGACGATGCAGATGATGGTAGCGGACTAACTTGGAAGGGGTATGGCAGTGTACATTCAACCCATACCCCTAATGTGTTTCTACACGCCATTCTGCCAGAACGCTAAATCGCTTGCGGCACGTTTTTGACGGTAGGGATAGCCACTGCTAAAGCCTCAGAGCAGAGACAGTTAAAAAATTACAAATTCCCAAATTGCCCCCGCCGGGATCAAACCCGAAACCTTCCAGTTATAAGACAACAGCGCTCACCATTTTAATACGCCAGGGAGGACGTCAAAAACATTGAGTAAGGAATTTTATATTAATACCCCTAATATAGTAATAGTAGCCCATAATATAGTAATAGTAGCCCTTAATATAGTAACAGTAGCCCCTAATTTAGTAATATTAGCCCCTAATATAGTATTAGTAGCCCCTAATATAGTAACAGTAGCCCCTAATTTAGTAATAGTAGCCCCTAATATAGTAATAATAGCCCCTAATTATAGGGGCTACCTACGTAAATAGACTTCTACTTAGGGGCTGATTCAGATATGGTTGGTGTAAACAGGCATTACTATAAGGTATTTTTAAAAGTGTACCCTTTCCAACCCTTAACATTACGTCAAGCGAACAGACCCCCATAAATACAAAAACTTGACGAAATTACTTGACACAGTTGACAGTACAAGCCCGATATGGCTTTGACCTACATTCTGTACTTTTACACAGCCTTGTTTCGCTTACAGCGCTTCGCGAATACCACAGGAATATATCAAAATAGAACGGAAAGGTGAGCGGGACACATGTGGAAAAAAATATTTTCACCTCACTAGCTCAAAAAGGGCGCCTTTGCTGTCTAAAACCAGTGAGCAAATGTCGTTTTTGCTCACTCCGTGAGAAAAAATTGTCTCAACAAAAGTTCGTACTTTTTGTCACTGAGTGAGCATAAACGACTTTTGCTCACTGGTTTAAGACAGCAAAGGTGCCCTTTTTGAACATTCATCCCCTAAGATGGTAAAATAGGGGTTAAAAAATCGAACTTAACGTAAGCGAACCGCGGGAAAAAGCTACTTATCAAACAAAATTATTAAAACCCGTGAAAATGCTACGTATGTTTCACTACTCCTAATTTAAAATGTTTACGTTCAACAAAAACAATAATATTTTCAAATAGCGTGATTTTGTCTAGAAATAAGTACGCATGAATCCTTAGTAAACAGAAAATGTCCTCACGGCCGAGTTCGAGGAGATATTCTAGTGCATATGCACAAAAACAGGTGTATTCCCTCATTGTCACAATCACCAAGGGACGAAAATCAGGAAAAAGGAAGTTTGTCTGGTGGGAGGCTTTGGCTAGTTACAACCCTACCGTCAAAGACTTGCCGCCAAGCTAAATAGCGTTCCGGCACGATGGCGTGTAGAAACCGATTAGGAGTATGGGTTGAATCTACATTGCCATACCCCTACCATTTTAGCCCGCTACCATCTTAGACTGCATCATCACTTACCATCAGTTGAGATCGCAGTCAAGGACTATCTTGTCATCGAATAAAAAAAGAGATCAAGCGCAGGATCGACGGCTTTAGGTGCTTTCCGAAACACTGCGGTGACAATCCACCAACTTCCTAACTCCATGCTATAAGTGAGAGAATATTGAAAAATCCATTACCTATTTTTAGCCGAAATCTGTATTGGTGATACCTGTTCTATTTCGACATATTTCTATGTAAAGGGCTGTATCTAGGTCGCTGCAGCGCTTGATGTGAAGTGGCCGCTCTATTCGCGCGGGTGGCAACAGCGCTGGATCCGCTGAATTGGGGCGCTGCATTTTGCATCTCGATATTGGTAGTTTGTTGCTTTTTTTTTTGGTGCTTTTCAAAATACTTCGAAAAGAAAAAGCTTTTTGTTTTCCCACTGTATCTACAATCTATCTATACAATTTTGGTGAAGATCTACCAAATATTGTCGGAGATAGAGGACATAACTTCTCGCGGATAGTAGCAAGTCACTCTAAACTTTATCCACACGGTCGAAGTCGCGGGAATCAGCTAGTTCATAATAAAATTTCATATTAAAAGTATCCTACATATTAACCCGGAGTATCAGCAACCACTATACCAAATTTCATTCAAATCCGTTCAGTAGTTTTCGCGTAATGCGCGCACAGACAGACAGACAAAAAATTAAAAAAAAAATGTTTTGGGCTCACTATCGATAATAAAGCATCCTCCGATTAAAATTTTCAAAATATATTTAATGTACAGAATTCGTCCCGTTACAGTTTTATTGTAAGTATACATAGAATAGATAGATATAGATAGATTAAACAAAAAGCCCAATACGACTTTGACCTACATCCTGCATCTACAAACCCTAGTTCCGCTGGCAGCGCTTCACGAACAGTGAAAGGGCTGTATGTGGGTCGCTGCAGCGCTTGATAGTCAAGAGGCCGCTCTATTTGCTAGGCTGTGAACTAGCAACAGCGTTGAATTGGGACATTGCATTTCATTGTTACCAGTTTTCAACATGAGACCCTAGGCCCTAGTTTTTTTTACCCACTGACGTCTATTTTTAATCTATGATTTAATCTGGACAGCAGCAATGCTGTGATTTTGTTTTTTTGGATCTACTTAATTGACGCCATTTAAGAAATTTACCAGATTTTGGTTGTCCAAATAAATCTACACTAATAATATAAAGCTGAAGAGTTTGTTTGTTTGAACGCGATAATCTCGGGAACTACTGGTTCGAATTGAAAAATTATTTTTGTGTTGGATAGTCCACTTATCGAGGAAGGCTATATCTAGCTTTAGGCTATATAACAACCAATAGGAGCGAAGCATCAGTGAAAAATGTTGCAAAAACGGGGAAAATTATCCATATTTAAAATATATTATTTTAAAAACTTCTTAATCGCGATCATAATAACAGAAATTGATTCGGACGAAGTCGTGGGCAACAGCTAGTGTAAATATAAATATCATCACCTTTTTTTACCCGACTTCCAAAACAGGAGGAGGTCTTCAATTCGTCGGAATCTTTTTTTTACGTATTTTCCCCGATTACTCGAAGACGCCTGGACCGACTTGGAAAAATCTTTTTTTGTTTGAAAGGGTATACTTCCCAGGTGGTCCCCTTGTCATCAGGTCAGGATCTGATGATGGGAACCTGGAGAAATCGAGGGAACTCTTCAAATTTTATAGGCACAATTGGTATACTTTGTAGTGGCGTTTGAAGTCGGTGTAGTAAAATGAAATTTTTACGTTTACATTATTCATCAACAAGTTTTTCCTGACTCATTTTAGAGTTTCAGCGTGTAGGAAGTTTCCATCACACGTTAGCAATAATAATTATGACTAAGTGTTGCGATAAGTACAAATAAAAACGGAAAATGCAATAATGCATTACGTAAAAGCGGTGGAAACTCTTTGTTACCAAGCGAACGGTGGGGCGGGGCCAAATGCCCGTGCAGCCTTGACCTATGACGTTGTACCTATCTACTATGTGTTCACTTCAAGTTGGCCGTCGTCGACCGTTACAACTGTATGTTTTTACTTTAACCATGACTGTGACGGAAGTTTTCTTTTCTACCAATGCTTTTCATGGCAATGATGCCGTCATAAATGTAGAAAGGCGTGATTTTTTATTTTTCTCTGCTTTCAAAGAAAGTTATTAATGAAAGTAATAAATAATCTGCGTTCTGCAAAACGTTTCCTTTTTTTCTCATCGTAGACAACAACGATACGCGATCAACAGTAACCAAACGAAAATTAATAACTAATTGAAACTTTAAAAAACACTAAAAACGTAACAATAACAAACGTAACAATAACAAACGTATTTAGGTAAGTTTGAGCTCCTCCAAGGCAAGAGTGAATAGGCATTTTCTAGGCAAGCGCGCTCCAACCTGACCTCATCAGTGCCATCCAGTATTGATTGTCGTCAAGCCTATTTCGGATAAAAAAAAGTCACAATGTGCCTGCATTTCCGTGAATAAATAAATAATCTAACTATCTAAATGTATAACACCCCTTCTTTCCGTGGGGGGTTCGAAAGCAGAGGAAACTGTTCGTTAGCAACCGAGCGGGGGGGAGGGGAGGTAGGGCGGTGCCTGCAGCGTCCTTGACCTGAAACTGGAAAAGCGGGCCCGATAGCGATAGCGCGCGCTCTGACGTTGTGCAATCTCCATACATTACCTACACCGACGACCTCCCTGGCCTAGTGGTGAGCGCTGTGGTCTTATAACTGAGAGGTCTCGGATTCGATTCCCGGCGGGGGCAATTCAGGAATTTATTATTTCTAAATTGTCTCCGGTCTGGTCTGGTAGAAGGCTTTGGCCGTGGCTAGTTACCACCCTACCGTTAAAAACGTGTCGCCAAGCCATTTAGCGTTCCGGCACGATGACGTGTAGAAACCGATTAGGGGTATGGGTTGAATTTATACTGCTATACCCCTTCCAAGTTAGCTCGTTACCATCTTAGACTGCATCGTCACTTACCATTAGGTGAGATCGCAGTCAAGGGCTATCTTGTCATCGAATAAAAGAAAAACACGTGTTTTAATACTTTTCATTATACTTCTTCTTCTAATTCAACTGACAGACGTCCACAGCTGGACATGGGTCTCTTGCATGGACGACGGTCTTGAATAGAATAGAATAGAAATATTTTTTATTCAAATAAACTTTTACAAGTACTTTTGAATCGTCGATGAATCGACCACTGGGTTCGGAATGCCCTTCCTGCCGAGAAGAGCCGGTTGCTCTTTTCAAAAAAAAATTTTTTTTACAATAGGTAATAAAACTATGCTATGTACCTATACAGTGTTTCCACAATGAAGTTTCAAAAATGCAAAACAATCCAATACATGTTAAGATAGGCAGACAAAAGCAGACCCATTCCCGTTGGTGGCACCCGTTCACGAGCACGACGCATGATCCAGCCATTGCTTCGATCAACCATATTTGAGGGAACGTAACAACCCGCACCACACGACACCACCACAAAAATGATTAAAGAGCATGACATACTTGCGCCGCCTGAATCCAACGTCTCCCTGCGACTCGTTTGATGTCGTCGGTCCACCTAGTGGGGGGTCTGCCAACACTGCGCTTCCCGGTGCGGGGTCGCCACTCCAGCACCTTGGGACCCCATCGACCATCAGCTCTTCGAACTATGTGCTCCGCCCATTTCCACTTCAGTTTCGCAACTCGCTGAGCTATGTCGGTGACTTTGGTTCTCCTACGGATCTCCTCATTTCGGATTTGATCTCGCAGGGATACTTTTTTTTTTTATTCGATGACAAGATAGCTCTTGACTGCGATCTCACCTGATGGTAAGTGATGATGCAGTCTAAGATGGTAGCGGGCTAACTTGGAAAGGGTATAGCAGTGTAAATTCAACCCATGCCCCTTATCGGTTTCTACACGCCATCGTGCCGGAACGCTAAATCGCTTGGCGGCACGTCTTTGACGGTAGGGTGGTAACTAGCCACGGCCAAAGCCTCCCACCACACCAGACCAGAGACAATTTAGAAATTATAAATTCCTAAACTGCCCCCGCCGGGAATCGAACCCGAGACCTCCCAGTTATAAGACCACAGCGCACACCACTGCGCCAGGGAGGTCGTCAAAGATAACAATCTCCTCTCTCTCTCTCCATCGCCCGCTGAGTGATCCTCATGGGTAAAATCTATCTACCCGCCTTCTTGGTCTTTTCCGAAAGGATTTTAAAAAAGAACATATGGGTTAAAAGCAAAAGAAATATCGGTTATCAACCGTTTACATTTGAACGTCCTTGTGATAAGAGATATTTGATAACGTAGCTGATAGTGCTATCGAACTCGCCGTTTCACTTCTTTCTAAAGAGGCTTTAAATTTCCGGTATGAATAGGCAAGAATTTGCTAACTTAAGTGACACGACACTAATTAAGATTAGAGGAAGAATAATTAATTTTCAAATTAATTAAAAAAGGAAGAGGTTCTTAATTCATCGGAATCTTTTTTTTAAGCTATTGCATAGCTTCTATCGCGGGCCTTGAGCGTGGAGACCGAATCCAGAAATTCCGTAACGAAAATAACCTGACACGGGACTTCTCTCACCGCTAGATGGCGTTGATAAAAAATGCTATGCAATAGCTTTACCACGGCAGTCCCCGAGTGCCACACGTCTTTTTTTTTTTCTTTTTTTTTAAGCATGTTTCCCGATTACTCGAAGACGCCTGGACCGATTTGGAAAATTCTTCTTTTGTTTAAAAGTTTTGTGTACTTCTCAGGTGGTCCCATAGTCATTAGCTCAGGATCTGATGATGGGATCCTGGAGAAATCGAGGGAGCTCTTCAAATTTTATAGGCACACTTTATACTTTGTAGTTGGTTTTGTAAAAAGTATTTTATTTGTATTTATTTGTATTTTATTTAGTTGTATTTGTATTGTATTTATTGGACTTAGGAAACTTCATCGTGGAAGCACTGTATACATAGCATAGTTTCATTAACTATTGTAAAATTTTTTTTTTAAAGAGCAACCGCCGAGTTTCTTGCTGGCTCTTCCCGACAGGAACGGCATTCCGAACCAGTGGTAGATTCATTGACAATTCAAGAGCTTGTAAAAGTTTATTTGAATAAAAAATATTTCTATTTCTATTTATGTTTGAATTATATGTATACTTGCTTAACTTTTGTAAATAACGTTACAGAGATGTTGGTATCAAACAGACAAACACACACGGCGACCGTGCCGCTTGCCAGTGAATGTCATTAACGAAATATCCATCGACCTTCCGCTGAGCAGCGCGTTGGTTGCGCAACGCACGTTTGACCTGCTTCAGAAATAATGAGTCGTGTATTTAAAAAGTACTTTCGGGCCTTTTAATTATTATTTTTTTTACCCAACTTCGGCACAGCAGCATAGCTAGCATGGGCAGGAGATAAAAATTTTATCTCCCGATTTTATCCACTGACAGGGGATAAAATTATCTTTTCCCTATGCTAAAGCATGGCGACAGAGGAGAAGGCGATGTATATTCCTATAAGTATATCCACTGAGTGTTATTTCCACCGCTGTGCCCATGCTCGACGGGTGGATAAAACTATGCGAGGGGATAAACATTTTATCCTTTACCCGGGAATAAAATTTCTCCCGCCTATGCTAGCGCTGCAGATAGCTTTTGGCTTTGGAAGGGTTGTGATTTTAGCAATCTATGTATGTACATATGTACATGTATCTATTTACGTATATGTTCCACCATAGCGTCTAAACTACTGAGCCAATTTTGATGAACGAGGTGTAAGTGACGATGCCATCTAAGTAGCGGACTAATTTGAAAGTGGCAACCCTTGACTGCGATCTCACATGAATCATGATGGTAAGTGACGATGCAGTCTAAAATGAATGGTCTGAATTGGAAGGGGTATTGCAGTGTACATTCAACCCCTTATAGGTTTCTATACGCAATCGTTCCGGAACGTTAGATCGCTTGGCGGCACATCTTTGACGGTAGGGTGGTAACTAGCCACAGCCAAAGCCTTTTACAATAAATGTGAACACATATCATTATTATAATTATGATAACATATAACATACAATTTCGTAACATATCTTTTGTTTACTATGCAGCGATAAGATAGTGAGCTAGACAGCCGCTGTTTTCTCCCGTTCATATTTTAATACCTAGCTGGAAGAACAGATAGACATAAGTCTCTTGTAAAAACTTCCACATGTCTTGGTCTTGCGCCGCCTGAATCCAGCGACTTCCTGCGACTCATTTGGTGTCGTCGGTCTAACTAGTGGGGGTCTGCCAACACTGCGCTTCCCGGTGCGGGGTCGCCACTCCAGCACCTTGGGACCCCATCGACCATCAGCTCTTCGAACTACGAATAATTAAAAAAAAAATCACCTAGTAACATACCACATAGCCCACAAGCATAGGAAATGCACTCAACAGTATCACACTAACTACACGTGCAAAAGTTATGTAACAATCACATCAAACTGTTTCATGCAATATAAATTACATAAAAATAACAACAGCAACATATTATTGGAAAACCAGAAATCCTGTGAATACTGAATACATGCTTACGACTGAATTGAAAAAAAAAAAACACGGAAGCGAAGTGGTTCTAAATTTAAAATCGCGCGTAATACCTAGCTGGAAGAACAGATAGACATAAGTCTCTTGTAAAAACTTCCACATGTCTTGGTCTTGCGCCGCCTGAATCCAGCGACTTCCTGCGACTCATTTGGTGTCGTCGGTCTAACTAGTGGGGGTCTGCCAACACTGCGCTTCCCGGTGCGGGGTCGCCACTCCAGCACCTTGGGACCCCATCGACCATCAGCTCTTCGAACTACGAATAATTAAAAAAAAAATCACCTAGTAACATACCACATAGCCCACAAGCATAGGAAATGCACTCAACAGTATCACACTAACTACACGTGCAAAAGTTATGTAACAATCACATCAAACTGTTTCATGCAATATAAATTACATAAAAATAACAACAGCAACATATTATTGGAAAACCAGAAATCCTGTGAATACTGAATACATGCTTACGACTGAATTGAAAAAAAAAAAACACGGAAGCGAAGTGGTTCTAAATTTAAAATCGCGCGTAATGTTGACAAACAGTGCTTTATCTCGCTCTGATATATTGATACCTTGTATACCGTGCTCGCTCTAACAAACCAACATGGCCGAAGCGACCCAGATGATCGCGCGCATCAAGTGTCTCGCTTAGGAGTAAAGTTGGTATAAAGACATGTGATCTTTTTAATTTGTATTTTCTGACATGTTATTGATAGAATAGAATAGAATAGAAATATTTTTTATTCAAATAAACTTTTACAAGCACTTTTGAATCATCAATGAATCTACCACTGGTTCGGAATGCCTTTCCTGCCGAGAAGAGCCAGCAAGAAACTCGGCGGTTGCTCTTTTCAAAAAAATAAAAAATTTACAATTGTTATTGAAACTATGCTATGTATACAGTGCTTCCACGATGAATTTTCCTGAGTACAATACAAGTAAAAATAAATACAATACAAATACAAATAAATACAATTCAATACATGTTAACACAGGCAGGCAAAAGCAGACCCATTCCCGTCGGTGGCACCAGTTCACGAGCATGACGCTCGTGAACGGGTCATATCATGACGATAATTAAGCTATAACTTGGTACATCAATGTTTCCTGCAAATAAGCAATTGATTTATTTATTTCTAAAGATCGCACTCTCGCTCTGCTCAGCCTCAAGACAGTTAAAATAGAACTTTATGTTAGGAAATATTTGTGTCCTCGTTTTTAGTAAACTTTAGCAAACTCAATAGATAAAGAAGAAACGATATTTCATTTATCAAAAGACAAAATACATGTAACTACTGAACTTCAAAAATTAATGATTACTGTGATCATTACTTTCTGAAGTTTTGAAAACAGTTTCTCATCACGAAACCACTTGCTTGCTTGCTTAGTTGAACGGCGTTTAAGGTAAAATATTAAAAATACCTCGCGCTAATAAAAAATCAACAGTCTCAAACATTATCTTCGAACATTTAGGTCTGTTATGTATTATAAGCTCGGTCTCTAACTCTTTAAACCAATCAGTTTGATCTCTTAGTAAACCCTTTTTAAACATTATAATATTGAACAACACAATTGTTTGACCCTGCGATCCAAAACTTCGCCAGCGGCATAAATCTTCTCTCAAAATAATCGCGTAACTTTTTGATCACGTATATCATCATTATCGTACGGCACTTTGTACGGTGATCCCTGAATTAATTTTATTCCATAAACCATTCAAATCTGTACCTTATGCTCTATTTCATTAAAATCTAGTTTGCTATACGTATTTTTTAACCTTATTTGTTACTAGGGAGGTATAGGTTTTTTTAATGTGAGAATGAAGGTTGCTATAGATTTTCGCGAAAATACAAAATTGATAACGATTTTGGTTTGTTTTAATTAGTTTACTTTTCCTTAAGAGGTTGTGTTCAGGATCCGGATTGCCGTGGGAAAATGATAAGCATGAACCCCGAACGTATGAGCGTTTATTTAAAAAATTGTACTTCACGTATACATGCAGGCACTCTTATACGCTACCGCGATACAAAGAACGACAGCGCCATCTAGTATGACGATGGGTAACATTTTCATGGTTCATTTAATTAGGAAATTGAACATACCGCCCGCCAAGGACCGAATAGTCCTTCAAGCGTATGAAACAAAAGTCTATTATTTTACTATTACCCCCAATAAGATTAAGCAATAACAATGAAACGTACAATTCAATAACTATGGTAATCTTATTAAGAGATAAATAACTCACTAGAGGTTACATCAACTTTAATATGTGGACTGTAGGCCATAACAAAAATTCTTTAAACAATCCAGCACGAAACAAAAGGAAAAGAAAACTTATATCTATTGCTAATTACGAGTACTTAAATTTAAAAGTACAAAAAATCTCTTAGTGAACGTTGTACAATTATTCCTCATGAGAAACTACTGGAATGAGACAAACCTTTGAAGTTGGACGTTGAATAACGGAGTCTTTATAACGAAGAGTGACTACCCGCGTAATTTTATCTTTACCGGGATGGAGGTCTATTACCCTGCCATAAAGCCACTTAGTGGGGGGTAAATTGTCCTCACGCACTAAAACCACATCGCCTAATTTCAATTCCGTAGTCTTAACATTCCACTTGTACCTTTGGAAGAAATAAGTCAAATACTCTTGAGACCATCGTTTCCAAAAGTCTTGAAGCATTCTTTGCGTAAGTTGCCATCGACGCAAACTACTTAATTGAGTTTGTTCGTAATTATAATCGGGTGCAGTTATTAACGATTCACCTATTAAAAAATGACCTGGAGTCAGGGGTACCGGGTCATTGGGATCCGAACTTGGAATCGATAATGGCCGAGAATTAAGACACGCCTCAACTTGCGCAAGAACCGTGGAGAGCTCTTCGTAGGTAAGTGTCGAGTCGCCTATTACTCTGCGCAGGTGATGCTTTGTGCTCTTTATTCCAGCTTCCCACAATCCCCCGAAATTAGGGGCATGAGGCGGAATGAAATGCCATTCAGTGCCATTGTTAGCTAAGGCAGAGGCGATATTGCTGATAACTGATCGTTCGCTTGCGAACAACTGCTTTAACTCTCGTGACGCACCAACAAAATTTGTGCCATTATCGCTCCAGATGTGATTACACCGGCCTCTCCTAGCCACAAAACGCTTAAAAGCTGAAAGGAACCCTTCCGAGGTGAGATCCGACACGGCTTCTATATGGACAGCTCGCGTGGCCATACATATAAAAAGACAGATATATCCTTTATAAGACTTGTGGCCTCTCCCTTTAGAAACGCGAATATTGATAGGGCCCGCGTAATCTACACCAGAATTTAAAAAGGGTTTCCCTGGGGTAACACGACAAGCTGGCAATTGACCCATCAACTGTGACTTAATGATCGCTGCATTACGAATACATGGCACACATCCATGAATGTGGGTTTTAACTGCATTTTTCAATTTAATTACCCAATATTTTGATCGAATATGATTGCAGGTTAACTGCAGCCCTCCATGCATAGTTTTTTGATGCGCATCAGCAATAATTAATTTGGCCAAATGCGATTCCCCGCAAATAATAATAGGATGTTTACCGAAGTCAGGCATTAGTTGCGAGTTGTCTAGACGACCTCCAACTCGCAGTATCCCCCTTTGGTCTACAAACGGGTTGAGCGTGACCAGTTTGCTCTTTTTAGCAACAGTATTAGCTTTCAATAGACTTGCAATTTCGTCGCCGAAGAATTGTGCTTGATGCTGTCGGATACAACTTGTAAGTGAATCTTGTATTTCCTTTGCTGTGAGATATGGTAAAGGCTTTTCTCTTGCCGTGATGGAACATTTCAGACGCAGAAATCGACGGCAAAATGCTACAACTCTAACAAGTTTTCGTAATGAGGAGAACTTTGCATCTAATTTCAAATCATTTTCATTATTTATTGAAGTCGAATGAGCCTTTATCGTTCTCGTTTCTAAATCCGTTTTTGTACATATGGAACTGGGTTTAACATATTCAAGAGTATCGTTTCTGAGCCAGCTTGGACCTGTCTTCCATAACTGATTGTCCATCAACTCTGTTGGAGTTATACCTCGTGAAGCGCAATCCGCAGGGTTATCTTTCGTGCTTACATATGCCCACTGAGATGCATCTAATCGAGTAAGTATTTCGGACGTCCGATTGGCAACGAACGTTTTCCATCGGCTTGGATGATCACTCAGCCAGGCCAAAACAATTGTGGAATCCGTCCATGCATGTAAATCCGTTTGATTTATATTTAAGATTTCAGCGACTTCCATCAACAATTTAGTGACTAATACTGCTCCACATAACTCGAGTCGAGGAATGGACACCTGTTTGATGGGAGCAACCTTAGTTTTGGCAGTAACCAGGTGAGATTCTACTACACCACTCGCAGAGACACATTTAATGTATACGGCGGCAGCGTAGGCCACGTTGGATGCATCGCTAAATCCGTGTAATTCCACTTGTTTATCACTATCTAATCGGCGAACCCATCGAGGTAAGTGGAAGTGAACTAGTTTACTTAGTTCGGTCCTATAGCGGCTCCATTCTTCCAAAAGATCATCTGGTACCCTTTCATCCCAATCAAGTCCAGTCAGCCACAGTTTTTGAATGAAAACCTTTGCAGTTGTAATACATGGGGCAATCCAGCCTATAGGATCATACAATCGACATATTTCCGCAATAATTTTTCGTTTAGTTTCAGGTGCAGATGATTCGACGAGCTTTACGGTGTAATCGAATTCATCAGACCGGCGATTCCAAGTAAGTCCTAAGATTTTGGTAATATGATCTTCCTTTATTTCCATGTCTTTTCCTTCATTTTCCTTTAATGATTCTACTACTTCAGTCCTATTACTTGCCCACTTTTGCAATATGAAGCCGCCTTTCTCTAATAGCGAAGTTAATTGCTTATAAACTTCTATTGCTTCAGTTTCAGATTGACAACCAGTCATAAGATCATCCATGTAGAAGTCTGTCTTGACTCTATCAACAGCTAGAGGAAAATTACTGCCTTCATCGATTGCGACCTGCTGCAGAGTTTTGACAGCCAAGTAAGGTGCACATGCTGTTCCAAACGTTACTCTCAACAATCTATAGTCCTTAATTTCAGATGCGGAAGAGTCTCGCCAAACTATTCTTTGATAGTCCACGTGCTTTGCTGCAACTTTTACTTGTCTATACATTTTGATGATATCGGCAGTAAGACATATTGGGTGCAGACGCCAGCGTATAATTATGTGCCGAAGCTCTGGTTGCAAAGTTGGTCCAACCATCAGAGTATCATTGAGCGACACTCCATTGGCACTACGATCTGACGCATTAAATACAACTCTGGTTTTGGTAGTGCTTTTATCCATCCTAATTACAGCGTGATGAGGTAACCAAACTTCATTACCCTCTTTCACTAATTCGGTGCTGGTGTCTACTTCTTCCATATGATCCAGAGAAATATATTCATTTATCACTTCTTCGTAATCTTTTCTCTGTTCTGGGCTTTTTACCAATCTCTTTTCAAGACTTAACAGTCTTTTGATTGCGATAGCTCTTGTATCTCCAAATTTCCCAACCGAATTGGTATTGGGGCGAAACGGTAATTCTACGATGTACCGACCAAACTGATCTCTACTCGTGGTCTTATTGAAATGTTCTTCACATGCTTGCTCTTCAAGACTTAAGACCTTTTTCCCGGTCCAATTGGGCTCGGATTCTAGTTCCCAAAACCGCTTGATAAGTTCATTCGATTCGTGAAGGACATGCATATTCACAATTATGTTGTGGCATTTGCTATTTGAATCCTCATCATTATTTACTTGCCCTGACAGTACCCATCCGAGGGAAGTATTCTGCGCAATAATTAATCCCTTAGGATGCTTGATTAAACCCTGTTTCAGAATACTACAGTATACCTCGGCACCTAATAAAATATCTATTTTATTAGGGGCATTATAGTCTGGATCAGCAAGTACAACTTTACTTAGATCTGCCCAATATGGCAGGATGAATTTCTTTTGAGGCAATGCTGAGGTAACCTTATTTAATACATGAGCCTTTATCTGCAATTTAAAGGTTGGGTCATAAAGTGACTGCATGTTTAGTATAACTGTATACTTAGAAGTTAAATCCCTTTGACTTCCACCTAAGCCTGATACGTAACTTTTTTCAGCAATTTTATTTAAACGCAAAAGTTGAACAGCTGCTTCAGAAATGAAAGATGCTTGAGATCCTTGATCTAGCAACGCTCTCAATACCTGAGAATTATTATTCTTTGCCTCAACTTTTATTAAAGCAGTAGCTAATAATGTTTGTTTATGCAGTTGCCCCATAGCGAAATGGGTTGCAATATGATTGGCTACATCCGTCGGATTATCTTCTTTGCTTTCTTGGGTTTGCTCATCTTCATCGTCAGTCCCCATTGCCTCCGTGGCAACGGCGACAGTATACAAACTGTTATTTCCATGCAAAAGTGTGTGGTGTTTTTTTTTACAAATACGGCACGTGGTGGGCACCCGGCACGTCTTTTCCGTGTGGTTAATACCAAGACAATTGAAGCAAAGTCCTAATGCCTTTACTATTTCCTGACGACGACTAACGTTTTCTTTAGTAAATTTGTTACATGAAAATAATCTATGACCTTCGGCGCAGTGAGGACAGGTTACACCTGAAATGGTGTGCAAGGATTTTGACTGATTGTATGTAGTAGCAGATGCCTTCGGTTTGAGTTTAACAGGCTCAAAAAATTCTAGAGCTCGGAAACGACATTCTAAAAATTCTTTAAATTGTGTAAAAGTAGGTAACTCTTCACTTGAATTGTTAACATGCAGTTCCCACTGCTTACGTGTCTCAGCGTCCAACTTCAAACTAACAATATAGATTATAAGAATGTCCCACGATTCCACATTGATCCCTAAATTAGATAATTCGTGAATACAGTCCGATGTGGTGTCTAGGAGGTCTTTGATACCGCTAGAGGATTCACTATTCAATGATTTTTGACTAAATAGCCGTTTAAGAATACAATTTGACATAAACCTCTTATTATTGTACCTACTCTGCAACAAATCCCAACATTTTACATAATTACTTTGAGTAATAGGAATATGCTTTATTAACTGTTCGGCTTCCCCTTTGAGTTGAGTTTTTAAATAATGTAAGCGTTGGACGTCATCTAAAGCAGAGTTATTATGTATTAAAGAAATAAATAGATCTTTAAATGACGACCATTCCGCATAATTGCCGCTAAATACAGGTATACATATTTTAGGTAACCGAACAAATGAATCCTTATGAGTATGAGTGTTAGAGGAAGAAGCATCTAAATTGATACTGGTTCTACTTTGTGAACTCAACGAACTTTTTAACTCGCTCTTATAAACTAAGTAGCATTCATAACCCATATTGAAGGTATCATTCTGAATGTAATCACTTTCTTCTAAATCCTCACTTTCATAGCTGGAAATTATGCTCTCATGCTTGTTACAAAATCGTTTGATTAAATCCTCTAATCCTTCTAATCTTGCCAAGATGTAAGATTCTGTAATTCGCTCTTTAGGGGATTTTTTAAAATTACTTCGTCCTCTTTCTATTTGATTTTTTAAATCAGCCATAATTTTTAAATCGCCTTCCATGTTTGCGTATGTTCCTTTTCAAGTAAACTGATTTCCTATTTCAAAGTGTTGCAGACTTTTGTTGAAAATATTCTAAGTCCGAAATATTTTCTAAGTTCCAAGTTTTATCAAAGTATTTTTTCTATGTTTAGACTTTTTTCTAAGTGCAAAATATTTTCTATGTCCAAAATATTTTCTAAGTCCCAACTTTTTTCTAAGTCTTTGAAGCGTTAAATATCAAGGTAAATTTGGACATAGATTCCTCGTCTTGTCGTTTTTACGCTTATTTTTCTAAGTCCTGACTAGCTCTTAGAAATTTTACAAGTCTTTTTTTTCATGCATTAATTCTTAAGTTTTTTCCTCACTGCTTATAAGGTATTAAATGTACTCACAGTTTATCTTGCACTTTACCACTTCACTTATTTGAATTTCGGCCTCAGCTAAGTTGTCCGATTTATCCACTCGAGGGCGCCTCTGGACCTTGTCACTTTTCTTCCTAAGTCACAACTCACTTTTTGTTAGCTTGAGCACTGACTGAATCTAGCTATTTTAATAAGATAAATTATTAGACCAGTGTACCAAAATTTGGTTCAAAAAAACGTTCCGACTGAGAAGGACCTTGTTCAGGATCCGGATTGCCGTGGGAAAATGATAAGCATGAACCCCGAACGTATGAGCGTTTATTTCGTCGTCGAGAGTCTTCCGCGCAGGCCCTCACGGGCCTCGGGGTAACCGCTCGGGGCGATGGCCCCTTTCGGTGGAATCCAACGCCGCCTGCAACGACAGGCGGGGCACTGGGTTGGACCGGATCGGTCCGCGGTGTCACGTCCGGGGGAAATGTCGACTCCGGGTGTGTCCTGCTGCCGTGCGATCAAGCCCGCGTGAAGTCGCGGGCGATCTGCGACCTGCAGCAGGGTGGTAAGTCCAGGGTGTGCTTACACCCGCCGCTCAGCGAGGTCGAGCCCACCGGTGGTGTACCGGCGAGCGCCCATCAGCCAGCGGCGAGGAAGCGGTCGTGTCCGGGTAGGGCGGGCTCATGCACGGGTTGTGCAGAGCTCCGCGATGCAATCCAGGATCAGCGGAATGGGATCACGCTGCTCCTGGATGGCCACCAGCACCTTGTTAAGGGTGCTGATGACGTTGGTCAGTCTGGGGTCCAGCGGTCCGCGGGGAGGCTTTGGTGCAGCGGGCGGCGCAGCAGAGGAGGTGGGGGGCGCAGCGGGGCGACGCGCTTGCGCGCGCTTGCCACGCTTGCGGCGGCGTTTGCCCGGGCGCTGTGGCTGGTTGGCGGCAGCCATGAGCGACCCGGGCGCATCGGCCTCCGATGCGTGGGCGGTGGTGGAGCGCGCGCGCGCTGGTGCAGCGGTGCGCGCGGTGGTGCCTGCCCGGCGGTTACGCAATTCCTTGCGGAACACCGGGCAGTTGGCATTATTGGCCGTGTGCGCGCCGCCACAGTTGGCGCACGTCGGCGGTTCCTCCCGGGGACGCTGGCACTCCCGGGCCGGGTGAGACTCCCCACACCGCACACAGGCTATGGGCCGGTGGCAGTTGTGGGAAGAGTGCCGGAACTGCTGGCACCGATGGCACTGCGCAGGGCCTTTGCGGCCGCGCCACGCCTCGATGGTAATACCGGGCATACAGAGGAGCTCATGCACCTCGTATATGCCCGGTATGAGGTCCGGTGTCCGCTGCAGCTGCGCGAACATGAGGCAGCCCGGTCTGCCCGGGCGAGCGGGGATCGCTCGCACGTGCTCCGGGACGTACCCGAGCTCGCGCAGCTCTCGTTCCACTGATGCCGGCTCGGTGTTAGCCGGCAGGCCGCGGATCGCCACCTTCACGCTCCGGTCGGCGGGCAGCGAATAACAAAACCAGGAGATCCGCGCACTACTCTCCAGCTGCGTGAGATAGCGCTGGATGGCGCGGAACTCCTGGTCTGACTTCGGCATGAAGCGGACGCCCTTGCCAAACGGGCGTCCGTTGGGTGCGTGTCCGAGAGCCTTTTTGAGCTCTCGGAAGTGGAAGGGCCAGTCCGGGAGCACCTCGACGACCAGCGGCGGGTACCGGTTGGTCGTTTTGGTGGACGTGGCGGTGGCGGTTGCGGCGGCGGCGGCGGCAGCGGTGGCGGCAGCGGCAGCAGCGGGGGCGGCGGCGGCAGCGCGGGCAGTGGCGGGGCCAGCAGCGGCGGCGGTCGTGGTAGCGGTAGGGGCGGGGGTTCCGCCGGCCGTGGGCTTCTTTTTGGACGCGGCTGCGGCCGAGTATGTCGGACTCGTCGTCGCGGTCTCCATGGGGGAGACAGGCGAGAGTGTCGGCATGTTCGGCAGAAAGGCAGACGGTCCTCTGACCTTCGGCGGGGAAGGGAAGCGTCCAACGGCGATGGGCGGAGGCGGCGTGGTGAAGCGCGGTGTGCGCGGTGAGACACGCGGCGGAGGCGTAACTGCGGCGCGTTTCGGCGCAGCGGGTGTCACGGAGCGCGCAGCTGGTGTTGGCGCGCGGCTGGTGGTAGGCGCTGGCGTGCGCCTGGGCAGAGGCGGGTCAGTGGTGTCCGAGGACGGGGCGGGCGAGAGCGTCAGCGGGCTCGCGACGAAAGACTCTTCGCCTGCTCCCGTCGTGGGCCCCGCTTGGGGCAGTCTGGCAGGTAGGACGGCACGAGTGACCTGGCCGGCCGCTACAAAAGCGTCCAGGCCGGCCTCGAGCACCGCCTTTGACCGCACGAAAACCCTACGACGTAGGGGACGGGGTCGGGTCGCACGCCGCATAATCTGCGGCGATGAAATCGGAAGCGACATGGCGGGTGCGCAAGGGGCGCGAGGTGCGCGGGGTGCGCGGGCGCGAGATGCGCGGGCGCGGGCGCGGGCGCGGGGAGTGCGGGCGCGCGATGACGCGGACGCGCGAGAGGGGCGGGCGGTAGCGGAGCGCGGGGCGAGGCTGCCTGGGCGCGGCCCAACGAAGGTGCTGGCACGCCAGCACCCCGCCGACCTGGTCCCCGGGGCTTGCCGCTGGTGGCAGACCGGGAGCCTAAGCCGGGGGGGGTGTCGTGTTGACCCAACACCACCGTGGACGCAGAAGTTTCGAAAGGCAGAATCACCGAACAAATCGAAAACTCATAGGGCCCGAGCGCCGGAGCACGCGTCTGCTCTCGACGGCAGCCGAGCTCTCCTCAGCGTTTATTTAAAAAATTGTACTTCACGTATACATGCAGGCACTCTTATACGCTACCGCGATACAAAGAACGACAGCGCCATCTAGTATGACGATGGGTAACATTTTCATGGTTCATTTAATTAGGAAATTGAACAGGTTGAATGAACTCTTCTCGTTCGAATGACAGTTTAATCTCCCGGGATAAAAAGTAGTTTATATCCTTCCCCAGGATATAAGCTATCTCGTTGCCACGGTTCAGAGTTTTAGTCGTTAAAAGGTACTGATAGACAGACAGAGTTACTTTCGCATTTATAATACTCGCTAATGCCCGCGACTTCGTTCGCGTGGAGTGAGGCTTTTGATTCCTGCGGGAACTCTCTTATTTTTCGGGATAAAAAGTAGTTTATGTATTATTGCAGACTATAATCTATCTCTGTGCCAAATTTCAGCCCAATCGGTTCAGTCGTTGCGGCGTGATTGAGTAACATCCATCCATCTATCCATAAATCCAAACATTCGCATTTATATTTTAGGATGAGTACAGATTATCTCAAACCATCCTCACATAGATTCCGCTTGATAACAAAAATTAATTTACCCATACCCATATTTGCGAAACAAGTATTAAATAGACATTGTACCCACATCCACATGTATAATTAATTAACAAAAAATATTAGCAAAGAAACTGACAGCTGAGATGAGATTAGATGATTTTTTTCATCTTATATATTAAGTCGATAAGAAATCTAGTTCCAAGAATTTACCATGCCTTTACCCAGCCAAGCCAAAGCTACAAGGGAGGAGCTTAATTACTACTGAGCCGATTTTGATGAATTATATCAATCCATTCGTTATGTTATATCCAATTTTCCTGGGTGCAGTTTTTAAACTTTTTTCTTGTTCATTTTTTTTTAATTTTTCATGTTACGAACTGCCATCCATGCAAACTGTTACTCAATAATCGCGCAAAAGTACTAGGACAACATAATCAACAAGGAGGTTAATTGAAAAACGCCCTTCTTAAACAGATACAATATTAAAACCGTCTCTATTCCGAATACGATAAAGTTCAAGTTCAATGCAACACCGAATGCTCGACTACTCCCATATTGTTTTCCAACAACGCAACACAATACGCTTCTTTGTCCATGAAACTTTATTTAAAGCACCGTGTTCAAACACTGTGTCGATAGAGAAGAGAATTCGGAACTGCCTTTGTATGGTAATCATACCCGTGCCAGTACAACGCAATAGTCTACACATTAAATTATAAACTCTATTCAACTAACCATTAAATCGAAAATAGAACGCAATTTCCTGCACTTATTTCTGTTCGATATTGAAATAGTCAAGGTAAACCGCTGTACTATAAATCTATTGAATTTCATACTTCATTTTTCATGCTACAGGGTTTAATTTCATTTGACAAGAAAATGGCACATAATTCGTTTTGGAATTAAGTGAAAATTCGAATGCACTTTTACGTCACGACCCCCTCGCCCTTCTGACATAGATATACACTGTCGCTATGCTGAAAATAGAACGTATTTTAAAGCGGCTTTGTTTTTCCTTCAGCACATTTCCCTAGAGTCGGATCGCAAGCGCTTAAATGGCTTAAAGAGTCACTCACGTGAGGACCGATGCAGCGCTGCAGCGTATTAAAGCGTACTTGCGTCTAATAATAGTGTTTTAAATAAATCAATGTATTAGCTTGGCGTCGTGTGGTCTAGACAGGTTTGCCTATGATCAGTTTGACGCACTGTATGACGAAATCGCTGTAAGCCTTGGCACTAATTTAGCTATGTCTAATCCGATTTTAACGTTTGAAAGCAAGATTATATCGATACAAATAAAGAAATAAACCATAGTCCGTCCCTAATCGGTATTTTCAAGGTATTTTCTACCTAAATGACTTGACACGTTGCTCTAGTGTTGTCCAAATCGAATTATACCGATAGCTGAATACATATTTTTCCATTTTTGATCTGCATGTTTTGTAAGTGGGATAAAGCCTCAGAACTATGCTAACTTATAAAAATTCTTTTCAAAAAACCGACTTCAAACGCCTCTACAAAGTATAAAAATAATTTTATTTTGTACACGTTTGTTGAAGTCGGGCGGCTTAAATAGAAACGATGAAACCGATACGCGATGCTCACCCGATTTCAATAAGCGTGTCTCTTATATGTCACCATAAGGTAAGCGTCGCGCATCGATTTCATCGTTTCTAGTTAAGCCCGCCCGACTTCAACAAACGTGTACAAAATAAAATTATTTTTAAACTTTGTAGTGGCGTTTGAAGTCGGTTTTTTGAAAAGAATTTTTATTTTAAGCTTTTTAGTGTAGCTTGTTCCTGCTCTCTTTCTCCCCTCCCTCCAACACTACGGTACTAAAGTAGTCTATACTTGGTACCTACAGTACTTATTAACAACACACAATTTCTAAAGAGCTAGGACCTTGAGCTCCACGATGTAGCCTATGCTTAATACTAACAATATCAATTCGCAAGCGAAAGTCCCTAAATCCTCACAGATTAGGTAGGCAGTACCCTGCAGCATCAGGATTGAGGAGTAGGACCTGAAGCTCTAAGATCTAGTATATGCTTAGGCCAAGCATACCGATTCGTAAACAACAGTTCCTAAAACCCCATAATTTAGGGGGAAAGTACCTATGCAGCATCAGGCTTGAAGAGTTGAAGGTAAAAATTTTTATGGGACCATTTCGCGAGCTTCTTCTGTAGATTAAAAAAAAATCGCGTGAATCGGTCCAGAAACCCCGGAGTAATCGGTGGGCATACATAGAAAAAAAAAATATATACCGGCCGAATTGATAACCTCCTCCTTTTTGGAAGTCGGTTAAAAATATAAAAAAGACGTGTGGCACTCGGGGACTGCCGCGGTAAAGCATATCATTTTTTATTAACGCCATCTAGCGGTGAGAGGAGTCCCGTGTCAGGTTATTTAGTTACGGAATTTCTGGATTCGGTCTCCACGCTCAAGGCCCGCGATAGAAGCTATGCAATAGCTTAACAAGACAAACTTAAAAATCTCCATCATTATTTAAACAGAGATTAAAATATCAAGTAGGTACAAAAAGATATTACACATATTCTACAATAATTACGTTTGTAATTATCATACTGTGTGTACCTGTTCTGTGGAATTAAATAGGGTTATTTGAATTTCCCGTGTGATTCACAAAAATGGTTCAAATATTCACCGCTATGATAACGTTCCGTAACGATAGTATAACCAGTTCTTATAAGTACATAAACCACTTCCTTTTAAAATTGATACACAAAATAAATAAATATTTTATTTTATTTTTATTAGATGACAAGATAGCCCTTGGCGATGCGATCTCACTAGATGGTAAGTGACGATGCAGTCTAAGATGGTAGCGGGCGGGTACTGTCAGGAGTTATAGAACTTTTAATTAAACCCCATACGCCTAGTTTAGTTATATGTATATGTATTTATGGTTACTAAACGCCATCGTGTCGGAACGCTAAGTCGCTTGGCGGTGCAACTTGCCACGACCAAAGTCTTCCACCAGACCAAACACAATGTAGAAATCATAAGGCTAACGAGTTAGAAATGGAAGAAATG
This sequence comes from Hipparchia semele, assembly GCA_933228805.2. NCBI lineage: Eukaryota > Metazoa > Arthropoda > Insecta > Lepidoptera > Nymphalidae > Hipparchia > Hipparchia semele. The sequence continues at coordinate 6,299,059 of OW121736.1, forward strand.
CAGGCCTTAGCGCGTTCGTTGGTAACGATTTTACTAGTGGTATAAAACCAACGGGTCCTACAACTTCCTAGATGGTCAAGTAGCGCCTGTCACCCAGAAAAGGCAGTGAAAGTCGCGTGCAAATCGCCAGTTTCATAAATAAAGTAACAAGACATTTACCAGGGTTGCATAAAACGTGAGTGGTGGTGTTTCACATAAATCTGGGCCGGACGAAGTGTGCTAGTGAAAGTATTGCGGTATTAACGAGACGCCATTTTGTTTAGCCTGGAAATACACGTCAGGTTTTTTCATCCGATAGTCTGATCCGGTAGCCTGATCAGGCTACCGGAAGGCATTGAAGCCATTACTTTGTATGAACAGTCAATACACGTCCGATCCGGTGGCCGGATCGGACGTCCGAGTCGGAAACGGGCGCGAGGCGTTTCCGATTTTACTGCCAGTCCGATTGTCTGAAGGCGCGGTCTACATACTTTTAGTATGAGACAAAATAGACATCCGGTTTCTCCTTCCGATTTTGCCAGTCAGGGTTCCCAACTTAGGGCTTTTAGCCCCAAATTTAGGGCGGAATTTTGCTTATTGGGATTTTTTAGGGCCCAAAAAATCTAGCGCTGACACTGTGTGGACGCATCGTTGTGGTTCGAATATTATGAAAAAAAATAAAAAAAAAATAATAAAATAAAATTTGGTTTATTTGTTTATAATATATAAGATATGTAATAATAATACTTAATATAATATAAAACTAAATACTAAATTAAAACTAAAACGTAAATAACAAAAATAAAAGCTAAATATAAAAAATATCATCTAAACCACTGGAACGAGGAAAAGTGCCCAGAACGCTGGCTGCGTTACCCCGCTGAATAGCCAAACTTATATGCTGGCCGAGGTAACTTCCAGCCTTCCGGTCACCAGTGGACTCTATGAGACGGGATGACAGATCCTTAAAAAAGGATCTAGCATCCTCGCCCCATGACCCCAGGGTTTCAACACCAAATGCCACAAATATGAAATTGTTTTCTATGTTTTCATATTTGCGCCGCTTAGCCCTTTCTGCTTTAGTAGCCGCGGCTCCCGCCGCCGCGGAGGTCGCCTGTAAGTGAGACGCTGCCAGTGTGTCAACACATGTGGCATCCCACACTAGCGACCTTCCTTGCTTCCACGGAACAAGTGTCATACCATCAGGTCTCTTGCCATCGCTTCGTGCCAAACCAACAGGTTCTAATACTGCAGGCACTTTAGCGGTGACAAGAGATCTACGAATGACATCGTTCAAGGAAGCATGACGTGAGAAGCGACCGGCACTTTTGGCACAGGAAAGCCCATGATGTCCAAACTCGTCCACTGTCTCGCCACAGTGGCAAAGATGCGGATAGTTGATCTTGGCACCAAGTCGAAGACCAACTGCAATGGAAAGAGTGAGGTGGTCTGGTAGAGTGCTTATATGATGGGAAGGGAGAGCTTGAAGCCAGTAACTTGATTCTCTCGTAGACACAGCAAGAAGGCGCGCGCGGTCCCTTGCAGAAGTTGATGATTTTATTAACTCTTGCAAAACATCCGCACATAGCGCATCATCCCACTGCCGTTGAGATAACAAAGATAAAAATAAAATTATTATTATTATGAATTATTTTGGATGTTTTAAATAGAAATGACTCTCAGTATGTCTTGTCAAATTGATTGGATGAATCCAATAGCGACGTTTTTTCTTCTTTCTCTTTCCTGTCTTTAAAATTTCTGTGGTGGTGTCGTGTGGTGCGGGTTGTTACGTTCCCTCAAATATGGTTGAGCGAAGCAATGGCTGGATCCTGCGTCATGCTCGTGAACGGGTGCCACCAACGGGAATGGGTCTGCTTTTGCCTGCCTGTCTTAACATGCATTGGATTGTTTTGCATTTTTGAAACTTTATTGTGGAAACACTGTATACATAGCATAGTTTTGTTACCTATTGTAAAAAAAATTTTTTTTTAAAAGAGCGACCGCCGAGTTTATTGCTGGCTCTTCTCGGCAGGAACGGCATTCCGAACCAGTGGTAGATTCATTGACGATTCAAAAGTACTTGTAAAAGTTTATTTGAATAAAAAATATTTCTATTTCTATTAACTCGTCATCCATCTTCTTTTCTTCTGCTTTGCTCCAAACGCAAGCACTCGCGATGATAGCTCGGGAACGACTGAGTTCAGAAAAAGCCAGACGGAAAAATCGGATGTGTATCGAGTAAATACGATCCGGTTGCCTGATCAGACAATCGGAAACAAAATCGGACGTCTATTGCCAGGCTAACCCGTTCTTTATGGAGAACTGTGCGAATCCTCTCCAAATTACTGTTGTCCTAGTATTCTTTTGTCCAGCAGTAGGTGAGCGGATCTCGGGTTCGGTTCCTGGCAGGGGCAATTTGGGAATTTATGATTTCTGAATTGTCTCTGGTCTGCTTGCTGCTTGGACATGTGAATCTATGGCTGGACTATGTACGATATGCCTGATATCCTCTAATCCAGTTTTCTCATTGAGACCATTCTAATGAGCTAAAAACACACTATATCTGCTGTAAGTTGCTGAGGAGTTGGGTATCTCGCAGACTCCTCGATGATACAGCATCAGCTCAAGGCTTCCATACCTTGGAAACAATCCGAAGTAACAGTACAACTTTCAAATCATCATCATCATCGCACCAAAGAAAGGAAATGAGCTGATGATCTTCAACCGCCTCAGCAGATCTTCATGAACTATAGCTAAGATTTTCGATCACGTTAGCTTTCAAACAGAAAAACCGCATCAAAATCGGTCCATCCGTTAGAGCCACAAGCACACTGATACATACGTCAAACTAATAACACCCCTTCGTCGGGGGTTAAAAATATAATTAAATAAAAAGGTTTTATTTTTAAAAACTTGCCTCTTCATCCTTATTGCTATTATCTTTGGTTTCCAAAAGGCCATCGCACTCACCTGAAAAGAAATAAATATACAATTAGCTAAATTGTTGTCTATAGAAGGAGTTTGTTTGTTTTTTGTTTGTTTGAATGCGCTAATCTCCGTAAGTCTCATTTAAGAAATTTATTTTGCATTTGATAGCCCAATTCTAGAGGCAGGCTATTCAACATCACGATATACTAATTACTACAATTGTGATAAAATTATGCGAGTACGTACCACGATAATTGTTTTCGGTGGAATTGTCGATATTTCGATCCAATTGTATGGACCGTGGTCACGACGGGACTAATAGTCCACAATCAAGGCGGCTGGATCAAAAAATAGTTCCGTCGTGACCACGATCCATGCAACTGGACCGAAATATCGACAATTCCAATTAAAACAATTACCGTGGTACGTACTCGTATAATTTTATCATAAAATTCAAAAAAATTCAAAATTAATTTATTTCATGTAGGCTAACTTGTAGCTCTTATGACACGTCATAAATTTACCACCGGTTCGGAATACAGATTCTGCTGAGAAGAGCCGGTAAGAAACTCAGCAGATGCTCTTTTCAAAAAATTTTTTTTTTACAAAGCTATGCTATATGTATACAGTGCTTCCACAATAAAGCTTCAAAAATGCAAAAATGCATACGTAGGTACACCAATCCAACGCATGTCAAGATGGGCAGCCAAAGCAGACCCATTTCCGTTGGTGGCACCTTCACGAGCACGACGCATGATCCAGCCATTGCTTCGCTCAACCATATTTGAGGGAACGTAAAGAACATAATTATGGCATTAAACCACGAATTAAGTCTAAAATCACGGTATTTTCTTAGACGCCGAGCAAAAAATAGCACATCGAACCCGGGAAATGTCATCCGTAGTCCACCAACAAGGCCTTCGAGCAGTCCATACCTAAATAGCAGTAGCAAGGGCATCGGGCGCGCCTTAGACTGTGCCTATCTCATTTCCATGGTCCCACGCAACGCCCTTTGGCCTTCACTAATCTAATGTTACCGAAACGTCATTACTAAAAATACACATAAGTACTTTGACATCATATAGAGTGACATAATTGCGAAAGTGTGTAAATAAATAAATAAATAAATAAATAAATAAAAAAGACGTGTGGCACTCGAGGACTGCCGCGGAAAAGCTATTCCATAGCATTTTTATCAACGCCATCTAGCGGTGAGAGGAGTCCCGTGTCAGGTTATTTTCGTTACGGAATTTCTGGATTCGGTCTCCACGCTCAAGGCCCGCGATAGAAGCTATGCAATAGCTTAATAAATAAATAAACATATATTCAGCTCACACAAAAGAGATACAAAATTTGCTTGGTACTAAGTGAAATCTACAGACTGCACTCCCACTCCGCCCAGACCCAAGACAGCTAAAACGAGTGTATGTTGACTTGTCCTTCAATCACGCCGCAGTACGGTTCAAGTTATGTTTTTTTTTAATATTCTCTAACAAGATAGTCATTGACTGTGATCTCACCTGATGGTAAGTGACGATGCAGTCTAAGATGGTAGCGGGCTAACTTAGAATGCAGTGTATATTCAACCCATACCCCTAATCGGTTTCTACATGCCATCGTGCTGGAACGCTAAATCGCTTTGCGGCACGTCTCTGACAGTAGGGTGGTAACTAGCCACGGCCAAAGCCTGCCACCAGACCAGACCAGAGACAATTTAGAAAGTATAAATTCCCGCTGGGAATCGAACCCGAGACCTTCCAGCGCTCACCAGGGAAGTCGTCAAGGGAGGAATGTGTGTGTGTTTTTTGTTTCTTTTTAATTGAACGAGCGAAGCGAGTTCTCTGAGTCAACTAGGGCGCTTGTCTGTACTGGACAGAGAAGTGTGTACGTCCAAATGTCTGTCAGAGCCCTATAACTTCTGAATTACTGAACGTAATTACTTGTAATTACTTCAAATTTAAATATAATATGTAAACTGATGGCCTTCAGCCGAACATTGTATAAAAAAATATAAAAAGCTTTATTTCAGGGGGGCTCTCATAGAAGCGTGTTTGAAGTAAAATTTTGTTTGTTGCGTTACATAGATTTGCAATATATCTTTTTAAAGACGACTTTGATTAGAGTACAAAAATATTTTTTTTTTTAATTTTTCCCTTAAAATTGACGAAATGGGGGGCTTTCAAAGTGGAGATTTTAATTTGAGCCATATGTCAAGAATTACTGAATATTAGAACGTGAAACTTGGTTGAAAATTCAGTTATATCTTGTACTTGAACAACAAATACTAAAATTAGATAAATGTTATAAAGAAACGATATTATTTAATTTTAAATGCTAATAGCTTCACAATAATGCTAATAGATGGCGCTGTGTCAGTAAAACAGTTTTGTGTCAACTATTATTTTTTTTATTGCGTCTAATGTTAAAAGTTAATTATTACAATATATAATTAAAACTATTGGGACTTATGGGATATCGCGAGGTCTCAGTTCGGGGCGAACCACTAGTTATTAAGTACTAATAAAAGCTTGTTCAAAAAAACAATTTACATTTGTTCCCTTGCATTGAACAATGTTAAGAGCTTAGCTTTACATAAAATAGGAATAGGTATTAGAGGTATGCGCAGGAAACCTTTGTCGTCTGAACGTTGACCTGGGTACGGTCTAGACTAGATTTAGTCCCTCTGGGGCAGACCGTGTCTGGTTTCCTTGTACAATATGCAGGACTTCCAAATTATGAAGCCTCAATAGCCCAAGGGTTAAAGGTGCGGACTCAAAACTGAAAGGTCGCAGGTTCGAGCCCCACCCGTTGCACTATTGTTGTACCCACTAACCTAACACAAGCTTTTCGCTTAATTGGAGGGGAGAGGAGAATATAAGCCAAGTTCAGCTTGGCTAATATTCTTTATTAAAGAAAAGACATGTGGCACTCGGGGACTGCCGCGGTAAAGCTATTGCATAGCATTTTTTATCAACGCCATCTAGCGGCTCACCGTAGAGGAGTCCCGTGTCAGGTTATTTTCGTTACGGAATTTCTGGATTCGGTCTCCACGCTGGCCCGCGATAGAAGCTATGCAATAGCTTAAAAAAAATTAACAATCTACGGCTGGAATCTATAGATCGCATTATCACCCAGCTCAGACTAAAGACAGAGTTAAAACAAGACAGATTTATGTCAGAGCATATTTGTGTCTCGTTTTAACTCTATCTTAAGTCCGAGCTGAGGCAGAGCACTCACTCTATAGATCTCACTCAGCATACAAGCACATCACAGTAGCGTTGGCCGCGATTTCGTCGGCCTTTCGTCGGTGCCTATCTATACAAATAAATAAAATTGAAGTGTCTATTTGTAATATCAAAAGAACAGCTTTTTACTAACTGCATACGAAAGTTAATACGGTACGCATAACAATTTTTAAAATTTTTGTCTGTCTGTTTGTTACCGCTAATCTCAGGAACGGCTGGACCGATTTTGACGGGACTTTCACTGGTGGATAGCTGATATTGTCGGGCACCGTATAGGCTACTTTTTTAACCGACTTTCGAAATTAAAGGAAAAGGAGATGTGTTTTTCTACATCTGTATATCGATATCTCCGTGATTTCTTATAACCGACTTGCGTGAATCTTTTTTAAATCGACACAAAAACTTTGTGAGATGGTCCCATAAAAACTTCGGATCCCGACTCCTCAAACCTAATGCTGTAGGGATACTGCTCCCCTAAACTGTGGGGATTTAGGAACTTTTGATTATGAATAGTCATTGTAGGGACCAAGTAAAGACTACATCGTTAAATTCCAGGACCCAACTCCTCAATCCTGATCCTGCAGGGTTTCTGCCCATCTAAACTGGGGATTTAGGAACGCGGACGAAGTCGCGGGCGTCCGCTAGTCTAAATATATAAAAGGCAAAGGTGACTGACTGACTGACTGACTGACTGATCTATCAACGCACAGCTCTAACCACTGGACCGATCGAGCTGAAATTTGGCATACAGGTAGCTGTTAGGACGTAGACATCCGCTAAGAAAGAATTTTGGAAAATTTCAACCCCAAGAGGGTTAAATAGGGGGTTAAAAAATCGAACCTAACGTGAGCGAAGCCGCGGGTTAAAGCTAGTTTTAGTATAAATGTGAAAGTGCGTTCGCATGATTCCGCGTTGCGTTACATCCACGCTACTAATCTCCGTGAAATTCGCACACAACTATACGTTGATTCAAGCACTTAAATGAATACGTATACAGACATGCCAATTTCACGATCCATACCTCATGCTCAGTTTATATAAATAAAAACTAGCGGACGACCGCGACTTCGTCCGCGTTCTTAAATTGTTGAAATTTTTCCTGAATTTTCTTTGGTATAAACCTCACGGAGCCCGAGACCTTTCCAACGAATGCGAAACCGTGGAAATCGGTTCGTGCGTTCTGGAGTTATAGCGTCAGGAAGGAAAACCCGACTTATTTTTATATAGTAGAAAATAACCGGTCAAAAAACTCCGAAAAAAATGTTTCCGGAAATTTTTAAGCTATTGCATAGCTTCTATCGCGGGTCTTGAGCGTGGAGACCGAATCCAGAAATTCCGTAACGAAAATAACCTGACACGGGACTCCTCTCACCGCTAGATGGCGTTGATAAAAAATGCTATGCAATAGCTTTACCGCGGCAGTCCCCGAGTGCCACACGTCTTTTTTTTTTATTTATTTTTATTACTAGTTGACGACCGCGACTTCGTTCGCGTGAGGTTTTTTATTCCCGCAGGATAAAAGGTTATACCAGACTATAATCTAACTCTGTGCAAAATGTCATCCAAATCCGTTCAGCCGTTTTTGCGTGATTGAGTAACAAATATCCAAACATCTAAACATCCAAACATCCACACTTTCACATTTATAATATCACTAGACGATGCCCGCGACTTCGTCCGCGTGGATCAAGGTTTTTCAATTCCCATGGGAACTCTGCAATTTTCCGGGATAAAATGTAGCCTATGTTTTAATCCTGGGTATGAGCTACCTCTATATTTCAGATTCGCTATTCCAAATTTCAGCCAAATCGGTTCATTCGTTGTGGCGTGAAGGAGTAACAAACAAACACACACACACACACACACACACACACACACACACACACACACACACACACACACACACACACACACACACAACACACACACTCACACACAAACTTTCGCCTTTATACAGACGGACGGACGAATTGCGGATGCTTAGTAACAGACGAATCAAACGAGCCCAAGCTCGATGAGATTACATTTTATTAACCCATAGCCATCTTCCAGCATCAGATCAGCTAAATGTGACAGTAACATTGCGTTGTCATCCGATTTACATATACAAAATCATATATGCAAAAAGTTATATATGCAAATTTTAGCTCAATCGGAAACCGGGAAGTGGTTCTAATATAGCTTGTAAGATTTGACCCTAAATAAACATATATGTACATACATACATATACATTGCAAGTTAAATAAAAGCTTATAAAAAATACTTACTCCATCCAAATAAACAGAACATTCTTAACAGTCGATGAAATATCAAAACTATCACAGTTTCACAATGAACTTTCAAAGGTTAAATCATAATATAAAAATCATAAAATTATCTGTACTTAAAAAAAGTGTATCTAGACAAATGGATGGGTTGTAATAAACCACATATTGGTGATAGTGTTTAAACGCTATAGTACCATTATTGATATCACAGTTTCACAATAAACTTTCAAAGGTTATCATAATAAAATATATCAAAATCATAATATTATTATCTGTACTTAATTAAAAAAAATGTATGTCTAGACAAATGGATGGGTTGTAATAAACCACATATTGGTGATAGTTTTTAAACGCTATAGTATCATTATTGAAATCACAGTTCAAATTCAAATTCAAATATTTATTTATTTCATGTAGGCTAACTTGTAGCTCTTATGACACGTTATAAATTTACCACCGGTTCGGAATGCAGATTCTGCTGAGAAGAGCCGGTAAGAAACTCAGCAGTTGCTCTTTTCAAAAAAAAAAAAAAATTTACAATTCGTAACAAAACTATGCTATGTAACAGTGTTTCCACAATGAAGTTTGAAAAATGCAAAACAATCCAATACATTGCAAGACAGTTTCACAATAAACTTTCACAGGTTATCATAATAAAATATATCAAAATCAGAATATTATTATCTGTACTTAATTTTAAAAAAATGTGTGTCTAGACAAATGTGTCCGATGCGAACAGGTGATAGTGTTTAAGACTTTGCTCGCTCTACTTATCAAGAGTAGGGGGTTCGAATCCAAACCATGCATTTCTGACTTTTCGAAGTTATAGTGTTTTATGTTTTGGTGAAGATCTACTAAATATTATCGGAGATAGAGGACATAACTTCTCGCGGATGGTAGCAAGTCACTCTAAACTTCTTCCACGCAGACGAAGTGGCGGGAATCAGCTAGTTAGTTAATATAAGCGTAGCTAGTTTAGATGACATAGCCTTCTCAGCAGAATCCGCTTTCTGGACCAAAATGGTAGCGTCTTAACATGTCATAAGAGCACAGGTTGGCCTGCATGAATCGAATTACATACGAGTATTTTGAAGTTTTAAATTTTGAAAAAAACTTTCTCGTTCGTCTAGTGGTTAGCAAGTTCGACTCGGGTTCGAATTCCGGGTTGGGTAAAAAAACGTACATATTGGGTTTTTCTGTCAAGAAATTCTCAGTACTAGCCCGGAGTTAGGAAGTTGGCGGTGAGTCACCCCCGTGCCTCGGAGAGCACGTAAAGCCGTCGGCCCTGCACCTCGGTCGTGGCGGGTTTTCCGTCCCATCGGACCACGAGAGTGAGGGAATAGAGAGTGCATCTGTGTTTGCGCACACACTTGTGCACTATAATATCTCTCTAACTAATCTTTGTGGAGATTGGCCGCCGTGGCCGGATTCGATCGCGAGGACGTTATTAAGTTTTTATAATTTTCCTTTGTTAAGTGGTTTTTCTTTAGTACCAATATAAAATGTAGGTATTAATTTAGCTAGACTTTTGACCCGGGCCATTGCCATTGCACTTGGGTTCAACGACCCCTCATAATCTATTACAGTCCAACGCGATATTTTCCATTTCACAGATGGGTTTAACTATCTGCGTCGCGTTCCCCATTACTGTGGGTCGTGACCCCTCTCATTGATCACATCAAGGTTTATTAGCCGACCTCCAAAAGGTTCTCAATTCATCGGAATCTTTTTTTATGTATGTTCCCTGATTACTCGAAGACGCCTGTACTTCTTTTGTTTCTTCTTCTTTTGTTTGAAAATTCTTCTTTTGTTTGAAAGGGTATACTTCTCAGGTGGTCTCATGGTCATCAAGTCAGGATCTGATGAGGGAATCCTATAAAAAACGATGAAACTCTTCAAAATTTATAGGCTACACTTGACAAGCATACTTTGTAGTGGCGTTTAAAATCATCTTTTTTTTAATTCTTTTTACAAAACCGACTTCAAACGCCACTACAAAGTATATCAATTGTGCCTATACGAGTAGAAGAGTTCCCTCGATTTCTCCTCAATCGATCAAATCCTGACCTGATGAAAATGGGACCACCTGGGAAGTATATTTATTAATTTTATTTTTATTTTTTATGTACATATAAGGATTTACAAGACAACATATATTAGAAAAAGTAGACATAAATATAGGTCATACCCCTTCAAACAAGAAAATAATTTTCCAAATCGGTCCAGACGTCTAGAGTAATCGGGCAACATACTTAAAAAAACCGACGAATTGAGAACCTCCACCTTTTTTAGAAGTCGGTTAAAAACAATTTTTACTTATGCTATTTATGTTTCGTGCTCGGTAATTCTCTGACAAGGGGTCAGAGATCTTTTTAATGCGAATTTTACTCTGAAAAGATGCCAGCTCTTCTTTTTTTTTTATGCCACTAAGTTTTTTTCATTTCTGCGATCTCACGTAAGAGACATTGCAGGCTAAGATGGTAGAGGGCTAACTTGGAAAGTTCCCTTAATTGGTTTCAAGATCAAATCTCTTGGCGGCTCGTCTTTAAAGTTAGGATGGTATCTAGCCTCGGCCAAAGTCTCCCATCACACCAGACCAGAGACATTTTAGAAATTATAAATGTCCCAAATTGGCCCTGCCCAGAATTGTACCCAATTTTTAGGATAGGTCAAACGATAGACATAGTTTAATTTTTCTTGTAATATTTATCAAAACCGCTATCAATTATAACTATGCATTTCGGATTTTTCGCTTAGTAAACTTCGGAGGTGTTTAAAAATTAAAAAATATTTATTCCATATAGGTTTGTGGCTCTTGCTATAAGTCAAGACTCTACCATTGGTTCAGAAAGCATAATAAGCAATTTCTTTATTTATTTCATTGATGGTAGTTATTTCCACAGTTTTTTGAGAAATCCTAAATCAAATACTATGCTGTATAGGGTTTTTATTAAAATGTCCAAATTAGCACCTTTATATGTTATGAAAATTCACTTTAAATTTTTATCCCTTTCGCAATTTAACCAAAACAATTTTTGAATTATTTGACCTTACATTTGCAATAAAATTAGCAAGCATTATTTACAAATATTTCAAATTTCAACTCGATAGCATTAGTAGATTCTGAAATAAATTAAATAAAACAATATAATTTTTAATAGTATCTACTAAAGATAAATAAAGGAAAACAATATTATAAAAAAATAATTAGTAAGATTTAAATGTTTAAGTTAATAAATTATATAGAACGCGTTGCACTGCGCGTCTTAACCGCGCGACGTCTAACAACAAACTGAAGATTTTGAATTTGAAAATGGAATTTTGAAATCATCTGTTGCTTTGCAGACTACCTGCCTGTCTAGACAGGGTGAGGGGGAAGGGGGGTGCAATCTATGATTATACTTTGAACTTTGAAATCTATTCGGTAGTAAATATGTAATGGAAGTGCATAAAGTGCATAAGGTAACTAACCTAACAAAGGATGTTAGATTGTAGACCTATTTTGAAGATGAATTTGAAAATTTGAAGGGATATACGATTTAATTAATACATAATTTAGATTTTATTTAGGTTACTGCCTACGTTTTAAACTGACCATCTGGCCTTGACTTCTCATGGAAGGCTTAATGCTATCTTTTCACAAGAAATGACCGCTTATGACTAGTATGTCCAAAGCGTAATTGTTGATATAATACTAGCATTCTCTCACGCACGTTCATGTGATATAGAAGAGAGCATTCTAATAAGCATTTTTACCTGAGTACGATTGACACGTTTTTTTTCAGGCTACGCCAAAGTCAAAAGGAAGGGTTAGTTTATGTGCGCAAATATGGTTGAGCGAAGCAATGGCTGGATCATGCGTCATGCTCGTGAACGGGTGCCACCAACGGGAATGGGTCTGCTTTGTGTCTACTCACGTTAACATGTGTTAGGTTATGTGTGGTGTATGTGGTAGGTGTGCATTTTTGAAACTACTTTGTGGAAACATTGTGTGCATAGCCTAGTTCTGTTAACAATTGTAAAAAATTTTTTTTTGAAAAGAGCAAAGCTGCTGAGTTTCTTGCCGGCTCTTCTCAGCAGAATCTGCATTCTGAACCGGTGGTAGATTTATGACGTGTCATAAGAGCTACAAGTTGGCCTACATGAAATAAATAAATTTTGATTTTGATTTTTACGTTTGTACATATTTACATATGTTCCACCGCAGCGCCTAAACTACTAAGCTGATTATTTTGATTTTGATGAATGAGGTGGCGATCAATTCGAACAGAATCAATATGACGGATGCTTGGATGTTACATACCATTTTCCGTAGTCGGGTTACGGTTCTTAAACTTTTTAGAGTTCCGTATACAAAGGGTCTCAACGGGACGCTATAACTAAGCTGTCCGTCCGTCCATCTGTCAGTCTGCGGGCTGTATCTCATGAACATGATACTACTCATTTAAAATGTATATTTCTATTGCCGCTATAACAACACATAATAAATATTTTTAAAAGTGCCCCCCCCCCCCCTCCCCCTTCCCCAATACAAGAACTTGATTTTTTCAGCGTTGTTTGCTCGACCTTACATTGTAATATTATGTAGCTATATACATATATTGTAATATTTTGTTATGAAAAGAGCAACTGCCGAGCTTCTTGCCGGCTCTTCTCAGCAGAATCTGCATTCCGAACCGGTGGTAGTATCATGACATGTCATAAGAGCTGCAAGTTGGCCTACATGAAATAAATAAATTTGATTTTACAATAAAAACAAAAGTGAACAATAAAAGTATGGTTTTTCATTCATTCAAAGTTTAAACTAGAGGGAAATTGGTTGTTTCAACCGAGTGAAGTCATCTGTTCCCACTACAGACTTCACTCCCGTCTAGACAGGGGCATATCGCTGGGGGGGTTTGTGAGGTACGATTTTTCAACTAGAAAAATCTGTTAGATTAAAATACAGAGTGGAACAAAGAGTTTTCAGCTTTTATAATGAAAGAAAAAACCGGTTAAGGTGGAGTCAGACTCGCACACATGGGTTCCGTACCATCCTTTTTTTTTTCAGGGTGTCCCCTTTCGTAGAAAGTGATTTTGGTAATCATATTTTTAGTTTTCATTTTATTCAAATTTAACTTTTTTTTTAAATATTAAAAAAAAAAATTATAAAATTGACAAAATTGTATAATTGCTTAAAACAAAACATCCGTACCATCCTTATCGTACAAGATTTAACAACAGCTATTTTTTTAGAAGTTGACTAACATTCTCCTCTCCCCTCCAAGTAAGTGGAAAGCTTGTGTTAAGAGTAGGTACGACAATAGTGCAACAGGCGGGGATCGAAACTGCAACCTTGTCAGTTTTCAGTCCGCTCCTTTAACCGTTGGGCTATTGAGGCTTAAATGTATGTATGTATGTTTGTCCACGCATTTCTCCGAAACTTTTAACCTTATTGGACAATGTGCTGCCGCCCGCTGCTGCAATATGCGTGCGTTAGAGTGGTACTTATTATTTTTATTTCATGACTTCATACTTTCTGTTTCATTAATATCGAAAATTTTTTTATTATAGTATTTTTTTAATCATTATAATTTTTTGTAAGCTAATTTGTATATTTGTTAAGTTTTGTGGTAGGTAGCTGTAGTTATGGTTTATTTAATGTAGTTTATTTAATTAGGTTACGGAATCACGTCTGTGGACACTTAGGTTCCCCCTGAAAACCAGCGCTGCAGCATGCTGTGGCTTTGTGCTGAGCGGGGTACCTTATTTTTCCATGGCCGCTTATATTTTCTTGTACTTTTTCAGTTTTACTTACTTGGTAAGCGAATTTCTGTAATTGTTTCATGGGAAAATAACGATATTATAATATAACGAAATTTTTTCTAACGAGTTCAAGAACATAGTGAACTAATAGTGAACTCGTTAGAAAAAACTAAGGACAGTTATTGGACTGTAAATTAGATATAGAAATTAATAATAAGTAGAAGTTTAAGTTAGAATAATATTACTTATTAGCCTACAGGCTAGATGGTAGTTTAAAATAAAGCCATCATCACATTATGGTGCGCTTTATAGTAGGAAAAAAAATAAAAAATAAAAAAATGGGAAAATAAAAGACATTATCTATCTATCTATCTATCTATCTATCTACAGTATAAAGGTCAAACACTTGTAGCAAGGAAGCGGAGTGAGCGGGTAAGTGTACGCGCAGAGCGCAGAAAGCCGCTTCTAAAATAGCCGTCCTTGCGCCGATGCGATTGAACTGTGCGCAGGCTTATGAACTCACTTTGACACGTGCTTCCCTTTTTACCCGACTTCCAAAAAAGGAGGAGGTTCTCAATTCATCGGAATCTTTTTAAGCTATTGCATAGCTTCTATCGCGGGCCAGCGTGGAGACCGAATCCAGAAATTCCGTAACGAAAATAACCTGACACGGGACTCCTCTACGGTGAGCCGCTAGATGGCGTTGATAAAAAATGCTATGCAATAGCTTTACCGCGGCAGTCCCAGAGTGCCACACGTCTTTTTTTTTATGTATGTTCCCCGATTACTGTGGTCGAGGTCACGATCTAATGATGGGTTTTTTTATTCGATGACAAGATAGCCCTTAACTGCGATCTCACTTGATGATAAGTGATGCAGTCTCAGATGGTAGCGGGCTAACTTGGAAGGGGTATAGCAGTGTAAATTCAACCCATACCCCTAATCGTTTTATACACGCCATCGTATTGGAACGCTAAATCGCTTGGCGGCACGTCTTTGACGGTAGGGTGGTAACTAGCGACGGCCAAAGCCTCCCATCAGACAAGAACCTCCCACCGGACGATCCTGGAGAAATCGAGGGAACTCTTCACAATTGTAGTGGCGTTTGAAGTCGGTTTTGTATAAATAATTTTTACGTTTATTTATAGAGATTTTGATACAAAATTTTCGACTTTTCCGGTAGGTTTTCCAAAAACTTTCTTTCATAGAAACGACAACAAAAAAAAAATCACCCCGACGTAAGGTAAACGACCCAATTTCCGTCGATGAGTAACGCAAGTAGACGGTCGTCACACACCGGTATTTGTCGGTCACAGCGCGTCGTAGTGGTATTGTGTTTTAGCTGTTACCGTTTTTGTTTATTTGGGTCGTAACCCTATTGTGACACAGAAAAAATTTAACCGAATTCAAAAAAGGAGGTTCTCAATTCGTCGGAATCTTTTTTTTAAATTACAATTTTAAAAAAACATACAATTAAAAATTCATGCGACATATCGTTCTTATTATTATTTATATAGGTATCTACAAAGGTAGAAAGTTGTTGATATTATTGAATTATTTCCTGTATTTTGCGTGCATCGCTGTTTTTTTTGAGTACCAGAGCCTTGGCCTTTAAGTCAGGCAAGCAGTCTTTATCCCTGCTCAAATACAATGAAGTATCCGTTAATTCTTTTTACAAAACCGACTTCAAACCATAAAATTTGAAGAGTTCCCTCTATTTCCCATCATCAGATCCTGACCCGATGACAATGGGACCACCTGGGAAGTATACCCTTTCAAACAAAAAAAGAATTTTCTAAATCGGTTCAGGCGTCTTCGAGTAATCGGGGAACACACATAAAAAATAAAAAAAATCCGACGAATTGAAAACCTCCTCTTGGAAGTCGGTTAAACCGAACCGGTGGTAGTTTTTGGACTTGTCATAAGAGCCACAAGTTGGCCTACATGGAATAAATAATTTTAAGTTTAAGTTTGAGTTTCAAAAAGAGATGACGTAGGAAAGAAAACAGAAAAGAACGAGTCGACAAGTTAACGAACCATCTTAACAACTAGGGTATTAATCAGGTAAAGTTATCAATTATAATTTTTTTCTTCGCGGTTAAAAATAACCGCGTCGTGTAAACGATACCGATAACCGGCCACACGAGAAGCCCCACACTGGCGGTTCAGATTACACAACACGGTTAAATATAACCACGATTTACTACAAAACCCGCTGACGACAACTTTAATACGACGAGAATACTAACTAGCAAGTTATTCGATGACAAGATAGTCTAAGACTGGGATCTCACAGGAGGGCTGATTCTGTCATTCAGTGCCTATCAAAAAATGAAAGCCACTGACATACATTTTAAATATGCTGCTACGAAATGCTGGAACAACTTGCATCCTCCCATGCGTGATGTGAGTAAATCTAAAAACTGGTTCAAAACTCATTTTGAAAATGAAGAATTTTGAGAATTTTGGGAATGGGTCTGCTTTGACTGCCCGTCTTGACATGCGTTGGATTGGTGTACCTACGTATGCATTTTTGCATTTTTGAAGCTTTATTGTGGAAGCACTGTATACATAGCATAGCTTTGTAAAAAAAAAAATTTTTTTGAAAAGAGCAACTGCTGAGTTTCTTGCCGGCTCTTCTCAGCAGAATCTGCATTCCGAGCCGGTGGTAGATTTATGACGTGTCATAAGAGCTACAAGTTAGCCTACATGAAATAAATAAATTTTGAATTTGAATTTGAATTTAAAGAAAATGTTACTGTGCCAGCAAAAGGGTGAGGTTACTTAGGCGCTCCGAGGTATATAGTAAGAATTAGTTAGAACATTTTATCACAGCTATATACTAACTTATCATATTAACTATTTTCTACACACTACTATTTTTATTGTTTATTATGTTAACTATTTGCTACGTAGGCATCCGCTTGAAAGGATTTTTGAAAACCCAACCCCTAAAGGGGTGAAATTAGGGTTTGAAAAATCGAACTTAACGTGAGCGAAGCGTATGCTTAAGCTAGTCATTTTATAAGCTTTTTGACAACCTCCCTGGCGCAGTGGTGAGCGCTGTGGTCTTATAACTGGGACATTGGTTTGACTCCCGGCGGGGGCAATTTTTTGAAATAGGGGTTCGAAAAATCAAAGTGAGCGAAGTCGTAGCCAAAAGTAGCGATCTATATCTATCTATCTAACCTACTATTCTAACATTTATGTAGCTTAGTTTGTGGACATTAGGTGCAGTGACATGTGAAGGTTACAGACACACCAGGTTGTCTGCCAAGCAAAAAACTGATGCCGTCATCACCAACTCTACTAGTATCATTAACTATACAAGTACCTACACAACAATACTAGGTACCTGATACGCCTGAGCTCGCTAACACCTTGGCAACAGAATCAGTTAATTGCTCTTCCACCATACCTATTCGAAAAGCGAAAATTGGCTTTAGAGGATAGCGGAGCCAAAATCAATTTGGTTCTTATGGTTTGAGCGTTCTCTCTTCTAACTTATGAATCTATACTATTAATATTATAAAGCTGAAGAGTTTGTTTGTTTGAACGCGCTAATCTCAGGAACTACTGGTTCGAATTGAAAAATTATTTTTGTGTTGGATAGTCCATTTATCGAGGAAGGCTTAAGGCTATATAACATCACGCTGCGACCAATAGGAGCGAAGCATCAGTGAAAAATGTTGCAAAAACGGGGAAAATTATCCATATTTGAGGGCTTCCGTTGCGTACGCTGCGTAAACGGTTCAAGTTTAAATTATCTAATTGGGTAGGTATGTGACTGTTGTCAAGATGTGGATATTCATTAGTTACAATCGAAAATGTAACATGTAAGAATAACATGGAAAATAAATCGGTCAAAAAAACAAATAAGTTATCTCGTCTCTTTCTAAAACGAAATTTTGTACGGAGAGTGTATGGAACTACTGAATCGTGACGTCATGTTGCGATAGCGCTCTCTTTTTTATATTTTCGAGACTATAAATGTGCAAAAAGAGATATTAAAAAAAACAAATCGACATTTTGTTATAATATTAAAAAAACCTTTATTAAAATCAATTCAAAATCCATTTATTTGTTGAAATAGTTTAGTACAAGTTCTCATATAGGAACCTTGATACTTTGAAATGAATCTTCGACTTTGACTTAGCTAGGCAGTCAACAAGTGGGTGCACAAAAAAAAAAGTAACAAAATGATTTTCTACCGCCAGCCAACGACCTCGGACAATGTCAGGTGAATGACTGCCGGACCTAGGTTACCAGCCTGTTGATATCCGAACGTACCTACGCAGTTTTTTTTTTCGCTTTTAGGGTTCCGCACCGAAATTGTATAAATTCAAAATTTATTTCTAAATATATAAAAGGCAAAGATGACTGATTGACTGACTGACTGATCTATCAACGCACAGCCCTAACCACTGGACGGATCGGGCTGAAATTTAGCATCCAGACAGCTATTATGACGTAGGCATCCGCTAAGAAAGGATTTTTGAAAATTCAACCCCTAAGGGGGTAAAATAGGGGTTTAAAAAATCGAATTTAACGTGAGCGAAGCCGCGAGAAAAAGCTAGTATTTCATATAGGCTAACTTGTAGCTCCCATGACATGTCACAAATCTACCACCGGATCGGAATGCAGATTCTGCTGAGAAGAGCCGGCAAGAAACCCAGCAGTTGCTCTTTTAAAAAAAAATTTTTTTTTTTACAAAGCTATGCTATGTATACAGTGCTTCCACAATAAAGCTTCAAAAATGCAAAAATGCATACGTAGGTACACCAATCCAACGCATGTCAAGACGGGCAGTCAAAGCAGACCCATTCCCGTTGGTGGCACCCGTTCACGAGCATGACGCATGATCCAGCCATTGCTTCGCTCAACCATATTTGAGGGAACGAACGTAATATAGAACCGGAAAAGTGGGAACCGGACCCGCGCACAAAGAGGTTCCGTTTTATTTATTTCAACCCATCGCCGACTCACTACTGTGAGAAGTACAGGAGATGTTCAAGGTCACTTACCACTATCAGTATCACTTATGTTAA
The DNA here is from genome assembly GCA_933228805.2 of Hipparchia semele. Classification (NCBI taxonomy): domain Eukaryota; kingdom Metazoa; phylum Arthropoda; class Insecta; order Lepidoptera; family Nymphalidae; genus Hipparchia; species Hipparchia semele. The sequence continues at coordinate 6,318,272 of OW121736.1, forward strand.
GGTCACTGTGTTAGAATTTTGAAAAAATCTCGTTGAAATAATAAAGTATCGTTTTTAACCGACTTCATAAAAGGAGAAGGAGTCCTCGAGTTGTTGGAACCTTTTTATTTTATTTTATATTTTTTAGTTAGGTATGTTCTCCGATTACTCAAAATTCAAAATTATTTATTTCACGTAGGCCAACTTGTAGCTCTTATGACAAGTCGAGAATCTACCACCGGTTCGGAATGCTGATTCTGCTGAGAATCTCAGTCAAAGACGCTTGGATCGATTTGGAAATTTTATAGGCATACTTGATATACATATTTTGTAGTGGCGTTTGAAGTCGGTTTTTTATAAACTATATGTATAATTATTACAGTTGTGTTATTCTTATATACCTAATGCTATTCATAGAATAATTATTCATCAATTTATCAGCCCTTCGTTCCGCATTTGAGATAGTGTACTATTATGAGATACACACTCGATTTACAACTGTTTATTGTCCACCCTCCTGATTCTGTAACTCAGTGCCTATCACCGACGATAGGCATTTCTTATCCATTGAAGGTTTGAAGAGAAATGTCATTTACTATTCCATAGTAAACCTTCGATGGATAAAAAATATATGTCAGTGGCTTTCATTTTTTGATAGGCACTGAGTTACTGAATCAGGGGGCTGTAAGACTAGCGTGCGTGAGAAAATTTTTGTCTACCCCCTTACTCGTGAATTTCTATGAGATTTCACGGGAACTCTTTAATTTTCCGGGATAAAAATGTAGTCTATGTGCTAATCTTTGATATGAGCTATCTTCAGTCAAGTTTCAGCCAAATCGGTTCATTCGTTGTAGTGCGTGAAGGACTAACAAACACACACACAAACTTTCGCCTTTAGTATGATAGTGCGATTATTACTAACTAAAAGGGTTTCTTGTTTTACCAAGGAACCGTAAAAAAAGACCACGCACAAAATACTCGAGTGACCACATTATACTAGCTTTCAATAAATAAAAACAAAAACTTTGCACACCCTACGAGGTTACAGACCTTTGTAAGGGCTTTGACATGTAGCGGACTAAAAATGGACTCACACTCTCTGCGTCCTATTCCTCATCATTGAGGGTTGCGACCCCTACTTTTAAGCACTTTGTACCTACTAGTTTGTCTCTTTATCACACTATCACAAGAGGCGAAAGCGCGGACGAAGTCGCGGGTATCGTCTAGTACTAAATAAATAGGCTTGCGCTTGACGACAATCAACACGGGAAAGCACTGATGAGGTTTATGTTGGAGCGCGCTTGCTTAGAAGATGCCTATTCACACTTGCCTTGAAGGTACTCAAATTATCAAAGATGGCACCTGTGTGTAAGATCCTTCAATCAAGTAGGAAATGAGCAGATGATCTTCAAACGCTTGAAAAGATCTTCATAAATTATATATAGCTAACAACCATCCCGATCACAGATTTCAAACAGAAAAAACTGCATCAAAACCGGCCCTACTACAGAGGAACTACGAGGGAACAGACAGACACACAGATACACACGTTAAATACAAAGCACCCTGCTCTGCGTCTGGGGTTAACAATACACATTTTAAGTTCATTGAACACAAGAACACTCACTACGTTTCAACACGCACATTATACTATGTTCCGATAAATAAAAACAAAACCAACACTAGCAGGTTATGGTCCCTTAGTAAGGGCTTCGACTCGGTCGGGCTAAAATTGGACCAGGCATGTGGGATGTCGATAAATAATATTGAAGGGTCCCGTACCGTACCAAAAATCACGTTTCTTATATGGGGACCCTCCCACTTCACTTAATAGGTAATTATACACACATTATAGTTTATGAGATACTGCCCGCTGACGCACGGACGGCCAGCGGAGGCTTAGTAATAGGGTCCCGTTAACACCCTTTGGGTACGGAACTCTAAAAATGTGTTCTCCATAATGTTCTCAAATTAGACGAATCACTTTTATCCTTGGATGGACACGAAAACCAATTTTGAGTTCAATGAACATTATCCTTACTGATATTATAAATGCGAAAGTACGCTTCTTTTTGTCCCTACATTTCCACACGCACATGATACTATGTTTTCAATAAATAAAAACTAAACCAACCCTAGCAGGTTATGGGCCCTTGGTAAGGGCTCGGTTGGGCTAAAATTGGACGAGGCATGTGGGATGTCGATAAATAATTTATCGATATATCCACCTTGCTTTATCTTTTAGTTTTTTGTTCGTAGTATGCCTACAACTCAAAAACCGCTTGATCGATTTGTTTTTTTTTTTGTTTCGTTCGTTCTAATATAGGGGTGGTTTAAAAATTTTAAAAAAATTAGGGAAAACACAAATTGGTAATTCAGTATAGGAGTCACCACTTCGGAGTCTTCGGATTACTTTTGATATATGGCGGGAGCTAAGCTGTGGGTAAACGTTAGTTTATGATAGAATATGTTGTGTCGAAATTTCTTCCCAGACATTTTAGAAATTTTTATGAACACTTAGCGATGTTGAACATAAATAATAATCCCCTTACCCCTCAAAGTAAACGTTGTGTTAGGGGACGACAATAGTGCAAAGGGTGGGGTTATTCTTAAAAAAATAACATTTTTTCCCGGGATTCGAACCTCATACGATCTGCAGCCGATTAAACTAACCACCAGACCAACTAGCCACTCAGTTTCCACGTAATAGCGATTAGTGACATTTGAAATCGCGTGCCACATTGCACTGTCATACATTATTTTCCATGAACACCATGTTGAATTGCCCATTTGCTAATCGATTATAAACTTTATTGTTTTACATTCAAAGCTCTCATTAACCTACTTCCTGTCATCAGCATGGTAATGATGACAAGGCGTAATGGCTGGATGATGGGACTCATAAATGGAGTTATTTCAAGGGTCATAAGGGTAACTTTCAAAAAATACAAACTAATATTATAAATGCAAAAGTAGGGTCTGTTTGTTACGTGTTCACGACTAAACCGCCAAACCAATTTTGATGAATTCTGGTATAGAGATAGATTGGACCTTGGAGACATCTATTAGGATGTCTATTGTTAGTTAGTGATGTCCGCTTATCGATAAAGCTTTAGTAAAGGAATATTGTGAATGTAATGGATAGAATCGTCTATAATGTGATTTTACTACCTTGTTATGTCTATTGTTAGTGATGTCCGCTTATCGATAAAACTTTGGTAAAAAAATATTGTGAATGTAACGCATAGAGTCGTCTATAAATTGATCTTGTTGTGCTGTGTTATGTCTATTGTTAATTAGTGATGTCCGATTATTATCGATGAAACGTGGGTAATCTATTGTATTGTTTCACTTATCAGTTATCACTTAACGAATGATCGTTAACCTTAGTTATTTAATCTGCTATTTTTAGCATACAACAATAAGCTACGTACACATTACGAGCTAAGTACCTACTTAGCTTAGTCCATTACCTGGTTATTATTATAAATATTGAGCTATTGATAAATCTTTAATTAGGCCTCGTTATGCTGATAGGCAATAATTAAGTTAATGAACTTCAGTGGTCTAATTTGTTTTTTTATTGTTTTCGTCATCTTTCCACATAGTTGTTGCTAAGTAATTAATTTAGGTCGATTCTGTAAAAGCTGTATGAATCATTGCTACAGTCCTCAATTGTGGTGATTGGCTGAATTTATAGCGTTCTTTTTGCAACAATGTATTTTAACCAATAGCGGCTTTGGCCATTGTTAGTTACCACCCTACCGTCAAAGACGTGCCACCAAGCGATTTAGCGTTCAGGCACGATGGTGTGTAGAAACAGATTAGGGGTTTAGGTTGAATGTAGGTACAGCCATACCTTTTGGAAGTTAGCCCGATACCGTCTTATGCTACTTACCATCAGGTGAGATCGCAGTCAAGGACTATCTTGTGGGCGAATAAAAAAAAAGGCTTCAACATATTATTGTGGTGTTGCTGTATGCAATCAGATCCTTCAAAGATGACGTGTTTATTGTATTACGTCATCTCTCAATTATGTAATTAATCAGCGCACATACACTCTGAATTGCAAACCGCATCCTGAAATAAGCTAACTTATTCACTACGCTAACTAATTTGTAAGGGGGCCGAGCTAAGCTAAATTAGCTTAGTTTGAGGTATAGTGGCCCTTTAGTGGAGAAGAACAGATGTCACTGTTCAGAATACGACCTTAAGCTCATATTTGTATGTGCTTTTTTAACGTGTGGGAAAGGTGTCATGTAAGTGAGCTATACCTTTAGAGTTTAGACTATACATACTTAAAATGTATAAAGTGACAACAACAATGTTTCTCGCAGTCTTATCTCTGTGAGTCTCAAACGCAGACCCTATGCGGTTTTAATGGTTCAAAACATTTTACTAACATAATTATATAAAAAGTAGTCGATGCCCACGCGAGCGGTTTTTAAAAATTCCCGTGGGATCTCTTTGATTTTTCAGGATAAAAAGTGACCTGTCACTCTCCCGGTCCTCCACTACACCCATGCAAAAAAGTACGTCGTCGATCCATTGCTTTGTTGCGGCGTGATTGCAGGACAAACCATGAAACTTTCGCATTTATAATATCAGTAAGAATATTAAATTAGCGGTGAAATTCACCAGACAAAATCACAAAAAAATCAAAAACATAATTTTTTTTCATGTAGGCCAACTTGCCAAAGAGCCATCTTATGACAAATCGAGAATCTACTACCGGTTCGGAATACTGATTCTGCTGAGAAGAGCCGGCAACAAACTCAGCAGTTGCTCTTTTCAAAACAAAAAATGTTACAATATGTAGCTTATCTATCTTGTGGGCAGCTGAAGTAAAGCAGATTGGTTCCAAGCAAGTTTGTCATTAAGGAATTCATTAAATGTGAAATAACTTCTACTTATTAAATGTGTCTTTACACACTGTTTAATTTATGTAATGGTAAAGTATCAATAGGTACCTACTAGGCATAACTTTTCTTTAAATAAGTACCTTTATCCACCAATAGAAAAAAAAACAACTAGGCATAGGTCTCTTGTATGGAATACGGATGTCCACATGCTGAGAATGTCCATCGAGCGTCTGTCGTGCAGGGCAAAGTGGAGGGCACCAGAGGGCGAGGAAGGTCGCCAATGCGATGGACCGACCAAATCAAGTTTACTGTGGGCGGTACATTGCACGAGCTTACCAGCAGGGAGAAATGGCGAATACCCATGACGCAAATCACATCACGCTCTACCAAGTGTCACGAATTAGACACATTTATTGATAAATCAGTATTTGTGACAGCTCTTTCTTTTGGCAATGTTACTCCATAACCCCGTCAAACCGTTTTAAATCTAAGTTTGATAGATATTGAGGTCGATCTAGCGTCGCGCATCGATTTCATCGTTTCCATTCAGGCCCGCCCGACTTCAAGATAGATACCTATCTACCATCTAAAATTTTTAAGCTATTGCATAGCTTTAATCGCGGGCCAGCGTGGAGAACGAATCCAGAAATTCCGTAACGAAAATAACCTGACACGGGACTCCTCTACGGTGAGCCGCTAGATGGCGTTGATAAAAAATGCTATGCAATAGCTTTACCGCGGCAGTCCCCGAATGCCACACGTCTTTTTTTACTTTGTAGTGGCGTTTAAAGTAGATTTTTTAAAGAAATTTTATCGAGATAAAACAGTGCTACAGCGAACGGGCAAAGTGCATTACTTTAAGTGATTTCAGGTACTTTTATATCCATCGCAATAGCGTATTTTACACTAATATTTAAGAACACGTGTAATGTTATTAGGCGCGAGGCCATATAGGAACGTGTCTCGAACGTGGCACACAACGAATACATAATTAAACTAATCATCTATCTGGTTGGCGTATTATGCGCAATTGCGTTGCCAAACACACATTTAACTGTTCCTTTCCAATAAAAACTACAAAAGTACCTACTCATTTATAAATAATATTTTTGTCGATGATCTTCATCGACTTCCTAGAACTGCACTAGTGAATGAACTTGAAATCCATTGCTGGCAGACTACACTGTGCATGGATCTAATCTCAAAATGAGAAGGTGCTCAAGTTAGAACGACATTCTGAAGCAGTGGTAGAGTCACTTGACGATTCGAAAGCACTTTGTGAAAGTTAACTTGCATAGAAAAACCCTTACTTTAAGAGTTTTTTTTTAATTTAATTGTTTAAAACTCACATTATTCCGAAAAGGCCGAATTAACCACTAGACACTAGGCTAAAACGAGGAAACGTTTAAATTTTCAGTTTGTGCTAAAACTCAATCCAGCGCTGTAAAAACTTACGAAAATACATAGATAAGGGCATTTCGCGAATCGAAAATGAATTTATCGATAAAATTACCGATACAAATGTACCCAATCACTACGTGAACTTTCGAAAAGATATTCGAAATTTAAAACCTAAAAAAGTAATTTTTCGACCTAACTCCACGTGTTATTAAAGTTCAAAATTCCGTATCCAGGGATCAAGTAAAGCAAAACAGCTGTAAGTATGTCTTACAATGGTTGCCCGACCCGTTAGTTCTACAAAAAAAAGGATCTTGTTCTACCACGAACCTGTATTTATGGTCTGTGCCTGCATATTTATAAAAAAAGTTCATCTACCTGTGCATTGTACCCTGTACCAACCTCTAACAGAATCAGCTGATTTTAACTGCATACCTATTAAACATTGTATATTTTATTCGTATATTTATGTAATGGAACAATAAACTCTTGTTTTCCACACAATAAAACACTATAAAGATTTCAATTACAAAATACCTATACCACAAACAAATGTAAAATGTATCATTAAATACGAGATTTCTTATGAAATTAGTACCGTTTTAAAATGGTTGCGTTATACACCTTTGGAACTCTTAAACGTCAAATTAACTTTCTAAAATACAGGAAATATAGCTAACTCGAGTTAATTTGACTGAGTGAATACGTGAAGCTTCAATTAAGGGGAAATCTAAGCATATGTTTGAAGCATATCTCTCGAAATAGTCAATGTAACAAAGAGATTTTTACCTTTTTAGAAGCAAGCGAATTCCCAATCTCGACACTGAAACACTATCGCTATAATATAACACTCCGATAATCGTGTCTTTTTCTCTTTAAATACATTATTGCACTCAACAAAATGTCCGGATGCGTAGAACGCAGTCCAAATATGTTATTTGTAACAATAACTATTAATTCAACGCCAGGCGAGCGTCCATACACCGCCCGCTTCAAACATGAACTAAAAAAAAATTATAGCCTCAGCTGGGCCAAGTACGTTTTCATTGGTAAATCGATGGTAAACTTCTAAATTGAACAGCTAACTTTATGCCTATCTCTTTTTACAGCATTACCTCTCGCTCCCACGGGAACAAAGAATTCAATTTTGAAACAAATATCAAGGGAATTTCAGGAAAAATATGATAAAATCATAACATTTAGCTCGAAATACAAGTCATTTAAGGTATTTTAAGCTAAAATATAGCTGGGATTTTCCAAATCAAATCATATGGAAGACAAAGCTCTCTGTCAACAATCTACGTCGATTTATTGACATTCGCTAAAAGAGTTATGATTGGCTGGCGTACAGCTGTTTTTGACGCATGTTCCTTAGTTTCTAAAGCAGTGCAGAGATGGCAGCACTTACACATCAACAACAGCAAATCTAGATAGATTTATCTTTCCAATGTACTACAGCTATTTTTATTATATTTCATTGAACCTTTTTAGGTACATAAATTTAAGCTATTACTCGTATGGAGAACGACAAAAATTAATGAGTAACTTTATTGACTAAGCATTAGAAACCATATTAGTCATTTACATGACTCACAGATGTTTGTCGTCATGGCAACGTGATTTTGTTTGATGATAACAATGACGTAAGCAGTGTTGCCACCTTAGCGATTTTGTCACTAGATCTGGTGATTTTTCAGAGCTTATAGCGATAATTTTTCATCATTTAGCGACAATTTATTTTTAGTGTTTTTTGGCGATTTTTGATACAGCATCTGGCAATACTTATTTCAGTGGGAAGAACCTTAAAAGCGTTTTAAAAAAATGCTTTGTTGTGTGTAGGTAATGACGCAGAAATGCAATACCCAACCAACCACCTTGATTATGACATTAATCTGTCAATGTCATAGTCAAGTTTGCTCGTTTTCTAAATAACTTTTCTTTATTCTATATTCTTTCTCATAGAAGTAATACATACTACGTAACGTAATTTAGGACAACTTGTTAGCAACTGCGGCAAAATTATCTTCATAATTATATTTATTTTTTAATTATAATTATACATTTATATGCACATATATATTGTACAAGTATCATCAAAATTTAAGGTGTAAATTGATCTGAGAGTTTTTCCATGGTCACGTAATTTATGAGTTGATCTTGAGGAGGTTACAGATCAACGTAATTATGACGTTTCTAAAATCTTGACAGTGAGTTTTTTATTCATACTTATTTAGTACTTATAAAATAATTAGCGACTTCTGGTGTTTTTTTTTCATCCAATTTTTTTAAAATCTGGTGATATTTTACATTGAATCTAGTGACAAGATAATTTTCGAGGTGGCAACACTGGACGTAAGTATACAATATGGCTGATTTTTAACTGTGATTTATATCGAAATAGAACTAAAAATGTTTAATTTAGGATAAATTTAAGTTTCAAGCTATATTAAACTTAAGCATAACTTCACAGTCATTCAACTTTCAAGTTATCTTATAGGTACCTTAAAGTCAAGAAGTTCCGCGATTTTAGTAGTTATTTGTCTTGCAAAATAATATGGAATGCGAAGATCTTTTGGCTCGTGAAAATGAGTTTAAAAAACTTAATAAACAGTTGGAAAAGAAAACAGAAAGTTTGATGAAGGAAATCGAGCATGTTATGGTAAGTTTAAGGCAATAGGTATTCTTTATAACTATCAATTCAACCGATTTTAGACTAGTTCACTAGTGTTCTTGAATTTAACTCATGATAGCTATATGTATGCCAAATTTCAGCCCAATCCGTCCAGATGTCAGAGCTGTGCGTTGATAGATCAGTCAATCAGTCAGTCAGTCAGTCGATCATCTTTGCCTTTTATATATTTAAGATATTACGCTGCCAAACTGAACTATCTAGTAAACTTGGTATAACATCTCTTCAATTCTATATTTAGACTTCCAATATGCAAGGTCTTTGTTCGGGATGAACCTATAGTTATTTTTTATTTATTATCTTCCAGCAAAAACAAGACATCTTCTCAGAGTTCAGCAAGCTGACATTAAGTCCTGTGCATAGAAATACAAAAAAATACTGCTGCGACAACTCACAGTCACCAAAAAACAGTACACCAGAGAAAAAATGTTCAACACCACCCAAAAATACCAAAAAAGTTCAACAAAAAGTTCCTATAGCTACCAAAAATAGTGATTATACTGAATGTGTAAATAACAATATAACAAATGTTGCAGAAGCTAATAAGAGTGGATATAACAATGTAACAAGTTGTACAGACACACAGATATGCAGAAATAGATGTGATTGTGATTGTTACATATTGTCTGGAGATAGAAGGAGGAGTGATTTTGAGTTTTTACAAGCTTTTGTATCCGTAAACATTAAGGATAATGTGCTGCCACCAACTTTTTTGAAAGGCAAGTACCAGCTAATTTCTAAATAAATTAAAGTATAATGTATAACTTCTTCAGCTGTCAAAATAAAATGGTTTTTTTCTCTAATTTAAAGTAAAACAGTTTACTAGATAACAAATGATAAATAAATTAAATTAATATTAAATTACTTCTAAAATTAAAATTAAAATGATGCATATAATAAACAAATGAAATAGAATATACTAGAACCAGCTAATTTAGTTTTAAGTTATTAAATACTAACAGGTGCCCGCGACTTCGTCCGCGGGGATTTGGTTTTTACAATCCCGTGGGAACTCATTAATTTTCCGGGATAAAAAGTAGCCTATGTCACTCTCCAGGTCCCCAAGTATACCCATGCGAAAAATCACCTTACTCCGTAGCTCTGTTGCAGTGTGTCACAAGAACAAACAAACAAACACACTTTGGCATTTATAATATTATAAGGAAGTAAAGATTACAGGCTTCAATGGTGAAGGAAAATATGGTGTGGAAACCTGCACACCTGAGAGTTTACATAATGTTGTTGAAGGTGTGTGAATTCTGCCAATCCGCATTGGGCCAGCACGGTGGACTTTGGCCTAAACTCTTCTCATTCAAGAGGATACTTGTGCCCTGAAGTGGCCCGGCTATGGAATAAGATGAATGAATGAAATAAAACCTATATTTATGAATTTTTTTTAAATTTTCAGATAATCTATCAGTGGAAAGTTTGTGCAAGTTTCTGTCCGCAAAAGTGAAATTAATGCAGGAGCAAATCGAAAAGCTGCAAGCGACTATTGACAAGAAGGTAATTTTCCTCTTATTGTGTAAAGAGCCTTGTACATATTGGCCAAAAGTCCTCGGCCAATTTGTACAGAGCCACTTGGTATGTATTTAACTGTCTCCTTGATCTGATGGTTAGCTTAATTATTTACTTTATAACCAACTTCACAAAAGGAGGAGGCTCTCAAGTCATCGGAATCTTTTTATGTATGTTCCCCGATTATTCGAAGACGCCTGGACCGATTTGGAAAATTCTTTTTTGTTTGAAAGGGTATACTTCCCAGGTGATCTAAGTAAAGATCTGATGATGAGACCCTGGAGAAAACGAGGGAACTCTTTAAATTTTATAGGCACAATTGATATACTTTGTAGTTTGAAGTCAGTTTTGTAAAAAGAATTTTTACACTTAAATTATTATTCATTAAAATTTACATTTGTCATCAGCTTCTAACGTTTTAGTTAACATTTCAAAACTTTGGTGAGCGAAACGTCAACGAAGTCACGGGCAAAAGCTAGTAACTATGTGATATTTTTATGTATTTCAGGCAAAACAATGCGACAAACACATGACCCAACTCGCCGAGTTAGAGAGCGAGCGTCTGACCCTGCTGAACAGGGCCAACAACATGCGCGCCGAGACGGCCGACATGCAGGCCAAACATGCCGCCATGCAGAACAGGCTGCACGTGAGTTCACCCCGACATGTACAATGTCATCATCGTCAGTAACCTATCAGGGCTAACAACATGCGCGTCGAGACAGCCGACATGCAGGCCAAACATGCCGCCATGCAGAACAGGCTGCATGTGAGTCCACCCCGACATGTACATATCATCACCGTCAGTAACCTATCAGGACCAACAACATGCGCGCCGAGACGGCCGACATGCAGGCCAAACATGCTGCCATGCAGAGCAGACTGCACGTGAGTTCACCCCCACATGTACATATCACCATCGTCAGTAACCTATCAGGGCTAACAACATGCGCGCCGAGACAGCCGACATGCAGGCCAAACATGCCGCCATGCAGAACAGGCTGCACGTGAGTTCACCCCGACATGTACATGTCATCATCGTCAGTAACCTATCAGGGCTAACAACATGCGCGTCGAGACAGCCGACATGCAGGCCAAACATGCCGCCATGCAGAACAGGTTGCACGTGAGTTCACCCCGACATGTACATGTCATCATCAAGTTGCTGATGCTATCTGCTATGATATTAATATAAAAATCAACTGTCGTTCATTAGTTAATCTGGCCAAAACACAAAAACTGCTTGACCTATTTCAATTTTTTTTTCTTGTTTTGTTCATATAGATAGAGGGCAATACAGGGGTGGTTTAAAAATAAAAAAAGAATAGCCTCAAATGAACAATACTACAATGTCGCTACTAGATGTCGCTAACAGTTGCTATAAAACTGATTGAAAAAGTAGATACATATCACTAATTTCGTGGCTGACGTATGGTTCGGCCGTGGTGTAGCGGTTAACACACTCGAGCGCGATTCCCAGCGAGATGTGGGTTCGAATCCCGCCGGCCTCGGAATTTTTGATATGTATTTATAAATCTATTAGGTTATTTCCTTTAAGTGTAGGTTAACACTTCAATAAAAAATTAAAAAAACTCAAATGAAGAGTAATGAATAGTATCCGTGAAGCCATGGATAAAAACTATACTATATATATACTTACCTATATAAAAATTGATATGTACTATATGATATTATGTTCCTTATGGATTCCAAAACGGCTGAGCTGATTTTGATGAAATTTCAGGTAACATTCAAATTAGCCCAATGGGTGAATCTGTGAAGTTTAGCAGCGATACAATCAACAGAAATTTTTTTTAGCTACGGATCAATTAATTACTAATTTATTGATACTGTCCGTGCGAAGCCGAGGTCGCCAGCTATAGTGCGGTCGCGGAACAGAAAGAATTTCGTACATTAACCTGTTACTACCTGTCTCTGTCACTCCCGCTTTAAAATAATGCGTCACGCTCGCACAAATGCAATGACCGCCGTCCTCGGGGGTTGTAAACCTTTTACTTGCAAACCTAAGGTTTGTTTTTGTTTGCTTGTGAATTGAATTTAGGGAGTCTAGATCATAATGGAAACAAAACTGTACATTATTTCGTTATAACTGTGACAGGCGAGACGTCGTCGGAAAGTAGTTACTCCGATACAGAGAAATCGGACTTTGATTTTTGAATTTTCATTTTTTTATTTCTATGTAATAAGTTAATGTAACTCGATTATAATAACTGTTTAAAAATAAATAATTTATTTAATAAGCTACTAATTTTTTTTCTCCTTCAAATATTTTATATAAACCGCACTTAATAGAAAAATGTTTGTGACCACTGTCAGTAGGCAAAGAGGTCATTGTACGAAATTCTTTCTGTTCCGCGACCGTACTATAGTACCTAAATGAATATTTTTTTCTATTAGGAGAAAGACCGGCTGTACAAGGAACAGCGGAGTGTGACGGACAGACTGACGTGCGAAGTGAAACAGCTGAGGAGTAAGAACGCAGGTCTGGAGGCACGCTGCGCGGCGCAGCACGACGCCGTCAGCACGCTCAAGCAGCAGCTCGAGACCACCAAGATGGCGGAAAAGGTGAGTGACCTCCCGGCGCACTGGTCTAAATATATAAAAGGAAAAGGTAATTGACTGACTGACTGATGTGCACAGCTAAAATCACTAGCCAAATCGGGCTGAAATTTGGCATGCAAACACAAATAGCTATTATGACGTAGGCATACGCAAGGAAGCTTCATTGTGGAAACACTGTATATATAGCGTAGTTTTATTACCTATTGTCAAAAAATATTTTTTTTTTGAAAAGATCAACCGCCGAGTTTATTGCTGGCTCTTCTCGGCAGGAATGGCATTCCGAACCAGTGGTAGATTCATCGACAATTCTATTATTCTATTCTATTTACACTGCCATACCCCTTCCAAATTAGTCCGCTACCATCGTAGACTGCATTGTCGTTTACCATCAGGAGAGATCGCAGTCAAGCACTATCTTGTCATCGAATAAAATAAATATAATTGTCTATTGCAGGAATTCCGCGACTCAACCCGCACCTTGTCCGCGTCACACCAGACTACTATCCAACGTTTAGAAGCGCGCATCAAAACATTGACGCTTCGCGCGGACAGACAGGTGGCCCTCATAGACAATCTGAAGAAGCAAAACGCGCTTCTGCAGACGGACGGCGCTATCAGGGCGTTAGAAAAAGAATATAGTGAATTTTTGAAGCAGGATTTCTAAATTTGAACGTTTTTTGATGTCTCTTGATAACCCAGGGCGCTTCGACCATTTAACCGGGACGAGCCTTTACGCAGATTTAGTACTGAATATATTCTGCAACTTTCTGCGGGAGGTGAGGTAATCACGTACAGCACACATTTACTCACTTCCGCACACTCTTGTAAAAAACTTAATGTCTCCATGAACGCACACTAACTCAAAAGCTGTCACACTTACAAGCCGACACGTACGTTTGTACATGTACTTCGGCAGAGGGGAATGCGTGCACTTGCAAAGTCCTGGCTAAATGGTCAAATCCAGGGCGCTACAATTGTGTATTTGACTAAATTAATATATATATAGCTACTCGTGCTGATTCACTGATTGACTGACTCACTGACTCATTGATCACCTCTCCTGTAAAATTTTGTATGGAAAAATTTTTTTTCACTCATGGTTTCGTATAGAGGACAAAAATTCATTCGGAACAAAAATATGGAGAGAGCTGATGATTGAGGATTTCGGAGACGGGTGAGGAGCACCGGCCAGGGTATCGAAGTTAGGTGGGGGGTGTTCAACCAAATGTCACTCGAAACCTCATCCAATTGGCAGAGAGCCGAAAAAAAACTCCAAAATGGCGGATTCAAGATGGCGGCCATACAAATTTCGTCAGTGTCTATCTCGGAGACTATAAAAGATGGAAGAGTGGTTTCTTGGAAAAAGATGATCAGAACCCGAAGGTCTACTTGATGAATAGAAAAAAAAATCAAGATGGCGGATTTTATATTTTTCCATACAAAATATATGAAGACTTTGAAAGGGTTCCTTTTCAAAATTTCTAATGGTTTCGTAGAGAGGACCAAAATTTGTACGGAGCAAAAATATGGAGAGAGCTGATGGTTGAGGATTTCTGAGACGGGTGAGGAGCACGGCCAGGATATCGAAGATAGGTTGGGAGTGTTCAAACAAAAGTCATTCGAAACCTCATCCAATTGGCAGGGAGCTGAAAAAAAATCCAAAATGGCGGATTCAAGATGGCGGCCATACAGATTTCGTCGGTATGCCTATCTCGGAGACTATAAGAGATGGAAGAGTGGTTTCTTGGAAAAAGATGATCAAGACTCGCAGGTCTACTTGATGAATAGAAAAAAAATCAAGATGGCGGAATTTATTTTTTTCATATAAAATGTATGCAAGACTTTGATAGGTTCCTTCCCGAAATTTCTGATGATTTCGTATAGAGGACAAAAATTCATTTGGATGAAAAATATGGAGGGAGCTGAGGATTGAGGATTTCGGAGACGGGTGAGGAGCACGGTCAGGATATTGAAGATAGGTGGAGGGTGTTCCAACAAAAGTCACTCGAAACCTCATCCAATTGGCAGAGAGCTGAAAAAAACCTCCGAAATGGCGGATCCAAGATGGCGGCCATACAAATTTCGTCGGTGTTTATTTAAGACACTATAAAAGATGGAAGAGTGCTTCCTTGGAAAAAGATGATCAAGACCCGAAGGTCTACTTGGTGGACAGAAAAACCGCGGTTCGCTTTAGCGAGCCGCACACCCACGCGCCCTACTAGTTTTTTTATATAGGTACTTAAAATAAAGTTTTCTAATATTAAAACATAATGTCATTTTTGTTTTTTTTTTTAATATCTTAATTAGTTTCGAAAATATAGAGCTTTAAAGTATCCTGTTAGACAGAGAGAGCGCTACTGACATGTGTCGTCACAAATTATAAGCGTATAACTTGTTTGTTTTTTAACCGATTTATTTTCTGTTTTTACAAATGTTATTCTTCATGTTACATTTTCGATTGTGATTAATCAATATCCACATTTTGACAAGAATCAAATACCCAGCCCCCTGATTCTGTAACTCAGTGCCTATCAAAAAATGAAAGCCACTGAAATAAATTTTATATCCATTGAAGGTTTACAATGAAATAGTAAATGACATTTCTCTTCAAACCTTCAATGGATACAAAATACATATCGTCGTTGATAGGCACTGAGTAACAGAATCAGCCCCCATGTGAATGCGATTGTCACACTGATGCAATCATTTTTAGACAATCCCTCAGTCGACTTAGGCCCATATTACACTATACTATAATATATATGGGATCCTATTTCGTACCATAGATTATATTATAGATTTATAGATTTATTTATTCATTTAAATAGATTTTTTTACAGATTTACTCCTTAATTATTACTACAAAAAATTCACTTTATAATATTTTTAGTACAAAGGAGTGCTGAGACACTCGTACTAAGTAAACTTGTGTTACTTGATTACGAGATATTCTATATAGATCACCATATTATATCGACTGTTCCGTAGACCAAAGTCACATCTGCTAAACTTACAACTTGAAAGAGCTCAAAAGGCTCAAATCTCAAGTTATAAATTTAGCGGATGAGACTTTGTTCTACGGAACAGTCGATATATTTCCTACTTATTCTCCAGGATGATAATCTATGGTACGACATAGGATCCTATATACAACGTGTATTGAAACTCCGAAATAATACTGAAGGAGGTGAATGTGCTCATGAAACTGAACAACTTTCCCCAAGGAACATAGGTCGAAATGTGAAAAAAAAATTTTTACCTCCCATAGTAAATCAATCAGCTGTTCGTCAATTTTGTATGGGAGGTCCACATTTTTTTCCTGTTGCTTCCTTTGCGAAAGTTGTTCAGTTTCATGAGCACATTCACCTCCTTCAGGGTTATTTCACACTTTTGTTACACGTTGTATATTTCATACTTATTCTCTAGGATGATAATCTATGGTATGACATAGGATCCTCTATATAGTGTAATATGCCCCTTAGTAGCACAGTGATCTATAAAAAGTCGGAGCTGACATAAACACCAATGCTGTACTGCAGACCGGATCCTCGTTCACTCTTCAGTCGCAGGTTGACGAATGGCTGACCGAGGCCTCCCGCCGTTATGTTCACCGAGGCCTTGCTGTGCTTCAGGTCTATCGCTTGGATGCCCTGCAATTAATTAAACACTAGTTATATACTAATAATATACCTTTATGTTTCACCATACTACCCTCACACATAATTTCACTCCTATCACCAATGGTTGCCTGGAAGAGATCGCTATGTAGCGATAAGACCGCCAAATTGTATGCTATTTATTAAGCTCTTTGTGTCTGTTCTTTTCTTATAATATGTGTGGTGTACAATAAAAGTATATTCATTCATTCATTCATAATATCTTTTTTAAGCTATTGCATAGCTTGTATCGCGGGCCTTGAGGGTGGAGACGGAATCCAGAAATTCCGTAACGAAAATAACCTGACACGGGACTTCTCTCACCGCTAGATGGCGTTGATAAAAAGTGCTATGCAATAGCTTTTCCGCGGCAGTCCCCGAGTGCCACACGTCTTTTTTAATATATAAAACAAAGTCGGGTTTATTCGAACACTTATAACTCTAGAACGGCTGGATCGATTTTCATGGTTTTTGATTTTTTGTATTTGTCTCCGTCCTAAATAGCAGCATAACTATTAAAAACATCGGAAAATTGACAAAAAAATAATATGTAAAAATTTCATTTTCTCATACATTTTGTATTGAACGGGTTTTTGATGGCAAGGAAAGTGACCTTTTACCCCGGAACAGCAATAACCTAAGTCGCGGACAAAAGCTAGTAAGAAGATAAAAGCTGTAATTATTACTTACCACTATCGGCCGATTGCGTGGATCTGTGTAGAAATACGTCTTCACCCTTTTCATGAAGGGGAAGGCGTTGTATTCCACAGTTTCTTCCTTCGCCAACACCGCGCGGGGTCCAATGTTACCCACCACCAAATGTTCACCGCGTACACTGTATAGGGCTAACAATACAGCCGAAAGTAACAATGTTACACGCATGTTTGTTAAAGAAAACTATATAAGTAAGTAAATGCGTAACATGTACTGATTGATGACTTAACTTGTAAAGACTGTGAAGAGAATGAGTGTTTGGGAAACCTGATTATCTGTGAGGTCATTTTTGTTATCGATTAGGTCACTTTAATGCGGCTAAATAAAGGCCAACACATACCTACGTGAAATGTTTAGCGTGGACGATTTTTTTTTTTTAATTCGTTGACAAGATAGTCCTTGACTGCGATCTCACCTGATGGTAAGTGACGATGTAGTCTAAGATGTTAGCGGGCTAACTTGGAAGGGGTATAGCAGTGTAGATTCAATTCATACCTCCTAATCGGTTTCTACACGCCATCGTACCGGAACGCTAAATCGCTTGGCGGCACGTCTTTGACTAGGTAGGGTGGGTGGTAGCTAGCCACGGCTAAAGCCTCCCACCAATTTGATTTTGATTGCTACAATACATTGTTATTTACGTAGTATGTGAATATTTGTTGCTGGTTTGTCCTTCAATCACGCAAAAACAGATTGACGTGATTTTTAATTGAGGATTTGGAGGCTTTTATCCCGGAAAAACAAAAGTTACCGCGGGACTTTTTAAAAACTTAACTTTCTCAAAGCGGACGAAGTCGCAGGCAAACGTTATGTTAGATTGTTAAATACAACAGAAAGCGACTTCAAGATTCATATTTCCAAGTAATTGTTTTTCTGGTCTACGGATGCTTTATGCGAAGATTGCGTAGTGCACGAGGACCTTACAAAGGTTTAAGGTCAGTACTTATCAGGGACTTCCACAAACCACAGAGGAGCCGTAAACATAGTAAGTATTGTTAATAATTAATCTTGACGATAATCTAACTTTTCGTTGAAAAAAAAGGAAGGTCATTCAGAAATTAATTAATTAGCAATTTATACTAAAATAGTAGTTCACTCTTAGTAGTCCTTTGGTTAGTCTTAGTAGTAATTTGGTTGTTCTACCTAAAAAGTTTTCCGGGAGTTTTGAAAATTGGTGATTTAATAGAATTTGACGAGCTCTTTTCAAATTTTGACTTTGCCACCTAGTATCTTTGCCGCTCGCGCCGCCATATTGGAAAAATGGCGTTCGAAACCAGGAAACCTTACCTTACTGTCGTATTCACATAGACTTTTCTCTCTTTCTATCACGTAACTCTTATCCCTCGCCAGGCCTGCCTGCGCTCAGTAGTAAGCTATTTATGAGTTGCTGATAAAGATGAAGCAAAAATAAAACAACAAAGAATACAATATAATCAATATAATATAAAAAGAACACAGTACCATTGGAATAATATTACAATAATTACCTACACGAAACAAGTCAAATAGATATTTCTAGCTCCATTCCACATGGTATTGTAAGGGCACAAGTACGCGCCCTGTTGAATTTCCTCGCTTTCTCATTTGCCTATATGTGTGAGCAAGACAGAGTACAAGATTTCTTTTATTAAATTAAATTATATCATGGAATGGAAACATCTATTTGACTTACGTTTACACATACAATCAAAGCCGTCATCATAAAGGCTTGGACAGATACAGCGCGTGGCGGCAGCGTTTCCGACGCGGCGCCTAAAGGGTATAGAGATATAACGTAAGGAGAACCAGAGTTACCGACATAGTTCAGCGAATCACGAAACTGAAATGGCAATGGGCGGGGCATAAATCTCGAAAAATTGATGGAATTTGGGATTCCAAGTGAGACATTTATGAAACAAAGCAAAGTTTTATTAGCATGATTGTAGATAAATAATCAACTATTTAATTTGCATACTAATGTATTTGGTGGATGTGTCAAAAAAAAAATATTTATAAGACTGATATTCTTTTATTTAGTGACAAGATCTGACTTTGATGCGTTTGCAATCTCAACAGATGCTAAGCGAAACTTACAGGAGGTATGGCAATGTAAATTAAACTCATACCCATCGATTTTACACGTCATCGTACCGGAACGTTAAATCTACAGGTGGGCACATTATATTGTACAACATTTTAATGAAAATCTTATTCATTTTCAAATGGTAACCTCATTTGGTGGATGCGAGTCGCTGGACAAAAGAGGCAGAAGATCGTGCTCTGTGGCGATATCAGATATATGTCTGAAAACCAGCGCTGCAGCTTGCTATGGCTTTGTGCTGAGTGGGGTGCCTTATTTTTCCATGGCCATATATTTTTTGAATTTTTAGATTTGCTTACTTGGTAAGCGATTTTTTTGTAAATGTTTCGTGGAAAAATAAAAAAATATCTATCTATTCTATATATGTCTAAAATTGAGACGAATTTTGAAGGCGTTCACCTTTTATCGCGCGTAGAAATCGCTCCGCTGCCGTCACGCGTTGCATCTGCCCAGACCTTAACCATTAAACCACTAAAACCCCAACTAAACTAGAATATTCGAAATAATTCACTATCAATACGGGAGGAGCTAAGTAGCTTTGGAAAAGATTTTTTATACCATCAGATAAATAAATAATAGGGATGTTGCTTTGATTCAATGCAATTCAATTGAAAATTATTTATTCATGTACCTGTGGTTCTTACCTACTATTTGCTAAACGTTAAATTTTGATTTTTCAATCCGCTTTTTAACCCCGTTAGGGTTAAAATTTTCAAAAATCCTTTCTTAGCTGAGGGAGAGGAGAATATAAGTCAAGTTCGACTTGGCTAATATTTTTGAAAAAAAAAAATATATATTTTTTAATTATTTTTCGATTGAACTGCAAAAAGTAAAAAAAAAATGTGACAGTTCACTATGTACTATTTGATACAAGTTTTGACGTTTGATAGCTTTGACGATTTAATTAATTGACAACATCCCTTTTAGTGTTGAATTGGTAAAAGATCTAGTTCAGATAAAACGCAACGCTACCTCCCGTAACTTCACACACCGATGCTAATTATATTGTACATAATCTCTTAAATAAACTGAATTGATAGAATAGTGCTATCCTTTACACAATGCTCCATTCAGAAAAGGACAGCATAACGTTTGAGATTAATGTACAATCGAATTAGCACCAGTTTTTTTTTCGCAAAGCCTATATTATGAGCTCAAAACACATTGGGGCTTGGATCGAAGGGCTTGGAAACAGGAAAAAAAAATCAAACCAGTTTCGATCATGAACCCTGTAGCGTTAGTATATTTAAATCAATTCATCGTATTCGATGACATTAGTATCAAAGTAAATTGAACCATAACTACATTGAATTAGAGCTCGATTTCGTTTGTGTAGTTCATGAACTAGAACTATTAGGAATGAATTCCTACTGAACTAAAGAACGAACTATTCCGCATGCTTTATAGCACATCGTTCATTTAGTTTTAGTACCTTATCTTTAGTATTTCCATACTAAATTTTAATCTGTGTATCAATAATATGTTTTGTCTCTCTCGCTCCCTATCTCTCTCTCTCTTTGCTATGTGTGGATAATAAAGACGTATCAAAAGTGCTCCTGTGTTTAATTACAAATATAAATAATAAAAAGCTTAGTGATCATAAAATAAGACAATAATTTAAAAAAAGCTTTTGTGTTTAATTACAAATATAAATAATAAAAAGCTTAGTGATCATAAAATAAGACAATAATATAAAAAAAAAGTTTCAAATGCCTGTGGTGTAGTGGTTAAGAAAATACAATTACAACACCTTATTCTTTCGGCTCAGTATTAGAAGTCCGAACTAGTTCAGTCTTTAGTAGTTCGAATGTACTAGTACAGAGTACTTCTTCTAGTGACCGAGCAAGAACAAGCCTATTCGTGTATG
Source organism: Hipparchia semele (assembly GCA_933228805.2). Lineage (NCBI taxonomy): Eukaryota > Metazoa > Arthropoda > Insecta > Lepidoptera > Nymphalidae > Hipparchia > Hipparchia semele. The sequence goes on from OW121736.1 coordinate 6,339,618, forward strand.
CTTTCTTGTCCATATTAAAATCGGGTGTACTGAATTTGTGACTTTTATCCAATACACTTAAGGTTCATTTTACTTTGACACTGATATGTACACGGTGAAATTTTATTCCCCGTAAACACTGAAGGAGGTGAATGTGCTCATGAAACTGAACAACTTTCCCCAAAAAACATAGGTCAAAATATGAAAAAAAATTTTGGACCTCCCATAGTAAATCAATCAGCTATTCGTCAATTTTGTATGGAGGGTCCAATTTTTTTTTGATATTTCGACCTATGTTCTATGAGGAAAGTTGTTCAGTTTCATGAGCACATTCATCTCCTTCAGGGTTTACGGGGAATAAAATTTCACCGTGTATTAGTATACGATGAACGATCTAATCGGAGTCGCGCGCGCGCCGCCCTGCGTGTAACACACGTTACAGCGTGTACTGCGATATTTGTATTAAATTTATATAGTATAAAGTGTTTAACTCATCATAATATTGTGTACGCATGAAACCTAAAGCTGAAATATTGTTATACGTGTATAAGAACTAAAATAACAGGGTAAATAACACAAGTGCATATTATTAATTGTGTTTAAAGAAAATAACTGATGCAACAGGCGCGCCGAGGTGAATAACCGCTAGAACTAGGTCAGTGACCGGCGCACGCACCGAGCGGCATCGTCGCAGGTGTATACAAAGTGTCATTCTGCGCGCTGAAAACGACGGACTGGCTGCGCACTGGAGAACTTAACGCATGAATGAAGCGCACTACGCTTTGCACGCTTATTTATTTTATTTGATAATTCCCTTATTTATAGACTATCACTGTATTGGCTGCTAAGCAAGCTTAAAAATGGTTCTCAAATGTGCCGGATGTGGAAAATTCATGCCCAAGGACGCCTCGGAAGGAAGATCATGTATTTCATGCCAAAGTCTATACCACTTGGCTTGTGTTGGTATACAGGATAAGAACAAGATTCCTGCCAGCTGGACCTGTCCCGAGTGCAAAGCCAAATTACCTAGAAATAATAGAGATGACACTCCGATTAAAAACATCTCTGAGCGTGCTTCTGCTTCGTGTGCATCACAGGATTTTATGTCCCCATATAATACGACGCATGACAGCACGGTGGATATTTCGGTGGCCGAAGAGATAAAAATGTTCCGAGAAGTGCTTAAGGAGGAATTAAGCGCTGTGCGTAATGAGCTGCAGGAGGTCAAGCAGGAATTATCGAAAGTCTCGTCCTCACTACTGCAATGTAATAAGAGAATTGATGGCTTGGAATCCAAAATAACCAGTGTGGAGAAACAGTGTAACAAGCAGTTTGAAGACCTGGAATCGCGAATAACCATAGTAGAAAAGCAAACAACTGAGCGGAGCCAGGTTGATCTCACTAGTGTAGAGGATACGATCGTTAAACTAAAGGCTGAGTTAAACGACCGCGATCAGGAGCTCCTACTCAATGACATCGACATCACTGGTATCCCGGAGGAAAAAGCCGAGAACATCGTGCATATCGTAACCCTAGTGGCTACCAAAATAGGGGTCACTATTAAAGATAGCGACATTGTGCGAGCGGAGAGGGTGGGGCCCGTGCGCGGAGGCCGCGAAGAGTCTACTGCATCTGCGCGTCCGATTGTCGTGCGACTGGCGAGGCGCGCACTGCGAGATGAGATGCTCCGCGCGGCCCGAGTGCGGAGGGGGGCAACTACTGCAGACATGAACCTACCGGGACCATCGCGTCGATTTTACGTAAATGAGCGCCTGACAAAAATAAACAGGCAATTATTTAACAAAGTGAGAGATGCCGCTAAAAACTATAAGTGGAGATTTACTTGGACGCGCGATGGGCGGATCTACACAAGGAAAAATGAAGGACAATCGGGCGTTAGGATCAGATCAGATCAGGACATTATCCGTATTTTTGGAACAGATAAGGTTCAACCTAACTTGTAAACACTATAGCTTCAGTGAGTCAATTTTGGTTTACATACACAAAGAAAAAATGCGAAATAAAATTGTCATTCTATTTAAGACAGTTATAAACTTGTATTTTAAAAAATTAAGTAGTTATATTCCTCTTCTAGACCACATTCCAGATATTATAATGTATTTTGGAAGTGTAAAATATTGGCTGAAAATATATGTTAAGTTTAAACATAATTGTTATTATAAATGTATATTATGTTATGTGCCATATTCAAAATTATTGTATATTAAGTTAACTATGGCTGTGTTTATATATCTTAATCTTCTTTATGGTTCCTACACAAAAGGTTTTTTTGGAAGAATTATATTATTATCAACTCTATACAGGGTAGCATACTGTTATACCAAATGTTTAGGTTATATGCCGTATTCGAGACTATTGTATTTTTATTTATTATATTTGTATAGGACGTTAATTATTGCTTTGTTTATATTTTATCACATTTTCTATGGCGACTACACAGAATGTCTTTTTGGAAACATTATATTATTATTAACAGCAATGTATAGGGTAGTAAAGTGTGTGAATTATATTTTTTTGTATCACCAATCTTGTACTGAGTCAGCGTTTTTTAGGAAAGTATTTCTCATTGCCTCAAATCAACTTGTAGTGTACTCTCTGTCATCGCGGGCGCTGAAAAGTATCTGAAGATTGGTTTGTTAAACGTCAGATCGCTTAATACTGGTAAAGTAGAATTAATAGAGGCCATAGAAAAATACGTGCCAGATATTCTAGCATTGAATGAAACATGGATACGGAGTGGTGAAAATACTGACATTTTTTATATACCTGGATACACTTTTAAACATGTACCTAGAGTGACGGGTAAAAGAGGTGGTGGGGTGGGGTTTTACATAAGAAAAGGACTGAAAGCACGCGTAATTCAACAGCCACAGACAGAATTAGAACAGATGTGGCTGGATGTCTCAGTTAAAGGACTGCATTTTGCGATCGGCACCGCATATCGACCCGAGTACCAATTCGTTAACAAATCCATTGATGAGCTAAGTGAGACTATGAGTGCATTATCAGCGTATAACTTTCAATGCCTTCTAACAGATTTCAATATCAATTTGTTGGATAAGAATAGTAAAAATGCGGAAGAGCTACTAAGCTTCCTTGAGCAACAGAATTACTCACAACTTGTACAAGAGCCCACTAGAGTAACTGAAACTACCTCGACTCTCATAGATCTAGTTATAACTGATGCCCCTACGCGCTGCAGAAAGTTACAAGTGATATACAACACATGCTTAAGTGATCATGCCCTAATACTATTAGAGTTAAATATTAAAAAGCCAAAAACACCCGTTCAATATATCAGCAAGAGATGTTTTAATAAAATAAATGAAATAAATTTCGCAAAAGACCTACATGCTATACCATGGGATGATATTATGTTGCTGGACAACATAAACTCAATGGTGGAACATTTTAATAAATTAATAATAGGATTGTTCGATCGACATGCACCTATTGCGTATATTAAAATTAACGAGAAACCGCATCCTTGGATAACAGACAATATCAAACTAATGATGTGCCTTAGAGATGAAGCGTTGAAAAAAGCACATAAGTGTAATAAACCAGCCAACTGGTTGTACTATAAAGACCTAAAAAATTTTACGAATGCTAGTATCAAAAGGGAGCAAAAAGCATACTATTCATTTTATGTCAACAATAACATCAAAAATCCAGCTAAAATGTGGTATCATCTTAAGAAAATCTCCCCTTTTGGTAATACTAGCACAGTTACCTTACCAGATCACGTAAAAGACCCTAACAAAATTAATGATCATTTTTTGACTCTACCAGGAGGATCCTCAGTCCCTCCAGATATCTTAGCCACATTTATGAATAACAGATGCTCAGACAGCGTGTTCTCTTTAAAACTATGTTCTCAGAACGATGTACTTAAAGTAATTAAGAGCATTTCAACCAACTCAGCCGGCCAAGATGACATCACTATTAATATGATTAAATTAACGCTCTCTCGCACTTTACCCATTATCACATACATCATTAATAAATCTATGTCAGACAGCATTTTCCCCGATCTTTGGAAACTTGCGAAGGTCATACCCCTGCCAAAAGTAGCCAGTGTGATGGATTTCAAGGACCTGAGACCAATAAGTATACTGCCGGCCATGGCTAAGATAATTGAAAAATTAGTATGTAATCAATTATCAGGTTACCTTGAAAGGCATAACCTGCTGCCAGAGGTTCAATCAGGCTTTAGAAAGGGACACGGGACATCAACTGCATTAAGTGCAGTCACAGATGACATTCTATCAGCCTCTGACAAAGATGAAGGCACCTTCCTAATACTATTGGATTTCTCAAGGGCATTTGACTGCATAGATGTGGAACTTTTGGTGGCTAAATTGCGTTTTTACGGGGTTGATGAGAATGCCTGCACGTGGTTTAGCTCCTTCCTAACGAACAGGAAACAATTTGTGGTTATCGATTCGAACAGTAAGGCTCCTCTGACATCTCAAGTATCCAGTGTGTCGCGTGGTACTCCACAGGGTTCGAGCCTTAGCCCATTACTGTTTATAATCTACACGGCAGATATGCTACAAAATATCAAACATTGCAAAGCTCATCTGTACGCTGATGACACCCAAATATATTATCATCTAAAACCTGAATTTACAACAGAAGCTGTGAAACTGGTAGAGTATGATTTGAAGTCGATTGCAAAATGGGCAACAAACAATAGGTTGGTCCTTAATGCAAAAAAGACCAAATATATGATACTAGGTAACAAGCATCAAAGGGCTAGTATACAGGGCAGGTTTCCAAATTTTGAGCTTAATGGCGAACCACTAGAAAGGGTTGCAAACGTAAGGAACTTAGGTCTTCATTTCGATGAAGATTTAAGATTTATCCAACACGTCAGTATTAAAGCCAAAAACGCTTTTTACAAGCTAAAAGTACTGTATGGTTTGAGGCGCTTTCTAACGGAAGGGGTGCGCCAAATTCTTGTGGAGTCTCTCGTTCTATCAGCACTTAACTACTGCGATACAATTTATGGACCTCGGCTGTTGAAGAAAACGGAAAACGCGATACAAAGGGTCCAAAACGCATGCGCCAGGTTCTGTTATGACATACCAAGGAGAAGCCATATATCACCGGTGCTAAACAGGCATAAGATTTTAAACATGAAGTCGCGTAGAAACCTTCATCTTACTATGTTGATTCATAGAATTCTACACAATAAGCGGCCCCCCTACCTGTATGAACGTTTGCAATGGCGTCATGAACGAAGCTCGATTAGGGTCAAGGATAAATGGAAGCTAAGCTTCCCTAGGCACAAGAAAGCAGGATTCAGAGGGTGTTTCCGCTTCGCTGCGGCCAAAGTATGGAACGATCTTCCTCCTCCCCTTCGAGACAGACAGACAGTGTTAAGCGATCTTAGTTTTAAACTAAAACTCAAGAGGTATTTTCTTGAGAAACAACTAGAGGCAGCAAGATAGGGGTGGACAGATTATACTGTGAATATATTTATTATTTTTTTATTTATTTTTAATGATTATTCTGTATAGTCGTACTGAGATTTTGTTCTTTGTTTAACATATAGTAATTTTTCCTTTTATTTTTAATTCTTTTTTTTTTTTTTTTTTTCTTATTTTTGTTGTTGTTCGGACTAGAAGAGGAACGGACGTTGGTTGTTTTCTTTCGGGTTAGGTATATTATATTATGTGTACGAGTATCTATATATATATATTTTTTTTATTTATTTTTATTTATTTATTTATTTATTTATTTTTTTTTTTCTACATTGTTATTCTCTGTAATATATTTCAAATCTTGTGATGGGCGACGCGCCATATTAAAATAGAAGGAGAAGGAGCAAACTGAAAATCAGCGCTGGGTATCATCAATGCCTAGCATAAAGCTGAGTTTGCGGCCACTTGCTAAGTTGTTAGGCTTGAGATTTTTAGTTGTAAGCTTTCCTTTTTGTTTAACCTTTTTCTTTATTCTTGTAAGCCTGACTATTTTGAAAGCAATAAAAAATATTTATTATTATTATTATTATTATTAATTAAATCTTATACTAACTTTACAGTTAACGGAATCATTTCAGTCAAGATTTCGGTTTCATTCGTAAATCTGTTAAAAGAGTGAAACCTTTTCAAATTCGATATCACAACAGAATATAGAAATAGACTCGATTTTGAATAAATCTTGAATATTTTTGTATCTATGGTTCCACCATTATAGTTTTCTTTCAAAAAAGTTGTGACTTTGACAGCTTATATCTCAGAAAACCTGAGATTTTATAACTTTGATTTTTTAACTTATATCTCCGAAACCTGACGTTTTAGAAGATTTTGTCTAATAATAAAACTTGTTTGTATTGATGCCACTATTGATTTATACAGAAAGTAGATACATATCACTAATTTCGTGGCTGACGTGTGGTTCGGCCGTGGTGTAACGGCTAACACACTCAGGGCGCGATTCCCAGAGAGATGTGGGTTCGAATCCCGCCGGCCTCGGAATTTTTGATATGTATTTATAAATCTATTATGATTTATACATGTTTTATGAGTGGCTGCTATTTTGAAAAAAAAAATGTCGGAACGGTAGGTAAAAACCACTTTCATTAGCGGTTTTTGAAATCTGATATATTAGGATACTTATTCACTGTCTTTAACGCCAAGCACACAATTTAGCTAGCACAATTTTTTTTAAATATCCACATAATAGACTAGCGCTTGACTGCAATCTCACCTGATGGTAAGTGAAGATGCAATATGGAGTGCGCTAGCTTAGAAGGTGCGTATTCACTCTCGATTTAAAGGTACCCAAGTCCATAATTGTCTAAAACCACGTGTTCCGCTGTCACAGCGTGTACCAGCAGAAGAGCGCCATCAAAATCCGCACAGCGCGGCGCGGCGCCAGCGATCACTGCTCCTCTTCCGCCACCTCCCCCGGATCCTGAACCTAAAAATAAAATAATCAATTCAATTCAAAATTCATTTATTTCATGTAGGCTAACTTGTCGCTCTTATGACACGTCATAAATCTACCACCGGTTCGGAATGCAGATTCTGCTGAGAAGAGCCGGTGAGAAACTCAGCAGTTGCTCTTTTAAAAAAAAAAAAAATTTTTTTTACAATAGGTAACAAAACTATGCTATGTGTACAATGAAGTTTCAAAAATGCATACTGCTTTCTGCACATCTAGATTTTTGTGTATAAATGTAATTTTTTTACTAACCTCTAGTTGAGTACTGCTCTATGATCTCTGTTATTTCTCTTTTTTTTTTTTAAATAAGTTAAACTCAACTTACCTCAACCTCCTCCCTGGCTCTGCTGGGCTCCAACTCGATGACAGGATCAGCGGTGGCCTCAGCCAAGTTGGTAACAGACTTGGACTTGAAGCACTGAAAGTCCACATGTCTGCTCTTGGCCTCCTCCTTCTCCCAGGACATGTGGATGAAGGGTCGCTGCACATAGTTGTATATGACCTCAGCGCGACCCCCGGGTCTCTTCCGGACCTTCTCCTTGTATGTGGGGTAACCTTCCACTCCTAGGCGGATCTTCTTCAACCCACGCTCTTTCATCACTTGTTTTGCTACGTCCCTGGAAAATATTAAGGAAAATTAATATCCTTAAACTTAATTTAACTTTCAAAGCAATCTTAAATTATTACTCCTATATTTGTCCGGATCCTAGTAGAAAAAACGTCTTTTTCAGGTTGAGGGTAGTTAGTTAATACACACATTGTCTATGTACCCTCAGTAGACAATGGAATGTAATGGAGGTAGACTTCCGCTCGACCCCCCGGCTTATTATGGATGGACCTACTTTTTATATATTACAGAGTAATCTTTCACTCCGAAAGGGATCTTCTTTAGCCCACTTTTTGTCTGGATCGCTAATAAATAGAAAAAAATTTTTATCAGACTGAGGGTAGTTCGAGAATAGCCAGACTGCCCAATACACACGGTATTATGTACCCTCAGTATTTACCTTGCGAATCTTTCTTTCTAAGTGCAGACAAACTTGCGAGTTGCAGGTAATGCTAGTAAACAAATAACTTGACTCCTGAACCGATTCTGATGAGGCTCACCTGTTCTCGATGTACTTGAAGAAGCGGTAGAGCGGCGTGGAGAGCACGGTCTGGCTGTACTCGTCGCCCATCTGCGGCGGGTACTCCTCATCCCACTCGACAGAATCGTCGTCCAGCAGCACCACCACGTGGCACTCGCGGTCGCCGCGCCGCGCAGACTCCACCATCAGCGGCAGGATCAGCCGCTCCAGGAAGCACTCGAATTGCCGCCGCGCTCCCTCGTTCGACAGCTCGTGGAGGAGGCCGCGCAAGTTCTGGGGCATGAGGGTAGTCAGAGAAAAACATAAATACAGGCACCATGGTGGGGTAGTTAGAAAATAAATACAGGCGCCACTGTGTAGTGGGGGAAGCTCCAGGAAGCACTCGAACTGTCGCCGCGCTCCGTCGTTCGACAGCTCGTGGAGGAGGCCGCGCAAGTTCTGGGACATGAGGGTAGTCAGAAAATAAATACAGGTGCCACTGTGTAATGGGGGAGGCTCCAGGAAGCACTCGACCTGCCGCCGAGCGCCCTCGTTCGACAGCTGAGGGTAGTTAGAGAAAAATATAAATACAGGCGTTGCTGTGTAGTGGGGGAGTCGTGTGTAGATCACGGACCGAGCAGCACGCGAGTAAAGAGTACATTGTTAGTAGAATGCCGAGATATTTGTGCCTGTTTTATCCATGCATTAAATCACTCAAACTGAACCTTAACAAATGTCTCTCATTTTCATCTTCACCATCCTGCCACCTCAGCACATTTACTTGTGCACTATTTTATGTTTAGAGTAGAAGGGTACATTTCTGTGAGGATTTGCCCTCGTAGCAAAATAGTTATCTGTTCAACAAGATGCCAAAGTTCATTTTTGTTGTGAGTGCCTAGTTTGAATCCCAAGCGGGCGAAAGATTCTAAGTTAGAATCCTAAGTGTAGTGAGGGATTCAAAGGCACAAGAAACAAAAACTTTGCTATCGTGTGATACATAAAACTTTTCATCTCACTAGTTGTAGTAGTAGTTAGTTTTTAAGATTATAATTTACCAAATAAATAAATAAATAAATAGTTCAAAAAGGGCACCTTTGCTGTCTAAAACCAGTGAGCAAAAGTCATTTTTGCTACCTCAGTGAGAAAAAGTGTTGCACGAGACACAACACTTTTTCTCACTGAGTGAGCGAAAACGACTTTTGCTCACTGGTTCAAGACAGCGAAGGCGCCATTTTTGAGCTAGTGAGGTGAAAAAAATATTGGTTATTGGTAGAATATTCACCTGACAGCGGACGGTGTTGGCGTCAAACGGCACCAGCAGATAGTCGCAGGCCTCTCGCAGCTCCTGAACTGAGACGGTGGGTGGACACCGGATGGTGCCGCCGCGGTAGTACTCCAGGATGGCGCGGAACACTGTGGCGGATATGCCCTCCGCCACCTCGTACTCCCCCCGCTCGTTGGGGTGGGTGAACTCGATACCTGAACAATTTACCCTCTTTTTCAACACACTTGCTCATAAAGTGGCTTCCGGTTCACCGCAATTAGGCACACAATGACACCTTTAACTCAAACTGTGACTTTTGATTACTATTATTCACAATGTGAGTTAAAGATTTTTTTTTAAATTTTATTGGTTGAATTCCGGAAAACTGATTAAATCAAATAAACACCTGAATAGGCTGTATAGTCGTCGATCTTTGCCTGCACTCAAGAGCATCTCAAGAGGACGAACAAAAGAACGACATTAATTTTTCCCGCCATTGCGAAAAAATTTTCACAACTCGTTTTCACTGTTTTGTACCATAATGTACTATTTTAGTATTATTTTCTTCACAAGTGTGTTGAAAAACGTCGTATGATACACGTGTATATTGATGATTACCGTCCTCGGCTACCTTAAGACCCTCACCTAACGGCTCGGGTCTCAATAGCGTCTCAGCGGTAATCACCAACTTTTACACTTGTACCATAATGTACTATTAACCCCCAATGCAAAAACGGCAGGGTGTTATAAGATTGACGTGTCCATGTGTGCGTGCGTGCGTGCGTGTCTGGCTATTAACATTTTTTTTTAATTCACATGTTGTGGGTATTTTAAATTTACATTTGTGACCAACTACCTTCACAATTCAAAATTATGACAAGTCGAGAATCTACCTAATCTACGGCTGGATCATGCGTCGTGCTCGTGAACGGGTGCCACCAACGGGAATGGGTCTGCTTTCTGTCTGCTCGTCTTAACATGCATTGGATTGTATTTATTTGTATTTGTATTGTATTTGTATTGTAATGGACTTATGAAACTTCATCGTGGAAGCACTGTATGCATAGCATAGTTTCATTAACGATTGTAAAAAAGTCTCTTACTCCCTCTGACCTCTATATATTATTATATATTTTCATTACCTATTGTAATTTTTTTTTAAAAGAGTAACCACCGAGTTTATTGCTGGCTCTTCTCGGCAGGAAAGACATTCTGAACCAGTGGTAGATTCATTGACAATTCAAAAGTGCTTGTAAAAGCTTATTTGAATAAAAAATATTTCTATTTCTATTTCTACCACCAATTTGGAAAGCTGATTCTTTCTTTTTTTTTTCATGTAATCAGATTGTGTTATCTCTAGTAAAAATTAGAATAGATAGACTTTGTAAGCATGTTCCCACTAAACTAACTAGCTAATTGCTAAGCCCCATTATTTTGTTTGCAAATTATTGTTCTGAGAATTAGCAAATAATTTAAACATTTTATACATCATTGCTATTCCAAGGAAAACAACATGTTTACAATATTGTACACATCACTTTGGTTTTATGGGTTGTAAACATATTGCTTACTTTTATTAGGTTACTGTTCTTTTTATCTCAGTGTTTTCTTGGTATTCAATACATTCACTGTACTGTAAACTAAACATGTCTCATGAATTTGATAATGAATCAGATGTGAGTCATGAGTCATGACCCAAATAAAGGGGCATCCACACATCATGTGACGTTAATTACAGTTTTTCTTTGCAAATTACTATAACATCCCTATCCCTACTAATATTATAAATGCAAAAGTGTGTTTATTTGTTAGTTTATTGGTTGGTCCTTCAATCACGCCGCAACAGAGCTACGGATCGAAATGGTTTTTTTGCATGGGCATAGTTGAGTAACAAACATCCATGCATCCAGACTTTCGCATTAATAATATTACTAGCTGATGCTCGCGACTTCATTCACATGGAATTAGTTTTCAAGATAAGAGAACTATAATTTTTTTGGGATAAAAAGTAGCCTATGTTTTAATTCAAGGAATAATCTATCTTCATTTTAAATTTCAGCCAAATCGGTCCAGTAGTTTTTGAGTTTATTCATTACAAACATACACACAAAAATACAAATCTTTCCTCTTTATAATAGTAGTGTAGATAATGGGAAATAGGATTTATATTGATTGCAGATTTTATGCAATACTGTGTTATCAGTCACAAAGTCCATATAAACGATGCAATCCATTACAACATTATAGTAGTCATTTATTAGTACAGTATAATAATAGCATATTATGTCCCACAGCTAAACAATCATGGTCTCTTCGTTCATAAGTCATAGTAGTCCTCCCACAGCTGTCAACCTCTACATGATCTGAATGGAGATATTGTAGTGCGCAAACATAGGTGCATTTTCTGTTCCTCACACTCTCATAGGACAAAAAACCGACACAATCTGAGATCAAGTACAGGACTGACAGTTTTACTTTTTTCTGAGACAAAGGGGTGACACACTACCTATTTCCAAACTGGGGTAGTGTTTTACTTCAGTATAGTTGACAGTTTGACACAGTGGTGGTGAGAGAGGGGTTTAACCCCTCTCATTTTAAAAATTCAAAAAAAAAATTATTTACTTCATATAGGCCAACTTGTAGCTCTTACGACACATCATGAATCTACCACCGGTTCAGAATGCAGATCCTGCTGGGAAGAGCCAGCAAGAAACTCAGCAGTTGCTCTTTTTATAACATTGGATCCAAATAGTATCCTAGATATTCATTCATAATTTTTTTTAATGCTTAGATTATTTTTTACTGATGAGGCAAAACGTTGCTTATTGAGGGGGGGTGGAGAAGAAAAAGGAATGAGGGACTTGAAACCCCCCCTCCCCCGCCACAGCCTTTAACAATTAAACTTAACCTACCAAAAGTAAGGATTTCCGAATGCAAGTATTTGCTAGTGGTTATAAAAATAAATTGTGAACTACGCTTCGCTCTACTTCTACCACAATCTTATAACCTAACCAACAGTAAGGATTTTCGGATGCAAGTATTTTCGAGTTATTAGAAAACATATATAAAAACAAAAATCTTACCAGAGCTGAACATTCTCCCGAGCATTGTATTAGGATGGGCAGTAAACTGCGCTGGATCGACCACAAATCTTGTATTATCCACCACTAAAGTGATTCTATCGTCACACAATAAGTTCTTCTGCCCGTTTTTCGGGGGTTCCTGCGTAGACGTCGAAGGAATAGGTGCGTTGGGAGTTTGGTTTTTCGGCGGCATATTTGACGGAATTCGACGTAAATTCGGCCCGTTACGCTTGGATAGACGCTTGCGACGCTCTTCTGCGTCCCTCCTGTACTCTTCTGTGTCACTGCTGCTGTCAGGGTAGAAGAAAGGTCTTCTAGGTTCTTGCATGGCCCCCTGGCCTTTCACTTGGGAATCTGACATGGACGCACGCTCGTAACAAGCTCTCACATCACGCTCGACGCTCCCAGGCCTCCGCTTTAGAAACGGCCTCGACTTCTTGAATTTCTTTTTGGGTTTCGTGATGAAATAAGGAAAATCACGGCGAAAAAATCTTTTTGTTTGTTACGAAAATTGTGAACTAGGCACGTGCCACGTCGAGATGAACAATCGATTATTTAGGACACAAAATCGATTTTTCTTCTTAATCGAACTTTAAAGAAATGAACCAGCAATACAAAAAAACTTGTACAAAACTACAAATGGTCCACAGTCCACACTTTTTTGCAAAGTAAGCATGTTGTGTTGTACAAACATTACCTATTTAAAAAAAATATAAGCTTTCACTTGTTTTGTTGAGGGTAAAAATGATTTTATGAGGGAAGAGGTGGAAGGCGTCAAAAGAAGGTAGTCGATTAAGTCCTATAAATACAGTTTTTTTTCTAGGTTACGACCCTATCCAATTGTTTGTAGAATGTCTGTCAGCTTTCAGAAAATTAAATAATGAGTCAATAATTAAATCTTTCAATTTGAAAGATTCAAATTCAAAATTATTTATTTTAAGTAGGCCAACTTGCGGCTCGTATGACAGGTCCAGAACGTAATTCAATTCCCAAGTAGTGGCTTTCAGGCGTGCCAACTGGGCACGGATTGTACAAAACTCGATATAGGTAACTCAATTTAATCGAGAATCGAATTAGATTTTATCGTTTTTCTTGTCAATAACTATGGTGAAATGTGAACGTCAGCTGACGTTGACAGATAGACCCATGGAGAAGTCTTTCTCTGTCTACGAGAAGCGTAGAGAGAGAAGACATTTTTAGCTATATTTATGCCATAGTTGCCAACAAAGAGTATAATAACGTAGGGTTGCCAGTGTAAAATGGTAAAAATATGGAAATCCGAAATCCGTTGATTTTGATTTTATAAATATTATTTTTATTGAGAAGTATTTTAGTGAAAAAATAATATATAAAAGTGTTTTTTTTTTAGTTTATAAAAGCAATAGTTCACTCTAATCAAAAATCTCAGTGTATGATACAATATATACGACACAATGCACTTTTTGGGGATTGAAATAGAGTTGCAAATCAAAATTCACAAAGTTAACAGTTTGAATTTTACTAAAATTATTTTATGGTGGCACCACACATGGCTATTTGTGTTTGCGTATTTGTTATATTTGTCAAATAACTTCCATGTGTGGAGAGTATATTTGCCAAAATTATTGCCATTTTTGCCTATTTGGCAAATACAGCCAATAACAAATACGGTTTACCGAACGGCTGTCGGTTTTTTGAAGACACATCAAAGGAGGCAAATAGGCAAACACGCAAATATACTGGCCACACATGGTCGGCTTCATAAGCGCGCGAATTGTCGACCAGTACGGGCGGACCGCCTTAATAACCTAAAAAAGAACGTAAATAAGCAGAGACTTCTAGAAGTCACTGTAAATAAGTGTTAATTATTGTTTTTATTAGCCATTCGTTGTGTCCCACAGCTGGGCAAAGGTTTTCCTTTTCTTTAAGTGATTTTAAGTAGGTATTTAAAAAATGAACTGGGACAAGGAAACGGTTCTAAGATTTCTAGAACTTTATCAAATGAACCCATGCATTTGGGACCCTGGAAACGAGGGGCATAAAAACAGACAACGCGTAAACGATGCGTGGAATAACATAAAAGATAATTTGGGTGTGCCAAGTACCTTGCAAGAATTAAAAAAAAAAAAAGAATCGCTTATGTCTGCTTATAGAGGATACAAAACAAAAATAAAGAAAAGTGAGAAATCTGGATCTGGTGTAGAGGATGTGTACCAACCAAGTTGGTTTGCATATTCATTAATGGATAGTTTTTTGCATTCTATTTATACCTGCAACAGTACTATAAACACTGTGGTAAGTATTAAAACATTTTTTTTTATTAAATTTGTTATTTATTTTCAATTAATAAACATATAGGTTTACAGTTTTATGTATTATAAAAGTAATTCGCAAACTCGTCTCTGATTTCAACTGGATTCCTTGGAGATCTTCTAGGAATGTTACTTATATCACGCAGTGTTGGGTTCTGTGAAATATCGCCCCTCCATGACCCAGGTATAATTAACTCATCTCCATCATACAGGTCGAATGTACCAGGTGGATTATATATACATCTAGACATTTTACTTCTTCTCAAAAAGTTATGTAGAACTACACACGCCATGACTACTTGGCTTGCTGATTCTGGTTCAAGTAGCAAAGGAGAACGTAGTACTCTAAATACAGCAGACATAACACCAAATACATTTTCAACAACAACACGGGCTGATGAAAGTTTCTTGTTGAAAATTCTTTCCTTGGTGCCTTCTCGATGATTTCCTGGATATGGTTTCATTATATTTTTATGTAAAGCAAATGCTCCATCGCCCAAGAATACATATGGTAGGTCAGCATTACCGTTTTGTAGAGGATTTGGTGCTGGTAGGCTTAACATATTATTATTAATTTTATTCCACAGAACGGAGTTTTTCAAAACACCTCCATCACTTATCCTCCCTTGACATCCCACGTCAGCATACATAAAGCAGTAATTACTATCAACCAGCGCTAATAAAACGATGCTAAAAGATTTTTTGTAGTTATAATATTCTGAGCCACTGTTAACTGGACACTGTATCACTACGTGTTTTCCATCTATCGCACCTATGCAGTGTGGGAAGCACTGATGAAAGCCACCTTCTATGGCCAGCCAGTCTCGTTCTACCACGGGAATCTGTAACAAAAATATTAATGTTATTTTCTACTTGCAGGATGAAGAACCTACGATCAATGAATATCAAAACTTAGAACAGGGAACTACGGATCAAAATACCAGAAGCCAAGTTGAACAACAGGATTCATATGAACAACAACATTCAAATGAACAACAGGGTTCAACACCAAGACCAATATTGAACAGGAGAAGACAAAATAATCCACCTGAACTTATACAAGCAAAAAAACGAATGGATGAAGCATATAGTTTTATGCAGCATCATTCCCAACGGCATCAACAGCTACAGGATGACAATGATGAATGCTCTACCTTTGGGGTACTTGTGGCTAAAAAACTAAGAAAACTTTCAGAAGAACGTCGAGACATAATGATGGCTAAAATACATCAGTTATTTATCGATGAACATGGTTACCATTTAAATTTGTCAAATAATAGTTCGAGTCGCCCAAATTCTGCTGCATCAATGTTACCATACGGTGTATACACACCATCTCCACCGCAAATCAATATCACATCTCCGCCACCGGTTGCATTTTCGACTGATGTGACATCTCTAAATTCTGCCTCCAG
Organism: Hipparchia semele; assembly: GCA_933228805.2. NCBI lineage: Eukaryota > Metazoa > Arthropoda > Insecta > Lepidoptera > Nymphalidae > Hipparchia > Hipparchia semele. Next base: position 6,355,692 of record OW121736.1, read on the forward strand.
CCACCCGAATTCCCGTGCAACAATGTTACCGTATACACCATCACCACCGCAAATCAACATCGCATCTCCTCCAGCATTTGCATTTACAACAGATGTGGCGTCTCTTAATTGTGCTGACAAACATCCAAGTTCTAAAACAAAGGTTTCGTATACGCCATCTTCACCGGATGCTCCTTCTCCTGCATATTATGTTGAATATCCTACTATTGATACACCACCGCAAACACCTCAGGGAAATCATACAATAACATCACCGACATCACTGTCTTATCAAAGCCCTTACACTATAACGAGGAATACTGTTTCTGAGGGTACACCTGGAGTACTCAAAGATTTTATTATAATGAGACGGAAATAATAAATGGTAAATTTATACTCAACAAACTAATGTTTAATACCTAATTCAAAATAATTTGATTTTTATGAATAAAAGTTAATGAAAATATATTTGGTGTTTACCTTGATTTGACCCTTTAGAACCTGATATAAAGCAGCACACACTTCCATTATTATTCTTGAGATTAGTTGACTTGATATCTTGAAGGTATAGTGAAGGCTTCTATAACTGTCTCCTGTTGCAAGGAACCGCAAAGTAATCGCTAATCTAACTTTTGCAGGTATAGCTTCTCTCCATTTTGTATCCTTTTTAGAAATGATGGGATGGACTTTTTGTAACAAAAAATTAAAATCTGCATAAGACATTCGGCAAAAATTATCAAATTCGCAAGATGGTTCAGCTAACATTTCTTGAAACATTGTCTCCATAGATTCCCTGCAAAAAAAAAAATAATAATAATGTAACTTATTAAATTTAGGTTCACACACAGGTCGAATTTTCGTTAATAAGTTGAGAATCGTCATGCAGAAGTCGTTACTTACTTGGTTCGATTTTTATGCATAGTCATCATCCACCATCGCTTTGGTCTTGGTCGTTTCTTGATCACTTTGTATTTTTTTACGCATAACATATAGTAGTAACATGCATTCATATAATAAAATCCAGCTGCCAGTGCAACGTCCATTTTGTACAGCTAATTTACTTTCTGGTGGCAAATATCTTATTTTTTTGTTGTATTTGGCTCCATGTGTGGACGGTTGTATCGCCTATTTGCCCATATGTCAATAATTTTGGCAACTACGCCAACATCATATCACAACTACAAATAGCCATGTGTGGTGCCACCTTTAGAGTCAATACCCATAAAAGACTAATTCCTTACTTATCTTTTTTCGTCTGTTATTTTTCAATAAAGTTAATTAATTAAAATTAACGTTTAAGTACGAAATCACTTGTTTAATGACCGTGACTTTCATTCTATGATTTTTTATGCGCAGCAGTATTATGTTATTGGACGAAAAAGCACAAGCACAAAAGAAACCCACCCAAAATGAAGCGGTTGTTGACCTTGTCCTGTCAATTTTTTGGTTAAAAAAAAGCTTATTACGATTGTTTGGGTTTTCTATTTTGTTGATAACTTTAATCATTTAAATGGAAAAAAACTACCACCAACGTAAGCGACAAGGGAAATGTGATATAAGCACTTTCGCGTGTGTTATTTTAAGTGACGCACGAGCGATAAAACGTAAAATCAACATTTCAGTGTAGAGTGATTTTCAAACGTATAATTAGGTGTGAATATCTGCGAAAATGGAAATGAATGAGGAGTACCACGATCCAGATTACCCTGAAATGCCCGTTTGTGTGAAAGAAGAAGCACCAAGTGTCACAGAAGAAGAGAAAATAGCGAAAATTAAACATATTGTCCGTTGCGAGTTCAGGAAAGAATTGGACGCTCGGGAAAGCGAAGTGGCGTTAATAGATCAAAGGTTAGTCTATTTACAGGTTCTAGATGGTTTATTAGGCTATGGTTATTTAGTGCTTAAGACTTGGCGCGTTTTTGAGGAGTATGAGATTCGATTCCTGATCCCATCCTTTAACTTTTCGGTGCATGCTTTGACGATGAAGTATAACAGCGTGAGGAAACCGGCATGTCTGAAAGTTCTCCATAAAGTTGTCAAAGTGTGTCAAGTGGACCTGAACCCTCAATGAGAGGAAACCTGGGGGCCCCACTGCCAATATGTTTAAAACAGTATTTTTTCAATATTGATTTGATATGCCATACAATGTCAAAGTAAGTATAACAAGTGTTTCGATTCTCTAAAAATTATTGTCAGTGGAGCAATCGCAATGACCTCTGATTGGCTGGTACCCTCTCGCTATTAGTTAAAATGCAGCAAGAACGCCATAAAGTTCAGCTAATCAGAGGCTATTGAGATCGTTACACTGATACAATCATTTTTAGAGAATTGATACACTCGACATTAGTATGTAAGACATTTCAAAACATTATTGAAATAATACTATTTTTAACAGTGGTTGTAGGCTCCCTGAGACCTGTAGTTGGTGGTGTTGTAATCATGAGATGGTATTATGATGGTGATGGATTGTTGTAATAGAATAGAATAATTTTTTATTCAAATAAACTTTTACAAAGTACTTACTGCTATCTCAATGATAGATTATAACCGGGACAGACTGCTTAATGTACTCTCTGAGTGCTTTATGTGCCGCATGGGGGGGAACAAGGGCACGTCCAAAGTTGGTCACCAGTCAGGTCACCGACTAAGGTCAACGTGTCTTAACCAGCATGAATTGATGATAATCCCACCTTTTACACTTATATAAAATCAGAGAGCAGTTTAGCTGTTAAATTTGAGTCACTTGTTATCACCAGAATGATGAAAGCGCGAAGATACCTCCACCTGCTGCGGTATGCTCTGGTGAGCAACTATTATACAGAGCAGAAGCTGCAGATGAGCAGTAGCCACATTGAGGATGAGGTGGCTTCACAGAGCGAGCCAAGGGCCAGAGCTGAGGTGGGTTATCATCATTATTTACATTTAACCTTCAAGGTTTTTTCTTAATGTGCCGTTAAGTTGTATCGTTATTAAAACAAAGGCCTAAACCATTGTATTGACCTTCACAACAATTAACGCATCCTGTAAGCGTTTTGGGGATACAACAATTTACATAGGAGACTAGCTAACTCGGCGAACTCCGTTTCGCCACCAGATTACATGCTATGTATCAGAGATGGCGCTGTATGTGAAAAAAGATTTTCCCGCTTTTCTGTTGAAATTTTTCCTGAATTTTCTTTGCTATAAACCTCACGGAGCCCGAGACCTTTCCAACGAATGCAAAACTGGAAATCGGTTCGTGCGTTCTGGAGTTATAGCGTCAGGAAGGAAAACCCGACTTATTTTTATATAGTAGATATGGATATTTCTATTGAGTTATGTCAAAAGTTATGAGCTTTCGAACCTTTAAATCACTCCTTAAGTTATGTTTTTGCACTTGCACCAGTATATGTAGCACCTGTTGAACCTATGTATAGTCTTTCTCTTCTAATTGTCATGATTTTTCCAGGTATCAAGTATTCTTCGTGACAGTCAGCGCGGCCTGCACCCCTCGGTGCGCAAACTCCTGGGCAAGAAGACTGTTGACATGGAAGAGATATTCCGGAGCAGGGCGCCACGGAACAAAACCAGGGTCGACTATTCTGTGAGTACTGGGTGACCAACGGGACCCTATTACTAAGCCTCTGCTGTCCATCTGTCTGTATGTCTGTCTGTCTGTCAACAGGCTGTATCTCATGATCCGTAATAGGTAAAGAGTTGAAATTTACAGGGATTGCCTCTTAATTTATAGCCTCAATAGCCCAACGGTTAAAGGTGCGGACTGAAAACTGTAAAGTCGCAGGTTTGAATCCCGTTGCACTATTGTCGTACCCACTCCTAGCACAAGTTTTCCGCTTATTTCGAGGGGATAGGAGCTTATTAGTCAACTTCAGGTTGCCTAATATTCTTTTTTTTTTAAAAAAAAAGTGTATTTCTGTTGCCACTAGAACAAATAATAAAAATAAATAAAATTAAAGGGGGCTCTCCTTCCCTTTGTATGAGAGTTTGACTCGAATTTGACCGGTTACTATTTCTTCCCCAGGCGATGGTCCATGCGAAGAATGTGACAATATCGGCTGACACCACAAAAACCCTGCGACCTTCCACCGAAGAGCCTATCAAGACTGAAGAGGAAGCCAGCTGCAGCGGCGCTATTCCGAAGAAGGTGCCAAGACATCTGGATCCCAAAGTGGACAACGTCCTCACCCTGGATGGAGTCACGAGGAACAAGCAGAAACATCGCTACAGGATCATTATTGGTAATTAATTGTTCCTAGCTGTACAAGTATAATTATAACTGCTATACCCCCTTCTATGTTAGATATCTATCGTCTTAAACTACATAGTCACTAGTGTGATCCCAGTCAAGGACCACATTGTCATGAATTTAAAAAAACAGGTGGGGCTGTGTCGGTGCACACGACCATTGGTTTTAACGTAAAACGTCTATATCTGCGAGTTTCGGTTATTCTACGCAGCGCCCCTCCCCCGCCGCCCCGCCCGGCCCCGATGCAAACTCAAGGTTTTAGCAGCGAATTGACTATATACTCTAAATAATGACATCGGATTCATGTTTCTAAGACTTATAGTTTTGTAGTTATTAAGGTAAGACGATACGGACCTTTTCGTTACAGTACACTTTTCTGACTGGTACCCGTTTTGGTGAGATTTTAAAGACAATAAACGTTTTTCAACATTTCGACCATTCCGTAGAACAAAGTCTCATCTGCTAAATTCATAACTTGAGATTTGAGCCTTGCAGATGTGACTTTTAAGGCTCAAATTTCAAGTTGTTTTAGCAGATGGGACTTTGTTCTACGGAACGATTTAAAAAATGTTCCAGGTAATACGTCAAAGTACATGCCCCCGGCGTCGCGCGCGGACCGCTCCACGCACAAGTGGCTGCTGTATGTCCGCGGCCCGCCCCTGCAGCCCGACGTGTCGCGCGTCATCACCTCCGTCACAGTGAGACTGCATCACTCCTACGCGCCGCATCACATAGTCGTTATAGAGTGAGTAGTGTTGTGTCGTGTTGTGTGACACCTCAGTCAAAGTACATGCCCCCGGCGTCGCGCGCGGACCGCTCCACGCACAAGTGGCTGCTGTATGTCCGCGGCCCGCCCCTGCAGCCCGACGTGTCGCGCGTCATCACCTCCGTCACAGTGAGACTGCATCACTCCTACGCGCCGCATCACATAGTCGTTATAGAGTGAGTAGTGTTGTGTCGTGTTGTGTGACACCTCAGTCAAAGTACATGCCCCCGGCGTCGCGCGCGGACCGCTCCACGCACAAGTGGCTGCTGTATGTCCGCGGCCCGCCCCTGCAGCCCGACGTGTCGCGCGTCATCACCTCCGTCACAGTGAGACTGCATCACTCCTACGCGCCGCATCACATAGTCGTTATAGAGTGAGTAGTGTTGTGTCGTGTTGTGTGACACCTCAGTCAAAGTACATGCCCCCGGCGTCGCGCGCGGACCGCTCCACGCACAAGTGGCTGCTGTATGTCCGCGGCCCGCCCCTGCAGCCCGACGTGTCGCGCGTCATCACCTCCGTCACAGTGAGACTGCATCACTCCTACGCGCCGCATCACATAGTCGTTATAGAGTGAGTAGTGTTGTGTCGTGTTGTGTGACACCTCAGTCAAAGTACATGCCCCCGGCGTCGCGCGCGGACCGCTCCACGCACAAGTGGCTGCTGTATGTCCGCGGCCCGCCCCTGCAGCCCGACGTGTCGCGCGTCATCACCTCCGTCACAGTGAGACTGCATCACTCCTACGCGCCGCATCACATAGTCGTTATAGAGTGAGTAGTGTTGTGTCGTGTTGTGTGACACCTCAGTCAAAGTACATGCCCCCGGCGTCGCGCGCGGACCGCTCCACGCACAAGTGGCTGCTGTATGTCCGCGGCCCGCCCCTGCAGCCCGACGTGTCGCGCGTCATCACCTCCGTCACAGTGAGACTGCATCACTCCTACGCGCCGCATCACATAGTCGTTATAGAGTGAGTAGTGTTGTGTCGTGTTGTGTGACACCTCAGTCAAAGTACATGCCCCCCGCGTCGCGCGCGGACCGCTCCACGCACAAGTGGCTGCTGTATGTCCGCGGCCCGCCCCTGCAGCCCGACGTGTCGCGCGTCATCACCTCCGTCACAGTGAGACTGCATCACTCCTACGCGCCGCATCACATAGTCGTTATAGAGTGAGTAGTGTTGTGTCGTGTTGTGTGACACCTCAGTCAAAGTACATGCCCCCGGCGTCGCGCGCGGACCGCTCCACGCACAAGTGGCTGCTGTATGTCCGCGGCCCGCCCCTGCAGCCCGACGTGTCGCGCGTCATCACCTCCGTCACAGTGAGACTGCATGACTCCTACGCGCCGCATCACATAGTCGTTATAGAGTGAGTAGTGTTGTGTCGTGTTGTGTGACACCTCAGTCAAAGTACATGCCCCCGGCGTCGCGCGCGGACCGCTCCACGCACAAGTGGCTGCTGTATGTCCGCGGCCCGCCCCTGCAGCCCGACGTGTCGCGCGTCATCACCTCCGTCACAGTGAGACTGCATCACTCCTACGCGCCGCATCACATTGTCGTTATAGAGTGAGTAGTGTTGTGTCGTGTTGTGTGACACCTCAGTCAAAGTACATGCCCCCGGCGTCGCGCGCGGACCGCTCCACGCACAAGTGGCTGCTGTATGTCCGCGGCCCGCCCCTGCAGCCCGACGTGTCGCGCGTCATCACCTCCGTCACAGTGAGACTGCATGACTCCTACGCGCCGCATCACATAGTCGTTATAGAGTGAGTAGTGTTGTGTCGTGTTGTGTGACACCTCAGTCAAAGTACATGCCACCGGCGTCGCGCGCGGACCGCTCCACGCACAAGTGGCTGCTGTATGTCCGCGGCCCGCCCCTGCGGCCCGACGTGTCGCGCGTCATCACCTCCGTCACAGTGAGACTGCATCACTCCTACGCGCCGCATCACATAGTCGTTATAGAGTGAGTAGTGTTGTGTCGTGTTGTGTGACACCTCAGTCAAAGTACATGCCCCCGGCGTCGCGCGCGGACCGCTCCACGCACAAGTGGCTGCTGTATGTCCGCGGCCCGCCCCTGCAGCCCGACGTGTCGCGCGTCATCACCTCCGTCACAGTGAGACTGCATCACTCCTACGCGCCGCATCACATAGTCGTTATAGAGTGAGTAGTGTTGTGTCGTGTTGTGTGACACCTCAGTCAAAGTACATGCCCCCGGCGTCGCGCGCGGACCGCTCCACGCACAAGTGGCTGCTGTATGTCCGCGGCCCGCCCCTGCAGCCCGACGTGTCGCGCGTCATCACCTCCGTCACAGTGAGACTGCATCACTCCTACGCGCCGCATCACAAAGTCGTTATAGAGTGAGTAGTGTTGTGTCGTGTTGTGTGACACCTCAGTCAAAGTACATGCCCCCGGCGTCGCGCGCGGACCGCTCCACGCACAAGTGGCTGCTGTATGTCCGCGGCCCGCCCCTGCAGCCCGACGTGTCGCGCGTCATCACCTCCGTCACAGTGAGACTGCATCACTCCTACGCGCCGCATCACATAGTCGTTATAGAGTGAGTAGTGTTGTGTCGTGTTGTGTGACACCTCAGTCAAAGTACATGCCCCCGGCGTCGCGCGCGGACCGCTCCACGCACAAGTGGCTGCTGTATGTCCGCGGCCCGCCCCTGCAGCCCGATGTGTCGCGCGTCATCACCTCCGTCACAGTGAGACTGCATCACTCCTACGCGCCGCATCACATAGTCGTTATAGAGTGAGTAGTGTTGTGTCGTGTTGTGTGACACCTCAGTCAAAGTACATGCCCCCGGCGTCGCGCGCGGACCGCTCCACGCACAAGTGGCTGCTGTATGTCCGCGGCCCGCCCCTGCAGCCCGACGTGTCGCGCGTCATCACCTCCGTCACAGTGAGACTGCATCACTCCTACGCGCCGCATCACATAGTCGTTATAGAGTGAGTAGTGTTGTGTCGTGTTGTGTGACACCTCAGTCAAAGTACATGCCCCCGGCGTCGCGCGCGGACCGCTCCACGCACAAGTGGCTGCTGTATGTCCGCGGCCCGCCCCTGCAGCCCGACGTGTCGCGCGTCATCACCTCCGTCACAGTGAGACTGCATGACTCCTACGCGCCGCATCACATTGTCGTTATAGAGTGAGTAGTGTTGTGTCGTGTTGTGTGACACCTCAGTCAAAGTACATGCCCCCGGCGTCGCGCGCGGACCGCTCCACGCACAAGTGGCTGCTGTATGTCCGCGGCCCGCCCCTGCAGCCCGACGTGTCGCGCGTCATCACCTCCGTCACAGTGAGACTGCATGACTCCTACGCGCCGCATCACATTGTCGTTATAGAGTGAGTAGTGTTGTGTCGTGTTGTGTGACACCTCAGTCAAAGTACATGCCCCCGGCGTCGCGCGCGGACCGCTCCACGCACAAGTGGCTGCTGTATGTCCGCGGCCCGCCCCTGCAGCCCGACGTGTCGCGCGTCATCACCTCCGTCACAGTGAGACTGCATCACTCCTACGCGCCGCATCACATAGTCGTTATAGAGTGAGTAGTGTTGTGTCGTGTTGTGTGACACCTCAGTCAAAGTACATGCCCCCGGCGTCGCGCGCGGACCGCTCCACGCACAAGTGGCTGCTGTATGTCCGCGGCCCGCCCCTGCAGCCCGACGTGTCGCGCGTCATCACCTCCGTCACAGTGAGACTGCATCACTCCTACGCGCCGCATCACATAGTCGTTATAGAGTGAGTAGTGTTGTGTCGTGTTGTGTGACACCTCAGTCAAAGTACATGCCCCCGGCGTCGCGCGCGGACCGCTCCACGCACAAGTGGCTGCTGTATGTCCGCGGCCCGCCCCTGCAGCCCGACGTGTCGCGCGTCATCACCTCCGTCACAGTGAGACTGCATCACTCCTACGCGCCGCATCACATAGTCGTTATAGAGTGAGTAGTGTTGTGTCGTGTTGTGTGACACCTCAGTCAAAGTACATGCCCCCGGCGTCGCGCGCGGACCGCTCCACGCACAAGTGGCTGCTGTATGTCCGCGGCCCGCCCCTGCAGCCCGACGTGTCGCGCGTCATCACCTCCGTCACAGTGAGACTGCATCACTCCTACGCGCCGCATCACATAGTCGTTATAGAGTGAGTAGTGTTGTGTCGTGTTGTGTGACACCTCAGTCAAAGTACATGCCCCCGGCGTCGCGCGCGGACCGCTCCACGCACAAGTGGCTGCTGTATGTCCGCGGCCCGCCCCTGCAGCCCGACGTGTCGCGCGTCATCACCTCCGTCACAGTGAGACTGCATCACTCCTACGCGCCGCATCACATAGTCGTTATAGAGTGAGTAGTGTTGTGTCGTGTTGTGTGACACCTCAGTCAAAGTACATGCCCCCGGCGTCGCGCGCGGACCGCTCCACGCACAAGTGGCTGCTGTATGTCCGCGGCCCGCCCCTGCAGCCCGACGTGTCGCGCGTCATCACCTCCGTCACAGTGAGACTGCATCACTCCTACGCGCCGCATCACATAGTCGTTATAGAGTGAGTAGTGTTGTGTCGTGTTGTGTGACACCTCAGTCAAAGTACATGCCCCCGGCGTCGCGCGCGGACCGCTCCACGCACAAGTGGCTGCTGTATGTCCGCGGCCCGCCCCTGCAGCCCGACGTGTCGCGCGTCATCACCTCCGTCACAGTGAGACTGCATCACTCCTACGCGCCGCATCACATAGTCGTTATAGAGTGAGTAGTGTTGTGTCGTGTTGTGTGACACCTCAGTCAAAGTACATGCCCCCGGCGTCGCGCGCGGACCGCTCCACGCACAAGTGGCTGCTGTATGTCCGCGGCCCGCCCCTGCAGCCCGACGTGTCGCGCGTCATCACCTCCGTCACAGTGAGACTGCATCACTCCTACGCGCCGCATCACATAGTCGTTATAGAGTGAGTAGTGTTGTGTCGTGTTGTGTGACACCTCAGTCAAAGTACATGCCCCCGGCGTCGCGCGCGGACCGCTCCACGCACAAGTGGCTGCTGTATGTCCGCGGCCCGCCCCTGCAGCCCGACGTGTCGCGCGTCATCACCTCCGTCACAGTGAGACTGCATCACTCCTACGCGCCGCATCACATAGTCGTTATAGAGTGAGTAGTGTTGTGTCGTGTTGTGTGACACCTCAGTCGCACACGAGTTGGTCTGAATTCTCTGTTGTTTGTTGCAGCAAGCCCCCGTTCCAGGTGTCGCGGCGCGGCTGGGGCGAGTTCGCGGCCAAGCTGACGCTGGAGTTCGCGATGCCGCACTGCAACCGCCCCGCCACGCTCACGCACACCATCAAGCTCGACCGCAACTACACGGGCCTGCAAACCTTAGGTAATAAAACAGCGTGGATATATTCAAAATTTATTTATTTCATGTAGGCCAACTTGTAGCTCTTACAGATTGCAGATTCTGCTGAGAAGAGCCGGCAAGAAACTCAGCAGTTGCTCTTTAAAAAAAAAATTTTTTTACAATAGGTAACCAAACTATGTTATATACTACAGTGCTTCCAGAATGAAGCTTGCATACATAATCCATAACTCACAATATATAACTCGCTCCAGCAATACATTAGCATGTAATGTGAATATTAATTGTAAATTGTTTACAACATGATGTTGTTATTACAATATTTTTTTTTTAAAGAGCAACCGCCGAGTTTCTTGCTTGATCTTCTCTGTTGCGACAGCATTCCGAACCAGTGGTAGATTCATTTGACGATTCGAAATAAAAAAGTTTATTTGAATAAATAATTATTCTATTCTATTCCAAATAGGGAGTGATGATGGAGATGAAACTTAAAAATGAAAGAGACTGCTTTTTATTTTTGAATTTTCATTTTCGAAGTCCCTTAATCTCAAGAATGCTTTCCTGAAGATTGCTACTCGACACTGACTAATTTTAATAACACCAAGATCATTATTTTTTGCAGGTGCTGAAACGTTTGTGGACGTATGGTTATACAGCACTCCAGAAATGTTACCATTCGAGTACAAGACTGACCAGGAACGTATAGTGAAATCTGACGAACAAACAGACACACTAATAAAAGACATTAAAACTGAGCCAAACAATGAAATCAGTGAAAGCAGTGAAATGAGTGAAATTAGTGAACAAATTAACGAAATAAGTGAAACTAAACAAGAAGAGACAGATGAATGGCTAAATTTCTTCACGAATGATACCACGGAAGTTAACGTAGATGAAATGTTTATTAAAAACTTTAAAACAGAGAAGAATCTGGATGAAATTAACCAAACTGTGGTCAAAGATGCCAAAATTATGGCAAAGGATTGCAAAGTTAACCAAATTTTGGCGAAAGAAATCAAAACCAATCAGCCTGTGACAAATGATTGCAAAGTTAATAAAAGAATCGTAAAGGAAAGCAAGTTCAATCAGGCTGCAGCAAATGAGTGCGAATTCAACAAAAGTATGAACAAAGATTTCAAAGTCAACATCAAAAGTGAACCCACCGATGTTCCAATGCTCAACGGAAATTATGAAAATGAAAACAATGAACCAGAAGCAAAACCGAACGAACTAAACAGTTCAAAGAGAATAGTTAAATACATGGATCCTACTACGAGAAAAATATACTATCTAGAAGTCGATCGTAACCTAGATTTGAACAAAATTCAAGAGATAGTCATAAACTCACAAGGTCAAATGAAAACGGCAAAAGTTAGTCCCAGCAGAGCTAACGGTTTACGATTCGTTAGAAAGAAAAAAGGCCAATCTCTATTGAGGCCGGAAATCAAAAACCAATTGGTTAAAAAACAAAGTAACGACAAGAATCAAATACTGATTAGCAATGGTTTTGAGCATATAAAGAACGATCACTGTTACATAGCCAACGATTGGTGCATCCAAGAAGAACCCAGCGTTGAAATAACTAAAGATTATTTGAAAGATATTAGATCAGATATAACGAGGTTGACCTGTCCACGAGTTATAGTTAGTTATTTACTTAAGAAGATTCCGTTAATAAGTGAAAATGTCAAAGATGATGATTTCGGTAGAACTTTTCCATTTGTTGTCGATAGTCATGAGAGGTATTGGAAATTCGATTTTGCTAAGAGAAGAAATATTGAAGTAAGTACTTTTTGTTTTAGCAAGTAAACGAGCAGGCGGGTCACCTGATATTAAGTGATTGCCGTCACCCATGAACACTTGTAGTACCAGAGGCACCACCACTGCGTTGCCGGCTTTTCAGGAATTTGTTGGTCTGCCCCTTGAATAACCCCATGTTGTAATTTAGTGTAGAATAGAATAATTTTTAAGTTATTGCATAGCTTCTATCGCGGGCCAGCGTGGAGACCGAATCCAGAAATTCCGTAACGAAAATAACCTGACACGGGACTCCTCTACGGTGAGCCGCTAGATGGCGTTGATAAAAAATGCTATGCAATAGCTTTACCGCGGCAGTCCCCGAGTGCCACACGTCTTTTTTAGTAAAAGCTAGCATTCTAAGTTAGAAATACAACAACAAGGAACTTATGTTATGCTCAAACGTCACATAGGTTTTTTTGACAGAGACGACACTAAGGATGTGGAGGCTGGCCGATTGAGTCTTTCTGGGGTTTAATCTATACATTTATACATATTTATGTGAATTTCACAAAAAGGTAGAGGATTATAGAAGTAACTTTAGGCTACATTTTATCAATTCTTTTGTAAAAAAAAGCTTCTAATACATTACAAAATATGGTATAACCGCTGAACCAATCTTAGAGAAAAATAGCAAAGAGATAGGTGGCATACCAGAGAAAGACATATGCTATTTTTATCCCAGTAAATCAAAGCAGATTTTGAAAAACAAATACATAATATTTAATGTGTGCACTGTTTAATGTTGTAACTAATTACAACACTAAATTTGAAAAGATTTTTTTTATTCTTTTCAGTGGTCCAGAGCAAAGTTAATAAACAAACTGCTTACCGAGAAATTCCAAAACAGTGTCGAAAAAATATGGAGGACGAAGCAAATACTAGTTTTCTCCCGTCTACACGGTTACTACCCGGTCAGACCGGAAACCGTTCACCACAAACCACAAACCCCGAGCCTGGAATCCAACGACTGGTCATCCTGGAACGATCTGGAAAATTCCAGGAAATCGGAATCGAACATCCGTGAACTATATCCGAAGCCGTCGGATTTGTGCAGTTTGACATTGTTCAAAAGTGAACTTTTTCTTTGCAAAGACGACAATAATGTGGACTTATGTGACAGTGATGAAGAAATTGACATTGTGAGTGATGCGGTACCTGTCAAAGTGAAAAGTGAAGTGGTTTCGGAGTGCGATGACAGTTTGACAGCTCTGCCTGTCAGTAGTGAGGAGAGGTTGAGGTTTCTGTTTATTGAGAGAATGTGTGCGGATATAGGAATTGAGCTGAGGAATGAAGATGTCGGCAACGGATACTCCTATAGGTGAGATTTGCGTATTTTTACAGTTTGGGAACTGCTATTAATGATTATTGACCCTTATGTAATCGGAATAAGGTTTATATTTCAATGTTTTGATACAGCAGAGAAAAATCTGCTGCGATGTAACACAGACTCAACTTTATTCTTTTATTATTCGTTGTTATAGCCACAATAGAAATACACATTCTGGGAAAATTTCAATTGTCTACTTGTTACAGTTTACGTCGTAAGGAACCCTAAAAAGTATTATTTATAACTAGTTTTTTCCCAGAAAAGCTCTGGGAAAAAACACTCACATTAAGTTTGATTTTTTGAACCCCTGTATTACTCCCTTACGGATATTTTTTATTGAAGTTTGATGAAAATATCAGCCCGATCCGTCCAGTGGTTAGAGCTGTGCATTGTCAGTCAATCAGTCAGTCACCTTTTCCTTTTATATATTTAGAAGAAAGAAGATTAGATTAGACGAAGCCCCAATGACTTTGTTAGTGTGGATTAAGACTTTTTAATTCCTGCAGGAACTTTTTAATTTTCCAGGATACAATGAAGCATATGTGTTAAAATGTAGCATGTAAAATCTGCTAATCCTGGGAATGAGCTATCTCCATTCCAAATTTTAGCCAAATCGGTTCATTTATTGTGGTGTGAAGGAGTAATGAACACACACACACAAATCTTCGCCTTTATAATATTAAAATGATATGTATATGGGAGCAGAGCAAGAGGTCGGCCACAGAGAAGATTGGAGGATGATCTACCACAGGGGTGGCGCAGATTAGCACATGATAGGGACAAATGGAAATTTCTAGAGGAGGCCTATGTCAAAGGACAACCTGATCCGTAATGCTGGGGTTACGATTCCTAATATATATAAGAAAAATGAACCAATTATTATTAATATTAGACATAGGAATAGTAATAATGTTAGTTGTAACTAGTATATATAAGAGATCAGAGAATAAAGGCTATTTTTTTTTTTTTTTTTTTTAATGTATATTTCTTGTTAATTCTGCTCAGTGCGGTGCACGCAGTGCTGCTGACGGCGATGAAGTGCTTCGCGGAGGAGATGATCCGAGCTGGGCTGGCAGACCAGCTGGCCTTCGCCAACGACCCGCTGCTGCCCAGCGTGTGGATAGGGTGAGTTGTTTGTTAACCAATGCATGTGATACACTGGTTTTTTGTGCTATTTTTCAGCCAAAAAGCAGAAAAAATGATTGTACTTAATAAGTTTGACGTATTATTTCTCTGTTTAAAAATTTCTGTCTAACTCTATTAAATTTATTTTTTACTTATTATATATTTTTTAAGATGCCCGCAACTTCGTAGTTCGTTAGTTTTTAAAATCCCACGGAAACTCTTTATTTTCCAGGATAAAAAAGTCTATGTCACTCTCCAGGTCCCCAACTATAAAATCACGTCGATCCGTAGCTCTGTTGCAGCGTGATTGAAGGACAAACCAACAAACAAACACACTTTCGCATTTATAATATTAGTAAGGATTTACATATATATATTTATGGAGTCCGGCCATAGATTCACATATCGCACGCCTAGATCAAGAGGAAAACAACTCAAAAAAGGTTTTTAGTAAACTCAATTTTATTTTAAGTCACATTTCATAACTTTATTTATGACAAAATAAAATTGAGTTTCATAAAGTTACTAACAAAAGATTCAGAAAGATTTTTTTTCACCTAGGAAACCACCACCTTTTTTGAGTTTTTGAGGGTTTGAGTCCCTTTTGCTCTCGAGGGTAGTATTAAATTTTTGATTTGAGTCGTTTCCCCCCGCAGGTCGTCGTCCCGCAGCGCCGTCCGCCTCGAGCACGTGTACCGCGCGGTGCGGCGCGCGCCCCGCACGCGCGCGCTGTGCACGCCGGGCGCCGTCGCGCACCCGCACCCGCACCTGCACCCACTCTAATAAACATCGCGATTTTATACACTACCGTCTTTTACTTTGTTCCTTTCGTCTCTTGCTCCCTCTGACCTCTATGATTAATCTGACTAGCTTTTGCCTGCAGCTGAAAAGTTCGATTTTTCAAACCCCTATTTTTAACCGACATCTATACATATAATAAAATTGTAGAAAAGTGGTGTCTGTACAATGGAAATATATAAAAAAAAAGTAGCAGGGGTTGTTATTATATCGATGCCGAACCCGAAATTGTAATTAATTTTTTTTTGTCTGTTTGTCTGTGTGTTTGTGCACGCTAATATCAGAAACGGCTTATTCGATTTAGATACGGTTTTCACTAATATGTTGTAGTAAGCTTCACTTAACATTTAGTGTTTATTTCATGTCAATCGGTTCATAAATAAAAAAGTTATGTCAATTTAAAGAATCACAGCGAACATTTTTAACGTACAGAGTATACTATATAAAGCGCGCTGAGCCGCGCCCCGAAAAGTCACTATTCCACGCGAACAAAGTCACGGGCACAGCTAGTCCTTACTAATATTATAAATGCGAAAATGTGTTGGTTTGTCCTTCAATCGCGCCATAACAAACGGATCGACGTGATTTTTTGCATGTGTATAGTTGAGGACCGGGAGGGTGACATAGACCACTTTTTATCCCGGAAGAGATCCCGCGGGATTTTTAAAAACTAAATCCACGCGAGTGAGCCGCGGGCATCAAGTAGTTAATGATAATTATGTTCATTAATTCATGAGTTATATTATAGAGATATCTAATAATATCACTTCATAAGTAGGGGATTCTGAGGTTAAGACAGAGATCCATTTTAGTTTGGTGCTATTGTTTCGATAGGAACTCTAAATCGACCTTCTTTGTAGAGTTGTAGACTACCTAATCCAGTGAATTCAGCGTCAAAGTAAAATGAACCATAATAGCATTGACTTAGAGCTCAATTTCATGTATGCATTCTTACAATTACGTATAAGATTAAAATTAAAATCGATTGTACTGAATTTGTGACTTTAAATTCATAATGTTTAAGTTCATTTTACTTTGACGTTCATTTCTTATACTAACCTTCATGTTTTAGTTTTAGTTAGGTATATAAAAAAAAAGAAAAAAAATTTTGATCAGAACTTTAATAAAAATTAAATACAATTGGGCCGAGGATATGCTTTGGACAGCCCTAGCACAGGCTACGGTCTAATTGGGCTGCCAATTGCAATCACCAGCCACAAGTTTTAGTCTAATGCTTTGGTCTATAAATTATGGTGTAAATTGTATTCATTTTTTTTGTCTTTAAATAAATAAATAAAATAAATGTTAGATGAAAAGGGGCTAAAGTAAAACACTGCGTGATACTTTTTACAATCTTTAATAGTAAAATTAATTTCGTCAAAATATTGATTTTGTGAAAGAAAATGAATATGTACCACCAAAATCGAACTAAGTATATCAGAAACGTAGCCTATGTGAAAAAAAAAGAAAACACATCATAATACTATGTTAGTATTATATTTACTATATTTTACAGATGTTTTACAATATTTACTCATATATGAAAACTACAGAAAAATAAAATCTAATGGCAGTAAAACTAAAACTACCTAGGTACTTAAAAATATGAAAAAAAATAATACAGAAAAAAATAGATAAATATATGAGAAATAAGTTGCCCTGTATCTGTCTTAAAAAAGTAGGTTAACAAACTAGTATAATATGAAATGATTCATAATTCCAAATCTAGTATCAAGATTTTTAATAGGCATCGTGCAGGCAAGCGCGCTCCATCTTAGGCTGCATCTTTCACTTACCATCAGGTGTGAACATAGGTCAAGCTATCAGCGCGGATCAAATCCAGTTTCTTCAGATTTTGGAATAAATCTAAATTATTTCGTATTAACTGAAAACAATAAAACAGTTAAAAAAGAAAAATCATGTCAACGTGTTATACTTATTTTTATTATTGAAATTAAAATTTGGGATAACAATGCAACCTGCAAAATTTTCAAAGTCACTTATTTTCTTTCTATGCTTTTTGTACAATTCGAGACGAATAACCATGTATTTCTATCCATTCGTCTATTGCTATTTTTAACTTCGTTGTTGATGATTACGAAGGAACTCTTAGTATCTGTAACAAATAAATAAGTTTAAAAACTACAGAAAACCTTCTCAGAGAATCAGAATACGGGTGTGAATAGGCGTCTTCTAGGCAAGCGCGCACCATCTTAGGCTGCATCTTCACTTGTCATCGGGTGGGATCGCAGTCAAGGAAAAAAAACCAGTGGTAGATTCATATGACGATTCGAAAGCACTTTGTAAAAGTTCATTTGAATTAAAAAAAAAATTCTATTATAAGTTTTTTTTTGTTGATTCTGACCACCAAAGTGGTGCTCAATACAATTACAATCTAGCCTAACTTAATTGACTAATTAGCAATTTTAATTTAATCTAAACTTCTAAATTACTATCTTATGTACTAAGAGATTGTCCAACGACGCTTAGTTTTTCTTTATAATAGTCTTTAGACACTTTGTTCATGTGTTCTATTACAAGTGGCGCAGTCGGTAGGATAAGGTTCATTCTAAATGAAATAAATAATTTTGAATTTTGACCCACGTTGCCTGGCTAGGGGGCAGCTAGGCGGGCACGGGCACGGGCTGCCCCAGCAGGCCAAATTTTTATTCTACTACAAGTGGCGCAGTCGGTAGGATAAGGTTCAAGTTGGTCCTACATTAAATATTGTGACGACCTCCCTGGCGCAGTGGTGAGTGCTGTGGTCTTATAATTGGGAGGTCTCGGGTTCGATTCCCGGCGGGGGCAATTTAGGAATTTCTAAATTGTCTCTGGTCTGGTCTGGTGGGAGGCTTTGGCCGTGGCTAGTTACCACCCTACCGTCAAAGACGTGCCGCCAAGCGATTTAGCGTTCCGGCACGATGGCGTGTAGAAACCGATTACGGGTATGGGTTGAATTTACACTGCTATACCCCTTCCAAGTTAGCTCGCTACCATCTTAGACTGCATCGTCGCTTACCATCAGGTGAAAAAAAAAAAAAAAAAAAAATTGCCCCGCGTTACCTGGCTGGGTGCGGCTAGGCGGGCGCGGGCACGGGCTGCCCCAGCAGGCCGGGGCCGACGGGCGAGCCCTGCGCGCTGGGCGCCTCCTTGGTGGTGCGCGGCTTGTCCGGCTTCACCTTGTCCCCGTTCATGATCGCCTTGATGTCCTCCGCGTCCAGCGTCTCGTATCTGACGACCGAATGCGTATTTATAATCCTTACTAATATTATAAATGCGAAAGTGTGTTTGCTTGTTGGTTTGTCCTTCAATCACGCTGCAACAGACCTACGGATCGATGTGATTTTTGGAACGAAATTCCTTATCGCGCGTTGTGAAAGGGGGCTAGACGGAAAAAATTCTTACGAAAAGTTGTCACGACACTTTTTGCTATAGTTCTCTCTCATGTTTCTCTGTCTGTCTCTCTCTCTCTTATAGAAAGCAAGCCAGATATTTTCATTTCTATTTCGCATTGAACTTCGTTCCATCCGGGTGTCCCTTGACACCTCTCAAGTTTTTTTTGCATGGGATAGTTGGGGACCTGTAGAGTGACATAGGCTACTTTTTATCCCGGAAAGTAAGGTATTTTACTCCTACTAAGAAATAATCCAAAAATACATAAATTAGACAGTTTAGGTAATTACAAAAATGGGGAAGTGTTAGTTTCAGTACACAAAATTCTAAAATAAATTTTATATTTTATTTCAAGTTTTTCACTTTTTTATCTGTGCTACAAATATGCGAAACGGCACCCGCCATTACACTACGTCATAATGTCTGTTTGGCACTTGAATCCACGACTTCTTTGGTGTTTTTATAAGGGAAAATTTTCATAACCAACCTCTTTATAATATGAAATCATAGATTTGCAATATTATTAGTTCCAGAGACACTCATATGTCAAATGTGTCAAATTGAGTAAATGGAATAAGTATTAAGTGTCATATCTGCTTTTGAGTAAACAGAGCAAGTATTAAACGTCATGAATAAACAGAGTGAGTACTAAACGTCACGTGCTCACTTGAGTAAGGCGTCGGATAACGCCTTGTGCTCCTTGGCGTGCGCGCGCAGGATCGCCTTCGCGCGCTCGTAGCTCTCGGAAAGGATCTTTTTAATTTCCGCGTCCACCTAAAAAAATATTGAAGCATTTCAACTGGGCAATATTCAATGTGTCTTATCTAAATATATAAAAGGCAAAGGTGACTGACTGACTGACTGATCTATCAACGCACAGCTCTAACCACCGGACCGATCGAGCTGAAATTTGGCATACAGGTAGCTGTTAGGACGTAGACATCCGCTAAGAAAGGATTTGGGAAAATTTCAACCCCAAGAGGGTTAAATAGGAGTTTAAAAAATTTAACCTAACGTGAGCGAAGCCGCGGGTTAAAGCTAGTTTTTAATAATTTTCATTTTTTTATTAATTTTATTTTTTTCTAATGACGCCACGGAACTAGAGCTGTATCAATCGAGCACTTGTCGATCGGGTTACAATCACTTGAACACTTCGATCATCGATCATTTATACAACCATCGAGAAATTTAATAGATTTATAAATACATATAAAAAAAAACTTGAGAGGTGTCAAGGGACACCCGGATGGAACGAAGTTCAATGCGAAATAGAAATGAAAATATCTGGCTTGCTTTCTATAAGAGAGAGAGAGACAGACAGAGAAACATGCGACGCCTATAGCAAAAAGTGTCGTGACAACTTTTCGTAAGAATTTTTTCCGTCTAGCCCCCTTTCACAACGCGCGATAAGGAACTTCGTCCCAAAATTCCGAGGCCGGCGGGATTCGAACCCACATCTCTCTGGGAATCGCGCCCGAGTGTGTTAACCGTTACACCACGGCCGAACCACACGTCAGCCACGAAATTAGTGATATGTATCTACTTTTTCAATCCGTTTTATAGCAACTGTTAGCGTCATCTAGTAGCGACACATTACAGTTGTCGATCTACTTTTTTTTCCAAGACACCATATTACAATGGATACTTCAATAAAAAATTAAAAACATCGAGAAATTCATACAAATCGCTAATACAGGAGTGAAACTAGCAACCAAAAAAAAAAAAAATGCCACGACGCACAACGTGGTTCGATTACAGCGCAGGGGGGTAAAAATATTAATTGATAAAAAGCTTAAATAAAATGAAAATTAAAAATTGATAAACAAAATCCCCGTCTACGATAGGGGACACCCTGTAATAAAAATTAAAAAAAAAAAAAAAAATGTAACGCATTAAATGTTGAAATTGCAAAATCGCTCAAAACAAATATTAATTGACTAGCTTTAACCCGCGGCTTCGCTCACGTTAGGTTCGATTTTTTAACCCCCTATTTAACCCTCTTGGGGTTGAAATTTTCCAAAATCCTTTCTTAGCGGATGTCTACGTCCTAACAGCTACCTGTATACCAAATTTCAGCTCGATAGGTCCAGTGGTTAGAGCTGTGCGTTGATAGATCACTCAGTCAGTCAGTCAGTCAGTCACCTTTGCCTTTTATATATATAGATAAAAAACTTAAATAAAATGAAAATTAAAAATTGATAAACAAAAACCCTGTCTACGATAGGGGATACCCTGTATAAAAAAAAAAATGTAACGCACCAGCTCATTGGTGTAGGGCCCCAGCTGCTCGGAGCTGGCGCTGCGCGGGGTCTCCATGGTGCGCAGCCCCACCTTCTCGCTCATGCCCCACTCGCGCACCATGTGGCACGCTATCGACGTCGCCTGCTTCAGGTCCGACGACGCGCCTGGAAACCATCGCTTTGTTAGCGTTGGCGATGGTCATTACCAGAAACAAAGCCGGTTTGGTCCTTCGAATCCGGCTCGAAGGACCAAATAAGCCGTTTTGGTCCTTCGAATCCGGCTCGAAGGACCAAAAAACGGCTTCTATGTAGACCGCACAGTAATAAAACTGATTGAAGCAGAGGTTTAGGTTTATTGGCCAATAACCTAATTATCGTAATGTGAGCTCGATGCGATGGTATGTGCACTGACCTATGAGTAAATGAAAGGCGTATTTATAATAATGCGTGAATGATGACTGGGCGAATTGTACACTTTCGACAGACTGTACAGAGGTGAAGGGAAAAGCTTGAAGTAAAGGTTTATGGAAGAGGGGGGAGATGGAGGTATGGGGTAAAATGGTATGATGCCGTAAAGTCAATCAGAGGTAATTACGATTATCACATTGTAATAGGCCCCATAGCGACTACGTTTGAAAGCAATACATACCAGAAGTAATCTTCTCCGGTCCAAAAACGAGTTCCTCGGCCGCTCTGCCGCCCATCATTGTGTCCATCATGGCTAATAACTGTTGTTTTGTTACGTGGTATCTACCAAACAAATAATATATAAATTCGTTTTTTGTAACGTTTTGTAACGGATTCAAGTGAACTGACAAACTGTGAATAAATCAGTCTCGAGTTCAACGACATTGAACTTTTATTTGAACATCACCAGTCAACACCACCAGGGTGCCACCAACGGGAATGGGTCTGCTTTGGCTGCCCATCTTGACATGCGTTGGATTGGTGTACCTACGTATGCATTTTTGAAGCTTCATTGTGGAAGCACTGTATACATAGCATAGCTTTGTAAAAAAAAATTTTTTTGAAAAGAGCAACTGATGAGTTTCTTACCGGCTCTTCTCAGCAGAATCTGCGTTCGGAACCGGTGGTAGATTTATGACGTGTCATAAGAGCTACAAGTTAGCCTACATGAAATAAATTAATTTTGAATTTTCGAATTTTGAATTTTGAGTGGATCCTACCGACTGCGCCACTCCAATACTTTAGTTTTAAAGACCAATTCTAAATACTAGATAGTATTCATTTTTTTTATGGAACCCTTCTTGTTTTCAGAGTTAACAGGTGCCTATCCATTTCCGGAATGCTAGGTATCTCTGTGCCAAGTTTTACCATTATCAGTTCAGCAGTTGGACTATAATTATTATCTCTATTAAATTTTTATTTTTATTATAATAATTCCTGATTATTCCCGGCTTAGCATACCAAGTGCAATGCAAACAGAGCTAAGCGCCATTCCAGTTAAGCTTGCTTTCGAATAAAAAATCCGCATTAAAATCAGTCCATCCTTTTAAACTAAAATGGCACAGACAAAAAGACAGACCGACACACAAACAGACGTCAACCTTGTAACTACCCTCTTTTTCCATTGGAAGTTGAAAAAATGATTTTCCAAAGACTAGGAGATTTTTCCAAAAATTTTCTAGATTTTCAAAAAAATATACGTACCTCTCCTTAGCCGGTATGTACGCGGTGTGACCAAGCGAAGGTCCCCGGGGTATTATTGTGACCTTGTGTAGTGGATGGGAGTCCTGCAACGAAAATAAATTACATTCCTTATTTCCTTATAATTTAGGTAATTACAAATCGGGAAGTGTTAGTTTTATTACATAAAATTCTTAAATAAATTTTATATTTTATTTCAAGCTTTTCACTTATTTTATCTGTGCTACAAATATGCGAAACGGCACCCGCCATAACACTACGTCATAATGTCTGCAAATAAAGAATCTTTTATTTAGCACCTTATCAGTTAACGTCATTAGCTATTGTCATCTGTCACTGTGATAGGTACTTATACCACCTAACTATGTTTACTGTCGAGATGACGTCATCTAGCGTTTTTGTCAATTTACGCGCGAAAATTTAAAATGAAAAATTTAAATGCATTGTTTTGGTACTTAGCGATTGAATAAAATTTTAATAAATTTTCTAGTAGTAAATTATCACCTTACGATTAAATTGAGACACTTTTCAAAAAAGAGTGAAATATCCTATTGGTAGATTTCACAGGATTTCGTCAGTAAATAGTAGATCTTAGCTCTAATAAATTTGGCCACTCCTGTACTAGACTATAGATAGGTACAGAAGATAGCGCTCATTTGCGACAAGGGTGACATAATTCAAAATCGACGACGAGAGAATAATCTCGTTAGAGAGTAATGTTTTGTGGATGCTGCGGTCTCGAAACAACACAGCGGCCACCAAAGCGACAGAGCATTAAGTCACAATCTCTCTCGCTCTTATTTTTTTGTGCTTAGCGTAATGTTGTTTTTATAGCAAAAAGTATAAATTTTCGACACTAAAATTGGTGAATTTTGAGTTATGTCACCCTTGTCGCAAATGAGCGATAGATCACCTTGGTATAGTACGCGACGACGGCGTGTCCGCCCTCGTGGCAGGCGGTGATGGCGTTGGCTTCATCATCAGGCAGCCTGGCTCTCCGCGCCGGCCCCATCAGCACCTTGTCGCGCGCTTCCTCCAGGTGGGACATGGTCACCGTCTTCGCGCCCTCTATCGCTGCCCTGGTATTGGACAAATTCATAATGGATAATGGAAATAATAATAATGCAATTAGGGGTGCTCAATGATTGTTTTATTAGTTTTCATAAACTAGATGGCGCCACTAGTAAGTTAGCTGCCGCTATCACAATGGATAATGGAAATAATGTAATTAGGGATGCCCAATCAAAGATTGTGTTATTAGTTTTCACAAACTAGATGGCGCCACTAGTAAGTTAGCTGCCGCTATCACAATGGATAATGGAAATAATGTAATTAGGGATGCCCAATCAAAGATTGTGTTATTAGTTTTCACAAACTAGATGGCGCCACTAGTAAGTTAGCTGCCGCTATCACAATGGATAATGGAAATAATGTAATTAGGGATGCCCAATCAAAGATTGTGTTATTAGTTTTCACAAACTAGATGGCGCCACTAGTAAGTTAGCTGCCGCTATCACAATGGATAATGGAAATAATGTAATTAGGGATGCCCAATCAAAGATTGTATTATTAGTTTTCACAAACTAGATGGCGCCATTAGTAAGTTAGCTGCCGCTTACCTCTTTGAATGTAGATTAGGCTTAAGAAACTTCACATATTATGTAAGGGGTCAGCCCCCCCTCGCTCCTCTGTTGTACTCAGTAATCAGTGTTACAGTGCTATAGTTTTCATTGAAATCCGTTTCAATTACACATCTTGGTTCGCCTTAGACCAAAGGACAGGGTGGGATGCTTTTTCTCCAAAGGGGTATTCACTTACCATCAGGTGAGATCGCAGCCAAGGACTATCTTGCCATCGAAAAAAAGGAGTACGAGTAAACGTGTAAACAAAATTTTCTCGTGGTTAGCCCAACTGACGATAAGAGTAGATGCAGCCTAAAATGGCGCGCGCTTGCCTAGCAGATGCCTATTCAGTCTCACCGTGGAGTACTCACTTGAGCGCGGCCTGGTTGATCATGCTCTCCAGGTCTGCGCCGGTGAAGCCGGTGGTGCCTCGCGCCAAGGCCTCCACGTCCAGGTCTGGCTGCGCAGCCACCCTGGCCACATACAGCCTGAGGATCTCCAGCCGACCCCCGTAGTCCGGGATAGGAACTGATACCTGGGGACCATCAATACAATGGATTAGTTTTTTATTCAAATAAACTCGTCGACGACCATGGCGCAGTGGTGAGCGCTGCGGCCTCATAACTGGGAGGTCTTGGGTTCGATTCTCAGCGGGGGAAATTTAGGAATTTATAATTTCTAAATTGTCTCTGGTCTGGTCTGGTGGGAGGCTTTGGCCGTGGCTAGTTACCACCCTACCGTCAAAAACGTGCCGCCAAGCGATTTAGCGTTCCGGCACGTTGCCGTGTAGAAAACGATTAGGGTAGGTAGGATACAAGATAGTCCTTGACTGCGATTTCACCTTATAAGTGACGATGCAGTCTAAGATGGTAGCGGGCTAACTTGGAAGGGGTATGGCAGTGCACATTTAACCCATATATGTCAATAGGAAATAGGATACCTCAACATCGAACCTCCCCGGTCTCAACAAAGCCTGGTCGAGGTCATCCCTGCGGTTGGTGGCTCCCAGCACGATCACACCCTCGTTCTGGTGGAAGCCGTCCATTTCTGACAGCAGCTGGTTGATTGTCTGCATTCAAAAAAGCATAGTTAAAGAAGTTATAGAAGTGTTCTAGAAATACAAGGAAAAACAAAATTCTTTTGCTACGATCTGCCAAAGCAGAAAAATTTTGTACAGTATGTGTCGGTTACACTAGAATGTAATCGATGGTTATTCAAAGAATTTATAATTAAAGACAATAAACAGATAAAGAAAAAAACCGAAGGAGAGTGGTCATGATGGTACAGCGCCATGCCATTTGCTGTCCCTGCAAAACATTTTGGACCTGAATAAGCCTTAATCTAAATTTTTAACCAAAATGGAAGGGGTTCTCAATTTGTCTTCTTTCTTTTTATTTATTTTTTTATTTTTATTTTGTATGAATGTTCCCCAAAGCCTCAATAGCCGAATGGTTAAAGGTGCAGACTGAAAACTGAAAGGTCGCAATTACTAGGTCGCTGAAATTAAATTCCTGAGGGGATAAAATAGGGCTTTGAAAAATGGAAATTAACGTGAGCGAAGTCCTGGGCGAAAGCTAGTAAAATATAAGAGCGTAAAGCGGTACCTGATTGGCATAAGGATGTAGAACGCTGTTGGTTCTCTTGGCACCGACGGAGTCTATTTCGTCTATGAAGATGACGCACGGAGCGCGCTCCTTGGCCGCCTCTGGAATACATTTTTTTTAAATTAATTATTACTATTATTATTTTCTTATTTTTCATTAATTGTAACTTTTATATTCCGCAAAAATTAAGGACTCCTGCAGGGTTAGAATAGAATTTTTTTTAGTCAAATAAACCTTTACAAAGTGCTTTCGAATCGTCAAATGATTCTACCACTGGTTCGGAATGCCGTTCCAACCGAGAACAACCAGCGAGAAACTCGGTGGTTGCTCTTTGAAAAAATATCCATAATCGTTAACGTTGGCATTTCTATCCAACCATAACTATAATAATTATTCATTTTCTTATATAGCTAACGCTAATATGGCTAGGGTAGCAGCAGATTTTTTAAGGGACGGGGGCATGAGACATGAATATGATGTCAAAGTCACTCACTGAACAAATCTCTGACTCTGCGAGCGCCCTGCCCCACCAGGATCTCGTCGAACTCCGGTCCCGCAGCGTGGAAGAACGGCACCCGCGCCTCCCCGGCCACAGCACGCGCCAGCAGCGTCTTGCCAGTCCCCGGGGGACCCACCAGCAACACACCCTTGGGCAGCTTACCCCCCAGGGAAGAGAACTTCTCTGGAGATTTCAGGAATTCCACCTGAAAGAGAATAGAGAGGAAGAAGATTATAACAGATATTCTTCTCAGAGAATATATTCTTCTCAGCAGAATCTGCATTCCGAACCAATGGTAGATTTATGACGTGTCATAAGAGCTACAAGGTGGCCTACGTGAAATAAATAAAATTTGAATTTGAACAAAGTAGATCGACAACTGTAATATGCCACTATTAGATGTCGCTAACAGTTGCTATAAAACTGATTGAAAAAGTAGATACACTGATTTCATAGCTGACGTATTGTTCAATTTGGCCGTAGTGTAACGGTTAACACACTCGGGCGCGATTCCCAGAGAGATGTGGGTTCGAATCCCGCCGGTCTCGGTATTTTTGATATGTATTTATACATCTATTAGAACGTTGCACATTGCGATTGTATTAAAATGTAGGTTCCCTACTTTCCCCCTGAAAGAGTATACTTTCTAAACAAGGAATACGCTTAGGAAAATTATCTAGTTAGTAAAAGTGGGTACAAATAAAAAGTAAGTAACCATCATATTAACACCTACAAAGGGTTTACGCTGCGGTATGGAGTACCTCACCTGTTATTGTGTGATAACGGATGTAACTATAAAGGTGGTAAGTGACAGAAGGTGATCACTCACCACGTCCTTCAGCTCCTGCTTGGCCTCGTCGGCGCCCTTGACGTCATCGAAGGTGACGGAGATGTCCTCGGGGTCCACCTCCACCTGGTTCCCGAGCTGAATCCTGCGCATGTTCACACACATCCACTGATTATACTCTGCTATTGGAAAAATATAAAATACTAGTTGAATAAAAATAGAAATAGAAATATTTTTTATTCAAATAAACTTTTACAAGTGCTTTTGAATCGTCGATGAAGCTACCACTGGTTCGGAATGCCCTTCCCGGCGAGAAGAGCCAGCAATAAACTCGGCGGTGTCTCTTTTAAAAAAAAAAAAATTACAATAGGCAAAACTATGCACAGTGTTTCCACAATTAAATTTCAAAAATGCGAAACAATCCAATACATGTTAAACACAGACAAAAGAAAAGATGGTTATAATTAGTATATTAGGACAGTTACCGGAAGACTGTTCCGCTGACGGAGGCCATGAGGCTGACGAAGATGGCCAAGAACAGCACAATGGTCAGCAGCTGTTGCACCAACTTCAGGTATTTGGATGCCTTGGTCCCACGCACATTGTCTGGATGTGATCCTGCGAATGTGACATACAGTGGTACTAAGGACTATGTGGTTTACAAGTCACATACAACATGGTTAAACAAATTCATCAGTTTTTTTCTAAAAAGACCGTTGACTAATATCGCACCTATCCCCTCCAAATAAGCAGAAAGCTTGTGCTTGGAGTGTTTTTTGTTATAAATATATTTAATTACATATGCATTTAGTAAAAAACTGTTTGTTATTTTGATATTGAAAACAGACACAATTTTATTTATTTGTATAGTTAGATAACCTAAGGTCCATCAGCTAGTAAACATACTTTCTTGTTTTTTTTTTTTAAAAAAGAATATTAGCCAAGCTGAAGTTGACTAATATCCTCCTAGCCCCTCCAAATAAGCAGAAAGCTAGGAGTGGGTACAACAATAGTGCAATGGGTGGGCTTTGAACCTGCGACCTTTCAGTTTTTCAGTCCACACCTGTAACCTTTGGGCAATTGAGGCTTATTAAATGCAGCTGAAAGACGAGTAATCCTGCCCAAAAGAAACAAAACAGTGCTAAAAAATGATGGAGGAAAAATACATAGCGAAATTTCCAAACCTGCCAAGTATCCCTCAGCGAAGGCGATCTTGATCTTGTCTTTCTGCTGGTGAGTGAGCACAGTGTGCTCATTGAGCAGCTTTTCCAGCCTAGGAGCCACATCGGGGTTCAGGCTGGCTGGCTTATCTGTACTCTCAGAGACGTTAAGCCCTGAAAACAATGATTAAGTGTGCTAATAACACAAGGTAAATAATACACTGCATCCGATCCCAGTAAGGGACAATTCAGATGTGGAAAAGTCAGACAGAACTATGGGTTCGAACACAATGCACAAGATGTTCATACAAGTAGTATTGAGGTTAATTCGGTCTGCAAACAAGGCTCCGAATTTATTTCTTCTAAAAAAAAATTCCCACTTCAGATTCACACTTGAGCAGTTACTAAATACAAAATGGGACTTCAGTTTTATTATAGTAAGATTACAAAATAGATAAAGATTAACACCTAATAAAAACCTGGCAGCCATCCCATTTTATAAGTACTATTCAGTCAAACTGAATATTCTAGTAACGTAAACAAATGCAATAGAACAAATTCAAAATGATATATATTTCATGTAGGCCAAATTATACATAGCATAGTTTTGTTACCTATTGTAATTTTTTTTTTTTTAAAAAGCAACTGCCGAGTTTATTGCTGGCTCTTCTCGGCAGGAAGGGCATTCCAAACCAATGGTAGATTCAGTGATGATTCAAAAGTACTTGTAAAAGTTTATTTGAATAAAAAATATTTCTATTCTATTCTATAGCTCTTATGAGACATCAATACTCTACCATCAGTTGGGAATGCAGATTTTGCTAAGAAGAGCCAGCAAGAAACTCAGTAGTTGCTCTTTTCATTTCATAACATATTACAATATTAATGTATAGCTACATAATATTACAATGTAAAATAATAAGTTACTGTTATCTTGTAGGCAACTGGATGCCAAGCTGATTGATTTCATGCAAAGTCATTGAGAACTTTGTAATAATTTCAACTTAATAAATGTGTTTTTACACATTGTTATTTGTGCAATGATAATTCTAGTA
The DNA here is from genome assembly GCA_933228805.2 of Hipparchia semele. Taxonomy (NCBI): domain Eukaryota; kingdom Metazoa; phylum Arthropoda; class Insecta; order Lepidoptera; family Nymphalidae; genus Hipparchia; species Hipparchia semele. The sequence goes on from OW121736.1 coordinate 6,385,064, forward strand.
ATTTCTTGGGGATACAAATAAGCATGCATTCAACCCTACAAGCGATTTCTGAACTTTGGCAGGCGACTCTATGGTGTTACTAATTTATGATGTTAATCTTTACTAATATTATGAATGCTCATGATGTTTTCCTTCAATACAACAATGTTGTTCAAAATTGGAAGCAACTAAGAATCTCAATATCACATGTGTTTGATTGGTTCTTTCTCAACCATGTAATTTTTGTAGTTGTATATTGACTTTGTTTTTACATTGATAAGAGCAAAGCTTCAAATATAATAGCTGCCAAGTAAGAGTTGGACCCACACAAGAAGGGTTCTAAAACTTTGTATGTACAAGATTTTAACACCAGCACTGGTAGCATGGGCAGGATAAAAGTTTTATCCCTCGATTTTATCCACTGACAGGGGATAAAATTGTTTTCCCTATGCTAAAGCATGGTGACAGAGGAGAAGGCGATGTATATTTCTATAAGTATATCCACTGAGTGTTATTTCCATCACTGTGCCCATGCTGGACAGGTGGATAAAGCTAAGCGAGGGGATAAACGTTTTATCCTTTTCCCGGGGATAAAATTTCTCCCGCCCATGCTACCAGGGCTGCTATTATTAAAATTGAGCAAAAATAAAGTTTATTTGTCGTATGGAGTCTCTTTAATTTTATTTTTTTATTAGTCGATATAGCAACAATAGAAATATATATTCTGTGAGACAGACAGACGAACAGACAGTGGAAGCTTAGTAATAGGTTCCTGTTGGCACCCTTTGTGTATGGAACCCAACACATGTAGTTTGAATTCAGTTACTATTAATAGTATGTTTAGAAGGAAACTTGCTATGCTATACAAGATTATGGGGGCTGATCTTAATAGTCTGTAATATACTGACCGAGAAACTTACGCAGTCTATTAATTAGATTGGGGTTCCTTTTCAAATCTGCATGAATACTTCTCTCAGTCTTAAACCCTCTGACTTGGATGTTATAATTAAACTTATTTTCCTGTATGCTCCTCGATAATAACCCGACAAAGTTATCTGTGAAGCTTAATCTGCTGTTTTTGCCGCCAAAATCAACTGTGATAGCCGGAGCCTCCAACCAACCATTCTTATTCTGTTCAAACGAATTTGACGATATGTAGGACACTTTTTTAGCAGACTGCGGGGATGCTGGTAATTGTCTTATTGTACTTCCAGATGACCCGGCGAGCGTTACGACGGATCTTACGTCGATATTGCGCATCTCAGCCAAAGCATTCTTATCGAAATGTCGTAAAGCCTCTTCCAAACTATCCGAACAAATTGTTGCATCATACACGGCCGTCGCACCTTCTTTCCCCTTTACATCCTTGTTTCTAGCGTTATTTTGCTTCCTAAGTCTAAATATGTTCGAATAACGTGACGAGAGCTGGCTAAAACTAACTAGAATCTGCAACAACAAAGGTTATAATGACAAACAAATTTTATGGCATTCTACCTCTATAAATAGTTTTATTTCGCAAATACTTGCCTGGTTTTGAGTATTTATAGAATTCAATGAGAACATGTTACATGTAGGTGAAATTGTTGTTCTGTTTTCATAGAAAGATGGAAAGTGCACTCGAAAATTTTGTAGGTGGACTTTTTTTTCTTACGTCTTTATAGTTGTCAAACCGCAGCATAATATTAACATGGCGAATTTAATCAGCATTTAGTGATGAGCACGTGAAGAGCTAGTAATTAAAAAAAACTACATCGATAAGTAAAATCGATTTTATTATGACAATATTGTTATTAATTTTGAAAATTATTAACGTCTTTAAAAATTGTATCGAATCTACATCCTCTTTGCGTAATATTTGACCTCTTGACTTTTTCGCAAATTATGATAGTATTAGTTACCTAGCTGTTTTCAGCGAGGTCAGGCCTGAAGCTCTCCGCAGCAAACTGCGGAGCTACATGTGCGAAAGGATACGAGTTACGTGGTAGAAAGAGAGAAAAGTTTTGATGAATAAGAAGTAGGTGAGTAGCGTCGTGTCTACCTGAAATGCACTTTATTGTGTGGGAACAAGAGTCACTATTTATTTGTTTAAATATTTAAAGAAGTGAACCTTTAGGTACTAATAGGTAACTATTCTGTGACGAGGGCGAATAATTACTGAAAGCAGCTGCACAGAGCCAGTGACACAGTTAGTAGGTATATCATTATTGAATTTACACAGTTGAGCGAATCTAATCATTTTAAATCATGTCAGCCATCTTTATAAATTAAATTATGTGCAACGTTAAAATCTAAACACGAAGTGTAAAAATTGAGAATCGATTTTCATTGTTAGTCAGGAGTCAGGACATCCCTGGAGGTAGTAAATATAAAAAAAATATATATCAGTCTATGATTTCTCTAACCGTTCCTTTTCAACATTAATCTATTTTATTTAGTGTTCCTAATATTTGTTTAGGTAACCTTTATGACTGATTAAATATTTTTCATCTGAGTTATGAAGTAAATAAATATATTTTAGGTCAGCCATTTATCATTTAAAAAGCTGAAAAATAAAGTTATTTCTTCGTCAATACTGGGAATTTGGAACGTAAAGAATTTAATTAAACGCTCTTGAGTCTATGGTTTATTTGGACAGTAAATTCCAAAATGGCGACGAGCGATGACGAGCCTATGCATTTATATGAAGTTTTTCAAAACTGTTTTAATAAAATAGCAAATAAACAACAAGGTGAGTGAAAAAATGCATACCGTGGCCCGTCGCGCGTTCCTCAAACGATTTAAAGCGGTCAAGTGCAGTGTTTCATTGTGAAAATCAGCCAAAGTGTTTGCGTGTTATGCCATACCAGTGTTGTAGCCGAACAGCATTTTGTTAAAATGCGGCCGAAAATGCCGTTTTGCGTCTCTGAAACCAGTTTTTCTACGTTCCTAGAGAGATAACGCAAGTGTTTTAACCTATTTTATTCCCCCGAAAGCGTGAAAAAAGTGTACAAAGCCTATGTTTTGGTTAGGCTTGCTATTGTCAAAAGTATCCATTGTGATCCCTATCATTTGTATTTATTGCGGATTACTTTACGTGCTTTGTCTTAAGCTGCACTGATTAAAGCTTTAAGCCGTTAAAATTGTGGTATAATTCTGTTATAAGCCCATTCATTAGTGAAATAACTTATTTTACTGCTATGAATGGAGGCCCCTCGTGAGATAATATTTTTAAGTCAATTTAGGCGTTCTATTGAGATTTTTTCAAATGTGACCGTCTAAAGCGCCGATATAGATCGCAAATTGCCGTTTTTATGTTCTCTTTACGCGCATGTTTACATGGGAAATGTTTATTTACTCTAGGAAGGCTGACGGCGTATTAGAACGTACAAACTATATAGCTACCTACCTACACGTATATTTTTTGTGACGTTCTGCAAGTACTTGCTTCGTACACTTACCAACCCGACTTACCAAATATTTACTTAATTTTTTAAATACAACCTTCCTATGGTCCCTTATTGTAGACAAATAAAAAACTAAAATTATGGCTAAGTATCCCTTTCTCATTAATAATTGCAAAGGATAGCACATTTTTCAGACACATCCATCTATAGATGGATGTGTCTAAAAATGTGCTATCCTTTGACATATATTTCAGTAATTCTACTATTGGATGTGAGCAGTGGCGTGCACACAGGGTAGGCATAATGCGGAAAAATGATATAAAATGGAGAAAATCGCCAGTGCGAGTTATAAAAACTTAAGGGTAGGCTTTTTATAATTTGTACAATGCCTGCCCTTAAGTTTATTTTAAATTCGCGCCGAAGATTTTTTCCATTTTGTATCATCTGCCTACCCTGTAGTACATCCTGTGCACGCCACTGGATGTGAGCCTAATAAGTATCTAGGCACTATAAAATTCTTATACAAGTCTATTATAAACTTCAATGTAATAGCCCAAAAAGTAACTGTACAGAGTGAAAACTGTTAGGTCACACATTCCCACCCATTGCACTAGTGTATCTGTCTATCCTAACACAAGCTTTCTGCTTACTTGGATTGAAGAGGAGAATATCTGTCAAGTTGGGCTTGGCTATTTTTTGAAAAAATTGGTATTGCAAAATTGAAGGCATTAGGAAGTATTCTGCCAACCTTAAGCTAGTGTTAACTACCATATCCATTTAAGTGGGTAAAGCATGCAATGCCAGAGAAAGGAACCGAGGCATAGACCCAGTGCGGACCATGTAGGCGCATCAAGTACTTCAGCTAAGTATTGGACAATGTGCACAGCGTGAGCAGGTAGCTGACCATTTTTACGTCCCACCTCCTGTGCTGTACGCCATTGGTTGGCACCTGTTGTCCGTACGTTGACATCCAAAATCACATTTATGTATTTACACATAATTTTATATTTCACTACACCATATTTCGAGCTATGATCCAAAAAGTGGGAATTAATATAGAAATGATGCCATTTGACAACAAATAAACTTTTTTCATATTGCTATATCAAAAACTACAGCAGGAAGGATGACTACGTATTAGATGGATCGATAGAGAATTTTTTCTAATTAAGAGAGCCATTAAATAATTGTATTTGACCAAATGTTGGTTAATAACATTAAAGCTTGAAGAGGGCAGTTTTATAAATATAGATTGTATAATAATACAATCCTATCTATTTATTGCGATCTGTGTCTCTCACTTACATTAAGTTCTCTCGTACAGGTTGCCTGGAAGAGATCACTATCAGTGATAAGGTCACCTTTTGTGTTACACTGTTTATTTACTTATATACATATTTTTTCTTGTTTTTTCATGCAATAAAGTTATATACATAAATAAATTAACATGGGTAGCCTAAGTATGTCATGCTCGCTTTAAACATTTCTGTGGTGGTGTCGTGTGGTGCGGGTTGTTACGTTCCATCAAATATGGTTGAGCGAAGCAATGGCTGAATCATGCGTCATGCTCGTGAACGGGTGCCACCAACGGGAATGGGTCTGCTATGACTGCCCATCTTGACATGCGTTGGATTGGTGTACCTACGTATGCATTTTTGAAGCTTTATTGTGGAGGCACTGTATACATAGCATAGCTTTGTAAAAAAAAATTTTTTTGAAAAGAGCAACTGCTGAGTTTCTTACTGGGTCATCTCAGCAAAATCTGCATTCCGAACCGGTGGTAGATTTATGACGTGTCATAAGAGCTACAAGTTAGCCTACATGAAATAAATAAATTTTGAATTTTGAATTAGATTGTTCCTAATTCTATGATGTACCTAGCTATGGTCCATGGATGTTCAATCTGCAAGTAGGTATACAACAGTTAATAGATTCCATTGAACCAATCAGAGAGCCTTGATCTAAATAGGACGAGTCATAACTGTCTGCTGATAGTCACTGATACTATGACATCATATTAAAATTATATGCTTGTTAAAGATTATATTTTACTACTCGATGCCCGTGGCTTTGATATAGTTTTTAAAAATCCCACAGGAACTCTTTGATTTTCCGGGATAGAAAGTAGCCTATGTCACTCTGCAGTTATTCAACTATAACCATGCAAAAAATCATGTTGATAAATAGCTCTCTTGAAGCGTAATTGAAGGACAAACAAACACACTTTCACATTTATAATATTAGTAAGGAAGGTTACAATTTTCAGTAGTATAATATGCTTTTTTCGCGAAAATTCTTTTGAATATCTCTTAACTCGATATCACTTGATGGTAAGTGACAATGTGGTCAAAAATGTTAACAGTTGTAGAAGTGATAATAAAGTTAATATTGTCCTGTGTCTAAAAAGTACTCATGACTTTAAATTGTGGCTATAACATCATGTAATAAATAAATTCCTGAAAAGGCGGCAAAGCCTTGGTGGTGCCTCTGGTACTATAAGTGTTCATGGGCGGCGGTAATCACTTAACATCAGGTGAACCACCTGCTGGTTTGCCTGCTATTTATATTTTAGAAAAAAAAAATTTCATGTAACGCTAGTAAATTCACAAATAAACTGCATGACTAAATGCTGTAAAATGTGGATCATCGGTTTGTAATAAACGCACTTGTGCAAACAAGTTGTATATTATATTAAAGTTTTACTAGTTTTTACTCACAATTCAGCCACATGAAGACATCCTGCCGGAACCTTTGTTTTCTTGGGATAGAAAGTATCCTATCGTCGGGGATAGTGCAAAACCGCGTATGTACGATTGGTAAAAACCGCGGATCTACGCTAGTTTTACAGGGGAAGGTTAAAACTTTATAAATTTCTTATTTCTACGGCTATTGGGTTAATTTTTACACAGAGAGTATTAATTCATGTGTTCTATGTATTGACAAAATTAGATATCTTCGCTAAGACACCGACGCGGTTTTGTTTTGACCATAAACGTATGAAAATGGATTTTACTACTATTGCTAGTTACGCGGATTTGCACTATCCCCGACGCTATGGCACTCTCTAGATCGTAATCTATAAGCATGCAAAACATCAAATTGGTCCGTTGCTTCGTCGCTGCGTGATTGAAGGACGAACCAACAACCTTTCACATTTATGATGAGCTTTAGTTTTATTCTTTACTTTAGTTAAGATTGACGATTAGACGAACATTTAACGCCTAACCTACATAAAAATTTGGCTTAAAATTAATTATTTACTCATCTACTTGCGTACCTACTACTTAGACTATAGACTTGCATATGGGAATGAATAGGTTTAACCAATGCTATTATAGTTGCGATTAGCGAATGTTCTTTGCGTAACTTCTTTTTAACCTGCATTTTGTTTCAGTTTCTTTGTGTACTACATTTTTTTAGATTTCAATAAACGAACACGAACAGATACCTTTTTTTTGAGTTGTATGATCTAGGTGTCTAAAACATCTACTCCGAGCATAATCTTGTCTAAGTTGAAGATATATTTTATTGGTTAATACCCGCGGGAAGTCGCGGGACTTCGTTCGCGTGGATTGAGGTTTTTTAATTTCCGAGGGAAATCTCTTATTTTTCCGGGATATTAGAGTAGCCTATGTGTTATTTCAGACTATAATCTATCTCTGTGCCAAATTTCAGCCAAATCAGTTCAGTCGTTGCGGCGTGATTGAGTAACAAACATCCATTCGTCCATGCATACATTGAAACTTTCGGTTTTATAATATTAGTAGGATAGTGCGTCTAACTGCCTCGTTGGTCTAGACTCTAGTGGTTAGCAAGTTCGACTGTAGATGACGGGTTCGATTCCCGGGTTGGGCCATAAAATGTATTGGGTTTTTCTGTCAAGAAATTCTCAGTACTAGCCCGGAGTTAGGAAGTTAGCGGTGAGTCACCCCCGTGCTTCGGAGAGCACGTAAAGCTGTCGGTGCTTCGCCTGATCTCTCCGGTCGTGTCGGATTTCCGTCCCATCGGGCTATGAGAGTAAGGGTATAGAGAATGCACCTGTGTTTTTGCACACACACTTGTGCACTATAATATCTCGCGCGCAGATGGCTAATATCTGTGGAGTTTGGCCGCCGTGGCCGGATTCGGTCGGGAGGACACATTAGGATACTAGGATATCGTTAGTTGGTCACGATAAAGCGTGTTTGGCGATCGACTATAACGAAAGCGGCCCCGGCTAGCCCCCTTCGACCATCAATTCGGTTTTTAACGGCGTCGATATTTTACTCGCGATGTTAGCGTGAATTTGATTTACTCTAGACTCGCTCGCCTTTGTTTACGCGTTACCGGGAAATAATGAGAATAATGGGATTAATTTAAGACCAAAGTATTTAACGACTGTGTCCTAACTCCTAACTGGAATGAATCCCTGGCGCAGTGGTGAGTGCTGTGGTTTTATAAGTGGGAGGTCTCGGGTTCGATTCCCGGCGGGGGCGATTTGGGAATTTATAATTTCTGGTCTGGTCTGGTGGGAGGCGTTACCACCCTACCGTCAAAGACGTGCCGCCAAGCGATTTAGCGTTCCGGCACGATGGTGTATAGAAACCGACTAGGAGTATGGGTTGAATGTACACTGCCGTACCCCTTCCAAGTTAGCTCGCTACCATCTTAGACTGCATCGTCACTTACCATCAGGTGAGATCGCAGTCAAGGGCTATCTTGTCATCGAATAAAAAAGAAAATTCTTTTTTTTGTTTGAAAGGGTAGATACTTCCCAGATTGTCCCATTGTCAACAGGTCAGGATCTAATGATGGGATCCTGGAGGAATCGAGGGAACTCTTCAAATTTTATAGGCACAATTGATATACTTTGTAGTGGCGTTTGAAGTCGGTTTTGTAAAAATAATTTTTACGTTTAAATTATTAAAATTTAAATCCACGCGCAGATATATTCATTGAATTTAGATAAATGAAACCAATTTAAAGAAAAATATTTTACGAAAATCTTTCACACAATCTTCTTACCAGTTACCACTGCAGATTAATATATGGTAACTCACAACCAAATTAGGTGTCAGGTTGGATTAGCAATCAGTCGCTATGGTTCTCTCTAGATGGAGCGCCCGTATATGGCCACCTACTGCAAAGTTTCGCGTTCCGGTACGATATTGTATTGAAGCCAAACCGAAACGACCACGCGTATTCAGTAATGTTAAGGCCGATCCACACCTGCGCCCGCGCACGAACTACTGGTACTGGCCCGGAGTTAGGAAGTTGGTGGTGAGTCACCCCCGTGCCTCGGAGAGCACGTAAAGCCGTCGACACTGCGCCTGTAGCCTAAGCACGAACATTTTAAATTTCGAATAGTAAAGGTGAAGTTAACGCCAGCAAAGAATCCTTACTATCCTTACTAATATTATAAATGTGAAAGTGTGTTTGTTTGTTGGTTTTTCCTTCAATCACGCCCCAGCGAAGCAATGGATCGAAGTGATTATTTGCATGGACATAGTTGAGGATCTGGCGAGGGGCACAGGCTACTTTTTATCCCGGAAAATCTAAGATTCCCACGGGATTTCAAAAACTAAGTCTACGGGGTCGAAGTCGCGGGCGTCAGCTATTCTCTCTCCGGTCGTGTCAGATTTCCGTCCCATCGGACTGTGAGAGTGGATAGAGAGTGCACCTGTGTCTACGCACACACTTGTGCACTATAATATCTCCCGCGCAGATGGCTAATCTCTGAGGAAGTTGGCCGCCGTGACCGGATTTGGTCAACTTTCGCATTTATATATTAACTAGCTTTAACCCGCGGCTTCGCTCACGTTAGATTCGATTTTTTAACCCCCTATTTAACCCTCTTGGGGTTGAAATTTTCCAAAATCCTTTCTTAGCGGATGTCTACGTCCTGACAGCTACCTGTATGCCAAATTTCAGCTCGATCGGTCCAGTGGTTAGAGCTGTGCGTTGATAGATCAGTCAATCAGTCAGTCAGTCAGTCAGTCACCTTTGCCTTTTATATATTTAGATAAGGATATAAGTAGAAACACTGGACTGAAATTTCGAAAATATTATATCGTAGGCATCCGCTAAGAAAGGATTTGTGAAAATTGAACTCCTAAGGGGGTAAAATATGTGTTTAAAAATTCGAACGGCTAAGGTATGGAATGTACTTCATGCCACCATGCTCCGGCCACTTATAATATGAGTACCTTCAAGACAAGAGTGAATAGGCATTTTCTAGGTAAGCGCGCTCCAACCTAGACCTCATCAATGCTTTCCATCATTGATTGGCAACAAGCGCAAGCCTATCTCATAACGCGCTAACGCGAAGCCGCGGGCAAAAGCTAGTACATACATAATCTCGAAAAACATTCCCCTTCTTCGGCAGTCGGGTAAAAAGTCGGTGTGTAAACGCATCATGACTCGTGGCACCGTTAAGCTAATGACGGTATTGCAAAATTATTGTTATTGTATGAAAGAATATTTGGTCAGAGAGTATGAAGCGATATTATGATTCTATTTATAGCGAAGCACAGCATTCATCATAACGCTTTGGCCTGTGACACGCTAACATGCAAGATTAATTCATTTCTTGTAACGCGTGACGGTCCATATTCGGTCTCACTGATATCATAAGTACATATAACTAACTGTTCAGTTGACGAAGTTGCTAGAGGATAGTTCAGTATTATTAATTTATTAAATCTAAATAAGCTTATGATTCCTCAAGATCACGCCCTAATCCCTTTGAGATATAACACAAGTATAAACGTAAAAATTCTTATTACAAAACCGGCTTCAAACGCCACTACAAAGTATAGCAATTGTGCCATCATCAGATCCTGACCTGATGACAATGGGAAGTATACCCTTTCAAACAAAAAAAGAATTTTCCAAATCCAGATGTCTTCGAGTAATCGGGGAACATACTTAAAAAAAAAAGGTTCCGACGAATTGAGAACCTCCTCCTTTTTTGTAAGTTGGTTAAAAACAATGTATTGTGGTATAGTGGGATAAGGATACCTTACTATACCCCATTTTAACTACAAAAAAATGTATAACCATAAAAAAACATTGGAAAATTGACGAAAAATAAAAATTAAAAAAAAAAATTCGTTTTCTCATACATTTTGTATTGAACGAGTTTTTTGATGGCAAGGAAAGTGACCTTTTACCCCGGAAAAATAGTAACCTAAGTCACGCGGACGAAGTCGCGAGCAATAGCTAGTGTATAGTAAAATAATGTAATGTAAAATCGCGGGCGAAAATTGTATGCAAAGTTTTCACATCAAAGATAATCGCAAACTATTTCTTGCTTGCATTCGAGAAACTTTTCTTGTGTGACTGAAGCCTTAGTACAATTCCTCCTGTCAAATAAAGCACGTATAAAAGCACAAAGTTTATTAGTCGAATTGATTTATGAGGATTTTAATCGATCGGTAACTGAATTACCATCGAATGGGCGGCCTCGGCCCGGATCTCGTTATGGCTATATTATAACCGTTATAGCCGACATGGATGTGATATTTTAACTGTTTTATCAAATAATATCATAATTCTATTTTTTAACTCGCGCCTTGTAGACCTAACGTGTTTAACCGACTTTTTTTTTATTCGATGACAAGATAGTCCTAGACTGCAATCTCACCTGATGGTAAGTGACGATGTAGTCTAAGATGGTAGCGGGCTAATTTGGAAGGATACTCGCCATCGTGCCGAAACGCTAAATCGCTTGGCGGCACGTCTTTGACGGTAGGATGATAACTAGCCAAGGCCAAAGCCTTCTACAGACCAGACCAGAGACAATTCAGAAATTATAAATTCCCAAATTGCCCCCGCCGGGAATCGAACCCGAGACCTCCCAGTTAATAGACACAGCGCTCTTCACTGCGCTTAGGAGGTCGTCGGGAGCTTTGAGAAGAAGCCTGAGAAAACTCAACTCCAATTTTCCTTGCCCCAGGATATTGCTTCATATCTACTAACTTAAATATTTAAATATTCGTTGTTCTACTTATAAGTTGACGCGGATCTATTCTAATACTGTGAAAGATATTTAAATGTTCGAAATTCAATTGCGGTGTTCCGATTGGTGGGTTCATCGGGGGAGGCGCGCGCGCACCTGATTAAATAAAAAATGTCGTCACTCGGTGCGAATTTCCTATAAATTAGGGTAAAAACATGCCAAAGATGCCTCACTGCGATACCTCGCTGTTGCGGTTTAGCTCGCTACCTCGATGTCACCTCCATGTAAAACAAATGTATGCAAACAGATAAGCGCGAACATGTCGAAGATACCTCGCTGTACCGCGATGTATCGCAGTGAGGTATCCTTCGACATGTTCGCGCTTATCTGAGGTGACATCGAGGTAGCGAGCTAAACCGCGACCGCGAGGTATCGCAGTGAGGCATCTTTGGCATGTTTTACCCTTACTCTGATTACCTATGCAGCTATGGATCGAAAAAAAATTTTAAGGGTTTAATGAACACTGCCATACCCCTTCCAAATTAGCCCGCCACCATCCCTGCGTCTTGTTTGATGTAATCAATCCAGCTATGATATCCTAGCTATCAGTATCCGTGGTATGGATGGATGTTATTTATTACTAGCTTTTCCCCGCGACGTAGCTCACGTCAAGTGCGATTTATCCAATCCCTATTTTACCCCCTTAGGAATTGTATTTTCAAAAATCCTTTCTTAGCGGATGCCTACGTCCTAATAGCTATTTAAATGCTAAGTTTCAGCCCGATCCGGCCAGTAGTTCGAGCTGTGCATTGATAGATCAGTCAGTCAGTCAAGTCACCTTTTGCGTTTATATATTTAGACTAGCTTTTGCTCGCGGCTTCGCTCACGTTAAGTTCGATTTTTCAAAGCCCTACTTTAACCGCCTTAGGAATTGTATTTTCAAAAATCCTTTCTTAGTGGATGCCTACGTCATAAAAGCTATCCGTGTGCCAAATTTCAGCCTGATCCATCCTTTGGCTTGAGCTGTGCGTTGATAGATCAGTCAGTCAGTCAGTCACTTTTTCCTGTTTAACTATTTAGTTAGATGACGACACTACAATGACTTATTGCTTTATCTGGTGACAAAAGAGCAAAGAATCACACTGGCTGTTCAACGCGGAAATGCAGCCAGAATTTTTGGCACCATTCCACGCGGGCGTGATTTGTGTAGTAATCACTAATTAGTCCAGATAAAGCTGGCTATAAATCAAAATCAAATGAAAGTTTGTTTATGTGTTGAAATAGGTAGAGTGTGTACAATTGATAAATGATGTTTTTACTATTTCATATCTATATGAAAGCAATGTCATCATTTTTGACAATGTGTAATTACCTAATCCTTACTAATATTATAAATGCAAAAGTGTGTTTGTTTGTTGTTTGGTTTGTTTGTTTGTCCTTCAATAACGCTGCAACAGAGCTACGGATCGATGTGATTTTTTGTATGGATGTAGTTGAGGACCTGGGCAGTGACATAGGCAAATTTTTGACCCGGAAAATCAAAGAGTTGACACGGGATTTTAGGAACTAAATCCACGCGGACGAATTCGTGGGCATCAGCCCATTTAAAATAAATTCTTTCTTCTTATTCTTATTTATCAACCAATACATATAAGTACATTAAATTATTTAATTCCCGCAGGAACTCTTTGATTTTCCGGAATAAAATGTAGCCTATGTGTTAATCCTGGGTATGAGCTATCTCCATTCCAAAGGAGAATGCCGGAAACCCGCCCATATTGCGTCACTCAGCGTCTTGACGACGTGTCTTGGAAAAATCAACTTTTTAATTATAATTTCATATGTATTTATTTAAAGTCAAAAGCATAATGGCGTTTAAAAGATATATAAAAAAAAAGTACTGTATTTGTTTTGAACTATACAGAAACGCCATATTTTGTCATGGAAAGAACTCTGTGACCAAATGTTGCCAGGTCATTATAATTTCCCTTTTTAAAGGGAAAAATGGTGACTAATCGTCTGGAATAGAAGAATGAAAACCAAAAATCATAATATATTAAAAATCATATTCTTTTTCCAATTGATTCCTAAAAATATACTTACTATTAAGCGTATATAATATATTAACGATGTGACGAGTTGGATTTTTTGACTCGAGTTACTCGAGTTGGGCTACCAATTCGAGCCACAGTCCGAGTTAACTCGAACCAGTGCCTAGCAGTATAGAGCGCAGCGCACCAATGCAACCGACTAAGGCAAGGCACCGTGTCAATTCATGGCGCGACGAGTAGCACATCGAGTCGACTCGGTGTCTTTATAGCCGCTACAACAATGTAGATTATCGTATCGCAGCGAAGTAATTAAATTAATAAACATTTATTCACCTTTTAAACATAACAAAGAGGAAATAATACAAAAGTTAAAAAAAACTTAATTCACACTAAATATCTACATAATTATTCTATATTACAAATGTTAAACTGGTATGTTAGCTACTGCCTCAGCATAATTACGAATAAGATACAATATTCCAGGTTTATTCATGTAGGTATTGTTGTGAATAAAATATTGTTGGTTTAATTAATCAGAAATGTTTATTATTTAAGTATACTTAGAGGTAATAATGGCGTCACTTTTCAGTCTTTAGATAATAATAATTTGGCATTCCTAGACGTGTAAAAATCGTAAAATATACGACTGTATGTATGTATTTTAAGACTTTAAAAATATACTATAAAGTCTTAAAAACTATTCTAAATAATTAATAGTTTAACATTCTTTTAGTACTTCGTTCGCTCGGCTTTCAACGAGTGGAAAACAAAGAATTAGAGATAATCTTCACCTTTTTCCACTTGTAATATTATTTTTATCAATGTTAAAAATAATATTCGATGATGATGTATCCCTTCACTGAGATCTCACCAAGTGGTATGTGATGATGCAGCCTAAGATGGCAGCAGGCTTTCTTGGAAATGGTTTTACAGTTAGATTAAGCTCTTAATCCTAATCGGTTTCTAGACAGCATCAAACTAGAACACAGCCACACTGCTGGTAGGCAAGTAGATAACTAGCTGCGGCCAAAACTTATTAGCACACCTAAGCTGAGCTACCTAATTTATAGTTTTGAAGTAGAGTCTAGCAAGTCTATAGCTTTTTTATAAAGTACCTACTTATTCAATACTACTAATACTAAATCCTTTTCTTTTTTTCTTTCCTTTTTATATATTAGTTATGTACTTACATGTTTTGGAAAGCTTCTTGTTTATATTAGATTAAAATAGGTATTTTAATACAAACTTAACCTTAAAATATCTGAAACATTAAAAGGGAGATTTCTAAAAATTGCCATGGAATATCTTAATATTTTTTTTTATCGTGTAATCCAGAGGTTATTTCCAATGTTTTACCAATAATTTGGTTAAGACGCAAGAATGGGCGAACTCTCATACAAAATTCGGCATTCTCCTTTCAGCCTCATTTCAGGTTCATTCGTGAACACACACACACACACACAAACTTTCGCCTTTATAATATTAAGTAGTGTGATTATGTAAAGGTCACAACCTCAAGAGTGCATTGTTTACGTAAAACGCATAAACGTGTCTGTCGAGTAAGCGACCCCTGACGCGGGTTACGCCGCGATACTATCCGTTGGTAATAAATTAACCAGCCGATAACCCGTGGGGTTACTACGCCTATCTCGCGTCCGTACTCCTACCATCGACGCTTATCAGTACTATAATAATTATTGTTTGTTTATAATTAATTAGGTTATAATTAAGTGTTATTACGTATAATTACATGCTCAGCGATTTAGTTCTACTTATTTTTAACTTCGGCCAGAAAAAGAGGGGTGTTATAAGTTTAATGTGTGTGTGTCAGTGTATCGGTCAGTCATCGGGAGGGTCGCGCTTACAGTCGTTTACGTTATACCTTAGGTAGCCCGTAAAAGTTAGGGATCCTTGGTGAAATTGGTCATATCGCTCATTTGCGACAAGGGTGACATAATTCAAAATCGACGATGAGAGAATTCTCTCGAGAGTAATGTTTTGTGGATGCTGCGGTCTCGAAACAACACAGCGGCCAACAAAGCGACAGAGCATTAAGTCACAATCTCTCTCGCTCTTATTTTTTTGTGTTTAGTGTAATGTTGTTTTTATAGTAAAAAGTATAAATTTTCGACACTAAAATTGGTGAATTTTGAATTATGTCACCCTTGTGGCAAATGAGCGATATTATATCCATAAAAAATCAATGAAGCGAGATAATTTGCGAGTTGTTAATCGTATACTTTTAAAATTAATTTTTATTGTCAATCAATTTGCGTGTTCTATCGGCTATATAAACAGGGAGTGTTCTGAAGAGCTATTTGATCTTATTCCACCTTCTAACTTCTACAACCGCACCGCACGCCACCGAACGCAATTTCACCCTCACCACCTCGGTGCCTGGAGCACTTCGACCATCCGTTACTCCAGATCTTTTTTCCACGTACTACCAAATTGTGGAATCATCTCCCTTCGACAGTGTTCCCACTTAATTACAATATGGGGTTATTCAAGGAGCGGACCAATAAGTTCCTGAAAAGCCGGCAACGCATTGGTGGTGCCTCTGGTACTACAAGTGTTCATTGGCGGCGGTAATCACTTTACATCAGGTGACCCGCCAGCTCGTTTGCCCGCTATTCATATAAAAAAAAACAGTTCAATGACAGGTCAATTGGTTGATAGTATATTTTTGCTGAGATAAAAATGATAAAACTCGATGACTAATTGTAATTTCGTAATTTGATCCGAACAAAACATGACGTCTCCGATAAGGGGTGTATTATCAATGTGACTTTATATGGAAGGAGAAAAAGTAATTTATAGGAATAAAATTTATTTATTTATTTAAAGTCTATGTCAACAAAGTGATGCGAGAACAGATTAGAACGATGATCCCGCAGAAATATAAACTTTGTTATATAAAATAGATGTCTGCCTTATTATGGACTAGCTTTTGCCCCCGCGACTTCGTCCGCGTGGAATTAGGTTTTGGGGTGGAATTTTCAAAAACTGTGACACACGTACTCTTACTTTGATGGAAACAGCTTGAAAAATGACGGAGTTTCATATAAACTTCCATCACCTATTTAAACCCCTTAGGGGTGGAATTTCCAATAATCCTTTCTTAGTGTGCGCCCACGTCATAAAAGGAACCAACTGTAAAAACTTCGAGTTTCTAACTTCAGTAGTTTAGGCTGTGCGTTGATATCTCAGTCAGTCAATCAGTCAGTCAGGACTTTGAATTTTATATATATAGATTGCATGTCTTATAAATTACTATTAATCGAAGGCATTGATAAAATTAATTTAGTAAATAACTTTTAACCCTGAATAGTCCAATGGTTAAAGGTGCGGACTGAAAACTGAAAGGTTGCAGGTTGCACTATTGTCGTACCCATTACTAGCACAAGCTTCCCGATTATTTGGAGGGGATAGGAAAATATTAGTCACTTAGTTTGGCTGATATTCTTTTTAAAAATTAATATAAAACTTTTAATTAATTAATTTAATCTTGAATGTTTATTTAAAATTAATCTTAGAGGAATGTCTATTAGGGGGAATTAGGCCCTATATGGTCGCAAAAAAGCCAATTATAGCTATTTCACGGCCGATTGTAGAAATACTGAGCTTTTCACACGCTGTGTTATGGAATGGCATCTCGGACGACTAGCTATTAGTAGTAGGTCCGACATGGACCTACCTGTACTTGCATTATAGTCATTTCGTTGTAACGTGGTGCGGGTCATAGGTCAGTTGAACGAAACATATTTCGTATTAGCTGATTCCAGCAGCTTCGTCTGCGTGGAAAATGTTTAGAGTGACTTGATACTAACCGCGAGAATTTATGTCCTCGATCTCCGATAATATTTAGTCGATCCTCATCAAAATTGGACAAAATATTTCTAATAGTACACAATTTATAATAAAAAAAGAATCGTCAAATTCGGTTTAGATTTGACGAAGTTATGGAGCAAAATCAACAAAAAATTTCATCCCGGATAAACCCTATTGTTTATCAGGATAAAAAGGATCCTATATATTGACCTGGAGTATCAGCTACCACTACACCAAATCCGTTCGGTAGTTTTCGCGTGCAGACAGACACAAAAAATTCAAAAAAAATTGTTTTGGGCTTTGTGTCGATAATAAAGCATTCCCCGATTAAAATTTTCAAAATATATTTAATGAACAGAATTCGTTCCGTTACAGTTAGTCTGAACCAAGTGAGAGTGCTGTCTATTGATTTTAGATTGAATGTTACTCACCATCAGGTGAGATCGCAGTCAAGGGCCATCTTCTCATCGAATAAAAAAGTAGTAAATATAACTTATACCCCGTTTTTTATATCTATATGTAATGAAATGAATGACATTTCATTAATTTGAATTTGCCGCGCTTCGCGTATCTATGTTGCCTGTGGAAGATGGGCACATCGAAGTGACGTTTGACGTTTATGATTCAAATGGCGGATGACGCTTAGATAATTTTGTGCACTTTATTAATAGAAAAACTTTTAAAGAGATAAACCGAAGGATACGATTGAGGAAGCGATATTAGTGAACTTTAAATGTCGTTTTATAAGGTATATTATTGAGGATATTCAAAATAAACCATAAATTGTTTCTCTGAAAATACAAAGTTCTGTTTTATTTAACACGCCTTTACAATATTACAACAATTATCAAGTTATGACAATTACACTTCTATCTCACCTGAAAATACAAAGAAACGACATTTAAAGTTCACTAATATCGCTTCCTCAATCGTATCCTTCGGTTTATCTCTTTAAAAGTTTTTCTATTAATAAAGTGCACAAAATTATCTAAGCGTCATCCGCCATTTGAATCATAAACGTCAAACGTCACTTCGATGTGCCCATCTTCCACAGGCAACATAGATACGCGAAGCGCGGCAAATTCAAATTAATGAAATGTCATTCATTTCATTACATATATATTTATGTGTACATATAACAAACCTCTTCTATAAAATTCTAAAGGTTTCCGAAATAATTATCCCATAAACGAAGATTAGGTTATTTCTTTTAGTGCAAAGCATCAAACAACACAGTGGGTGATATATCCGTATTTGGTGATAAACTGGTATAAATTACATATAAACAAAAAATATGTTAGTATTCATATAAGGGCCCTTGCCCATTAGGCGGCCGTGGCTGCTGCAGCCAGTCCAACCATTGGAGTATGCGCTCTAGGCGATTAATGCCCGTTTTCACCAAGGTTCCTTAACTTTTAAGGGCTACCTAAGCTAATTTAAATGATCACGATTGACAGTCGACTGGACGTTAGAACTGGCTGCCGCCAGGGAGCCTAGTGCCGGGGGATTTGCCTCGTTGGTTAGCAAGTTCGATTGCAGATGACGAGGTCCCGGGTTGATTCCCGGGTCGGATTTTATGACCATAAAATGTATTGAGTTTTCTGTTAAGAAATTCTCAGTAGGTACTAGCCCGGAGTTAGGAAGTTGGCGGTGAGTCACCCCCGTGCCTCGGAGAGCACGTAAAGCTGTCCTTCGCCTGATCTCTCTCCGGTCGTGTCGGATTTCCGTCACATCGGACTGTGAGAGTGAGGGAATAGAAAATGCACGTGTGTTTGCGCACACACTTGTGCACTATAATATCTCCTGAGCAGATGGCTAATCTCTGTGGAGATTGGCCGCCGTAGCTGGATTCGGTCGGCAGGACATTGTTAGTGCAAGGGGGCCCTTACTAGTTACTCTAAATCATACATGACTCATCTCGATGTTGATTTACTTCAGCGTATAATTGCGTAGTTGCTGATGCATATTTTTTGACTGCTAGGTAGGTTTTAACCGACTTCCAAAAAAGAGGCGATTCTCAATTCTTCAGAATCTTTTTTTAAATTTTTTTAATTTATTATGTTTCGGGGTTCCCGATTACTCGTAGACGCCTGGACCGATTTGGAAAATTCCTTTTTTTTGTTTGAAAGGGTATACTTCTCAGGTGGTCCCATTGTCATCAGGTCAGGATCTGATGATGGGATCCTGGAGAAATCGAGGGAACTCTTCATTTTTTATAGGCACAATTGATAGAGGTACTTTGTAGTGGCGTTTGAAGTCGGTTTTGTAAAAAGAATTTTTAGGTTTATTTATATTATATCTCGGAAAAATAGAGAATCCCCGCGGGATTTTTAAAATCTAACTAAACGCGGACGAAGTTGCGGGCATTAGTTACTAAGTAATATTCCCCTCAAACTAAGCTAAAAGCTTGTTGTAATGTTTTTTTTTTAGGAATTGAACTAAGGCAAATTCATATACATCAGCCAGCTTAATATCTCAATTAACTAAGCCGAGTCAAACAAATAAACCCTTAAAAAGCAAGCGCGTGGTAATATTTACCCCCTTGTAGCGGTCATCCCCGGGTCATTCTAACCCGGACTGTTTGCCCTCCTAAACAAATATCGGGGGTAGTTTGAACAACGGCGTTTTAAAGATTTTAGACTTAATTCGTGGTTTACTGACATAATTGTTATAAATGCTACGAGTACGTACCACCGTACGTACCGTGGATATTTCGATCCAATTGCATGGACCGTGGTCACGACGAGACTGCGGTGTTGCGAGACGTCAAGTTGAAGCTGTCATGGGTAGAATCTATCTACCCGCCTTCTTGATCTTTTCGGAGGAACGTCATTTAAAGACAATATCGACAATCCCAACTAAAATAATTACCGTGGTACGTACTCGTAGCATTTATAACAATAACGGCGTTTTAATTTGGAGACAGTAAGCTAATGCCGTGCAAACACTTACTGTCTCTCTTTGCTGTACTATTACGTTTATACAAATAAATAAAATTGAATTTTCTGTTTTTTTTTTTTTTAATTTATATTTATCTGCATTTATTAAATGACTAGCTGATGCCCGCGACTTCGCTCGCGTACATTTAGTTTTTAAAATTCCTAAATAATAAATAGTAGCCTATGTCACTCTCCAGGTCCTCAACTATACCCATGCAAAAAGACACATCGATCCGTAGCTCTGTTGCAGCGTGATTGCAGGACAAACCAACAAACACATACACTTTCGCATTTATAATATTACTAGCTGTTGCCCGCAACTTCGCGTGGATTTAGTTTTAGAGACCGCCCTCGACCACCGACTCACCGCATCGCATTGTTAGCCCGCGCTATTCTTTCTTTTTGCTCGGCTTCTAAGAGTCGTACCTACCGAGATTTTGAATAGCCTATAACCTTGCTCAGTAATTGGGCTATCAGATACAAAAATAATTTTTCAAATCCGACTGGTTCCAGAGATTAGCGCGTTCAAACAAACAAACTCTTACACTTATTATATTAAGTATAGATTAAGGATTTGATTTAAACTTTACAATATTAGTAACAATCTTTCTTCTACCCTCACATGCTGCTGGTTGGTCACATGCTAGTTACAACAAACATTATCAGCTATGTGTAAAATGCGATTTTCCACACTCGAGACGGCACGCTCGGGACACGTGCGCGGGTTTTTTTTACACCCTCTCCAAATATGTCGATTTTCGGCCCCTATTAATACAAGTAATTAATGTCAAGCGTGCCCGCGATTTGTCAACTCGTGTAGAAAATATAATAAACTAACTTTTACGCGCGGCTTTGTCCCCGCCATCTATTAAAAGTACCTAATCCGAAGTGATGATTCCTATGCAAAATTATTAATTTTGATATTTTGATTTTTCAGCTGTTTTTTGGGTTTCTCTATTTTCGGAATTATTTTTTTAATTTTTTATTTTTTGTATGTATGTTCCCCGATTACTCGGAGATGCCTGGACCGATTTGGAAATATTTTTTTGTTTGAAAGGGTATACTTCCCAGGTGGTCCCATTGTCAACAGGTCAGGATTTGATGATGGGATCATGGAGAAATCGAGGGAACTCTTAAAATTTTATAGGCACAATAATTGAAATACTTTGTAGTGGCGTTTGAAGTCGGTTTTGTAAAAAGATTTTTTTTATATTATATTTAAATACTAGCTTTACCCCGCGGCTTCGCTCACGTTAAGTTCGATTATTCCAACCCCTATTTATCCCTTTAGGGGTTGAATTTTCAAAAAATCCTTTCTTAGCGGACACCTACGTTATAATAGCTATCTACATGCAAAATTTCAGCCTGATCCATCCAGCGGTTTCAACTGTGCGTTGATAGATCAGTCAGTCAGTCAGTCAGTCAGTCAGTCAGTCACCTTTGCCTTTTATATATTTAGATTTGCATTGATTCTTTGACGAATCACCAATCCATTCACTAACACGGGCCATCGTTACTTGGCCGGTGCAATAATTTAATATACAAGTAGATCGCCACACTACCCCAGTAAATCTTGCATTGTATGAAAACTAATATCCCCGCACCCCACACGCCACTTCCATGCTATCCATTCATTGCGAACCCAGCCAGCGCGAAATTAATGGTGATTTATTTAGGGTTGATACTATGACCTTTCTGACGCAGTGTTTCTGTGGTTCCTAATTGGGAGGACTCGGGTTCATTCCCGGCTGGGATAGTTTCTAATTTACGGAATTTAGTAGTCTTTAATAGCTTAGTGATTAATGCTGAGATCTATAGAGCGTGCTCTGACTCAACTCACACTTAAGATAGAGTTAAAGCGAGAAACAAATATGCTCTGACACAAATCTGTCTCGTTTTAACACTGTCTTGAGTCTGAACCTGAGATTAAGTATAGTTGTTTATGCAGATAATAAAAGTTAAAAAAAAAGACGTGTGGCACTCGGGGACTGCCGCGGTAAAGCTATTGCATAGCATTTTTTATCACCGCGGTTTTTTAGCGGCTCACCGCTAGATGGCGTTGACAGAAAATGCGCCATCTAGCGGCTCACCGTAGAGGAGTCCCGTGTCAGGTTATTTTCGTTACGGAATTTCTGGATTCGGTCTCCACGCTGGCCCGCGATAGAAGCTATGCAATGAAAGCGGGTTAAAAAAAACATCGAAATAATAATAATGTATAATATAGTGTCGACACCATTGGAAATCACACAAAGCACGGCAGCGTATAATTAGATTAGCCATAGAATACAAGCGGAGCGGCGCTTTGATATCTGTAACATTGTGCTTGTATTTACCGCGCCGAGCGCTTCTTTAAGTGTAGCTATATAAAGTACCACCGCTTTTTTTATAAAGAATATTAGCCAAGCTGAGCTTACCTAATATTCTCCTATCCCTTCCGAATAAGCGGAAAGCTTGTGTTAGGAGTGGGTACGACAGTAGAGTTGCAAGCTTTTGTCCGCGATTTCGACCGCGATGAATAAGGTCTGTAATACCGCGGGAACTCTTTGTTTTTCCGGGATAAACAGTGGCCTATGTCACTCTCCAGGTCCTCAACTATATCCAAGCAAATCACTTCGAATCGTTACTACGTTGCTACGTGATTGAAAAGCAAACTAAGGATTAAATAAACACATGAGTTATCTAACGCTGACTAAAACAATTTAAAGCCACACAAAAAAACTCAACTAATGTTCGACTCTAACAAGAATATGTATAACTTAATGTTGAATTTCAGTATGTTACTGCCATTCTCCGTCTTTAGATCGCTCCTCGCAGATACGCGTAAGCGACGCGCTTTGCACGGCGCATAAGATGTTCTTAAGAAAGCGTGATGTGTGGAAAACTAAACTTTACAACGTCTATAACGTTTCTTCCAGAGGTTAGGCTGTGATTTGTTTACCACTACCACCTGCGTCAGCTATTTAAGTTAAATAAATTAAAGTTTATACATACTTAGTATTTTTCAGCCCTAAAAATATCCATAAAAACATTACATATAATAAGTACTGAATACGTAGGTACAAAATAACTTGTATTTAGATTTTTTAATTACACTATTAAATGATTGGTCATTATAATATTTTGTGTCGGCGCCATTGGACAGCACTTAAAGTGCAGTACCGTATAATTAAGATTACTTATATTGCGTTGCGATACAACACAGGGGGGATCCGAGCTTTGCACTGTAAGGGCAAGGACAAAAATAAATAATAAAAGCAAAGCTCTACCGACTGCAAAATGTACCTATTTTGGTAAGGTTGTCATACTTGAAAAATCGAACTTAACGTGAGCAAAGCCGCGGGCGAAATCTAGTTAACTTAATTTCTGCATTTTTCACAGTTCAACTGTTACTTGGCCGGTTTTTCTGATTATTTATTTTTATACTTTGTAGTGCTGTTTGAAGTGGACTTTTTGAAAAGAGTTATTAATGTATTAAAAGTCTGCCAAATATCGGAATTAACGCTGGTGAAATCGGCCCTTATTCTAAGGGTAAAAATATGCCAAAGTTACCTCACTGCGATACCTCGCGGTCGCGGTTTAGCTCGCCACCTGGATGTCACCCCATGTAAGACAAATGTATGCAAAAAGATAAGCACGAACATGTCGAAGGAAACCTCACTGCGATACATCGCGCTACAGCGAGGTATCTTCGACATGTTCGTGCTCGTCTGTTTGCATACATTTGTTTTAAATGGAGGTGACATCGAGGTAGCGAGCTAAACCGCGACCGTGAAGTATCGCAGTGAGGCATCTCCGGCATGTTTTTACCCTAATGGTCGTCTAAGTGCTATCGCTTTAACGTCGCGTATAATTCGCGACTTGTCAATGCGACTATGGCATTAGCTCCCCACCCCTCCCCACCTCCGCGCCTACTCCAGCTATAAGCTAAACTAAATTATACGCCGCCGTGAACTGTGCGGTTTCCACTGCTCCCAGCCAACATAGAAAAAAAGATTCCGAAGAATTGGGAACCTCCTCCTTTTTTGGAAGTCGGTTAAAAAAGGATACCGGCTGAATTGATAACTATCTCCTTTTTTAACCGACTTCAACATACGTGTACAAACTAAAATTATTTTATACTTTTAAGTGGCGTTTGAAGTCGGTTTTTTAAAATATTTTTTTATATTATTATGGAAATTAATTTGTTTCATAATAATGTCCTCCCGACCGAATCCGGCCACGGCGGCCAATCTCTACAGAGATTTGCCATCTGCGCGGGAGATATTATAGTGCACGAGGGTGTGCGCAAACCCAGGTGCACTCTCTATTCCCTCACTCTCATAGCCCGATGGGACGGAAAATCCGACACGACCGGAAAGAGATCAGGCTGACGACGGCTTTACGTGCTCTCCGAGGCACGTGGGTGACTCGCCACCGGCTTCCTAATTCCGGGCTAGTACTGAAAATTTCTTAACAGGAAACCCAATACATTTTTTTTTGGCCCGACCCGGGTATCGAACCTGGGACCTCGTCGTCCGTTGTCGAACTTGCTAACCATTAGTCCAACGAGGCAGTTATCTATATATCAATAAATAAAATTCAAAGTCCTGACTGACTGACTGAGATATCAACGCACAGCCTAAACTACTGAAGTTAGAAACTTGAAACTTTTACAGTTGGTTCCTTTTATGACGTAGGCGCACACTAAGAAAGGATTATTGGAAATTCCACCCCTAAGGGGTTTAAATAGGGGATGGAAGTTTATATGAAACTAGCTTTAACCCGCGGCTTCGCTCACTTTAGGTTCGATTTTTTAACCCCCTATTTAACCCTCTTGGGGTTGAAATTTTCCAAAATCCTTTCTTAGCGGATGTCTACGTCCTAACAGCTACCTGTATACCAAATTTCAGCTCAATCGGTCCAGTGGTTAGAGCTGTGCGTTGATAGATCAGTCAGTCAGTCAGTCAGTCAATCAGTCAGTCAGTCACCTTTGCCTTTTATATATTTAGACTCCGTCATTTTTCAAGCTGTTTCCGTCAAAGTTGGTATTTGAGCTTTCAGTTAAAAATAAAGAAGTACGTGTGTCACAGTTTTTGAAAATTCCACCCCAAAATCTAATTCCACGCGGACGAAGTCGCGGGGGCAAAAGCTAGTTGTTTCATAATAATTTGTTTCATAATAATTAGCCAGTTCACTTCGTCAATTGTCTGACTTCATAACGCCCATTTCGAAGGGGGGTGATCTATTGTTGTGAACGGGGAGACAATGTGGCGAAATAATGTTGATGATATTACTTAACTCCCTTTAACGACCACCCTGGCGCAGTGGTGAGCGCTGTGGTCTTATAACTGGGAGGTCTCGGGTTCGATTCCCGGCGGGGGCGATTTGGGAATTTAAAATTTCTGAATTCTCTCTTGTATGGTCTGGTGGGAGGATTTGGGCGTGGTTAGTTACCACCCTACCGTCAAAGACGTGCCGCCAAGCGATTTAGCGTTCCGGCACGATGGCGTGTAGAAACCGATTAGGGGAATCGAATAATAAAGAAAACTAGCTGATGCCTGCGACTTCGTCTGCGTGGATTTAGTCATGGGAATCCCGCGAGAAATCTTCGACTTTACAGTATAAAAAGTAGCCTATGTCACTCTCCAGGTCCTCAACTATACTTATGCAAAAATAACGTCGATAGTTTTGTTGCAGCGTGATTGAAGGACAAACCAACAAACAAACACGCATTTATAATATTAATAAGAGTAAGATTACTTAGGCTGAAATTCTTAGCTATTATGACGTAAGTCTCCGCTAAGAAAGGATTTTTAAAAATTCAACCTCTAAGAAGGTAAAA
This sequence comes from Hipparchia semele, assembly GCA_933228805.2. Classification (NCBI taxonomy): domain Eukaryota; kingdom Metazoa; phylum Arthropoda; class Insecta; order Lepidoptera; family Nymphalidae; genus Hipparchia; species Hipparchia semele. The sequence goes on from OW121736.1 coordinate 6,411,007, forward strand.
TAGGGGTTGAAAAATCCAACTTAACGTGTGCGAAGCCGCGGGCAAAAGCTAGTTAAGAATACAATTTATTGAACGAGCGAAGCGAGTTCTCTGAGTCAACTAATGCGCTTGCCTACTAGACAGAGAAGGTGTACGTCCAAATGTCTGTCAGAGCCCTATAACTTCAGAATTACTGAATATTAGAACGTGAAACTTGGTTGAAAATTCAGTTATATCCTGTACTTGAACAACAAATACTAAAATTAGATAAATGTTATAAAGAAACGAATTTATTTAATTTTAAATGCTAATAGCTTCACAATAATGCTAATAGATGGCGCTGTGTCAGTAAAACAGTTTTATGTCAACTATTATTTTTTTTATTGCGTCTAATGTTAAAAGTTAATTATTACAATAAATAATTAAAACTTTTGGGAATTATGGGATATCGCGAGGTCTCAGTTCGGGGCGAACCACTAGTTAGTTATATTTAATAGTAATCTGGTAGTCTGGTGTTAGTCCGGTATTGTAGAACAAGCTATATTGATTATGAAATGGCATAACACGCAAAACAAAAGTGAAAAATCAAAAAAAACTTTTCGATATCGATCGTTTGAGGATACGCTGAAATTGGCTCTGAAAGTGTCCAATAAATTGGCTGTACTAATTTTGATTGTGTTCTTCCTTGCAGTCACAGAAAAAGCGGGTTACCAGTCGCCATATGGAGGGATGGACAATGGAATGGTGAGTGTTTTATTTTTAACTTATTAATTTCACCTGAAGTAGGTACTTACTTTCAAGGGAAATTGGAAGATTTTCTATCTGGCTCTCACTCAGCTCAGACTCAAGACAGAGTTAGAACGAGACAGATTTAAGTCAGAGTATGTCTCGCTTTAACCTCTATCTTGAGTCTAAGCTGAGACAGAGCACGCTCTATAGATCTCAGTCTAGAGATATTAGCTTCACCTTTGTCCACTTTCTTTAATATTGTTTTTAATACTGATTTTGTTGTGCAAAATCTATACAAATAAATAAAATTGAAGTGTCTGTTTGTAATATCAAAAGAACAGCTTTTACTAACTGCATACGAAAGTAAATACGGTTCTTATAACAAGACGACAATTTTTAAAATTTTTGTCTGTCTGTCTGTTTGTTGTCGCTAATCTTGGGAACGGCTACCTCTGTATATCGATATCTCCGTGATTTATTAACCGATTTGCGTGAATCTTTTTTTAATTGAAACAAAAACTTTGCAAGATGCTCCCATAAAAATTTCGCGTCCCAACTCTTCAATCCTGATGCTGCAGGGGTACTGCCCTTCTAAACTGTGGGAATTTAGGAACGCGGACGAAGTCGCGGGCGTCCGCTAGTTTTTAAATAAAATAAAATAAATAAAAATAAGTCAACTGTAGGTAGTGTGTACTTAGGCTGAAATCCATAGATTTTGTGATTACCCAAGTAAGAAAAAAATTCATAACGATTTAACTAGATGGCACTTTAGGTTCCACAAGAATGTCTAAAGAAAAACCGCTCTACATCACGGAGTCCTCGATAGAGAAATAGAAAAACTTTTCGATTGGCTATTTTTATACAATTTTCTTTTTTGAAAACTAGAAAGTATGTTTTTCTTTTTACTTTGTATTCGATGACACTGCCGTTCATTGCGATCTCACCTAATGGTAAGTGATAATGCAGTTTATGATGGTAGCGGGCTAACTTTGAAGGGGTATGGCAGTGTTTTAACCCCTAATTTATTACCTCTACTCCTATGTAAGTTTTAAAAATTTGAGTTAGGAACTAAAAAAATTTTAAGTGAACGAATTCGGGGATAATACCTAGTATTCTATCTTTATTTTCTTGTCTTGATATAATATTTCAACCTTTCTGATACAAACATCACTTTTTTTCCGGCCGATTCGTGATTTATGTATGGGTTTCTTTTTGCTTGCACGCGCAAAATCTGCAGAAAGTATTAAACCTTTTCTTAAAGCCTCCTTTACATTGTGTAAGAACTTCATAAAACTTAGTACTTACATTAATTTCACGTAAGCAAACCATAAGTTTAAAAGAAAAGCCTATGGCTATATTATCTTTCTTTAGGCTGTCACTTGTGGCTTGTTTTAAGCAAACATAGGAATTGAAAAATTGCTACGGAATATTTAAATTATAATCTAAAAGAACCCTATTCCCAAATAGAGTGTGACGCGAACTAAATTACATGTAAAAATTTTGCAAGAAGTTTAGTAAGAGAATCGAAAATTAGTCTTCATTGGTTATATGGGTAGTTCTACGATAAGAGGTAACTTGTGCGGCAATCAGTTTAAAATAAAAATTTTACTTTATATGTTGTTATTTTTTGCAATGAAACACATCACCTAAATGTACTTTATTAAATAACATCACGATTCAATGCCTAATTAAAGTATATTTTTCTGAAATTCCTTATAAAGCCTAAAAATGTCTCTAACCTGGCCTGTCCCTCTGTCGTTTTCAGTTTAATTTGAAACGATACATATTTTTTTTGTATCAGTTATTAAACTAAAGTATGTTAAACACAAATTTCAATAAATGTATTTAAGTATTGTTAAGGAAAAATAGAAAAATATTTATTTATTTGCAATATATTTTACACTTTACTTTTGTCCCACTGTTTTTGGGTATCTACTCTAGAAAATTTCATTCCGCTACTACAAACACTAATATAAAACGGCCATATTCCAAAAATTGCTCAAAATCATCTACGGACGTGAAGTTAGTAATGCAAAACACGTGAGCCGTTAAGAGCGCCGTCATTTGTTAGTTGTTGCGACCGTTGATTCGAAGTAGTCGTTTCGCGAGGTCATTGTGTCTCTCACCTGGCAAGTCATAAAAGTTATATTATTCATTCAATTTATTTGCATTTACTGGTCTAATTTAATAATGATGGACTAGTGAAAGTGTGATACATAATGTACCGAAAAACTTCTTATGTCAATTAAAATAATACAATTTATCATGAAAACGTCTCTCACCTGCCATATTTCACCTGGCAAGATAAATGTCAGGAGAGAAACTTGTTGACCAGGGGAGATAAGGTTAGTGCAAACAAACAAAGTCAATAAAGTCAACAAAGACAAAAAGTCAAAAAAAGTCAAAAAAGTAAAAAAAAAGTAAAAAAAAGTCAAAAAGTCAAAAACCGTCAAAAATGTCAAAAAAGTCTTTTTTGACTTTTTTTGAATTTTTTGAATTTTTTGAATTTTTTGAATTTTTTGACTTTTTTGATTTTTTTGATTTTTTAATAAAATATGCATAAAGTGACTTGCCCTTACTGAACAGATAAATAAATCGGACAAAAATCGTAATATAAGTGTTTAATGAAAAAACAGCTACTTTTCTCCGTAGCCGTATTCTCTATGGACTTAGGACCTCTTATCGTAGAATCACCCATATACAGTTACAATCGTTAAAAAATTTAATAAAAAAAATTAAAAAGCAAAAAATTTATGCCCCGGGTGAGGATCGAACTCACGACCTTAAGATTATGAGACTTACGCGCTGCCTACTGCGCCACCGAGGCCGGTGTATAGGATCGTGAAATAGGTCACTACACTCTAGAATTCTAGATTATAGAGATAAATTCAAAATTTATTTATTTCATATAGGCTAACTTGTAGCTCTTATGATAAGTCACAAATCTACCACCGGTTCGGAATGCAGATTCTGCTGAGAAGAGCCGGCAAGAAACTCAGCAGTTGCTCTTTTCAAAAAAAAAAAAAAAATTTTTTTTTTTTACAAAGCTATGCTATGTATACAGTGCTTCCACAATAAAGCTTCAAAAATGCAAAAATGCATACGTAGGTACACCAATCCAACGCATGTCAAGACGGGCAGTCAAAGCAGACCCATTCCCGTTGGTGGCACCCGTTCACGAGCATGACGCATGAGCAGCAGCTTTATATTAACGACTGTAGAATTAAGCGGTGCAGATCCTTGTTATAGTTGCAGTTGCTAGAATAATTCATATAATTAGTTGTAATAAAACGTCGATTACCATGTTTTCACCGCGTCGCGTGCCTACATATAAAAGTACATGGTCGAGATAGTATTAACATAATACGAACTAGTCGTCCGTCCACGGAATGTGACCGGATCGACAGATGTTAGCGTCCGACATTATAGAGTTGCGCTTGCTCGCTAATAGAAACTTGCCGTGGTAACCGGGGATGCGCAGTGGTTAGATGGCTGTCATATCTGACAGATAGAGGGTTCGTATCACGAAAGTACAAAAAGGTAGAAGGCAAGAGTGAGTGCGGCAAGCGTGTCTATAGCTTGCAATTTTAATTTTTTTGAGAGGTTTTTCAATTCCCGAGGAAACTCTCTTATTTTTCCGGGATAAAATTTAGCCTATGTGTTATTCCAGGCTTTAATAAGTAATGTATCTCTGTGCCAAATTACAGCCAAATTGGTTCAGTCGTTGCGGCGTGATCGAGTAACAAACATCTATACTTCCAAACTTTCGCATTTATAATATTAATAGGATTATTATTAACAAGCGATTAAAAGGGATTAAAAAACCGGACTGCTCTAAGGGAAATCCTCTCGTTTCTCCAACCAAGCAAGAAAGCAAAGTTCCCAAGCAAGCAATGCCACCACCACACAAGACTTATTCTACTCTCGACGCACGTTTCGCCCCGACACCGGAGCATCCTCAGGAGATGTCGACTTTACAAAGACAATACAGCTCTTCGACTTTTTGATGACCTTTCCGTGCGCAGTGGTGAGCGCTGTGGTCTTATAACTGGGAGGTCTCGGGTTCGATTCCCGGCGGGGGCAATTTAGGAATTTATAATTTCTAAATTGTCTCTGGTCTGGTCTGGTGGGAGGCTTTGGCCGTGGCTAGTTACCACCCTACCGTTAAAGACGTGCCGCCAAGCGATTTAGCGTTAGCGTAGATGGCGTGTAGAAACCGATTAGGGGTATGGGCTGAATTTACACTGGTATACCCCTTCCAAGTTAGCCCGCAACCATCTTAGACTGCAACGTCGCTTACCATCAGGTGAGATCGCAGTCAAGGGCTATCTTGTCTTAGAATAAAAAAAGAAGACTTTCATATTTTCTTTTTCACAATATAAAGTTTGGTGGTGCGTGTAGCGTGGTCAGGGTCACACGCATCGCCTGCAGGCTTCTTAGGCATCTTAGGCGCCGGCCTGACGTGCGCTGACAGCCAGTGTGGCACAGTGCGGCGCGGCCCTTAGCTCCGGATGTCACAATTAAGCAACCAGCTTCCACCTGTCGCATTCTGGTTTATTGTGACGAGTCAATGAAACGCGTCGAGCCGAACATAAATAACTATCGAGTTATTTATAATAAATTTTTTTTTTTGAAAGAGCAACCGCCGAGTTTATTGCTGGCTCTTCTCGGCAGGAAGGGCGTTTCGAACCAGTGGTAGATTCATCGACGATTCAAAAGTTTATTTGAATAAAAAATATTTCTATTCTATTCTAAAATAACTAGCGGTCGCCCGAGACTTCGTCCGCTTCTTTAATTCACAATCGACATCCCCTAATTCCCCACAGTTTAGGTAGGCAGACAGCCTTCAGCATTAGGATTATGGAGTTGGAACCCGAAGTTTTTACGGTAGCATCTCGCAAATCAATTAAAAGAAGATTTAGGCAAATCGGTTTGGAAATTACAAAGATATTGATACACAATGTAGAAAAACACAATTCCTTTACCTCCTTTTTCAAAAGTCCGTTAAAAATGTAGCCTTCTGAAGCGATTTGACACAGAGACAGATTATATTATAGTCAAGAATAATTCATCCCGGAAAAGAAGACACGCGGGAATAAAAAAACCTTAATTGACGCGAACGAAGTCCGGGCATTAAATCAACTAGTCTTACAAAGTCCTGTGTTCTAATGTAATGTAATCTATATATATATATATAAAATTCAAAGTCCTGACTGACTGACTGACCGACTGACTGACTGAGATATCAACGCACAGCCTAAACTACTGAAGTTAGAAACTTGAAATTTAGACAGTTGGTTCCTTTAATGACGTAGGCGCACACTAAGGAAGGATTTTTGAAAATTCAACCCCAATGGGGATAAAATAGGGGGTTTGAAAAATCGAACTTAACGTGAGCAAAGCCGCGAGCAAAAGCTAGTTGTAATGTATAGCGTTTTAAATATTAATTATGTGACGTATTATTTGATGAATTTTTATAAAAGGTTTTCAGAAGCTCTAGTACTCTATACTAGCTGATACCCTCGACTTCGTTCGCGCGAATTGAGGTTTTTATTCCCGCGGGAACTCTCTTATTTCCCGGGATAAAAAGTAGCCTATGTCCTATTCCAGAATATAATCTATCTCTGTACCCAGCCAAATCGATTCAGTCGTTGCGGCATGATTGAGTAACAAACATACAAACTTTTGCATTTATAATATTATATAAAAAAAATAGGATAATAGGATTATTTTTGCATGCCAATACCCGGCAGATTGTGGTACCTTTTAATTATGTGTTCTACGTATTTGTTTAATAAAATTTACTTGTATTAATGCAGTGGATTCGGCTACGAATGGGCGCAATACACAAAGGTAGGAAACTGTGCCGAATAGTCGTATTTACGAGACAACCCCTCCCCCTACCCCTCCCGTCGCCTCCCCCCTAAAACGGAGAGAGGGTCGTCTTGTCTTTAATTCACGACCTCTCTGTACTCTGCGTACTGTCGCTGACAAAAGTGCTAATGAAATCCTTACTAACTTTATAAATGCGAAACTGTGTTTGTTTGTTGATCCGTCCTTCGATCTGGTATCTACGAAATAACTCCGTTTTTCCGGGATACAAGAAGACTGACACTCCAAGTCCTCAACTATACCCCTGCAAAAAAATCACGTCAATCTGTGGTTCCGTAACTGCGTGTTTCAAGGACGTTAAAAACACACGCTTTCGCATTTATACATTACATAGCTGTTTTGTGTTAATAGCCATTTCACATATACGATTCCATCACACTAATATTATAAAGGCGAAAGTTTGTATGTGTATGTGTGTGTGTGTGTGTGTGTATGTTTGTTACTCCTTCACGCCACAACGAATGAACCGATTTCGCTGAAATTTGAAATGGAGATAGCTCATACCCAGGATTAAAACATAGGCTACATTTTATCCCGGAAAATTACAGAGTTCCCATGGGAATTGAAAAACCTTGATCCACGCGGACGAAGTCGCGGGCATCGTCTAGTCGTCTAGTCGTCTAGTCGTCTAGTCGTCTAGTATATTATAAAGGCGAAAGTTTGTATGTGTATGTGTGTGTGTGTGCGTGTGTATGTTTGTTACTCTTTCACGCAAAAACTACTGGACGGATTGGGCTCAAATTTGGAATGGAGATAGTTCATACCCTGGATTAAAACATAGGCTACATTTTATCCCGGGAAATCAAAGAGTTCCCGCGGGAATTAAACATTAATCCACGCGAACGAAGTCGCGGGCATCATCTAGTATTGTAATAAAAAAAATTGGCACAATCACGAAAAAACCGATGAAAAATTCTAATTGTATATGCTGTGTGTTTTAATCACAGACTCCATTATACAGGGTGTAATGCTGAGATCTATAGAGCGTGCTCTCACTCAGCTCAGGCTCAAGACAGAGTTAAAATGAGAAAGAGTTATGTCAGAGCATATTTGTGTCACGTTATAACCTCTATCTCAAGTCTGAGCTGAGTCAGAGCACGTTCTATACTGCCGTCATAAGGAAAAAAGACGCATCTGTCATTTTTTTCGAAATAGAGTTGGACACATATTTGGCATCAAAACAAAAAAACGCATCCACCAGTATTTTTAAATTTTGTTTAAACTTGTTCCTGTGATATGTTTAAACAAAATTTAAAATTCTGGTAAGTACTGGTAGATGCATTTTTTTGTTTTGATGCCGAATATGTGCCTAACTCAATTTCGAAAAAAATGACAGATGCGTCTTTTTTCCTTATGACGGCAGTATAGATCTCAGCATTGCACCCTGTATAGTGAGTCTGTGATTAAAATACATAGCATATACAATACAATTAGACACAACTCCCCTAGAAAGTGGATTATAATCGCCATTCATTATACTAGTAGGTAAATTACCATTGTAATTATGTATCGGTTCAGTTTGGGGACACGGGTAATTGGAGGTTGAGGGTATTTTAATAGGCATTCGGTATTTTGGGTAAAGAGTTGTGTACATTTATTGTGATTTAATTGATGAACTATGAAGGTGTACTATTAAAAAGCTCTAATTAAAAAATAATACCAGGACTTAAAATGAAAAATCGTTAACTCAAACGTTGTTTAATCATAGCGTATAATTTTTTTAACTTGGCTATCACCAAGTTAAAAAAATTTTTTTGACTATTAGCTGATGCCCGCGACTTCGTTCGTTCGATCCATGCATCCAAACTTTCGCATTTATAATATTAGTAAGATAATTGGATGTTTTAAATTCCACATTTCGGTGGTAATTTAAATTTTTAACTTACACTTGTGCCACTTTAGACGGCGAGTGTACAGAGACATAACGTCGTCTATAAAACTGAAGACGCGCTCAGGCGACTGGCTCGTACGCGTATCGTAGTGTGTACATGACTGTGTACACGTTAATGTACACACACGTCTCCATGTGTGTACTTACATATTAACTGCGATTGACGTTTCATCTTGTATTCTCTACATATATTATTTATCTGTGATGACTGATGAGTTTGGTATCTCTACGAAGGATTGACTTTGTAAAGCTTTAATAGGTTATGGGCGCGGACCAAAAACTAAAAGCTCTATAATTTAATCCTCACCTGTTAATGTCGTGCCCACTAACACAAGCTTTCCGCTTATTTGGAGGGGAGAGGAGAATAGCAGTGAAGTTTAGCTTGGCTTTCCATCCTTTTCAAAAAAGAAACTTGATTTTAGTCGCGGAATTGACTAAAAATGAACGTTAAAATGTGACGATCGCTCGATGCCAATTAGAGACGATAGCGATCGAAATTAGCTTGTTATGTCTAGTAGCTATCTAGTAGTTCATAAATAATTTTTAGGTAGATCTATCGAAATCTAATCACCCCAATCAAAAAGTGACAAACAAAGATTAGAACGATGATCCCGCAGAGTATAAACTGTGTTGCAGTGATCATCGCCCTCCTCGTACATTAACAATGACGTCGTAGTTTGCACAGAATTTATATTATTATTCTGAAATGAAAAATTAATTTACCCTTTTAGTTTAGAGATTGCGTACAGCTGAATTAGCCACTATGTTGCCTTTTTTGATTAAGTAGGTAAGTTTTTTGATATTTGACTTTATTAGACACTAGCTTTAACCCGCGGCTTCGCTCACGTTAGGTTCGATTTTTTAACCCCCTATTTAACCCTCTTGGGGTTGAAATTTTCCAAAATCCTTTCTTAGCGGATGTCTACGTCCTAACAGCTACCTGTATGCCAAATTTCAGCTCGATCGGTCCAGTGGTTAGAGCTGTGCGTTGATAGATCAGTCAGTCAGTCAGTCAGTCACCTTTGCCTTTTATATATTTAGATTACTTATTGAAAATGACAATGAGTCAGATATTCTTCTTAATGCCAGTCCAAACTTTATCAGAGTGGCCTACAATTTCGCCTTACTATAAAAGTTGGAATGGCCATTTTATTGCCTACAATATTGTCAAGAGCCTCGAAAGCTGTACAAATTCGTGAACAATCCTCGAGGAGACGATAAAAAGTGTCCCGAGGGACCCGCGCCAGTGTACTCGAGACTAGGGGACAGTTGACCTGATACATTAACTGTGCCCCCTCCGCGACACTTCCAAAACACATTGACACTAAGCGAAAATAATATCATCGCGTGTAGATTTCACCTTAATTGAATTCAGCTTGAATTACGCGATCGAAAAAGCGATTATATTTAAGCTCAAATTAGACAGTTCATTTATAGAGATTTTTGCTTTCATTCTCGAGTCTTCATCGATGAGTCACCGAAAATGAACACGGACCGTTCACCGTTCACAGACCATGTGCTTCCACGAGGAAAGCAGGCATTGGTATCGTGCATCGTTCATCGCAAAAATGAACGATTACCGGTGAACCGTCTAATTAGGGCTTTAGCATTGAAACAATGATAAAAGTTTAAAAATTACTTCATACTGTCACTACTACGTAGTCAACCGTATACGGTATATTCTCTGACGTCACATTACACGTTTTACTTTGTGAAGATATCTTGGACGTCCACCAATGGCCACCAATAGCGCCATCAGCACACGGACGTACCACTGCAATGACTTACCTATCACGATGTATTAATTGTACTGCTTATTCATTTTAACGTCACTTGCCCCTGTGGTATATCCCATTTTATTTATACTGGTTATGGTCCCTATTTTATACTTGACTTAAGAGTCTTAGTTTCTTTTATAGTTGTGGTATACCCTGTGTTGTTTATACAGACAACGGACCGTATTTCGTGTATCCTATTTTCCTCACTAAACCATGTACCCTGTAACCTTGGTTCTCACCTGATACGACGGCTGGCTGTGAAATTGGTTCATTAGCATGAGACGGGTACAAACCGTGGGTTCAGAGACATATACCACGTCGGGTAAGGAAATAGGCTACAAAACTTTGATGTGGAGTTGTAAATAAAAATAAAAATTTTTTTATAAAGTTGGTTGCTCATGTATTCAATGTATTCAATATTCAATGTATTCAAGAAACAAATGTTAAGAACATAACCAAAAAAAATGACACAGACTTACAAGAAAATTTTTCATGCTTTTTTCCAGCTTTTATAACAAGATTGGTGAGTATACACAGATACCTCCAATCTGGTTAGGTTAAATTATATACAGTATAGCTAGTCTTTAATTACTATACCTAAGTAGATCGGCATAAGGTAAGTCCTGTACGCACAAATGTTCTGCGGTGAATTCACTTCACTTAAACTTCCTAGTAAATAAAATTTAAAGAGTTCACCTGATTAAATTTTGCTGTCCACACTGCTGACTGTTCGTTTCACATAACAATTCAGTGGAAACGCAGCGATTAAATTCTCACCACATTTTGGTTAAATTAAATAATCTTGAGATTCATGATATACTGTTGAAAAGCTTCTATAACACCTGGGAGAACTTGTGAAAACTTGTAAATCTTGTAAATATTTTAAATCTTGTAAATCTTTAATCTTGCAAATATCTTAAATCTTGTAAACATTGTAAATATTCCCACATTGACCTGGAATTTGAGAACATAATCGATTTCAACACCCGATCAAAGACCGCGTGCTCCCACGCATAAATGGTTATCATAAATTTAGATAAGACGCCTAAAATTTAAAAAATACGAACTTACCAGCAAATATTTTAACTAGTCAATTCCCGCCTGCTCCCATTTTACAAAAGGTTAAGTATCTTATTTCATTTCGGTACGGCACAAGCTAAAACGAGACAACAAAAATGGCGGTCAACTAGAATCCAACAAAACAAAACAATATCATTCGAACCAAATTCGTCAAAACACTTACTCATTTCACACCTTCCTATTTTTCACTATAAAATATTTACATTACAAATCTAGGGGTGAAAACCCATTTCAAATTTTTTCTCTCTTGGAGAGCTTCATTGCAATCCACTAGATCACACAACGAAAAGGCTGATTTTCCAAACCGGATCTCCTACCAACCAAACCCTAGTGCCAATCTTGACATAAAATCCAGTTACCACTTCTGTGTCAATAACTCCCTATTTCACGACCTTAGGCCTAAACCGCTTTTACACACATAAAAATCCCAAATAATGAATAATTACCCAAAATCTCTAAACACCCAACTACAGAAGGTTATTTCCTCGAGCCGAACGTGAAAGTCACGCCGGTTTAAATGACTTATATATTAAATTTTATGTCCCAATATGAATCTTTCCCCCAATTTAACGCAAAACACTTAAATACGACAACACTGGATTTACCAAGAGAACTTCCTAGAAATCGTTCTGAAATGCTTTATATTACCAACCTTTCACAATATTAAAACCCAAACTTTTATAATTATGCTTTTAAATAATTAGTTATATCTTGTTTTACTTATCTGCGAAGAAAAATATAAATTTTTACGTTAAATGTTCATTTAATGGTAATACAGTTTATGTTTTGACAACTAGAAATTTAAACTCCAGACGACCCACTAGATGGCATTGGTGGTATTGATTTTACCTTTACAATGTACAATAACAAAAACAATACTTATGATAAATGTAATTTTACCACGCTACAACCCCCGCACTCACTGTTCACGTTTGGCGTCAGTACGGCGTCGCGGCGACGTCGTGCGCGGCGGCCAACGGCCACCAGCAGCCCGACCGACGGCACAGCCACCACCAGCACCACCAACACGCGGACGTGCCGCCGCAATGGGTGAGACACTGTTGTAGTGGCAGTTAGTGTTGTTTTGTTCAGTATTGTTGTTTTGTATGTCAGTGTTTTTCGTGTCGTATGTTTTGTGTGTTGCCTTTTATTTGTGTTGTGTTGTTTAGTGTTTGTCTTTTATTAGTGCACTCGTAACGGTGTTTTTTTCTAATCGCACAAGGTTTATTTTTAGTTGACACTTATTTTGTAGTTTCTGGTTTTTGTGTTGTCATAATGTAGTTTAGCATATCACTGAGCTATCTTTATCACTATCTACCAATAAAAATTCAAACATGACAAATCATCAAAAAAAATGAGTAAGCCAAAGCTTTTTTTAATTTATGGTTTTGACGTATGACAGTCAGTCATGGTATGAGGCACAAGGCTTGAAGACCCAATGGGCGTTGAGGTCCCAAGGTGCTGGAAAGGCGACACCGTACGGGCAGGCGCAGCGTCAGTAGACCTTTTTTTTTTTTTTTTATTCGATGACAAGATAGCCCTTGACTGCGATCTCACCTGATGGTAAGTGACGATGCAGTCTAAGATGGTAGCGGGCTAACTTGGAAGGGGTATAGCAGTGTAAACTCAACCCATACCCTCTAATCGGTTTCTAAACTCCATCGTACCGGAACGGTTTGACGGCAGGGTGGCATGACCAAAGTCTCCCACCAGACCTGACCGGGTATTAGACTGCTGTCAAAATGTGGATATTCACTAATTACAATCGAAAATGTAACATGGTAAAAGTAACAAAAAAATAAATTAGTTAGAAGTTGTTTTACTGCGACTGTATCTGTCTCTTTCTAAAACGAAATTTTCTATGGAAAGTGTACGGAGCGACTCGCTTATGACGTCATAAGCAAGTACGAGGGTAGGCGCTCTTTTTCTTACAGGAAACTTTAAAGCTCTATATTTTCGAGACTAGTTAAGATATAAAAAATATAAAAATGGCATTATAATATTAAAAACCTTTATAAAAAAATATTCGTCAAATATCCAATTACAAATTTTCGATTGTCCCCACCGGGAATCGAACCCCAGACCTGCCACTTTAAGACCGCAGCGGCAAAAAAAAAAACTTTTTTATACCTATTTAAATAGTACATTAATAATAATAATATCTAGGTAACGTGCGTAATTCTATATAGGTGATATTCCGTTTAATGCTGCAATTCTATCCAAAGGGCACACAGATAAGACACGTATTCTGATAGCAATGTTATTGTATCGAGTGTAATTAATAGTTTTGTAATTCGAATACGCGCAGTAGTTTTTCAAATACAACTCAACGTTACAAACTTACACACGATTGCAACTTTATTCGCTGACGAAAACACTTCGTGCTCACTTTGTATTGCAAGGCAATGTTGCTTTAATCATCTATTAATCATCATTCCATCATCAGGCCCACTACTGGGCACGGGTGATGATTGGGATTTGGGAATTTATAATTTCTGAAATTCTCTGATCTGATCAAAAAAAAAATCAAAATCAAAATTTATTTATTTCATGTAGGCCAACTTGTAGCTCTTATGACACGTCATAAATCTACCACCGGTTCGGAATGCAGATTCTGCTGAGAAGAGCCGGCAAGAAACTCAGCAGTTGCTCTTTTCAAAAAATTTTACAATGATTAACAAAACTATGCTATGCACACAGTGTTTCCACAAAGAAGTTTCAAAAATGCACACCTACCACAACCTAACACACGTTAAGATGGGTAGACACAAAGCAGACCCATTCCCGTTGGCGGCACCCGTTCACGAGCACGACGCATGATCCAGCCATTGCTTCGCTCAACCATATTTGAGGGAACGTAACAACCCTCACCACACGACACCACCACAGAAATGTTTAAGCGAGCATGACATACTTAGGCTACCCATGTTAAGGCATCGAATCAATCATTATCAAGATAATATTCTATTATGGACGTAATGACAAAACGTCTGTGTAAAGTAAAAGACTTAAGACACCGGAGTTACAGAATAGCTTAAAGAGAGAAATTGGCGTCAAAATTGCGTATTAAAGTGCGTTAAATCCAGAGACAATGTCTTAAATTGCGCGCACCAAATTAAACGGGTTTCTTCACACTGAATGTTACACTTTTGTTGTTCGTTTGTAAGGGCACAGCCACATTTGACGTTTAAGAAAAGTAATTTTTAATCGATGAGTTGCTTTGCGAGATCGCGTAGTGCTACGCATTCTGATGTCTGCAACTTCATTTCCCCAACTCAGTTTTTTAAAATCCATTGGAAATTCAACCATATTAGCGGATGCTCGATTCTTCAATTCACAATCGACAGTTCCTAAATCCCCACAGCTCAGGGGGGAAGGACCTCTGCAGCATCAGGATTTAGGAGTTGGAACCCGAACTTTGCATTGGAAGTTTTGGTATCAATCAAAAAATAGAACAAACTGTTTGTTCTGTATTCTGAGGTGCCAGTTCATAACATTGAATCTGATTGAGGAAGTTTCTTTTTCTTTCTTTATAAATGTAAGTTCTCTCTATTATCTTAATATTTTTGGTGTATTGTACGACAATTTGCCACGGTAAATTTTTCAGTTGGAACGGTCGACATTTCGACCCAGTTGGATAGCCAGTGGTCACGACGGGACTGTGGTGTGTCGAGACGACAGGTTGAAGGCGTCATGAGTTGAATCTATCTAGCCGCTTTCTTGGTCTTTTTGAAGGAACAGTACTTAATGGTCCTTCGGCAATTGGGTAAAGAAAAACATGAAGGCCATCGTATGTGTCGTTGCCCTGTCGGATATATCTCGGGACAGCTGTTGATGCCTCACCATAATGGGAGTGACCCGCTTCAGTTGATACCGTCGGATCTGATTGAGGAAGTTTCTTTTTTTTTAAATGTTACTTAATCATTTCTTATTTGAATTCGTATGAATAAATAAATAAATAAATAAATAAATAAATAAACAAGACAATACGCACAAGTAAATCGAAGCTTTCGAAGACCTTTCGATGCTGCGAATAAGTCCAATAACTCGCTAAGCTTGTTATCGGAAAAGCTATAATCAGGATTCTTTGGAGGTCATAGTGAATAGGCATTTTCTAGGCAAGCGCGTTGCTTTACGAAAATGTCCTTTAGACACAATTTTTGAAAAAAAAAAAAAATTACAACAAACGAGCGCTTTCTTGCAATAATTAATTAGTAATAATAAAAAAAACCCTATTTGTTAGTAAGACTAAAATCTGAAACTTAACGTAAGAGGGGGCTGATTTGTCAGCATGTGGACCATATTGCAGTGGTTCAAGTACTGACATCGATGCTTCAGCGAATGCCCTCAGGACGCTATTGGTGCTGACCCGGACTCTGGTCTGTGCAACGAGGATTTAGATTTAAATAGATAGTTTCGCAGAGATTTGGGAATCATTGATCATTGACTCACTGTGAAGTAATAATATGACCCCAATGCGAGCCATGGATGCGAGAGGGCCTCTAACTGGTACAAAAGGCACCTTGTACACGTAGCGACCAAAGGATACCATTTACCTGCGCGTTGCGCGTTGGCTTTAATCGGACCTGCCTTTTTAGGATATGCGGAGAACATTTACCACTTTTTTTTTTATTTTTTTTAATTTATTTATTTATTTACTAGCAAACCCGGCGAACTCCGTTTCGCCACCAGATGGCTTCGTTTTATGTAACATACCACTGTATGTGAAAAAAGATTTTCCCGCTTTTCTGTTGAAATTTTTCCTGAATTTTCTTTGCTATAAACCTCACGGAGCCCGAGACCTTTCCAACGAATGCAAAACCGTGGAAATCGGTTCGTGCGTTCTGGAGTTATAGCGTCAGGAAGGAAACCCGACTTATTTTTATATAGTAGATTTATTTATTTATTTTTTTATTATTTTTTTATTTTGTTTCGAGCTATGCTCGGAATTTCTTTGAGGGACAAAGTCCGCAACGGAGTAATTCGCCAAAGAAGGTCACCTTAGGTGACCGATGTAGCTCTCAGAGCTAGCACGTTGAAGTGTCAGTGGGCTAGTCACATTAGTCGGAGGACCAATGGCCGCTGGAGTCGTAAGGTCCTCGAGTGCAGACTACATCTTTTTGATGATGCCTTGTAGTCATCGACCATGTTTCGATGCCAAATGAAGAATGAAAGGCAACACGCACGATTCGAAGATCTTTGAACCGGTGGTAGAGGGTTCACTAATGATTAACAAAAAACGTTAAACAAATGATCATTTCACAAAAAACGTCTTAAAAGTTAATCAAATCACAAACGTCGTATTCCACAAACTAATCATTTTACAAAAGATCATTTTACAAATATTCTATTCGCAAATGTTTTATTTTGCAAATGTGCTGGATGTTAAAATATCATTTTAAAATTTATTATTTCACCAAATTTGCAATTTGGTGAAATAATAAATCCGGCGTATTACGGCTAGCTGTTATCAAAAACAGGGCCGTTTTGAAATGCAATGGGCTACGCCAGAAGACTCGCTCCGTCGCCCCTTCATTCAGCTTCGCCTACTCGACCTTCGTTTCGCTACGGAGGTCGCCGGCTCGCTTCGCTCGCCACCTCCCCCCTTCGCTCCACTCGGCCTCGTAGGCTCGCTTCATTCAGGACCTCCTTCGCGAGCTTCTGGCTTCGCGCTTCATAAAAACACTCTAGGGGTAGGGTAGACAAGACTACGTGGAGTCGGGGTTGGCCATTTCAGTTCTGGCGTAGCCCATTTATAGCGAAGCGCAGCTTCCGCCACAGCCTTGAACAGTTCATTTTATCAAAAAAAAAAATATGCTACATGTTGTTTTACTAATTAACACAATTAAGAAATCAATTGTTTGTCAAATATTATTTTATGAAATCACAATTTGTCTAGTAATTTGTTTTGTCAAGCGAATTATTTGTGGAGCCAGAAGTTTTATAATGATCAAAAAATGATTCATTTATTTTGCTAAACGTTGTTTGTGGAATGACACTTTGTTATTTGTTTTTTGTGAATTGATCGGTCACCGTGGTAGAGTCATGACGTGTCATAAGAGCTTCAAGTTGGCCTACATGAAATAAATAATTTGGAATTTGAATTCATTCGACATTGAAGCATTATTTCTTAAACCTTTGAAGATGTGGTCTTGACAAAGTCCTAATTAATTTGTAAATTGTAACTTTGCCTAATAAAACAAATAGGTATGTAAGTTAAGATAAAATCAAACGCGTTAAATTCAATAAGTAAATATTTTTGTAGCGTGTAAACACCCTTACCTATAGTCAGAACCACCCTCGCTCGTGCGAGAAAGACAAAAAATCGCCAAGTTAGGGTGCGCCGGCGCCCCCTATTTTATGCTTGACAGCCGATTTATAAATAAGTATACCAGTAAAACACAACTGAATCTAAACTTTATTCCTACAGAAATAAAGTTCAAATTGACTTGCCGTGAAACGTAATAAGTATACAATTTACTAACAATCGAATCTGATCTGTATGTTACAGCGATAAAGATAGAAATCGTTTGACGTTAAACGCAGTTCGTGTATTGGGTTGAAAAGAGTTTATAACTCATTTTGAGGTTTATTTTCAAGCAGTTAAAGTTCATAATTGTATGATTCGTATAATTTATTGTAAGATCCGTTTATAATGGAGTGGAAATGGGGTGGTGTGCACTGTATGTAAAATTGTATGAATGCGACAATATTTTTTTTTGTAATTGAAATTTATTGGTTTTATCTTTTCTTTTTTAATTTATTTTAGTGCTTTGCGTGGGCAATTGCGATTCCAATTGTCGATAACTGAGAAAATATGGGGAAATTTTTATTTATTGGTAGACTACCTTTTCGCCGCGGTTTCGCTCCCGCTGTCTATTAAAAGTAATTCAATTTTCATTTTTTCGATATTTCAACTGTTCTTCTGAGGGCGAGATTTTTATTTTTTTTATTTTAAAGTATCCCCTTGGCCTAAAACTCGTCTTATTGGATGGTTTTATATGAATTAAACCTGGTAATGTGTAGAGAGTCCTATTAGTCATAGAAAAGAGGAATATGGATTAATAACCTAGTTAAAACATAATAAAATTATTATAGATTGACTCAGAATACAATAACAATATATTTTTTTTTATTCGATGACAAGATAGCCCTTGAATGCGAACTCACCTGATGGTAAGTGACGATGCAGTCTAAGATGGTAGCGAGCTAACTTTGGAAGGGGTATAGCAGTGTAAATTCAACCCATGCCCCTAATCGGTTTCTACACGCCATCGTGCCGGAACGCTAAATCGCTTGGCGGCACGTCTTTGACGGTGGTAGGGTGGCAACCAGCCACGCCCAAAGCCTCTCACCAGATAAATTGGTTTAGTAAAAAAAGAGTTTTTATTGATTAAACCAATTATATTAAAAAAAAAGGTATTTATAAGTATGTCCCTTTATCCGTACGCTATGTGAGTAGATTCTTAACGCTTTAAAATCGTTTCCACATCATCCGATAAGATATCGGATAGCTATATTTTTATTCGATGACAAGATAGATAGGCCTTGACTGTGATGTGACCTGATGCTAGCAGTCTAAAATGGGAGTGGGCTAACTTGGAAGAGCAGTATTAATTAAGCTCATAGTCATCCCATTCGTCATCGAGTAAAATAACCGGTCAAATGCGAGTCCGATTCGCATCGGATCGGTTATTTTACTAAAACTTTTAAAAAACGCAGAAAAAAACACGTTTCTAGTAGGGGAGCCCCCTTTAATTTTTCATTTATTTTGAAATGAAATGAAATGAAATGAAATGTCTTTATTTGCCAAATGTGAGTTCAGTGCACAGGTGGTATGGTACATACATAAAGTTTCTCACATTATTTGTTGTTTTAACGGCAACAAAATTTTAATTCTCGTATCTATTACGGATCATGAGGTTACAGCCCGCTGACACACAGACGGACGGACGGATGGATGGAGGGACGGATAGCGGAAGCTTATTAATAGAGTCCCGTTCGTAGCCCTAGGGCACGAAACCCTAAAAAAGTAAAAAGACATCGGTATTGTATCGCATAATTTAATACCAACATTTTTTTTTATGAGATAGGCTTGCGCTTGACGTTAGCCAATGATGGAAAGCATTGATGAAGTACAGGTTGGAACGCGCTTATCTTGAAAATGCCTATTCACTCTTGTCTTTAAGATACTCATTACGTGGCTGGAAACATATCGTGGAAGTGCGTTCCACATCTTAGCGGTTCGTTTCAGAAACGTTGAACTAAGCGTTTTTATGAGTAGATTGGATTTCAACCACGTTAAGTGGCCGTCGCTCACGATTTCTCGAAATTCTTTCACCCTAAAGTCCAGACAGCATCCTCACTTACCATCAGGTGAGATCGCAGTCAAGGGCGATCACATCATCGAGTAAAAGAAAAGTTATCGAAGTTATAATAAGAAGTAGATAGATATCGTATCGCATTGTGTAATGGCAACATCCTAAAATCGACGCGGACAACAGATAAAGGAGATAAGTACACGAATGTTAAATTCAGACCACGTTCTATATAAAATTAAAATACCATTGTTTACTTGCCTCTTTATCCATCACGGACTTGTCAATTACTCTGAAAAGCGCATCTAGTCCCGGAGCCGGCGGGTGATTTAGTAAAAGTATTATAAATTAAAAAAAAACCTTGAAGATATTTTTTAATGTAAGCCAACTCGCTCTTATGACAAGTTAAGCCGCCAGTTTTATGCTAATTGTAATGTGGTGACACAGTAAGTAGACTTATTTCTGGTTTGTTGTAAAAAACTATAAGGTTAGTAATTTGGGATACGTTAAAAGAGGCTCTCTTTTCTACTGATTCGTGAATATTATAACCCAGGATTGCTGAGGCTTTGGGTCGAGTTTTCTTAATCCAAAGGAAGAGCTAGATAAGCATAGGAAACTGCACCAGCGTCTAATGAAGAGTAAACCTTGAATTTATTAACACCCTACCCAAAAACGACGAGGTGTTATAACTTTGACGTGCCTGTGTGTGTGTCTGTCTGTGGCATCGTAGCAGCCGAACAAATGAACCGATTTTGATTTTGTTTTATTTTTGTTTGAAAGCTGAATTAGTCGCGAGTGTTCTTAGCTATGTTTGATGAAAATCAGTCCAAGACGGCCGCCGTCACAAAATGGCAGATTACATATTTTTATGTTAACGATTACTGATTAGCGATTAGGATGTTGTATCATGTCGGGGGTGTTTTAAATTTTTAATTTAAACTTGTTCTAACTCATCAGAAATTGGTGCAGTTCTCCTATGCTTTTCCGTCTAAAGTTTAGACGGACGGTTTACAGGTTTCTAGAACGGTTTCTAAGAGTCTTAAGAGAACGGTTTCTAAGAGAAAATATTTTAAAATCTGTATAAGCACCATGTATAAATCGACCATCGGCTCCCATACTACATTCACAATTACCCACACACAACCACACTTGCGACCAACACAAGTGAACACGGCAAGTTCTACCTGACGTCGAGAGCGAGAAGCAAATACACCGACTCCGATATGCAAAAGAGAGATAGCACGCGACAGATGTTCCAAACTTCGAATATGAAAGTATGCGGGTGTTTTTTTTTTTAATTTACGAAAGGTAGGTTAGCTTAGGGTTGGCTATGTGCCGCTTCCTGGCTGCTGTAAGTCCGTGGGAATCCGGAGTTTGTGTAAAAGACAATAATAGACAATAATATTTTCACGTTATCTGTGTCCATTCGAAACCTGTTTGTTTTTCACACCTCCAACAAAAGGAACAGATGTTTTACGATTTGTTTTTAATTCTATTATAGGTAATTGTTTGCAGAATTTTTGTTGATAAGACTAAATGCCGTTGTAGATTTTAGTGATATCTTATAGTACGTTTATCTCTCGAATTTACTTGTGGTTACATCGTGTACATGCACATTGCGTAAGTGTGCGTGCCTAGGAGCCTAGGTGGGAGCGGTCAGGCGCGAGCAAGCTCTCGCTCACACTTATACAGATACGACACACACACACAACCATGAGCCACGTGCCCTCGTGAATTGAAAGAACTATACGAGTAAGTTGTTAAAACGATATAAGTGTTATTTTAAGGCAACTTTCTAAGTTTTACGGCTTCTGCACAATTGGGATTTATTTTTATCTATATATATAAAATTCAAAGTCCTGACTGACTGACTGACTGAGATATCAACGCCCAGCCTAAACTACTGAAGTTAGAAACTTGAAATTTTTACAGTTGGTTCCTTTTATGACGTAGGCGCACACTAAGAAAGGATTATTGGAAATTCCGCCCCTAAGGGGTTTAAATAGGGGATGGAAGTTTATATGAAACTCCGTCATTTTTCAAGCTGTTTCCATCAAAGTTGGTATTTGAGCTTTCAGTTAAAAATAAAGAAGTACGTGTGTCACAGTTTTTGAAAATTCCACCCCAAAATCTAATTCCACGCGGACGAAGTCGCGGGGGCAAAAGCTAGTTTAAAAACAAACTAGGTGATACCCGCAATTTTGCCCGCGTGGCAGAAAGGCTGAAATCTATATAGACCACACTCTCACTCTGCTCTGACTCAAGACAGAGTTAAAACGAGACAGATTTATGTCAGAACATATTTGTGTCTCGTTTTAACCTTCTATCTTAAGCCTAGGCTGAGTCATAACTTAGTCTTATAGATTCACGCTGTATAGATCTGGTATTAGAACCTGGACTTACGGATAAGATAACCGAAATCTAAACCACTACGCTATCATCATCAATCAATCATCAATCAATACATATAATAAATTTATAGAAAAGTGGTGTTTGTACAATGGAAATATATAAAAAAAAAGTAGCAGGGGTTGTTATTATATCGATGCCGAACCCGAAATTGTAATTAATTTTTTTTTGTCTGTTTGTCTGTGTGTTTGTGCACGCTAATATCAGAAACGGCTTATTCGATTTAGATATGGTTTTCACTAATATATTGTAGTAAGCTTCACTTAACATTTAGTGTTTATTTCATGTCAATTGGTTCATAAATAAAAAAGTTATGTCAATTTAAAGAATCACGGCGAACATTTTTAACGTACAGAGTACGTACTACACGCCTCGCGCCTGAGCGTCGACGGTATATGTAATTCAAAATATGCTGCCTGAAAAGTCACTATTCCACGCGAACGAAGTCGCGGGCACAGCTAGTCACTACTATAAATCTTCAAATATTTTGAATTAAAGTCAAAAACTATAGCACGGCCGAAACTAAGTTAACCTAATAAAATGGAAACAAGAAAATCAAAAACTCAATCCGCTTGAAATGTACATACAGCTATAACATGAATTCGGAAACGGAACCGGCCAAGTTAGATGCGTGCGCGCATCCAATTTTTGATTTTTTGCCCAGAGGGTGCCAACAATCGCTCTACCGTCCCTTTCCCTCTTCACATCTCTCTATGTATCCGTCTCTGTCTCTTCCACTAGTCGGGGGTGTACGGGGGTGTCAAGCGCCAGATGTTTGGAAGATTCTTTTTTTTTTTCTTTTTTTTTTCTCTTTCGATTCAGTTCGGAACAATGACGGCTTAAGATTGGAAAGGCATATGGCGATGCATGCACAGGTATAAAAGGCTTTTATGTTCCGCGCGATGCTAAATTTATTTGCATCCCCTCCCCTCTACTTGGGAACCCGGGACCGTTAAGGTTAATGTAACTTTTGAGAGCCTTGAACACATTGGGCCGACGACGAGTTCGGCAAATTTGCTAAATCGGCGAAAGGGTATAGGGCCACTTGGCATTTATTTGCTGCGTGTTTACGGCTTAATTTTTTTATAGCGCGAGTTTGGCTAACACACTTGCTCTATAAAACAATTCAGTCGTACTCACTATTCTTGTATACCTTCTCTTTCACACCAGAATTGCCTGAATTTTGTTTCGTTAGTATGTAATAGTTTTGAGTCTCGTCTTGTATTCTCTATCTATCTTTATTATCTAAATAATACCTGGTAAAGTTATTACGTTTTTGTCTATTTTGAATCCTGCGACATCTATCTATTAAATGTTCATACTTGATGGAATTATATCAAAAACTTACAAGTACTCAGTTAAAATGCTAAACATTGTTTTATTTGCTCTTATATGGATTTCAAAATAAATGTACCTTGCAGTGATAGTTGCAAGTTGCAACATATTTTGCCATTTCGGCGTGTAAATGCGTATGATATGAAAAAATTTTTGTATATTATATAGATCAAAGAATTCGGCACGTTCACATATTGACCGGCATTCGCCCAACACGGCCAATGTGTACCTGTACCATTAGGTTAGGAAAGGTTGGTAGTTTTAGAGTTTTGCTTTGTCATGTCTGTTGCATGTTCTATTGTTATTTGTAATCGATACTATCATGATAAGAGCTAACGCAGACAGACTGCTTTTTGTTGGAGAACTATTAATATTCAACTACAGCCGTCTTCGAACAGTGTCCGATTTTACGCCGATCCGATTCACACGCATATGCTTTAGTAAATGTTCACTCATTTTAATCATTAGTATAGGTTTACACTACTCGATTTCGAATGTCGAAACACCATAATGACACCTAAAAAGAACCTAAAGTTCGTATTGTAATGTCCTGCTTTCAGTACTACCGTTTGTTAATAAGTTTCCCCTTGGAGCTTTAAAAAGGTTGACTAAGATCCATTTTATTTTTATTTTACAGTAATCCGACGTGTAATGGTATATTAAAATACCAATTTATGTATGTAATAATAATAATTATTAAATTAAACCGTCTCTTTTCACAGGTAAGTGCCAGTGGATTTTGCGTAGGCGTTCGACTGACTAGACACGATCGAGGTAATTAAGCGCTGGTCAAACACGAGTCGTCACGGCAACATGTTCAACGCTGTAGTAATTGAAACAATATAATTATTTTCAGAGTACCTTATCATTTACTAGCTGATATTTGCGACTTCGTCCGCGTTAGATTTCAAAAATCCCGCACTAACTCTTTCATTTTCTGGGATGAAAAGTAGCTATGTTAATGTTCAGGTTGTCAATTATACCCATTCAAAAAATCAGGTCAATCCGTTGCTCTTTTGTGGGGTGGTTGAAGAACAAATCAACAACCAAACGCACTTTCGCATTTTAGAAATTTATAATACGTATTGGTAAGGATTTATTGAGGGCAAATAAAAGTTAAAATAAGGGAGGAGCGAGTAAAAGCGGTTTAGTGAAACCATCAGCCTTATTACTATTTATTTAGTTTATAGTATTACAAAATCGTACACGTCAAGGTAACGTTCTGCCGTGGTGATGTCGTGACGCGTCGTGTTTGACCAGGGCTCAACTATAAGCGGCTTAATTATTATTGTAGTCTCAACCGGACATTAGGGATGCTGGACGAGGCGCAAAGTGTGCGCATCCGGTGACGATCTTGTCACGAGATGAAGCGGTATCACAATCTAGGTCTGCCACTATGGTGCCTATAACCTAACTTTTATGTTTTGTCGAAAAACACATCGTGGCTATATTACGAACGTTTCGTGGCCGCAAAATCAACTTTGTATTAATAAGCCATATCAGCTGTTATAAAAGTCGCTTTGGCGCAATAAGGATGACATGTTTTTGATAGCAATAAAGTTCGCTATAATTTTAACTTTTTTTGTAACAAGGTATAAGTTATCATTTTTACCTTTTTTATATGAATGGCGGGTCACCTGGTGTTAAGTGATTACCGCCGTCCATGAACACTTGTAGTACCAGAGGCACAAAACAATGCGTTGCTGGCCTTTCAGGAACTCATTGGTCCGCCCCTTGAATAACCCCAAATTGTAATTAAGTGGGAACACTGTCAAAGGGAGAAGATTCCACAACTTGGTATGTAGTACGTGGAAAAAAGATCTGGAGTAACGGATGGTCGAAGTGCTTCAGGATTTTACTATGCTATGCATAACTATGCACTAAGTAAATTTTGACTTAATCTAACTTAACAGGTTAACTGTCCAGACAACAAACTCAATAGTTAAACAATAACCATGTTCACATGTGATTCATGGGACAGGGAAAGGGTTCATTTGATTTACGTCACGTTTGCCATTAATGTAAAGTGTGAATAAAATAGGTCATAAAGGCCTCCCTGAAGAAACCGAACACCTACATTTCGTTTTTTTTCGAATTTAAAATGGTTCACTGGAAATACGTATTACTATTACGTACTACGTATTTACTGAACATACCTACTTGTAAATGTTTTGTACATGCGGACGAAGACGCGGTAAACAAAAACCTGTACGATCGCCCCGTCTTGTAATTTGCACCCGCTTCGACGTCGTTCCTGCGGGCGATGAAGGCGGTTCGATTCCCGAGTCGGAAATAGACGTGCGCAGGTCAAGGACCCGCCAGCGAAATTCACATTCGCGCTCCCCGGGGACTGGCGAGTATCCCTGTACTCGTGGTATCATTATCATGTAGGACACAATCCAGAAATGGGGATTTAGAACTCTAAACTAATCACGCCTTAAGAGATCTGATCTCTTAAAACGCTGAAACCCTACCTAAAGCCGTCTCCAACCGCCCCTATAACGGCCCCTGTCCTCACATCTAATCTATTTAACCGCAACACGTCAGACAAACCACCATCTGAACGTGAGGGTAACTATCAAAGATATCAAAGTATTATTTAATCAACAATTAATTACACTCATCAAAATCTATAGGTAATATTTCAATACATTAAAGTTGTATATCTTTACTATTTCAATATTTCGCTAACACATAATAACCGCGACAATTCTAACCAACCGCTAATCTAACTCTCTACTGATTAGAGATGATGAGCGACAACTAACTTCAGTCGACTGACTCGACACAGAATGACGAATGAATCAATACACGCTGTACGCTTCCCTTTTATGGACCGAACGAGTGGGGAGGGAACAATGATACCAATGCTACGAAACTTCCGTCATGAAACGTTACAAGACTACCGTCACTAAATGGCGCTTTAAATAATAATCACTCTAATCCTACTTTCCTACAAATAACTATACTTAATATTAATCAGTTGGCCAGTGTTGCCGACAGTCGGCCATCCAAATCGAGTCGTTCGACCTCGG
This sequence comes from Hipparchia semele, assembly GCA_933228805.2. Classification (NCBI taxonomy): domain Eukaryota; kingdom Metazoa; phylum Arthropoda; class Insecta; order Lepidoptera; family Nymphalidae; genus Hipparchia; species Hipparchia semele. The sequence goes on from OW121736.1 coordinate 6,437,453, forward strand.
GCGACTGACAACAAGGTTCGGCAGCTTAAAAACACTGTATTATAAGTTCTTAGCTCCACGAATAATACAAATTCTATATTAATTATAATATTAACGCAACATATATATGCAAAACTATGGGTCCTGTAACCTGAAAATAAAACATTATTATTATACACATAATCAATTCTAATATTAATCTTGTAACCTGAAAATAAAACATTATTATTATTATTTAAGGACCAGGGCTGTCCAGAACCTAACAGGACCAGGGTTGTCTGAAATCCTTCATTTAAGGACCAGGGCTGTCCAAAAATGAATACCGGACCAGGGCTGTCCAGTACCTAACAGGACCAGGGCTGTCCCGAAACTAGTGGACCAGGGTTGTTCCGAAATTAGTGGACCAGGGTTGTCCAGAACCTAACAGGACCAGGGTTGTCCTGAAATCTTTCATTTAAGGACCAGGGTTGTCCAAAAATGAATACCGGACCAGGGTTGTCCAGTACCTAACAGGACCAGGGTTGTCCCGAAATTAGTGGACCAGGGTTGTCCAAAGCATAACAGGACCAGGGTTGTCCCGAAATTAGTGGACCAGGGTTGTCCAGTATGTTAACAGGACCAGGGTTGTCCTTTATATTTCATCAGCTCAGCTGCTCATCTTCTCGCGTGCAAAACCACGCGCATATCACTCTGAGCAACTTATAGTGGCCATACATTCTACTCTTCAGTTCAGTGTGGTACGAATCAGTCGGATCAGTAGTTCAATTCTATAGACGACTCAGTTTAACCATAAGGTCAAGAAACTAGAAGAGTCAAGTAAAAATAAACAAGTGATATCTGTCTACGATGTACTTTACATCGCTTGCCACGTAATCGTGGTTGTATACCAAAATCCCAAAAATTAACAAACTGTTTAATGTCAGTCAGTCAAATCAAATTTGCTTAGTCAAAACATCGATCAAAGTATGATAGCTTGGTCTAACCTGACTTTAACTAATGATTCAATGATTCAAATAAGAAAAGTAAATTTCTTTAAAGTCGACAACTAATATTTAAATAAGATTCTTTTCAATTATGTAAGTCAGTGCAAGTACATCTCGTAATATGCGCATGTGCGGAATTATCACTAATTTCATTGATAGCCACAGCATCCCTTAATTATACGCGTAGGTTATCTTTATTCACCAATTAATAAATTAACTGAGACGAATAAACTATCACCGGTACATATTTATGTGACAAATTTTCTATTTAACAAATAAGTAACACCAGCAAATTAAACAAACTACCCGTTTAAGTTTTATCAAAAATCTAAATAACTGAATACCATCGAAGGCACTACCCAAAATTACTACTCACTTTTGTAGAAATTAGAAATGGAACCAAAAGTTGTTTGATATTTGTTACTGCGTGAGCACTTGTCAAAACTAGTTCTATTCAACAACTTTGAAATCATCAGTAAAATTGATCGAAACACTAACAACCATATATGTACGAGATAAACACGAGCCACTTAACCAATTTTGTTTTGATTCATGTTTAACTATTTCACGAATTTAATTTCACTTTCATTTGCACAACGTAATATTAATATCACGCAAAGTTATTATGATTTGCAAAACAACCTTTGATAAATAGGACTCTGCTACCTATACTCGGAATGAAGTCACTCTACTTCATCTGGCTACCAGTTTTCATAACCGTTCAATTTACGATTAAAAATAAACAATTATTGTCAAAAACATATTGGAAACGTCAGCAAACTATACGAAACATTATTAGAGATCAATAAGATAACCACAAGCCACATTATCAAATTTGTTTTACTGAAGAAGTAACTGAACGACAGTAACTACACACGTCTCGAATTTAATTTTCTACCTTCGTTACGAAAATATAATTTTTGCAACACGATCTTTAATAAACAAACTCTGCAATCTATACTTCAATTACCCACACTATATTTCATGAGAATACCCGGTTTGATAATTGCTCATTATACGATAAATTTACATCACAATGCGTCACATATTACGAAATGCACCAATGTAAACAAGGATAACTCTATTTAATTATCTCTTCCAAAGATAATTGGACAAAGAATGATAAACAAGGAACATTACAAAGAATCACTACACTGAAATTCATAAACTGTTGAATAATCTCACAAATGTCGCAATAACTGTATCTTCCAAATTCCTTCAAGCGCATCTACATACGCCATGGCATCGGTCATCCTCATAGGATCGCCCCGATCCATGAATCCACGTATGCACTCGCTACTATTCACTGCGCATCCACACACGAGATCGCACACCAACTGTTTTTTACGAAACCACAAGATTTTAAGCTATTTGACCACACAGGAATCTCATTTTTTCCATTTAACTTAACTAGCAAAGTCAACAATGATTCTTTCTTAACCTTCGCATAAAAGAGGTTAGAAAAAGGTTTCTAGCTAACGTAACTATAGTGGGCATGAATTTGCCATGATTTTACTCAAATGGTCAAAAATATATTGGAAACTTCTTACCGACACGTAGGCTTGTACTTAGCAAAGCACATATCATGTGCAACTGGCACGCAGTGGCAGGCGACAACAGGCGACGCGCAAACAGGTGAAGCGCGGAGTCCGCCGCTGCGACACGCTCCAGCGTGCTCGCCAGCGCGCAGTCAGGTGATGCGCAGAAGTCTCGCAGCCGGCGCTGCGTCAGGCTCGCCCGGCACCAACAGGCGACGCGCAGGCCGGTGATGCGCAGAGAGGCGCCTCTGAAGCGCCGTCGTTGCAACACGCTACAGCGTGCTCGGCAGCGCCCAGACAGGTGAAGCGAAGAGTCCGTCGCTGCGACACGCTTCAGCGCGCTCGCCAGCGCGCAGACAGGTGAAGTGCGGAGTCCGCCGCAGCGACACGCTTCAGCGTGCTCGCCAGCGCGCAGACAGGTGAGGCGCGCAGCAGCGCGTCATCGCCGCAGCGACACGTTCCGAGGTGCTCGCCAGCGCGCAGACAGGTGAGGCGCGCAGCAGCGCCGTGGCTGCCGTTGCAATACGCTTCGGCGTGTTCGGCAGCGCGCAGATAGGGGAGGCGCGCAGAAGAGCGTCATGAGGCGCGCAGAAGCGTGTCCTCAGCGCAGCGACACGCTCCGACGTGCTCGCCAGCGCGCAGACAGGTGAGGCGCGCAGAAGCGGGTCATCGGTGCAGCGACACGTTCAGACGTGCTCGCCGTCGCGCAGACAGGTGAGGCGCGCAAAAGCGCGTCATTGGCGCAGCGGCACGTTCAGACGTGCTCGCCAGCGCGCAGACAGGTGAGGCGCGCAGAAGTGCGACATCAGCGCAGCGACACGTTCCGACGTGCTCGCCAGCGCGCAGACAGGTGAGGCGCGCAGAAGTGCGTCATCAGCGCAGCGACACGCTCCAACGTGCTCGCCAGCGCGCAGACAGGTGAGGCGCGCAGCAGCACCCTCATGAGCGCAGCAACACGTTCCGACGCGCCCGCCAGCGCGCAGCCAGGTGAGGTGCGCAGAAGCGGCCTTAGCAGCGCAGCGACACGCACCAACACTGAAGCCGCTGCTGCTTGGCACCGCGTTTGCACAAAGTACCTTTATGCAACTACCTGCAAACTATAGCACAAATTGGCACACGCTCGTTTACCTAAACGAGTCAACGACTCGTTTCAACAAGAACACTGTATTCCTGCTCAATGTCAAAACCGAACATCAAAAAGGGAAGTGTTTTCCCTTTTCCAAATCTCCCAAAACCACAGATGGGAATCGAACAGTAAAAGTTATTTGCTCGAACGTGAAGACAAAAACTAACGGCTGTGTGTGAGGTTATCAAGGCTAGTAGTGAGCATAGGTCTATCCCACTTCTGAACTGTAGGACACAATCCAGAAATGGGGATTTAGAACTCTAAACTAATCACGCCTTAAGAGATCTGATCTCTTAAAACGCTGAAACCCTACCTAAAGCCGTCTCCAACCGCCCCTATAACGGCCCCTGTCCTCACATCTAATCTATTTAACCGCAACACGTCAGACAAACCACCATCTGAACGTGAGGGTAACTATCAAAGATATCAAAGTATTATTTAATCTACAATTAATTACACTCATCAAAATCTATAGGTAATATTTCAATACATTAAAGTTGTATATCTTTACTATTTCAATATTTCGCTAACACATAATAACCGCGACAATTCTAACCAACCGCTAATCTAACTCTCTACTGATTAGAGATGATGAGCGACAACTAACTTCAGTCGACTGACTCGACACAGAATGACGAATGAATCAATACACGCTGTACGCTTCCCTTTTATGGACCGAACGAGTGGGGAGGGAACAATGATACCAATGCTACGAAACTTCCGTCATGAAACGTTACAAGACTACCGTCACTAAATGGCGCTTTAAATAATAATCACTCTAATCCTACTTTCCTACAAATAACTATACTTAATATTAATCAGTTGGCCAGTGTTGCCGACAATCATTACCAGGGATTAGTTAGGCGCTGCACAAACGGGGACACTCAAATCAAATCAAAATTTATTTATTTCATGTAGGCCAACTTGTAGCTCTTATGACACGTCATAAATCTACCACCGGTTCGGAATGCAGATTCTGCTGAGAAGAGCCGGTAAGAAACTCAGCAGTTGCTCTTTTCAAAAATTTTTTTTTTACAAAGCTATGCTATGTATACAGTGCTTCCACAATATAGCTTCAAAAATGCATACGTAGGTACGCCAATCCAACGCATGTCAAGATGGGCAGCCAATCGCTATGCTCGGAGTATCCCTGCGAGATCAAATCAGAAATGAGGAGATCCGTAGGAGAACCAAAGTCACCGACATAGCTCAGCGAGTCGCGAAACTGAGGTGGAAATGGGCGGGGCACATAGTTCGAAGAGCTGATGGTCGACGGGGTCCTAAGGTGCTGGAGTGGCGACCCCGCACCGGGAAGCGCAGTGTTGGCAGACCTCCCACGAGGTGGACCGACGACTTCCAACTTCGATCCGTTGCTCTGTTTCTGCGTGATTAAAGGACAAACCAGTAAATCGTATTTGTAGTAAGGATTCCTTATTTCTTTGACCGTCGATACTTTATTTCTCAGTTCATTTGAATCGATTTGATAAAAAATTGTTGACCCCTACAAAAAATCCTCCACCTACAATCAATATTTATCTTAGATACCGATTTCTGTAAACAAATTATTTACTCGTCAGCCGAACACGTGCTACGTGGTAAAATATTTAACTTGATAACGATTTATATTTCCCGTTATCAATTTTGGTTAACGGTGATGAAATTTATTACTTAGATATGCAAGTACGGTACGGTATTTAGTAAGGAAATTTTCTGTTATTTAACTCCTCATTTGTTCCCTTTTTATACGACTGAAAAAAGGAGTATATTGTTTTCAGGGTTCATGTATGTATACATGTCTGTGAGTTTCTATATTCCACCATAACATCTATACGCCTGAACCGATTTTAATGAATGAGGTATCGTAAGAATCCTTAGCTTATTCCGATTGACATAGGCTAGTAAAATTAAAATTGATGGGTTGACCATGGTCCCGCATTAAGACTAAAGTTGAAAATAAATCAATCGAAAATAAAATTAAGTATATAATCATCATCTAGAAAATGATGAATTGATTCTCAAAATATATAACACTATAGTTCAAAATATATCCAGTATCAAAAAAATATCATTTAAAAATGTGAATAACATTCCAAGGGTGATGACTGTGCTATTTAACTTTTTAGTTCATTTTTTTAGCATTCTGGCACAATGCAATGGTAAGTAGAAACAGATTAGGGGTGTGAGTTGAATTTACACTGCCATACCCCTACCAAGTTACGCTACCATCTTAGACTGCATCGTCACTTACCATCAGGTGAGATAGCGGTCAAGGACTATCATGTCATTGAATTTAAAAAAAAGGTGAAGGGGGGATAAAGATCTAAGAAAAAATATCCACAATACATCTTCTATTTTATTTTAGTATACCTACAGCTGTATACCGTATACCTAACTCTATGAATATTCAGTCCACATCTAATAGTATAATACAGTGTGAATAGTTAAGAGATAATAATAATCGTTAGTCGATCGGTGATTATTCTAATGATACTGGTCCTTCCAGCTTCCTGAGATTATTATGGTGAATGTCTCTAAATCTGGTTTGTAGAATAATACAGACAGACGGCAGGGTGCCTTGGCTTGTTCAATTAATATTTATCAGTAATATTATTATTTTGAACGAGTATTTGACTCAACGGCGGCTAGCCAACGTGGGAGATATAATATGTGCACTCTCTATTCCCTTACTCTCATAATCCCACTGAGGGCCTTCCCGGCTCCGAATTGCCACACTTTCTTTTTCTTTATCAATCGACAGACGTCCACTAGTGAGCAAAGGTTTCTTGCACGGACTTCCACAGGTCTTGGTCTTGCGCCGCCTGCATCCAGCGACTCGTGTAATGTCGTCGGTCCATCTAGTTGGAGGCTGCGAACACTGCGTTTCCCGGTGTGGAGAAAGTTCTATTTCTATCTCCTATCCTACTAATATTATAAATGTGAAAGTGTGGATGTTTGTTACTCAATCACGTCGCAACGACTGAACCGATTAGCCCAGTCATTAAAGCCAAAACCCGAAAGTAATTAGTAACTTGATAAAATTTTAGGGGGTTTTTAAAGAAGGTAAAATAACTTACCGTGTGATTTTGCAGCATTGTGGGGTATACGGAAAGGGTTGAAAAGGGGTGAAAAGGGTTTTTTGTTAATAACATTGCCAAAAAAATTAGTAACACGCTGCAAATTTATAATAAGGTTGTTCTTACCGTTTTGTAACGTTTATTAAATTTGCAGCGTTTTGCAACATACGGAACATTGTTTATTATTAAAAAACAATGAAATTTGTTATTAACAGGGGTAAAAAAAATAGTAACACGCTGCAAATTTATAATTAGGTTGTTCTTACCGTTTTGTAACGTGTATTAAATTTGCAGCGTTTTGCAACATACGGAACATTGTTTATTATTAAAAAACAATGAAATTTGTTAATAACAGGGGTAAAAAAGTAGTAACACGCTGCAAATTTATAATTAAGTTGTTTTTACTCTTTTGTAACGTATATTAAATTTGCAGCGTTTTAGTAATTAACAATGTTCCGTATGTTGCAAAACGCTGCAAATTTAATAAACGTTTGAAAACGGTAAGAACAACATCATTATAAATTTACACCGAGTTACTAATTTTTTTTACCCCTGTTATTTAACAAATTTTATTGTTTTTTAATAATAAACAATGTTCCGTATGTTGCAAAACGCTGCAAATTTAATACACGTTACAAAACGGTAAGAACAACCCAATTATAAATGGAATATAATAAGTCGACCAACAAAATTTATTTTTTGGCATCAAAACCTAGCTTCTAATTTAATAACTCAGCAACGGGAAAATGATGAAGCTTCTAATATACTAACTCGGCTTCTTCACAATGGCCACAAAATATTCCAAAGAAAGCATCAAATAAAGAGCCGCTATTTTTATTATTGTTCACTGCCACTGCACGATTTGGTGCGAGTGAGATGGATACGACTGGCCATTTGCACGATTTCGTTGGTGCGAGTGAGACGGATGCGACTGGCAATTTGCACGACCTCGTTGGTTATGGCTATTTGCACCAATCAGAGAGCGCCATTCAAAACATGCATTTGTTTTTTTTGTTGTTCTGTTGTTAGTGTGTTAATATTGCAATTATTTTTGTATAATTTTTTCTTTAAACTAAAGTTAGGTTAGGTTAGGGTTATACATGAATATTCAGGTGCCCGGCCGAAGGCCGGGCACTTAGGTTCTGTTGGGATCGTAAACCTACCTAAAACTAAAAAAAAAGTTGAAAAAAAATTTGATTTTTTTTTTCAAAAATGTTATAATGTTATGTGTAGGTATTTATCTTGAGTTAAATTTAAAAACAATCATTTTTTTAAATTTCATTTTATCAAAAAAAAAACGTTTTTTTATTTAGTTAGAAACATTTTTTTATTTCATTTTTCTCACAAAAAAAAATAAATTAAAAATGTGGTTGAAGATTTGGTGTATTATTTGATGCTAATATTTAAGTATTTTAGGAGTTCACGGTTTGAAGCTAAGTTATAAATATAGATGCTAAAATTATATTTTTTAGAGGCTCACTAGTTGAAGCTGACTTAGTAATTTAGAAGCCAATAATGGTATTAAATAGAAGCTCGTTTAATTACAAGCCATTATAAATTTGCAGCGTGTTACTATTTTTTTTACCCCTGTTAATAACAAATTTCATTGTTTTTTAATAATAAACAATGTTCCGTATGTTGCAAAACGCTGCAAATTTAATAAACGTTACAAAACGGTAAGAACAACCTTATTATAAATTTGCAGCGTGTTACTAATTTTTTTGGCAATGTTATTAACAAAAAACCCTTTTCACCCCTTTTCAACCCTTTCCGTACACCCCACAACGCTGCAAAATCACACGGTAACTTATTTTACCTTCTTTAAAAACCCCCTAAAATTTTATCAAGTTACTAATTACTTTCGGGTTTTAGCTTTAATGACTGGGCTAGATTTGGCTGAAATTTGGCACAGAGTTAGATTAAAGTCTGGAATAGCACATAGGCTACTTTTTATCCCGGAAAATTAAATAGTTCCCGCGGGAATAAAAAACTCTCAATCCACGCGAACGAAGTCGCGGGCATCAGCTAGTACTTATAATAAAACTGTAACGGGACGAATTCTATGCATTAAATATATTTTGAAAATTTTAATCGGAGGATGCTTTATTATCGATACTGAGCCCAAAACAATTTTTTTTTTAATTTTTTGTCTTTCTGTCTGTCTGTGCGCGCATCACGCGAAAACTACTGAACTGATTTGAATGAAATTTGGTATAGTGGTAGCTGATACTCAGGGTCAATATGTAGGATACTTTTTATCTTGATAAACAGTAAGGTTTATTCGGGATAGGAGACGAAAGTTTTTGTTGATTTCGCTCCATAACTCGTCAAATCTAAACCGAATTTAATAATTCTTTTTTTTATAATAAATTGAGTATTATTAGAAATATTTTGTCTAATTTTGGTGAAGCTCTACTAAATATTATCGGAGATAAAGGACATTACTTCTCGCGGATAGTAGCAAGTCACTCTAAACTTTTACCACGCGGACGAAGTCGCGTGAATCAGCTAGTCACTAGACTAGCTGATTCAGCGATTTGAGCTGATTTTTAAATACTAATTTAAAAACTTTTCTATTTTTTTTATTCGATGATAATCCTTGACTGCGATTTCACATGGTAAGTGACGATGCAGTCTAAGATGGTAGCGGGCTAACTTGGAAGGGCAGTGTACATTCAACCCATACCCCTAATCAGTTTCTACACGCCATCGTGCCGGAACGCTAAATCGCTTGGCGGCACGTGTGACGGTAGGGTGGTAACCAGCCACGGCCAATGCCTCCCACCAGACAAATCGACCCCTCCGTAGAACAAAGTCTCATCTGCTAAATTCATAACTTGAGATTTGAGCCTTGCAGATGTGACTTTTAAGGCTCAAATTTCAAGTTGTGAATTTAGCAGATGAGACTTTGTTCTACGGAGGGGTCGAAATATTCTATTCTAGACACTGGATCAGTGCAAACCTGCCTTAAAAGCCGCGCCTTAAACATCAGGTCATCGACGATAAAACGACATTGAGGCCCTAAAATAATAATATACAGAATAGTGTCCATCTGTCCGGAATATTTGGAGCCGAAATAAGTTAATGTATTCGTCTTGTAACTCGATACAACGCTGAGGTCTGTCCGGCATACGAATGGTCTAATTATACCGACACTATTATATATCGGCGATAGACGAGTAACGACACGGCGTTACTGTTGGTTCTCGAATGCTAAACGGCTATTTGCGTGATATATTTTTCTTGTTCGGATCACTTATCGTCCATAATTTCATCCAGCATCCGTGTTTCCTGCCACTTATAATAATTTGAGTACCTTCAAGGCAAGGGTGAATAGGCATTTTCTAGGCAAGCGCGCTCCAACCTAGACCTCATCAGTGCTATCTAGTATTGACTGTCGTCAAGCTCAAGCCTATTTCGGATTAAAAAAAAATTATAGCTTAACGGAAGATCGACGCTGCGACGCTAGTTAATAGAAGGTGCGCGCGACTTTGCGTGGATTGAGGTTTTACAATTCCCGCGGGAAATCGTTAATTTTCCCGGATAAAATGTAGTTTATGTGTTAATTTTGGGTACGAGCTATCTCCGTTTCAAATTTCAGCCAAATCGGTTCATTTGTTGTAGCGTAAAGGAGTAACAAGCACACAAACACATACACACACACAAACTTTCGCCCTTATTATATTAGTGTGATAAGTTTCTGGTTCGATCAAAGATTTATGTATTAATCTCCAAATAAATCATTCTTTCCTTCTCAAATTATAGACGTCTACAGCTGTACATAGATAGGTTTCTTGCAAGCGGTTCAAGCGATTGCCAGCGACTATTGTCTTTCTGTTTCTACCTAGTCTCTTCTGCGACTGCGTTTCTTCTAAACGCGTTAGATGATGTGATTTGATCCCGCCGGAATACTCCAAGCATCGCTCGCTGATAGTGAGATCTATAGAGCGTGTTCTGACTCAGGTCAGACTTAAATACATTATTATTAGTAGGAATGGTGCACTGTGAATGGTCGGTGTCAGAGAAACTCACCTAGAACTCGATTCACACGAACAAGAACACGATCGAGAACCATCATTAGCGCTGGTATCGTATGCAAATGTTCGGCCAGGTGGCAGCGGCCGCGACTTTGTGCGACCCCGCGGACCTGTCGGGCGTGCACCGACCGCCGACCGCCGACCACCGACCGCCAAGCGCTCGTGAGAAAACAGTGAGAGACTATATGTGGACGATTGTGGCATACTTGCTAGCCTAGCAAGAGACATTAGTAGCCTACCAAAAGACCATAGTAGCCTACCAAGAGATATTAGTAGCCTACCAAGATAATGGATGAATCTCTACAGAGATGATGATACAAGTGTGTGCGCAAACACAGGTGCACTCTATTCCCTCACTCTCATAGTCCGATGGGATGGAAATCCGACACGACCGGAGAGAGATCAGGCGAAGGACCGACAGCTTTACGTGCTTTCCGAGGCACGGGGGTCGCTCACCGCCAACTTCCTAACTCCGGGCTAGTACTGAGAATTTCTTGACAGAAAAATCCAATACATTTTTTGGCCCGGCTCGGGAATCGAATTTGCTGACCACTAGATGAGGTGTAGAATAGAAGGTATTCAGCAATTTCGAAACGGACGAGTTTTTGTCCGTACTCGCCGCGCGTGTACTCGTATGGTAATGTGCGCGCCGGGAATCGAAGCGCGGTACCGGGCGGCAGGTGCGCGCACAGCCAGTTCCCGACCAGTGGTCCGCGGGACGAGTGGCGGCGGACGAGAGTGTGCTGCAATTTTTTTTGATTTTTTTTAATAAAAAAAATATCAACATTTTTTTTTTAATAATATCGATTTAAAAAAGTATATCGTCGGGGATAGTGCAAAACCGCGAATGTACTATAGGTAAAAACCGCGGATCTACACTAGACCGAGTTTTACAGGGGAAGTTAACCTTTCTTAAAATCCATTTTCATACGTTTGTGGACAAATCAAAACCGCGTAAGTGTCGTAGCGACTAAATTAATCACTTTAAAAGATATAAGAATAAAGATTGATATTTTTATCAATACATAGAACATAATATGAATTACATAATACTCTGTGTAAAAATTAACCCAATAGCCGTAGAAATAAGAAGTTTATAAAGTTAATTAATGTACTAATGCTAGTTACGCGGTTTTGCACTATCCCCGACGATATAGTACTTTTTGTTTTAGTATGAAATAAATAATTTTGAATTTGAACTACGCACACTAGTGTACTCACTCACCTGAATCCCATAATCAAAAGGGGTGTAAATAAAAAGGTCCAGTTTTTACGAGCAGTCGCGTCGCGTGCTCCCGCGCACTTATTAATCTCATGCAATTACATACCGGGCCCCTTGTTCGAGGGGACTCAAAGGAGGACCTGACACAAAAGGCCCCCTCAGTCAGCTTTAGCCTTTTTTAACGCTCCGGTCGTTCAACTTGTCATTTGACAATTTTGATGGGATAAAAATCATTATTGAGAGCGGATTTCAGTTTAAAGCTTCTCGCACACCTAATTACATACACCGATGCGGACGGCGGAACTCATATTTCGGTGGTCTACTATCCGAACCGCTGGTAGAGTCTTTACTTATCATAAGAGCCGAGGCTTACACAAAATAAATAATTTGAATTTTTTTTTTGAATGGTAATTACTAAATTACAGGATTGTTATTTTCGTAGGAGACTGGTTCTAATTTTTTGTTTTGTGAATTCTTTTAATTTAAATATTTCTTTTTACCTTTCATAACTAGTTAGATGAATGATGTAGGTAGGTATGTAATAAAGGTTTTAAAAAAATACGTAAAATAATATACTCGTACTCGGTAAAGTCTTGACGTGTCATAAGAGCTACAGATTGCTCTACATGAAATAAATAAATGTGATTTTTTTGTTTTGAATTTTATATTTACCATCTATGAAAGTTAAATATGTGTCAGTAAAATGCCCAAACTCTCCACTTGGCATGTTTATCTTTATAGAGAGTTCAGTTTTATCAAATATTCAATAAGAATGAAAACAATTACTCGTATATCGACACTTGTTGAGAGTGAGACATTATTTGAATTTCCATGGGGTTTTTATATTGATCGATTCGGTACTGAAAATTGCGTTGCGTTTGGCGCGTACGGCGCACGCTGTGTGATGTGCGCTCACTCTTATGTTTATAGGGAGGCTAGGGCGGTATGGTCAAGTGTTTAGCTTCAATACGAGAGGGTTCCGTGGGATTATGTTACGTCGATTTTGATTGTAATTATATTGTTTGGGTAACTGTTCAAATGTTATTCTTGGCCGTATGTGCACCGGTTTTGATTTTGATGATGATTAGATAACATAGATTTTATTTTCTAGTTGTAGGTTTATTTAAGTAGGCATTTGTGTTTATGTGGTAAATAAAGCTTTAGTTATTTATTTATTAGTTATTACCCGCGACTTCGTCCGCGTGGAATTAGATTTGTAATTCGTCCGTTTATGGATAGTATGGAAAAAATGAGGAGGGAAGGAAACTAGGTGGACCGGCGACATCAAACGAGTCGCAGAGGGTCGCTGGATTCAGGCGGCGCAAGACCGAGGCTTGTGGAGGTCCATGCAAGAGACCTAGGACCTCAAGAAATGTTTCACTAATATTATAAAGATAAAAGTTTGTATGCGTGTGTGCGTGTATGTGCGTGTGCGTGTGTGTATGTGTGTGTGTGTGTGTGTGTGTGTGTGTGTGTGTGTGTGTGTGTGTGTGTGTGTGTGTGTGCGTGCGTGTATGTTTGTTACTCCTCACAACAAATGAACCGATTTGGCTGAGGAATGAAGATAAATCACCTAGAATTAATATAGGCTATATTTTATTCCGGGAAATTAAAGGGTTCCCGCGGAAATTAAGAAGCCCTTATCCACGCGGATGAAGTCGCGGGCATCATCTAGTTTTACAGTTAAAATCGATGAAAAAAAGCAAATTAAAACGCTTAAAATACGGACCCCTTCATTTCGTCAACACATAATCATACCAACTCTATTTTATAACAAATAAAAAACGACTTACATCCTTTTGGCTCCAGACGACGTACACATAAAGGGTGAATGCAATACGTTTTGCCCGTATCATAAAACTCGAAGTACCCTCAATTTTGAACTTTATTTTTTGAGTGCTAGAGTTTAGTCTTGTATAGAAGTTGTTTTGTTAATCCTTCTTATAAAATCTTTTGTCCGTCCGTACATTTTAATATGAATACGCTTTTTGGCTTTGCTCGACCTGTGGTTGTGTGTGATTTTACAAAGGTTTTATCGCAAGATTAACTCATTTTTTTCGATTCGCTCTTTATTATTAGACTAGTTTTGTGCCCGCGGATTCGCGCACACGAAACGCTTTAACGCTGAAACGAACTGCTAAGGTATGGAACACACTTCCAGCGTCTGTGTTTTCGGCCACGTATTTATTGATTTAATGGAAACATGCAGTATTGTAAAAAAAATTGTTAGAAGCATACTTTGTCTTGCTCGGTGCAATACAAAACAGTTTAGGATGCCGATAGGTAGTCCGTACAGGCACCTTAAAGATATTTTAGAAAGTAGATATATAATTGATTATTTATACTTTGAGTACCTTCAAAACAAGAGTGAATAGGTATTTTCTAGGTAAGCGCGCCTCATCAATGCTCATTGATTGTCGTCGGAAACGGAAAAATTCTTTCTACAAAACCCACTTCAAACGCCACTACAACGTATATCAACTGTGTCTATAAAATTTCTATAAATTTTCCGTCGATTTCTCCAGGTTCTCAGATCAGATCCTGACCTGATGATAATGGGACAAACTAGGAAGTATACCCTTACAAATAAAAAAAGAATTTTCCAAATCGCTCCGAGCGTTTTCGAGTAATCGTGAAACATACATAAATAATTTAAAAAAAAAAAGATTCCGACGAATTGAGAACCGCCTCCGTTTTTGAAAGTCGGTTAAAAATTAAAAAAAAAAATGGTCAAAGAAAAGCGTCCCCAGTGCCATACGAGCGGTCAACGTCTCTACTCAGTGCAAATAGAATTCCGGCGCAGCGTAGGGGTAGATAAGCCCGGCACCCCGTCCCCGGCCGGCCGCGCGACACCTGCGCACATCTACATACTCGCATCAAGTGCGCACGAGTTGCGAGCCCCGTGGGGATATATACGTCTATAGATGTACTTTATTGCACGCAAGAATGGGAGAACGAAAAATAATCCATACTATCAAATCACATCACACTTCACAATATCACATCACAACACACTTCACTATCACATCGCACTTCACTTCACATTATCACACTTCACACTATCACATCACACTTTTCAAATCAAATCATTTATTTGCCTGATCGCAGGTACAAAAAAAAAGGTGTTACATTCGGTAAAAATCATTCCGCAATCCGCCAAACGAAAGGCATGCTAAAACATAAAATTAATTTAAATTTAAGTTAAATTGAATTAACTTATAAAATGCATATAAATGTTATTTATTTTGATGAAAGATTACAGAAATGTCAAATATCAATATTAATGTCAAACGATAATTGTCAAATTATATTTTTTAAGTATGTCAATCTACCATGGAAGTAACTTCTCTGTCTTCACACTCTTCACACTATCACATTACATCATCACACTTCACACTATCACATCACACTATCACATCACACTTCACATCACATCATCACACTTCATACTATCACATCACACTTCACATCACATCATCACACTTCATACTATCACATCAGACTTCACATCACACTGTTCACATAACATTACTTACTTGACGACCTTCCTAGCGCAATGATGAGCGCTATGTTTTTTTTTTTTTAAAAAGAATATCAGCCAAGATGAACTTGACTGATATTCTCCTCTCCCCTCCAAATAAGTGAAAACTTGTGTTAGGAGTGGGTACGACAATAGTGCAACGGGTGGGATTCGAACCTGCGACCTTTCAGTCTTCAGTCCGCACCTTTAGCCGTTGGGCTATTGAGGCTTATGTTGGATTCCCGGCGGGGGCAATTTGGGAATTTGTAATTTTTGAATTGTCTCGGGTCGTCGGCTAATTTTTTTAAAAGCAAATTCTTTCTCTTCTTTTTAATTCTCTTCCTTTCCCCGAATTTCGACGAAATTTATTTTCCAAATAAATAGTCTGGGGAAAATTTTCTATTAAACTCCTACACTATTTCTTCAAGATTGGTTAACAGCGATTGAACTGTGTAAAGGTAACAGACAGACAGAGTCACTTTTACATTAAAATACTGGTATTAATATGGATAGAACTAGTGAGATAGAGCAATATAAAAGATGGCAAAGCAAGTTATAGATTCAATAACTTGCTTCTAGTTTCGATATTCCGTCTCATGAGAAAAGGTCACAGCTTGAAAAAAACGCCGTTTAAAGGTCATCGCTCACTTACCAACCCGACACCCGACTAACAGCACCTCTTTACTCGGCGTCCACTTGTTGTCGACGGGTGGACCTCGCGGAAATGTCCCGCGGCCGGCGAATAGACGCCCAGTGGTCAATGGGTGAATACCGTGTGCGAGAAAAGGTGCCCACGAATCGTCCTTCACTCGAATCACAAAATAGATCGACATGTTCGCTTGCGGATGGCAATGTCCCGGGTTTGATTCCCGGGTTATGCTAGGACATATATTGATTTTTTCGGTTCGGAAACTGCCAGTATTAGCCCGGAGTATTAGGAAGTAAACGGTGAGTCACCCCCGTGCCTCGTAGAGCACGTAAAGTCGTCGGTGCTGCGCCTGAATCTTTCCGATCTTGTGCGATTTCCGTTGCATCGAATTATGAGAATGAGGGAAAAGTTTGCAACACTTAACTTTTCCCTTATCTCCAGTGTAGAGCGGCCGCCATGGCCGGATTCGGTCAGGAGGACTATCATTGGTGACAGATTTTGAGATGCGACTATTGGATGAGCATTCTCTATTCCCTCACTCACTTAAGTCCGTGTCACCCGTGCTGGTTATCGCTGACGCTGTGGCTTAAATATGAAAGATTACGTTAAGATGTTTCGGATGCGTAGCTATATGAAAGTATCATAAGGCTCGGAATTTTTGATATGTATTTATAAATCTGTTAGGTTATTTCCTTTAAGTGTAAGTTAACACTTCAATAAAAAATTAAAAATTGTAACAAGCAATGTGACATCTATAATTTCTTAAGAGCTCCATTGTAATATGGTGTCTTGGGAAAAAAGTAGATCGACAACTGTAATGTGTCGCTACTAGATGTCGCTAACAGTTGCTATAAAACTGATTGAAAAAGTAGATACATATCACTAATTTCGTAGCTGACGTGTGGTTCGCCGTGGTGTAACGGGTTAACACACTCGGGCGCGATTCCCAGAGAGATGTGGGTTCGAATCCCGCCGGCCTCGGAATTTTTGATATGTATTTATAAATCTATTAGATCATAAGGCCCTTCGTACAAAGGGCTACGCAAATCTTCGATATCCGATGATTTTGGTCTCTAAGCGACTACCGCAATACAAATTCATAGTTTGCCAGTGTGCGGACCTCTATGAATTTGTATAGCAGTAGTCGCTAAGAGACCAAAATCATCGGGTATCTAAGATTTGCGTACAGCCTTGTGTACGAAGGGCCTAACACGGTCGGAAAAACTTTCGACAAGTGGGCGACGACCCTCAGTTTCCGAGCTTTCACGAAGCGTGCCCTCGCTTGGGCGAGGATGGCCGAAGGGGAACATCTGTCGGGGCGGCGCGTGCGCCGGTATTATTACCTGCGCCAGGTAGGCGAGCGGCGAGCGGCGAGCGGCGAGCGCGGCCGTCGCGTAGATTTACGCAGGTGGGCCGCGCCGAATGGTTTCCCTCGTGTATTTACACGGCCGAGTTCGATGCACGGGCCACGGTGCTCACTGAGAGAGACCTTCTTGATAGATTTTTTTTTTTTAATATATAGACTAGCGCTTGACTGCGATCTCACCTGATGGTAAGAGAAGATGCAGCCTAAGATGGTACGCGCTTGCCTAGAAGATGCCTATTCACTCTTTATTTAAAGACACCCACATTATAGTTAGTTGGAAAAACGGAAGCCGGAAGGGCATTCCAAATTTTTGCGGTGCGTATTAGGAACGAGGAAGCGATTGATTGGGTAATGCTTGTTTTCACTAAACCAAGGTGTCGCCTAAATCGCATGTTTAATTAGGTTTAGAAGAAGGTTTCGGTGACCTCCCTGGCGGAGTGGTGAGCGCTGTGGTCTTATAACTGGAAGGTCTCGGGTTCGATTCCCGGCGCGGGCAATTTAGGGAATTGGTAATTTCTAAATTGTCTCTGGTCTGGTTTGGTGGCAGGCTTTGGCCGTGGCTAGGTACCACCCTACCGTCAAAGACGTGCCGCCAAGCGATTTAGCGTTCCGGCACGATGGCGTGTAGAAACCTTATCTTAGACTGCATCGTTACTTACCATCAGGTGAGATCGCAGACAAGAGCTATCTTATCATCGAATAAAAAAAAAGATGCCTAGTAAAAAAACGTTTCACCAACCCTTAGGCGATGACTAACGACGTTAGGCGCCATTATTAGCCGTTATTGCTTGGCTTAGGCTTTATCTAGTTAGGCGCTGCATAAATGCCTCAATAGCTCAACGGTTTAGGTGCGGCCTGCTATGCGATTCTCGAAAGTAAAATACAATTTACATCGGTTGCGCATCGGAGGTTTTTTTAGATGTAGCAAATTTGGTATTCTCTTGTTAACTTTAATTCGCCGATGCCACACTAGCGCCCCATGAGCGAGCGTGTTAGATGTAGGAAACTCAATTTTGACATTTATGTATGGCAAATGGTATTCTGCAAGGCATTTTCAGCTCGTCTGTTACAACATCGTACGCCCTCGACTTCGATTTTAAATGTCAAAATGAAAGCGAGTGTTTAGTAGCTTTTCCTAGGATGTAGTGTACGATGAACATTAAAATTGCTTTGTGAACTTAAAGAAATCTTTGAATAACTTGAAAATATGAGTTTTCTTCTACCACAAAACATTGTCTGAGATTGTTCATATAAAAAAGGTAAGTAATTCTGTGTCAATATACAAAATAACCTCTGTATCATAGTTCCCTAATATCCATAGTTAAAATCCCTTTCATATCTTGGAATATAATCATTTCTCTCATTTTTAAAAGTTTCGTAAATAAATATGATACTTATGAAAATATTGATTAGTCACAGCTTGAATAAAAAATATTCTATTCTATTCTATAGTCATTTGAGTTCTTAGAGCATCAAGCAGCCAGTTTTTCAACGATTTCCCTGGTGCAGTAATGAGCAATGTGGTCTTATAAATGGGAGGTCTCGGGTTCGATTCCCGGGCGGAGGCAATTTGGGAATTTATAATTTCTGAATTACACATAGTTACCACCCTACTCATGTCTTTTTATGCTCCCTGCAGGGTTTATTTATGTAATAAATACTCATTTTATCAATTTTCAGATATTTCACATAGAGACAACCTTAGAAGGAGATAACCCACTTAATGACATGAAGCAATCCTGCAGATTTAGCAGAAGAACTTACAGCTTCTTTTTCAAAAGGAATATAGCAATGAATAGAAGAAATAATCAGTTATAAGAACGTTTGTTACATTTTTCTAGAAAGCATATTTTTCTAGCCAACTACTAGCTAGAAAATACCAACCTTAAAGAAAGAATGGGGAAAAATAAAAGATAATATTATGATATAGAAGAAAACTGGTTTTATTTTTCAATTTTTACGTTTATGATTAGGGCTTGATTTTCATGTCATATTATGCTCCTTGCCATATCTTGATTCCTTCAAAATGCACTCTGAAAGTTATGGGCATCGTCCTGCATAATAATTCCAGCTGAAACATTTAAATATTTATAATAATTAAATATGGCTAATTTGAATTAGATAATTAGGCTATCAATACATACAGTTACAGAAAAATAATTAAAAGTGTCTGTTTATGGTTTTGAAACTGACTTTTACCTCGTATTATTTATTATTTATTGAATTAACAATATCAAAACCAAACACAATCTTAAAATTTTTGTCAATTTATCTTTTTATCCAGGATAACTTTCAAAACAGCTTAACCTCTTTTTGATGGAATTCTAACGGGCATACAGAAGTGAGAAGATTATGCAAGAAATGATCTAAGCTACTTTTTATCCCGGAAATATTAGAGTTTAAAATAATATTTAGAAAAATAAATAAGTTTATTTATTTCACATAAACTACTTTTTGTGGCCCAACAAGCTCATAGTATCTACCCAAAAAAAAAAAACAACTAGTAATAAACCATCTATTTACTATACGATGAAATTTTTAGTATTTTTACTTTTATATTGTGCTAAGATTAATCAAAATTGTTTTTTAAAGTGCAATTGGATCTTGATTTCAAGTGGTAAATCATAGGAAAAGACTAGTTGATGAACTAGTAAGATATTTGTAGTTTCTTTATATGTTTAGTAAATAAAATAGGAATGTAAAATCTAAGGAGTCTAAGTTACAAACCTTCTGTTATACTCTTCAAATTCTTGGGACAACTTCTATAGATGCTTCCTTATAATGGTCGGTCCAAAAATGCATCAATATCATTACTGAATTCTTCTTTCTACCAACTTTTCAAAATGTATAGTGAATGCAGTATTAGGTACATTGATTTCAGGAAATATAACACAGTTTTTTCACACTCATATCTTTCAAACACATCACATCTTATGTAGATACCAAAAAATAGTTCAAAAAATATCGCTTATCGCCAGGGCGTTGCAGTATTACACGGATTATATAGGTATTTTAAGTGTTTCATTTTGTTTGAAATATAATTGCCTTCATAGTTACAAGTGTTTGGTGTTTACAAAAATGGATTGCGTCACCCGGCCGGACCTCAACGATGAAAGTCATTTTTTTCAATTCGTCTTAATAATATCGGCAATGGTCAACAAGCATTCATCCTTGTTGAAGTTAAAAGTTGTAAATAATGTGTATTTACATCGTATTTTGTATTTTTAAATGTAATTTTGTAATATAACAGTAAAATTTGCACTTAAACAATTTTAAAACTATTAAAAAGGCTAAATTTCTCAATCGTAAACTTTTACCGGAACAACACCGGCTCGCCTGTGTGAACATCGTAGGTTCCGTCTCGTCAACAAGATCATCGACGAGCTTTACGCTGCTGCAGAATACCGAATTTACAACCGTTGTAAGTCGAGTCGATATGAACGATGTAACATCGTGGTCCACATCGATGTTAGCAACGTTTAAAGGTTTTTAAGAGAATCGCACTCCTGAAAACTGAAAAGTCGCAGGTTCGATCACCACCAATGGGTGAAACTATTGTCTATTGTCATGCGTCATGCTCGGGAACGGCTTTTGCCTGCCTGTGTTAACGTGTATTGGATTGTATTTATTTGTATTTGTATTGTATTTATTTTTACTTGTATTGTACTCAGGAAAATTCATCATGGAAGCACTGAATACATAGCATAGTTTCAATAACAATTGTAAAATTTTTATTTTTTTGAAAAGAACAACCGCCGAGTTTCTTGCTGGCTCTTCTCGGCAGGAAAGGCATTCCGAACCAGTGGTAGATTCATTGACGATTCAAAAGTGCTTGTAAAAGTTTATTTGAATAAAAAATATTTCTATTCTATTCTATTCTATTCTACTATTGCCTACTAGTGCAATGGCACTATTGTCGTACCCACTCCTAATATAAGTTTTCTGCTTATTTTGAGGTGGGAGGAGAATATTAGGCGAGTTAAGCTTGTCACCCTAAAATAGAAGGGATGAAACCGATGCATGCCAAAAAGATTTCAAATCAGTCTAGATTTAAGGTTAAGTTAACATCAAAAAAAAAAAAAAGACGTGTGGCACTCGGGGACTGCCGCGGTAAAGCATAAGCATAGCATTTTTTATCAACGCCATCTAGCGGTGAGAGGAGTCCCGTGTCAGGTTATTTTCGTTATGGAATTTCTGGATTCGGTCTCCACGCTCGATAGAAGCTATGCAATAGCTTAAAAAAAAACAAAAATAGTACGATTCGAATACCTCCTCCTTTTCTTGAAGTCGGTTAAAACTAGGCCTCTGGTCTCTTTTATAATTTCTTTCTCGAGAAATCCAATATTCCACGTCACGGCATGTAACCCAGGCTTTGATGGATGTGTAAATAATGCAGCAACCAATTAAATACCTACCCGCGCCCTTAGTTTACTATGCGTCGCGTTTTACGGGTTATTGGGCTAGTGAATGTTGGAACACCCTGTATACCTAATGCCGCGATTATTACATTTTGTTTGACCGACATACACATACTTTCTATCTATATATATAAAATTCAAAGTTCTGACTGACTGACTGAGATATCAACGCACAGCCTAAACTGCTGAAGTTAGAAACTTGAAATTTTTACAGTTGGTTCCTTTTATGACGTAGGCGCACACTAAGAAAGGATTATTGGAAATTCCACCCCTAAGGGGTTTAAATAGTTGATGGAAGTTTATATGAAACTCCGTCATTTTTCAAGCTGTTTCCATCAAAGTTGGTATTTGAGCTTTCAGTTAAAAATAAAGAAGTACGTGTGTCACAGTTTTTGAAAATTCCACCCCAAAACCTAATTCCACGCGGACGAAGTCGCGGGGGCAAAAGCTAGTACTATTATAAACGCGAAAGTGTGTTTGTTTATTGGTTTTCCCTGTAATCACACAACGGAGCCATGTGTCGACGTGATTTTTGGGTGGATTTATAGTTGAGGGCCTGGTGAGTGTCACAGCTTAATTTTTACAAAAAGATCACGCGGTATTTTTAACCGACTTTCAAAAAGGAGGAGTTTCTCAATTCGTCGCGTATATATTTTTTGGCGATGTTTCTCCATAACTTCGTCAAATCTGAACCGATTTCAATAATTTTTTTTTCAAGTTGAAAAAAAAAATATTCAAAAATAACATTAAGTATATAGTCATCATCTAGAAAATGATGAGTAGTTTTCAAAAATACCCAGTGATTCACAAAAAATATCATTTAAAAATGTGATTAACATTCCAAAGGTAATGACTAACTTTTAGTTCGCTTTTTGACTGGGCAGTCGTGTTTTTTAAATTATAGCTTGTATGTTTATGACCATTTATCCATCAGGGATAAATGGTCTTCTCTGGAGGAGGCCTTCACCCTCGTCTAGAGGGGTTTTTGTTCATTTAGTTATTTAATTTTTTATTATTTGTATTAAGTTAAAAACATAGTTAATGGTAAGATTAATAAAAATGAATTAAAGTATATTGTAAGATTATATAGCTTATTATAAAATAGTCAAAAATTTTTGTCAAACAAGAAATAAAAGGCTTTTTTATTTTTATTTTATTTTTATTTATTACTAGCTTTAAACCGCGGCTTCGCTCACGTTAGGTTCGATTTTTTAACCCCCTATTTAACCCTCTTGGGGTTGAAATTTTCCAAAATCCTTTCTTAGTGGATGTCTACGTCCTAACAGCTACCTGTATGCCAAATTTCAGCTCGATCGGTCCAGTGGTTAGAGCTGTGCGTTGATAGATCAGTCAGTCAGTCAGTCAGTCAGTCACCTTTGCCTTTTATATATTTAGATGTATGTTCCCCGATGACTCGAAGACACCTTGTCCGAACGGTTACTAGATGGCGCCGCCGGCGACCTACGTCGCGCTATGACTCCCTTTAGCGGAAGAGTGTAAGTTTTCGCAGAAGGTTGCTCGCCGCGACGAAGTCACGGGTAACGCATAAGTTTAATTCTATACTAATATATAAAAAGAGCGAAGAGTATTTAAAAATTTTTGTAGTGGGTTCGAAGTACCTACCCACAAATAAAGGGAGAAAAATATATAACATACTTAAACGTAAAAATTCTGTAACAAAACCGACTTCGAACGCCACTACAAAGTATATCAATTATGCCTATAAAATTTTATTGAAGAGCTCCCTCGATTTCTCCAAGATCCCACCCTCAGCTGACCTATTGACAATGGGAATGGGTCAACTTTCTGTCTGCCCATCTTAACATGTGCTAGATTGTATGTAGGTGTGCATTTTTGAAACTTCATTGTGGAAACACTGTATACATAGCATAGTTTTGTTACCTATTGTAAATTTTTTTTTTTTTGAAAAGAGCAACCGCCGAGTTTATTGCTGGCTCTTCTCGGCAGGAAGGGCATTCCGAACCAGTGGTAGATTCATCGACGATTCAAAAGCACTTGTAAAAGTTTATTTGAATAAAAAATATTTCTAAGTATTCTATTCTATTCTAATGAGACCATCTGTGAAGTATACCCTTTTAAGCAAATAAAAAAAAATTCTCAAATCGGTTTAGGTTTTTTTGAGTCTGAATAATATTTTTTTTGTACGCCGTAATACAAGGTACGGGTTAAAAAAAATTGTTATAAAACCCAAAAGATCAGTTGAAAAATCAAATAAACAAAATTGGTAATTTTGTATAAGTATAGTCACTATTTCGGATCATTTTTATTAAAAACTGCTAAGTAATTTATAAAAATGAAACAATAAAAAGTTTTTCCTCAACTTTTCCAAAAACCGTTGAATGAATTTCCTAACCTCCCTCACTATCACTCTCGACTGCCCTTGAAAATTTATATGAAAACATTCATATTATACTAATACACAACTTTACACTCTATCACCCACAAAATAAAGATCAAATTGCTCTAAAACTTTAATTCCATAGGGCTCTGAATTTTTAAGGCGTAAGCTCCACTCCCTGTGTACAACTGTCTCTGTCGTGCAATAGCGCTGTCTCGCTCGCACGCGAGGGGGGGAAGCGGCAACGTCGCGTCAACGTTTGATAACTTTGATAAAAGTGAATTGTTACAATCTGGGGTTATAGTGAAACTTAGCCTAATCGAGTTGTGGCCATTATGGGGTTAAACCTATAAAATGATTTTGACGTCCTCTTCTTGCTCAGTGGTCGGTTAAGTGGGAGATTCGAGTTCGATACCCGACGGGGCAATTTGGGAATTTATAATTTCTGAAGTTTCTCTGATCTGGACTGTTGGGACGGTAGAAATAGAAATAGAATTTTTTTTTATTCAAATAAACTTTTACAAGTACTTTTGAATCGTCAATGAATCTACCACTGGTTCGGAATGCCGTTCCTGCCGAGAAGAGCCAGCAATAAACTCGGCGGTTGATCTTTTCAAAAAAAAATTTTTTTTACAAAAAGTAACAAAACTATGCTATGTGTACAGTGTTTCCACAATAAAGTTTCAAAAATGCAAAACAATCCAATGCATGTTAAGACAGGCAGGCAAAAGCAGACCCATTCCCGTTGGCGGCACCCGTTCACGAGTATGACGCATGATCCAGCCGTTGCTTCGCTCAACCATATTTGAGGGAACGTAACAGCCCGCGCCACACGACACCACCACAGTAAAGAGAGCATGACATACTTAGGCTACCCATGTTAAGGCATCGAATTGAATACTCAAGGTAGGTCTAGGTCGTAGCCACTTACCACTCTACCGCCAAGCAATTTAACGTTACAACACGATGCCGTGTAGAAACCCATTAGGTGTATTTCTTTCTTTCTTCTTGCTGGGCTGGTTTCCACACGAAAACCAGTCATGGTCTGTTGTGTGTGATGCACCAATCCTTCCAATCTTCAATCTCTCCAGAAACCTAGCAGGCTGGCCAGGTTGCCAAGGACTTCTCGAAGTGAGGCCGGGGATCCTAGATGGTTCTTGCGCTGTTCTGCCACGCCCGTGCATCCCAGAAGCACGTGCGCCGGTGTTTCATCCGCTTCCATGCAAGCTCTGCACAGAGGACTGTCCGTGACACCTATATTAAAGAGGTGTTTGCTTAGTGGGCTGTGCCACGTTGTAATCCCCCCCCCCCCCCCCCCCCCCACTTTCCTTAGTTTACCTCTGTCGAGGCGGAGTAGTCTGTGACTTAGGTGTTTATTAGATAAGGAAAGGCTTCCTTGGTCTCTGTGCATTACATTATTACGTTCCAGAGACGCCCGTATGTCATACGTGGCGCTTCAAATTGGTACATAATTAAGCTGTCATTTCTATAGGGACAACAAGTCCAGTGTTAATCATAGATTAATTTGTATAGTGATGAGTGATCCTCGCAAACTTTCGCATTTAAAATATAAGTGGGATTCACTGGATCCTGAAAGAATAGTCAGTTATTGTTGCATAACCGACTGTCTGCCGCTGACACGCGAGATGGAGATCGCGGGACGTCGTCGCTCGTTACGCAATGAAGCTATTACAATAGTATTGTGTTGAAGTCCGCCAGATAACACGGGCTTCCGCGACATTCCTCGTTGGATAACATCCAATCTTGGAATATATTAATATCTTGGACAATATCTGTTCATACGTACCCGATAAACTTGCCGATGCTGACTTTTATAAGGTCTTTTCTATTGGACAGAATCAGGCGTTACTTTGCGGAAGTTCATGATTAGCAAGAAAAGGTTAGAATTATTTTGCTATAATCCGCCAACAGAAAAAACTGTATGGTCAAACATGCAGTCACAAGTCTTGCTTGGTTGGGGAGGTAAGCGGTGCTTAGCTAGTAACTGCATGTTTGAGCATACAGATTTTTTCTGTTGGCGGATTATAGCAAAATAATTCTAACCTTTTCTTGCTAAGGTCTTTTCTGACGTCGAAACGCGTGCGATGCCCGTGTCCACCGACCATACTTAAATCGTTCCCTGAATAGGAATCTCTTTACGTACCTAAGTAGCCTCTAAATACGATCCCCTACTTTAATACAGGGCCCTGGCTGAACATCAGTGTTGTATGCTCTTGTGCAGACACAAAGCATACAGCATTTTGTTGAGCTTGGGACCTTTTGTTCCGGGTTGTGACTTGTGCCACACATGACTTAGTTGTTCCGGCGCTTCTTCTGCTTGACGCCTTTTATCTTTAATGCTCAAGTGGTGGAGGCGCCGGGACAACCTAATCTAGTTATACTTATTGGGTGATGTGTTTCTTTCTTTCTTTCTAATGTTATTCCCCCTAAAGGTGAAAATAAAATTGACAGAAAGCGACAAATTGACACCTAACTTAGCTTAGTGGTAGGTATAGGCCGTCGCACAAGGATGGCTCGAGCCTTCCAATATGCGCTGAGGGTGGCCACCGAGGGGGTAAAAATCCCACATAATCCGAACTCTTTAGACGACTTAACTGACGCAGTAGTAAGCGCTGTGGTCTTATAACTGGAAGCGATTAGGTGGCCTATCTATATATATAAAATTCAAAGTTCTGACTGACTGACTGACTGACTGAGATATCAATGCACAGCCTAAACTACTGAAGTTAGAAACTTGAAATTTTTACAGTTGGTTTCTTTTATGACGTAGGCGCACACTAAGGAAGGATTTTTGAAAATTCAACCCCTAAGGTGGTTAAATAGGGGTTTGAAAAATCGAACTTAACGTGAGCAAAGCCGCGAGCAAAAGCTAGTTGTACTCTATTTTTGTTTAATTCTCAATTAATGTATGTTGTAATGTTTTCTTGTTTTGGTTGTCAATAAAGAATATTTCATTCATTCATCTTTTGGGCCGACGCGGTAGTCAAACCCGGGACCTCGTCATCAGCAGTCAAACATGCTAGCCACCAGACCAACGCTGTAGTTAATTAACAAAGCTATCACCAGGCTAGCGCCGCGTCACGGCGTTAGTTTCGCAACAGCGCCTAATACGATATCTCGTCTCCTTGACGCGCCCTAAACAGCTCTAGTGTCTATGTCAAGTCACGTTTTTTTTATTCGATGACTGCGATCTCACCTGATGGTAAGTGACGATGCAGTCTATGGTGGTAGCGGGCTAACTTGGAAGGGATATGGCAGTGTACATTCAACCGGCACGTCTTTGACGGTAGGGTGGGTAACTAGCTACCGCTAAAGTCTCCCACCAGACCAGACCAGAGATAGTTCAGAAATTATAAATCCCCAAATTGCACCCGCCGGCAATCGAACCCGAGACCTCCCAGTCATAAGACCACAGCGCTCACTGCACCAGGAAGGTCGTTGAAATACCAAACCGTATCAGATATTACAACATGTGATCGCCTGACGTTTAGTACGAAGAATTCGCGATTAGTCAGTCAGTAGTTACCCACCACGGGGCATTTACATGAGAACGATGATTATCAGTTTTATCTACTAATTGTTATTTTTATTTACGTCATATCTTCAATTCATTAGACAGTGCATATAGCGGTTTTTCTGCTAGCTACCGTGTTATATATGTAACTAGCTGTTGCCCGCGACTTCGTCCGCGTGGATTTAGTTTTTAATAATCCCGGGGGAACGCTTTGATCTTCCGGATTAATAAATAGCCTTCGGTTCGGTTCTCGTCGGGTGACCGCCCTCGACCACCGACTTACCGCATCGCATTGTTCGCCCGCGCTATTTTTTCTTTTTGCTCGGCTTCTAAGAGTCGTACCGAGATATTGAATAGCCCATAACCTTCCTCAAGAATTGGGCTATCAGATACAAAAAGAATTTTTCAAATCGGACTGACAGTTCCAGTATTAGCGCGTTCAAACAAACAAACTCTTCCACTTTATTATATTAGTACAGATTTTTTTTCCTTAGTTCTAAAAGAATAATATAAACGTAAAAATTCTTTTCAAAAAACAGACTTCAGAGGTGATCCAAATTTTGGTGGTGCCTATTAGAAACGAGGAGGCAAACCCTCAATAGCCCAACGGTTAAAGGTGCGGACTGAAAACTGAAAGGTCGCAAGTTCGAACCCGACCCGTTGCACTATTGTCGTAGCCACTCCTAACACAAACTTTCTGCTTATTTGGAGAGGATAGGAGGATGTTAGTCAACTTCAGCTTGCCTTATGTTCTTTATTTAAAAAAAAAGCGCTCAGTGCGTGATCATCAACGTCATCATCGTTATCGTCATCATTAGCAGGTCATCACCGACCCACTGTCAATACTGAGCCCAGGTCTCCTCAGAACCTGCTTGGCTAGTAGGTAATAGGGTCTTTTTGGCTACCCTTCGCGTTCGGATACGAAACCCTAAGAAAGATTATTCAAATCTCTCAAGCTTTTTTGAGTTCATTCATTTTTATATCCTTACATTTATAGATTATTTATTATCTGTAATATGGTTGAGCGAAGCAATGGCTAGATCATGGGTCATGGTCGTGAACGGGTGCCACCAACGGGAATGGGTCTGCTTTGACTGCCCATCTTGACATGCGTTGGATTGGTGTACCTACGTATGCATTTTTGCATTTTTGAAGCTTTATTGTGGAAGCACTGTATACATAGCATAGCTTTGTAAAAAAAATTTTTTTTTGAAAAGAGCAACTGCTGAGTTTCTTACCGGCTCTTCTCAGCAGAATCTGCATTCCGAACCGGTGGTAGATTTATGACGTGTCATAAGAGCTACAAGTTCGCCTACATGAAATAAATTAATTTTGAAATTGAAATTGTTAGCTTAATAGTACTAAAGACTTCGCATCAAATCTACCGGTATATCGGGATATTAAAAACCAAAATTGTAGAGTTGACTTTACATCTCCTTACATTACAGATACACAGTTTGTATTTAAATCATAACCATTATTAATATTAACTATCTCATAACGGAATTCTTGAAAAGGCCCTGAAAACTTTGTCCAATAGAAAACTACTTCAAGAGTCATTACATGTAACTAGGACTACTTAGTACAACAAGCATAACTAAATAATTTATCTTTACGAAGTACCTACATAATCATTTATCATTCTTACAAAAAGTGCTTTAAAAAAACACGACAAACTTTGATAGCTAATGGCTGTAAAGAATATCTTCCCGAGTCCCTAAGCTCGCTGAAAATTAAAAAAAAGTTGTTCAGAAACTTTAACCTCATTACTGTTACGTTCGCTCCGGGAAGTGCGGCAACGTCGCGGTGGGGATGCCAGCGTTGGAAAGCTTTTATTCCCCGATTTTGGGGTAACTTTGACCCACAGGTATGGCTCAGTTAACAAATCTCGAATGCGAGAGAAATTGTCGACACTCATTTTCGAGCATTGCTTAACTGATATGAGTTTTTGTCATAATCTAATGTAATCAAATATGGTTGAGCGAAGCAATGGCTGGATCATGCGTCATGCTCGTGAATGGGTGCCACCAACGGGAATGGGTCTGCTTTGACTGCCCATCTTGACATGCGTTGGATTGGTGTACCTACGTATGCATTTTTGCTTTATGCATAGCTTTGTAAAAAAAATTTTTTTTGAAAAGAACAACTGCTGAGTTTCTTACCGGCTCTTCTCAGCAGAATCTGCATTCCGAACCGGTGGTAGATTTATGACGTGTCATAAGAGCTACAAGTTTGCCTACATGAAATAAATAAAATTTGAATTTTGAATGTATAATCGCGGGTGAAAATTGTATGGAAAGTTTTCGCATAGCATAGATTATCGCAAACAAGCATAGCTTCTCTATTTATTTGAGAGACTTCTTTACATAGTCGATCGAGCGAAGTGAGGTGAGTCAACTGACTGAATTTGAACTTTTCCGTCTGTCTGTCTGAGTGTCTGTCAAAGCCTTATATCTACTTAACTCTTGAATTAATGAACATAATTACTTCATAATTTACTGATGATTGTTATACTCGTAGTTACATAGATATTGGTGTGACTTTTTCTTCGATATACTTATTATAAAACGCTTACTAATGTTCGGTTAAAAATACTAGGTACTGTACTATGCATGTTTCACTCCATATCAAAACGTCTTCACGTTACTTTTCTTTTTTTACTTTACGTACGTTGACGTTATTTTTCTTACTTTACTTAAACTTGCAATTTTTCTAGTTGGCGGATTATAGTGAAGTTTTTTTGTTTTTGTGAAACAGTACAGTAATTGTGAAAAGCAGTGTTTAAAGTAGCCGGTATACTTTAGTTTATCGTCAAAGAGGTGTGCCGCCAAGCGATTTAGCGTTCCGGCACTATGGCGTGTTGAAACAAATTAGGGATAATGTACAAGTTAGTGCGCTACCATGTTAGACTGCATCGCCACTTACCATCACGCGAGATCGCAATCAAGGACTATATTGTCATCGAATTAAAAAAAGTGGTGTATCCAAAAACTTAGCTCACTGAACTCATAAAGAATAATAAACAAAAAAATGGATCAGAACGCAGAATAGCGCTAGCAACACAGCGCAAAGTGAGCGGCAGTCGGCCATGGCTGTTTAGTAGCGTACGACGCTCCGTACCGCGCGCATTTACGCGAACCGTCGACACGAGTGGAGAAAAGTTTTTTTTTATGTAACAAAGTGTTGTGCTTATGTGTTCGGTGTTTTTATTAAACACGCATTGTCTCGCTGTGTTCACGTCAACCGATTGTTTCTGTTCGGAGTGAGGGAAAAAAGGCAAAAAAAAAAAAGGGGGAAAATAGTGTGCCAATGAGAGTTTTTACACACCATTGCGAGAGTGAAGTGATTCTGTACAAAGGAGATTCTTCGCGGAGTAGTTTATGGTATTATAATATGAAGTAAAAGCAGGTTTTTCAGAATTCTTTTCGTAATTTTCTCTTGCGGAAATGACTAAGGATTTATACGACTCTACACATTTTAAAACATTAAAGTATGTTTCGCTTGCGTTAGAAAAGTTTTTTTAATCCACTCTGTTTACAATTTGTACCTACAAAGGGAACTCTTCGTAGAAAAGTTTATGGTATTACCTATTATATTTCTGTTTTCGAAAATTAGTGGTGAAATATTCGACTGCACAGATTTTAAAACTTAATTTTTTTTCCTTATAAAAGCTTTTTTTAATCTATTAGATAATCAATATTAGTACAAGGGAAACTCGTAGGTAGCGGAAAACCGAATAGAAAAATAAAGTTAAACATTTCCAGGTTTTACAGGGTTTTCTGAAACTTTCGTATTTTGTTGTTCGAAATTACTTTTTCAAATGATTTGACACTATATGATTTGACCTTAAAAAATGTTTTTTTTTGTACGGATTTTCTTTTAATTTGTACACTTTTTCCTCAAGTTATAGTATTGTAGTGAGTGATAGACTTTTTAAAACTTTATTCACGAAATGTTGAATTCCTAAAATTTTCCAAAATGTCGAGTTTTATTATTCGATTTGTTCTCGAGAATAAGAATGCTTCAAATCGGGTAAGTATAATTAAACTGTAAAATTAAATCTTATTAACCAAAAAAAAAATTAAAGCCAAGCTAAACTTGACAGATATTTTACTCTCCCGTACAAATAAGCGGAAAGCTTGTTTGTTTTCTGTCGGGTACGACAGTGCAACAGGTGGGATAGAACCGTTGACTTTTCAGTCCGCACCTTTAACCATTGGGCTATTGAGACTTAATATTAACGCAACAACACGTTTCTCCGTGCGGTAGGTTAAATATAAAAGTAAAATAAATATTCAATGCGGTATCATAAAGTGACCATTAATTTTTTCGTCATATCGGGACGTCAGCAGAAATTTTTAGAAAAAAAAAAATAATATTTTACTCAAGTAGGTACTTGTTTTTGTGCATAATATGATAAATACTATTAGGTATTCTATGACAAAATACAATAATGAAATATAAGCAACTAAATAATTTAAAAATTAACTTAAATCTAAAATCTAAACCAATGGTAACGGTAGATTCATCGACGATCCAATAGCACTCGTAAAAGTTTATTTGAATAAAAAATATTTCTATTCTATTCTAAAATAAATTACGCAAAAAATAAGTTAAGTTTTTAGTCACACAAAGATGGGACGTTTATAATTTATAACGCATAATGTTAAATAGGTTAACGCTAACTATAGATACGTTGTAACATAAACTGTATCAAGATAATGACACAATTTAAATATATTATCATGCTTTTCAATAAAAAATTGGTTGGAAATATAATTCTCGACAAAATCTTTTTTCTGTTTGCAACACGCTTTAATTTTTGGGGACAGCGGGACACAGTTCAAAAGCAGGACTCACAACTCAAAAGCGGGACTGTCCCGCTGAAAGCGTGACGCATGGTCACGTTAGGAATGAATAGAACATGGCGATATTCTCCGGAAGCGAATATTTTATTCAAATATCAAACTTTGATATTCTTTGTTCGTCCTTACAACTTTTGGAAGCGATTGCATTTTTCCCCATAAAAGCCACTGATTTTTGTATAACTGGATTGAATAATTTGGAGTAAACCTTTTTCTTGAAACCTAAAACTGTAAACTAATAATAGTCTGTATCTAATAAACTACTACAAGTACAACTGATGCCTGCGACTTCAAAATTCAAAATGTATTCATTTCATGTAGGCCAACTTGTAGCTCTTATGACACGTCATAAATCTACCACCGCGCACTGGTTCAGAATGCAGATTCTACTGAGAAGAGCCGGCAAGATCAGCAGTTGCTCTTTTCAAAAAAAAATTTTTTTTTACAATAGGTAACAAAACTATGCTATGTATACA
Organism: Hipparchia semele; assembly: GCA_933228805.2. Classification (NCBI taxonomy): domain Eukaryota; kingdom Metazoa; phylum Arthropoda; class Insecta; order Lepidoptera; family Nymphalidae; genus Hipparchia; species Hipparchia semele. The sequence goes on from OW121736.1 coordinate 6,470,600, forward strand.
GTGCTTCCACAATGAAGCTTCAAAAATGCATACGTAGGTACACACAATCCAATGCATGTCAAGACTGGTAGACAAAGCAGACCCATTCCCGTTGGCGGCACCCGTTCACGAGCATGACGCATGATGCAGCCGTTGCTTCGCTCAACCATATTTGAGGGAACGTAACAACCCGCACCATACGACACCACCACAGAAATGTTTAAAGAGAGCTTCGTCGTGATTATTCACATTTTGATAGTTAAAGACCTAATTGGCAATAAGCCATTTATTGTTCTATGACAATTCAACAAGGTGCTTGTCATCGAGGCGTGGCGAGTTGTAAGTGTGATTCTGCCTGCACCCTTGCCCGGTACTCGGTAGAAGCAGACAACGCCGCGCCACCATTCGGCACATAAATCATAAACTTCGCTACTTCCCCCTTTCTATCTCCGGAGTCTCAACTCTTTACTGGAGAAGCAAAATTTTCTTTTACAACCATCTCCTTAGTAATTATTATAATAATAATTATTCGCTGTTTCAAAATGGGTGGCTCTAAAAAATTTTTTACTGTTAAGTAACCAGCTGAAAAAAAATTCAAAATGATTTTATACGATGCCCGCGATTGGTCTGCGTGGATTAAGGTTTTTCAATTCCCGCGGGAACTCTTTAACTTTCTCGGATAAAATGTAGCCTACGTGATAAGCCTGGGTGTGAGCTATCTCCATTCCAAATTTCAGCCAATTCGGTTCATTAGTTGTGGCGTGAAGGTATAACAAACATTCACACACACACACACACACACACACAAATTTTCGCCTTTATAATATTAGTGTTTTTTTTATTCATTGACAAGATAGTCCTTGACTAAGAACTCACCTGATAGTAAGTGACGATGCAGTCTAAGAAGGTAGCGGGCTAACTTGGAACGGGTATGGCAGTATACATTCAATACATACCTACCCCCTAATCGGTTTGTACACGCCACCGTGCCGGAACGCTAAATCGCTTGGCGGCACGTCTTTGACGGTAGGGTAGACCAGACCAGAGACAATTCAGATATTATTAATTCCCAAATTGCCCTCATCGGGAATCGTACCCGAGACCTCCCAGTTATAAGACCACAGCGCTCACCACTGCGCCAGGCAGGTCGAATAGGTCCTACAGCGGTCGCGACTGAATCGCGGTCTTTTCGCGATTGTATCGCTGCTGAGTTGCTGCAAAAAGTCGTCGTGGGCGACTTCCCTCAGGTCGTTATATACGGGCGTCTAGGGCCGGGACAGGAAGCGTTGCGTAACCGACGCGACCTACGCTCTATTAAACTGGTCTTATTGTCTTGACTGTGACGACACATACGCTCGGGCGAGAAACATCACGTGGAAGCAAGAAAAGGTTAGAGTTATTTTGCTATAATCCGCCCACAGAAAAAATATGTATGGTCAAACATGCAGTTACAAGCTAAGCACCGCTTACCTTCCCGACCAAGCAAGAGAGCCAAGTTCCCAAGCAAGCAATGCCACCACCACTCACATGCACCACCACACAACACTTGTATACTACTCTCGACGCACGTCTCGCCCCGACACCGGAGCATCCTCAGGAGATATCGACTTTACAATGCTGTATTCTCTAGTGATTTGTCACGAACTCGAACTATTCAAAAGGTCCAAAAAGTCCTAATTTCAAATTTTCGGCTTTCAAAAACAAACAAAAACACTTTCGAGTACTTACAAATATCCTATAAACCTTATGAACTAGTTTTTTAACCGCTGTTTCGCTCCCAATCCGAAGTGGAATTTCTATATAAAATTATCAATTTCAATTTTTTCGAGTCTATTTTTTTTTTAAGAATATTGGCCAAGCCGAATCTGACCCATATTCTCCTCTCCCTTCCAAAAAATAAGCGGAAAGCTTGTGCTAGGAATGGGTATGACAATAGTGCAACGAACTAGGGGCTCGAACCCGCGACCTTTCAGTTTTCAGTCCGCACCTTAACCGTTGGGCTATTGAACCTTTAAATTAGTGATATAGGCTACTTTTTATCCCGGAAAAAAACTTAACTCCCCGCGGATGAACGCGCGGGAAAAGGCTAGTCTAAAGTATTAGCAGGAATTTATTATAAGCGAAAATTATAATATTATAGCTTAGCCAGTAATAATGTCGGTTCCTGTAAGTATAGGTGGCAGGCACAACAAAGAAAGTGTATCAAAAGAAGCTCCCAGCCGTGGGCAGTGGCTCTGTAATTACTTTAATTTATCGCGTATTTTATTCGCGAGCGATATATACTGTAGGCTGAGAGCCAGTGATCCATTTGTAAAATGGTTTTGCATCCTTACAAATGTCGTCGTTCAAATTCATTAATGGTAGGTACAATTCAAAATGTACAGTTTCGAGTAATTGAGAGTTAAAGTTTTGAGTTGACAGCTAAAATCAATATTTCTCTAGCAGATTATGTCATTGTGGTTTCCCGTCAATTTGACTTGTACGAGTGCTTCGGAAAGATTATTCAGTTATCAAGCATTTTGTATATTTAACTCAAAACACCTGATTTTGGAAATGTTCCATTAATGTAAATAAATAAATAAATTATAAACTAGCTAATTACCCGTGAGCAGCACGCTAGCTAGCTAGTTTATAATATCGTCGATCTGCTATGCGATTCTCATAAGTAAAATACAACTTACATCGGCTGCGTATCGGATGGTACTTTATATGTAGCAGCTAAATGTAAAGAAACATCCGATGCGCAACCGATGTAAATTGTATCTTACCTTTGAGAATCGCATAGCTGATTGGTGTTCAATCCAATATGGCGGATTGCTGTATTTTATAGTTTTATTTTATCAAAATAAACATCACATAAATCCCGCTCAAAATAGAAAAACAAATAGGTACGTTTTTTATAATCCATGAAACCTATTTGATGAGAAAAATTCATGATTTAATTGATTCTTGTTTACTGTCATCATGCCTATTGGCCACCGGCTCTCGTACTATAAGGTATAAAATATTCAGCCCCACCAGCCGCTGACGTGGCCCAGTAAGGGGAGGGGCCCGCTGATTGTTGGTGACGACTCCATAAACTTTTTTCTTTTTTTCCGTTTCACATGGAAAAAGATTACTTAATATAAAAACTATACCAAGCGAATTGCTTTCTCGTTCCTAATACGCAGCGCAAAAATTTGGAATGCCCTTTCGGCTTCTGTTTTTCCAAATAACTTTAGAACAGTCTTTAAATCAAGAGTGTTTAGGCATCTTCTAGGCAACTGCATCATCACTTACCATCAGGAGATGGCAGTCAAGCGCTAGTCTATATATTAAAAAAAAAAAAACACTACTGAGCCGATTCTGATGAATGCTCACCACTGCGCCAGGGAGGTCGTCAAAAAACTTGATTTTTTGCACGGGTTCAGTTGAGAACTGGGAGAGTTACATAGGTTACTTTTTATCTCTGAAAATCAAAGGGATCCCGAGCTACATCCACGCGGACGAAGTCGTGAGCATCGGCTAGTCACACTATCGCACTAATATTATAAAGGTTTGTATGTGTATGTGTGTGTGTGTGTGTGTATGTTTGTTACTCCACGCCACAATGAATGAACCGATTTGGCTGAAACTGGAAATGTAGATAGCTCATACCCACGATTAAAACATAGGCTACGTTTTATCGCGGAAAATTACAGAGTTCCCTTGGGAATTGAAAAACCTTGATCGACGCGGACGAAGTCGCGGGCATCGGCTAGTACATGCATAAGTAGTGGATCCTTGGTTCATGCGCGCGCGCACTGAATATTTATAAGACGTTAAATACGATGATTTATTTATGCGACTATCATCCTCCGCACTAACTTAGCGAGAAACTTATAAATAAAGAGGCTCCGGCCGGGCTGCCACCGCTCTACCTATCTAGGTAGGCAGTAGCTAGGTCTAGAATCTAGGTTTAGGTCGATGTTTTTTTTTATCACTTAGTGTTTGGTACACTATGATATTCTACTAGGGATGGGTTGTATACTCACAAAACAAGCGAAAAACTTGTTCCGAACGACGAAGAGTAGAATAGAGTACTTCATTTTTAAATGACATGACAAATCTTAATATCTGCCATTACGCGCTTCTTTTGACACGACAAATCTTAATATCTGCCATTACGCGCTTCTTTTATCGCACGCTTGTAACATATCCACCTCTTTTTATACATATACTATATCATAGATAATACGTTTATCTCTTGGAAGTAACGGGCGCTTTACTTGTGGTTACGTCGTGTACATGCACATTGCGTAAGTGTGCGTGTCTGTCAGGAGCCTAGGTGGGAGCGGTCAGGAGCGAGCAAGCTCTCACTCACACTTATACAGATACAACATACACACAACCGCAATAAGCCTCAATAGCCCAACGGTTAAAGGAGCGGACTGAGAACTAAAAGGTCGCAGGTTCGAACCCCATCCGTTGCACTATTGTCTTATCCATTCCTAGCACAAGCTTTCCGCTTATTTGGAGGGGAATGGAGGATATTAGTCAACTTCAGCTAGGCTAAAGTTTTTTAAAAAAAAACATTAGCCATATGCCTTCGTGAAATGAAAGAACTATAATTTATATGGATTAGGCATTTATCACCTATATGGGATAGATATCCCAAAATTTATAGGTCTCTGGATACTTTGGAAGTATCGAAGATAGTGTTTTTTTTAATTTCATGAAGATAATAAGCCAAAGTACCTACTTATTTTTAACCGACTTCCAAAAAGTACGAGGTTATCAATTCGGTCGGTTTTTTTTAAAATATAAATAAAGTATGTTGCTATTTGGACTGAGAGATAGAAAGTAAATGCAAAAAGTGTGGCAACTATCCTGGTAATTACTTTTTTTGATGATCCTATCAGGAAGCTTATTCGGGACTCTTTACCACCGCTTCTGGGTTCAAACCCTAAAAAGGGGTGCTACAGAGAAAGCGTCAATAAACCCAACATCCTGTGTAATGAGAGAAAGCCGATGTAAAATCACGGCGGCACCGGATAGGGGTAGGGGTAGAGGGCGGATATCTCACGAGAGGGCATATAGTGTTGCGCGGGCATCGAACCTGACACCCACCGGCATCCGGTAGCGTGTTGGTGCGCGGCACAGTGTCACGCGAAACTTCAACAGGTTCGTTCAAAAATAATAAATCTTCTTAATCTTACTAATATTATAAATGCGAAAGTTTGGATGTATCTATATATATAAAATTCAAAGTCCTGACTGACTAACTGACTGAGATATCAACGCACAGCCTAAACTACTGAAGTTAGAAACTTGAAACTTTTACAGTTGGTTCCTTTTATGACGTAGGCACACACTAAGAAAGGATTATTGGAAATTCCACCCCTAAGGGGTTTAAATAGGGGATGGAAGTTTATATGAAACTCCGTCATTTTTCAAGCTGTTTCCATCAAAGTTGGTATTTGAGCTTTCAGTTAAAAATAAAAAAGTACCTACGTGTGTCACAGTTTTTGAAAATTCCACCCCAAAATCTAATTCCACGCGGACGAAGTCGCGGGGGCAAAAGCTAGTAGATGGATATATGGATAGCCCAACGGTTAAGGTGCGGACTGAAGATTGAAAGATCGCAGGTTCAAGCCCCACCCGTTGCACTATTGTCGTACCCACTCCCAGCAAAAGCTTTCCGTTTATTTGGAGGATAGTCAACTTTAGTTTGGCTAGTATTTTCTAAAAAAAAAAAAAATCACGTCATAACGATTGATCCGATTTGGCTGTTTGGCAAAGATAGATTATAGTAGGGAATAACACATAGGCTACTTTTTATTCCGAAAAATAAGAGAGATCCCCCGGGAATTAGAAAACCTCTATAAAATTTTATTATTGAACGTCACGCCCATTCCAACAAACGACTTTCGGATTTTGTTGAGGCGTAGTTGAGGGATCACGAGCCTATTTGGATTTCTCATTTACGTGTCTTATAAAAAATTCTAATCGACGTAAAATAAAAGTGTAACGCCACGTAAACCATCTATTACGTACCTGCAATAACGGAAAGCACTTGCTTTTAATCACGAGGGTTGATGGCGTACATACGGGGCGCGGAAATAACTCGATAACTAATAATAAAAAGGGTTGAAATTGTCATTTGACGACCTCCTTGACGCAGTGGTGAGCGCTGTGATCTTATAACTGGGAGGTATCGGGTTCGATTCCCGGCGTGCCCCGCCGAAAACGGGCATAAGTCACTCAGTGTTTCCAACACTACCTAAATACCTTTAGAAAATGTTGTCGTTTTTGTGACAGCCCTTACAGAAAGTAACATGAAGTACAGCAGACTGTGAGTCGCCTTTCTACACAGATATATAATTATAATAAGTATGTGTGTATGGTTGCTGCTATCTGCATAATATTATGTTAACTTGCATGACATAGGTTATCGTAATAAAATGTAATAAACGTATACGTTGTATAAATGTGTAGGTACTCGTACTGTCTCGTCCAGGGCCCCAAGTCTGCTATTTTACATGTCATTGTCATTGAACCGCAATACAATTACAATTCAATTATCATTAGTCCAAAATTTCGTAGTTACTAAATTCACAATGGTCGTTCGATTTCTTATAATTGGATTGTAATTCAATGATACCTCGGTATTGCCATTAGCTTAAAAAGCATTTGCCGAAATGAGTTTTAAAAAAAACTACATATTAAAAACGTTTATTTAAGCTAGATTCAAAGCTAGATGTGTCAGGCGCAAACCATCGGAAAACAATTGTGACGCCATTGAATTAGTAGACTACCAAAATCGCTAAAAGTAGCAATTGGGATGTCATTGATAGACAATTGAACTACAATTGCAATAGCCGACTTGGGCCCCAGTAGTTAGAGCACGTTCTATTGCGGATGACGAGTTCTGGGTTCGATTCCTAGATAGGGCTAAACGGGCTAAACACGGGTATAATCCCTCGTAATTGAAAACACAGTAACTTAAATTTAACTTCTATTTAACTTACTGTGTTTGCAATTACGAGGGCAGTATTGGCCATTGGGTTCCCAAGACATTTTAAAAATTGGAAAATTAGGAAGTAAGTGAAGTTCAAAGAGGTCGTGACGGATTACCATCCCATCGGACTATGGGATTGCGGGAATGGAGAGATCTTCCATGCGGATGACTGATCTGTGTTAAGATTCGTTGCCCTGGCCGAAATGTGATCGGCAAGACAGCCTTATTAATGTGCATTATAAATGCGAAACTGTTTATTTGTTGGTTTGTTCTTCAATCACGCAGCAGCGGAGCATTTAAATACAATATTTAGTAAAAAAAAATCGGTAGGTAATACTACTATCTATAATACATCTCAAGAGCCCAACGGTTAAAGGTTCTCTCAAAACTGGAAGGTCACAGGGTCGAATCCCACCCGTTGCACTATTGTCGTACCCACTCCTAGCACAAGCTTTCCGCTTATCGTATTAGTCAACTTCAGCTTGGCTAACATTCTTTTTTTTTTAAGAAAAAAAAAATACGGTGCCAAGCTACGAATAAATAATAAGTAAGGAAATCTAACTGCGTTAAAAAAATGACCCCAACAAAAATTGCGCCGAAGTGGGTGGAGATTAAAATTAAGCCGTTAGAGGCGGGGATTAAAAACAAAAATAGCACGTCAACAGTTGGTCATTTTTCTTGCACGTCAAATTTTCATAACATCGTCCAATGACTCAGCTGTCATAGCAAACATAGCAGCACGCGCGCGAACCAATCATTGCTTTCGTTCTGAATTTGAACCGATCACCAAACATGTCTACCTGTAACCTCGGAAGTGATTCGTATAATTCGTATTTTGAATCATATGTCGTTTTGGTTTGAAGTAGGGCCATTTTTTGAGTGGATTTTGTTCTGAATTAGACTTCCTTACTTTATTTATTCGTAGGTACCAAGCGAGTATAGTGTATACCTACACTACAGTTCAGTATGTTTTGCTACACGTTTAATTACATTCTCGTAACATACCTAACTTATTATCCCACGTACGACCTAGGCCGCTGGTTCCTAGTCGTGTGTGTGTTTGTAAGTCCGACATTCCTGCATTAATGACGCATTAATCATACAGCCAGCGAGCTGACGCTGAGTGCAGTAATCACTTAGGTTATCTTACCATTTGCTAGCTTATTATTGTTATAGTTAATAGAATAGAATAGAAATATTTTTTGTTCAAATAAACTTTTACAAGTGCTTTTGAATCGTCGATGAATCTACCACTGGTTCGGAATGCCCTTCCTGACGAGAAGAGCCAGCTATAAATTCGGCGGTTGCTCTTTTCAAAACATTTTTTTTTACAAAACTATGCTTTGTATACAGTGTTAATCTATATCTAATAAAATAATTAATGTATAATCATAATAATATTATAAATGCGAAAGTTTATGGATAGATGTTTGTTACTCAGTCACGCTGCAACGGCTGAACCGATTTGGCTGAACTTTGGTACAGAAATAGATAATAGTTACAATAACACTTGTCTGTAACTACTATTGTGATTTTTTTTATTTTAATAGTTAATATGTAGTGTGCTCGGGACACGACCTCCCGAAAAGAAGGTCGCAGTCCTAACCATTAAAGCTAGCACAACTCAGATAGTCGCCCAATCATAAATCCACACCACATGTATTCGAAGCGTCCCCAGTGCACAGCCGGGGAGTCGAACCTGCGACCTTGACCCCCACAGATGTCGCCGCCCACCTGGCGACCACGTGGGGCTTCATAAACAAACAAACAACGTCTAGATGATGCCCGCGACTTCGTCTGCGTGAACTAAGGCTGTTTTATTCCCGAGGAAACCCATTAATTTTCCGGGATAAATTGTGGCCTATGTGTCAATCCAGGGTATAATCTATCTCCATTCCAAATTTCAGCCAAATCCCGCCAGTAGTTTTTACGTGAAAGAGTAACAAACATCCATTCATTCATCTATACTTACAAACTTTCGCGTTTATAATATTAGAAGAATATAATGCGTATAGCAAGGGACATATTCTTCTTCTTTCAACCGATAGAGGTCTACTGCTGGGCATAGGTCTCTCGCATAGACTTGCACAGGTCTCGGTCTTGCGTCACTTGGATCCAGCGGCTCCTTGCGACTCGATTGATGTCGTCGGTCCACCTAGTGTGGGGTCTGCCAACACTGCGCTTCCCGGTGCGGGGTCGCCACTCCAGCACCTTGGGATCCCATCGACTATCAGCTCATCCAACTATTCCATTTGATTGGATAATATGTCCCATATTATCCAATCAAATGGAATTCCCATATTATCCACGAGAAATGTTTATCCCCTCGCTCAGTTTTATCCACCCGTTAAGCACGGGCAACACGGTGGAAATACGGTTAATATTCACAGTTTATTTGAATAAAACAACGTCAAAAAGATGTTTTTACTTGCCGATGCCCGCGACTTCGTTCATGTAGATTGAGCGCGAGAACTCTCTTATTTTCCGGTAAAAAGCCTACGTGTTATTCCAGACTACAATCTATCTCTGCGACAAATTTCAGCCAAATGTGTCGTTGCGGCGTGATTGAGTAACGTCCATCCATGCATCCATCCAAACTTTCACATTTATAATATTAAGTGGGTATTTATAAGTTTATTTTTAAGTGGGTTTCAATTCTATACTATACTGCCGTCCACAAGCTGTAATGCCGTTAATTACCAAGACCAGATTTCCTAATATAAACCCAAAAGCATTTAAATTAGGGTTAGGGACGGCACTATAGAATTTTTATGTTGCCAAAAATCGCACAGGTTCTCACTACGTCCCGTGAACCGTTAAACGAGGAATGCAAGTGCAAGCGAAATGTCTCCCGGGAATTCCGCGTCGCCGGGAATCGAGCCCGCGACCACCGGCCGCGACACCCGACACCGCGCCGCGACAGCGACACACTCGCACGGAGTCCGCTCACCGAGATACGGGCGTATTGTGTGTTGAGTGTGCTTACGGCTGATCCGATCAGTTTAATATTATACTAAACTAGCTGTTGCCCGCGACGTCGTCCGCGTCAATTTCTGTTATTATGATCGCGATTAAGAGGTTTTTAAAAGAATATATGTTAAATATGGATAATTTTCCCCGTTTTTGCAACATTTTTCGCTGATGCTTCGCTCCTATTGGTCGCGGCGTGATGTTATATAGCCTATAGCCTTCCTCGATAAATGGACTATCCAACACAGAAAGAATTTTTCAATTCGAATCAGTAGTTCCTGATATTAGCGCGTTCAAACAAACAAACTCTTCAGTTTTATAATGTTAAGTATAGATGATGCCCGCGACTTCGTTCGCGTGCATTAAGGTTTATATTCCCACGGGAACTCTCTTATTGCCCGGAATAAAAAGTAGCCTATGTCCTATTCTAGACTATAATCTATCTCTGTTCCAAATTTCAGACAAATCGGTTCAGTCGTTGCGATGTGATTGAGTAACAAACATACAAACTTTCGACTTTACAATATTAGTGTGATTGTGTGACATGTGATGTGATGTGATATGTACCTACTTGTAAACTGCAGTATCGATTTGCAAATGTATGGAGTATGCATTCTTTGCTTAAACTGGAATATCGATGGAATTTCAAAAACGTGTGGATTTTATTTATAGCCATAGAACTCGAAGACAATACCGCGCGTAAAAACTAGTTCTCGATATGAAAGCAATTATAAAAATCAATTAAACACAATTCACTAACAGTTCTATAAATACATAATGTATGAAAATAGAGGCTCGCGACCAATGATATACGAATACGCGTAGATACCAAAGATACATAGTTACACTAATTTTATATGTATAATCTTTGATTACGTAGAACGGCGCGTACACTATAAACCTGCATGCCTTAGAGTTCTCCAGTCTTCTATACCATACATTCTCTTCTATACCAGAATTTTTCAATTTTGTTTAAACTTATCACAACTCTATTGTGATAAGTTTAAACAAACTTTATAATATTGGTAAATTCGCCTTTTTGTTCTGATGTGTAACTCAATTTCGATACAATGTCAAAATTTAAAAATTCAAAATTTATTTATTTCATGTAGGCTAACTTGTAGCTCATATGACATGTCATAAATCTACCACCGGTTCGGAATGCAGATTATGCTGAGAAGAGCCGGCAAGAAACTCAGCAGTTGCTTTTAAAAAAAAAAAAAAGACGTGTGGCACTCGGGGACTGCCGCGGTAAAGCTATTGCATAGCATTTTTTATCAACGCCATCTAGCGGTGAGAGGAGTCCCGTGTCAGGTTATTTTCGTTACGGAATTTCTGGATTCGGTCTCCACGCTCAAGGCCCGCGATAGAAGCTATGCAATAGCTTAAAAAAAATTTTTACAATAGGTAACAAAACTATGCTATGTATATAAGGTATATTATTGAGGATATTCAAAATAAACCATAAATTGTTTCTCTGAAAATACAAAGTTCTGTTTTATTTAACACACCTTTACAATATTACAACAATTATCAAGTTATGACAACTACACTTCTATCTCACCTGAAAATACAAAGAAACGACATTTAAAGTTCACTAATATCGCTTCCTCAATCGTATCCTTCGGTTTATCTCTTTAAAAGTTTTTCTATTAATAAAGTGCACAAAATTATCTAAGCGTCATCCGCCATTTGAATCATAAACGTCAAACGTCAAACGTCACTTCGATGTGCCCATCTTCCACAGGCAACATAGATACGCGAAGCGCGGCAAATTCAAATTAATGAAATGTCATTCATTTCATTACATGTATACAGTGCTTCCACAATGAAGCTTCAAAAATGCATACGTTGGTACCATAAATCAACACAGTCATGTTAAGACGGGCAGACAAAGCAGACCCATTCCCGTTGGTGGCACCCGATATGTCAGATACGTCTCTTTTCCTTATGACGGCAGTACATATCTTTGGGTCGGTAGTACACCGTTGGCGCGCGGGGTCGCGCGCTGGCCGCCGGTGGTTGCATCACGCGGCACCTGCCGGCAGCTGCGCGCGACCGGTTCGATTCCCGGCGCGCAGCGCTGACCCGGATTTTTGGATATCGGGGCCTCTAAATTCAAGAATGTCCGCCGATGTCATTTTTTTTTTTGTGACAATAAAAAGCCTCAATAACCCAACGGTTGAAGGTGCGGACTGAAAACTGAAAGGTCGCAGGTTCGATCTTCCATTGCACTACTGTCGCACCCACTCCTAACACAAGCTTTCCGCTTATTTGGAGAGGAGAGGAGAATATTAGTCAAGTTCAACTTAGCTGATATTTCTTTGTTAAAAAAAATTTCATTGCAGTTTTCTCTGACTTGCTTGCAAAGTCAATAGAAAAGGCTATGTATGTACCTACCCCGTGCCTCGGAGAGCACGTAAATTCGTCTCAGTCCTGCGCCTAATTCTCTCCCTGTCTCATTGGACTGTGAGAGTGAAGTAATAGAGACTGCACCTGTGTTTGCGTACACTCTTGTGCACTATAATATCTCCCGCGCAGATGGCTAATCTCTGAAGAGATTGGCCGCCGTGGTCGCATTCGGTCGGGAGGACATTGTTTTTACTAACCGACTTCACAAAAGGAGGAGGTTGTCAATTCGTCGGAATCTTTATTTGTAACTACAGACACAAATAGATACTAGCTTCTAGAGCCTTACCTAATTTAATTGACCCTGATTGGTTAGTAACACAATACTAACACCTGGGTGCCTGGAGCACTTCGACCACCCGTTGCTCCAGATCTTTTTTTCCACGTACCACCAAATTGTGGAATCTTCTCCCTTCGACAGTGTTCCCACTTAATTACAACATGGGGTTATTCAAGGGGCGCACCAATAAGTTCCTGAAATGCCGGCAACGCATCGGTGGTGCCTCTGGTACTACAAGTGTTCATGGGCGGCGGTAATCACTTTACATCAGGTGACCCGCCAGCTCGTTTGCCCGCTATTTATATTTAAAAAAAAATACGAATCAAACTTTGTTTGTATGGAGAGCGCTCGAGGGCTACTTCTTTTGAGATAGTTTTTTGTTTGAGTTGGAAAGCCAAGGGTTTTTGTGCGAACTCCTACATTTTGGAGGCTTCTGTCTCGAAACTGTGGCATTTGGTGGGCGGCTGCGGATTATTGTCGCAAGACTTTGAAAAACATTATCTGCGAGATTCTTTTTTAGAGAAAGAAGCGAGAAGTTTTTATAGGTTTTTATTTTTATACAGGGTGTAAGGGACAGCATAAAGAAAGCTAAAACCAGGTTCAGTTCATGATTCTAAGTCGATGAGCGTTGGAATTTTTCATCGGTCTCTGCGTGATTTTGACATTTTTTTTAAATTAATTACGTAGACTTAGCACAAGCTTTCTGCTTATTTTCCGGGATAAAAGTAGCGTATGTGTTATTCCAGACTATGAACTCTCTCTGTGCCAAACGGCCAAATCGGTTCAGTCGTTGCAGCGTTATTGAGTAACAAACATACATGATACATCCATCCGTACATCCAAACTTTCGGATTTATAATACTAGCTGACGCCCGCGACTTTCGCGTGGATTGAGGTTTTTTGTTTCCCGCGGGAACTCTCTTATTTTCCGGAATAAAAAGTGGCTTATTTATTATTCCAGACTATAATCTAAGCCAAATCGGTTCAGTCGTTCCATCCATCAAACTTTCATCCAGCCATCAAACTATTCATCCATACATCCAAAAAAAAAAACCCGATCAAAACTAAGTAAACTAAATTTTAGATACTCGAAATCAGCCATCAATCGTTTTAGTCACACAACAAAAACTCATCCGTGTTCAAAAACTTTTTTTTTTTTTTCAAAAATTTCGTTACACTGTACCCGAGTTACTATTGTGAATCGGAAATCTGCATCGATACATCAAAGCGCACCCGATGGACTACCTGCTCCCTCTTTGTCCCAGGTTCTATTCCCAGGCCGGTAAGGTTTCGCGTGAAAGGCGCCCTCGGACGCAAGGTGTTGCCGAGTTTTAATTTTACGGTAACCTTAATGTAAATAGAAAGATTTCTCCCTTCTTTTTCTGGCTTAACACATTTCGGCAAGTGTTGTTTCTTTTCGATTTATTTAACTTTATTATGAAGTTACTTCACTAGAGTTCACTTCTATCTATGCTTTTATAATAAAACTGTGACTGGACGATTTCCGTGCATTAAATATGTTATGAAAATTGTAATTGAAGGATGCTTTATTATCGATACTAAACCCAAAACAATTTTTTTTTGAATTTTTTGTCTGTCTGTCAAAAACTACTGAACGAATTTAAATTCAATTTAGTATAGTGGTAGCTGATACTCCGGGTCAATATATAAGATAGTTGTTATCCTTAGAAACAATAAGGTTCCTCCGGGATATGGGACAAAGTTTTTGTCCATTTTACTCCATAACTCGGTTAAATCTAAACCAATTTTGATAATTCTTTCTTTATTATAAATTGTTTACTAATAGAAATATTTTGTCTAATTTTGGTGAAGATCTACTAAATATATATTAATTATCCGCATCCGCGAGAAGTAATGTCCTCTAGCAAGTCACTCTAAACTTTATCCACGCGGCGAATTTGCGGGAATCAGCTAGTATAAAATAAATTCAAAAATGGCATGGCACAGTAGACACTAGTTAGGTTAGGCTTTAAGTAAGTAACTCTCTGTGTGTGTAAGTCTAATACTAAGATCTAATAGAGCGTGGTCTGTCTTAGCTCGGACTTTAGGTAGAGTTAAACGAGACACAAATAAGTCTCGTTTTAACTCTGTCTTGAGTCTGAGCAGAGTGAGAGTCAAACGGTATTCTTGTTATTAAATATCACGAGTACGTACCACGGTAATTATTTTAGTTGGGATTGTCGATATTTCGATCCAATTGCATGGACCGTGGTCACGACGAGACTGCGGTGTTGCGAGACGTCAAGTTGAAGCTGTCATGGGTCACTTTTTAGTGACGTTGTTAGTGTTTTTTGCTGAACTTTAAATGACGTTCCTCCGAAAAGATCAAGAAGGCGGGTAGATAGATTCTACCCATGACAGCTTCAACTTGACGTCTCGCAACACCGCAGTCTCGTCGTGACCACGGTCCATGCAATTGGATCGAAATATCGACAATCCCAACTAAAATAATTACCGTGGTACGTACTCGTGATATTTAATAACAATTATGTCAGTAAACCACGAATCAAGTCTAAAATCTTTAGTAAACGGTATTCTATTTTTTCTCCGCAAGAGATTCGGTAGTTTTAATCACTTGTTTTGTTCACAAAAACCTACGTGTTTTTTGGCGGTGCCTTGTATAATTTTTGAGGTTTCCATTGTTTACGGGTTGCGGTCGCGCGTTCTGGGGTGGTCCGGGATCTTTGATCGGACCATCTGTTCTCAAATCGCGCCGATCTTGAGTTCCATTGAGCTTTTACCCAACTGCGGCTAATTCAAAAGGGAGGGTTATGATTTTAAAAATTTAGCGACTGTTTACGAATGTTCCACTGTCTTTGCCATGATCTGTTTTTGTGGAAGTCTTTTCTACAAGAACCCTTTTTTAAATATGAATCAACGGTTACTAATTATTTATTACCTAATAACTTATCTAGTTAAAATGCGAGTTAAGTTCAAAAACCTGAACCAAACGTTACGCGAACACGGCCGAGACGCGCAGTGTTGACTCAAAAACAAAATGGCGGAAAGAACTGAGTGATGTGCGTGAGATCTAAACGATGGCTATGCGACATGACGTCACCATGGAGCAGAGCTTCCTCCCCGCGGACCCCCCACCCGTACCTGACATGGGGTACCAACCGAAGACGGACCTCGCAACGGAGTATTTCAACACCTTCAACCAGATCTGCGACAATTACCGACCAGAGTCCGACTTAAACTTGCGGCAAACTTCAGACAGCTTGCGACTCACGTCGGAGATCCTAGATGGCGGTAGGGAGTTCATCAGCACGGACTTCATGAAGGACAAGGAGTACCAGAACGATTATACGGAGAAGGTGTTTCTGGGCGGGAAGGAGGAGCAGATATTCCAGTTTGGACAACCCGACGCGTCTGCGTTGTTGAGGCATCGGGCGAGGAGAAGATATAACGAGGAGCATGGGCTCCAGCCGCCACCTGCCACCAGCCAGGAGAGTGGGGTAAGTGATTGTAAAGCGGCTTGTTGAACCCCCACCCTTTCAATTGGGGGTGAAAAGGGATTTTTTATACGTTAAAGGCACAT
Source organism: Hipparchia semele (assembly GCA_933228805.2). Lineage (NCBI taxonomy): Eukaryota > Metazoa > Arthropoda > Insecta > Lepidoptera > Nymphalidae > Hipparchia > Hipparchia semele. The sequence goes on from OW121736.1 coordinate 6,486,779, forward strand.
GCTTGACCACTATCACACCTGATGAAAATTGATTAATTTATTGTTACATTTAGATGCACATATAAGCTTAAAATTAATATGTCGCCCAACTGGACAGCCAGTTTGATGGCGAGCTGGCGCTCTTATACACAAAATTAAAACCTAATGCACCATAATTACATTTTAGAAAAGAACAAGAAAAACGGAAAATGTGTGAACAAAAATAAACTAAACAACTAAACTTAACTAACGATTAACAATAAATCAATAGTCAATCACTGAAAGAGTTCTTAATAAAAACTTCCTTTAGTTTATTGGACTAAAAGAACCCGATGGACTTCTTCTTCTTCATCAACCGATATACGTCCACTGCTGGACATAGGTCTCTTGCATGGACCTCCACAGGGCTCGGTCTTGCGCCGCCTGAATCCAGCGGCTCCCTACGACTCGTTCGATGTCGTCTGTCCACCCAGTCAGGGTCTGCCAACACTGCGCTTCCCGGTGCGGGGTCGAGGCATACTAGCTAATAATTGTAGTGTTTAGAGATTGTTCCCAACAGAATCAGCAGCGGTATTTATTTGCGGAGCATCATTCGCGAGTGGCATAATACCGTATCGGCGTGCAGTGTACCTTAACAAGTCGCCGGTATAATTAGCGGACCGATTTCGGTGCACGTGGGCGAAAGACGCGCGCTCGGCGACTATTTAGTATTTACTATGGCCCGCCCGCGTAAGGGACTATTAATATGTACTAGCTAATTATACCATTATTGTTACACAATCGAAATTAGTCTGAGCGAAATCAAAGTGCGCTCTGCGGACGTCAGTGTTGGATTGCGTCGTCGCTTGCGTAGATTCACGATCCCTCAACTACGCCCGGTCGCGATAGTTGTTTGTTGGAATGGGCGTGTAGTTTTTATCCTGCTACTGCAAAGGGAAGGGTTATGATTTTAGCTGTCTATGTGTCTATTTACATATTTTTCACCGTAGCGACTAAACTACGTATTTCTTAATTTTTAATTGATAGCCCAAATACTACGTTTCATGGATATACCTATACGCGTATTTTGAAAAATTGCGATCTTTCATACAAATCGTTAACCGTTGGGCGATTGAAGCTTCCCTATTGGCTGGTATAATTGTAGATTAAAAAATTTATGAACTCTATTTGCCAACCCTACAGCCACCCTCTAATCGTTCGGAGTAGAGAAGGCGACAATTAAGGCTCAGGGGTGTCGCCTTACGGAATCCATTAGCGTTCGTCAAAACCCGTAACGTTCAGGGCAGGTATCTAATTACCGCGAGTCAAAATGTTGAGCAAAGTGTAATGGAAGTGCGGACCGATTTTAAAGATGGCGGCTCAACTCCTAAGTGAGAGCTAGGACTTAACCGTGGAACCAACTTCCTGCGACGGTGTTCCCACTGAATTACAACATGGGGTTATTCAAGAGGAGGATCAACAAATTCCTAAAAAGCCGGCAACGCATTGGTGGTGCCTCAGGTGCTACAAATGTTCATGGGTGGCGGTAATCACTTAACATCAGGTGACCTGCCTGCTCGTTTGCTCGCTAAAAATAATTAAAAAAAAGCTTAAATATAGGATTCCGTATTGCATTATTTATTTTTACTAGCTTTTGCTCGCGATTTTTAACCGACTTCCCAAAATGGAGGAGGTTCTCAATTCGTCGGAATCTTCTTTTTTTTTTTGTGTTCCCCGATTACTCGAAGACGCCTTGAAAAATTATTTTTTTGTTTAAAAGGGTATAATTCCCAGATGGTCCCATAGTCATCAGGTCAGGATCTGATGATGGGATCCTGGAGAAATCGAGTGAATTTTCCAAATTTTTTAGAAACAATTGATATACTTACTTTGTAGTGGCGTTTGAAGGCGAAAGAATTTTTAATTTTAAACTATTCAGACCTCTATTTTATCCCCTTAGGGTTGCTTCAAAAATTCTTTCTTATCTGATGCCTACGTCGTAATACCTAGAAATCACAGCAGCCAGTTCAGTGTAAATCATAGAATAATTATTATAGAGGTCAGTGGTGGAGATTTAAAAAATGACGAAAGTCAAACGTAGACCACTCCGGAAATGAAACGCGTGTGAACGCGTCAGTCGAATAGTATGCGATATCCTGTTCGTATCCCTGGCATTGGGATGATTCATGGGAACATCTCCGGGGTGTATAAATAGCTCCCTGATTGTTTACTACCGCGTGAATAACTGCAGGACAGAGGTATAAGGCTACTGAAGAACTTGCATTTATGGAAAAGTAACAATAACAACTTTTTAAATATTGGATAGAATCAAGCGTGACTTTGCGGAAATTCATGATTAGCAAGAAAAGGTTAGAAGTATTTTGCTATAATCCGCCAACAGAAAAAATCTGTATGGTCAAACATGCAGTTACAAGCTAAGCACCGCTTACCTCCCCAACCAAGCAAGGAAGCCAAGTTCCCAAGCAAGGAATGCCACCACCACTGACATGCACCACCACACAAGACTTTTATACTACTCGACGCACGTTTCGCCCCGACACCGGAGCATCCTCAGGAGATGTCTTCTTTTTCAATATACGTTTAGACTCGCACCTGATGGTAGGTGAAGATGCAGCCTAAGATAGTACGCGCTTACCTAGAAGAAGCCTAATCACTCTTAATTTAAAGATACCCAAGTTATAGTTTAAAAAACGGAAGCCGGAAGGGCATTCCAAATTACGGCGCGTATTAGGAACGAAGAAGCAAAGCCTCAATAGTCCAACGGTTAAAGGTGCGGACTGAAAACTGAAAGGTCGCAGGTTCGAATCCCATCCGTTGCACTATTGTCGTACCCACTCCTAGCACAAGCGTTTCGCTTATTTGGAGGGGAGAGCAGGATACCTATTAGTCAACTTCAGCTTGGCTAATATTCTTTCTTTAAATTTTTTTTAAGCTATTGCATAGCTTCTATCGCGGGCCAGCGTGGAGACCGAATCCAGAAATTCCGTAACGAAAATAACCTGACACGGGACTCCTCTACGGTGAGCCGCTAGATGGCGCCATCTAGCGGCTCACTCCTAGATGTCGTTGATAAAAAGTGCTATGCAATAGCTTAACCGGGGCAGTCCCCGAGTGCCACACGTCTTTTTTTTTAAAAAGAAACTGCAGGAAAATGAAAAAAAAATTGTCAAAATCACGGAAAGACCGATGAAAAATTCCAAGGCTGAGTGACTCAGAAGTCACAATCATGTACTGAAACCCTGGTTTCACTACATGATTCTCACTAACCCGGAGTTAGGAAGTTGGCGGTGAGCCACCCCCGTGCCTCGGAGAGCACGTAAAGCCGTCGGTCCTGCGCCTGATCTCTCTCCGGTCATGTTGGACTTTCCGCCCCAACGGGCTATGAGAGTGAGGGAATAGAGAGCGCAGATGGCTAACATCTGTGGAGATTGTCCGCCGTGGCCGGATTCAATCGGGAGGACGTTGTATGTGTTGCGTACATACCTACTTAATTGTTAGTTATTTACATTGCCCGTCGAAGGAACGGTATCCCGGTAATTCTGAGTCACGTTCTATTGTTACACTTTAACGAGTGTATCGCGCCCGATCCATCGACGAGCAGATCGATTCAGGCAGATTTTTATACTGAATTCGTAAATATGTGATATCCATCGAGAAGTCGTGAACGTGATAGAAATCCAACCTACTCGAACGAAACCCTTTAATTCAACGTTTCTGATAAGAACCACTAAGTTGTGGAACACTCTTCCAGCATCCGTGTTTCCTGCCACCTATAATTTAAGTACCTACCTTCAAGGCAAGAGTGAATAAGCATCTTCTAGGCAAGCGCGCTCCAACCATCAGTGCTATCCAGTATTGATTGTCGTCAAGCGCAAGCCTATTTCGGATTTAAAAAAAAGTTGTCTTCTCGTCCAAAATTCCTCAGTGCCTGAAGACTAAAGTCTTCGAACAGTGCATGTTGCCAGTGACATAGATAACAATACAATCTTGTATTCATTTATCTATGCCAGTGATGACTTATGGTTCCGAAACATGTTTGCTAACTATGAGCCTTGTAAAAGGCTCAGGATCACTCAGCGGGCGATGGAGAGAGCTATGCTCGGAGTATCCCTACGAGATCAAATCAGAAATGAGGAGATCCGTAGCAGAACCAGAGTCACCGACATAGCTCAGCGAGTCGCGAAACTGAAGTGGAAATGGGCGGGACACATAATTCGAAGAGCCGATGCTCGATGGGGTCCCAAGGTGCTGGAGTGGCGACCCCGCACCGGGAAGCACAGTGTTGGCAGACCCCCCCACTAGTTAGACCGACGACTCCAAACGAGTCGCAGGCGCAAGACCGAAGCCTGTGGAAAGTCCATGTAAGAGACCTGTGTTCAAAACGACTGCCCCATTTCAAAACCTAGTAAATGTGATTGACAAAATTTTACAGGGGCAAAAAAACATGTTTTGTAGATGGCTTAGCAAAGTAAAAAATATATCCAATAAGAGCTTTCAAAGTAATTTATTTACAAAACATTAATTTACCAATAGATACTGAAGAGGTCAGAGTTCAGAAGGGCTACCACAAATATGTTTTTTGGTCTCCTTTAAAATTTTGTCAATCACACTTACTAGGTTTTGAAATGGGGCAGCCGAAAAGTAGACGCCTGTCGATTGACAAAGAAGAATAAGGTCCGTGGACCGATTTTTAACCGATTATTGTGAGGTTAAAAACACAATCAAAGCTAATGTTACTGTTTTATCACACAAGTGTAGCATTGTTATCTTTGTTCGCCGCATTAGGTGCTTGTTATGTGCGGCGCTGCCTAAATGGAAAACCATTCTGTATACAGTGGGGTTAGTATAAGTTTTAACACGATTGATCGTATTCGTATACTATGACATTAGCGTCAAAGTTAAATGAACCTTAAGAGTATTGATTAAGATCATAAATTCAGTACAACTGATTTTAGTTTGGAGCGTATTCGTATACGTAAAAGTATCAGAATGCACGCACGAAATTGAGCTCTAATTCAACGTTGTTATGGTTCATTTTACTTTGACGCTAATGTCATAGTATTTCGAATACGATCTATCGTGTTAAATCTTATACTAACCCCACAGTACATTCTGTTAACTGGGCAGGGTAAACCGCACCATAATACTGATATGCCTTTTACTTTATTAATTGCGTTAAACTTATTAATGACTTATGGCTATAGATCCGGGTCATTGGATTATTAGAATAGAATAATTGTTTATTCAAACAAACCTTTACAAGGTGCTTTCGAATCGTCAAATGATTCTACCACTGGTTCGCTGCCATGTCTCGCCGCGCTCAAAATTAGTTACTTACTACATTAGTTTTGGAGCTTAGCTATTAAGATTTAAAAGGTTTGTTTTATTTTCCCTTTTTAGTTGCTTAATAGACGATGCCCGCGACTTAGTCAGCGTGGATTAAGGTTTTTTAATTCCCGCGAGAACTCTATATATTAATTTTGGGTAGGTATGCTATCTCTATTTCAAATTTCAACCAAATGGGTTGATTCATTGTGGCGTGAAGGAGTTACAAAATACATACACATAAAGACTTTCGCTTTTTATAATATTAGTCTGATATCGTCGATTCAAATTTTTGGAAAAAAGTTAAAAAGTAATTATTTTCCTAGAAATAAAGTGCGGGTGTAAGTAAGTGGGATCATAACTTGACCGGTAACCGTTGCAGCTTTGTTTCGACATCGAGAGAAACGCACAATTACTCACCGCCGGCTTTTGTAATGCAAATAATATAATCTAGACCCGACGGCCGCTACAAATTGATATTTCTATTTAGATCTCATTTGCGATATCGATACCGGTTGCCCGTCACTGGCTGCCGAGTGGTTGAAACGTTGAAATTCAAAGTTACGACGACAGATGGCGCTGTATGACATTAAGTCGCGGTATCGTTAACCGCCATAATATGGAAGTATGTATACAACGTGTAACAAAAGGGTGGGTCGACCCTGAAGGAGGTGAATGTGCTCATGAAACTGAAAAACTTTCCCCAAGGAACATAGGTCGAAATATAAAAAAAAATTTACCTCCCATAGTAAATCAATCAGCGGATCGTCAATTTTGTATGGGAGGTCCACATATTATTTTTTTTTTTCATATTTCGTCACTTACCATCAGGTGAAATCGCAGTCACGGACTATCTTGTCATCGAATTAAAAAAAAAAACAATTTTTGTGTGGGTTTGTTATATTTTTTTATTTCTAGGATCGAATTACAAAATCAAAAACAAATTTTTAGAATTTTTTAAGATTTCTTATCGTAGTTTCGTTGAACTCCGCTAGATGGCGTAACATCGGAAAGAAATATATAACTTAGATTTCCTACGTCAGCATTGTTCTAATGTAAGACGTTAGCAATACTTCTTCTATACTTCTTTAGCTAATCTGTGCCCTATTACCTACCTACGTTCCTGCCCTCAGCACGCTCCACTTTCCACCTTTCATCTATAAGGCGATATCTTATTGTTCGCCAAACCACTCCATACTTGTAGGTAATTGATTACAAGACTGGTCCTAAAAGGCCTTTAGCAGACCTTCCGCGAAATATATAAAGCCTCGATAACGCAACGGAACAGCTATGCCAAAGTTACAGTAAGCCAGCTAAGCTAAGCCAAGCTAAGCTAAACTAGAAATATGTCCCGCCGAGAACTAGGCCGGCCGTACACTACACCGATTAAAACGACGTTCACCTTAAAGTCACTGGAGAGCACTGGCTAAGGAAGTGCGAAGGACCAGAGTAGGCGGGAGGCGTTAACTTAGCTCAATGTTATTAGCTGCGCATCAGTTTACACAGTTAACTTAGCTTCGCATATTTTAGTTAACCGAGTTCTTTCTTTTTTCTTTCACTATCTTTGCGTATTACAATGAATTATTTTATTACCTATTTCCTGTGATAAACTATAATCTTATCGCGCATCTGGTTTGATATTACTTGATTGTAGGTATTTTAAATTGAAAGTAATAGCAACAGTTATCGCGAATGACTTAATAAGTGCTGACGTCATCGATCGATCGACGTCGCCGATCGACTTTTCCTAATGAGCTTTACGTTATCAGACCGCAATATCTTGACCAAACAAAAGTGATGGAAACGATAAAAATATACTTGTATTAGGCTGCCTTTCCACTAGAATTGTACGAAGATTCTGATGATGAGCGCGCGTGAGCTTTACTTGTGGTTATGTCGTGTACAATGTACATGCACATTGCGTAGGTGTGCGTGCCTGTCGGAGCCTACGTGGGAGCGAGCAGGCGCGAGCAAGCTCTCGCTCACACTTATACAGATACGACTTAAACACTACCATGAGCCACGCACACTAATTACTGTGCATAGAGTCCACTAATGGGTTCCTTAATTTTTAACAGACTTGCAAAAAAGTAGGAGGTCCTCAATTCGTCGGAATCTTTTTTAAATTTTTATGTATGTTCCCCGATTACTCGTAGACACCTGGACCGATTTGGAAAATTCTTTTCTTGTTTGAACGGCTATACTTCCCAGGTTGTCCCATTGACATCAGGTCAGGATCTGATGATTGTATCGTGGAGAAATCGAGGGCACTCTTCGAATTTTATAGCCACAATTGATATACTTTGTAGTGGCGTTTGACGTCGTTTTCCTGTTCCGGTTCGGTATCTCTGGCAATGGGATGATTCATGGGAACATCTCCGGGATATATAAATAGCTCCCTGATGGATTAAAGTATTAACATGTCTCCTCTCCTTCTGTTCCAGTATGGCAGCGATGAGTTCGGGCACGACTCGCCCAGTCGGTACGCGTCGCCCAAGGGTGCGGGCAACGGCGCGGGCTACCAGGAGCCCTACTACGGCGGCGAGTGGGCGGCCGGCTACTACCAGCCGCCGCCGCCGCCGCCCTACCACCACGACCCTTACGCCACATCCCCAGGTCAGTGCGTGGAGAGCAGATGATACCGCGTTCAACCGCAACATTTTTTTTTAATATACAGACTAGCGCTTGACTTTGATCTCACCTAATGATAAATGAAGATGCAGCCTAAGATGGCGCGCGCTTGCCTAGAAGATGCCTATTCACCCTTAATTTAATGACACCCACATTATAGTTAGTTGAAAAACCGGAAGCCGGAAGGGCATTCAAAATTTTTGCGGTGCATATTAGGAACGAAGAAGCAAAGCGCTTGGTGAGAGATCGTGGAATTTCGACCACGTAGCGGTGCAGATTCGTACAATGCCTTGCGGTTCGGTGGTAGAAAGGTGCTGGAGGAACTAAATTGAATAGTTCTTGGGCACACTCTCCGAAGTATATGTTGCAGAAATCCGACAGACAGGCAAACTTGCACTGATGTTCCAGACATTATGAGGATATCTCCTTTAGGCTTCTTGTTTCCCCATTCCTGCCGGTAGACAACTGGTCCCATGATTGAATCTCGATGGTCACCACGACCCTTACGCCACGAGACATGACAACTTCAACTAGACGTCTGGCAACACCACAGTCCAGTCGTGACCACGAATCAAGTCTAAAATCTTTAGAATAGGTATCTTCTAGACAAGCCCGCTCCATCTCAGGCTGCATCTTCGCTTATCATCACGTGACATTGCAGTAACGCGCTACTCTATAATATATTAGACAAAAACTATTCCATTGTCTCAAATGTTCCAGGTATAGCAGGCGCGCCAGCAGCAGACACGAGCGCGGCGGGAGGGGCGGAGCTCCCCTTGCCGCCCATGTCCTCATTCCGAGCGGCAGCCCCCGTGCACTCGCCCAGCGATCCCATGATCGTCGCCAAGCCTCCGATGCAACCTGTGAGTTGATACCTGACTTCTTCTTTATCAACCGCTAGACGTCCACTGTTGAAGAAAAATTTCTTGCATGGACTTCCACAGGCCTTAAACTTGCGACCATCAGTTCTTCGAACTGTGACACTATCACATGTTAACTGCCTCGTTGGTCAGTGGTTAACATTTTGGACTGCGGATGACAACGTTCTGGGGGTCGGGCCAAAAAAAAGTATTGTGTTTTTTCTGTTAAGAAATTCTCAGTAATAGCCCGCAGTAAGCGACTAGGCGGTTTGTCACCCCGTGCCTCGGGGAGTATGAAAAGCGGTCGATCCTGCACTTGTCCTCTCTCCAGTTATGCTGGATTTCCATCCCAATGAAAGAATAGAGAGTGCACTTGTGGTCGGATTCGGTCGGGAGGACATTACTGGGTTGAGGGTTGACACGCCACAATTTGCTGTTCCGCAGATGTACGCCGGCGCGGCAAGCACGCCAGGCGCAGGCGGTGAGGCCGGCAGTCTCTCCTCGTACGGTTCGTCGCCGTCCACGCCGGTGCACTCGCCCCCGCCACTGCACGCGCGCCTCTATCCCCCGCTCAAGCACTCGCCGCACCACGCGCATCATCAGCACCACAACGGACAGGTTGGTGCTGGTTACATAATCTTCAATACATAATAAATAATAGGATGGACCCATAGTACACCATATCGCGGGTTACCCTAGCAAATAGTGTCTGATAATGGATGTCAATTCGCTTTCGCAACAGGTCGCATAAGAAATGCTCTTCGTTCTGTTTTCTTCTAGTTGTGGTAACCTTAAGATTCTGTTCTTGCGTTCTTTAATTAAATTTGAGAAAAGTAGAGGATACGTAGAATGTACATGTTGAGTTTTTTACAGAGAAGTAATTTACAGAAATTCCATTAATGTAACACCTGTCGTTTCCAGCAAGCAAACTGGGTGTCTACAGGCGTATCTTCTCCCCCTACGGCGTCGACTCCGCACGCGCCTATCCCGGGACCCGTCATACCGAATGGGCATCAGCATGTTGTGTTCCCACCTGTAATGGTGAGTGTTAACGGAAATAATTTGACAATTCACTTGTCGAGATCCCTTCGATTAGCTGACGCATCTATATCAAACTGTCATGTATTTAAGCTGCAGATATATTACTGTGTTGTGTTGTGTTTCTATGAACGAAATCTAGAGTGACGATTAAGCAATCAGCCACCCTAGCCGTATTACAAACGTGTCGTATCGATTCTCTTTCTTATGCAGTGGATACACAATTCTAAAAATATTAATATCGGTCAAATCAAAAGCGAGTTTGAAGAACATAGACAACAGTTGTAATGTTTGCAGTTTTACCTAACTCCAATATTCGTAGATACTACGAGCTGTAAATTATAGAATTGCAATCTAGTGTTAAAAGTACTTTTGACGGAAAATTAAATTGTTTTTAAAACATTTGGCATGATCCCCCCTCGCATGGATGTAAACTAACTTTGTGTAAAAAAGTTTTAATATTGGATTTTTTGAATTATTGAGCTATTTATTTTTTGTAAAAGTAATGAAGCCTTGAGTAAAGAGATTTATTTTTTGATGTTGTGTTATAATTTTTTTATAAAAGAAAAAATGGTGTGGTAATTTCCTTTTTATTTTATTTGAAAACTATGAATAAAATAAAATTAAAAATTATTTTTAAGTTTGTGAAGCAAAAATTTCAACAGATCATACCGTTTTTTCTTTCTTTTTTTGTGTTTTATGTTGTGTTTCTGTGTTTTTTAATAGCGAGCGTGGAGCTAATAGCCGTTTTTGATTTGTTTTTTGTAAATAAAAACAGTAGCTAAATGCCTTATTCTTTGTTATTTGTAGTTAGTCGATAGATTATCTTACTACTAGTAGTTTTCATTCGTCCTTATTTTTCATAACTTTTTAAGAACAAGACAAACCTTGTATGTGGTCTCTTCACACTAAAAGCTGTAATAATTGCATACAGATAGCTATTATTATGTAGGCATCTGCTAAGAAAGAATTTTTAAAAATTAAATCTCTAATGGGGTTTAAAAAATCGAACTTAACGTGAGCGAAGCCGCGGGCATAAGCTCATTTCTAAATTATTTTGAAGAGAATCTTAGATTTTTAGGAATAACTCCTTCTTTAGTATGTTTTTGCAAAATTTTGGATCCCCTTGCCTCATTAGACAGAAAATCAAATAGAAACATTGTCCCTCCACCTCCCCTCTTAAATAAGTCGGCTGTCCTTCGTAGTAAAATTTGGATCCCATTCCGTCATTAGACATTAGGAAATTCAAATAGAGATATTGTTGCCTTCCCCCCTCAAAAAACGGGTTTCTTGGCTATACATCTGAGATGGTGTCAAAATTTTGGATCCACGTAAAAGGGCCATCAAATGGTCCCCTTTCCCCCCGCTACGGCTAGCTAGCTCCGGAGCTTGCGCGGTAACGGTAACCGATGCCCAGGGTGCGCCGGCGGAGCAGAGGCAACTTGATGAGGCCATGGTGTTCCTGCGCGAGCACTCCGACGTCGGGGTGAGTCTTGATTCCATTAACTTTTATTTGACAGGGAACTGTTGTGGCCGAAACGAAGTCATTCTCTGAAGAAATAAAGTATCCTCTACTCTAGTAAGTAACTGATGATGACTCAGCTAGGATTTAAGAAAGAGTTAAAACGAGACACAAATATGCTCTGACATAAATCTGTCTCGTTTTAACTCTGTCTCGAGTCTGAACAGAGTGAGAGTGTGGTCTATAGATTTCAGTCTTAGTCTTGTCTGGTAAGAACGATAGAAACCAGTAAAGATCACAAAGCTTTAGAAATCAGCTGAGACTGCGGTCAAAGTCAAAAGCTTACCCTAGCAAACATAAACAATAGAACAAAGTACAACAACTAACTCACGGGTTGTTTTCGATGCGAGTACTACAAAGTGCTGTGATTTCGCTTTGAATCATGAGTCATCTAGAGTTAAGTGATTTTGTCACTATAAAATAACCCCCTGAAATATCGGATAAATCCTGCTGCAGTGGTACTCGACTGCAAAATAATAGAAGGTATTAATACATTTTTTTTTCTATGCATGGTAATGTTTTCAGCGAGTGGTAGCGTGAGGCATGTATACGCTTTTCCCCCTCGTTTGCTTATTAATTTTTACCGACACTACGAAGCTAATTTTTAACCGACTTCTGTTATATACATACTCATATACAGTAATCATTAGGGAAATTCATCGGTTATTATTACAACTGCAATATTTCCCCTGACTCAGATATTGACTTGAGATTAAAATTATTGCAGGTATTATAAATTCTATATTAGCGAAAGTGAAGTTTCTCAAATCGCCTTCTTAGCAACTTTCACTTTTCTGTTAGTACAACAGATTTTATAAAAATGTGCTACAATTACAATGAAATAAATTATTAGGAATATTGATTTTTTTAATTTTGTTTATTTATAACTTCTTTTCCCGCAGGGGGCAAGAATGGAGGAACGGTTGGATGATGCGATCAACGTTCTACGCAATCACGCGGAAGCACCAGAGCTATACCCTCAGGATGTTCACCATCCCCATCAGCCGCCACCAGGTAAGCATCATAGGTCTTGATAGAAGCACGACATCTGAACTCTATCTTTAAATTGTTGCTTAGACCATCTTATTTGTTTTGTATTATTCAAAAAAAAAAAAGATATGATTTAAGCAAGTTATTGTGGTGTGAAGGTAATCTGAAATGTTTTGTGCGGCAGTGAGTCGAGTGGGCGTGGCGGGCGCCTTGCCGCACCTGCACTCAGAGCCGCCCGTCAAAATGGAGAGACACCTGCTGCCCAACACCAGTTAGTGCACATTCATACTCTACTTGTTAACTGGCTATTTTGCACCCCCAAATGCTGAAATACTCTGAAACCATTTGTAGTAAATAAATTAATAAATAAGTTGCTCAAAAAGTTACTTTCTACATCTGTACATTTGGGTGATCTTCATATTATTCCATCTATTTACGATAATATTATAATTGTATAAGAAAATAAATACACAACTATTTTTCATTGATCCTACCGACTGCGCCACTTGTGATGTAAGTAAAACTCCGATGGCGTTGAACTCTGAATTGATTTATTCGGCAGTCGTTTGATAGCTTGCTCGATTCTATCCTCCAATTACAATTACAATTTACTTGCTTCTTTGTCAACTAATGGACGTCCACTGCTGGACATAAGTCTCCTGAATGGACCTCCGCAAGCCTCGGTCTTGCGCCGCCTGAATCCAGCGGCTCCCTGCGACTCGTTTGATGTCGTCTGTCCACCTAATGGGGGGTCTGCCAACACTGCGCTTCCCGGTGCGAGGTCGCCACTCCAGCACCTTGGGACCCCATCGACCATCAGCTCTTCGAACTATGTTATTATGTATTTATTATTCCGAGCTATTTACTTGCTTATTTAACGAAAATCCGAATGAAGAAAAAATTGCACATCCTAACTAACCATATCCATTCATTGCAGCAAAGCATTTTCTCCCGAAATGCCTTTGGACATGTGTTCTCACGTGTAGGTGTGCAGGAAGAAAAGTGTATAAGAGGAGAATAGTACTTTAATATTCCTCGATGTTTTTTCCAGAGAAACGTAAAGAACCGCCGGACTCTGGTCTGGATTCGAAGCCGTCATCGTCAGGGTCAGCGGACGCCCTCGCCAAGGGGCCAGGCTCCAAGCGCTCGCGACGGTAGTGAGTACCTTCACTGACTTACCACATCACCATACCATCTTTTTGTCGTGCCTTCCCACTACTGAAGGTCAGGTATCGTTCATATCAGAGAACATGTCCCAAATTACTGACGTTTCTAGTGCCTTACCATACTCTACCGCTATTCTTTTTCACTCCTACTTCCAACTCCATTACTCTTAGATCCATAAATTCTAACTTGTCGCTATTGAATTTTATAAATTCAAATTATATTTTTTTTTTTTTGCATTTGTGCTAATGCGGTAACACAATCATTAAACTTAACTAAAGTGATAGTTTCTAAAAAAGTACTGTACCTTTCCATAGTCAGTATTTTTGTAAAGGAGAAAGGACGATTTTTAATCAGTTTAGAGAATGATCAGAACCATATCGAATAATCACTTTTGGTAATTTTTAACCAAATTTAAATAATAGATGATTTTTTATATCCAAAATCCCTATTCAAAATAAATGTACTACTTAGTAACAGTATATACTTTAGAGGTTTGAAACATTTCATAAAGATCAGTATGTTTTATAAAGTGAATTCTATCGATACAGCGGTGTTCCCAATAACAGTACAAAAAGCTTAACTGTGGCGATAGGATTCACCCACATCGAGATATGGTCCATCGTACCAGCATGGTTCTGGTACGCTGGACCCTATTTGTGTACACTCCATATACTAACGTGCGTGTGATGCGACTGCGGTGGGTACAGCTGTTCCTCGGCCGACGAGGACGACCTCGACCCCGACGCCAAGGCCGCGCGCGAGAGAGAGCGGCGACAGGCCAACAACGTGCGAGAGAGGTAGATATATTCACATGTCACTAAACATCATTTATCTAACAGGTCACACTCGCAAACTGTCCGCCATTATCCGTTGTAACAATTTGCGGTATACCCACTCACTAAAAATTTTTCACAATAAACTACATCGCGAAAAATCGATGGCGTGTGAAGGTGGTAGATAAATTCACCACAAAGTCTTACGAAAGACTTTACACATTATTGGCCAGTCATTTTTTCTTACATGAATAATACACCAACTAGTACCAACACTATGCGATAGACTCATACCCATACCATTTATCTAACATACACTAGTTACTACACTATACACCAAACATAATAGATATAAATTAGTTACCTTGATCCAATCACACTATGTGGTGAATCGACCGACGCTATATACTTCTATAATACTATAAATGCGAAAGTGTGTTTGTTCGTTAGTTTGTCCTTCAATCACGCAGCAACAGAGCAACGGATCAACGTGATTTTTTGCATGGGTATAGTCGAGGACCTGAAGAGTGACATAGGCTACGCTTTATACCGGAAAATCAAAGTTCCCGTGTGATTTTTAAAAACTAAATCGAGATGGACAAAGTTTGGAGAGGCATTAGCTAGTGATATGATTAATAGTGCTACCGCATATCACAGGATATATACCTACACTGGCACTGTAAAACTGCTGCCATAAACATATTGACTTGTGTAAAAATAAATCCACTCCTATTATAGTGTACAAAAACTAGTATTTACACTTAACCATTTAACACACGTACTAACAAACCATTTATTTATAGTTTCAGAGCTTCCATCATGCTAACAAATTTGGGTCACAGTATTAAATATACCTATTATGTAAAATAACTACCTATAACGTGAAATATATCTGTGTCTGTCTTTATGTTTTGTGTTTCTCCCCATTTGTAAATTGTAGGTACTCGTTTAGGAATTGGAGGTAAATTGAATTTAATAAGTGTGATTACCTAAATAATGCATGTTACTTAAAACGTTGTTTTTAGTATCTAAATTGAACCAATAACGATTTTGGTTTATTATTATAAAGATTATTATTTTTTTCATCGTACAAAAATATTTCCTATATATGCGGCATATTTCCTTAATTTTTATAAAAAAATACGAAACTAAAGAGAGAGTTTAAACTTTTCCTTTTTTTAGGAGGACCTATTTTTGTGTATGGCTTAATTAATCCCATTAAAAAATAAATTTGTTCTATTAATAGCAAAAGCATGTGAATTTTTAATTACAACAGTATTTGGGGTCCTAACATCAACGCTTAAAGTTTTATTATTTCAATATTGTGTTGACATTTCAGTCTTAGGCTGAATTAAAAAAAAAACAAAATTATTTATTTCATGTAGGCCAACTTGTAGCTCATATGACACGTCATGACTCTACCACCGGTTTGGAATGCAGATTCAGATGAGAAGAGCCGGCAAGAAACTCAGCAGTTGCTCTTTTTATTACAAAATATTACAATATTAATGTATAGCTGCATAATATTACAATATAATAACTTATTACACAATCTTGTGGGTAGCTGGATGCCAAACCGATTGATTCCATGCAACTATGTCATTAAGAAAATAATAACTACGACTTAACAAATGTGTCTTTACGCATTCTTTAAATCTCTGAAATCTATGGACCGCACTCTCACTCAGACTTAAGACAGAATTAAAAAGAGATAGATTTATGCTAGAGCATATTTGTGCCTTATTTTAACGTCTATCTTGAGGCTGCGCTGAGTCAGGGCACGCTCTATAGATCTCAGCATTAGACTAAGCAACGTAGGACGTTATTGGAACATTTCAACACAATATTGGAACTGGTGTACATTAAAAATTAGATTTTCAAAAAACGTGCTTTTATTGATTACCATCAGACCCTGGATATCATCTATGTCCAGAGTACTTGTCAAGACGAATCAAACGAGCCCAAACTCGATGGGTTTCCGTCGTTTTATTATAGATTTCCTTCTAGATCTAGATCTTCTAGAAGATGTCTATGCATCTTCCGGCTCCATGTCACAATAATATTGCATTGTCATCCGATTTACATATACAAGCAAAATTTCAGCTCAATCGGAAACCGGGAAGTGGTTCTAATTAAGCTTGCAAAATTTGGACCAAAACAAACAAACATACATACATACAGGGCAAGTTAAATAAAAGCTTGTAGAAATAGGTAAGTACTAATTTAAGCGTTGACGGCAGGGCCCCAGATCACTAAATATTTTCTGAAATATCGTGGGTCGAATTCATTAATGGTACAATTCAAAATATACAGTTTCGAGTAATTGAGAGTCAAAAGTTTTGAGTTGACAGCTAAAATCAATATTTCTCTAGTAGACTATGTAGTTTCCTGTCAACTAGAACCAAAATTTGACTTGTAAGTGCTTCAGAAAGATTCTAGGGAGGCTATTGTAACTACCGGGAAAATGCAACCAATATAATTTTTTTTTTGTAACATAAATTTTCTTTAAATAGTCTAATCTATGAAACGATAGAGGAAGAAATACTCCTTGTAAGAAATAATAGGTGGAGCTAATTAAAGAAAACTTATGTTATGAAGATTATATTATATTGGTTGCATTTTCCCGGTAGTTACAATAGCCTCCCTAGACCCTATTCAATTTTCAATCATTTTGCATACTTAACTCAAAACACTTGATTTTGGAAATGTTCCACTAATGAATTTGGCCGACGATATACCAATTAACAAGTAATATGTTCTGAAATATACCAATGCAGAATGAGTCACGCTTTGTATGTGCTGTCACGCATTTAGTCAGTAAGTCGTTTTTTTGGAACAGACGGTCGGCCGAACTCTCTCGCCCGCTGCCTTTGCCTCGGAGGTAAGCTCATTTTGATCTGTATTTTGGCAACAAAATCTCCATAACCCATCGTGTCTACTTGAGTTTAATAAGCTAATTGCTTTTACATATAGTAAAAATTTTTTTTACATATAGTTCTTGCAATTCACGAGGGCGCGTGAGGTTTACTTGTGGTTACGTCGTGTACATGCACATTGCGTAAGTGTGCGTGCCTGTCAGGAGCCTAGGTGGGAGCGGTCAGGCGCGAGCAAGCTCTCGCTCACACTTATACAAATACGACACACACACAACCATTAGCCACGCGCCGTTGTTAATTACAAGAACTATACTTAAAATAAAGGTTTTTAATATTATAACACAATTCAATTTTTGTTTTTTTAATATCTTAACTAGTCTCGAGAATATAGAGCTTTTAAGTTTCTTGTCAGAAAAAGAGAGAAAAAACACGATTGTGTTTTTTCTGTGTCATATAGAATCCAATAGGCGTACAAAAAGAAATAGGTACACAAAGTTGCCTTATTCGTTCATTTTATGTATTTTTAAACTAGCTTTTGCCCGCGGCCTTTCTCACGTTAAGTTCAATTTTTCAAACCCCTATTTTACCCCCATAGGGTTGAATTTTCAAAAATCCTTTCTTAGCGGATGCTTACATCATAATAGCTATATGCCTAATTTCAGCCAGATCCGTCAAATGATTTGAGCTGTGCTTTAATAGATGTCAGTTGTTCACCTTTTTCCTTGCATATATTTAGATATACATTGACCTTCAATCTTCATCTAATATTTTAAAAGAAAAATTATTAAAAAAACAGACCATAATTTTTCCAGACCAATTTTTTTTTTTTTTTTCAAAATCTTCATGATTTTCTTTTTGATAATGATTACATTCTTGGGATATACTTTTAATATTTCTTGTCCATTCGCGGCCAATTTGCACTAGTGCCATCTCTTTCTTAATACTTATATATAATCTTTGTTGAAGCCTCTTAAAGGCAAGTGTCAAACGAAATTCACACGTAACTTTAAACAAATCAATGTCCTCAAGGCTGATATTTGCATGCTAGTTGCTCCTCCGCCGACGAAGGTGACGATGAGATGGACCCTCAAGCCAAAGCACTGCGCGAGAAAGAGAGGCGGCAAGCCAACAATGCTAGGGAAAGGTGAGTTTTATTTCCATTGCAAATAAGGCACATTTCCCGCTGAACGTTTTGCATGGTAATGAAATAGGAACTTATTTTCATACAAATACGCTTGACTCTTTGTTTGAACTAAATCAATGCTTCTCTCTCTAATCATATGAGTAAGAAAGGGATAGAAATTAATTCTGTCAAATTAACTACTAAACCTTTTGATACCTGACGTATTTTATAAAACTACTAACAATAGGAATGTTGCCAATTAATAAAACTAGCATACAATCCTATAAAACTTCAAAACGCGCATAGAGTATATCAGCTTGTATCAAATAGTGATTTGTGACGTCATAAACATTTGACGGAATTTTTGTAGTTTAATCGATTATCTAAAATGATGATCACACTTAAAACTAACAGCGAACGTGTATCTACTTATTCTGAAAGAAGCTTATTTATATTCGATCTCTCATTAACTTGTTAGCATGCATTTTTTTAAAAGGTTAATAGATCTACAGGAACACCACAACAAAGTGAAGGAAAAAAGACGTCGAACAAAACTAACTTAGGTTAAAAAATATGTATAATTAATACTGTGACCCACCTATCGTGTGCTTACCTAATACATATCCATGTTCAAAATAATCAAATCTGACCACAAAATTAAAACGAGAAACCAATGGTAAAATTTCATCTACTGGCAACACTAACATCATTAGAATGACACTTGAGCTGTGTTGCCATGAAAAAGTGATCGTAATTACCTGGAGGCTTTTACTTTTCTGGTCAGGCTATATTATACTTGCTGTTATGTATAATTATATTAGCTGTATCTGTATTTTTGTAGGGGTATATATTGTGCAGATATGTTATTGGTCTAATGGGATTTTTTGAATCATGAAAACCTGGGTTAGAGTCGAATGGGTCGAGACATTTTTTTTTTATTCGATGACAAGATAATCCTTGACTGTGATCTCAGCTGATCGTAAGCTGAGATCTAAATCGCTTAGTGGCACGTCTTTGACGGTAGGGTGGTAACTAGCCACGGCCAAAGCCTCCCACGTGTAAGATAATGGATATAGAAGTTATTGGATTTTTTGCCAAAGAATCCTCTGGGTTTGGAAATCGGGAGTATTTGTTGCCGTTTCATTGGACAATTCGAGTGAGGGAATCAAGAGAACACACATCTGAAAATTTCAGTCCATCCAAAAAGAGAGTTACGAGTTATCAACGTTTAACGATATTGATTAGAAAAAAAATCGCAGATTATATCACTGGACCAAAGTACATGAAATAAAATGTTGAATTGTGTTTACTATGGGAATTCTGGGAATTGTAGGTTGAATATTAAAATGTAAATCTCTGATTTGGTTGCTTTCTCCTAGTTAAATGTTCAATGACACTAACATACAAACCATAACTTATCTCCAGGATAAGGATAAGGGATATAAACGAGGCGTTAAAAGAATTGGGTCGGATGTGTATGACCCACTTGAAGAGCGACAAGCCGCAGACAAAGCTGGGTATCCTCAACATGGCTGTAGAGGTCATCATGACGCTGGAGCAGCAAGTTAGAGGTCAGTATGTCACAACGCTTTCACCTCTCCCGTTCACGCAGAAAAGAAAGAAGTTAATTATTTTTATTTTTTGATAATTGTTTTTATTTTTACTTTCACTTCTGAAAAGTGCCCTTAACAATTATGTATTCTGAGTTCTCTGTGAAACTTTATATTCTTTTAATTCAAATAATGAAATCATACACTTATTATTTGAATCATCAAACTAAGAATTGCGAGTTACTCAAATGAAACATTCGACCGTCTAGAATTTTAAACGTTTTATTTTTCTCTTATTGCACGTACACTACCTTTTTACTTTGCCGAGTGTATTTTAACAACTCGCTCTTTACTTTTTATTTCCAGAGCGTAACCTGAACCCGAAAGCGGCGTGTCTAAAGCGACGCGAAGAGGAAAAAGCGGAAGACGCTCCCAAACTACTCGCCGCGCCCTTGCACCACTATCAACCCATGCCTGTGAGTAGAATATAATGGCAGTTTCATGGCAGTAACAATCTTAGTAATGTTATAATTATTGTCACCAAGTACATTATGTCAATCATTGTAAATCCCAACTACGTTGCACCTCAAAGATCACAAACACCATACGCTATTGCATTAATACGTAGGGTGTTCAATAAGAATTATCGTGTAGTCTTGTACAATTATATTTTGTCAAATTAATGTCATTGACTTTCACTACATTTCGTCATACCCTTAAACCAATCGTCAATCCAGTCCTCCCACTTTTATTTAGAAGTTAAATTGTATAATTTTTTTTTCGAAGAGGTTGAGTTGGTTGTTCCTCACAATCAATTACCAATATCTTGCTTTGTGTTTTTAGTAGGTACCTCGTAATTATACATCCAAGTTTCATCGCCATTCACAATCGAAGCTATGTCCTTAGATTTGCCATTGGTAAAAAATAACACTCTACTCGTTTTTTTTTTTTTTTTTTTTTTAATTTTTACTTTTCTTTCCTTCCAGGGCATGGGCCAAGTGTCGGGGCAGCCCCCCTCGGGCCCGCCGCAGCAATAGCGACGCCCCTCGCGCCTCTGCGCGCTGCCGTGAACCCGACCCCTCACCCAGCGGCCGACGACCCCTAGCCGGTACTAGGGGGTGCTGTAGCTACACGATAGGTTTATGTGAACACAACGCGTGAAATGGGTTTCGGTGTTGTTTTTAATGCAAAAATTGTTTTTTTTTTTTACTTTTTAAGATACTTTTTCTTTTTTTTACCTTTTTAACATACTTTTCCATGTTTTTTTTTTCTAACAAGCAATATGAAACATTTGTCGTTGTACATTCCCGTTTTGTAATCAGGCAATAACTTATGCAAATTAAGTAATAACTTATGCGAACTTATTTTTCTAATATGATTTCATTTTCGAATTTTTCTTAAATTTTTTTTCTTTCAATTTTAAACTAGGTCCTGTTGTCCTTAAATTAGACAGGAAATGTTCTATTTTTACTTTTTAACATAATTTTCTAATGAAGAATTTTCTTTTTAATATTTCAAATACAAGCAACAACTTCATTATTGAGCAATATATTTTTGCATTATTTACAATACTAAATCACATTTCAATCAATGTTATTAATAACACACAACATAAATCTTAAAAGGCGTTACTTTAATTTAAAAAAAAATAGATTAAAAACAATCCCAGTGATTTTATTTTATACTTTACGTCATTAGCACACGTCTGTACTCTGTAGTTCAAATTGCTACTCAGGTACATTCAAGCGCGTCTGTAGACG
Source organism: Hipparchia semele (assembly GCA_933228805.2). NCBI lineage: Eukaryota > Metazoa > Arthropoda > Insecta > Lepidoptera > Nymphalidae > Hipparchia > Hipparchia semele. The sequence continues at coordinate 6,508,373 of OW121736.1, forward strand.
CGTTTTAGGTTTTTATTCCGTGGTGATTATTAAAAAAAAAAATACGATTTCCAAAGAGTGTTGAAAAGCAGTGCGTAGTGAATAACCGGACTTGAATAGTTAAGTGTGTATATTATAGTTTTATAATATAAACGGATGACGTCATAAGGTGGGATGACGTCACAGAGTGACATAGATGACGTCTGTCGGACCCAAAGACATTGGGTTATCCACAATTGTAAAATAAAATAGCCTAGATTTATGTATAGGTAGCCCCTTAGTGTAATTGATAAAAATAGTATATACGGAAAAAAAGATATTTTTAATTACGTACCGATTTTAAATATTAATTTTTTTTCGCTGCCATAAGCGTAGGTTTTAAGATTCCGGAGTCCATTTTTATTTTTTCTTAATCAAACATGGCAACATCGCTCGTCGTATCATTTTGGTTATATTTTTTTTTTCACGTGGAGTTTTATCAAAATGTGCTCAGCCGCTACAGTTTTAACGCTTGACAATAAATAACCGAAAGTGGACTTCGGGTATATCAAGTTATATTTAGGTATGATTTGGGCGAATGGTTAAAAAATCGATTGATTTTCGCATTTATCATATCGCCTTTAGTTTTGTTTTTGATTTATAATTGAATTTCCGATATTGATTTTTTTAAAGAAATCAATTACAAATCGAACATTTTTATCGATAAATATGAAAATCACTCGGTGCAAAGGAATGCTTTGATCGATTTTTTTGTAAATGTAATGATGAAATGTGAAATAATAGAAACAACTATGTTATATTGCAGGACTAAGCCAAAAAAAAGTTTTTTTTTTGTTAAAATCATGTCAAAATTTAAGTTTTATTTCTCAGATATGCATATGTGTTTTTTCTTAATATTTTTTTTACGGTAATAAATAACAATAGTTCTTTTTGCATTATTTTTTTTACTTTTTTTCGGATTTTTGTAAACAGAAAAATTTTTCATGTAACTTTCAATCAATCATTTTATTTTAAATTTGGTTTGCAGATTGGTTAATTTAAAAAAAATGATTTTTTTGGCTTCGTGTTGCAATATTTGGCTTAATTATTATTAATCATTAGACAAATCTGGCTGCTAACTTATGTAAATGTACTTAAGAGTTTTATTATTTTGATAATCTCTCAAACTCCAGTGAATGATGAAAAAATGATTTTTTAAACCGGTTAATTTACGCTTTTGCGTATTATTTACATTTTTATTATTTTATACACGTTTTTTTTTTAAATTAAATTTAGTTCTATTGTTATGTTCATCGTCGTACTTATACATATTTTTTGTAAAATTACAAACGCAAAGTTTACTGTACAAAGTTAGTAAGTAACTTTACAAAAATTTTTGTAAAAAAATCAAGTGTATTAAATTTGGAGATTTTTGCTGATTTTTAATTTATTAAATGAAATAAGTTTGTATATAAATAAGTTTTTGCATGACTCTTATATTACCATACAAAGTTGTATGACACCAAAAACAAATCGAATTTTTGTATGGTAAACTTTGTTTTTTTTTTTGCAAAATAACATGACAGAACGGACTACTATTTTTTTTTTTGTGTTTTTAGTTTTATGAATCTTTGGCATCTAATAAATAATTTTAGCAAAAAACCTATTTATACGAAAATGCCATATTATTTAACTGTTCTTATAATTTATAGTTTAAATTCTGCATAATACCGTTGGAAATCATAATAAATTTTGAAAAATAAAATAAATTTTTTGACACGCAAAAATCGTGACGTAATCAAGTAATTTGTATATATTATTATATAAAATTTAAAAAAATAAAATTATATCATATTTAATTTTGAAGCTCAATATTTCGATGGTATATTATTATGATTATGTATTTTGTAGTTGCATTTTGGAGCTTTTTTTTGAACGAACCAAGTATGTATGATAATCTTTATTTTTAATAAACGATCGCTTTAATACATGACAGCGCTTTAGGAGTGTAGGATGATAATAAGGGTGGATACCGACTCATAACTCGCAACGCGATCCGAATCAACGCTGCTTTCTTACGGTTAAGTCGAACTGTATTAATTTCTGTATTAATCAAAGTGAAACTCAACAAATAGTTCATTCAATAATGGTTTCTTCCAAAAAATTAAATATGTAATTTTTTTTAGCAGCACATTATATAGGCATTTGATGATAAATATTATTCTCAGTGTAGAATTAAAACTAAGAGGGTTCAAAACGCGCCCTGTTTAGAGAAGAACCCTACAATATCAGCCGGTTATTTTCTTGTCAACATTTCACTGTCATTAAGAAATAGAAGTTATTCACACCCAAGCTTTTTGTCTATAATAATTTTAATAGTATTTTGCTTTTGACCATCAACACTTTAATTTACCACAAAAACGCGTTATATCGGTTCGCGTCGTGTTATGAGTGTGTATCCACCCAATTGCTATTGATTCGATCAATTGCGAATTGTACTCAAAGTAGTCATTCGATTACGTAAAGTACAGTTTGGAGCAGTTGTTTAGTTCTAAACCCTGTATTATATAGGTTTAAGGTTGATTTTCGTTTGACAGTTGAATTTCCGTGACAATATGATGGTAGATATGACATGACAACTTAAATATGGCGGCCGAGTCGGGACCGACTGCAGAAAAAACTGCGTTTTATTTTTTTGGTACACTATGGGAAAATTGAAATGAAGGAAACAGTAAAATTACTATAAAATTTTATGAGTATTTTGGCATCTATAAATTTTTGTTTAAGAATTTTTTTTATATAATAATAATTTTATTTATTAAGTCGGCAAAAATCTACTTAATATGATTTAAATCTAGACAACATATACATACAACTGTAATTATGCCTATTTATTAATAATCTAAAGTAAACTAAATGTACTTTATTTTATAATTATCTTTTAATAATCATTTAAACACGGGCTTATTTTCATAGTCAAATAAGGAGAAGAAAAACCAAATTAAATTAAATGTAACTTTTAACTGCGTTTCATATAATAGTTAAATCAACAATAACAAACATTTCTTCATAATGTACCAAAACAAGTAAATACCACCTCCATAAACACGTGACGTAGGGTTCAAAGTTGATTGACAAGTAATAAGTAAAAGTTCAAATTATTTTTTTATAGTAAGCACTGCAATTTTTTTTTGTAGTTTTTAAGTGATTCACTTACTTATTCATCGCGTCTTAGTTTTTAGTTGTCTTCTCTTCCATTTAGCGTTTATTGAATAAGTTCTTTTTTATTTTAATTAATTAATTAATTATTGTCTAATATTATGATTTTTTTTGTTGTCCGTACATACAGTGTGTATGTAATATGGCAGGTTTATGAATATACCGTCGAAAATAATAATACATAATGAAATTCTAGCGAATCGAGCATTTATGTAAGATTTAAGGTAGAAGCACACCTACAAAACGCAATGCGTCTTTAGTCAAATCAAATTTTGGTATCTTCTATGACGAGTATCAAACAACGATAGTATAAAGACGCGGCGATTGTTTTAAAAGTGATTCTGCTCCTAGAAAACACATTTTTTTTTTACCTAGCTTTATACCTAGCGTGTTATAGTGTGTTTCTGTCCTTAACCAGAGTCCTAATTCTCTATGACATTAAAATCGTAACCACATGCATGAAGTTATTTTTTTCTAATGTCAAAATTTTACACAATGTACACATAAATCGCCAAATGTTACACATTCACCATGTACACATAAATCGTCAAAGACGTAAAGATGGAGATTTTAATGTGATAGCTAATAAGGGCCACGTTTTTTGGGGCCCGCGGCTAGAATACATTATGTGTTATTAGTTTGGCGCTCGTATATTATGCCAAGTACCGTCTGTAATTTATTGAAGGCACTGGAGGTATTCTGCTGTATTCCGAAACAGTCCTGGTGATTGTGTACCTTAATGAGGCTTTTGTTTTGCAATGTTTTGTTTTGTTGGCCGTCCCCGGTCGCGCGACAGTCGTGCGACCGTCGCGCGACAGTCGCGCGACCGGCCGGGCGGCGTCGGAGCAGTTGTTCAGTTCAAATGCATAGTTTAAAAATAATATGATTACAAGAAAGTTCTAATTATAAAAATGAATAATATTAATTAAATATAAATGTGCCATTCATTTTGCTATATTTTGTGTTTTATTTTATTTTCGAACTACCCACCCGAACAGCAGGTACTTACCAGAGAGCTGTCTCTATCTCAGTGGTTCAGTTACTAACTAGAACTGTCAAACCCGCACTTTTTTATGAAAGTTCGAGTTTGACAGTTCTTAGCTGGCAATTTTCTAGTCACTGGAAATGTCAAAAATAGAGTATACGGTAGCTGATGATATTTAAGAGCGAAGAGTAGTCAAAAGAGTCGCTTTTACGCGCTAGACATGAATCACAGCGCACTCAACAACAACCAAACCCAAAATTTCGGGACATTCGGAAATCGACGATAAATATAGTTTTTTAGAAAGAGACAAACAGTTACAGTAGAACAGCTTATAACTTATTTGTTTTTTGGCCGATGAGTTTATTTTGCCAATGTGAGAAACAGCAGAGGTACAAAGGTGGTATAGTACATAATTATAGTCTCTCACACTACCACTTGCATGGTGTACAAAATTGCAGTCAAAGTCTGCTGCTTACTGTATTGCTATTATTAATTCATTTATTATGATTCGCTCTAGGCCTTGTACCTTTGTGACAAGCGGGTAAATGATATGAAGAAAACACAAAATTAGATAAAATATACTTTATTCCAAACAAAATGGTACATGGAAATATGCACATTGTACACTACACTTTATGGTTCATAGAAGTAAGCGCTATATAGTAATAAACATAGAATCTGCGCACTGTACGTATACATTATTTTTGGTTATTAAAAAGACATACTCAGAATATTTTTATTCCTCTTTGTAATTTTTGTCTTATGAGCTAGTTTTGATAGCTCGTTTTCCATCAAAAATAACTGAACTATAATAAAATAAAAGACACACTTGCTACCTAAGTAGAAAAGTAGTTATAATTACAATTGATTAGGTTACTGACTGTTTGAACAAAATATTTCCAACCTATAAAAATTAACAAAAAATAATGCAAGTAGATGCATACTGAACATAAAGGTAGACGCACACTGCACATAAAGGTAGATGCACACTGCACATAAAGGTGTGCGCACACTATCGTCGGTCGGTCTTGCCGACGCCGCGCTTGCCGGAGTACAGATGCTTGGGCCGCTTGGTGCCGATGAATCGGTCGGCTTCTCCCTTGAGACCCATCTTCTTCGTCTTCTTCGCGATGGCCACGTGCGCGAGGTTCTTCGCACGCTTTTGCATCTGTGGAGAATAACGGGTAAATATTAGACCAAGGTTTGTATAGATGACTTGATTTAGGTTTATTGTCCGAATTCGGCCACGGCGACCAATCAAATTGGATATTTGCGCGGGAGATATTATAGTGCATAACTTTGTGTGCAAACACAGGTGCACTCTCTATTCCCTCACTCTCATAGTCCGATGGAACGTAAATCCGACACGATCGGAGAGATCAAGCGCAGGATTGACGGCATTACGTGCTCTCCGAGGCATGGGGGTAACCACTACCAACTTCCTAACTCTGGACTAGTACTGAGAATTTTGTGACAGAAAACAATAATTTTTTGAAGCCTCAAAGGCAAACTATTAAAGGTGCGGACTCAAAACTGAAAGGTCGCAGGTTAGAACCCCACCCGTTGCACTATTGTCGTACCCACTCCTAGCACAAGTTTACCTACTTATTTGGAGGGTAAAGGATGATATTAGTCAACTTCAGCTTGACCAATATTCTGTAAAAAAAAAAATTTTTTTTGGCCCGAACTAGGAATAGAACCCGGGACCTTGGCGGAATGCTAACCATTAGACAAATGAGGCAGTTTGTGATGATTTTAATTACACCTGTATCTCACATGTTTTGTGCAAATAAATTGAATTGAATTGATTTATAGTCAGGGCTACTTGATTTATAGTCAGGGCTACTTGATTTATAGTCAGGGATACTTGATTTATAGCCGGGGATACTCACGGCAACGTCCTTGACGCCCTGTTCGTCGCGGGCGGGTCTGCTAACGGAGCGCGACCGCGACTCGACGCGCGCGCGCTTCGCGACTGTCGCGGACTGCGACCGCGACCGCGACCGCGTCTTCGTGAAGTTGGCCTGCTTCGTGTCCGACATGTCCACGCCTGGGAAACGAGTTGGGCGTAAATTACATATAATATAAAGAAACACAATAAAATAGGATTTGTTGTTATAGCGGCAACAAACATACACATTTTGTAAAAATATCAACTATTTATTACGGATCATGAGATATCCTGCTGACAGACAGACAGACGGATGGTACTTCAGATACGGAATCCTTAAAATGGATGATTTTCATAAGAACGTCACAATATATGCGTTTCAAATGACAATAGGAAGCAGAAGCCGCCATTTTCTGTTTTTATCTCGCTCAGTGTGAACCCCATATGAGCAGGACAGAAATATAAAATGGCCGTTTGACAGTCCTATGACAGTTATTGTTACTTGTCCGACAAAAATGTAACGTTTATAGATAATATACCTACATTTAAAATTTCACAATACTATTAGTTTTATTACATAAAATATACCCTATAAATTCTCTGTACCTGAACACTCTACGAATCTGAACGGGGGGTAGATTTTCGGAGTTCGGATTAAAAAGGTCCTGCTGTATACATATATTTGTATTAATTAGTGTAATTGGAGGTATCCGTACTAATTAATAAATAATCTATACTATTATAATAAAGAGAGAGCGCGAATTTTGTGAGTTTGTATGTATGTCCGGAGCAAACTTTGGAACTACCGCACCTATTTCAAAAATTCTTTCACCATTTCAAAGGTACATTATTCCAGATGGTTATAGGCTATATATTATGCACATAAATGTATTATGGCTAGATATTATGTGCAAATTTGTTAAAGAAGTCGGAAAAATTTTTGACTCTCAAACGTTTTCAAGGCGTGCGCTGGGTCATATACTGTTATTGGATGAAAATGATGTATGGGTGAATTGTTCCTCTTAAAAAGTTCTAAAAAAAAGTCCGCGATAGCATATGTCTAGCTTCTAAGGATAACTTACAGTAACCATATTTTCTATCTTTCAAATTTTGATTAAAAATAATGAATTATTTTCGACCTTCTTTAACCGATGTGATGTCAATCTATATCTAAATAAATATGTTTATTATCGCAAGTGTTTAATTTTTTTTTTTTTTTTTTTTTTCTCTTTATTGGAATACATACAGCATATATAAAAACATAATATGGCTACTTAAATCTAGATATTACACTAGCCTATGAAGTATTCACTGTTAAACGTTTAATTTAATAGTTAATGGTGCGGGAGTTATTTTGTGAAATATTACACATAAAATAAATTTAGAAAAGAAGCAATAATAAATAAGAGTTACAATTAATACCTTATGAATAGAATTTAATATAGTTACTAATATCTATAATATAAAATATGAAAATATGTACTTTATGCAGTTTTTTTTAGTTCTGATACAAATTTTCTGATGTTGTGCTGAAATTGATCCAAGTGTACGTATTTTTTATTGAATACGTTACATGCTCTGATTAGGAATCTATTCTGGCCATAGTTTGTGTTACTTCGAGGGAGGCTAAAAGTTTTGACACTACGTCGTGACAACACTGACAACCTTGGCACAAAATAATTAATTTTCCCAAGCATATAAGGAGAATCAACTAAACCGTTTTGAATTTTATACAGGAAAACTTGATCCTTGTGTTCCCTTCTAAGTTCTAAAGAAATTAATTCAGTGGTATTGAAGGACTGAAATCTTTTGCTTAAGCATTTTAAAAATTTGCGCTGAATATTTTCTAACAAATTGATATAAACAGCATACTGTGGATTCCAAGCGGTAGATGCGTGCTCTAAGTGAGATCTAACAAATGAGTTAAAAAGCAAGATAAGGGTTTTTGGGTTTTTAAAATCAACTGTCTGACGGAGAACAAATCCTAGCATTTTATACGCTTTGTTTCTAATTTTAGTCAGATGAGAATCAATCATAATTGACTATCTAACAGAACTCCCAAGTCCCTCACCTCCGTGACTCGTTGTAATGGTCTTCCAATTAAATTATAGGTATGGTGAATAAAGTTTTTTTTTCTCGTATAGGTAATAGTGCAACATTTATCTACGTTTAAATCCAAGCCATTATTTATACAGTATTTACTTATGCGATCTAAATCTTCCTGCAGATTAAAGCAGTCTTCTATTGTTCGGATGACTAAAAATTTTGGTATCATCTGCATATAATAATAAATTAGAGTGTTTGTTACACTGTACAACGTCGTTTATAAAAATATTAAAAAGCAACGGTCCGAGGTGAGAGCCCTGGGGCACGCCAGATGTTATAGGGACAAAAGTAGTGGTGAAACCCTTAACTGTGACTGCCTGGGTACGATCACGCAAGTATGATGTGAGCCATCTCAAAAGATCACCGTGTATTCCGATTGCTCCCAGCTTCTTGATTAAGATATCGTGTGAAATTTTGTCAAAAGCTTTGGAGTAATCGGTATACACAGCATCAACTTGAAAACCCTTGTCCATCGCATCTAAGGTCACATCAAGCAACTCGCAAAGATTAGTTTCGAACATATTTGCCCTTTACACTATACAATTTAAATAAATATGTTAGGAGTTATCAGAAAATTAATATTTCCGCGCGACAAAATAATAAAATGGTGCCGGCTGGCGCGGCGGGGCACGGTGGCGGGTATCGGTGCGGGATATTCGTGTGGTTCCTGTGGTGATCTTATTTACAATCGTCTCCTATTAGCAGCTCTGTGCGATCAGGATCCGTAAAAACAAATATTTAAATTTTCAACCCGGACGAAGTCGGCGGGGGCTTCTAGTAAATAAATAAAATGTATAAAGGCGCGTGCCCTCACCAAGTTTCTCCATCTCCCGTCTTAGGCCGGAGGCGGAGCGCGCGCGGTCGCGGGCGCGGCTGGTGCGCGGCATCACGGGTTTGGTGGACTGTTTGACCAGTCGCGACTCGTCCTTCAGCACCGCCTTCTTGTTGCTGGATACACACATAAAATACATAAAATAATACAGGAATTTAATAGATTTATAAATACATATCAAAAATTCCGAGATACATATCACTAATTTCATGGCTGACGTATGGTTCGGCCGTGGTGTAACGGTTAACACACTCGGGCGCGATTCCCAGACAGACGTGGGTTCGAATCCCGCCGGCCTCGGAATTTTTGCTATGTATTTATATATCTATTAGGTTATTTCCTTTAAGTGTAGGTTAACACTTCAATAAAAAAAATAAAAATACAGGAATCTATATTAGCTAGTCCAGTCAAAAAACCTCAAAAAATGACTTAACCTCTGGAAAATTGCGAAAGTTTTGAAACTTTGCACATCGATTTATGGGTACCTAGGGATGAATATACCAAAAGTCCTCATGCGTACGAGGCGAGCTCTAGCGGCAATTAGCGGAAACAGGACCCTTTTTTTGGTTTTTTGTTAATATCTCGAGAACCTTTGGTCAGAGGTAAAAGTTTACTACTACATAATTAAAGCTTTTTAAATTTGCAACAATAATGATTATATGGGTAGTTCTACTAAATAAAGTAAAAAAAATACTTTTCTTATATTAACTCCATATTTAACCTATTCATTACTTAGAACTAAATGTTTTCTACGTGGTCACTCAAATTTATTACATAAATGTACGTAGTTTAGTCACAATAATATCTTATCGTAGAACCACCCATATACATTTTTCTTGAATTCCTAATAATTAACGAGTTTTAGGCCACTAAAAGGTATGGCATTTTTTTGGCCTCTATAAGGATAATAATATGATCAGTGGGACTATGGGTTGTGATTTGTCAAAATTAATGTGCAACTATGTTATTTTTATGTATATTACCGTATCTGCCTGGCGAGCTCGCGTATCTCTTTCATCGTTTCATCGAGCTCGATCTTGGGCGCGGCGTAGAGGCCGCCCGCGATGCGCAACTCTTCTTCCTTCTCCAATTCCGCCAGTTTCTGTACAAACATACAAATATTATTAAGTTTTTTTTTTAATCCGCAATAGGCTTTTTTTTTATTCGATGACAAGATAGCCCTTGACTGCGATCTCACCTGATGGTAAGTGATGATGCAGTCAAGAGGGTAGCGAGCTAACTTGGAAGGGGTATAGCAGTGTAAATTCAACCCATACCCCTAATCGAAAAAAGCCTTGCACTTAACAACAATCGGTACTGGGTAGTACTGCTGAGGTCCAGGTTGGAGCGCGCTTGCCTAGAAGATGCCTATTCACTCTTGAATTGAAGGTACTCAGATTATATTTAAGTGGCAGGAAACAGATGCTGGAAGAGTGTTCCACACCTTAGCGGTTCTTATCAGAAACGTTGAATTAAAGCGTTTTTTTTTTTTTTTTTTAATTCGATGACAAGATAGCCCTTTGACTGCGATTTTGTGGTAAAAAGGTGAAGTTCAAGGGAAGCAGCGATAATTTAAACATTCGATTCCTGGCGGGGCAATTTGGGAATTTATAATTTCTAATTTGTCTCTGTTCTGGTGGGAGGCTTTGGCCGTGGCTAGTTACCACCCTAGTTAAAAACCGTCAAGCGATTTAGCGTTCCGGCACGATGGCGTGTAGTGTACCGATTAGAGATATGAGTATACTGCCATTGCCGGCTCTCCTCAGCAGAATCTGCCTTCCGAACCACTGGTAGAGTCTTGACTTGCCATAAGAGCTACAAGTTTGCCTATATGAAATAAATAATTTTGAATATCTTGAATTTTGATGAGAATTATGGTGTGGTGTACTCTAAAGACTGTTAGAAATAGGCTAAAATGAATTCTCACGTCAAATATCTCAGGGTCGATGTAGTCAGCGATGTTGTGGCCCTCCCAGAACTCCGGGATCGGGTCGTGACGCTCCTCCTCCGCTATCTCCGAATAGTTCTTTTGTAGATCTGGAAAAAAACAAATGGTTAACATTCAAACAGAAGGAATAAGTCGAATTTAAACTATCTAATTATGTAAAGCGAGACGTAACGGACTAGAGGCGCCATCTCTTGCCACCTGCGAGTAACATATAACTTGCATACAACACTTGACTTCTTTATCAACTAATAGACGTTCACAGCTGGACATTCTCTTGCATAGACCTCCACAGGCCTCGGTCCTGCGCCGCCCGAATCCAGCAGCTCCCTGCGACTCGTTTGATATCGTCGGTCCACCTCGTGGGGGGTCTGCCAACACTGCGCTTCCCGGTGCGGGGTCGCCTCTCCAGCACCTTGGGACCCATCGACCATCAGCTCTTCGAACTACGTGCCCCGCCCATTTCCACTTCAGTTTCGCGACTCGCTGAGCTATGTCGGTGACTCTGGTTCTCCTACGGATCTCCTCATTTCTGATTTGATCTCGCAGGGATACTCCGAGCATAGCTCTCTCCATCGCCCGCTGAGTGATCCTGAGCCTTCTTATGAGGCCCATAGTTAGCGACCATGTTTCGGATCCATAAGTCATCACTGGCAACACGCACTGTTTGAAGATTTAGTCTTCAGGCACTGAAGAATTTTGTACGAGAAGACACCTCTAAGCTTTCCGTTCCCATTTTCTAGTAGTAAATTATTGCCTTAGGATTAAATTGAGACACTTTTCAAAAAAGAGTAAAATAGCCTGTTCGACTTTAAACTATCTAACTATGTAACGCGAGACGTAACGTACTAGAAACGCCATCTGTCGTCATTTACGAGTAACACACAACTTCCATACAACACTGGACTTACCCAGTACATAATCATCTCCCTGCTCCAGCTCTATCTCTCTCTCCAGCTTGCGCTTCCTCGCCTCTCTCTCCGCGCGCTGCTGCTGCTTCTGCTGCACCCCCGGGGGCAGCACGGGGGGTCGCTGCTTGTTGTCGCGGGGGGATGGAACTGCTACGTGGAGACGGTTCAGGATGCCGTCCACCTGCAGAATAAAACTCAAAATTCATCTAGTGTCTCTATGAACGCACACTAACTCAAAAGCTGTCACACTTATAAACTGAACCGTACCTTTGTACATGTACTTCGACAGAAGGGAATGCTAAGTCCTGCCTAAATGAATCAAATCTCCAGATCGGTTCCAGGTCTCAGAGCGGTGAGCCCCGTGTGCCGTGTAGTGGAATGGGTCTGCTTTGTCTGCCCGTATTAGGATGTATTGAATTGTATGTACCTACGTTTGCATTTTTGAAACTTCATTGCGGAAACACTGTATACATAGCATAGTTTTGTTACCTATTGTAAAATTTTTTTTTTTTTAAAGAGCAACTGCTGAGTTTCTTGCCGGCTCTTCTCAGCAGAATTTGCATTCGGAACCTGTGGTAGATTTATGACGTGTCATAAGAGCTACAAGTGGGTCTACATGAAATAAATAAATTTTGAATTTGATATCCATTGAAGGTTTGAAGAGAAATGTCATTTACTATTTCATAGTAAACCTTCAATAGATAAAAAATATATGTGGCAGTGGCTTTTATTTTTTGATAGGCACTGAGTTACAGAATCAGCCCCCAGATCGGTCTAAGACCAAGTCTAAGACCGGTTAATCACCTTCTTGGTCCTCATCTTCTCTGCGACGCGATGTCCCAGCAGCCGCTCGCACGCCTCCATCTTCACCTCCTGCACTCCCTCCTCCGTCACCGTCGACATGCGCATCACCGGAACCGTGCGAAGCTCCGAACTCGCCTCCGCGCTGACGCAAAGATCATCATCATCATCATCATCACCATCATTATCATCACCATCCCAAATAATAGGCATGATGACCAAGAATCAATGACTGACGCACAGATCATCATCTTTTTTTTTAAATAAAGACTAACACTTGATTTATACTAATTATAGACTAACGCTTGGTCTTTTAACTGGGAGTTCCATTCCCGGCGGGGGAAATTTAGGAATTTACAATTTATAAATTGACTCTGGTCTAGTCTGGTGGTAGGCTTTGGCCGTGGCTAGTTACCATCCTACCGTCAAAGACGTGCCGCCAAGCGATGTAGCGTTGAGGCACGGCAGATTAGGGATATGGAACAACTTGAACGTATATGCCTTCCAAGTTAGCCTGCTACCATCTTAGACTGCATTTTCACTTCAGGTGAGATCGCAGTCAAGGACTATCTTGTCATAGAATAAAAATTTAAAAAAAGTTATATAGACTTATAAGTGTAACTGTGGCCCTAGACTCAGAATACATAATCGCACACCCACAGGAAATTCACTTCGTAGAACCATTTAAAAATTTTTTGCGACTCTTGCTACCACAAAATAAAGTACAATTCAGGTTGTACAGCACTAAGTTACCTACAGTTTTTTTTTTTAAAGAACTTGACTTATATTCTTCTCTCCCCTCCAATTAAGCGAAAAGCTTGTGCTAGGAGTAGGTACGACAATAGTGCAACGGGAACCTTTCAGTTATCAGTCCGAACCTTAACCGTAGGGCTATTGAGACTTAAATTATTCACCCAGAAGTTCTCTTTCTATCGCGTAACTCTTATCCCCTCGGACTACGTTTTGCCTGATATAGATCGGGATTCAATAAGATATTCCACTCACTTGACAAGGTTCCCTTTGGAACAATTGGCTTCCAACTCCTCGATGAGGGCGCGTTTGTTGGGGTCCAGCTCCTCAGGTTTGAGGACGTCCATCTTATTGAGAACCACTATCAGCGGCTTGTTGGAGAACAGGGGCTTGATGCTGTCGAAGAGGGAAATCTGAAAAAAAAAAAATGGTTTTGACAAAATGATTGACTGATTAACCTACATTAATGGTTGCCTGGTAGAGATTGCTCTGTAGCAATAAGGCCACCTTTGCATGCGTAGTTTTAAGATTTATTAATTTGTTTCTTTCTTGTGTGCAATAAAGTTTTTATCTATCTATCTACATAATTGTATATCTACTGTTTCTGATTAGTAAAAAAAATTCTAACCAATGAAATCATTGGTTACAATTTTTTTGTAACCAATGATTTGATTCTAGGTCTAGTTCTAGGTCTAATGGGGAAGTTGTGGCCGTTTAATAACCTATCTAATGTAATACCTAGATGTTGAAATCGATTTTGAAATCTGAAATCAGTTAAATATCAGTTTGCCTTCAAAAACAAAAACGCCCATGTCTAGTATGGGTTGAATGTACACTGCCATATCCATACCAAGTTAGCCCGCTACCATCTTAGACTGCATCGTCACTTACCAACAGGTGAGATCGCAGCAGTTAAGGACAATCTTATCATTGAATTAAAAGTTATTTGTTCAACAAGATAGCAAAGTTCATTTTTGTTGTGAATGCCTAGTTTGAACCCAGAGCGGGTGAGGGATTCTAGGTTAGAATCCTGAGTGTAGTGAGGGATTCAAAGGCACAAGAAACAAAAACTTTGCTATTGTGTGATACATACAATGATGTACAGAATAAATAAATAAATAGTTCAAAAAGGGTGTCTTTGCTGTCTAAAACCAGTGAGCAAAAGTCGTTTTTGCTCACTCAGTGAGAAAAAGTGTTGTCTCGAGAAAAGTTCAACACTTTTTCTCACTGAGTGTGCAAAAACGATTTTTGCTCACTGGTTTTAGACGACAAAGGCGCCTTTTTTGAGCTAGTGAGGTGAAAAACTCTTTACCTGTTCCTCAATACTATGTCCACACTGTTCAGACGGATCAATGAAGTAGAGGACCGCAGCCCTGAGATGAGCCAGGGCGGTCACCGCCTGCATCTCTATCACGTTCCTCTCCTCCAGGGGGTGGTCCAGGATCCCGGGGGTGTCGATGACTTGCCACCTCAAGTACTTGTAGTCCGTGTGACCGACGTATAAGCTTTTTGTTGTGAACGCGTAAGGTTGCACTTCTACGTCTGCTCTTGTAATCTGTGAATATAACATTATTATTTGAATTTTTTTTTATATGAATAGCGGGCAAACGAACTGGCAGGTCACCTGATGTTAAGTGATTACTGCCGCCCACGAACACTTGTAGCACCAGAGGCACCACCAATGTGTTGCCAGCTTTTCAGGATTTTGTTGGTTTGCCCCTTGAATAACCCCGTGTTGTAATTTCTTATGACCGACTTGTTGGCGAGTCTTCAGGCGGCTATTAATGCCATACCCCTTCCAAGTTAGCCTGCCATCTTAGACTGTATTGTCTTGCACTTACCATCAGGTGAGATGGCAGTCAAAGACTTATCTTTTTTTTATATGTTATAGGCACATGCTTGACCGCTATCACACCTGGTAGAAAGTGATGATGTGGTCTAAGGTGCAACACGTTTGCCTAGAAGATGATTCACTTTATTTATTTTTTATGTAACATATATTAGAAGAAGACATAGGTGTAGGTCAATTGTCATCAAATAAAAAAAACTCACCTTGTTAATAAAGCTGGACTTTCCAACATTGGGGAAGCCGCAGATGATGATGGTGCGTGTGTACGGGTCGATGGAGGGCAGACGCGCCAAGTGTTGGCGCACCTGAGGATCGATAAACCATTTGAGTATCGACATCACAATGTACTAGTGGCGTGACACTACATCGGGTGCTTTATATCGAAAAAATGTATGTAACTTTCAGGGGATTTTGACTACCTCCTGGCAGTGGACTTATAACTAGGAGGTCACAGATTCAATTCCCGGTAGGGGAAATTTGGGAATTTATAATTTCTGAATTGTCTCTGGTCTGGTCTAGTGGGAGGTGGCTAAAATGTGCTGCCCAGCGATTTAGCGTTCGGGCTCGATGGTAAGTAGAAACCGATTAAGGATATGGGTTGAACGTACACTGCCGTACTGCTTCTAAATTAGCCCACTACCATCTTAAACTGCATTACCACTTACCATTAGGTGAAATCACAGACAAGGACCATCAAATACTATATTTCAGTGTATTACCTGTTCAAGGTAGGTCAAGTTGGCCGCCTGTCGCTTCATGATGGTGGCCATTCTGCCCATGGCTGCCCTCTTCAGCTGCTTGCAGCGGTACAGCGAGTCACCGAACTTGAGCAGCCGCACGTAGTCCTTCGCTACACTGGGGACAGTTTATTGAGATATTGGGTAGAAGCCAGTGTTACTTTGGGGATTTGTCACAGAGGGGATTCCTGTCAATGCCAGGCAGGTGATCAGTTCTATGTCAGGAATATTCCACCCAAACACTGTGATACATGAAGGACAAAAACTTAAGATTTTAGACTTATTTTGTGGTTTAATGACATAATTATGATGTACTATCACATCGCATTAATATTATAAAAGCGAAAGTTTGTATGTGTGTATGTATGGTACTCCTTCATGCTACAACAAATGTACAGATTTGGCTCAAATTTGGAATGGAGATAACCATACCCAGAATTAACACATAGGCTACATTTTATCCCAGAAATTTAAAGAGTTGTAAAATTGTACCACTGCATTCTACATGCTAGTTAGCTGAAAACCATCGTCACGATTGAAATTCTAGTGTTTAAAATTTCTATCACTTCATGCACTAACTGAGGAATAGAGTGGCAGTCCTTAGAGAGAATTCATGGGTTGTAAAGTTTGATCCAGATTTGCTCCTGATTGTTGCAATCATGTGAAATGTATGGTTGCATTGTGAATCATTTGAAATGTGTGGTATTGCACAAATACTCACAACACAATCTTTCAAATGGTTAACAGGTATATTTACAACTTACTTGTCTATAAGATGCCTTGCGGTGTTCAATTGTCCCAAACCCAGCTTGTAGTGGTCTTTGTCATACAATACATTCATCAAATCTGCATAGAATGGATGGACATCATCCAATTTTGGAAACTCCTGTAATAAAAATTACTATATGACTAAAGTTTAGAGTTAATGAATATTGCCAAAGAAGACATGTACCCACTCAAAAATGATAATGTTCAGACATATTATGAGAAAATCATTGCTACTATTGAGATCTGCCAGCAAAAAGCAAAGACATCCAACGCTCAAAACAGAAATAACTGTATCATTTCAGAACACACAAAAAAATTAATACGTCGAAGACGCGAGTTACACAGTATTAAGCCAAAAACACGTTCAATGAAAAATGAACTGAAAGCTCTCTACAAACTTATAAGCAGACGTTTTAGAAATGATTACAAGAATTATCGATCACAAGTAATTGAAAAACACCTAAACGCTACTGGTAGCCTTAAAAAAGCTTATAAGCAACTAAATTCACACAAAACTTGGATTGAGGGTCTCTATGGACCCACAAAGACATATAACAACAGAACAGAAATTTTATTCGCAGCGACAGCTTTTTACAAAGATCTCTATAGTTCGCAGGATCATTTATTATCAAGAGATTTGGAATTACAGGATTATACTGACGATAGAGTGATAGAGTCGGTGGATGAGCTAGAAATAATCAGAGAAATAAAAAGATTAAAACTAGAGAAGAGTCCTGGCCCAGACCAAATTACCAACGAGGCTATAAAAACAGCTAGAGATTATCTAGCATCACCACTGTCACATTTGTTCAATATGATTTTGAAGTCTAATATCACGCCTAAGCAATGGTCTCAATCAAATATAATTTTACTGTACAAGAAAGGCGACCCTAAAAATATAAGTAATTACAGGCCAATAAGTCTTCTTCCGGTGCTTTACAAACTATTCGCTTCACTTTTAGAAAAAAGAATCAGCAAATCGCTTGAGCAACACCAACCAATCGAACAAGCTGGATTTCGGAGGGGCTTCTCTACTATAGACCACATCCACTCGCTAGAAATGATAATAGAGAAGTACCAAGAATTTCGTAAACCACTCTACATAGTCTTTATAGACTACCAAAAAGCATTCGATACTGTACTCCACTCAGCTATATGGGAAGCTCTACATTCACAAAATGTAGAGAGCACTTATATAAAAGTACTAAAGTATCTCTATAAAGAATGCACTAGTAGAGTGAAGCTGGAGCGATTGGGGCCTTCTATACCCATCAAAAGAGGTGTGAGACAGGGCGATCCCTGCTCTCCTAGAATTTTTATAGCGGTACTAGAGATGGTATTTAGAAAATTAAATTGGCAAAACTATGGAATAAACATAAATGGCAGATACCTTAATCACTTACGGTTTGCTGATGACATCGTCTTGCTATCAGAAAACAGTAACGAACTTAAATTAATGATGCAAACTCTACAATTAGCAAGCAGAGACGTTGGCTTAGAACTAAACCCCAGTAAAACTAAAATTATGACAAATTTCATTAAGACCCCAATATACCTTGAAAACAAAGATATAGAATACGTCGATAATTACATTTACTTGGGTAAACAGATTTCTTTTAATAGCCAAAACAATGATTTAGAAGTCGAAAGAAGAATAATAGGCGGATGGAAAAAATTTTGGAGTCTTAAAGAAATTCTGAAAAGCAACATGCCAATGAAAATAAAGACAAGGGTGCTGGATACTTGTTTGCTACCTTCAATAACTTACGCGTGCCAAACTTGGAAATACACGGTTCGCATAAAAAATAAAATCAGGTCATGCCAAAGAAGTATGGAGAGAAGTGTTCTGAAGATTAGAAAGATTCACAAAATTCGGCACGCCACTATACGGCAAAAAACAAATGCAACAGATGCTCTCCATTACTCTCTAAAACTAAAATGGCGATGGGCGGGTCACGTGGCGCGGATGGGGGACAACCGCTGGACGTCTAGGCTGACGTCGTGGCCGGGTCCTGCAGGTCACAGGAAAGTAGGCAGACCATACGCAAGGTGGACCGATGATCTATTAAAATGCGCTGGCAAACGCTGGTTTCAGATAGCACAAGACAGAGATAAATGGT
Source organism: Hipparchia semele (assembly GCA_933228805.2). Taxonomy (NCBI): domain Eukaryota; kingdom Metazoa; phylum Arthropoda; class Insecta; order Lepidoptera; family Nymphalidae; genus Hipparchia; species Hipparchia semele. The sequence goes on from OW121736.1 coordinate 6,527,245, forward strand.
CCTCTCTGGAGGAGGCCTTCACCCTCACCTAGAGGGGTTCTTGTTCATTTAGTTATTCTTTTTTAATTTTTTAATTATTTGTATTAAGTTAGTGGTAAGATTAATAAAAATAAATTAAGTAGATTGTAAGATTATATAGCTTATTATAAAATAATTAACACATTATGTCAAAATTTTTGTTAAACAAGAAATAAAAGGCTTTTTTATTTTTATTTATTTATTTTATATGACTAAAGTTTATTAAATTAAGTAAGAATTGGGCATTTCATTAGTTATAAGATAAAGGTAGGTTTATTTTTATCCAGTCAGACTCTTCTATACGGAAATAGTTGTAGAGAAAATTCAAAATCACATCAAAACATTTAGTCTTCATAGTCAGAACACTGATTTTTTTTTTTTTTTAATAAAAAAGAACATTAGCCAAGCTGATACTGACTAATATCCTCCTATCCCCTCCAAATAAGCGGAAAGCTTGTGATAGGAGTGGGTACGACAATAGTGCAACAGGTGGGATTTGAACCTGCGACATTTCAGTTTTCAGTCCGCATCTTTAACCGTTGGGCTATTGAGGCTTATATGCTAATATAATTGAACTGATGATATCCATTATACAGAAAGAAACATCAGTCCCCAGCAAATGCTATTGCTGAAATGTGACAACAGTAGTATCCATCGCTCCAGCAATGTACTTAAGCCAATAACATGGCAAATCAGAGGGGATTGCAATCATTAAATTGTAGCAATCATTTTGAGTAATATATTTTCTTCAATTAATGAAATATAGCAGTTTTTAACTGAATATTGAATAGAAAAATTACAATTTCATAATACAATGAATAATCCTTATAAAATTATAATGTGAAAGTGTGTTTGTTTGACGGTATGTTCTTCAATCACGCTGCAACAGTGCTACGGATTGACGTGATTTTTTGCATGAGTATATTGAGGACCTGTAGAGTACCGTAGGCTACTTTTTATCCCGGAAAATCAAATAATTCCAGTGGAATTTTAAAAACGAAGTCGCGGGTATCACCTATTACACAATAATTATTAAATTACCTGTATAATCCGTGATAATCTATCGTGGAAATTCTGTTGCGTAAATTTCACTTTTCTCAAATAAAACGCACGTATCCGTGTTATTTTATAGTGTTTATGTACCACCGTTGGTGTCTTTCTTTGTGTTTTTGATAATATTATATCGATAAAGTCCTGAAAATAAAAGAAAATTACATCGTTATAGGTTAGACACTTGCATTCCCTTATATATAATATTAACTAAATAATTGTTATTTACCTTGGCTGTGGGGACCACAGCGATCTTCTTGAAATTGTATAAACTCATTTTGATTTATTTTATAGTCATTTATAACTTAAAAATTAAATTGTATTTGGATACCTCACGTAAACACGTGTATGGTTCCAAAAAAAAAGAATTTATTTTGCTGCTGTCAGTGTCAATAGAAATTAAAACGTCTTTAATTACTTAAAATCTACCTACCAATACACAACATCAAAAAGTAAAAACTGAAGAAAGGGATACTTATTTCTCATACATGAAAACATCAAGAAAGTAAATAGTTTCTTGTACTAATATTTAACATGAATTTCGGTATATATTTGGTCAATATAAACTAATTTTTTTATTTGACAAAATAACATACTTAACAATAGCAACATTTGCAATCAAATGTCATTTTCTGAATTTCATGTTTGCGGCAGTCCCGTGAGGTTATTTCATTTTTAATTATGAAAATAAATAGAATAAGGAAGAGAAATACATGAAAACAACTTTATTGCGTCGAAAACTATCCATAATTATTATCTCAAGTGAGTATAATTATTACGTCATTTTTCATTTGTTTTCATTTGGCGGATTGCGACATTTTTGTTGAATAATATTTCATCGTTCATCGTTCTAAAAACGAGCTATGTATTCCTAAATGTACCTACGTTACGATTACAATTCAGCTCTTATGAAACCATAGAAAGCCTTACTTTATTTTCGATATTAATTCGGTACTTCTAAAGTTTTTGCGCTAAGGTAATGCCGCACTAAGCGGGAAGACGCTTTTAGTAAACAGCACTCTAATTGCAGCGAAGTGACAATATAGCAGGAAGTTTTTCGGATACCTCTGATTAAAGGTTAATGGAAGTGACACGATATAGTATGTGATATCTGAGCAAGTGCAACTTGTTCATCCAGTTTGGTGTCGCCCGGTGCATTCAATTTCATATAAAAAACGTATTTTGGCTGCTTCATTCCACTCCCTCAGTGTGGACTTACCTTTAATCCGCGTTACGAATTTAATAAGATTAAAATTAGTATGGATTAATTCAGAAGTTTTACTGTGGATAAGAGTGGCATTAGTAATACTGATATACATATCACATATGTAGAGCAAGTTCTGATTTGTTTTAAGTCTGAGCAATGAGATTGTTATCTACAGATTTCAAGCATTTGTAGCATGTGACATTAGACTGCTGGGTAGTACCCAAGTCTTCCAAAACTCATTACTTCATATAAAAATCCTATATGTTTATCATGATATCACACTCACTGACACTGCTTGTGCCTTGTGCTTGTGTTGGTAGTCTAATATGTAGCATCCCTTAGCTCCAAGGTTAGTATACAACCAAACAGAACCACATCACAAAATAAGCATTTCCAATCAGTATTTTCAAACAAAAAGTGAGTGAATGTTGTGTTACAGGGGTGGAAAATTAAAACAAGACAAGAATATGTATTCAAGATTTCAACACTACAAGTGGACGGGCTTACAAAAATGTCTACTAACATCTGGTCGGAGAACCTATGCCAGTGGAATACTCAAAAAGAAGGAACACTTACCAAAATGTTTGAACCCTGGTAAAGTTTACCATGGGTTCTTATGCTCTGAAGTAGAACCCATTAAAGAGTATAATATGACAGCTTATCTTCTGACGCATGAAAAAACCAAGACTGAGTACTTGCATTTAGAAAGAGACGATTCAAACAATGTATTTTCGATTGGGTTTCGTACAACTCCACAAGATTCCATGGGTACGCCGCATATTTTGGAGCACACGGTTTTATGTGGGTCGGAGAAGTATCCAGTGAGAGACCCATTCTTTAAAATGTTGAACCGATCCCTAGCAACTTTTATGAATGCTTTAACAGGCCCAGATTATACATTTTATCCATTTTCATCACAAAACGAAATAGATTATAGGAATTTACAAAAAGTTTACTTAGATGCAGTATTTAAACCTAATTTGTCTAGATTAGATTTTCTACAAGAAGGCTGGAGGTTAGAACACTCAAAACTGGAGGATAAAACTTCAGACCTGGTCTTCAAAGGTGTAGTATATAATGAAATGAAAGGAGCTTTTTCAGAAACTAGTTCATTATTTGGTCAAAAATTCATAAACACAATATTACCTAAGGGAACTTATGGTTATGTCTCAGGTGGTGATCCTTTATGCATTCCAGAATTAACACATGAGCATTTAAAAAATTTCCATGCAAAATACTACCACCCTAGCAATGCTAGAATTTATTCATATGGCAACTTTCCCGTTGAACAAAACCTTAAGTTTCTAAACGAAACGTATTTGAGTAAATACGAATTCCTGGATCCAAATAATACAGTTGTTGCACCACAAGAAAGGTGGAAGTTAGTTAAAAAAGCGACTATTCCATGCAGAGTTGACCATTACGGTGGTTCTGTTGAAAAACAGAATCAAATTGCAATCGGATATGTCCTATCCGATATTACGAATATATATGAGACTTTTATGCTGACAGCTTTAGCAGAACTGATGATAATTGGTCCAAACTCAGCATTTTACAAAAGTCTAATAGAAAAGAACATTTCCGGTGGTTACAATTCCTTGACAGGTTATGATAACCAAATAAGGGATACTCTTTTTGTTGTTGGACTGAGAGATGTTGAAAAAACTAAATTTGATATGATTGAAAAGGTGGCCAATCAGACAATCGAAGATATATTTTCAAAAGGTTTCGAGAAAAATCACATTGAAAGTGTTTTGCATGGTTTCGAGCTGTCTATTAAACATCAAAGTCCTAAATTTGGATTAAATTTGCTCTTCAGCTTGATGCCTTTGTGGAATCATAATGGGCCGATATTAAATTCGTTAAAAGTCAACCAGTTATTAGACAAGTTAAAGAGTGATCTAATGAACCCAAAGTACGTGAAAGATGCAGTAGAAAAGTACTTTATTTTGAACAATCATAAACTAGTAATGACTATGGTACCTGATCCCAAATTTGACGATATTTTTAATGACGCAGAAGCTAAATTACTCAAATCGAAAGTCAAAGAGTTAAATCCTAAACAAAAGGAAGATATATATGCTGAAGGACTGCAACTCTCGAAAGCCCAAAAGGAGGTACAAAATCTAGATGTACTTCCTTGTTTGAAGATAGAAGAGGTTACACTAAATAAAACCGCTCCACCACTAAAACATACTATATCGGGCACAATACCTTTACAATTATGTGAGGCAAATACGAATGGCGTAACCTATTTCAAAGGAGTTTTAGGCACAGACTGCTTAATTGAAGAACACAGACAGTTATTACCATTCTTTAACCACATACTAGATAAATTTAACACAAAAACCTATAACTATAGAGATTTTGACAAATACATCAGCAAATCAACATCAGGAATTTCCGTTATAACACACATAACTGAACATATCGATCAGAAAGATCAATATGAACAGGGCACATTAGTTAGCAGTCATTGTTTGGATGAGAATTTAACTAAAATGCTCGATATTTGGACTGAAATATTTAGCAGACCTGATTTTTCGAATAGCGAAAGAATGACGATGCTTTTTAATAACTACTGTTGTTCTCTAACCAGTGGGATTATAGACAGTGGGCATACGTATGCGATGCAGGCGGCTAGATCACTTGTCTCCGCAGTGGATGATTGTAAAGAAAACTTATTAGGGATCAAACATATAATGAATATGCAAGAAATCCAAAACAAGTACAAAATTGAAGATATACAATCAGTAGTTGATAATATTGCCAAAAAAATTCTAAAAGGCAACAATTTGAGAGCTGCTTTCCACTACTGCAACACAAACAACGATGTACACAAACTTGTTGATGATTTTTGTTTGAATTTGTGCGGGAACGATGCCCAGGATGTGAACAGGATAAATTGGATCGATAGCAAAACTCCAAAGAAGGAAAACAAAGGATTACACATATCTATGAACATTCCCGTCAATTTCTGCGCGAAAGTTCTGCCAACCGTGCCGTATACGGATCCAGATTATCCCAAATTGCGTGTTCTATCCCGGTTTATAACCTCAAAATACCTCCATCCCATAGTTAGGGAGCAAAACGGGGCTTACGGAGGGGGAGCGATGTTAACACTTGACGGTATTTTCAACTTTTATTCGTACAGAGATCCGAATACTCGAGTAACTATGGACGTTTTCGATGAAACCGCAGATTGGATGTCCAAAAACAAAGATTTGGTTGACGACCAGAATTTATTTGAAGCGAAATTATCCATTTTACAGCAAATGGACCAACCGATAGCAGAACACATGAAGGGTGTGGATATGTTCCTTTACGGATTGTCCTATGATATTTGGCAAATGCAACGAGAACGTGTACTGGCGGTCAAGAAGGAGGATTTGATTGAAGTTTGTGATAAATATTTGAAGAGGGAAAGTTGGTCGGGCAAATGCGTCATAGGGGACGGAGCGTCTCAACAGGTTATTAAGGAAAACGAATCGTGGGAAACTATTTCTGGACCACAGGAATGAATCTTTCGATGAGACCAGAGACTAGAGATGCGGCTAAATTCAGATGCAATGAAATGATTGGCGCGCTTTGATCTAATGTTAGCAATCTATTTACTTCTTCTAATCTCTGGATGAGACAATGCTTTTACGTAGTTCCGTAGATTACGATAATTATGTTGACAGAGCAGATTTTGCTAGAAAACACAAAGTTGTTTTTACAGCTACAATTAAAGTTGGCAAACGTTTAACGTTGACTTGAAACAAGGTTTACATTTTTAGTGGCGTTACTAGTTACTTCCACTTTAAATAGCTTCGACTTATAGATTTTAGGCTATTTCTCTTATAGTTTTATGAGAATTAAAGGTTTAGTATGCATCTTGAAAGTTTAATGTTTAAAAAGGTCATAAATGGAAGAGCGAAGTGCTTTCGAACTATGTTATTGCGTCTTCCATCTTACCATTGGATTTTAATGTCAATTCTGTATGCGAAATTCATAACCCATCTGATTGAAAATTCATTAAATCTAAATTCAATTCAATTGAAGGTTGAAAATGTAAGCCAGCCGTGGAAATGTAAAAATGATTGCATCAGTGTAACGAATAACGATCGCAATGGCCTCTGATTGACTGAATTTATGGCATTCTTGTTGCATCAATGCATTTTGACCAATAGCGGGAGGGTACCAGCCAATAACGATCGCAATGGCTTCCGATTGGCTGAATTTATGGCGTTCTTGCTGCATCAAAAGATTTTAACCAATAGCGGGAGGGTATCATCAGTTACGATTATCAAACTGATACAACCATTTTTAGAGAATCCCCCAGCTGCATTATTATAATACTTTCTACGTCAATGTTTAATGTACTTATCAAAAATATTACCAAAATACTATTGTCTTGACATAATATGAATGTGTTATTTATTGCAGAGTATAAAATATTGAGACTGTTAATAAATATTCTTTAGTAAGTAATTATTATTTGTATTTTTATTACTTTACTCCCATGGTGTTTTTTATGATCTGGCTTGCAATATCCGCAACACTTCACGATTCATCAAAATCGGCTCTATAATTTAGGCGCTTCGGCTACGGTAGACCGTAGAACATACGCAAATAGACACAAACAGATATACATAGACTGGTAAAATCATAACCCTTACTTTTGGATTCAGACTGAAGAGATGTAGGTATGTCCAGCTGTGGACGTTTCACCCTCTGTGAGTTGAGACAACTACGGTACGGTAAGTTGTTCACGGTTTATTTCACTTGACTTGAGGTTCAGAGACCAACCTACCTAAATGCGAGCGTGTTTGTTGATTTGTTCTTCAATCACTCAGCAACGGATCTGATTTGCATGGGTTTTGTTGAGGACCTGGAGAATGACTACTACTTGTATACTAGTAGTAATTAGCATTACTACTAATATTAGTACAAACGGAGTTTTTTTTTAAATTTGCAGATAAAGATGGCGCTGCCAATCCGTTTCGAAGGACCGGAAGAATATTTCGAGGAATTCTTCAATTTCTTGCAGAAATATGAACATTTATTCAATTTTCCGAACACAGATCTGCTGATTAACAACGCTCTAGATAAAATCGAGTTATATTTTAAAGATATAGATCCTTTCAAAAAAGATTTTGATATTCGGAATATTGTTGAAAATTATGAATATTTAACAGATTTTTTTCAAAATTTAGATAAGTTAACAGTTAAATATGAAGAATTCAAAGAGTGTGAGGGTTTACAGTTTATGATAAACGTTCCTTTAAGTACAAAAAAGAAACATGAAATAGCATATTTAGCGAAGGAAATTGAATACTATTGTAACACTATTGACTGTGATACTATCGTTGATTTTGGTTCAGGATTGGTAAGCCCTAAAACTCTACTACTGTCTGGTTTAAGAAAGCTACTAAAGCATAGCAGCGAAGGTGATAGCCTAATGGTAAGGTAAGACTTCTGCCTCTGTCGAGGGGTGAGGGTTTCGTACCCAGGCACGCAACTCTTGGCTCCTCGGAGTTATGATAATTGAAAACATCGCAAGGAAGCCTGAGTTCTCCATAATGTTCTCAAAGGTTTGTGAAGTCTGCCAATCCACGTCTCGTTCCCAAGACAGAAGATCTGAAGCAAGTTACTACAGACAAGCTGTAGTTGACTCCGTGGGAAACCTTGCAAGCCTACTTTTGTATGCGAGGGACCTTAAAGTTCAGTCATATAGAGGTTGAAGACCACGACCAAGAAATAATGCTTATTACTTTCCATGATTTACAGGGCTATCTAGATGAGCAATTATTTAAAACTACAGATTATAACGTTCTTGGATTGGAATGCAACGAAACAAATTACGTCGGAGCGAAGAAAAGACAAAGGAAATACCACATCGAATCTATTGAACGTGTCAAGTATATTAAACATAAAATAAATACAGAATCATATAGAAATATACAGGAATATTTGCACGATAAATTTCCAAATTGTAAAAGTTTTTGCATAGCAGGCTTGCATGCTTGCGCGGATTTGACCGTTGACGCTATGAATATTTTTTTGAAAATGGAACACGCACGCGCGCTTGTCATTATGCCGTGTTGCTATCACAGAATAATCCAAGAAAATGGTAGTACTTTTAGATTTAAAAACTATCCTCTAAGTAAAACTTTAAAGGAAGTTTGCGAGAGAAATAGAGGTTTCAAATATTTATCTGTACCCTTTTTGAGATTAGCTACACAGCCTCCTAATGTGGAAAATGAGAAATTAGAAGATCTAGTTTTTAATCTGTTAGCTAGAGCTGTTTTACAAGTATATGCAAGCAAACGTAAGTTCCTTACTAATATTTAAATCTAATTTTCAAACAAACAAAGAATCACCTAAGAAAGTTTTATTCAATTATGATAATAAAAATAAAATCTTTAGAATTCACTCCTCATGTTTAAAGTTTATAAGAAAAACTATATTTTTACAGATAACTGCAAATTAAAAAGAAACAAGCGAAAAGCAGTCCGTTTAAAAACATTGGAAAACAATTTCGAATCATATGCAGCAGATGCTATAAGAGGTTTCAAGCTGGTACGTAACAAAAATGGAGATACAACTGAAACTGTAGAAGATTTAGAAGAAAATATCGATATTGCAGACCTCTGTTCGATTTGGCGCCAAATTACTCAAATGACGTTTAAAAAGGCAGCCATCTTTGTTATCCTCCAAAACTCTATGCAGCCAGTGTTTGAAAATTTCGTTTTATATGACCGTTTGGTTTATTTGCAAGAAAATGGAGTAGAAAATTGTAGGTTTAAGAAAATTGTAAATGAAAAAATATCGCCGAGGTGCCTAGCTTTAGTGGCACAAAAAAATTGAAGAATTCAGATATTGATTTTAAATAAAAAATTCGTTAAAAATTAAATAAGAAATTATTTATTCTTCACAATTATTACATAATTAATATAAAAAACATAGTCCTGCTATCTAATACATACCTGAATAAGGTTAATACTTGAACATATACCCAATTAATTATATACTATGGTATACTCTTAACTCACGATATAAAAATAAATACTTCAAGCTTATATACCTACATCATATCATCAGGTAAAGAGAACTCTGGCCAGAGGAAGGAATGCACTTTTGATCCCTCATTGCAGGTTCAAGGTCAGAGAACTTTTTACCTGATGCATTGAATATATTCAACATGAATTTACGTGTAGTAAGCCACGAGAAAATTATGTCTACACATTTACTCGTGAAATCTCATACTAATTCACAAGTAAAAGTAAACGATTGAGCTAAAACGAGATAGGTTTACTATCTCGTTTTAGCTTAAAGTGAAGTTCAAACAAAGAGTACGATCTACGTATGTTGCTGTTCGCAACAGAGGGATTTTGTCACACTCCTTGCTAATATTACAAATGCGAAAGTCTGATTGTTTGTTGGTTTGTCCTTCAATCACGTCGCAATAGAATTGAGAACCAGCGGAGACCTGTGAACTGGACTTTTTGACTTATGCAATGTTACAACTCAAGCAACATTTTTCAGTTTTAAAAACTAAATTTTTTTAGAAATTCTAGCTAGTTTTAACATCATTTAAAAGTTCATTTTTGTCCAATGTTACATTTGGCTTATCACTATAAACAGTTTTTGGCCGACCAGGCTTACGTGATTCTTCCAACAATTTATTTTTCCACTCGTGAGTTTTGTTTGTCTCTTCATACAAAACCATTTCACCGGTAACTGGATCTAGCGGGTATACCCCTTTAGGGGTACGTTTTTTCTTGGCCATATTCAATCCGTGCCTCCGTTTCATATGTTTGTTGTAATTTGGCCAATTTGTGAAGTTTCTTTCACAATAGTGGCAGGAATAAGGTTTAATACCTGTGTGTTGACGGATATGCTGATTCAATATGCTCTTAAAACGAAAGGCTTTATTGCAGTAACTACATACATGTGGTAAAGCATCAGTGTGTACTATACTGTGGTTGACAAGTTGCTTTCTTAAACGGAAGCAACGACCGCACTGATCACATTCAAACGGTTTAATTCCATCGTGAATACCGACATGCATGCGTAATTGTGCTGGAGTCCTGAACCTAAACTTACAAATTTCACATGGATAAGGTCTAATATCATCGTGCAGCATCATATGCCCTGCCAGATTTTGTTTACTCAAGAATCGTTTCCCACATTTTTCACATGTGTGTTCACGTTTCCGTTCTGTATGAGTTAGTAAATGATTCGTTAAAGTCCCTTTATATTTGAACAATTTCTGACATATGGGACAATTTAGACTTTCTAATCGTTCTTTAGCTATCGGCGGTAACTGTCTCACTTTTAAATCTCTGTTGTATGCGTTACTATGATTTGTCAACTCGTCTGAAGTGTTGAAAGTTTCATTACAACCAGTACAGTAAAAATTTGAGTCTATATGTAGATTATGATGTAATTTCACATCCGGTATTTTTGAGAACTTCTTATGGCACTTATAACATGATAATTTTAAATATTTTCTATGTCTTTTAACATGGGCAATGAAGCTATCCAGTTTCAATTTGCGTATATTGCAGTCAGTACATCTATACGGGTTGCAGCATTCGTGAAATTGTATTGAATGACTTTTTAACTCTTCTATCGTTGGAAATAATGTCTCACAATAGGCACACTGCCAGTTATATTCCTGCCATGTTAATTTTAACTGAGATAAAGGTATACCATCCAAATCGTTAGCTATCCGTTTTTTCTTTTTTTTCTCGTGACACCTGTTTGTTTTTTTGGAATTGAGCGTTTGTGTATCCTCAAGTTTAACGTCAACTTCGTAATTCATGCACGTATCGAGATCATTATCAAAATCAGATAGAAATTCTTCTTTTTTAATATTTTTGACTAAAATAAGATCTTCTAATACCTGTTGCGCCTTTTCTATTAGCAGTATTAGCTCAAATGCCTTATCAAGCGATGCAGTGCATTTGTAACAAACCGTATTAGGCAAAGAATCTTCAGAAAATTCGATATTTATGTTGATTTTTTTCAATTTTGTGACTATGTCCTCTCTTAACGCATCTTCACATAATAAATTAACCAGTTTCGTTGAAGACTTCAGTTCAGCGCACAATCTGCAATACGCATTATTTAATTCACTCATATTTTTATAATTATATATTTGTGCTTTTATTTAGATTTTATTGTAAAATCATAATCATTATTAATTTTTGTTGCACAATTTTTGTATTGACCACAGACTAATACAAAAAAAAGTTTTTTGTAGCCTACCAAAGAGTAATTATAGATTGTCCAATTCTTTATTTTCTTTTTGGCAGATCAAGAAATTTTGACTTTAGTGACGCCTTCACACGTTACCGATTCGATTTGAAGTAATAATCGATTTTATTTAAGAAGAACTTTCAATCGATTTAATGAAATATTTTTTAATTTTGATTTAACGTAGGGTGGCAGACCCAATTATGGGCACTTTAAGAATTTATCTAATTTCAAATATGTTTTTTAAACATAACTTTAACAAAATCCTATAAATCACTCTGTTCATAAGGTTACTTGTTTAATAAAATATATACTTAAAGAAGATATTGAAATATTTTTGTTTAAATCAACTAGAATTTTAAATAAGATTGAAAAATGACCCAGTCCCCAATTATTTGCACATTTGTTACCAGTTATGGGCACCAAATTATCCAATTATCAACACTCGGATTTTAATAGAGTTTAAGGGAAATATAACGCTAGGCTACCTACGGAAGACTTTTAGAATATAGATTTTATTACGAAATAATATACGGAAATTCTTATAGTAACTGTAGGTGACTTAATTTTTTTATATTTATTATATTTAAAACAAACACCCTTACATATTTAATAAGAAAACGTAAACATAGTCTTTATCAAACGACAGACGTCCACAGCTGGACAAAGGTCTCTTATATGGACTTCCACAGGCTTCGGTCTTACGCTACCTGAATCCAGCGGCTCTCTGCGACTCGTTTAATGTCGTCGGTCCACCTAGCTTCCCGGTACGGGATCGCTACTCCAACACCATGGGATCCTATCGACCATCAGCTTTTCGAACTATATGCCCGCCCATTTCCACTTCAGTTTCGCTTAGCTATGTCCGTGACTTTGATTCTTTTACAGATATCCTCATTTCTGATATGATTTTGCAGGGATACTCCGAGCATAGCTCTCTCCATCGTCCGCTGAATGATTATTGTTTCGTGATAAATATAACTTCCCATAGAACTTCTCAACCTCTCACCATACCTCAGGTGGAGAAGAAACGTGACAGCCTTCGTCAGTATTCAGCCGCGTCAGCTGGCTCTGTCCGATAGATAGATCTCTCACGGACACTTTGGAATGGAACTTCTGTTCCACTAGATGGTATCTTTAATACACTTGGTATTCAAGGCCTGCAGGTCGCGAGTTCTTTTCTTAGAGATCTGCCTATTAACCTACCAGTAGGCATCCGCGTCTGCTAACGACTGAAGTCTCATCTCTTGTCTGTCTTCCATCAGTTTGAGAGTAAGGTCAGAGAACTTCTTGGTCCTTTTCGTGTGATGGGTCTTAAAGAATTTAGACTCCAGAGTATGGACAGTTTACACACACTTGTTAAGATCGTCTACAGACTCCCAGTCTGCTAGGGAATCGAATCGCTTCGGAGTGTTAATAAACAGGAAAATCTCCAAATTTTGTAACCAGATACTGACACCCCTTGTTTTGCAATGAAATAACGGGAAAGTTTCATTTACTTTTTGAATTAGTAACTAATAATACTTAGAAAAACAATTGAAAACAATTATATTATTTAAACTCAAATAAAACCACAGTTAAATCATTATTAAGTAAGTACTGACCCTTAACGTCGATGAGTCAAAATGGCCGAAAAACTTCGGGAACTCCAGAACGATATCTTTCAACTACGATACTGACGTCATTTTAAAACTTTCCAGATTAGAAAGGTTTCGATTGTGAAAAATATGAATTCCCCTAAATATTTTTAATCTGAAAATTTAAGAACCACAATCAGAAACTTATATTTTAATGTTTTTTGCCAAAGTGCGAATAAACTGGTGCAGTGGGTTGGTCACCCTACTTATATTTTATTATATATTTTTAATCACTTAGATAAATTAATTTGACATATGTTTGCGGTAACAGACAAACAGAAAAAAATAATAAGTTGATTTGGGTTCTTTATCGATAATAATAATAATTAAGGTTTTCTTTCAAAATATGTTTAGCTAGCGACCTGCCCCGACTTCGTCTGGGTTGAAATATTAAATATTTGTTTTTACGGGGCTGCGATCGCACAGAGCTTCTTATAGGAAACGATTGTTAATAAAATCACCACAGGAACCACAGGAATCTTCCGCGCCGATACCTGCCACCGTGCCCCACCGTACCGGCGGAAAATATTCATTTTCTGATAACTCCGATATTAATTGAACGAGCGAAGCGAGTTCTCTGAGTCAACTAATGCGCTTGCCTACTAGACAGAGAAGTGTGTACGTCCAAATGTCTGTCAGAGCCCTATAACTTCAGAATTACTGAATATTAGAACGTGAAAATTGGTTGAAAATTCAGTTATATCCTGTACTTGAACAACAAATACTAAAATTAGATAAATGTTATAAAGAAACGAATTTATTTAATTTTAAATGCTAATAGCTTCACAATAATGCTAATAGATGGCGCTGTGTCAGTAAAACAGTTTTATGTCAACTATTATTTTTTTATTGCGTTTAATGTTAAAAGTTAATTATTACAATAAATAATTAAAACTTTTGGGAATTATGGGATATCGCGAGGTCTCAGTTCAGGGCGAACCACTAGTAATTGTATAGTGTATATAAATCAGATCAAGTTATTTATACCTTTGCCTTAATCCTTACCTAAATAAATGATTTCTCAAGCAAGGCAGTTTAAATAGTACCTGTAAATTACTTTTTAGTTTATTAAAATCGGACATTCCATTCGAAACATATTACGAGTTTAATAAAATTGCTCAGTGAAATGTTTTTAAAAATTACGCGTTGATGTCACTTGTCCTGCATTTACTGTACGTTTATGCCAAAATGTTTAAAAAATAAATGTCCAGCCGTGCGAAGCCAGGACGAGCCGCTAGTATTTAATAATTTTACTTGTTTCATTTGTATACCCAATTACGTAGCTAGTTTGTTAAATAAATAAGTAGGTAGGTATGTGATTTTCCAAGTATATTTGCTCATAACTCTTGATTTAAACTTGGTTTAGACGTTATTAACCACGCGTTTTGAAGTTAACTCACTTCACTAACGTGTGCATAGTTACATTTTAAGGCAGCCGTCAAAAAAAAAAAAATGAAAAGAAAAATTTCTTTACTCTTGGTTTGAACTTAAATTCCAAGATTTCAACTTAATTCCTTGCAAATATTCAATATTGGAGTCATAGTTACTATTTTTATTTCTTTTTTTTTAATTAAATTTACAGAAACAATACTTACACGAAGTCAAATTATTTTTATCATAATTGTGAATGATTTATCGTCTTTCAAGAACTGTGTTTTAGTCTGTGGTTGTTTGTTATGCACAGGGCACTTCACTAAACGTCAATAAATTACGACATTATTTTAGTACATTATTCCATTCCGAAAACAAAAAAACGGTAATTTATAGGCGTGATCTGCCAAAAAGAAAATAAAGGCTTGGACAAAGATCATTAATATACATTTGTTTTTTTTTTGGTCTGTCAATCTGCCAAAGAGAATGTGATTCACTGCTAGAGGTTTGCACTGGAGCGGAATTTCGAGCACCGGAGAAAATCTTCGGTGATTTGCCATTTTCCGGAGATCTCCGGTGAATTCGAACATAGATTTAAAATGTTTTTAACTTTTACTGTTCTAGTACAATGCAATGGAATTTTAAGTACATTCGATATTGTGTGAATTACAATTTTTGTTCAATAAATATTCTTGAATCGAATATATGCCGACCTAAAGTAGGTAGTACCTATCTATAGTAATTCACAAAAATTTTTTGATTCCTCCTTGATAGTAATCTGTGGTGTGTAGCACACCAAATAGGGTAAAAATAATACAATTTAATAAAAAGTATTAATTTATTATATATTACATAGTTAATTTTATGTCGTATGTTATAGAATTTGTTTATGTTACTTATTGTTGAGCCTAAAGGACTTCACACACGGCAGCTATAATGTAAAGATGTATATTATAGCACGATACATCTCGATACATCTCATTACATCTTTCCATATAAATTGACAGGAGACCACACACGACAGCTATAATGTATATTTTTACATCTTCGTATCTTAAGATACCGAGCGGTATGAAAATATACATTTATATCTCGATACATCTCGATACATCTCGATACATCTCAATACATCTTTACATATTTCCGTATATTTACTCAATAGCAAGGGTGTTCAAAAATAGAGGTGGTCGTTGTAAAACATAAATAGTTACATCGTTAGTTTTAATCAGTACGAAAATACGAAATAGGCGAGTAACGAAATGCATTTTTTTTCCGGTAAAATGTAATAGGTACAGATAATGTGGTACTTCATTGATGGGAACCGCCCACTTAGTAAAGTACCATGCATATCGAACAACCACAGACTATCGAAAATCGTTTCTGAATTGAAATAGATTGAACATGTAAAAATTAACATTTAGGTAACTATATTATTTTTTATATATATTAAATCGTATGTAGGAATAATTTTATCATGAATTTATAGTAGGTTTGTATTTTAAGGTAGAAAAAATTTGCCGTCTGATAATTCATCATATAATTTAAACTCTCCAGAATTTTTTTTATACTTTATGTGATCTTCAATCCAAATTGTTCTATTTTTGGCACATATGCCAATACCCGCATCATAATCACAATCTGAATCATCTTCTGATGAACTATCTAGTAAATCTAGTAATAAATAACTTGACAGATCCATATTAAAAATAATAACACCCTGTATAGCACTTTAGTAGCTGGGAAGTGCGTCAGTCGAGACGTATACCAATGGAATGAAGGGAAAGATATATTACATTACCTGCTCCGTGTGTGATAGGTTAAGATAATGTAAAGCTATACATCCCGGGATGTAATATACATTAATATACATTATAGCTGCCGTGTGTGAAGTCCTTCATGAATGCCCTGACTGTGCGTTTTACTTTTGATATTGTACCTATCAACGGGCCTTTGTTCATGCGATTCGCATAGCTACAGATTGTTTATTTTAAACGTTAGGGGATCGTATTAACAGTATGGAGCTTGATAAATAATAATTTCCTTTGTGACTATTTCGGCGTCGCCTTAGCTAACTTTTGTTTGTATTAATTATAATATGATTAATTGATTATTGTTACTTGGGGCCGAGTTTCTATATTCCTGACCTGCACCAGCAGACCTTTTGTAAAACTCGACGAGAGTACACGCTTTGTGAAATTACATCCAGTTAAAGTGAAATACAAAGTTGTTCAATTATTTATTTGACCATCCTGACCCACCTTCTGTTACACGTATCTAAATCATAATATAGTATTTTCCAACTACCTACACTAAAACTTTAAAGGCTTAACATATATTATGGCATAATCGGTTAAAATGGTAATCTTTTTTACAACAAAACTACTTTTCAGACTTTCAAACTATAGAAATTTATTATGTAATTTAGATAATATGTATGTATTTATAAAATTAAACATAATAAGAGGACTTACATTATCTTAATTTCTATCATGTATGTACTTTTTAATATAAGGCTTTGTACTTAATTTAATATTATTATGATAAAATACTAATACTTATGGTAAAATTTTGAATAAAAATGTCGTGTTGCACTATGGTCTATTTATTACCTGTCTTAAAAGGTAAACAAATTGAAGAAAACGTTTCGGAGAAACGCGTAACCGACGTACGTAGCCGGGCGCTTACGACATTGTTCAGTCCAATTTTTAACTTGAAACACGGTTTTATTGCACGAGTGCGGTAAGAACGTCTTGAGCGCTGTGCGTAGCGCGTCGCTTACACATTTCTCCAAGAAAAGACTTGTTTATTTGTTTAAAACCACTAAGGAAAAATGGATTAACCAATAGTATACAGTACCTACAGTACAGTAACTTCATAGTTGGTCTAATGTTTAGCATGTTTGACTGCGAATGACGAGGTCCCGGGTTCAATTAAGAAAATCGGACCAAAAACATTACTGGGTATTTCTTTCAAGAAATTCTTAGTACTAGCCTGGAGTTAGGGATTAGGCGGTGTGTCAAATCCATGCCTAGGAGAGCACGGAACGTTGTCGAACCTGCGACTTATCTCTCCGGTTGTGTCGGTATTCCGTACCATCGCATTATGAGAGTGAGGGAATAGAGTGGTTGTCTGGTGGAAGGCTTTGGCCGTGGCTAGTTACCACCCTACCGTCAAAGACGTGCCGCCAAGCGATTAAGCGTTCCGCAACGATGGGATGTAGAAACCGACTAGGGGAATGGGTTAAATGTACACTGCCATATCCCTTCCAAGTTAGCTCACTACCATTTTAGACTGCATCGGCACTTACCATCAGGTGAGATCGCAAGCAACGGCTATCTTGTCATCGAATAAAAAAAAAAGAGAGTGCACCTTGCACGTGCACCCACTTGTGCACTATAACATCTCCCGTGGAGATGACTAATCCTGTGGAGATTGACCGGATTGGGTCAGGAGGGTATTACTATACAGTTTCAACTTTCTTGATAGCTTTCTTCTTGCCCCGTTTGCCTGGAATCATGATCTTGGTCTTCCACTCTTCGGTGGCAGCATCGTTGAACTGCATCAGCTCTCCAGTTTGGGGGTTTATAGGGAACACGCCTTCAGGTGTGATTTTCTTTTTGGAAGTGTCCTTTCCGTGCCTTCTCTTCATATGCTTGTTGTAGTTCGACCAGTTGGTGAACTCCATTCCACAATTTTGGCAGGAGTACGGCTTGCCACCTGTAAATTCGTTGAATAACTTATAATTGTTGCGGATTGTTATAGCCAAAGCAATAGTATTGTTAGGCATTGGTATCTACTCTAATACTATCGATACACTGCATTTTTGAAAACCTCCCTGGTGCAGTGGTGAGTACTGTGGTCTTGTAACTCAGAAGTCTCAGGTTCGATTCCCGGTGGGGCAATTTGGGAATTTATAATTTCTAAATTGTCTCTGGTCTGGTCTGGTGGGAGGCTTTGGTGAGTTACCACTCTACCGTCAAAGATGTGCCAAGCGATTTAGCGTTTCGGTATGATGGCGTGTAGAAACATATTAGTGGTGTGGACTGAATGTACACTGCCATACCCCTTCCAAGTATTCCGCTACCCATTTAGACTGCATTGTCACTTACCCTCAGGTAAGATCACAGTCAAGGACTATCTTGTCATTTAAAAAAAATTGCATAAATAGCTATACTACCGATAGTATTGTATTAATGGAGCTATGGATACTATTGAAAGTACCGACCTATCGATAGCCATACCAACCCTTAAACACGAGCTTAGCTTTTGGAGGGTAGAGGGGCTTCTAGTCATGTACATTCCTTTCAAAAAAAAAGTGGACAAAAACATGTGGACTACAAATACCTGTGTGTTGTAACTCATGATTCTTCAAAATCTGCTTGAATCTAAAGGCCTTGTTACAAAACTGGCAGACGAACGGCATGGAGTCTGTGTGGATGATCTTGTGTGCGTTCAACTGGTACTGCAGTCGGAAGCACCTGCCGCACTGTTCACAGGAGAAGCGCTTGACCCCGAAGTGCATGTCCACATGTCGTCTCAGCATGTTGGGGAACATGAACGACCTGTTGCAGATCCTACACTTGTGCGGGCGTACTTTGTTGTGCGCCATTATGTGGGATGTTAGAGTGCCTTTGTTGTAGAATGTTTTACCGCATCTGTAATATATTTTTTATTCAATGATTACCTATTGCCCGCGGCTTTGCTCACGTTAAGTTCGATTTTTGAAACCCCTATTTTATCCCTTTGGGGGTTGAAATTTCAAAAATCCTTTCTTAGTGGGCTCCAACGTCATAATAGCTATCTGTATGCCAAATTTCAGCCTGATCCGTCCAGTGGTTTGAGCTGTGCGTTGATAGATCAGTCAGTCGGTCACCTTGTCCTTTTATATATTCGATGACAAGGTAGTCCTTGACTGCAATCTCACCTGATGGTAAGGGACGATGCAGTCTAAGATGGTAGCAGGCTAACTTGGAAGGGGTATGGCAGTGTACTCATACCCCTAATCGGCTTCTACACACCATCGAGCCAGAATGCTAAATCGCTTGGCGGCACGTCTCTGACAGTAGAGTGGTAACTAGCCATGGAAATATCACAATCATGATTTATCAAATATAATATGATCATCACTAGATGATCTGCCACAGCTTCGTTCAAGTGAGGGACTCCAAGAGAGGGGTATAACTGGGACTTGGGAGTCGAGGGATCGATTCCCAGTGGAAACAATTCTGGAATTTATAATTTCTCAATTGTCTTGGCTGTGGCTAGTTACCATCCTACCATCAAAGATGTGCTGCCAAGCGATTTAGCATTCTGGCACGATGTCAAATAGAAACTCCCCCATTAGGAGACAGTTCTAACCATAAAGCTATAACTTTATAGTGTTTAGTTTAATCTTTCATCGTATATAACCCTATGAAGCCTGAAAAAACCGCATTTTTACCTATCACACGTATAGTTCTTTTTCCTCTCAGCATTATGTATGTACTTCTTGTGATCTCGTAAACTGTTAGGGTTGGAGTAGACTTTATTACATAGATTACAAGTCAATTCATCTATCGTCAATGGAGTACCACGTTTTCTTTGTGGTTTTCTCTTCCTCTTAATAGTATTGTATTCGTCTTGATGTATCTTTAACGATTCCTTGTTTTTGAGGATTTCTCCGCAGTCGGGGCATGCGACCTGGTCCTTTTGAAAATGCTGTTCCATATGAGAGGATAAGGCATCTTCGCTTACGCTTTCGTCGCAGTAGTGGCATCTCTTTCTGAAAAAAAGAGGTAACCAATTTAATTTATATAATACAGACAACATCAACTTTTTAGTATGCATCTGTTTAAAAAAGGAGTGTAATGTTTTGTCAGGATTCATGTATGTAAGTTTCTTTATTCCACCATATCATCTAAATTCCTGAACAGATTTGAATGTAACAAGTGCTGCTAGAATTTATCATTGTGAGTGACACTGGCTATTTTTCAATCGATATTTTTCAAAGCAGTCAGATTTTTTGTTCTATTTATATAACTAGATTTTTCCCGCTGCTTCACTCACTTTCTTAGCAGGTGCCTACATTATAATAGCTCTGTATGCCAGATTTAAGCCTGATCTATTCAGTGGTCTGCAGTCAGTCAGTCAGTCAGTTACCTTTTCCTTTTAAATATTCAAGATTTACTAGTCTTAACATTTACCTCAATTTTTTCCAATGAATCTTAACGTGTTTGATGAAATGATTAAAATCACCATTGCCAACATTCTCACAGTCCATACAGGCTAACGCTGAGCATTTACCATGCGTCATCTTTGAATGTAACCTCAGTGTAACTAAATCCAAGAACTCAATATCACAGTGTGCGCAAATCCACGGGTATTCCTTCCAAAGAGATATAGATTTTTTCTTACTTCCATCTACTTCCTTCGCATACAGTTTTCCCTCAGGAAAAGAATTACACATCGCAGCATCTAATATATCGTGCACGTTTAAAGCTTGATCAAACAATTGATTCTCTAGACTATCCTCATCTTTAGGTTCATCTTTGACTTGCAATTCCTTGTTTTCATCTACAGGCGTTTCTAGTTTTATCAAATCTTGTGCAGCATTAGAGTTGTCGTCGAAATCGACTGGCCTGTCGTCACCTGGAGAGTTGCAATTTTCATCGTCCACAGGGTATATGTTGGTTAGAATTGTCTGAGCCCTTTTCACTTTATCCAAGAAGTCGTAAGCTTTATTTAAAGACTCGTAGCAAACAAAACATACGGTTTTTGGTAGAAAATTATCCTTGTTTACATTGACGTAAACTGCGTTTAGGAAATTCAGTTTTTTGGATATATCTGCGTATTTTAACTCGTCGCTTAGGATGTCCAGCATTTTATCGGAGCTTTTGGATTCAGCGCAGAACCTGCAGTGCACATTTTTCGATTTATCCATCGTTTGTTTGTTTGTTTGTTTGTGCTGAAAACATTAAAAACGAAACATTTCACAATCAGACTTGTTATCGACTTATCTCGAAACTTGACAGGATTTACGCAGTTGTTATTAGATTTTACATCACTGGTTTAATCTCACACAAATTAAATTCTAGAAACCAACATTTTACATTAGTAATTTAATTTTTTAAAAACTAAATAAATAAAATTTTAACCACATTACCACAGACAACACAGGTAATCAAATAAAATAATATTTACCTAATTATAATGTAGGTACCTACTCTGTGATAACCACAGAACATTATTTACCCTAGGTAACGTAGACAGAGAAGGCAATAGACCAAGGTACTGTGTAACCGCGACTGAAATAGAGATAACATGACGTAACGATGACGTCACATGACAAGTTTGAGTTTAATGTTGCCACAATAACTGCACTTCCCTGTTACCCCAAATTAGATGGAAAATTCTTCCCAGGATTTTTAAATAAAACGACAAAACAGATGCTGAACTGTTTTATTTTTTAAATAACATACCTACACATATAAGGTTGTCTGGGAGAGACATACCTATTAGGGTAAGCTTCTATTTTTTACATATTATATCTTAATATTGTGTGCAATAAAGAATTTATTATTCTTTATTGCACACAATATTAACTTCAACCACCACTTAAAAGTATAAAATAATTTTAGTTTGTACGCGTAAGTCGGTTTTTTAAAAATATTTTTTTTATATCAAAGTTTTTTAATGTAGTTTCATAGGACCAATTCACTAGATAATTATTTGCTCCTTAAAAAAAATATTGAAATGCCGAATAGAAAAGCATATGTGAGTCATTTTGAAAAAAGATGTATGTAACACAAAGGAAAATTTTTTTCGTTACTAGTAAGAATGTTACACAAAATAATTTGTAAAGAACAGTTAAAATTTTCCTTCGATCGAGTAATGCTATTAAAAGCAAAAAAATATATATATTTAGTCATCAAAATCATCATTAATGAAATAAACAGTAAATTCCTTTTTTCAGGCAGTCGTATAAAACTGCAACTCTTCATAGTTTAAGTTAATAATTATTAAAAAAACATAAAAAGTCTGCCTCTAGCTATTTAAAAATGGCTTTAAAAATTAAGAACTTTGCAAATAAAATAATTCTTAAGATCGCCAACAGTTCTCGACTGGTCGTTGGACATTCGAACGAAACTTCAGGATGATTCAGAACAGTAACCGACACTATCTAACTGAATACACTTTAATCATCGCCGACATATATTATATTCTAGTATCCATCATCTTTCTTTTCTTTTCTCATAATATTCATTTCTTCCATCACGACCTTATTTTGTTTCAACAAAAATTTAAAAAAAAAATTGAAAAAGTAGCCAAAGTAACCCGCCGTTACGGTATGTCAGAGGACAATACTAAAAAAAACCTATCTCCGTGCCAAATTTCAGCCATATCGGTTTAGTGTGGCGTGATTGAGTAACAAACATATGGATGTTTGTAACTCAATCACGCCACACTAAACCGATATGGCTGAAATTTGGATGTATGTATGGATGGCCATACATACATTCAAACTTTCACATTTATAATATTAGTAGGATAGGGAAAATCGGGACATTGTATAGGTACCTAAAGCTGGCAACACACATAGATACTAAATTTTTCTTATAACTGTCAGTTTGTTTCGCACAAAAGTGTGTCGACCTTGAAAAAAACTGGTTACACGATGAGGGACAAAAAATTGGGTAGCTGCGTCTCTGTTTATCACATTAGTAACTTTATTTCTGCTCTCTTTTTAGTGTGAGTGAGAAAGAAATCGTCACTGGCTCTATATCTTCTCTCTCTACGCTAGGTAATAATGTTCTGTGGTTATCACAGAGTAGGATATCTATAGGCGGGATGGATAAAATTCCGTTCTATGGTTCTTGATTAAGCGCGTGATACACATGCTAGTAGATGGCATACTAGGTGCTGGTAAGCTGGCGCGCCAGGTAGGTAGGTACCTAAGGCGCGCGATCACAACGCGCGATATACATGCTAGTGAATTTTTCAGCCTTTACGGAAATCGCGTAGAATCTGTGCGTTGAACGGAATTTCGTGTTTTGCCTCCTCTATGGACGGTTGGACACATGGAGGTAGTAAGTATTTCCTACTTAACATGGTTGGACATGGTATATAAAAATATAGCGTCAAGGAAATAAACGTTCCTATAAACATTACCTAATAATATCTACCTACGTGAATAGAATATCGGTTCCGTCGTAAATAACTACTAAATTAATTCAAAATATAACTGCATAGCTAATAAATAAAGGAAGAAACCGGGAATAGATCCCGGAAATATTTTGTTTAAAAAAAAATACGCGTTGAATTGAGAACCTCCTCCTTTTTTTGAAGTCGGCTAAAAAGCAGTTGTCTTCTTTATTAAACGATAGACAAAACAGAATAGAGAGAACAGCTGGGAATAGGACTCTTGTATGGGTTTCCACTAGTCTTGTTCTTCACGCCTCTATCTAGCGGTTCCAGACCGAGATAGAGATAGAGCGACTACCTGTGATTTTTTACTATTTTTTTTAAATTAAAAATAATATTAGCCAAGCTGAACTTGACTTATATTCTCCTCTCCCCTCCAAATAAGCGAAAAGCTTGTGCTAGGAGTGGGTACGACAATAGTGCAACGGGTGGGGTTCGAACTTGCGACCTTTCAGTTTTCAGTCCACACCTTTAACCGTTGGGCTATTGAGGCATTGGAATTTAAAGCATAGGTAGTAAAAAAAAATATTACACATTTTTTTAAATTTTATATTTCTAAATCTACAACATCAATTTGAATTAACAACAAAATATCACAGACAAAAACAAAATTTAACATTTTTTTCGTAATACATTACCTATTAAGTAGGTACCTAAGGGTGTAAATAAACCACAAATATAAATTTTATGTAAGACGTAGGTAGATAGGTCCTAATTATTTTGACAAAGCTATTAGACAATGTATAAATTAGGTACTAGTTATTAAAATTAACTAACGCAGACCGTCACAATAAATATTATTAACTATTATTTTCGATATAAAATAGACTCTCACACCCGCATAAGTACTAAATTAATACAAACAAATATGGAGTCAAAAAGTAATACTTATAATAAATTATTTCTTAATAAAATAATTAATAATTAAAAACAAAGCAACTAACTAGGTATGTAAACTCTTGCATTCACTCAAAGTTTTTTAATCTGATTTTTTTATAAGATGGGTAAGTACTTTACATACTCTTTATTCATTTAGTTTTGTACAAAAAAAGCTTATTTAGCTTCTTTTGTGTTAATTTGGCACACTCTTACTAACTTTACCTCTAGGCTTTACCTCCAATTAGGTAGGTAAGTATATCTTTATTGTTATTTATATACACGGTGGAACTTTAATGGTTGTATTCCCAAAGCGAAATGATTTGATCATAGTATTACAATCGATTTTTAAATTTAAAAATTGATTAGAATCAAAAATGGCAATTTTACAATCGAGAAAAACAAAACTCCAAAAAGCAACGAACCAATAGTAATAGATACTTTACTGAAGTCTAAAACATAATTACGTACGTACGTTATGTTATGTCCATTACTATTTTTTTTTTTTATTATTTCAAAAGAAAAACAATTTTAATTTTTTGATTACAGCCATTAAAAATACACGGTGTATTTATACTAACTTAATATTACCTTACAATAAATAAATTATAATATTTTGCTTTGATATGAAATCGATAAACGCAAGTGCACTTACTGCAAGTGCCTATTCCTTAACTGTGCACACTGCACGTCTATTAGCTAGGTAAGTATAGACGTCTAAATATATTACGTGAAAATATCTTTTAAGTTTTTTTTTTATTTTCTAATAAGTATAGAAAAAAAATATTTAAATAAAAAACACAAGCACTGAATCCTGTAGTGGCTATTCCAGCACCTTGGGACCTCAACTCCCATCGGTTCTACAAACCAAGATAGTCCTTCACTGCGATCTCACCTGATGGTAAGTGACGATGGTAGTGGGCTAACTTGGAAGGGGTATTGGAGTATAAATTCAACCCAAATCACTATTGTGTTTCTACACGCCATCGTGTCGGAACGCTAAATCGCTTGGCGGCACTTCTTTGACGGTAAGGTGGTAACTATGCCACGGCTAGGTATAGGTGGTAGCTTCCCACCGTACAAAAGTGTCACCTACTATGCGGCTGTACATTTTTAACTGGTAAACTTTAACTGTTAGGTAACGGTAGGTAACCTTACTTTTAATGTCTCATATAGTTAAGTAGGTATACAGCTGACCCTGCGAATAAAAGCATTGAATATAAAATTTTGAAAATTATTATTCAAAACTATGTACCTATTTAAATAGAAATAGGTAGATAGTTGGGTACCAAAGTCTTTAAACAAGCTTTAAAAATACGCCAATCAAGTAAATCATCTTCTAAATTGCTTGAACTGTACCTAGGTACAAGATACACAGGGTTGTCAACTGTACGGCTTTTTCGAAATCACCCTCTACCTCTCTTTTTCTTCTCTTTCCTTCTTTCCTACTCCAAGTATAAATGCACTACCTATTGTAGTTTTTCTTCTGTAAAAAAATGTTGTTCTTAGAGTTTATTCAAAAAGAGTACCGTCGTCGAAGGTGCAGCTCTTTGGTTAGTTACTTTTTTGATTAGAGGGCAATACAATAGTGCAAAAATAGCCTTAGTTCACTTTTTGGCCACGGATGGTTCTCTTTTTGAACATACTCCATATTAAGAACCGGTGGGATTCGAACCTACGTCTCTCGGGGTATCGTGCCTTGCCTCGTTCATTGCTACACCATGGTTCTCTAACCGCAAATGATGGTGATATATATAATTTCCTTGAAATGTAGGTAAACAATTTAAGTAGATAATAAAAATATTATGAGCAAAAGCAAAATATCTTTGTTAAAAGAGCTCCATTGCTTATCATGTGCGTTTGAATGTAGATCGTAATTGCAACGCAACGCTACTAGATGTCACTACCAGTAGCTTTTACTGGAGAAATCAAAATACACATGCTTTAAATCCTTTTTTGTTTTTTTAAAAATAACAATAAAATCTCTTTATTTCTGACAAATGTTTTTTGTCAATGGGACAAGTATAATTAAATTTTTAAACAAATAAAACATCTTTATCTACTAGGTACAATAAGTAATTTTATAATGTCTAGTAGAGACAACCCTAAGAATGCGTTTGGTCAACATTCGCCGCGTGCGTGATTATTAACGAAATATTAACAACTAGCTGTCCCCTCGCGACTTCGTCCGCGTGGAATTAGGTTCTTTGAAAATCCCGTGCGGACTCCTGATTTTGTCCGAATAAAAGTAACCTATAACACACTGTCTGCAACCATACCCATCAAAGAATCACGTAGATCCGTTGCTCGATATTAACTTGAAAAATTATGGATTTTCATACAAACATTCAACCCCCATTCAACCCCTTTGGGAGTAGAATTTTTGAAAACCGTGAAACACGTCCTTTTTTATTTTCAATTTAAAGCCTAAGTACCGAATTTTATGGGTATAGCTTGAAAAATAACGGAGTTTCATACAAACTTTAACCCCCCTTTTTACCCCCTTGGGGGGAGAAATTAAAAAAAATGTAAAATACGTAATTCTTTATTTTTAATCAAGAGCCAAAATATCAAGTTTCATAAACGTAACTTGAAAAATAACTTGAAGAACGAAGGACTATTATACAAACATTCAACCCCTATTTAACCCCTTAGGGGGTAGAATTTTTAAAAACTGTGAAACACGTACTTTTTTGTTTTCAATTTAAAGCCTAAATACCGAATTTCATGAGTATAACTCGAAAAATGACGGAGTTTCATACAAACTTTAACCCCCCTTTTTACCCCCTTGGGGGGCCAATTTCGAAAAATCCTTTCTTAGTGCTCGCCTACGTCATAAAAGGAACCTACTGTCAAAATTTCAAGTTTCTAACTTCAGTGGTTTAGGCTGTGCGTTGATCGTCAGTCAGTCAGTCAGTCAGTCAGTCAGTCAGTCAGTCAGTGAGTCAGTCAGTCAGTCAGTCAGGACAAGCCTTTTTATATAATTATAGATTATTAACAAATTATTGGTGTGCAGCAATTATTTATGCTTTTCCCACGGAAAAAATTTGAGAGATCGGGATTAAAATTAGTAGTAGTAGTAGCAGCTTCTGTCCGCGACTTTGTCTGCGCGGACTTCAGAATTGGGTCTAAAGCTTCATTCGTTAACAATTTTTAATCTTACCACAGGAACTATTTGAGATCGGTACAGAAAGCACATGTCCTTTTCTATAGCATAGGTGACATGCATACCAAATTTCAAAACTGTTTGCATGCGGCTTAGCTCTTAAACAATTTTCAATTTTCCCTCGGGAACTACTTAAGGAATCGGGATAAAAGGTAGCCTATGTTCTTTTCCATGTCAAAGGCTACATGCATACCAAGTTTCAAAGCTGTCTGCCTGCGGCTTAGCTCGTAAATAATTTTCAATTTTCCCTCGGGAACTTCTAAAGGAATCGGGATAAAACGTAGCCTATGTTCTTTTCCATGTCAAAGGCTACATGCATATCAAATTTCAAAGCAGTCTGCCTGCGGCTTAGCACGTAAACAATTTTCAATTTTCCCTCGGGAACTACTTAAGGAATCGGGATAAAAGGTAGCCTATGTTCTTTTCCATGTCAAAGACTACATGCATGCCAAATTTCATCCAAATCCGTTCAGCCGTTTTTGCGTGATTGAGTAACAAACATCCAAACATCCAAACATCCAAACATCCAAACATCCAAACATCCAAACATCCAAACATCCACACTTTCACATTTATAATATTAGTAGGATTTACATATCGAGTATATTTTATAGTATTTTAATGTATAATTTATACAACTAAGTACCTATACTTATTCTAGTGGAAGACATATGTGATATTGTTTGTTGTGATTATTCTTGGTTGTTCTATAAATACGACTTATATCCTAAATAATATACTTACGTAAGTACTTAAGTAATAAAAATATAATAATTTGTAAGTATCTACATACTTATATACAGTACGAAACAACTAAGGGTCAGGACACACTACCACGTTGCGAGGAAACGCGCGTTGCGGCTCTGGCAGCTACAGTGCCACTAACTTATCTTTTCAGGTGGACAAAATTGCAACTAAACGAAAGGAACGATTTCTGGCACTGCGGTACTTTTTTTTATTCGATGACAAGACAGTCCTTGACTGCGATGATGGTAACGATGATGTTTATGATGGTAGCGGGTTTGGGGGGCGCGGGGGTGGGGGTTGTTATTTTACTTCAGCGACACCGCTACGGAGTCTGTGGTTCCCCACACTCTACGCTCTGCTACGCGTTGAAGAGTTCTACATAGAAAAATCCTGGCGATATCTTTCCAGCAATGTGGAATGCAAATTGACAAAATGACGATAATGTGGTGCTGCAACGGCAGTATGGCATCGCGCCACGGTGAAGTATCATGACCCTTTAAATTTACAATATAATCAACGATACAATCGTACATTTTCACGCCATTTACTCATCACGAAGCTAGGTATTCACTCAGTGAATTCCCCAATATCAATTTTGGCCCTTAAAACAAAAATGGTGGCAACAACCGCATGGGTCTGCGATTTTAGCAAATGTTCTCATTATTCTTTAGGTATGTATATTGTATAATAATATCAATCTTTGATTAAAATATTTACATATTGTTATATATTAAAAGTTTTTTTATGTGTATAGCTATAACTCTACTTATTAGCCCTACTAGCAGAGACTACTAGCCCAGATTTTGATTCACCAATAAGCCATGCATTTTAATCACTTTACCTAATGCTAAAGAAAAATACCTTTTAGTGAGAATGCAAAGAAATTTTTTTTTCAATGTTACATATATAAACCTTCACTTGAGCCTTAATTAATTAATTTAAATATCTTTATTGCATACACACAATAAATAGATGTCAAAGAAAAAAATTTATACATATAGGTGGCCTTATTATTCACCACCACTGATTACTATTATCAGTTTTTGATTATGTTTGATATATTTTAATGATATTATGTAACAAAGTCAGAAGTGGGGTGTCTCAACCGGTTTAGTATTTAGAATGCGTATACATCTGGCTGCACGCGCGTGGTACGCTTGCAGTAACTGCAACGGTTTCGCGCATCTCTTTAATTACCACTAATGCAAGGCTCGCATAATACTTGCGTACACCATGCATTCTAGTCCAGTCAAAAGACGGTTTCAACTCTGGAAAATTCGGAAAGTTTGCACTTTGATTTATGGGTACCTAGGGATGAATATTGAATATAGCAAAAGTTCTCATGAATCCGAGGCGAGCTCTATCCGCAATTATCGGAAACAGGGCACTTTTTTGCCTCGGATTCATGAGCACTTTGGTATATTCTTTCTAGGTACCCATAAATCAATGTGGAAAGTTTCAAAACTTTCGGAATTTTCCAGAGGTTGGGTCATTTTTTGAGGATTTTTGACTGGGCTATTCTGCTCGGTTGTAGATCGCACACATGCTGAGGTGCGGGTGGTGGCATGCAGAAAGCGCAGTTTCGCGCGGCGCGTAACCTGCGACACATTCGCCAGATGTGTACGCACCCTATAATAAAATTGGAAACTAAAATACTGTCATGGTTACAAACTAATCTTTGAATCTAGGAAATCTTTGATGAAATTATTTGCCCCTGTTAGTTAATTACACAATACCTACATTTATGAAGACCTTGTCTATTTTAATTGTAAGTGTTTTTGCATTTTAAACTTTATTCACGGGACTTCTAGGTTGAAAATATAAACACTTTAATGTCAACCGTTAAATATGTTTGCGAAGAATTTGGATTCGGAATAGAGTCGGCACACTTTTTAACCCCCGAAAATAAAGAATATCTAATAGAATAGACAGTAGTTATAAGTTAACATGTGTATCTTTGTATCTGTTCCTCGTAGCTCACCAACTAAGGGTGACCGATTTTGATTCGTCCGCGTGGATTTAGTTTTTAAAAATCCCGCGGGAAGTATTTAATTTTCCGGGATAAAATGTAGCCTATGTGTTAATCCTGGGTACCTATGAGTTATCTCCATTCCGAATTTCACCCAAATCGTTCCATTTGTTGTGGAGTGAAGGAGCTACGAACATCCATCCATGCGTCCAACCTTACAAACTTCATCTATCATACTAGACGATTCCCGCGACTTCGTCCGCGTGGATTAAGGTTTTTTAATTCCCGTGGAAACTCTTTAATTTTCCGGGATAAAATGTAGCCTGCGTGTTAGTCTAAGGCTAATCCTGGGTATGAGCTGTCTCCATTCCAAATTTCAGCCAAATCGGTTCATTCGTTGTAGCGTGAAGGAGTAAACACACACACAGACAAACGCACACGCACACGCGCACACACGGACCCAAACACGCGCACGCGCGCACACACACACACGCACACACACACACACACACACACACACACACACACACACACAGGCAGACACACACACACACGCGCGCACATATAAACTTACGCCTTTATAATATTAGTGTGATATGAATTGAGAACTGTGATTAGTAGGATAAATTTGATTCGAAAAGCAGAATATATTACATATAATAAAATCGTGGAATTGCCAACTCTATTGCTTATTAAGTCTGCACCTGTTTTAATGGCCATTGTAGAAATAAAGATTTAGTACAGTGCGTGGCGTCCGGCTCGCTGGCAGATCTCATTTTTGTAAGTTTTTTTTCAAATTTATTATTAAAAGCAAGACTTCGTGTCATAAATCATAATAAATATAAAAAAATTAGAATTAAGTACTATGATAATTACTTTAGCTTGTTATAGGAATCTTAACGCTGCTTTTTTTGCGTATAAAATTAATGAATAAAAAAAATTAATATTATAAATACGAAAGTTTGGGAAAGCTTAGAAAATCTCTCCATCCATCCATCCATCCATCCATCCATCCATCCATCTATCCATACATGGATGGATGGATGGTTGGAGGGATGTTTGTTACTCAATCACACCGCAAATGCATTCGAAAGCACTGTGTAAAAGTTTATTTCAATAAAAAATTATTCTATTCTATTCTATTTTAAATGACTGAACAGATTTAGCTGAATAAAGCCGAATTTACACTTAATTATTAATGGCATTAAATTAATGCATTAATTATTATTAATCTCAACATGCATGAAAATAATTTCGTTATGGAAATTCGGCTTTACAAATAGGTTACTTTATTCCTGAAAAATAAGAGAGTTCCCACGAGAATAAGAAAAAACTCAAACCACGCGAACGAAGTCGCGGGCATCAACTAGTAAAAAATTTAAAAAACGGATATCCGTCTGTTAAATTTTTTATAATATTAATTTATGTGCTATTGTTGCATTAGTTTAAAAATAGTGATTGTGACAGGAAATAGTCATTGTAAGTAGGTAAGTAACTTTTTCACTGCAACTATTAGGTAGATAGGTACCTAAATAGGTATTTTTTTCTTTATTGAGTTTCTAATGTACGTACGTTCCAAGTACGCGGAAGAGTTATGTAAGGTCGAAAGGTTTTTGAACGAACCTTGAGTTAACGGGTTTTCAGAATTCGGTCACCCATCTACTTATGGACTTCGATCAAGGACGAAGGTCAAGGACCACTAAACTACTGTACATAACTGTAATAGGTAGATATAATATATTTTTACAGATTCTGGTCTATTTACAACATTTATTTACAAAGTAGAAAAACGTCAAACTATTTTTTTGAAAAATTTTTTCTTGTTTTTTTTTCTTCTACGTAACAACTACCGTCACGAATATTTTTAAATTGAAAAATTTAGGGAGTCAACAAAATTTTTGTCTTCAACCAATAAAGGTTTTTTTTTATTTTTTCCCTTTTTTGGCGTTCAACATTAGATAATTGACTGGTAGGTAGATAAAAATTGAAAGAATAAAAAAATTAAAATAATGCCTCAATTGACAGGTAGGTTGAAAAAAAGGAAAATGAAAAAAATAAAAATAAATGAAAATTAATTTAATGCATAAAATTGGAACAAAATTAAGTAGACACATTAATTTCATAGTAATAGTATTTTCTTAAAAATAATTTTGGTTCTTCCCCAATACAAATGACTTATATTTTTATCTATATTTAGGAATCACCAAATATAAATAGAGTTTTTGTACTACATATTACAATATATAAAATACTAAATTTTATATTGTCTTTCGCACAGTTTCTGTTTTATTATATACAGATTATTATTAAGTACATATAAATCCTTATCCAAAATATACATATAATATTATCTATCCAAAAGTTTAGAATGAACTATATCTTTCAAAAAACTTATTTTTTAATATTCTTTTACAAAATATTTCATGCAAACAATATAAAATATTTCATAGTTTAAAGAATATTTGGAAATCATCATTAAGTTTTTTTTATTCGATGACAAAATATCCCTTGACTGCGATCTCACCTGATGGTAAGTGACAACGCTGTCTAAGATGGTAGGGGGCTATCTTGGAAGACGTATGGCAGTGTAGTGGTGGTAACTAGCTACGGCCAAAGCCTCCCACCAGAAAAAAGTTAAGCATTAAGTAAAATTTTCTAAGACATTAACCAAGACGACCACAGCTAGTCTTCAACGCGCTGAGCTCTTGCGCCTCTTGTATCCAGCGGCTACAAGATATGCAAGGTTGTAGAGGTACTAAGTTGTACTAAATATAAATGTCTCTTAATGCGCTGAAAATTTCAAGTTTCTATTTCAACTC
Organism: Hipparchia semele; assembly: GCA_933228805.2. NCBI lineage: Eukaryota > Metazoa > Arthropoda > Insecta > Lepidoptera > Nymphalidae > Hipparchia > Hipparchia semele. The sequence continues at coordinate 6,560,531 of OW121736.1, forward strand.
TGTGATGAAAACGCAAAATGGATGCGGTATTTTTTAGCGTAGGTGATGCCATCTAGCGCTATTCGTGAGAGTAAATTCGTGAAAATATATATTTTTTTATCAAATGTAAATTTATTTTTTGGATGTTATTTTGTGACAAAAAAAGAAAATATAGCGTATTCTTAACTTTCAGGTAAATTATACAAGTTGTTCTATTTCTAACATTTTTTAACAACAAATAAAAAAAAAAACAAAAAAAATGTTTAAAATATTTTCAAATTGATTTACCCCTATCATATTTCCCGTAGTAAGCTTAGTTAAAGAATTCTGCGTACGGGACGACGCTCGCCTAAATCTAGGTATTATATTTTGACTTTGAGATGTTACGCCATCTACCGGAATTCAATACAACTATGCGAAGAACTTTTAAACTCAAAAAATTAGCTACTTGCATATGATTTTAGGAAAATTTTGTTTTTTAACCCTAGGAATAATCAAATATTATGACCAACATGAACAATAAAATAAGCTGTTTCGTGGATTTCAACAATAAAACTAGCGATTTTACTAACGCCATCTAGGATCAGTTTTAAGCGTAATTTTTTTTTTTGAAAATGAAAATTTTAGAAAAAAGCCGGCGAACTATAAGCGCAATAATCGACTCAGGTAAAAGGAGCAATTTTTGTAAAAAATAACGTTAGTCGTCGATTTTTGTCAAATTAAAATCGATAATAAAATAGTTTAATTCCCCAAAAGAAAAATTGCATTATGATACCTCAGTAAACATCGTTTATTATTTGTTCTAACACATTCATTTTTTTTATAGGCTACATTTTTATAAATCTGAAGGAGCTTAAACTATTTTAGTTACATAATTATGATAAATAAATTAATATTAATTTCTTATAATTCTTACAGATAATATTACTAAGCCATGTACCTATAAACTAAATTCTTAATATAATTTTAATACTATAAGTGGTATGTTTTTTTTTATTTTTATAAATTTTACATTTTTATTTTTAAACGTCAACGAATACTGGTCATGCATTTTTATAACAAATTCTTATTAATATAATATGTTATATATGCTTTTATAATTTAGTAGATATCAAGTGTTATTTAACATACTCATATATACTCATATATACTTTTTTAAATAAATAATGGTTTTTAATCTTGGCATAAATTATTAAATGGGAAAAGTATCTAATGCAAAGTTAATAACGTACCTATCTAAGTAAGCTTTTTTAATTTCGCAGATCATTAAAATTAAGTACGGTGTACTTTTACTGGATTTTAAGGATTTAGAGTAAATGTTATTTGTTTTTTCATAAATGTATCTCTACTTCTTCCATTCAAATGATTCATTAGATACTCCATTAATGTTTATCTGTATATTTTTTGTTTTGCGATGTTATATGTATTTACCTACAACAATTGTACAATTATAGTGAAACAATAACTCGTAATTCATTTAATGAGTTATTCATATTGGTCGTTTTTGAAATAACCAAGACATAGTTCCTAAAGATTTTGACTTCAATGATTTTTACTGTAGTTTTTTTCTCATATATTTCGGTTTTTTTGAATGTTTGGGTCACGTCAGATTTGCTGTGATTTTGGGTAATTTCGTTTGCTAAGGATTTATTTCGGATTTTGGGTAATTTCGGTGATCACGGATTTATTTCGCATTTTGGGTAATTTCGGTGATCACTGATTTCTTTCGGATTTTAGTAATTTCGGTCATCACGGATTCATTTCAGATTTTGACGGGATTTTCGGATTTTTTGATCTTCGGGGTGTTTTGGTCTAAAAGGGGGCGGTGTCACAGTTGCAGGCGGCACCCCCCTGCCCCTGGCGGCATTGTACGTTACACCACGACCTCCACCCTTCCACGGTGTTCAAGGACCTGTTGTTGGGCTGAGCCGCCTTGATCGAGGTCTGCGTTGACTCGTTGGTTGGTTGGCACGTTGGACATCCTGTTAAAAAAGTTCAATTTAGTTCTCTAATAGAGCCTCAATAGCCCAACGGTTAAAGGTCTTCTTCTTTATCAACCAACAGACATTCATTGCTAGATAAAGGTGTCTTGCATCCACAGGCCTCGAACTTGCGTCGCCTGAATCCAGCGGCGCTAGACCATAAGATAGATATAAATTGTTGGGTTCTACAACAGAATACCTAATAATACCTAAAAGGTTCTTTTCTTCTGTGATCGCTGGTTCTACTCGATAAGAAAATCCTTCTACGATATTTCGTAGCACTTTCGTAGCCTTCGTAGCACTCTCTTTTAATTGGATTTATAACGTTACGAAACATATTTTTAACCCCCGACGCAAAACGACGGGGTGTTATAAGTTTGATGTATCCGTGTGTGTGTGTGTGTGTGTGTGTGTGTGTCCGTCAGTGATGACACACACAAAATGTAGGATTACATTTTTTTTTAAATTTTACATATCAAATCAAAGGATTTGTTTGATTCAAATTCAAATTCAAATCAATTTATTGCAGATTTGGGTACATTGTTATTATAGTACCTAATATAAAATGTCCAGTCAAGTACCTTGCGGCATGCAATACTTAATGTCTATTTAAACTATACAATTTCTCATTTTACATCAGTTACTGAACTATAATTTTAAATAATTTTAATGAAACTTTTATTTTTATACTTAAATGTTATCAAAAAATAGTAATGAAAATAAGTCATTATAGACATATCAATTTCAATATTATACAATGTCAAGAAGTTCATTTTAATAAAATTACAAAGATGCCAAAGATGTCATTTGATTGGACGATTGTTCAGGGAGGAATTCAGTTGTCAAGTTTCATTCGCCGCCCAACAATCCTCGCTCAGCCAAGATGTACTCTGACGAAGGCCATCCTGCGCCTATGAATATATCGATAAGCTAACAGAGCTCACCTCTCAGCACGTAGTTGTCAGCGCTGCAGAAGGCGCCACACACGGCATTCCAGTCCACGGGCTCAGGCTCGTTGTCAGCGCAGTTGCACAGCGGCTCACCTGCTCGGAGGGGGTGGGGGGTTCGATTAGTTACACGGCAGACCTGCCTAAATCATCTCCGAACTTCGACCATTTAGCCGGGACGAGCCTTTACGCAGATTTAGTACTGAATATATTCTGCCACTTTCTGCGGTGAGGTGGGGTAATCACGTACAGCACACACTTACTCACTTCCGCACACTCTCGTAAAAAACTTAATGTCTCTATGAACGCACACTAACTCAAAAGCACTAACACTTACAAGCTAACACGTACGTTGTACATGTACTTCGGCAGAGGGGAATGCGTGCGCTTGCCAAGTCCTGGCTAAATAGTTGAATACTCGGAAAGGAATCACCTCGAACCGTCCAGTATTCTTTGTATGATACTCCTTACTGCAAGGAGTTTTTTTATATGTATAAATAGCAGGCAAACGTGCAGGCGGGTCACCTAATGTTAAGTGATTACCGCCACCCATGAACATTTGTAGCACCTGAGGCACCACCAATGCGTTGCCGGCTTTTTACGAATTTGTTGGTATAACCCCATGTTGTAATTAAGTGGGAACACCGTCGCAGGAAGTTGGTTTGTTCTTCAATGAAGCAGCAAAAGAGACCGGATTGATATGATTTTTTGCATGGCTACAGTTAAGGACCTGGATAGTGACGTAGGATACTTTTTATCCCGGAAAATCAGAGTTCCCGCGATTTTTTGAATACTCAAGTCCACGCGGACTAAGTCGCAGTTATCAGCTATAGTCTATACTTATAATAAAATCGGAGGATACTTTATAATCGATACTGAGTCCAAAATAATTTTTTTTGAATTTTTTGTATCTGTCCGTCTGTGCGAATTTGAATATTTGGTATAGTGATACTCGTAGCTAATACTGTGGGTCAATATGTAAAATACTTTTTATCCTGATAAACAATAAGGTTTATCCGGGATAGGGGATGAAAGTTTTCGTTGATTTTGCTCCATAACTTCGTCAAATCTGAACCGAATTTGATAATTCTTTTTTTATTAGAAATTGTGTACTTTTAGAAATATTTCGTCTAATTTTGGTGAAGATCTACTAAATATTATCGGAGATAGAGGACATAACTTCTCGCGGATAGTAGCAAGTCACTCTAAACTTTTTCCATGCGGGCGAAGTCGCGGGAGTCAACTAGTTAGAAAAAAAGAAAAAGCATTTATTTGAGACACACAGCACAGTTAACAACAGAAAGAGATACAAAACAAAAAGTAAATAAATATGTGTGTTCCCAAAATGGACTCCACTCAGCATATGCTATCCCTGTGGTGAAAGCACAGGGATAGCGCTGGTCTTCCGTGGATCCAAAGGTTTCGGATGAGTGTTAGTCACGATAAATAGTACTACGTAGCAAATAGTTAACATAATAAACAATAAAAATATTAGTGCGTAGAAAATAGTTAATATGATAAGTTAGTATATAGCTGTGATAAAAATATGTTCTATAAAAAAAAAGAATATAACTAATTCTTACTATAGGTATACCTCGGAGCGCCTAAGTAACCTCACCCTTTTGCTGGCTCAGTAACATTTTCTTTAAATGAGTTTTGAGCCAGCTTTTGGATTTACTTACATCACGCATAATTGAGTAATAATGCTATAAAGCGGTGGCTCACCGAGGCCGTTCTTGCACAGCACGGGGCACACCTCGACCCTGGGCTCGCCGTAGAGCGCGTCGCTGACGCTGGCATTGAGCAGCGCTGTCTTGAGCCCGACGGGCGTCATCGCTGCGCAGTTGGAGCCGCACGAGTCGCCGCCCAGACCTGCATACATACACCTTGATATTACTGAGTAGCAGTAGGCGGAACAAGAGTAATCTATATATATAAATTTCAAAGTCCTGACTGACTGATTGACTGAGATATCAACGCACAGCCTAAACTACTGAAGTTAGAAACTTGAAATTTTTACACTTGGTTCCTTTTATGACGTAGGCGCACACTAAGAAAGGATTATTGGAAATTCCGCCCCTAAGGGGTTTAAATAGGGGATGGAAGTTTATATGAAACTCCGTCATTTTTCAAGCTGCTCAAACTAGTGAACGGATCGGGCTGAAATTTTGCATACAGTTAGGTTTTAGGACGTAGGAATTCGCTAAGAAAGAATTTTGAAAAATTCAAGCCCTAAGGGGATAAAATAGGGGTTTAAAAGTAGAATTTAACGTGAGCGAAGCCACATGCAAAAGCTAGTCTAAATATATAAAAGGCAAAGGGGACTGACTGACTGACTGACTGATCTATCAACGCACAGCTCTAACCACTGGACCGATTGAGCTGAAATTTGACACACAGGTAGCTATGATGACGTAGTCATCCGCTAAAAAAGAATTTTTCAAAATTCAACCCCGAAGGAGGTAAAATAGGGGTTTAAAAAATTGAACCTATCGTGAGCAAAGCCGTGGGTAAAAGCTAGTTTAATATTATAAACGTAATAGTACATTACTGCAGCGGCCAGCAAAAGAGGCATTGATGGACGAACGTGTAAATACGGAAGTCCATCAATGCCTAGTTGTGGCCAAGGCTTGTATAGTACATTGCTCAAATAATGCGCAGAAATTAAAACTTAATTTTCAAAATCAATGACGAACAACGAACAACAATAATAATTTTTCCCGCGTTAAAGTGTTCATTTGTTTTTTTTTCAATAAACAGCTTTCTATTTGCAAGCCAGTAAATGAAACCATTGATAAGTTGGTTGATTTTTACGTTTATATTATTAAAATTTTTCTGACTGTTTGTTTAGGCTAATCTTGCGAACGGCTGGACCGATTTTGACGGGACTTTCACTGGCAGATAGGTAGCTGATATTATAAGGAGTTACTTAGGATACTTTTTTAACCACTTCCATTTTTGAGGAGGAGTTGTATTTTCCTAATTGTGTACATAATAACTCCAAGATTTCTGAACCAATTTTCGTTTTTTATCGATTAAAAAACTTTGAAAAATGGTCGTGGTTAATTAAGTTTATAGAATTTATTCTCAAAGAAAAATTTGCTCACTTACAGAGAACTTAAGACTATAAAATTAATATAAAAAGTACAATCATATGAAAACAAAAATGGTGATTCCTAATAATAAAAAGACTAATTCCTAGACACAGGTCTATTTTTTGAACGTGCATTCTAAGTTTTTTTTTAAAGTTAAAAAAATTAAAAAAGATAATCAATTTTTTTGAAAATATTATATTTTCAAAAAACTCTATTACTTTTTATAATTTACCATTTAAATTCAAAGCACTTACCTTTACAAGAAAAACAGTTAATTACTTCAACCACACAAGCGGAGAAAACAACACAAAACACGAACGAACACAACACAAATAAAAACAGAAAAACACAAAAAAAAAACACCTGAGTAACACAGGTCCGCACACAGCGACCTCCGGGCGAGTACTGGGGGTTCCCAGCCCTTCTCCTCCTTCCTGAACTGAGTCAAGTATATCTTATTCAGTTCCCCTTCAGTATATTTCAACTGTAACACAACCTCCGGGGTGTCTCTCTGTCTCACTCCCACATCGGGAGCGCCGATTGGTGGGTTTTCCGCAACGCTGGTCTCCGATTGGTCGGTTTTCGCGACACAGGGTGCTCGCATAATGGCCATCACGCCCAGGATGGTGAGAATAGATTTTGTTTTCATCTAAAAACAAAGGGTTGCTGATTTAGGAATGATTAAAACGTCGCCTTTTTGCTCTTTTTGAGTTGTGACATAAAGATTTTCTTCATTTTCTTCTTCTCAGATCGTTTAGTGTGATATTAGAGTTCCTTTAAGAGTAACCCTTTTGATGTTGACAAAGGGTTATTTGAAAAGAAATGGGAAAATTTTTGTGATTCTTGGAGAATTCTTGTAGCAAATATTGAAGGAAAATCATTTAATTGTAACACTAGACGACCCCCCTGGCGAAGTGGCGAGCGCTGGTAGTCTCGGTTCAATTCCGGTGAAGGCAAGTTACCACCTTCGATTATGCGAGTTCGACTTGCATTTGACCGGTTATTATATTAAATATCATTAATTATGTATATTATTTACTAGTAGATGCCCGCGACTTCATCCGCGTGGAGTAAGGTTTTTTAATTCCCGCGGGAACTCTTATAATTTCCGGGATAAAATGTCGTCTATGTGTTAATCCTGGGTATCGCCATTTCAAATTTCAGCCAAAACGTGTTGGCGGGTCACCTGATGTTAAGTGGTTACCGCCGCCCATGAACATTTGTAGCACCTGAGGCACCACCAATGCGTTGCCGGCTTTTTAGGAATTTGTTGGTTCGCCCCTTGAATAACCCCATGTTGTAATTTTCTTTGATTTTCTCCAATTATGGCTATGATCTATTAAGGTACCTTCTTATCCTTCATAGAAGAACTTTTTCTAATTAAATTGAAAAAAACACTACGTTAGGTTCTAATAAAAGGCTTTTTAGAAACCTTTGTTCTTTGTTCTCGATGCCTTCGAAGGTTCTATAGATAGAGACAGCCTATACGTCGGAAAGAGAGGCAGGATCCGGTATTGATCCGGGGTGTGCTATGTACTATGTAGTAGGTATATAAGCTCTTATGTATTTGTGAGTGTTTGGTTGTGTGAGTTGAACGGTGTGTTTAGATTTCGGTATTTAGGTATTTTGTTTAAGACTTCATTTTATTTAATACCAGGTTTTGTAGGAATAGGTTTTATAGATACAAGTATCTATTCAGGTGGACAAAATTGCAATTAAGGCCGCTATTTTAATCGAGTGTAAATTGAAAATTTAAAACACCCCCGACATGTGAAATTATAGTGGCGGCCATCTTGAATTTGTAATTTATCATAGTGTATAGTATTTTACTAGTCAAACCCTTTCATTTGATACCCATATTGAGGGAGTTGTGCAAAAATATGTAATCCGCCATTTTGTAGCGGCAGCCATCTTGAACTGATTTTCATCAAATATAACTCAGAACACTCCCGACTAATTCACCTTTCAAACAAAACAAAATCAAAATCGATTCATCTGTTCGGTACCAAACTTTCCACTAGCGACACCGACGACCTGCCTGGTGCAGTGGTGAGTGCTGTGGTCTTATAACTGGTAGGTCTCGGGTTCGATTCCCGGCGGGGCAATTTTGGGAATTTATAATTTCTAAATCATCTCTGGTCTGGTCTCGTGGGAGGCTTTGGCTGTGGCAAGTTACCACTCAGTCAAAGACATGCCACCAAGCGATTTAGCGTTACGGCACGATGGCGTATAGAAATCGATTAGGGGTAGATAAAGATTGAATGTAGACTACCATATCCTTTCCGATTTATTAGTCACGGCCAAAGCATCCCATATTGTTTAAAAAATATTCAAAAAAGCCTGGTTGTCGAGAACACAAAATCCCGAAAGCTTATTACGCCTCTAACATGATTCATGTCGAATGTACATAGTGGTTATGTACCCGTGTTGTATTAATCTGGTAATGTACCAAGCCATTGTCATTCCTTGGTACATTGACACGTCTTTGTGTTCATTAGATAACAAACTAATGTCTTTTGATGAAAGCTTTGGTAGTTCATGCAAATAGCCTTCAAAACTAAGAAGCAATGAATACTTATCTATTTATCTATAATTTATAAAAAGACTTGTTCTTTCTGACTGACTGACTGACTGACTGCTGCAGACTAAATCACTGGAGTTAGAAGCTTAAAATTTTGAGAGTAGGCTCCTTTTGGATGATGAAATGAAGTAAGATACCTAAAGGCACCCACAAAAAATTTTTTTTTGAAATTTTGCCCCCAAGGGGGCTATTTTTCGGGGATATAATTATGGATGGATGGATGGGTGGATGGATGGATGTTTGTTACTCAATCACGCTGCAGCGACTGAACCGAATTGGCTGTTTGGTACAGAGATATAGTATAGTCTGGAATAACACAGAGGCTCCTTTTTATCTCGAAAAATAAGAGAGTTCCCGCGGGAATTAAAAAATCTTAATCCACGCGAACGAAGTCGTAGGCATCAACTAGTAATAAAATATTTGGAGAAATAACAGAAAAGCTTACCTTTTGCACCGTTAGTGTGTGCTCATAAAGCGATTCACTCCTACACAATGAAAGGTTTTTGCGATTGTGCCAATAATAATTGATTATATCCGTGCAGAGTAATATCGTACAGAATAGTATTTTTTTAACCAACTTCCAAAAAACGAAGAGGTTTTCAATTCGTCGGAACCTTTTTTTAAGCTATTGCATAGCTTCTATCGCGGGCCTTGGGCGTGGAGACCGAATCCAGAAATTCTGTAACGAAAATAACCTGACACGGGACTCCTCTCACCGCTAGATGGTGTTGATAAAAAATGCTATGCAATAGCTTTACCGCGGCAGTCCCCGAGTGCCACACGTCTTTTTTTTTATTTTTATGTATGTTCCACGATTACTCGAAGACCCCTGGACCGATTTGGAAAATTCTTTTATTGTTTGAAAGGGTATACTTTCCAGGTGGTCCCATTGTCATCAGGTCAGGATCTGATGATGGGATCCTGGAGAAATCGAGAGAACTCTACAAATTTTATAGACACAATTGATATACTTTGTAATGGCGTTTGAAGTGTCAGAGAAGGGTCATAGACCATAGGAGGTACACCACGCTACACCACGTTGATCCATTGCATATTGGCAGACTATTACATTGGAAAACATTATGGAGAACTTTCAGAACTCTAGAGAAAAGTCAGACTTGTGTGTCCGGGATCGAACCCGCAACCCCTCGAATCTTCTCAGATATCTAGAACTAAACCTATTTATTATAAACCACCAAACCGGTGCTAGATTTATGACGTGTCATAAGAGCTACAAGTTACCCTACATGAAATAAATAAATTTTGAATTTGAATTTGGAAACGGAGCATGAATGTTATATGAATAACAATAAAATTCTATTCTATTCAAGTTCGTTCTCCATAGAAGTTTTATTCGTGAAGTTCATATAAAAGAACTAAAGAAAATAAGCTTTTGTGAATAATAAGAGCGTACCTATAGTTGGAAAAGAAAAGATGTTAGAAGTTGGTATTTACTGAGGATGAAAAGCTGTAGGTATACCTATGTAAAAATTATTAATTAAAATTTAATAATTTAAATAAAAAAACTTGATTTTATTTTTACTACCTGGCTGTATTTCGATTAAATATTGGACTTAAAACTTTTATTTTGGACTAGCTTTTTCCCGCGGCTTCGCTCACGTTAGGTTCGATTTTTCAAACCCCTATTTTATCGCTTTAGGGGTTGAATTTTCAAAAATGCTTTCTTAGCGGACACCTACGTTATAATAGCTATCTACATGCAAAATTTCAGCCCGATCCGTCCAGTGCTTTGAGCTGTGCGTTGATAGATACGTCAGTCAGTCAGTCAGCCACCTTTGCGTTTTATATATATTTAGATTATTTATACATGCCGTTACGGCATTCCGAACCACTGGTAGATTCACTTGATAATTCCTTTTGAATTATCGCTTTGTAAAAGTTTATTTGAATAAAAATTATTCTATTCTATTCTATTCTATTATGTAGCTAGAGTAGCTTTGCATGCTTAGCTTCTCTGTGTTTATCACTTAATACTGATAACCATCTGATAACGCATTGTTGACGAAGCTTTTTGTAGCTTTCCTGATAGCGGGGCGCTATCAGAGACGTCTATGTCATAGCGAATGACCTTGCATCCAAAATTTCACTTCAAGTTCTGACAAACTAGCTTCTGCCCGTGACTTCTTCCGTGGAAATTGGGCAAGAAATTTTTGATTTTCCGGGGAAAATTAACGTAGCTTATAAGGCAATGTCACTCTCTAGGTCCTCAAGTATATCCTTGCAAAGGATTGATATTTTTGAGTTGAGGACTCGAAGAGTAACATAGATTACTTATTACCCCGGAAAAATAAGGATTTAAAACTACATCTGACCCCACAGCCGCACGTGCGAAATCGCGTGCGAAAGTTAGTGCCACATAAAGCAAAAAACATTTTGATTCTCGATTTAACGAACTATAATTAAGTACGTAATAATTAATTGATTAACTTAGTATAATTACTTTTTAAATTTAGATTTAAATTTATTTTAAAACTAGCTTATGCCCGCGGCTTCACTCACGTTCAGTTTAATTTTTTCAAATCCCTATATTATCCCCTTAGGGGTTGAATTTTCAAAAATCCTTTCTTAGCGGATGCCTACGTCATAATAGTTATCTGTATGCACAGCCCGATCCGTTCAGTGATTTGAACTGTGTGTTAACTGATCTTAGTCAGTCAATCAGTCAGCTTTTCCTTTTATACTTTACTTACGTTAAGTTCGATTTTTCAAATCTTTCAGCGGATGCCTACGTCATAATAGCTATCTGTATGCCAAAAGACACTATCTGTAGTGATTTGAGTTGTGCGTTGATAGATCAGTCAGTCAGTTAGCTTTTCCCTTTATCATTTGAAGAAGGATTATTATTTAAAGCACAGTATTATATAGTACACTATGATATTCTACTAGGAATGAGTTGTATACTCACAAAACAAGCGAAAAACTTGTGCCTATACTATATATGTACTATATATGTACCTATAATAAATAAATAAATAAATAAATAAATATAATAGAGTACTTCGTTGTCAAATGATATCTATACTTAATATATGAAGCTGAAGAGTTTGAATCTCAGGAACTACTGGTTCGAATTGAAAAATTATTTTTGTGTTGGATAGTCCATTTATTGAGGAAGGCTTTAGGCTATATAACATCACACTGCGACCAATAGGAGCGAAGCATCAGTGAAAAATGTTGCAAAAACGGGGAAAATTATCCATATTTAAAATATATTCCTTTAAAAACTTCTTAATCGCGATCATAATAACAGAAATTGACGCGGACGAAGTCGCGCGCAACAGCTAGTGACAAATATCTACCATTACGCGCTTCATTTACCGCACGCTTGTAACATATCCACCTCTTTTTATACATATACATATAAAAATATATATATATATTTCATAGATAGTACATCGAAAAAAAACAACTATAATAGATCTAATTAGAAGATCTGCATCTGAAAGGTAAATATCAAGAGTCATACAAATACCAACATATCCATAATACAACCTAAAGGCTGCACCCCACGAGGCGTGGCGTGGGCGTCCCCTCCTCTGACGTCATACGCCCACGGGTGGGGGTTGCAACCCGGCCGTGGTGGGGAGAGGGGGTGCGAGGGTGAGAGCGCGCTTCGGTGTGGTTTTTAGTGCTAAATTAGAATATTGAGTGAGCAAATTGTTAATGGCTTTGAGGCTGAATACTGAGATGTCTTATTAACCGACTTCAAATGAAATATTAAATTAAAAAAAATCAAAAACCCGACTGCGTAAATTGCCGTTCCGGCTTCCGTTTTTCCAACTTACTAGGTATAATGTGGGTGTCTTTAAATCAAGAGTGAATAGGCATCTTCTAGGAAAGCGCGCACCATCTTAGGCTGCATCTTCACTTACCATCAGGTGAGAAAAACTGAACTAAATAAAATAACAAACAAATCTCTCTCTGGGTCGTGTTCCCCATAACTGAGGGTCGTAACCCTTTCTGCCTAGGAATTTTTTGTAAACGATGTCGTGTCATGTGCCTCGGTTTTTTGCGACATGCAAGGCTTCGTTGACCTTAGGGTGAGAACAAGCCAGAGATGCCTCACTGCGATACCTCGCGATCGCGGTTTAGCTCGCTACCTCGATGCCACCTCCATGTAAAACGAATGTATGCAAACAGACGAGCGCGAACATGTCGAAGATACCTCGTTGTACCGCGATGTATCGCAGTGAGGTATCTCTGGCATGTTTTCACCCTTACTATCGAGAGTGGTGCGGAGTTGGTCTGACCAACGCATCGGGCTACGTCCCCGAGGTCTCTTTCCGTCCACTTTGCCAGTAATCACAATCTTTTCTAAATTGTGTCCCCCCCTTCTGGCAATGTGGCCGAAGTAATCGAGTATCCTCTGGAGACAGGTGGTCGATAAGCCTTCTCGTGATTTTCAGTTGTTTCAGTATCGATGCGTTGGTCCTGTACCTATGCTGTCCACGGAATTCGTAGCATTCTTCTCCAGCACCACATCTCGAAAGCGTCAATGCGATGTCGGTCAGAAGCTTTTTTCAGCAGCTTCAGCAACAAACAAATAATAAAAATAAATTAAAAATAAAAAAGTGTTTTTTTTTTCCCGGCGTTTTTTGGCACGGAACCCTTCGTATGTGAGTCCGACACGCATTTAACCGGTTATTTTTATAAGCAATAAGTAATAGAATCAGAAAATATCAGATTTAATATCCGTGATATCGAATCGAATATCAAAATATACCAATCTTATCATAAAATTTGATGTTTTCCCAACCATAGCTTGCACCGCTTTATTGGACCTGAAAAGGGGGGAAGGGGGTGACCTGGTTCCATATTGACCCACCCTTAAAACCCACCCCTGAACCTGCGACCTTTGTACTGCGCGTGCGCGTTTCAGAACCTCAGTTTCCCCAGAAATTTCAGCTTCAGTCTTCGCCGTTCACCCTGGGAGATCAGGCACAGTCCTAGTTCTATTTTTTGAAAAAAAATCTAGATTTTCTCCTTCATATATGAAAGACCTAATCCCAAGATTACGCGAAAACTCCCAAATAATCTTCAAATTCATAAACGATCCCTACCTACACATAGTTATCTGTTTTTCGACAAAGAACATTTCTTACAAGTAGTGTTAAATCAATAAATTAAATTCTTATTGTTAAATAAATAAATAATTGTTAATTAATTAGTAAAGTACATTAAAATATAAGCGCAACAGTTAAAACAGGTCAGTATAATTTTATTTTTTCACATCTTATCAATTTTTATGTAGTAATTAACTTATAGATGTAGTTCTTTCATTGTATCTAATCATTTAGTTCATACATTTCGGAACGCGAGATTAAAAAACCATAGAGACAACTTTTTTAAAAAAAGTTCGTTGGAAAACCTTTCGACCTTTAGTTATCGATTTTATCGGACATGCGCAGTCGTATCTGCGCAATAGAAAATCTAGTTTTCTCTTTTAACGTCTCTTTGTTATCTATACCTAACTTTTACGGGCTACTTAAGCCAAGTTAGGTGACGTTTTCAGTCAATTTCGTTTTCACGAATACCTAAAGGTGGAAATGACATTAGGTAAGGAATTGTATTTAGGGGCTACCTACGTAAAGTATCCTACTTAGGGGATGATAAACTAGAGATTTGGAATGAAAACGAAATTCTTCTACTCAACAGTCTTTTTGCGGGATAAAATGATGAAAAACTATGATTTGACAGCCGTTTGTGATATGTACGATCAAAAAAGTGGCATAAACTAATAAAAAGCGTACACAAAATTAACGTGATTTTTTTTCTTTTTACAGAATTAAAATAGAGAAACAGAGGTTATCAATATGTCAAAGATAACTCTGGACGGCTTTTTTTCCTACTGCAAGCAAATAGCTGAGCACATCCAGTTGGTTCGTTCATTTTATAGCCGCCATTTTATAGCCGCCATTTTGCATCTTGCGCCGCCATATTGATTTCTGCTTCCGCCATTTTGTTTTTCATTCTTCCGATTCGACGACTCCAAGTATTACGCTTTTTGCTTGCAATGCGATTGATTCTATTTTATTTTCTAAATTCTTTTAATTAGTTTAGTTTCATGCTTGATTTAAAATTGCATATTATCCTACTAATAGTATAAATGTGAAAGTGTGGATGTTAAGATGTTTTTTACTCAATCACGTCGCAACCACTCAACCGATTTGGCCGTAATTTGGCACAGAGATAGATTATAGTCTGGAATAACACATAGGTTACTTTACTACTTTTATCCCGGATATTAACAGAGTTCCCGCGGGAATCACAAAATCTCAACCCACGCGAACGAAGTCGCGGTCACCAGCTAGTATTCAATAAAATTTTCATCAAAATCTGCATAGCATGTAAGGGGCTCAGAGTATTTTCATGCAATGATTGTAAGCTCTTGACTGCGATATCATCTAGAGATATTCTCTATCTCTGTGGCTTAATTTGGTAATTTGTCAAACCCGAATTTTGTACGAAGAAATGCGGATTTGACAGTTCTTAGTTGACAGCTTTCCATTGTTTTTTATAACCACTGGAAATGTCAAAAATAGATGGAAGATATAAAAATCATCGTCAAATAAAATAAAATCAATCATCAAATAAAAAAAAGATATAAAAATAGATCAATGGAAGATGCAGTCTAGATGAAATAGGATGCAGTCAATATTTCCGAAAAGCTGCTGCACCAATCATCGTCATAGATCATCATTCTATAGGTATCTATGCCTAGAAAAAACATGGCTTACTACACCCTTTTCCCAAATCGGTTAAAATACTGAATCGTATTGAAACGCTAAATCGTTTGGCAACATGCTTTTACAACGGAAAGAAAAGTCCAAAAAACGTCTACAATTTAGCGCGTCATCAAAACGAATTAACAATAAAAAAACTATTGTCTATGAAACGCAACAGTTGCTAGTTTTAAAACAAATCGCTTGTTTCTTTGATCAAAAATGAATAACGCAAGTTTTTGGATTTTGATAATAATAAAATGCACTTAAAATATGGTTATAGACCTTATGAAAAGTTAAATTTTATCCTGCATTACAGATTTACAGAACATAATATAAATATTTAAAGTCGAGGCCGAAAATAGTCCGTATTTTTAAAATAACCCTTATTTTTTTGTACCAGGGCGAAAGAATGGCGTCTCTATCTGGACAAGGCACCCCCAGACTCACATCTGGAGTCGGAAATCTCTACTATGACTGTGAGTATTTGAACCTATACATAATAATAATACCTATTATATGATATACGATAAATTCATTCATCTTAACAGTGCGTAGAATGCCAGAAAAAAATCCCGCCAGAAAAAAGAGATTTGCTCTTATTCATTGAGAAGTTCTATACTCCATCTCCGAAGATATTCATCAGATCTTCACCTTTAAATGGGACCAACCTGACGATACGACCTTTCAAATAAAAAAAAAATATTGAAATCGATCTAGATTTGACGGAGTTACGGAGTAACATCCCCAAAAAAATATGAGTCGAATTGTGAACCTCGTACTTTTTTGAATTCGGTTAAAAACGAAAATAGGGACATAGAAGAGGTCGATATTTATTTAACTGTAAAAAACATTGCTTTAAGGTCATAAACTAGAAAGAAAACAGGCGAGAGCGTTTGTATGGAGAAAAGACCACCCGTACCTACCTCTTGAGCAAGTGATATTTAATTAGTTAAAAATGAGCTTAAATCGACATCGTAACTCCAAAAAGTCAGAGATCTAAAGGGAGGAGGGCAAAATCTTAACTAGGTTATGAGATCGTCACACTGTAGCAATGACAATCCCACAGCTGGGCATTATAAAGTCCACATAAAAACATCTATCTGGTATCTACCCTCTACGCACGTGCGTAATTTCCCCACACGTTTCAGGAAGACGCGATAAGCTGTAGTGATTGTGATGTCATTAGATACTTTGGATGCACTAAAATACGCGGACTTCTACCACCACTTGATTTTGGTTTTTTTTCGAGTTCCGTACCCAAAGAGTGCCAACGGACTCTATTATACTAAGCCTTTGTTGTCCGTCCGTCCGTCTGTAAGCAGGCTGTATCTAATGAACCGTAATACATATAGATACTTGAAATTTTCACAGAATTTCTATTGCCGCTATAACTACAAATAACACTACTCAACAAATTTCGAACTTTTTTTTTTATCTGAGTTCCTACTATGTGATAATTGTTCCTTGCTATTGACCTAAGAGAAATGCATAAATGAAGTTTTTCCATCACATCTCATTTTCGAGATAAAAGGGTCAAGTCAAAAATTCAATTTTCTTAGAAAATGAAGCACCTTCATTAACTTTTATTGATATTTCGATGGAAAAAGTGAAGTTTTATTAGTAAAGCTGATTCCTCTTGTAGTAATGGTAGCCAGGAGTATCTCTGACATGGCTCCAACAGTAATCTCTAAGCATAGCAGGTTCCCATTTTCCTTGAAAACGGTTTTCGATTGCAGCTACATTTTGATGAAAGTTATCCCCATGTTCATTACTAAATTAACCATATTTTCGAGAAGAAAGTCCAAATGGGAATGGAGGAAATGAAATGAAGGAAATTTTAATAAGATTTTGCATCCCATTTTATGGTAGCAGTCCAACATCAGTTTTATTCTTTCCCAGAAGTGAGCGGTTTTGTTGAATATTTTTTCACGTCAAAAAAAAATATTTAAAAGCTTGGTTTTCAATAATATTGTTATGGGTAGATGTAAAAGATGAATTTTTAATCAGTTTTTTATATCTAGACCTACGAATACGCCCTCTTTGATTTTTGATAATCACGATTTTCACTGTCTCATAAACTAAACTTTTCTAAGTTTCTGCTTTCATTAAAATTTAACTGGACCCTCAAGAATAGGCAAATTTTCGGAATGTGGCTAAGGTTTTCTAACTGATAACCTATCGGCATACTTAATATTTTGTTTAGATTTCTCAGAAAACTCTTTTAATTGTGTTAAACAAAAATAGAAATTCACTGTATGATTCGTTGGTTCAGTCCTTCCCGGCGTACCAAATGGCATTTTTTTTATTCTTCCATCCTAACAACCGTTGAGATTCGTATTAGATATTAGCCAGCACACATTAGAAACCCACGTCTAATCTAGACTTCTCACATTTTGATTAAAATTAGCTAAATAATACTGTTTAAATAAGCCAAAACATGACTTTTTTTTCTATTTTGGTGCAAATTCTTCACAAATACAACAAAACTAATTAAAATTGTTAAAATATACCCATGATATTTTAAAGATTATCAATCATAGTAACTTTTAAGCTATGTTTTGTTTGCAAAACAATCGTATTTTTGAACTACCCGCATTTTAAAACTCGAAAATAGGTGAAAAAATTAAAAGTGATATTTCTCCGCTTCTAGACGTGATATCAAAATAAAATGCCTACAGATATTTATTATTAGTCAACCTCAATATGAAGCCATATGAGTGAATTCAGATATTTTTTTAGTGTTGAGTAGTGTAATAAAGTTAAAAATTAAAGTGAGTTTCCGTACAACAAACTTTGTTTTTGCTGATTAATATTTGACCCAGACAAAAATTCCCGCGATAGATGAAATAAAACATATCTGAAACCTCGTGTGAAAAGGAGTTAGCGTGTAGGAGTGTAGTAAGCGCCAAATATTTCATTTATTCATTAAAAAAATGGCTAAATTGTCTCTAAGTACAGGAATTTTATAATATAACTAGAAGCCCGCGCCGACTTCGTCCGGGTTGAAAAATTAAATATTTGTTTTTACGGAACTGATTGCACAGAGCTTCTAATAGGAGACGATTGTAAATAAGACCACCACAGGAACCACTGGAACTTCCCGCACCGAAACCCGACACTGTGCACCGCCGCGCTGGCCGGCACCATTTTATTATTTTGCCGCGCGAAAATATTCCTTTTCCTATAACTCCTAAGATATTAATTTAAATTGTATTGTGTAAAGGGCAAATATGTTCTAAATTAAATACTTAAGATAATAAACATATTTATTTAGATATAGGTTGACATCACATCGGTTAAAAAAGCTTCGAAAATAATTCATTATTTTTAACCAAAATTTGAAAGGTAGAAATGGTTACTGTAAGTTATTCTTGGAAGATAGACATATTCTGTCGCGGACTTTTTTTTAGAACTCTTTGAGAGAAACATTTCACCCATATTCTTACATATTCTTTGAATATATATATCCTTTGAATGCTTGATGGGATTGCTACAGTGCATCAACAAACATGATGCAAGGTGGTCCTAATTAAGTAGCAAGCAACCTTGATGTTTAATCACCATGACAATGATTTTCCCACGGCCACCTCTTCGATTGTTGTGGACCTCTATCTACGTAGTGGCTAATATAAGGCATGTTGCAATATACGCGACCTTCAGACTACACGTAGTGATGGAATACCTAACTATAGATAGGTTTAAATCATACGATTTTCCTGTGGGTGTACCTATATACACGTGGCCTACGTCATACGTGGGCGATCAGCCAATAGCTCCCAGTATATTGCGGAAAACTGCATCAATACTGCTACAATCTCAAAAGTGTTTAATTGGCTGAATTTATGGAGTTCTTGATGCAAAAATGTATTTGAGCCAATAGCAGGAGTCTCGGAAAATCAAGGTGGTTACGATTTACCGTAGCAATCATTTTTAGAAAATCCTGAAAAACTTAATATCGTCTATCTATTCTTCACACTATGTGCCCCATCCCGCTCATTGCTATCCGTGGAACTATGTCAGTGATTTTCTTCTTCTGATCTCCTCAGTAGATATTAGCAATGTCATAACCTTTAATTGTCTAGTCTTTCTATCAGCTAGAACGTCTAGACAGAAGATATTCTTTTACACCACCGCTATACTACGTCAATATAGTGTCGTTGTCTGCCGTTTTATAATTAAAGTAGCTTTTACCCCCGGCTTCGCTCACGTTAGGTTCGATTTCTTAAACTACTATTTTACCTCCTTCGGGGTTGAATTATGAAAAATCCTTTCGTAGCGGATGACTACGTCATCATAGCTATATGTATGCAAAGTGGTTTAAGCTGTGCGGTGTTAGATCAATCAGTCAGTCAGACAGTAACCTTTGCCTTTTATATACTTAGATTTAGATGATGCCTGTTGTGGTAGATTTTTCAAAACCTGTGACACATGTATTTTATTTATTTTTAATCGAAAGCCCAAATACAAAGTGTATACAACTTTAAAAATGAAAAACTTTCATACTAACATTCATCCCCTATTTGATCCCTTGGAGGGTGAATTTTTCAAAATCTGTGAAACACGTATTTCTTTATTTTTATTCTAAAGCCTAAATACAAAGTTTCATGGATATAACTTGAAAAATGACGGACTTTCATACAAACTTTAACCCCCTATCTAACCCTCTTGGGGTTGAAATTTTCCAAAATCCTTTCTTAGCGGATGCCTACGTCCTAACAGCTACCTGTATGCCAAATTTCAACTCAATCGGTCCAGTGGTTAGAGCTGTGCGTTGATAGATCAGTCAGTCAGTCAATCAGTCAGTCAGTCACCTTTGCCTTTTATATATTTAGATGAAACATGTATTTCTTTATTTTTAATCGAAAGCCCAAATACAAAGTGTATACAACTTTAAAAATGAAAAACTTTCATACTAACATTCATCCCCTATTTGATCCCTTGGGGGGTGAATTTTTCAAAATCTGTGAAACACGTATTTCTTTATTTTTATTCTAAAGCCTAAATACAAAGTTTCATGGATATAACTTGAAAAATGACGGACTTTCATACAAACTTTAACCCCCTATTTAACCCTCTTGGGGTTGAAATTTTCCAAAATCCTTTCTTAGCGGATGCCTACGTCCTAACAGCTACCTGTATGCCAAATTTCAACTCAATCGGTCCAGTGGTTAGAGCTGTGCGTTGATAGATCAGTCAGTCAGTCAGTCAATCAGTCAGTCAGTCACCTTTGCCTTTTATATATTTAGAAAATTGAAAATAAATGGTTAAAAATTTGACCTAACTTCGTGATTTTTTTTTTACCTGAGGATTAAAAAATATTTTTTTTTTAATTTTTGATTTATTTGACGTTGTGCTAAGTCCGCGCCACCACGCGTCGCTATAGCATTCTACTTTGAACTTTTTTCTACCCTACGTGAAATGGCTTATAGCTTGTTCAAAAGCTATACAGCACCATCAACCCATTGATGCTTGTGATTAATAGAAGGTATGCACAACTCGCGCAGAGACCTTTAACCTGTCACCCGGTAATTAATTAACCCTTGGTTGCGGTTATTAATTACTTGTGGCTGTTTTGACTTAATTCGAAAACCATGTTTCCTTTTTATTATACGAATACATCCCTAATTTATACTACCTATAAAAAAATCAATTGATGTTCGTTAGTCTGACTAAAACTTAAAAACGGTTCGACCGATTTGAAAAATTTTTCTTTTGCTTTGTTCGCCTAACACAGGGGTAGTTTAAAACAAATAATAAATAGGGGAAATCCAAAAGAACTGGTGAAAAATAAAAATAAAAGTTTTGTATACGAATCGACACTTTCACTTTTAATAAACCGCGGGTAAAAGCTAGTAATATTAGAAACGCGAAAGCGTTTTTTTAGGTTTGTAGGTTTGTCGTTCAATCACTCTGTAACGAGCAACGGATGCCAAATCTTTCTATTCTATTATGACTCTGCCTATAAACCTAAATTTTCATCTTGTTGGTTCTTCTTGGTTGGAACGGCATTCCAAACCAGTGGTAGATTCACTTGGCGATCCGGAAGCATTTTGTAAGTTTATTTGAATAAAAAATTATTCTATTCTATTCTCAACTGCCTATGAAGAACATCGTAAGTTTTCATTCAAACAAAAGTATTTCTTAACCCCGCAAATACCCGCAGTGATCAAATCGACCCCATCTCATTTTTATCCCGGCATTAAACGCCCATCCATCCGGCTGCGTTAGCGAGGATTGATAGAGCGCGGGCTCATGTGGATTTCGGAGGGAAAATTGATTTTTTTTTCTCGTTTCCTACCCATTCATTTCTTATCGTGCATTGCGTTTTGATAAACTGTTTATTACGATACGAGCTTTTGCTCGCGTTTCAACCGCGTGGAGTTTTTTGGAAGTTTTAGAAACCACGCGGAAATCTTGAATGAAATGAATACACTTTATTACCCCATATTAACTAGTGGTTCGCCCCGAACTGAGACCTCGCGATATCCCATAATTCCCAAAAGTTTTAATTATATATTGTAATAATTAACTTTTAACATTAGACGCAATAAAAAAAAAAATAGTTGACATAAAACTGTTTTACTGACACAGCGCCATCTATTAGCATTATAGTGAAGCTATTTATTAGCTTCACAGTAATGCTAATAGATAGCGCATTAAAATTAAATAATTTCGTTTCTTTATAACATTTATCTAATTTTAGTATTTGTTGTTCAAGTACAGGATATAACTGAATTTTCAACCAAGTTTCACGTTCTAATATTCAGTAATTCAGAAGTTATAGGGCTCTTACAGACATTTAGACGGACACACTTCTCTGTCTAGTAGGCAAGCGCCCTAGTTGACTCAGAGAACTCGCTTCGCTCGTTCAAAAATGAAATCATACAAAATAATAAACTTAAACTAAACTACATAAATGTACAAATGGCGGCTTCATCGCGAAGAAGCGATCTCTAACAAGCGACTTCTTCTAATTTCTGTTTATTCTACAATCAAGCAAATAAATGATTTGATTTTTTTTTGATTTGATAAAATGTAGCGTATGTCAGTCGCCAGATCCTTAACTATATACCTATGGAAAAATAATGTCGATCCGTACTCTGTTGCAACGCGATTGAAGGAAAAACCAACGAACAAACACGTTTTCGCATTTATGGTGGGTGAACGAACCTGCGACCTCCCGAACAGAAGACTGCAGTCTTAAATACTATTATTATTTTGAGGGGAGAGGAGGATATTCGTGAATTTCAGCTGTATCTACTGATATTCCTAAAAAAAAAGACGTGTGGCACTCGGGGACTGCCGCGGTAAAGCTATTGCATAGCATTTTTTATCAACGCCATCTAGCGGTGAGAGGAGTCCCGCGTCAGGTTATTTTCGTTACGGAATTTCTGGATTCGGTCTCCACGCTCAAGTCCCGCGATAGAAGCTATGCAATAGCTTAAAAAATTACCACCAAGCTATCACAGCTCTCTGCTTTCCTGAATAGGAATAACAAGACCACCTAATCAATATCGAACCCACTAATAAATCGCAACATAATATGAAACAATTACTCGTATTGAGTGCGGCGCGCGCGGCCCCTCGCGGGGTCATAAATACCCATACGCGGGACAACTTGATCCCGGCTCTCTGCCGGTAATGACTTGGGGGTTTTAGCCAAATCCCTTATTTGTGAGGACGCCGCGGCCCGAGAGGGTGTATTTTTCTTAATAAAAGAGGAAAAAAAACTAAGATTGTTTGTGTAATTAATCAATAAAAGAGTCTTTTTACACTATCACTAATTAATTAGCCAAAAGTACCTTACTATGTACATCTTAAGATAGGTACTTATGACATTGAGGTGGGTACAAAGCGCCAGTTTCATTATCAAAGAGTATATTTTGTACGTGTTAGCATGAACGAATTTCGTACGAAAACGCATGCAAAGTGAGCTCGGCCTAATGTTTTTAACCAAGAAAGGATTTATTTATTTATTGCACCACAAACAGAAAAAACCGGGAAAACTTTGATTTTCCAACATAAAAAGTAGCCTGTCCTCACCTATAGTCTATACCCATGCAAAAAATTACGTCAATTCATTGCCCCGTTGCGGCGTGATGTTTGGACAAACAAATAAACCAACAAACAAACACACTTTCACATTTATAATATTAGTAAGCTTGTGTCTATTTTCAGCGAACAATAAGTTTTTTGCTCGAAAATGAATCTTTAAGCCTCTATAACTTATAAACTAGCCTATAAATGAAAGAAATCATTCGATCACTCTTAAGAAATCGTTTTTGGATAAAACTTAACTAACCTAAAATGTTCTCTAGCACACTTTTTTTTAAACGGACCCTCTAAAAGCGTGCGGGGTCCAAGTGACCCCACGCGCCCGGCCGTGATAATCCGTAGTTAATGCTATCACTGTGCTGTCAGATACACGCTCGCGATGCTCCCCACACTGATGTTGTGACGACCTCCCTGGCGCAGTGGTGAGCACTGTGGTCTTATAACTGGGAGGTCTCGAGTTCGATTCCCGGCGGCGGCAATTTGGGAATTTATAATTTCTGAATTGTCTCAGTCTGGCGTGTAGAAACCGATTAGGGGTATGGGTTGAATCTACACTGCCATATCCCTTCCAAGTTAGCCCGCTAGCATCTTAGACTGCATCGTCACTTACCATCAGACCCCTGATTCTGTAACTCAGTGCCTATCAACGACGATAGGCATTTTTTATCCATTGAAGGTTTGAAGAGAAATGTCATTTACTATTTCATTGTAAACCTTCAATGGATACAAAATATTGTCAGTGGCTTTCATTTTTTGATAGGCACTGAGTTACAGAATTAGGTGAGATCTTGTCATCGAATAAAAAAAGATGTGTGGCACTCAAGGACTGCCGCGGTAAAGCTATTGGATAGCATTTTTATCAACGCCATCTAGCGGCTCACCGCTAGATGACGTTGATAAAAAATGCGCCATCTAGCGGCTCACCGTAGAGGAGTCCCGCGTCAGGTTATTTTCGTTACGGAATTTCTGGATTCGGTCTCCACGCTGGCCCGCGATAGAAGCTATGCAATAGTTTAAAAAATACCTACCTAAGCCTACAGTGTACTTACATTGTCATAAGATGAATCGACAAGTATTTAAAACAGTTTAATAACTGTTGCTTGCACGTTTTTTCTGATAACAAAATAATAAAAAGTAGATAATTAAAAATATATGTAGGTATGCCGTTTAAGGGACACTTCCATTTTACAATTTATCATTTTATGATCATACTTAACTTACAAATCATTCACAACCTAATGCAGTAAGACACAAAATACAAATTCGCTAAGCACAATTCAATCAAAGATCCCGACTACCCCCTATTTGGGAAAATTTATTTGTCAAGCATTACATCACTTTCCAGATGTTACTCCCCAACAGATGCCAAAGGAAATAAAGCCATTGAAATATCGACTCTAGGCTCGAGTAGTAAGGTTAATTTTTGAATGATCACTTGATCAGTTCTAATGGCAAGACAGTGTAGAAGGGACTTTGTGTGAACTTATGTTTTGGATGTCATAAGCCGATTGCTATTGAATTGTGCATTTCGGAACTCTTCAGTGCAAATGGTTTTTGCACTTACTCTTTTCGGATTATTTTTTATTTGATACTAGCTGATTCCCGCGACTTCGTCCGCGTGGATAAAGTTTAGATTGACTTGCTACTACCCGCGAGAAGTTATGTCCTCTATCTCCGATAATATTTAGTAGATCTTCACCAAAATTAAAGAAACTATTTCTTATAGTAGGTACACAATCTATAATAAAAAAGAATTATCAAATACGGTTTAGATTTGACGAAGTTATGGAGCAAAATCAACAAAAACTTTCATCCCCTATCCCGGATAAACCTTATTGTTTATCAGGATAAAAAGTATCGTATATATTGACCATGAGTATCAACTACCACTGTACCCATTCAAATCCGTTCAGTAGTTTTCGCGTGATGCGCGCTCAGACAGACAGACAGACAAAAAATTAATACAAACTCCTTAAAAACACACTCAAAATACTTAACACTTCTTTTACTCCAACGCATTCTCATCAGAAATAATTACAGCATACCGAACAGGCGAGGGTCCAATCGACCCCTCAGGAATTTCACTCAGGAGCCCCGCGCTCAGCCGCACTCGCGCACAGCTGACGAGGGGCGCGGGTTCGATCTTGCGTCGGAATTTAGATTACTTTTATAGAATAGAATAGAATAGAATAGAAATATTTTTTATTCAAATAAACTTTTACAAGCACTTTTGAATCGTCAATGAATCTACCACTGGTTCGGAATTCCTTTCCTGCTGAGAAGAGCCAGCAAGAAACTCGGCGGTTGCTCTTTTCAAAAAAAAAAAAAATTTACAATAGTTAATGAAAGCTATGCTATGTATACAGTGCTTCCACAATAAAGCTGCAAAAATGCATACGTAGGTACACCAATCCAACGCATGTCAAGACGGGCGGTCAAAGAAGACCCATTCCCGTTGGTTATACACTTTGGTTTGTTTAAAAAATCCTATTAATATTATAAATGCGAAATGTATATTTGTTATTCAATCTCAGTCGCAACGACTGAACCGATTTGGCTGAAATTTGGCGCAGAGATAGATTATATCAGATTAGTCTGGAATAGCACATAGGCTACTTTTTATCCCGGGAAATAAGATAGTTCTCGCAGGAATAAAAAACCTTAATCCACGCGAACGAAGTCGTGGGAATCATCTAGTAGTACCATAAAATAAATAGTCTAAGATGGTAGCGGGCTAACTTGGAATGGATATGGCAGAGTACATTCAACCCATACCCCTTATCTGTTTCTACACGCCATCGCACCGAAACGCTAAATCGCTTGGCGGCAGGTCTTTGACGGTAGGGTGGTAGCTAGCCACGGCCAAAGCCTCCCACCAGACCAGAACAGAGACAATTCAGAAATTATAAATTCTCAAATTGCCCCCGTCGGGAATCGAACCCGAGACCTCCCAGTTATAAGACCACAGCGCTCACCACTGCGCCAGGGAGGTCGTCAAAGAAGTCTGCCAAGCGTGGTGGACTATTGTCTTAACTCAATAGCCCAGCGGTTCAAGGGTCGGACTGAAACTGAAAGGCCACAGGTTCGATGCCCACCCGTTGCACGATTGTCGTACCCACTCCTAGCCCAAGCTTTCCGCTATTTGGAGGGGATAGGAGGATATTAGTCAATTTCAGCTTGGCTAATATGCTTTTTTTTAAAAAAAGACCTACTAATGAGCCGGTTGAAGACGCGTTAATTCATTAGTGTAACTTCCAGGAATCGAACTCGCGAACCTCGTATTAAATGCATATGAAAAAAATCTATTGTTTTAAACAATAGAACTAAATGGTAAACAATAAACAATACTTGATCGCAAATACAATGGTAAAATTTTTCCAAGCAATTGTAAAAATCTTCTATTTAGACTCTGTTACAATACACAGAAGGTTCAAAATAGATTGACACTAAACATTTCAGCTTCGTACATAACTTTGCTGCCCCTTTATTGAAAATCAAAAGGTATTGTTATGTCCCGTACAATGTTCTGAACGAAATATTTTATATGATTTTGAACTTTATTTTGAATATGATAGAACTGAATTTACAATATGATGTTTCCTAGTGGAAATGCAGAGATTTTCTTTAGTCATATCGTAGCAAATGAAAAACATCTGTGATCCAGGGCACAAAACCGGCTAAGTACGAGTCGAACTGGCACACGAAGGGTTCCGTACCTACCATCGTAAAGGTCGAGCTAAAAACGCCGAAAAAATCAAGTTTCTTGTATGGGGAGGGGCTCCCCTTTATTTTTTATTTTTATTATTTGTTGTTGTAGCGGCAATATTTTCTAGTGAAAAATGAAAATTTCAAGTATCTACTTATTACGGTTCATGAGATGCAGCCCGCTGACAGACAGACAGACAGAGATGTACAGCAGAGGCTCAGTAACAGGGTAAAATGTGAATAAGATTCCAAAGATAATGACTGTGGTATATAACTTTTCAGTTCGTTTTTTGGCTGGGCAGTCGTATTTTTTAAAATTTTTAACCGACTTCAAAAAAAAAGAGGAGGTTCTCAATTCGATGCGTATTTTTTTTTTTTTTTTTTTTTTTTTTTTTTTTTTTTTTTTTTTTTTTTTTTTTTTTTTTTTTTTTTTTGGCGATGTTACTCCATAACTCCGTCAAATCTGCACCGTTTTCAATAATTTTTTTTTTATTTGAAAGGACGTATCGTCAGGTTGGCCCCATTTAAATTTGGTGAAGATCTGATGAATATCTTCGGAGATATAAGAGCAAATCGCTCGTAATTAGAGTGTGTATAGGATTTTAACCATGCATACTTCATAGCATACGTATGTACCTATGCTATGAAGTACATCATCGTTAGCCAATCCGACTTCAACGTATTATACTAAAATTATTAAATCGTACATACTATTAGGCAGGTATACTTGTAGAATTCGCCCGTGAAACGATGAAACCGATGCGCGACTTTTCTGTGAAAATTATTTTATACTTTTAAGTGGATTTTGAAGTCGGTTTTTTTTAAATATTTTTTTATATTATTATTTTAATTCATTATAGCTTGTTACCAAAAAATCTTCCCCATTAGGAAGGTATTTACTAGCTACGTACATGCAGGCATGCAAAACGTACCTTCCTGCAAAAATTAGGCAAGTTCGTATTTATTCTTATTCTTATATATGCTCAGCTCTTGCTTATATTACCTACATCGTTTGAAACTATGCTTCAGTTACCTTCCTAGCGCGGTATACAATGGTGCAGCGACATCTATTGACGCTTCAGAAAATAAATTAATTAATTAATCAATACTTTTATGCTATGGCACAGAATACATAACAGAAAAATGAAAAAAAAATACATAATAAAATCCTACCAATATTATAATTTTTCTGGTGGGAGGCTTTGGCCGTGGCTTGTTACCACCCTACCGGCAAATACGTACCGCCGTACGTAAGCAATTTAGCGTTCCGGCACGATGGCGTGTAGAAACCGACAAGGGGTATGGGTTGAATGTACACTGCCATACCCCTTCCAAGTTAGCCCGCTACCATCTTAGACTGCATCGTCACTTACGTCAAGGCGTAAGGATTACAATAATGAATATAAATTGGATTACATAAATATTAGTTTATTTACACTTAGAATATGCGTGCTGATACAATTTTTTCTTGAAACTAAATTGACTGTCATGGAAGATGTCAATGTCGGGGCATTTCAGATTGTTGTTTTTTTTTTTTTTATTCTATGACAAGATAGCCATTGACTGCGATCTCACCTGATGGTAAGTGACGATGCAGTCTAAGATGGTAGCGGGCTAACTTGGAAGGGGTATAGCAGTGTAAATTCAACCCATACCCCTTATCGGTTTCTACACGTCATCGTGCCGGAACGCTAAATCGCTTGGCGGCACGTTTTTGACGGTAGGGTGGTAACTAGCCACGGCCAAAGCCTCCCACCAGACCAGACCAGAGACAATTTAGAAATAATAAATTACTAAATTGCCCCCGCCGGGAATCGAACCCGAGACCTCCCAGTTATAAGAGCACAGCGTTCACCACTGCGCCAGGGAGGTCGTCACAATTCGTCACAATCGTTGTATGCGTTTAATAGACGATTTATTGGGGCGAATTTGTTGTCGGGACTTGCCAAGCAAGATTGCAACTTGCAAGACGTAGCTTTAAATTTTAAGCGCTGGTAGGGCGCCTGTGCACTCGCGCTGAGCCACTGTCTGTTGCAGCCATCCTGCCGTACCGCGAAGAGGCCAGCTCGCAGACGCGCGAGTTCCTCGCGCGCGTCGTCGACGTGCTCCTGGACTACGTGCAGAAGGTCAACGACCGGAACGAGAAGGTTTGTTTACTAGCCACTAACTGCTTTTTTTTAAAGAATATTAGCCAAGCTGAACTTGAATTATATTCTCCTCTCCCCTCCAAATAAGCGAAAAGCTTGTATCAGGAGTAGGTACGACAATAGTGCAACGGGTGGGATTCTAACCTGCGACCTTTCAGTTTTCAATCCGCACCTTTAACCGTTGGGCTATTGAGGCTTAAAATTATAATGTGGATGTCTTTAAATCAGAATAGTCATCTTCTAGAGAAGCGCGCACCATCTTAGGCTACATCTTCACCTGCTAAGGCTGCTTCGCTTACCATCAGGTGAGATATTAAAAAAACTAGGCGCTGATAAACACATTTTTTATTAAATTCAAAAATTCAAAATTCAAAATTTATTTATTTCATGTAGGCTACCCTGTAGCACTTATGATAAGTCACAAATCTACCACCGGTTCGGAATGCAGATTCTGCTGAGAAGAACCGGCAAGAAACTCAGCAGTTGCTCTTTTCTATTCGATGACAAGATATAGGTTGATTTTTTTTATGTGAATAGAATATTCCGGTCATAAATTGTTTTGGGCAAAATCAATCATGGAAATATCCAATTAAACTGATTCCACTTTTCGATTAGATCCTGGAGTTCAAGATGCCAGAAGAGATGCAGAAGCAGCTGGACCTGGCGCTGCCGGAGGACCCGCTGCCGCTGAAGCAGCTGCTCGAGGACTGCAAGATAACCCTGAAGCATCAGGTCAAGACTGGTGAGTGTCTTTTCCTTTCTTCTTGCTTCCACATATCCTTGCAGAAGGTCCAATTTCTCCGAACGTCCAATATATCTGTTACGTTACGTCCAAATCTCTAGACAGTTTGTCTAGTCTAGTCTAGTCTGCCCCTAGGTCCATACATCGCATACCTAGATCAAAAGTCAACTCAAAAAACCTCTGTTCGTTAAACGAAAAAATGTCTTTCTGAATCTTTTATTACTAAAGTTGTGAAACTCAATTTTATTGTAAGTATGTCATCCTTACTAATATTATAAATGTGAAAGTGTGTTTGTTTGTTGGTTTGTCCTTCAGTCACGCCACAACAAAGCAACAAATCGACGTGATTTTTTGCACGGGTATAGTTGAGGACCTGGAGAGTGACATAGGCTATTTTTTATCCCGGAAAATCAATGAGTTCCCGCGGGATTTTAAGAACTAAATCGACGCGAGCGATGTTTTTCATACCTTTACTAAACAAAGGATTCAGAAAAACTTTTTTCCTCTAGGGAACAGAGACCTAATTTGAGTTGTCTAATTTTTGAAAAAACTTTTATGCACAAAATACATAACAGCATTAACATGAGATGACCATCCTGCTATTAAAAAAAATTCAAAGATGATTTTTTTTCGAAGAACAACTGAATATTCTTGTAAAAAAATCATCTTTGAACGCGATTGTGATCCAACCAATGCGATTATCATAGACTTGCGTCCCGCAATTAACCCTCACAAAGGGATACAGTAAGATACAGTAGGAGTAACAAGTGTAGTGTAAATAATAGCAGCAATCATTCCAGCACATTTGAACACGTAATTGAATTGTTTGTCGCGGGGCGGCTGGGGCGGTGTGCGCGCGGCTTTAATGCCGCGGAAACACTTTCCTGTGGATTCCAAAGACTTTTGGATTCCCTCGTTCAAGAAAACTAGCTTTAACCCGCGAGTTTCCAACTTTTTAACTGATGAAGTCCATTAATCCTATTATATTCTACTAGCGGCCCGCTCCGGCTTCGCACGGGCATAAAATATATAGCCTATGTCATTCACTGTTAATGGATGTTATTAAACATATAAACCTTCCTCTTCAATCACTCTATCTATTTAAAAAAACCGCATAAAAATCCGTTGCGTAGTTTTAAAGACTTAAGCGTACACGGGGATATAGGGATATGGATATAGGGATATAGGGACAGAGAAAGCGACTTTGTTTTACTACTATGTAGTGATTTCCTATTATCCTATTAATATTATAAATGCGAAAGTTTGTATGTTTGTTACTCAATCACGTCGCAACGACTGAACCAATTCGGTTGTTTGGCACAGAGATAGATTATGGTCTGAAATAGGACATAAGCTACTTTTTATTCCGGAAAATTAAAGAGTTTCAACGGGAACAGAAAAACCTCAATCCACGCGAACGAAGTCGCGGGTATCGTCTAGTAATTCATATTTTGTGTTTATACAAAAAACAACGATCGCTTTTTACTTATCCCCTATAGAAAGAATAGGTACAGGTTTGAAAAGATCGAAAATTGCAGAAAGCAAAAGGATCGGTCGGAGCAAGGGCCCCCATTGTGGCATTACGTGCTCGGCGGAGCACGCGCTAATCGCTCGCAGCTATACGGGCATGTGATTTCCTCGTATTGTCAGAGGGAAAGCTTTCCAACGGCTTTGTCTTTTTGAATATTTGTCAGTCAGAACTTTTTAATCACGATTTGACGACCTTTCAACGTTTTAAATCCAGTGGTAACGCGGTGCAATGTTTGATGATCGTAAAAGGGTGTTAGGTTCGATTTCGAGGCACAAAATACGTTTTTCTTAAAAAGAATATTAGCCAAGTTGAATTTGATTTATATTCTCCTCTCTCCTCCAAGTAATCTGAAAGCTCGTGTTAGAACTTGCGACCTTTCAGTTTTCAGCACCTTTAACCATTGGACTGTTGAGGTTGTCTGGTGGGAGGCTTTGGCCGTGGCTAGTTACCACCCTACCGTCAAAGACGTACCACCCAGCGATTTAGCGTTTCGGCACGATGGCGTTAGAAACCGATTAGGGGTATGAGTACACTGCCATACCCCTTCCAAGTTAGCCCGCTACCATCTTAGACTGCATCGTCACTTACCATAAGGTGAGATTACAGTCAAAGACTATCATCGAATAAAATAAAATAATTTTTTTTATGTGGTAGTGGTTAAGATTACAGCTTCTATCAGGGAGGTTCGTGCCTGGGTTTAATACCAGGCGTGCCTTCCTCCAAAAACTCAGTTGACATTTAACATTTAGACATACAAATTACCTGTACCTGCTTCAAATATAATTATGAGGCATGGGCGACTTTCCTAGCGCGGTATTATATCCTACAGCGCCATCTAGGCCAATCTATCTGAAGCCTCAATAGCCCAACGGTTAAAGGTGTGGACTGAAAACTGAAAGGTCACAGGCTCGAACCCCACCCGTTGCACTATTGTCGTACCCACTCCTAGCACAAGCTTTCCGCTTATTTGGAGGGTATAGGAGAATATTAGTCAACTTCAGCTTGGCTAATATTCTTTTTAAAAAAAAATCTATGGATGCTAAAAAAAATCAATGAAATATTTTTGGATTTTAACGCAGCGTGGAATATAGTATTCAATGCTGGCCAGGGCCGGGCGGCTGCCACCTCTGAATTTTTTTGAATTTCTCCCTAGACGTCGGCAAAAGTAATTAAATTAAAGTTGTTTTTTTTCAAAGATTACCGACGCACTCACCCCGCGCCGTTAAATAAAGACAGTAAAACCGTAATCCGTGTTATAAAACGTATTATAAAGCCCGCCCTGATTCACGCCGCCCGCCCGCCCGCGCGCCCGCCCGCCCGGCCGAGTGCCTAATATCACGCAAATCATTGGATTACCGCACCGCGCTGGGGTGCCCATCACCTAGCTACGTTCCACACAACAACGGGACTGAATATGTGTCGACACTTTACGTCACTGGAAGTTTTGCATTAAAATACGCTTTAAAAAAAACGGGTGGAGCTGTGTCGGTGCACACGGCCGTTGGTTTTAGCGTGAAACGTCTATATTGCGAGTTTCGGTTATTCTACGCAGCGCCCCTCCCCCGCCGCCCCGTCCGGCCCCGATGCAAACTCAAGCTCTTAGCAGCGAGATGACTATATACTCTAAATAATGACATCGGATTCATGTTTCTAAGACTTATAGTTTTGTAGTTATTAAGGTAAGACGATATAGACCTTTTCGTTACTGTGCATTTTTCTGACTGGTACTCGTATGTTTTGGTGTGATTTTTAAGAGGTTTCACGTCAAAAGCTGTAACTTTTCATGGAGTTAGACTAGAAACTTTAAATTTTCACAGCATTGATCTTTGTATTTAGTATTAGTACATTAAGTCATTTCTGAGAAAAAGCACCTTGACAATTGACACACGAACAGACAGACGAACAATGGAATACCTAAGCTAAAAATAAGTTTGAAAGCATTTTGTAAAAGTTTATTTGAATAAAAAATTATTCGTGTTTTCGCTCAACTATACCGATGCAAAAAATCAGGTCGATTGCTTTGTTGTGGCGTGATTGAAGGACAAACCAACAAACAAACACAGTTTCGCATTTATAATATTAGTAAGGATAAGAATATTAGCAAGGATTAATTATATTGTCGTCCCTCTATCGCCAAGTTCATATCCACCCTACCCTAAGCCGCCCCCGGGCTATAGAGGTTGAATTACCATAGTTTGATAGATCAGCCCTTCAAGACCAGGTTATAGATTGATTTTATGGACTCCATCCATTGTGGCCGGGATAAGATGGGCACTTCTATTGTACTGTGAGATAAGAGCATTTTTAAACATCTATTCTATACTAGCAGATGCCTATAGAAATATGCTGCTACGAAATGCTGGAACAACTTGCCTCCTCCCATGCGGGATGTAAGTAAATCCAAAAACTGGTTCAAAACTAATTTAAAAAAAATGTTACTGTGCCAGCAAAAGGGTGAGGTTACTTAGGCGCTCCGAGGTATATAATAATAATTAGTTATATGTATTTATATTGGACCTTTTTATCATAGCTATATACTAACTTATTATATTAACTATTTTCTACGTACTGCTATTTATTATATTAGGTAACTATTTCCTACGCACTACTATTTTTTTTTTTTATTATTTATTATGTTAACTATTTGCTACATAGTACTATTTGTCGTGACTAACAGTCATCCGAAACCTTTGGCTCCACGGAAGACCAGCGCTATGCCTGTGCTTTCACCACAGGGATAGCATATGCTGAGTGGAGTCCATTTTGGGACCACACATATTTATTTATTTTTTTTTGTTTTGTATCTCTCTTTCTGTTATTAACTGTGCTGTGTGTCTCAAATAAATGCTTTTTCTTTCTTTCTTTCTATAGATTTTGCTCACATGTTTAGATAGCCCTTGACTGTGATCTCACCTGATGTTAAGTGATGATGTAGTCTGAGATGGTAGCGGGCTAACTTGGACGTGCCGGTACGCTAAATCACTCGGCGGCACGTCTTTGACATAAGGTCGTAAGGTATAGAGAAAAGATTTGATTGTTCGCTTATAATAGATAAACTAAAGAATTACTTAACCGATTTAAAAACTTTCATTTATAGAATGCTACATTATAAGCAAGTAACATTAGGGTATATTTTATTTTCAAAAAAATTAGGGATCCCTACGATAATTGCAATAATGTAAGCCATGGTATCAAATATCACTCCACAAGTCCCCTGTCGCGTCCCCTTACTAATATTTTAAAATGTGAAAGTGTGTGTTGTTGGTTTGTCCTTCAAACACGCCGCAACAGACCTACGGATCGACATAACTTTTTACATGGCTATAATTAAGGACGGAGTGACATAGGCTGCGTTTTATTCCGAAAACCATAGTTTTTCCCACGGAATTTTTAGAATTAAATAACGTGGACGAAGTCACTTGCATTGCAGAAGCTGAGTTTTGAATATATAACTATAGTTCTTGAGCACACTCTCAAAATTATATCTTGGTTGTAAAGTATGCTGCTGTGCCCTAAAAAGTTGTTAATGTGAGGGAAAACAAACTCCGAAGTGAACCACAATGGCGCCTGATTGCTGTCAGTTGTCAGCTGTCACTTTGATGGCCGCGTGGCGGGAAATTATGTGCCGCCCTGCACTGTATAGTGTTGATCACAACGATCACCCTTCTAGATGTGTTTGGTAGAAATTATCGCTACAAAATACGTATATCTATATATATATAAAATTCAAAGTCCTGACTGACTGACTGAGATATCAACGCACAGCCTAAACTACTGAAGTTAGAAACTCGAAATGTTTACAGTTGGTTCCTTTTATGACGTAGGCGCACACTAAGAAAGGATTATTGGAAATTCCACCCCTAAGGGGTTTAAATAGGGGATGGAAGTTTATACGAAACTCCGTCATTTTTCAAGCTGTTTCCATCAAAGTTGGTATTTGAGCTATCAGTTAAAAATAAAGAAGTACGTGTGTCACAGTTTTTGAAAATTCCACCCCCAAAACCTAATTCCACGCGGACGAAGTCGCGGGGGCAAAAGCTAGTTTTATTATATTATACTAGCTTTTGTCCTCACGGCTTCGTCCGCGTGAAATTAGGTTTTGGGTTGGAATTTCCAATTTTCCCTTTTTGTAATTGTTAACTGGCAAACCCGTATTTGCACTTTTGCTTATACGCATGTCGGTTTGCCTGTAATTGGGTGCATACCTGAAATGTTTCTATAGATATAGTATAATTTTTTATAATTCTTGTGTGAGTTCCTGTTGGCAAACCAATAAAAAAAATAAAAACTCCTGAAACTCCTGAAAAGCCGGCAACACGTTGTGGTGGCTCAGGTGTCACAAATGTTCACATGCGGCGGTAATCACTTAACATCAGGTGACCTGCCTGCTTTTTTGCTCGCTATAAATATTAAAAAAAAATCTGTGGAACACGTTTCATAGATAGGCACTTATAACTTGAAAAGTTACAGAATTTCATATAGATTTTCACCCAATATTTAACCCCCTTAGGGGTGGAATTTCAAGAATGAGTTGGATGACGGTTGCGCATACCTGGAATAATAGCAATGACTTCAGGCAATGTGTTTAATTTTTTTTTAAATATATTTTTAGCGAGCAAACGAGCAGGCGGGTCAACCTGATGTTAAGTGATTACCGCCACAAATGAACACTTGTAGCACCTGAGGCACCACCAATGCGTCGCCAGTTTTTCAGGAATTTGTTGGTCCGCCCCTTGAATAACCCCATGTTATAATTTAGTGTATACCTAACACACCTTTTAAATAATAGTTAATACTCATGTCTCATTGTTCTAAAACATCCATACGCCGTTTTATCCGCACGCCATTTTAACAGATAATATCACAAAACGACCACAATATATTGTCGATATCTACGACAAAGACGGGAAAAAGCGCCCCCAACGTTTCAACATGTCTACAGCCCACTTATCTTGCGCCGCAAGTACCCAGGGGACATCCCGGATAAATAGCTGCCAAAAACATTATTACTGACTGTATTGATACAATAGTTTGAAGGATTTGGAACTCTATCTTCAGAAATTTAAAGTTAATTTTCTAGATACGCGGTAAAAGCTTCCTAAATAGAAAATTTTATGTTTTTGACAGTGTTTTATGTCGTGTGATAAGATTTTTTTATGGAATTTTTATGACGTTTTTTTGTTTATTTTCATTATGCGCGATGCTAGCCCGACTTCAACATACGTGTACAAACTAAAATTATTTTATACTTTTAAATGTGCCATTTGATGATGGTTTTTTAATAAAAAAAAATATGTTTATATCCTACTAATATTATAAATGCGAAAGGCTGTTTGTTTTTATGTTAGTTTGTCCTTCAATCACGCTGCAACAGAGCTAGATCGACGTGATTTTTTGCGTGGGTATAGTTGAGAACCTGGACAGTGACAAAGGCTACTTTTTAGCCCGGAAAATCAAAAGTTCCCGAAAACTAAACCTACGCGGACGAAGTCGCGGGCATCAGCTAGTTAGTTAGTTTTAGATGTTGCCAAAGCTCCCAATAAAAAGTAAACAATACACAAATTCCTCCACCGACCCCTCATTCAAGTCAGTCATACCAAATAAACAATCATTCAAGGCATCCGACCCCCGCGCCGCCCTCCAGCCCTCTAAAATGTAGATTAATTCGGAATTACTCCACCTGACTTGGCGAGGCAAATTAATGGCGGCCCCATCTGGCCAGGCCGAGGGGATTATATTAAATTCCTGCGAATTAATATTATTTTTTGCGTGCACTGACTGCCCGGGTTTAATGCGATGCAGTGGGTATATCGGTGCTTGCATTTTAGGGTTACATTTCTAAGGATTGCCTATTCAAAATTCAAAATTCAAAATTAATTTATTTCATATAGGCTAACTTGTAGCTCTTATGACACGTCATAAATCCACCACCGGTTCGGAATGCAGACTCTGCTGAGAAGAGCCGGTAAGAAACTCAGCAGTTGCTCTTTTCAAAAAAAAAAATTTTTTTTTACAAAGCTATGCTATGTATACAGTGCTTCCACAATAAAGCTTAAAAAAAAAATGCAAAAATGCCTACGTAGGTACACCAATCCAACGCATGTCAAGATGGGCAGCCAAAGCAGACCCATTCCCGTTGGTGGCACCCGTTCACGAGCATGATGCATGATCCAGCCATTGCTTCGCTCAACCATATTTGAGGTTAAAAAAAATTCGTACTGATAATCGTGATTTGTAATGCTATAGTAGGTAAGTCACAGTCGATTGGGTTTGCATAAAAGAGAATTTAGAATTTTCGAATAGTTTGATCAGTAATAAAAATGTAAAAATTCTTTTTACAAAACCGACTTCAAACGCCACTACAAAGTATATCAAGTTTGCCTAGAAGAGTGCCCTAGATTTCTCCAGGATCCCATCTCAGACCCTGACCTAGTATATCCAAGTATATCCTTTCAAACCAAAAAAGAATTTTCCAAGTCGGTCCATACGTCTTCGAGTAATCGGGGAACATACATAAAAATAAAGAAAAAAAAGATTCCGACGAATCCTTTTTTGAAGTCGGTTAAATTGTTTTTAATGATCCATATTAAGAGGCGATAAAGTATAATTAAAAGAAAATTACACAAGTCTTCATATAAAAAATGTTTTAGTCCGTTTTTAAAAGAAAAAATTCTAGATGCGATAAAAAAAGGATTAAACTCTTATTTTCTTTTATAACAATACCTCCAAATAGAATTATAATAACATTCTTGTCGAGATACAAACAACAAAATCATCCGGTCAACCGGTTCCCCGGATGTAATACCACGCCCGGTTACACCGGCCCATTACTAGCCGGATATAGGCCCATTTTTGGCCATTGTATCTACCTAAGAGAAAAATGTTGCGTTTATTTTTTTCCTTAGAAATTCTTTACTTTGAGGGATCAGTGAATGTTCGAATTTGATCGATTCAAAATCGCGTTAAAACTGCCTTAGATCCTTCCAAGTTAACCCGCTACCACTTACCATCAAGTGAGATCGCAGTCAAGGGCTATCTTAATCATATTTCGCCCAAAACCTAGTTGCAAAATTAAATCAAAACCGCCACAACACCAAAAAATAACTCAATCTAAGCACACGTAAGTAACAATGCAACTAATTTATATTCCCATTCGGGGTGATTTAATATTGTTTACCGTTACCCCTTGTTGGCCGTCTGCGGCGCGCGATAAACCGTCCCCGGGGCCCTCGGGGGCCCGGGGGCCCGGGGCATAGGGGCCTGGGGGACCCCACTCGACACGTTCTCAACAAACATCCGGGAAATAGGATACAGAGGCCGGTTTCGGCGCGTGCCGTTTTTGGCTTTATGATTTTTAATATCCGTCTTGATGTAGTTATAGATATGAGATAAAAAATCCAGATGGGCATACATTAAAAGCCTCAATAGCCCACTGGTTAAAGGGTGCGGACTGAAAACTGAAAGATCGCAGGTTCGAACCCCACCAGAACTAATGTAGATTTTTAATGTCCGGACTGTTATTTAACAGAATTCTAAAAACAAGTTAAAAAAAAAACTATGTAATTACCTCCTTGATTTTTTTTATTTTTTTTTATTTTTAGCGAGCAAACGACCTGGCGGGTCACCTGATGTTAAGTGATTACCGCCGCCCATGAACACTTGTAGCACCAGAGGCACTACCAACGCGTTGCCGGCCTTTCAGGAATTTGTTGGTCCGCCCCTTGAATAACCTCATGTTGTAATTCAAAAAATTGCTTTTATTCAGTCTTATATTAATAACATTAAATATTTCAGTTTATGTATTAGTGTTTAGCCAGTA
This sequence comes from Hipparchia semele, assembly GCA_933228805.2. NCBI lineage: Eukaryota > Metazoa > Arthropoda > Insecta > Lepidoptera > Nymphalidae > Hipparchia > Hipparchia semele. The sequence goes on from OW121736.1 coordinate 6,599,860, forward strand.
GGTACTCTAATTTAATTAATATTTGGACGTCGGTAACGACAAAATATGCGTGTTTTTTATAATATTTTAACAACTTTTTTGTACCATATTTTACCAAATAAATACTTTCTTTACTTTACTTTAGATTACCTACTGGACTTTTAAGCTATTGCATAGCTTTTATCGCGGGCCAGCGTGGAGACCGAATCCAGAAATTCCGTAACGAAAATAACCTGACACGGGACTCCTCTCACCGCTAGATGGCGTTGATAAAAAATGCTATGCAATAGCTTTACCTAGGCAGTCCCCGAGTGCCACACGTCTTTTTTTTTGCCTTATCAATTTTTGTATAACATTAAGTTTGAGTGTGAGGGAACAGTGTGCGCGCCCGTGCACTATAATATATCGTCTCCCCCGCAGGTCACCCGCACTTCTTCAACCAGCTGTCGTGCGGGCTGGACGTGATATCGCTGGCGGGCGAGTGGCTGACGGCCGCCGCCAACACCAACATGTTCACGTACGAGATCGCGCCGGTGTTCATCCTCATGGAGAACGTGGTGCTGGTGAAGATGCGCGAGATGATCGGCTGGAACACCGGGGACTCCATCCTGGCGCCAGGTACAGGGGTTGAGGCTTTTTATGGGGGTTTGAGGCACAACTTTGGTTAGAATGAAATATGATGTACCAGTTATTAAACTGGGCAGATATTATTATAAAATTATTTTGTGAAAATAGTACCATTAGTATTAATGAGTTAAATAAAAGTAGCCATAAACCAAAATAAGCAAAAGTTTTTGTTTTATGAGGGAAATTACACTGAAAAATGTTGCGAAGTCAGCCACCGAAATGCAAAATTCGGGATTTGCTAATTATAATTAGCAAATCCCGAATCCCGAATTCCGATTGTAGTTTAGGAATAAATAATTATTTATTCCTAAACTACAATCCTAATCATAAACAGTTATTGCTTCTTACATAGGTAACTACCTCTTCTATCAACTGTATAGTAACGTTCTGTACTACCGATTTCAACAATGCCGCGTGTTTGCTGTTGGGAAATCCACCCAACTATCCGTTTAGTGATTTGAGCTGTGCGTTGATAGATCAGTCAGTCGATCAGTCACCTTTTCCTTTTATACATTTAGATTAAAAAACATTTTAATAGTGAAACTTTTTTCTATACTTACAACGGTGAAGCAAAAAATTAATTAAAAATGTTTAATTTTTATTGTTTGTCCAGGGGGCTCCGTGTCCAACCTGTACGCCTTCCTGGCGGCGCGCCACCGCAAGTTCCCGCAGTACAAGGAGAAGGGGCTCACCAGCATCCCGGGACACCTCGTCATGTTCACCTCCGACCAGGTGACCAGCCCTGGACATAATCATTTTTTTTTAAATATTTTTAGCGAGCAAACTAGCAGGCGGGTCACCTGATGTTAAGTGATTACCGCCGCATATGACATTTGTAGCACCTGAGGCACCACCAATGCGTTGTCGGCTTTTTAGGAATTTGTTGGTCCGCCCCTTGAATAACCCCATGTTGTAATTTAGTGGGAACACCGTCGCAGGAAGTTGGTTACACAGTTTCAATGTACGTGGAAAAAAAGATCTGACACATCGGATGGTCGAAGTGCTCCAGGCACCCAGGTGGTGAGGGTGGAATTGTGTTCGGTGGCGAGCGGTGCGGTTGTAGAAGAAAGACGGTGGAATAAGGTCAAATAGCTCTTCAGAACACTCCCCGTTATATAACCGATAGAATACGCAAAGAGAGCTTACATCTCTGCGATCCCCTAGGCTTTCCAATGAGTTGGTTGATTTGAGATTGTCCACAAGCCGAACTGCCCGCTTTTGAATCCGGTCAAATGAAAGGAGTTGGTATTGAGGTGCTTCAGTCCAAAAGTGAGAGCAGTATTCCATGTGTGGGCGGACTTGCGCTTTATAGAATAGTAGGTACAAAGCAATACTTTGCGCCCGAGTACAGGCGTACTCGGGCGCAAAGTATTGCTTTGCTCTGTTGAACACTCCAACCTTTTTCGAAGCTATTTTAGCCTTTCCTCCCAAGTGATCCCGGAATTGGACTTCATTCGAAATGCAAACACTAAGAATCCCAATGCTGTTGAAAAATATAAAAAATAAGCATAATTCATGGTGAAAGGTTGCTGACATGTCTGTGTCCTGCGCAGTGCCACTACTCGGTGAAGTCCTGCGCGTCCGTGTGCGGACTGGGCACGGACTACTGCGTGTGCGTGCCGTCCGACGAGCGCGGACGCATGCTGCCCAACGAGCTGGAGCGGCTGGTGCGCTACCACAAGGACAGGGGGCATGTGAGTAGCTTGGACCACCAACAGAGAATACATATATATATAACACTTCATAGCTGAGTGCCCTATTTACTCATGGGTAAAATGGGAACTGCAAGGTAAGTGAAGAAGACCTAACAAATCCTTCTATAAAGGATATCGTTAGGTTTACGAAAGCTACTCGTGTAGGTAGGTTTGAGGGGGGTCGGCTGCCTGGGCACCAGTAACCTGTGTCCAAACACGGGGAATTGAGTGGAATAGTCCTGACACAGGACTGATCACCCGCCTGGTGTCCCCTCCTTAAATACAAAATCAAAAAAATCAAAATCAAAATTTATTTATTTCATGTAGGCCAACTTGTAGCTCTTATGACACGTCATAAATCTACCACCGGTTCGGAATGCAGATTCTGCTGAGAAGAGCCGGCAAGAAACTCAGCAGTTGCTCTTTTTTTTTTACAATTGTTAACAAAACTAGGCTATGCACACAATGTTTTCACAAAGAAGTTTCAAAAATGCACACCTACCACAACCTAACACATGTTAACATGGGTAGACACAAAGCAGACCCATTTCCGTTGGTGGCACACGTTCACGAGCATGACGCATGATCCAGCCATTGCTTCGCTCAACCATATTTGGATACAATTACAATACAAATACAAACACAGAATACATAATAATACTGGTACAGAACACTAGCCACCACACAATAAAGTACAATTCATGGGCTTGATTCTGTAACTGATGACTACTCGTAGTTTTGTGGTAGAAGGGTACACGAGGACCGAGGTTGTGAAGCCCTGTCGCTTAGATGCTTGTGTTTTTGTCAGGTGCCGTTCTTCGTAAACGCCACGTCTGGGACCACAGTGCTGGGCGCTTTCGACCCTCTGCCGGAGATCGCAGACATCTGCCAGAAGTACGACATGTGGATGCATGTCGATGTGAGTATATGTATTTGTTTTTTAATAATTCATTTATTTATTCTCTTCCACTTTACACATAATATTTTAAAATTTACATTTGAGTATTTCACAGTGTATGTGTAACCTGTGTTTTGAAGTCACCAGGCGCTTTCCCTAAAAACTAATAGGTACATATTTATTATACAAGGTGTATTGAAACTCCGAAATAATACTGAAGGAGGTGAATGTGCTCATGAAATTGAACAACTTTCCCCAAGGAACCTAGGTCGAAATATGAAAAAAAATTTTTTACCTCCCATAGTAAATCAATCAGCTGATCGTCAATTTTGTAAGGGAGGTCCACATTTTTTTTCACATTTCGACCTATGTTCCTTGGGGAAAGTTGTTCAGTTTTTTCAGTACATTCACCTCCTTCAGTATTATTTCGGAGTTTCATTACACGTTGTATATTATGTTATATAGGTAGGTACCTAGTTGAAGATATTTATTATCCCCGACGCAAAAACGAGTGTGTGTGTGTTTGTGTGTCTGTTGCACCGTAGCAGCCAAACGGATGAACCGATTTTGATTTTGTTTTTTGTTTAAAACGTGAATTAGTCGGGAGTGCGCGCTATGTTTGATGAAAATCGGTCCAAGATGGCCGCCACCACAAAATGGCGAATTACATTTTTTTAAATTTCACATGTCGTGGGTAATTTAAATTTTCAATTTACACTTGTTATTCACTTGTGATTGCTTGTTGCAGGCTGCGTGGGGCGGCGGCTTGCTGTTCTCCAAGAAGTATCGCCATCCCCGTCTCACTGGGATCGAAAGGTGAGCGAGCACCATTTTTAGGGTTCCGTACCCAAAAGGCAAAACGGAGCCTACTGATGTCACGCTGGTGTCAATATTAAAAACAGGCCCTCAAAGCATTGTTATATTTGGTTTTTGTTACGGAGTCTACAGGAAAATTTTGAGCATTTTTGTAGTTATATTGATGTAATAAATATAAGTAATAGGTACATATATTTATTTAGTTTGTAACTCACCAAAATAAACTCGTTTTAATTCCATAAGCATTTCAAATAAACAATCAACAAACTTAAAATAATATAAAATAAAAAACTCTAAATTATAATAATATTATACTACAACTATTTCTAAAATTAAAACTAATATAAACCTAAAACCTCATCGATGTCACCGCAGCGCGGCATAGTACCCAAGATGCTGGCAGCATTGCCCCTTTGAATGGCCAAATGGTTTGTAACTTGTGACGAAAAGAAATGATATTTTTTTTAAAGTTAACACTTTAATTATTAAAAATAATATGTTAAAAAAATTTCTTTTCAATTTTTTAAGTTATAGACGTCTTCGTTGTTTTTCACTGATCGCGAAATATGTCGAAAAATTACAAAAGTACTTACCAAAATATCTCCTAACATTTTTAAACTAAGTACTAATTTCCGTAATCCCTACCAATGCCTCCTTTGGTTTAGAAGGAGCGAGGCGTATTAATCCCATCTTCCCGCCATTAGCCGCCATCAATCATTGCTGTTAAACACCGACGGGGGGAGGGGGGAGGAAGGGGGAGGAAGGGGGGGGGGGAGAGGGCAAATGCCACAGGCGTGTGTAGTGGAGCGAGTGACAAGCGCGCAGGGTTGACGCTCGATGGAAATATGTGGCATGAGATTTTATAGCCGTACTAGCTTTTAGGTTAGGTTCGATTTTTCAAACCCTAATTTTACCCCTTAGGGGTTGAGTTTTCTAAAATCTTCTTAGCGGATGCCTAATATTAGCTATCTATGTGCTAGTGTAGAAACAATCAAAGCAGAAGTTTATAATTTTATAGTTAAATAAAAAAAAAATATTTTTATTTGTAGTTCCCGTTGCATTTCCGGATTTTATCGTGGACTATTAACATTCTATGATTTTTTCTTGTAACCAACATAATATCAACTAAATAAACCAATACAATTTTATTATTAAGTTAAAATTTAAAATTTGTCAAATATTATACATACCTATCAATTTCATTACATTTCCTATAATTTTCATGCCCTTAAACTTGAGACACGTGTTGAAGCCGTGGTTTGTGTTATAATCTGTCAATTTTGTATATATTCGCAAATAAAACTCCACTCCCCCTTATAACCTATTTTTAACACCTGTTTCTCACATGTTTTGTGCAAATAGGTTGAATTAAATTGAAAAAAAATGAAAAATTTCCATGTATATGCAGCCCTTGATAAGGGATTGCATGTGAGCGTTCGCACGTCTCCTCTGCGAGGGAATGTGAACTGTGACACTTCCCGATTCCTGCGTTTATTCTGGATTTACAATCGACGATGATTAAGAGCAACATTACTATATGATAGATTATAGATTTCTAAACCTTGGATTTACCTATGCGGTACATATTTCTCAAAGAATAACAAAATTTACTTACAGAGAAAACAATAGAAGTATTACATTTACATTTTCAGCAGTCAGATGTGGTTAGGTACAATAGATAATAATGCTACGTTTAATTCTAAGTTTACCCTCATAAGTTTATCATAACTTTATTCTCGATTTTGAAGTCAAACATTTTGGAATTTGTTTTTATACTCAAACTTTATTCAGATTTTTCCTTTTTGGAAACTTTTTTAAGAAGGATTTCCTTCTTTACTTATAAATGTTTAAAAATAAGTTCTTTTTATTAATTTGATACAAGGTCCCCTTTCATGGAGAAGGATTTTGTTTTGCTATTTTAAATTTTCTTTTTCTTTTTTTGTTTAACTCATTTTAAACAATTGAATCAATATAAGGTGTGGTCATTCTTCCGAGCTCGGAGAACCATTTTAGACGGCATCATCACTTACCATCAAATGAGATCGCAGTCAAGGACTATCTTGAATTAAAAAAAAATTAAAGAACGTTTCCCTGTTACGCAAAGTTTCTAGTCATGTGATGTAAACGTCTAAAGTGGTAACTCTTGTACGCCGAGTATCTCGTATTGACACAGTTGCACTCTCCCGCCCGCCTTACACTAATCCCTGCTAGCCCGGGGGCGGGCGGCGCCCTCGCACACCGACGCGTAACGGCTTACCATTCGTTAACACTATGTGCACATAGTACCGGAGCAGATAGTTTGAAAACACCAAAACTGTATAAAATTTAAAATAATAAGTATAAATTATGGGCTCAATATTACTACAATTTTTTTTTCTACACTACTATTATAAAGAGGAAAGATTTGTATTTTTGTGTGTATGTTTGTAATGAATAAACTCAAAAACTACTGGACCGATTTGGCTGAAATTTGGATTAAAACATAGGCTACTTTTTATCCCGAAAAAAGTCATAGTTCCCGCGGGATCTTGAAAACTAATTCCACGCGAACGAAGTCGCGAGCATCAGCTAGCATTTTAAAAAAACAATATTAGCCAAGATGAACTTGGCAATTCTTGGCAATATTGACCTCTCCTATCCAAATAAGCGAAAAGCTTGTGCTAGGAGTGGATACGACAATGGGTGGGGCTCGAACTTGTGACCTTTCAGTCCACACCTTTAACCGTTGGACTATTGAGGCTTCAAAAATTATATTTTCTTTGCAACATTCTATCGAGAAAGGAATTGTCCTTAATCGTTGGAATTTATTTTTGCTACCATCGTGATATCTGAAGCATTGAAACCATGTCCAACATTCGTAAAAATAGGGAATTGTGTTTCGGTTTTCTTAAGGTCCAAGACACGGGTCTTAAATAATCAAAATAATGAGTTTGACGTGAGCCACTCACTGTCATTATTTTGACAAATTTCTTAAACTGGATACTTTCACGTAAAGATTAGTATATAAACCTGTGAAGATGATACTGCCATTGGCGCAATTTGAATACCATAAGCCTACTTTGTCGTATTAGTTTATAAATGGTGAAAAACCAAATTAAATTTGAATTTCGCGGGCAGCTCCGTGTTTTGGGCCTTAAGACGCGGACTTCATACCGAGAGGTTGCCTGCAACCTCTCAACCTGTTCAATCCCCATCCGTTCCATTAATGTCGCACCCACTCCTGACACACGCTTTACACTTATTTGGAGGAACGAGGAGAATATTAGTCAAGTTCAGCATCAATAACATTATGCTTCAAAAAAACCGGTTAAACCGTTTGAACGCTCACACAGACAAAACGGTCAAACTTATAACACCCGTTCTTTTGCGTCGGGGTAACGAACGCTCGCCACGGTGTAACAGGCGGCCCGGCCGGCCCGCGTGATAAACGAGCCGAGCAGTTCTGTCGCTTTGTTTTTTACCCTCGGGGAGTTTTAATTGATACTCTCCCCGCGCTACACTCTCTGTACACTCTCTTGGGGGTAAAAAAGACGTGTGGCACTCGGGGACTGCCGCGGTAAAGCTATTGCATAGCATTTTTTATCAACGCCATCTAGCGGTGAGAGGAGTCCCGTGTCAGGCTATTTTCGTTACGGAATTTCTGGATTCGGTCTCCACGCTCAAGGCCCGCGATAGAAGCTATGCAATAGCTTAAAAACTTTGTTTTAGTGCCCGTTCTCTGCTTGTTCAAAAATTGACAAAAATATTGAGCTACTTGGTTGTGTTGCAGAGCTGACTCCGTGACGTGGAACCCTCACAAGCTGATGGGCACCCTGCTGCAGTGCTCCACCGTGCACTTCAAATACGAGGTTAGTGACGTTTTTTACTAGCTGATTCCCGCGACTTCGTCTGTGGGGAAAAAGTTTAGAGTGACTTGCGAGAAGAAGACTATCCGCGAGAAGTTATGTCCTCTATCTCCGATAATTTTTAGTAGATCTTCACCAAAATTTGACACAATATTTCTAATAGCAGACAATTTACATAATAAAAAAATAATTATCAAATTCGGTTTGGATTTGACGAAGTTATGGAGCAAAATCAATATAAAAATTTCGTCCACTTACCGTTTATCAGGATAAAAAGTGTCCTTAATATTGAACCGGAGTATCGGCTACCACTACTGGATGGATGGATGTATGGATGTTTGTTATTCAATTACGCTGCAACGACTGAACCATTTAGCTGGACACAGATATAAATAATTATAGACTGGAATAGCACATTTTTATCCCGGAAAATAAGTGAGTCTAAAATCCAAAAAACCTCAATCCAGGCGAACGAAGTCGCGGGCATCAACTAGTTTACATAATCCATCGCACAGCCTGTCGTGACATGCATTGGTTGAGCAAACATCTGGTTTGACAGATAGCTCACCCCATTCCGACTTTGCATATCAATTTGTTGACATAGTCTATCTGCTGAACGCAGACGGTTTTCCCTTCTACGGAATAAACTTTAAAAACTACAATTAGCGTAATTATTAAAGAAATCCGTAATCATATTTTGATGTAATTGTAAATTGTACACAACGTAATGTGTTTATTACAGTTTTAAAAGAGCAACCGCCGAGTTTCTTGCCGGTTCTTCTCGGTTGGAATGGCATTCCCAATGTTACAATTTATATTCGAAAGCGCTTTGTAAAAGTTTATTTGATAATAAAAAGTTATTCTATTTTTACTTCCATTTCTAATGTGAAAGTGTGTCTGTTAGTTTGTCCTTTAATCACGGAGTAACGGATCGTATGACTTTGCAGGGGTATCTATAGTTGATGACCTGAAGAATGACATAGGCTACTTTTTATGGCGGAAAAACAGAAAGATTACGCGAGATTTTTGAAAAATCGATGATGTTCTGCGGTTACGAATAGTTTTGAACTTTGACAATGTTGTATAATAATCCGACTTAATATTATAAATGCGAAAGTTTGGATGTATGTATGGATGGATGTTTGTGATTCAATCACGCCACAACGACTAGTCTAAACTGATTTGGCTGAAATTTGGCACAGAGATAATTAATGTCTGGAATAACACAAAGGTTTCTTTTTATCCCGGTAAATAAGAGAGTTCCCGCAGGAAATAAACAACCTCAATCCAGTAGTATTAGTCCAATATGAAAAATAAGAACTGGGGAACTAAAATATTTCCAATAAAGCAAAACTTAGTCAAACTTTAGCGCGCCGCGCTAAATTGAAAATTCTTTAGGTTGACTTGCGTTTTACCGCTGTATTTTAGAAATGAGCTTGATTGTCAGCGTTTAGAGTTGGTTTTCCCTCGAGGAGGCGAAGGCACAAGGCTATGTCAACTCAATATGCTGAACAATAAATCTTGACTAGCCACGCCCCCGCGGTAAACTTCGTTTTGTAGAGATGTGCTTGAGATTTTATCGACAATTTTACCAATTTTTATCGTCCCATCGTTTTTGCCCGACTATGACTTTAGCAGTCTATGTATGTATGTTTGTATGTGTTTGTATGTATGTGACTCTTTGACCATTTAGCCCGGGACGTGGCAAGCGCACGCATTCCCCTCTGCCGAAGTAGGTACATGTACAAACGTACGTGTCAGTTTGTAAGTGTGACAGCTTTTGAGTTAGTGTGTGTTCATAGAGACATTAAGTATTTACAAGAGTGTGCGGAAGTGAGTAAATGTGTGCTGTACGTGATTATCCTATATTCAGTACTTTTGCGTAAAGGCAAGTCCTTTTTGAATCGTTCAAGTATGTGACTATTTACGTATGTTCCACCGTAGCGCTTTATAACTACTGAGCTGATTTTGATGAATGTCACTATGTTTTAAGTATAGCCCGGCAAAAAATTTAAAGTTGCGGATTGAAAAATTGAAAAGTCGTTGGTTCAATCCCTACTCACTATTGTCGTACCCCATCTGAACACGGGTTCAACGCATAATAATGGAGGGAATAGGGGAATATTAGTCAAATGAAGCGTGGCTAATATATTTAATTTAAAAAAAAGGTATTTTATCGACAATCGATACCATCACATTCACATACCTTCATCGACCTGACAGTGGCACGCGGCACTTTTAATTAAATTCCTGTGCCGACACTTTCTGACATATGTTGCCAATTTGGCCCCTTCTTACCCTCCCCGTTACTACTGCAAAAACAACCATAGCACCTAACAATACGGTTGGAATTTCCTCGACAGTAACTTCTGCGTTAACCCCAAGCTATACTGAATTCTATAAAAAACGAACAGGGTATATTTTCAGTTGTTCGCAAAGTTGTGTAAATTGAATAAAATAGCGTTTATACCGTTGTGATAAGGTCGATTTTTGCGTGTATTTTCGGGGTAGAGATATTAGTTACAGATTCCGAAGCACGTCTGTGTCTGATGGCACTTTCATGGCGCGTAATTGGAAGTTTATGTTGTGTATGATTGTAGATATAAGGGGATTAGGGGATTCCGAGTGTACGGGCTTTATTTGTTAAGAGGAGGATGCGGGTAAAGTGTACATCGAGTGGACAAATATGCACAGACGATGTCGTAATGTTTTGACGCAGAAGATGGGTGAAATTGGACCCAACTTGTCGGTTCAGGCTATTTTCGTTACGAAATTTCTGGATTCGATCTCCACGCTCAAGGCCCGCGATAGAAGCTATGCAATAGCTTAAAAAAAAAACATGTTGGTCCTTTCCAGGGCATCCTGCTGAGCTGCAACGCCATGTCGGCCGAGTACCTGTTCATGACGGACAAGATCTACGACCCGCGCTTCGACACCGGCGACAAGGTGATCCAGTGCGGCCGACATAACGACATCTTCAAGCTGTGGCTGCAGTGGCGAGGCAAGGTACGACATTCGACAATGAAAATTCGCTAATGAATTCCTTAATGACCAAGTTGCTTGGAACCAAACTGCTTTGCTTCAGCTGTCCACAAGATAGATAAGCTACATATTGTAACATTTTTTGTTTTGTAAATAGCAACTGCTGAATTTCTTGCTACCTCTTCTCAGCAGAACCAGCATTCCGAATCGGTGGTAGATTTCGAATTGCCACAAGAGCCACAAGTTGGCCTACATGAAATAAATAATTTTGAATTTCATATTGAATTTGACACCACCTATAGCGTCCGATCGTCAAACTGAACCACAAAGTGTATTTAAACTGGCTGTAATCTGTTCTACGATACATTAAACCATTTATTCTACTTCGTTCAAAGTGCCTGCATGCAACGCCGATCACATGGCCTCTGCCACTGGAGACGGGACGTATAATCAGAGTGCAGTGATCACTTAAACACATTGCGATCTATCGTACACAATGGAAAGCCATAACCGTTGCGAAGCTGTTCGAAGGGCTGATGGTCGTTGGCTCCAAGGTGCTGGAGTAGTGACTCTGCAAGTACAGCGTTACAGAACCCCCGCTGGGTGAATCGATCAAACATTTCTGTGGTGGTGTCGTGTGGTGCGGGTTGTTACGTTCCCTCAAATATGGTTGAGCGAAGCAACGGCTGGATCATGCGTCATGCGCGTGAACAGGTGCCACCAACGGGAATGGGTCTGCTTTATCTGCCCGTGTTGACATGCGTTGGATTGTGTACCTACGTATGCATTTTTGAACCTTCATCCAGGGCACGTCGGGCTTCGAGCGGCTCATGGACCGGCTGATGGAGCTGTCGGAGTACATGGTGCGCCGCATCCGCGAGCAGAGCGACCGCTTCTACCTCATCCTGGAGCCCGAGATGGTGAACGTCAGCTTCTGGTACCTGCCCAAGCAGCTGCGCGGCCTGCCGCACGACAAGAACAAGGAGATCAAGCTCGGAAAGGTGAGAACGGCCCTTTTTTCCACTTATCAGAGGAACACGGACATCCGAAGCAAGGGATAGCGCTGGACTTCTACCGGCTAAAATCCCTGCTATCTCCGGTAAACTGTACCATTCCCTACTGGCCTACAACACCGCCTCAATCCGTTTCAAAATCTTCTCTTGCCCTGGCTTTCTGCCTGGGCCTGGCAGACTAGTGCAATGGACCGCCCACAGCAGACATAATTTGGTTGGCCCATCCTTCCTCGCCCTAGTGTCCTGTTTGCCCTGAACGACAAGGCGCTCGATAGACTCACTCTTACGTCGGGAGACATGTCCGAAAAACTTAAATATGCGACTCTGAAGCTGAAGTGGCAATGGATGGTACATATAGTTCGAAGAACTGGTCGTTGAAGTCCTGAAGCAGGTATTGGACCACTTCCACAGCAGAAAGCGCAGTGGTGACAGATATCCCACTAGGCGGACCGACGATATCGGACTATAGTTGCAGGAAGCCGCTTTATACAAGACCAAGGCACGCGAAAGTCTATCCAAGAGACCTATATTCAGGTGATCGGTTATTCTCTATTTTAGTGGAAATCGTCCAGTTGCTAACCAGAGTTTGTCAGTGTCAAACTCGAATTTTTACCCGACTGCGGCACGCAAAGGAGGGTTTTGATGATTTTCTTTAAAGCGGGAAATGCAGGTTAGCCTAGTTTCTTAGTTGGCTACTTTTTGGCTATTGCCACTGGAAATATCAAAAATAGAGAATACGGCCGCAGCAGTGGTCTCCTATCGGTTAAAAAGATACCGGCCGAATTGGTAACGTCCTCCTTTTTGGAAGTGGGTTAAAAAGAAGCAGAATTAACGTTATAATTCCACAGGTATGCGCCAAGCTGAAGGGCCGCATGATGCAAGCAGGTACCATCATGGTGGGCTACCAGCCCGACGACCGGCGGCCGAACTTCTTCCGCAACATCATCTCCTCAGCCGCCGTCACCGAGAGGGACGTCGACTTCCTGCTGGCCGAGATGGATCGCTTGGGGCACGACATCATCGTCGATTAAGACCATTTAACACTAACGTTAATTTAACATTAGCGTAGCATTAAATTTGAGTGAAGAACAATGGCCACTTTTCTAACATAGACTAGAAATATTCTAATGCAACGTCATTGATGAAACATGATTATATTGTTTTATTTATCTACTTAAATATAGCTAAGTTAATGCGGCATTAGGTATTAAGTACCTATGGCGTTTATTTTAGGCATACCTACGGATGATTCTTATTTAGTTATGTATATTAAAAATGTAGACGATGGGGCTGATTCTGTAACTCAGTGCCTTGGAGCTCAGTGCCTATCAAAAAATGAAAGCCACTGACATAATATATTTTTTATCCATTGAAGGTTTGAAGAGAAATGTCATTTACTATTTCATAGTAAACCTTCAATGGATAAAAAATATATGTCAGTGGCTTTCGTAAGGCTTTCATTTTTTGATAGGCACTGAGTTACAGAATCAGGGGGCATATTGGTAACAATTTCATCTCGGTAGATATTTTGTAATTATTTCTAATATTTTTTCTTCTTCAAGTTCAAAATGACCATTGTTCTTTTTTTTAGTTGCATTTAACTAGCTCAAACTTACTTAACTTTATGAGTAAACTTTAAAGTTATCTACTTAAATTATTATTGTTAAGGGTTAGATATTTAACTGATGTTACTTTAAGTGGAGTACTTATTAGATTTTGAAAGTAAACTGTAGTAAAAATATACGAAAATTTTTCTTATAATTATTAAACATCGATTGGTCTACCAATAGTAAGTATAACTAGATGTTAAATTAAGATTTATTTAGGTTTAACTATTGAACTCGATATGGGTGTATATTTTCGTCTAAACTATATAAAATGATGTGAGTTCGGGAGTGTCAACTTTATAAATGTATCTAGGGTTTGTAAACTGTTGTAATTTGTAGTACCTACTGTTAGAGTTGACAGAATTTTAAAAATGTATCGATGTATAAATGTGATTGTTTTATCTGGTCCAGACGTACTTATTTAAGATGTTAAAGATACTTACTTACCTAAGTATATATAAACTTTACTACTTCACTTACAAATTGAAAATATACCTAGTCATATTAAAACGAAGACAAAAAGTTGTTAAAAACAACAAAAAAATGTTGAGAAACTTATAATTTTGAATTCTGTCAGAAAGTTTATATAGCCCCTTTATGTAGTTTTTATTATATACCTACTTATAAAAAATATATAACTGTGTATCTGTTGTCTTTATAATAATATTCTAAAACTTGTTGTATTGACCTTGGAAATATTATATTTGAGTGTAAGTTTCAAAGTTATTTTAAAATGAATGGTATAGTTATCTACTTAATGCTTGAAAATTTAAAAAAAACTTTATTGGAATTGTAAGCGTGTGTGTATCTTACTGTAATTTATAAGTACATAAGAAAGTATGGAAGAATGTACCTAACGTAGGTAACTATAATTTCTATGTTAAAAAAAATCAAAAGAATACGTATCACACTTTATTCGTTTTATTTCACGAATATATACCTAAATTATATTATATACTAGGTCTTTATTATTATAGAAAAAAATAATAACTGTTACTATTTTATCTAAAAATATATAATATAATATATTTAGCGATTCAAAAAATTTGTTAACGCTCAGCGAAAAATATTTTCTATTCTAAAAATATCTGCCATGCTTTTTATTAAAAAGCGTTTTTAAAAAGCGCATCCCACTTTTATCAAGTCTTTCTTCTTTTTTTAAATTTTAACGATAACGTAAGTGCGATTTCTTTTTGTAATTGTAATAGATTTAAATAGTATAATAGTATAAATTAATTAAGATAAGTACTTATGTAGATTTTGAGAATCTGATTCACTTATATATACGAACATATCTCCCGTTTTGCCAATTAAAAATAATGTTTTGATATTTTTAAAAATATTTGGCATGTAAACAACCTCCCCATGTTTTTTAAAAATACTATACTTACCTATTATATTTATTTTTCAGGCATGAACAAATATTTTATGCAAATTCTTGAACTACAATTAATTTATATACCTACTATGTTTCTAGTTTATATCATAGACACATTTGCTAGTCATAGATCTACTATGATAAAATGTAAATATATTAGTGTAATAATGCAATAATTTTTCCAAAATATATTCAACTTTAAAAAAATTATATATATGTATTGCTTATTTTTATTACGTTGGTATTATTAAAAAAGGGATAAGTAAATTAGATTAAAAATAGTATTAATGTAAACAACTACGGATATTAATTAACTAAAATATTTGTAAATATAACAAAAACTCGTGACGATGACAATAGTAGAACATAGATTAGTGTTTCAGTTTTATTTTTAAGTGTGTCGCCATCTTTATTTAAACGAAATTTGGCGTCTTGAAAATCTTTTGTTTTTAATAATAAAATTGTTAAACTATAAGTTTGTCTGTAAGGACTTGAATGAAAACTGTCTGTCAAATTAAAGATTAACATGTAAATAAGTAGAAGTTATTTGGTAATTAGAAAATTAAACTAAACCAGAGAATTCTTGCCGTTTCGTACCTAATACGTTTAGCTAAAACTTGTATTTTAAATGGTAGGTACTTAATACCTAGATGCTTAATACCAATACCTAAGCGGCTCTGTGAATACAGAAAAGTATTAGGTATTCCCGGTATTTCTTAATTTTAACGATTCTTTCAATAGTGCAACGGTCAGAGCAGTGGACTAAAAAACCGAAAGGTCGACGACGGTTCAAGCCCCCTCCCTAGTTTCACAATTGTCATACCTAACTCCTATCACAAGCTTTACGCTTATTTGAAGGAGAAAGAGTAACATTAGTCCTGCTCAGCATGGCTAATATTCTTTAAAAAAATATATAAAGAAATTCCTATTTGTTTTAGAAAATATTGTAACTAATAAAGTCTATTTTAAAAGCTTGAAGCTTCATAGATTTAAGAAAATACTTAAAAATACTATTTTCAATGTCAATATAATAAGACGAAGTCTTCCAAAATGTCTTCCAAATGAAAAAAAAAATATGTATGTGTGTTTAGCAAAATCCCTTATTTCATAATTATCGGTAAGGAGAAAAAAGGATAAAAAATATACAAATTTTTTAATTAACATTAGGATAAAAAATAAAGCCGTCGAAAGTCAAGTTAAAGATAAAATAAGAAATGAAACTTTTAAAAGTCGGAAAACGTGATCAATCTAAATTTTAATGTGTGCCTTCTACGTTACAACTTTCACGGTTTACAACAGCTTTTATTCATTGAAGCAATGAATAAAAGCTGATTCGGGTGTGCTTTTTTTATAGCACTGAATTAAACCTATGTTGTTGTATTTACTTTTTATTTATGTAATTAAAATATCATGCTTTTTAAAGTTTATCCATGGACCACGATGTATGGAAAAGTGCCTTGCAGCGGAGCGGGCTAAATCGGAAATTACCGAAGATTGCAACCGATAAAAAAATTACCGGTTTTTTTACATTTCGTTGCAAACACTAGTAGCTATAAGGTAGCTATAGACGGGGCAACCTAATGTAGGTATACCTATTGGGTGATGTGTGGCACAATTCATAAAATAAACGTTTCTTTCTTACTTTAGACGTAGATCATAATAGGTACCTATTAGTACTTATTCGAAAAACTTGTTTAATTCTTGCGATGATTGCCAAGCCTTATGAAGTAAGGGATGTTTGCGTGGATGTCCAGTGTTTTGCCGATGTTTAGAGTTAGGTGCGATGTGTACGCGTTTTCCAGTGTTGCGCGCTATTACTACATGTAGCCAAATTATCTCGTTCCAGTTTGTTGCGTGTAAAAGACCTGTATAACCACAATAAATGGTACTGTTGTTAGCTTGGTTGGTTTTATTATTAATCACCCTTCAGTCCTATAGCAAATCTTCGCCGCTGAAGGATTGTCTGTGACTCACCGTCAACTTCCTAACTCCGGGCTAGTACTGAGAATTTCTTGGCAGAAAAACCCAATACATTTTTTGGTCCGACCCGGGAATCGAATGTAGGACCTCGTCATCTGCAGTCGAGTTTGCTAACCAATAGACACACGAGACAGTTAGTTTTTTTTTTAATTCTACAGGATAGTCCTTTACTGCGATCTCACCTGATGGTGACGTTGCAGTCTAAGATGGTAGCGGGCTAACTTGGAAGAGGTATGGTATTGTTCAATCCATACCCCTATTCTGTTTGCGATCGTGCCGGAACGCTTAATCGCTTGGTGGCACATCTTTGACGGTAGGGTGGTAACTAGCCACGGCCAAAGCCTCCCACCAGACAAATATAATAGATATCGTAATGGTAATCATATGCGCTCACGTGCGCTCTCTAGTGTGCTGTCTGGCGGGGTCTGCGAGTGTCTGTCGGTCCTCTGCCGGAAGATATGAATACTACTTTTACTGCCTGCGTTACATGCTGGACACGCCGTGTGTTGGTAGATGTGAACGGAGCTTAAAAAGGCAGCAAGGAATAAAACGCCATGTGTTGGATTTTAATGATTTTATTGGAAACAAAATAATAATTATGCTATATATTGCACGTGACTCCGCCCACAGATCCGCACGCTTGAGCAATACCCCTTGCGCGAGCTCGCAACGGACAGTTCAAACCGATTCACACTTTATTACCATCGACATAAGGTACACAATACAAAACGGCTTGATTTTATAGAAACTACCCACGGTTTTAAAACTAATAAATAATAATAAAGCTAAGTTGTCGAGACAGGACTGTTTTAGAACTGCAAAATGGCAACTTTGATACAGTATTTGCAGTTGACATAAAAACTGCCAGCCAATCAGTCCGCGTGCAGTTGACATGCAATCGTAGTCAGTTCTAATAAATCATAAATCAACTGCAGTAGAACTGCAGGTCGATTCTGTAAAGGCGGTATCAATCATTGCTAATATTGTGGTGATTGGCTGAATTCTAGCCAATAGCGAATGAGTATCGGCCAATCACAGGCGACTGCAATCGACACATTGTAGCAATATTTAGAGAATCGCACCACTATTTTAGTTTAGAGATTATGTGCAACCGAATTAGTTTTAGTGGCAATTAAGTTACTTTATTATATCTATGGAGTAATTTCTATAAAAACAAGATTTATCACTATACATACACTGAGAGAAAGTAAGAAATCTATTGTAACGACGTTATTTGGTATTTAGTAAATTTTAACTTACACTAATATTGGCTCAATCATAGTTTGCACAAAACGAACACTTTAATTTGAAGGTACTTGAATAGGTCATTAATAAAAATGTTACACTATGGCATTACACTAAATACATTGGTGAAAAACATTCGTTAGGGACTGTAAATATCCATCACATATGGCGAAATTGTTCACAAAATCAAGTACAACATGTGACGTCAAATGTCTATGAAGCCACATTTTATTAAATCATACAATTTGGAATAAAGCGTGTTTTACGATTTCACCTCGGAATGAGAAGAACCAAGCGGTAAACTTTTTTTTACCTTTATTTTAGCCTTCTAAATGTTGTCTCAAAAGTCTCGTAAAATCTCGTGTCTGCGTCTTGAGATATTCAAGGTCAAAGGTCACAAAAAATCACTTTTTCGCAAATATCTCGCTTCCTGTGTTTTCAATGCTACTTACATGTATTAAAAAAATTGTAGAGCATAAAATTCTCTATAAAAATACATTTTTTTATAGATTTAACTGTTTTTGAGATATTATTATGGTTGCAGATTGGAAAGTTGGCAACATACCTATTCCACTCGGGTCTGTCCCTAATAATGGAGTAAACGTAATGCGATGGCGCAACATTTTTATTTATGTACAATTACATATTATACAAAGTATATATTTAACTGCAAACCTTCAAACTATTACAATATTTATTAGCTGTCATTTATTACGTTAATATTTTTGACAGGATCGCTCCGTGTCGATTCTCTAAAAATGATTGCTACAATGTGACGATCGCAATGTCCTCTGATTGGCTGAATTTATGGCGTTCATGCTACATCAATGCATTGTTAACAATATCGGGAGGGTACCAGCCAATCAGAGGTCATTGCGATTGTTACAATCATTTTTAGACAATCGACACAGGAGTGTTCTTTCATCACCCTATTGATCTAGGGACTTGACAGGCTGTCATTGATTTTGATTGCAAAGTTACAACAATCATTTCTTTTTCTTCATTCAGTCTGAATTGTGGTGAATTTGTCGTTCTTGCTGCACAACAACGCATTTTAGCCAATGAGAGCTGCAGCTGTCATTTTGACGCTCACAATAATTTCTGATTGGCTGGTTTCTCTATTAGTTAAAATGCACTAATGCAGCAAGAATGACAAATTCAGCCAATCAGAGGCCATAGCGATCGTCGCATTGTAGCAATAATATTAAGACGATTCCGCAACTGGTCGAAGGTATGATAATTGACAGAAAATTTCTACAAAATCAGAGTATTGGTACACTAGGGCTCAATCACTTTATTGTAATAGGTAAATACTCCTCCTATTGTATAATACATCGATGTGTATAATATACAATTTGTAAACTTAACTCTATCAGTACCTAAATGCTATCCTTTTCTACTGGGAACATTGTGAAAGGATAGCCTTTTTAAATCCATCGATTAAATTAAGTTCAGAAATTGTACTTATACAATATAAACAACATATTTCATGTATTAAAGTTGCCAGTACATACATAGTTAAAGTTTAATTAACTTGAAAATCACGTGAATCAGCAGATGCAATAAAATGATTATTGTTTTACTATAATGATAATAGAATACCATACGTAAATGCAAAGGTGAGAAAAAAATAATTGCTCTATGGTCCCTAATACCACTTAGGATGGCGCGAAAAAAATATTCTTTGATCTTTTTGTCTTTGACAAAACACCGTACTATTATACGGACGGACTGCAGAATTGCAGTTTAGATACTGTTACTATGCATTCTACTTGTAGTTTTAATATAGAGCCTAACTTTGACAGTAGTCAATAAGATAGAAAGGTTTCTTTACATTGGCTGACTTGAATTAATTAAAAAATTAAACTAATAATTTTGCAGATATTTCGAAATATTTCTTGAGAATAAAGGTGAAATTACACCTATCAGTATTAATTCGCATTTATTTTCACGTAAAATGGGTTAACCATCGTTTCTTTTATGCGTACGCAATTTTGAAACGAAATACCCTCTTTTAAATGTCAGTAAATTAATCAGAGAAACGCGTAAGCGACGTGCTTTTCCCGGCGCTTAAGAGACCTTTAGATTTTTTTTCAATCTGTATCATGGTTTCCTTAGTTCGCGGAAAAGTCCTATGCGCCGTACGTAGCGTGTCGCTTACGCTTTTTGCAAGTGTGAATATTTGAGGAAAAGTCGATTATTCTCTTAATTTATGAGGCTCTAATAGGCTGTTTTTGTTTTTCAAGAATCAAAGTTTTTCAAAATGTAACTCGAAAAGTTGAGTCAACATTTATTTTTCGTAACTCAAAGTAAACATGATTTCATTAACAAAAAAAAAAAAACATTATATTTTAAGTATATAAGAATAATCAAAAAGATAAACAAATATATAAAGGTTATACACATAGTGTATATGACACAGCAACATTGGTACTTATCTGAAATTAACATGTTGGTTGGCGGAGGAGATATTATATTGCAACAATAAAACCACTCCAAATGTAATGCTGTCCATTTCTACATTAATAAAAGAGAGAGCAATTTTTTTACAGCTGTCAAATTAGTTAGAGATTGTTGACAATCAAAATTAGCTGAACTAGAAACGGTATAGAATTAAATTAGTATCAATGCCATCCCATCACATACACCACGTATAAATAATATTCCGCGGTATAAAAAAAGAATCACAAATCCGTGCAATATAATTAAATATTGACAGTTAAAAAACTATTTCAGTTTTTGGAAAATTGTGTTCAAAACAGATAACACTTCATCCCTATTAATTTTTTTAACAAATAAGTGACTATAGTATGTCCATTTTTGTAATAACTTTCTGAATAAAACTCATTAGTTTAGTTTATTACGATTCGACACTTTTATAGGTTTGTAAAATCAATTTCTGCTTAGCAAAATGTTTAGAAACGGAATTAATTATTTATAGATACCATTTTTTTGCCAAGCTCTATATCTATTATTTGATGTAGAATAAAAAAATTGTGGCTTTTAAAAAACTTTTTTATTTGATATAAATAAAAATATTAAGTTACAACAAAAAAAAATTAACATATCGAATTATAAGCATTGCTTTTGATGACAAATTCACGTCAAGTATAATTTATTTATTATAGAGTAGGCAAGAATTAGGAAAAAAGTTTAAATACCAAAACTATTTAACGAAATATCGGTATCCAATAGCGATCGATAGTTTTCGATTGTCTATAGAACTAAATAAACTATATAATAGTATCAACGGAACGGATTCAAGATTTTCGACTGTCAAAATAGGCGTACAAACGTCAAAAATTCATTCATAAAATGGACAAACTATAGTCAATAATATCTAAAGAGATTTCAAATTGTAACGCATAATGGGATGAAATTCACAAAAAAAATACACGGTTCATCTTCCGAGACCTTTACACTTAGCTGAGATCTATAGAGCGTGCTTTGACTTAGCTCAGACTCAGTTAAAATGAGACACAAGTATGCTCCGATATAAGTCTGTCTCGTTTTGTCTCTGACTTGAGTCTAGGCTAAGTCAGGGCACGCTGTATAGATCTCAGCATTAGAATCATCCAATTTAAACAAAACATTCCATCTCTTAACTATGTTGAGTATTTTAATGAATACTCAAAAGTTTTTCATCTTTAAAAAAAAACTTTTTATTTATCGAAAAGATGGTTTATATTTCATAAGTCCATTAGAATGTACTGTGAAATCTTAAATGCAGTTTAAAAATTCAATAGGCGTTCGCGATGCAAAATGTAATTGAATTCAACAAAAATTCGTAATTTAAAATGCAATTGAATTCAACGAAAATTTGTAATGTAAAATGCAATTGAATTCTACAGCAGTTCCAAAATGCATAACACCAATAAAGTGATATTTTTCCCAGATCGTTTGAAGTTTTAATGTAATGATCCTCATTTTTCTTATGCTTGACAACCATACCCGAGAGAAAGCAACGAACACGACTAGGGTTGAGCGCACTTGCCTAGAAGATATTGAAGTTATATGTGCCGGGATATGCGGACCTCATAAAGGTTTTTCAGAATATTCATCAAAATATCCAACATGTAGAATTCTAGAAACAACTACAGTATACAACTAGTTAAAGTTTACGCTCGACAAGCAATGAGATTCTGATATCCACCGAGCACCTCTATCCAACCAAATCCTAAACAAAATATATTATGAGCGTACGGACTTTATTCCAAATATTCACTTTAGATAGTCGCAGCCACGGAATTTTGTCGGAAAAGTATTTTTTTTTATTTCATGACAAGATAATCTTGACTGTGATCTCACCTGATGGTAAGTGACAATGCAGTCTAAGATGGTAGCGGGCTAACTTGGAAGGGGTACGGCAGTGCACATTCAACCCATACTCCTTATCGGTTTCTACACGCCATCGTACCGGAACGCTAAATCGCTAATTTACAGAGTATTTCTCCTTCAAATTGAGTTTCTAGTTTATTTAAAATTATCACGTAGGTTTTTATTCATACTTATAAAACTTTTCACCAAATTATTTTCAAAAATGGACGTAACCTGTTAGTATTTGAGAGAGAAATAATTCATTTATAAGTAAAATCAGAAAATAATCTTATTTTTATAAAAAATCTTTTTGCCATTACAGTATAAAAAAATTTAATCTAAAGTGAATATTATATTGAGTGAAATCCGTAAGTTCATAGTATTAATAAATCATAACACCCACTGGACATTTAGTTTTAAAAAACAATGAATTTTCGACAAAAAGTTAAATTCAATTGAGTATCTAAATTGCAATTGAATTCAAAACAATACGAGTCCAAAATTCAATTGAATATTTGAACCTATTGCAATTTAATGCTTTTTGAATTCCGTGCCGCGATGCAATTTAATTCAATTGCAATAGGGATCCAAAATGCCATGGAATTTCAACGCAATGTGTGCAAAATAAACTATAATATATGTATTTTCTATACACTTCAAAAATTCTTCAATTTGAAGAAACATTTTAGTGTAAAATATAGTTTTTTTTTTCAAATCTAAATGTCTAAACGGGTCCAGTATTAACTACAAGTACACGTATTATAGACAATACAATAATGCAATAATTATATCAAACCGAGAGAAATCATCCTCACTCACACACACATACCGTCACGCACAACCACATTAACATTTTATCTTTTACTCAATTATATATAACTAATGTTTGGAGCATTTTATGCTGTCTGTGTGCGATGTTTTTTTTTTCTTTTTGTGACTTAAATGGCAGTTTTTTAAGCGTTCAACGCTTCTTTCAAGCTATTTTTTAAAGTAATTTAAGAAAACTACTCAAAAATTGTTCAAATTTCTGAAAAATTCTAAAGCTGCTAAGATGTAAGGCAGACTTGCAAAAATTATATTCAATTTTTTCTAGTACATGGGCAAGTTTTCAGCTAGATTACTAGCAATTTTATATTTCTTACGATTCGGTTTTTCGTTAACAATTTCCAAAAAAATAAAATGTTTGTTTTTTTTATTTTTGCAAATAATTACATATTTAGTTTAGCATTTTTCATGAAAATAACCATCGGAATGAAATCCG
This sequence comes from Hipparchia semele, assembly GCA_933228805.2. Taxonomy (NCBI): domain Eukaryota; kingdom Metazoa; phylum Arthropoda; class Insecta; order Lepidoptera; family Nymphalidae; genus Hipparchia; species Hipparchia semele. The sequence goes on from OW121736.1 coordinate 6,623,502, forward strand.
AAAACTTCGAAAGTAACAACTAATTAAAAGTTGAGAAACACCTAATCACTTGTAAAAGCATATTCAAGTTATATTCAAATATGCCTTTATAAGTTTGCTATGTGTAATTTGAACCTGTGCATTAAGCATTTTCCAATTTTGTGACGCACATAACGACCTGAATCACGACGATGACGTAGTTAACCGAGAAGCGTGACGTCATCCTCAGACGAAGGTCACACTCAAACACAACTTTTTTTTTTTTTAATTTTATGACAAGTTAGCCCCCGACTGCGATCGTACAAGTAGTAAATGACGATGCAATCGAAGACTGAGGTCTGTGGACCGTGCTTCGACTTTGCTAAGACTCGAGACCAAAGTAAAAATGAGACACAAAATATATGTCCTGACATTGTGTTTGTCTTGAGGCGTAGCAAAGCGTGAGTGCAATCCATGGACTTCAGCCTAAGATGGAAGCCGGCTAATCTAGAAGGGTATGAATGTTAAAGTCATACCCCTAAGAAAAAAGGAAAGAGCAATAAAATGACATAGAAAGTGAAACAAACACAGGCATCTATCTCGTTCATTCGGCCTCTATTTTTGCAATAGAGTTTTAATCGGGTTTCACGCATCGTTTGGCGACACGTCTTTGTCTAGTCTACATAACTACTAGTCTCGCGTCGCGGCTGCCCAAGCCTTCACCCATCCACACAGACAGCATAAAACATATAATTATCATAATATACTAGTCGTAGAGCGAAATCGCTATAATACTAAGCTGAGACTTTACTCGGCCTTTCTAATGTTAGCCACTTGTTTGAAATACCTCATTTTTGAAATAAATGAAGTCATTTTTGCTTTGAATGAAGTTAATTTTTCTATCGATGAGGTTTTTTGATAAAATAATAATTCATTTTTGTTTTAAATGAACGCTATGTTAAACATCAAATGAAATAATTTGTCCCTAAATGTTCATTGTAAAACTGTATAACTGGTGATAGTTTTTCTTAACCAACTATTTTAGAAAAGGTATTAATTTGAATTATTCTGGCTCTAGTATTTAACTAAGAGATGTGAACCGAAAACCGAAAATAAGAGTGAAAAATATGTTATTTCATTTTAAATGTAAATGAAGTATATATTTCAATAAGAAATTTGTCATATTTCTTTTCTTTGGAATGTCACTATCACTGGTATAATAGCAAAATAAATGTTAATTTTATTCGAGAAATGAGTAAATTTTATTATTCGAGGTTGGGCAAGAAATTTTGATGCCAATTCTTGATTCAAGGCACGATCATAATAGAGAGCTATACAAGAACAATGTTTCTTGAAGTAGGTCAAGTGGCGAACATTAATTAACACATCACAGTCAGTATAAACCGGCTAAGTTTGATATTCACCGACGGATCACATAATTAATCGTCTTCTATACATTTAAGATTGAAAATGTTTCAATTTTGAGGTTTCATTAAATAGGGCTGTTTATTTATTCAGACAAATTTGTTACTTTTTGCGATCCATATAATATAACGTCACACTTTGACGTATCTTCATTAATTATTAAATTTCATTTAATTTAAAAATCTTTCATTTAAAAATTATTCTCATTCGTATGAGTAGTAAAACCTTCTTTGTTGCAATAAATTGAAAAATCTTACATTTAAATGTAATATCGTCCTTTTTGATGATTACATCAAATAGGAAGATATTAAATTTAAATAATTAAACGCATTAGCGCTAGATATTATTATAAATTGCCTACATCGTTTTAAATTCATTAGTTTTCACGAAAATACATACGAAATAGAAAAAAATACTAGTAACCTGTTTTTTTTTTTTATTCTTATGGCTAAAACAATAATTTTTTCACTATTTCCAAGATATATTATATTTCATATATGTAAACAAAATGTTTAACAATATTTATTAATCACTGTATTGTTTTAGAGAAATATGTTTACGATATGAATTTCATTAAATCTTATACGTCGACTTACATGTTATTATACACATTACAACATATATTATTCGATACTATTTACTTTTTAGACAAATTCGACTTAAATATTGTTAAGAAAAAATGTAAACAAATGACTTGTGATACAAGAAGTCTATGGAAAGTATTAGGCGGTCAATATTTACGTCATACCTATTTTGTGATCTCGTCAATTTATTATATCCTATCGTTACAATAAAGTCATTTATTTATAGTGATAAATAAAGAGAACGTTGTATAACAAAACATGTATATCATTTGACTCTTGCCAAATATAACGAATATCAAGACATTTATTTACATTTTTTCTTGTCAATCACCGGCCGATATTTATAACATATCTAATCCAAAATGTACAGAAGGAAGGTCGAAAATTTAGTTCTGATAAGTTGGAAAGCAAACTGTTTAATCAATTGATTAACACATTATAATATTTTATCTGGATAAAGTAACCTTCATCTGCAGATTTTGGATTAGAAATGTTATCATACGGTCGTAAAAGGAGAAGTGTGCATAAAAATAACTTCTTATAGATACATACTTATAGTAACTGTTGTAATTCTTAAATCTTTACTACTTAGTTTACATTTACACTGGATAGGACAAGTTTGACAGAAGGTTGTGTGTTACCCCATCGTTATTGTTGCGTGGTGGTGAGACTAGTTGTAGTTGTATAGACGAGATTGGAGTGCCGTCCGCCGGTCAATGGTCACCGCTACCGCGATCGCGACCGCACGCTCGTTTAACGCCACCTGAAAGATAATAATATTTTTTTTTTAAGTCCTTGTTTTGTGGTCTATGCAGCCTGAACGTGGAGACCGTCACAAAATTATGTGGAGAACGCCACAAAATTATGTGGAGAACGCCACAAATTATGTGGTATTGTCCACGTACGTCGTACAGGTTAGGTTGTGAAATCCATATACATACGCATTACGTATACCGCGTTGCACCATACAGCCTAGTTTATTTGAGTTGTTCTCTATGTTTCATGGACTTCCGCAAAGTAACACCCGCTTCTAACCAATAAATGAACATCTTTGTGATGTATACTCACAGCACTTGGTGTGGCTGTAACGCGGCGAGGTGTGCGGGGGAGGGTGGCACGCCGGGGGGTGCTGGGGGCAGCAGCGTCTGCGTCAACCCTTCGAACCGGCCTCCCGCCTCAAACCCGTTCTAAAAAATACAATATAACCCCTGAGCTATTGGACTTGAGCAAAATGATACGATCAATTGCCCCATCGGCTTAAAATCAAGACGTTTAGTTAATGCCATCACACCCAGACGTTTGTCGAAGTATCGATCGGCTAAAACTTCGTTAGTTGAATGGGGTACATTAAGAAAATCCTTACATTTATCAAATCATTATCATAAATCATAAGTAAAACCTAGGATTTCCCAATATATGGGCTTTTATAGTAACACATACACAGATCAAATAAGAGATGCGAGGTAGTAACTCACCGGTATCATGATGGTCGGACGCAGCGGCTGTATGGAGGGCTGCACCGCGGTGGGGTAGTACGGGTAGTACTGCACCGGGTAGCCGATGTAGCCGGGGTAGCCGGCCGCCGCCGCGTACATGGCGGCCGCCGGGCTGTACATCTGCGATACATTTTGTGGGTACTTCAGGACAAGCCACAAACATACCACAAACGGACAAACATATATGGGTCAATTATATATAATTATGACAACACAAAATAATCAAATTAAGAAAAAAATTTCGTTTCCAGTTCCAGTGTGGAGGTGGTGAGTCATTCCAACATTTTAACTGAACTCAACTATTTTATAAAATGAGATTTGGTTTCTAAACGTACACTTTATAGCTCTTTATAACGTCACTAGAGGAACATTCCGTTCAAACTCGATTCAACCATTTGAAGACATGTTAGAGCAAATCTTTAAATAGACATTTAGAGCTGAAATAACCTACCTCCTCCACTTTAGAATGTAATAACTATTTTAGAGTTTAAAATATCAACGGAAGGGGTATCAATTGGATGATAGCCTTATTTTAGATTAAGCCATAGATAACTTGGTGTGATCCCAAAGCCTTTTAAGACTTGGGACTTTTTTATTTGGTGGAAACAGTTGGAAGAAGTCTACAGGGGTAATCTACCGTAAGACAGCTGTATAGTGAAGAGCTGCACTTTTAACCGTTTTTTTTTTTAACTCGTAGGTTGGTGGATATTGCAGCGTAATTCAGAGTATTCAATAAAATTGGCGAAGACTATAACAATAGAATATAAGATCTCTCTCTGGGCCAGTGTTGCACCTGAGAAGTCTGTAGGGTCACGAAAAAATTTTGACACTTTACTCGTGAACCATCTCGTCTCTCTATAGAATCTTTATGTCTTAGCCCTACTGGTCCGCTTTACATTTGTTGGAACTTGTAGTCTCCTGAGATTTCGCTACCGCGATCTATGTTCGCCTGTTGTAATATGATCGTTCCTTGAACATTGTTCTGGATTGCAAAGCGCCATCTATAGTAGCCACGCTGGAACAGCGATACAAGTGATGCTAATTATACTCACAGGTAGCTGCTGGCTAAGCGCTGGTATGGCCTGGTGGTGCTGCAGCTGGTCATACGGCGGTGGAGCGTACACGCCGCCCGCACCCGCGCCCGCTCCGCCGAACGCGACGCCGTACGGGGACCCGCCCGCTACTACAAACATCATCATCATCAGCAACACATCAATGACTCACTACTAATCGCAAGTCTCTTCTCCGAGAAGAATTAACGTCCACCACGCTGGCAAATACAAATTATTATTTTTATTCGTTGACAAGATAGCCCCTGACTGAGATCTCACTTGACTAACTTGGAAGGGGTACTGTAGTGTAAATTCAACCCATACAATCTGTTTCTGCACGCCATCGTGCCGAAATGCTAAATCGCTTGGCGGCACGTCTTTTGACGGTTTTCCTTCACCGTTGGAGCATATGATATTTAATTTTAAACGCCAATAACTCCAAAAAATAGAGGAGCGGCGCCCGGGATCGAATCCACGTCACCCCAAACAGGAGACTGCATACTTAACCAACTTAAAAGGAAAACTGTCACAGGACACAGCTAGGTAGGCCTTATAAGTAAACGAGTCATAGTAGACAGACTAACTTACAAGTTACAGTGCGTCTATTTACAATAGGGGCATTATAACTTGTGACGTCATTTCTTTAAAAAAAGCATTTCATGGTGATAACTACATAAAAATAATTTGTACCCCTCTCTAAGTACGCATATTGCGACGACTCGTGGTCTGACATGTAATAGGACGTTTATTTTTAAGAATATTAGCTAAGCTGAACTTAACTAATATTTTCCTCTTCCCTTCAAATAATCGGAAAGCACGTGTTAGGAGCTGTTAAGACAACAGTGCAATAGGTGGGGATTGAACCGTGAACCATTCAGTTTCTCTTGCGTTTATTTTGATAAAATGTTGTCTATGCCTTACCTCCATACTGAGGTGCGGCCTGGTGCGGCGGCGCCGGCAGGAAGGGGCCCTGGGGCGGCTGCGGCTGAGGGTAGGCGCCGAGGGGCGGTGTTACTGCAACAACTCCCGCCGTTAGCAACTACCCCCGCTACCGCTCGACCGACGACAGCACGCACTAGAGTCGCTTTAATGGACGCACACGAAGATACTACCAGAAATATTAGAACCGAAAACAATTACAAGCGAATACTTAGTCCATGGGATTAAGTATTCCCTGGATTATGCATAAAAATATCTGCTTGAAAACAAAAGAGATGTAGCTGTGCGAAAAATAAGTGGAGTTAGGACACTAGAACAGTCCCTTTAGAGTTTAGACCTTTTACTATAAAAAATTACTTTGTCATCTAAACGCTTGGTTAGACAATGAAATGAAGTCAACAGTTGGAATAAATAAATAAATAAGGAAAACATGTACTGAAATGTATATTCATTTTTTAATCAAATGAAGTCAAGTTAATAAAAAATGGACTTCATTTACAGTGAAACTACATAGTTTGATATCGGTTGAATGTTAATATTTTAACGGAAAATTATAGAAATAGGTACTTCAGCCACTTTTAATTTTAATTACTTACAAATATTTCTGGTAGTTTCGTTTAGTATAGCAACACTGATTAAAATTGCAGGTTGGGATGTTATACATAAATAGTGTTGCCTAGTATGTGCGAATTTGGGACTAAATAATAATTACGTTCCTGTATGATTTTTACGAGTTTTAAATTGTTAAAAAACAAAAATACGTGGAATGTTAAGATAATTATTATTTAGTCTAAGTACATCCATGAAAGACTCAAAACCAGGCGTAGGAACGTTTTTTTTGTCTGCTTGTTCATCGGTCAAGCTATTAGCGCCTTCACGCGCCTCAACCCAAGCCCGAGCATTCACGCGTGACGCAGTGTCGCAACACTGTTACAAGTTGCCAGTGTTGCCATAACGCAAATCAATGGCAGAATTAGTAATTTTGTAAAAAAATTCGAAATTTTCTACAGCATCTTTAACAGTGTTGTTTCAGCATAGAAAATACTTTTATTTTATGAAGAAAAACACTAATTCGTATTATCTATGCACACTAGCGCCAGTGTTAAACGACAAGCTTTGCCCATACAACGCAATACACAGCCACATTTCGGTATTTCCAAAAGTGGAATTTTTTGGGAAACCTTTGGAAATGTGGTCGACAATCACTCCAATTAAGGGTTTAATTGAAGTATTGTCTTATTTGGTAGGTTATATACGATTCAACACGGTGTGCAAGTGCTGAAATACCTACCAAATGTTATTTACATTGCATTCCTTGATAAATGATCACACTCGCTAGAGTCAAATTTATAAAGTAATACTGAAAAAAATTAAATAACCCTCGATAATTGAGCTCGTAGACCCCAAATAGATAAACAGATTTCTTGAAAGTCAGGACTGAAACGCTAAGGGACATAAATTAACAATTTGGAGAGAGGCTCTGAACGTGTGTTTAGGATTTCAGTCGATCAAAGCCTGGTAAAAAATAGCTAGCTAAGACCGATCTTGGTTAAGCCAGCTTGAAAAATCGGTCAATCAGTTTGGGAACTATGGCACTACAAAAAAAGAATGCGTCAAAGACAGCTTCGTCGGGGGTTAAAAAATAAATCACAGAAAAAGCCTGTGCCCTTAGGGGGTGTGACCACATTTCGAAAACATCTTCAATAACAAAACAATCATCAAACAATATGGAACCTTATAAAAGACATTAGTTTTTTTTATTTATAACATAGCTAGTGATCAATGCGTTCCAGCTATAGACAAGAATATTAACTGAACTTTATCGATCGCAGTCTGTAATTCTCTGTAAATTCAGTCTGTAAATTTTTACGATTGACTCCTCGTCATTTTGAAACAAAGATGTCACTTGAACTCTTAAAACTGCCATCAGCAAAGTTACTTATTGCGGGATAGTCACCTCAGTGATCAACCCACTTCGGAAAATATAATAATAGTTCTCCGTAATTGGTAAATTAAAATTTAAATGACTAAGATCTATAGATGGAACTCAAGATAAAATCAGCATTCAAGCTCGAAGAAATACTTGATAAGTTATGCATATATATTTTTGCATGGTACAAAATAGCCAATCGAAACGCAGTATTTTTTACGCTGGAGCTTGCATACGAAATTTAGTTCGCGCAACGTAAATTTAAATGATTAAGATAAATGTTCATGTACATCTGGATATACTGTACACGATAATTATATCCTGTAAAGCTTGGCATAAAAGAGTAGAAAAAAAAATCTAGCAACCCAAAGAGCAGTGTTCAAAATGTAGTAACCCTAAAATCACTTTCGTATCTCGTAGATATGGAGTATAATATAATTACTACAGTGAGTTTTGTTGATACATATAAATATATGTATAATTGAATTGCGAGTATTTTAGAAAATTTAAATCAAAATAAATAAATATTTACAAATTCAAAAATATTGATTGACAGAACACTGACACTTCAGCATTTAATAGAATGTTGCCATTAAAGAAAACAACAAGTTCCGTTTCTAGAATTTTTTGCCAAGCTGAATATATTATATCGAGTCGGACTGGGGCCACTCGCTGCGCGAACTGTACATGGCTGCCACAAAATGGCGGCCAAAACGTGAATGCCGTGAACATTCTCGTAAAAAAAAACAATTTATATCTATTTAAGTTATCTACCTAAAACATTGTGTACCAAGATTTAATGTTTTTTGCATAAATATTAGCAAAAATTGTTTGTTACCAAAAATTACATATTCATATATTTTGCTGTTTGGTCTAAATAAGCGATTGCAAAAAGCGTAGTTTTGGTTTAAACAGAAAAACAAATTCTATGATGGGTGTGTAGAAGGACATAGAAACATGCAAGTGACAAAACACAAAAACTCTACACAATAAAATATCATTCCAATGGTATACACATGCCATGTACTACAAACTAAACATAAAACTACTCTAAAAACTTCAAAAAACAAAAAAAAACTCAGTGTCGAGCAAAAAATGAGTGGCATAATCGAGAATAAAACTCGGCTGCTGTTAAACAGCAAAATTTTTATGAAAAATGTAAAAACTACAAAAAATCCTGGTTACCACCATTTCCTTTACATATTATACTTAATCCACTACAATAATTATGTTATTCGATTATTTCTAAATACCCTCCTGTAGATACCATAAAAATTGTTAAGTTATAAAACCATAAAAATGATTAAGTTTAATTACGTAAAAAGATCTGCTGTTATATTATTGGATTATACTTATATAATAGAATACTCTAAATATAACATCATCTCTTTTGTTTTGTTTTTTTTTTTTTTTGCTAAAAGGGAAAAAATCTTAACCATTGAAATCTGGAGCCCTGTAAAAAACCACTAGCTAACCAGTGTTATGATAAAAAGTGGAAAGGTATATAAATTGGAACCTAAAATATCGGGAATCATTATATTTTTTCTATGACAAATAAAATAGTACACGTAGAACGCATACTTCCCTGTCCTTCAGATAAAGCTTATAATTGCATGCACCTCTGTCGTGGTAATATACCATAGATTGACGAAAGAAGATAAAAGGTATAAAATATATGTATTTTTTTAAATATCTTCAATCGTTCTTATTCTAGTCACACGCACTAACAAGTGTCATTCATGTTAACATTTTTTTTTTGGAATAAATTAAAAATACTGTTATCGACACATTGCCTTTTTAACTAATTTTTATTCAAAATAAGTGTTCCAAAAGTTTGCCAATCGTAATAGTAGTTAATGTAAAATATATTGAGAAATTGAAAGTTGAACGTAAGCGACAAAAAAATTTCAATCCCGATCCCGATATAGTATAAAAATCTGATCTGAACCTTAACAAAGACAGAAAAGGTAAATTAAAAAGGCAAATATAGACGGTTAGAGCATTGCATATCATATGTCATTATCTTATATATTATAACGATGTGCAACACTAAAAAGTAAGGTTAAAACTAACTTAATGTGTAGACATACAAAACCAAAAATGATCCAGGAAATTTCACAAATCCTTGGATCATTCTTACCATCACCTTGATCATATCCACGAAAAAAAAAAAACAAATAATATATCTTATTTTTTGTGGATATTATAAAATAAATCAGTTTGTAAGTATATAATTAAAATTTTATAAAAACTGATTTATTTAATTGTTTGTTAGTTGTAAACACTCAATCTTAATAATAGATGTGACTTTTAATTAAAAAAATATAAAAGTTTCATCTATTTATAAATAAAGATGAAATCTTAAAATTACAGTTGTTAACTTGAAGATTCCATCATTTGTAGAATTGGAAATGATTTTGTAGTAATTATTGTTGAAAAATGACAAAAATTGCACAAATATTTCATTATTACCATCATTTTCAATTTTACAAGACATTATCTAAAAGTAATAGCGTTCGGAAATCTAAAAACCAAAAAATAAAAATTATAAGACAACCCAATAACATGAAAATGGTAATGGGTTAATCTTAAAAACAATGAGGTATTTTTTAATTTGTTTATAAGTAGTTAAGTAATAGAATCAGATAAAATCACCTCAATGTTTAAAAAAAATGTGCAAAAATACTAGCAAAACAAAATTATACAATAATAGCAACCCAATTTTGTATTTTCACTGCTCAGATTTCATTTATAACAAGATTTTCGTGTAACAATTTGTAAACGGTTGCTATTATTAATGAAAAATTAGTGTTAAAATAAAAGTCAGGTAAAAAAATAAGCTGAATAAACTAAATGTTTATAGAAACAGGAAAAATAGGAGCCAGAAGACATCAATTATAAAATGGAAAATGGAAAAAATTTCGTCTCTTTATTTATTAATATTTGATTGTTTGAATGATAGACACATTTTAAAAAATGACTGTTCATACGAGCTAAATTTCGGAACCGATTTTGATAAAACTTAAACTGGCAAGTGATAGATTTTTCAAGAGTGTCAAGACAAACATTTAAGCCAACTTTTAAAATTCGCATGACCTCTACATACTTATTAAAAAAATATATTTATGTACTTTGACTTGGCATTTGAAGTTATTATTTTAAGTTTCCCGGAATAAGAGGTTTCGCAGTGTTTTTATAAATCTAAATTCAAGCGGACGAAGTCGCAGGCATCATCTAGTTAGAAAATAATAAGGCAAGAGACAAAACTTTTTCGTTTTTTTTTGTAGAGCTTAAGACAAATTTTTTTACCATAATATATATTATAAATATATATATATTTATAATAGTGTTAACTATAATTTGGTGTAGCTTAGTGATCATACTTTTTTATAGTTTAAAATTTATTTTCTAGAAAGACTGTTAATTAATTCTATACAAATATTCTCAAGCCAAAAACATCTACTGTACAGCCAACCATTTAGCTTCAATTCAATCCTCAGTCCTTCTAGATATTTATTTTTGAAGATTTTTTTCATAAATAAATATTTTATTCCTGAATAAAAAATATAATCACTGCTAAACACTTAATAATCTATGATTCGATTGCTATACAACTTTTAAGAAACTTTGTTTATATTTATGAAATATTTTAAGTTTGTTAATGTGCAAAAATTATATTAAAATTTTAATTATTTTAGTTTTTTCAAAGTAACAAAATATTTTTAATCTTGTTCACAACTTGAAATTGCAAAGTATTTAATTTTTTTTTAATACAACAAGTATATCTATAGAGAAATAAAAAAAAAAAAAACTTATAAACTGTTTAAATGTAGAATTCTAAGGCTTATGTTTAACTTACCACCAGGTATAGTAACATATAACAGACAAAAATAGTAAATGATTACCAAAATTAAACCCGCATTTTAATGTAAAATTACAACCTAAGTTTTAACATCTCGCTATCCTATTTAAGCAAAATGACTCCAAATAAATCATTGTTAACCCAAAAGTAGTAAATGATCACCAAAATTAAAACAGCATTTTAATGTAAAATTATAACCAAAGTTTTTACATCTTGCTATCCTATTTAAGCAAACTGGCTCCAAAAAACTCATTGTTAGCCCAAAAATAGTTAATGAAAACCAAATTATTAACCATATTTTAATTTAAAATGAAATGCAAAAAAATAAAATCTCGTTATCCGATTAAAGTAAATTACCCTCGGCAAAAAAAATATTTTGCCAAACACAGTAAAGTAAATTTACTCCTAACCTTTTTGTCTCCAAATTGATTAACCACTACAAAAAAAAATTATCTTGAGCGTTTCGTTTACAACCAAATGCTATACCTAAAATAAAAAATAAAACTCTTACAATTTCAATAATCCCTTTTTTAATTATTGAAACAATCATTAAAAAGATAGTCCTCTTAAAACTAATAATAAACAGTTCAAAGATCTTAAAACTAAACTAATAATAAGCATTTAAAAAATCTTAAGAAGAATCAGTCTTCTGTATTAATTCACTGCACAATTAATGCTTTCTTAGCTTTGGCTGGTCGTCCTCTTTTGCGCTTCATGCCAATCGGAATAGCTCTGGCCTCTGAAGGTGGCTGGACGTGCTTAAGCCGAATCGCCAATCCAACGAGATGCTTGCAAATGTAATCTTTGAGAAACTTTGGGCAATTGCATGTGCCGTGTAACCAATTTTCCTTTTCTCGGGGCATTATAACTTCCCACTCTCTAAAATGTTGCTCTTTGTATTCGTCAAAGGTCTCCCATGGCTTTTCATAATTTTTGCAATCTAAATCCGACCCAGCTGGAATTCTGTATGAGCAAACTAGCTCAGTACTATTCTTTAATGGCACCTGCTTCGACAGTTTTGCCCATTGGTAACTTTCTGTCCACATCTTTAAAGATACTGTCGGCAGTTGAGCGAACCGTCTCTCAGTATTATTAATCACGTATTCATTAGACCAGTCCTTGACTATATCAGAAGCAATTACTAAGAACCGCGCCAAAGGATGACGCTCACGAAGCGTGCCACCATCTTTTATTGTTTTATTGAAAGATTCCAGAGCATTGTTTGTAGCAGGAGTCCCCAGAGATGCGCCCAAATACCAGAAACGATTTAGTATTAGCCATTCATTTTCAAAGTATGTAACAAAATCTTTTTCGGCTTTCCACTTGTCCAAAAATTTTTCGCTGGCTCGATCAAATATTTCCTGAGTTGAGGCACACTGTAAAGCATCAATATCTTGTAAGATCTCTTTTTGGGATTTCTTTTGCACACTTTGCTCTACTCTTGTTTGCATCTTCTTTTTCGCATGCGCCCAGCACATTCTTATGACTGTATCTGTTCCAAATGTGCACGCAAAGGCAGTTTGTATAGCCTTCGCTGCATCACAGACCAAAACTTTACAACTTAAAGTGTATGAAAATATTGAGAAAACTGCTTTTTTTAATGCGGAAAATAAAAATATGAAGTCTTCCGTTCGTTCAGCTGTTGTCACAGCTAATCCAAATGGGTGAAAATGTTTATCTCTGTCTGTAGTTCCAATCACAAGTACTGGAAACCCTTGCCAAATGAGCTTATATGTGGCATCCGCGTGAAGAACAGAACATTGGCGTGATAGACCAATTAAATATTTCGTCGTTAACATGAACCGGAAGTTCTGATCTAAATCATCTTCAGAAATTTCATACGCCAAAACAAAAACTTCGTGACCGTCATCAGGTATTTCAGAGTTTTCTTTTAACCATAATTCAAGCTGTCCCAAGCTTATTACCGATGGCCCGTATTTTTTCTTACGTATGATTTTAAGATAATTGTTTAACTGTAACTTAGTCGGCAGAACTAGTCCATTAATTTTACTTAAGTTCTTCATAATAGATTTAGGTTTCAAACGCAGTTCGAATAGTTTTTCTATTTCCTTTTTCGTTGCCTCATTTATTCCCCTAGTCGACTGACAGTCAGAATTTTCATGGTCGTGACATGTTTCAGTACGAAATAATAATATATCATCACACGATGCGTCAAATAAAAGATAAATCGCGGCAGAACACTGAATTTCAGCCCGAAGCTTCACTTTGTTACAACGATAGTAACGTTTTACTCCTTCTTCAGTCGTATGAATTTTTTGTATTGACCAGGTCTTCTCATTTTTGATAAATTCCTCAGCGCTCCGCACAGTTATAAATTTTCTTTCAAAAACCCAAACTTTATTTTGCCTTCGACGTTTTTTCGTATGCTCTGTGATTTTATATTCGTCTTCATCTGATTCCGATGAAGTACTCAACAGCGGAGCACACGAACTCGGTCCCGCTAAGTTTTCATTCGCCATTGCAAAGAAGATAGATATCAAAACACACCCAATAAAAGCAAGTGCTCGCACGCGACTGAATTGGCGATCGTGTCCGGGCGTGCGCGGCGCTTGCGGTGTGGTGGGAGAGGATCGTAAGCCGCAGACATAACTTAATATGGCATCATAATGCTTCATTTGGTAATAAGCCTACATTTTATGTCAATCATAGTGGTTTATTTAGGCAGAAATAGCGCATTAATTTGCTCGCTAAGATTTGGTGATCATTTACTACATTTGGTGTTCGAATACAATTTGAAGTGCAGTCGTGACTAAAATAGCTAGTACTATTGTAATTTTAGACGTTATTTATCTGGTGTTAAGTATATATTTTTGGTAAAAGAACTAAGGGTATCAAAGCATTTTATGGTGATCATTATATTTAACCCCGAATTCTAATAGAACCATCTGTAAAGTCACAAACATACTTAATTGACATTACTCGTAAAGAAGTCTTAGGGACTAAAAGTTGTTTGATTCAGAGTAAGATGTTTTTTATCATGTTGTATATTTGTTAGTAAGCTAAACCTGTAAGTATTTGTTAAAAACAGCAGGTATGATTCAACAGTGAAAACAGGTTTTGACTGGTTTCTCGAGTCATTAAAAATGTAAATGTGTAAAAAAAGGTACATGCAGTCATTGTTATAATATGGAGGTCACTTATGCATTTTTGAGGTCATGGACTACTGTAGTGTACTGTAATGTGTATAAGTAAAAGACACCCATCTATATAACATACTAGCTTTTGCTCGCGGCTTCGCTCACGTTAAATTCGATTTTTAAACCCCTATTTTACCCCCTTAGGGGTTGAATTTTCAAAAATCCTTTCTTAGCGGATGCCTACGTCATAATAGCTGTCTGGATGCCAAATTTCAGCCCTATCCGTCCAGTGGTTAGGGCTGTGCGTTGATAGATCAGTCAGTCAGTCAGTCAGTCAATCAGTCACCTTTGCCTTTTATATATTTAGATAATCTATATTGTAAAAATCAATTCTTGTTTGTTAGTCTGTTAAAACTTAAGAAAGGCTGATTCGAATATATTTTTTGTTTTGTTCACCTACAGAGGTAGTTTAAAACCAAAAGGAAAATAGATAAAACTATGGTGGTAGCTGAAAAATCGGAAAAATCAAAATTGGTAATCCTACTAATATTATAAAATGTGAAAGTGTGGATATTTGGATGTTTGTTACTCAATCACGTCGCAACGACTGAACCGATTCTGCTGAAATTTGGCACAGAAGTAGATCATAGTCTGGAATAACATATAGGCCATTCTGCGGGAATTCAAAAACCTCAATCTACGCGAACGAAGTCGCGGGCATCAACTAGTTTCGTATAGGAATTATGTACCACTTTGTATTACTTTTAATAGATGGTGGAAGTGAAGCCGCGGGTAACAAATTTTTTCTTACCTTGAATAATGTTAATACATATTATCATATTATAAGTGTAGGTAGTATAGTTTATAGTATCTAGGTAGGTAGCTACCAAATTCCTTATTGTTATTTTTATTAATAATAATTAGCTTTGCTAGCGCTTATGGCTCATGCTAATTAAGGAATGTCTCTCTTAGGAGTGAAGGTTTTAAAAGTAGTGAAATCAATTAAAGTTTTTTTCTGTTACAAGATTAAAATGAAACTTGCAAATAATGTAAAAATGAATGAAGTTTTGCAGATTTTTAATTTAAATGAAGTTAAATGAATATATTTGTGTCAGTACTTTTTATTAAATAGCAATCAAACCACAGAAAGGGGGTTACATTATAGTCAAATACACATACGTTCGTCCACACGCTGTTACGCACATATCATAAATACCGGTTCTCTGTACTATGTTTCAAAAAAAATGTAAAAGAAAGAAAATTCTATGTATTTTCATTACATGATAGTGAGTCTTAGCGGAGCTCCGAGGAATGGCCAAGTCAGCTCCGCAGCTCCTGTAGAAGTGGGGGTGGTGGGAGGAAGGGGGAGGGTGGGTAACGCATCATTATAATCTCTCATCATGTCTTACTCAAAATGTGCTTAGTCAAACCCTACAAACTATAAACCCTGTCAAGTTCTTAGTGAATTTAACTTTTAATGTTTTTTTTAACGAATATGAGCCAAGCTGGACTTGACTAATATTCTCCTCTCCCCTCCAAATGAGCGGAAAGCTTGTGTTAGGAGTATGATAATTCTTAGTTAGCAACTTTCCATTGTTTTCCATAGACATTAGAAACGTCAAAAATAGATAATTAATTTTAACTTTTAATGGTAACAACAGCTTTATTTACTTTTAGATACTCGAGAAAACCAAACACAAATTCTCAGTATCTCCGGGGATTATTTGCGTTTTATTTTCAATCATATACATTGAGTAAATAAGGCTTCTTCTAGTTTGATCGTTAAAAGAATAAAGGTATAGCTACCTTAGTGCAATTTGTATGCACTGCTAAATTATGAAAATTGATGTAAAACGTATGCATCGAGAAAGTTGAAAGTTTATCAAATACTGATTAGATATGTACCTAGTTGCAACAATATGTACTTGATACCCTCTTAGAAAATATTATCTTTCAGCATCCAAAACCAAAAATAGTGATCAAACAATTTTAATTTTTTTTTTAAATATCAGACTCAATCTGCTTTCACTCTAATTTTCTTTATTTTATGGCAAGTTACTAAATACTTTAAATAATTTATACCTAGGGCCATTTTCACGATAACCAAATAGTGTTTTTCCACCAAATAAAGATAATGTTTTGACAGTTTTAGTATTGGACAATCTGTCAAAACGTCAAATTTATTAGTCAGTTAAAAGTTTACTTGATGATGGTGACAAAGGCATTCAAAGAAAGAAAAATAGGTATGTGTTTTTGAAATTTTTATAAAATGGTCGACTGCCAAAAGACAATATCTTATAAAATTTATTACAGTTTCAACTTTCACGATGAGAACTGCAATGACTTGATTTGAATTTGAAATTTAAATAACCGTTGTAGAAGTTTACAGCGACCTAAATATAAAAGCTTAAGATATTCAAATTCAATGCAACGACTGACATAATATGTAACGTCAAGGTTGGATGTTTTTTATTTAATTTAAATTTTAATAATTTGCATTAATTTATGGAAGGGTTTTATGACTAATGCAAGATATCTCTGCCAAGTTTCAGCTAGTTGAATAATACATGAACGGACCAAACAGACAATTATTTTTATAAATGAATAGAATAGAATAGAATAGAAATATTTTTTATTCAAATAAACTTTTACAAGCACTTTTGAATCATCAATGAATCTACCACTGGTTCGGAATGCCTTTCCTGCCGAGAAGAGCCAGCAAGAAACTCGGCGGTTGCTCTTTTCAAAAAAATAAAAATTTTACAATTGTTATTGAAACTATGCTATGTATTCAGTGCTTCCACGATGAATTTTCCTGAGTACAATACAATACAATGTGTGAGTTGAGGCTTCTTTTTCAAAAAAGATGGATAAAGCTGTTATTATTATAACTAACTCATACCCTAAAACTTTAAAATATCTTTTTTTTTCACGTTCCTGCAAACCTAAGATGTGCTGTAAAAAGAAGCATGTGTCTATGGTTCCTTCTGTTTTGCAAGCTATTAGTGTGAGAAATTTCATCAAAATTAAGATCAAATAATATTATTTTAAGTATCATGTTGTTTTTATGAAATATAATTTGGAAATGAACATGGAAAGAAAGGATTTCCATAGGATGATAAACTCATCCTTTTTTTTTTTGTTTTTATGTTTTTTGATAACGACTGAAATTTTGCCTGATATTAAGTGATAATGGAGTCTAAGACGGTAACAGGCTAGCTTGGAAGGAAAAAGTATAGCAGTGTAAATTAAACCTATATCCCGGTCCTACACATCATCGTACGGGAACGCTAAATCGCCTGGTGGCACGTCTTTGACAGTAGGGTGACCAAAGCCTTTCATCAGACCAACATTTTAAATACTTCAATAACATTCTATACGGTATTACGAAATCTAGCTGAAGTGAATTAAAGTAGGTACAGAGACAGCATAATAACCATGATTAGTAAATTGGGCCACTTAGCGTAGCTGCGCCTTTTTTGTGCGTAACTAACAACAAAAATTGTACGCTGCAGTCTTTTAGTCTTTAAGTTAATACAATTTAGATAAAAACTCTTACATTGTTCTATAAGAATCTAATTTTTATCGCATGTTGAGGATTTACGAGATGAAATCAACATCCCGCCTTCATTACGAGATGAGCGTCCATCTTGAATACAGAATATTGATCGCATTTTGCGAGCGGAACATGTATTTTCAGACCCGTAAAAGCAACCCTTGGAGGATATTTTTGCAATATTAAAGACGTGTGAACGCATAAATAGTGGATAATATTGCAAAAACTGCAAATCAATGCATAATGACGTTACATATTGTCAGCCTTCGGTAGAGAAACGAACAAAGAAAAGCAGTAATTAAATCGCATAAATACCTTTCTTGTCTGCCATAATATCAACTTTAACGAATTTACTAATGTAATATTAACACTAGGATGAAGACTTTGCTAAATTGATAGGAATTTCGCGATTAATAAAAGAACGCAGTCGCAGATGAACTTCTTCGATTCTTGTAACGACACTAGTGATGTGAAAGTAATTGATGCGTCAACTTGACGTAAATGTTCCGAAAAATTACGGTTTTCAAAGTTACGGTTTTTTGTTAAACTAAGCAAATTGTTAAATAAATTAAATATTTATTTTAAAATTACAATAATTGTTACATAATTATGCCCTCCCAACCAAATCCGGCCACGGCGGCCAATCTCCACAGAGATTAGCCATCTGCGCGGAAGCTATTATAGTGCAAAAGTGTGCGCGCAAACACAGGTGCACTTTCAATTCCCTTAGGCCAGCTCCATACGTTCGCGTTGGTGCCAATGCTTGTAGGTATCAATTATGTTTGAAAAGACTCGATTTTGGAATTAGTATTGACTTCTACCGTGTTTACGAGGTTGCAGATCCCATTACACACCTGTTCTGTATGTGTTGCATGATTTAAAAATAAACAAAGTTGTCTATGCTCAAGTTCACTCGTTGCTATCTTCAGTTCGTACTTAAAATCACTTCTTCACTTGAAACACAACTTCACGCTAGTCCCTAACATGATTGTTCGGGACAATGACCTTTGGTTATTGAGTTCGAGTTGGATTTCCGAACGCAGTAGTCTCAGTCAGCCGAAAATGGCGGCTCTTTTGCCTTAGCTTCGGCATCGCGTCGTCTAAAGTGCTGCACACTTTTTTTACGATATTTGTGTGAAAATGTGAATATGATGAATTAAAACCTGCTGTGAAGTGCTGTTTTAGTGTTTTACAATATGTGTCGGACAGAGATGTGTCGTTTTGGCGTTGGAAACTGGATTTTCTTGTTGGCTTGTGTTCATTTGTTTACGTGCACCCAAGGTGAGCTCCTTTACTTTATAAATATTACGCTTTAAATATCGATCGGCAAAGCTTACAATTCGTGGTTATAATGAACAGTTAATTTAATGTCACATGCACTGTAAACTTGCCAGAAAAAAGAACAAAAATATTTTGCAGTCTAAAGTTTTCTTCTTTCAATAATAAAATTGGAGATTTTCTAATGTTATCTCAGTGTTTGCTTATTTTTGAGGAGGCGTAAGACATTTATTTACATTCGTGTGGTGTTTTATGGGGCCGTGTACACATAAAAGTCGTCTTGAAATACGAGGGCCACTGGGAAGCGCTATTTATTGGTTTCAGGGCTCAGTGAAGTCTCCTAATTATATTTAATCGTCTCCTAAAATGTGGCTTCGAGATGTTAAGTTGCCGCTGTAGTTAATGTGTTTTTATTGAGTAGTTTCGACTAATTAAACGCTATATTTAAGTAGGGACATTAAAGTTAGGGACTGAAGAGTTTTGATTGTTCAAGCGAAGAGTTGTCTGATTCGGCAATATATTATAATTTGTTAGGTTTTTACTATGCAATACCCTTTAAAGTTACCAAATCCGCTTCCATCTTAGATGCATCGTCACATACCATCAGCTGAAATTACAGTCACCCTTGAATAACTTGCCATCGATTAAAAAAAAGATGGACGTACGACAACGAGGAGATAGATACAAGCGGCGCAAGATCGCGCATTGTGGCAATGTATACAGAAATCTATGTCCAGTACAGAAATGGACGTCAATCGGTTGACGATCTGTTTATCTAAAGTATTACCTACGCAAAGTAACTACAAATATCTACCTATTTCGTACCTTGAGGCTTATTAAGCAATCAGCATTTTACCGTCGATTAACCTGAGCTGCAATTTGTACTAAAGTCTTGGATAAACTTGACGCGAAACGTCAATTTGCTCAACGCGACTCCCACAGGAAATACCTACCTACATATTATGCGTTTAAAATGTGCATAATCTCAAAACGAAAAGTTCGAGATAATTCTTTAATACAACAACAAGTTCGACGAGTTCTTTAATATTCTGCTTCTTTTCGTTGTTTTTCTTGTAATTTTTTGAGTTTTCATCATAACAATAAAAACAGCGAAAAGCCAAGCAGCTAATGCCCGCGACTTCGTTTCGAGGGAGTACTTTCCCGAGATGAAAAGTAGGTATCCTATGGGATTTCAATGGGATTTAACTTTGTAAGTTAAGCGAACGCTTAAAAACGAACAGAGACATAAATGATAATATTATGTTTAGGAATGCGAACATGTTTCCGGCTCAGCCGTTGAACTATCTTGACGAAATTAGGCACAGAGATAGCTTGCGTTCCCAACTTTGTCTTCAAACAAAAAAAACTCTTATAAAAACAAAAACAACAAAATTCACAAGTCAGCAAAACAGATTATAATATAATAAGTGGTCTCGTGAGAAGCTTAGTTATGATAGAAGTGTAAAGGCCCCACCTTTTTGAACCGACGACCTTTCGGACTAGTTCCTGCTCCGTGCCTAGAGTTTATAAACCGGTGGTAGAGTCTTGACTTGTCATAAAAACCAAAAGTTCGCCTACATAAAATAAATATATTTATAGTTGATGTTTTTCGAATTTTACTGTCCGCCCAAGCCTTTTGTGGTAGATATCTAGGTATTTGGCGTGGGTACTTCAAATGCGAATCACCTACAGTCCTACATAAATGCACAGTTATTTGTTACGCTCGAAATGCCAGATTATAAACTACCCGCAGGGTTATTAAGGTGTCATAATCAAATGCTAATCGAACTGGGGAGGTAGGCACCTAGTTATTATCGAAGTCGAAATAGGTACGTTTGACTCACTCAAACATTAAGCCGAAATATAGGTGCATAGCGGGTTGTTACGTTCCCTCAAATATGGTTGAGCGTAGCAATGGCTGGATCATGCGTCATGCTCGTGAACGGGTGCCACCAACGGGAATGGGTCTGCTTTGACTGGCCGTCTTGACATGCGTTGGATTGGTGTACCTACGTATGTATTTTTGCATTTTTGAAGCTTTATTGTGGAAGCACTGTATACATAGCATAGCTTTGTAAAAAAAATTTTTTTTTGAAAAGAGCAACTGCTGAGTTTCTTGCCGGCTCTTCTCAGCAGAATCTGCATTCCGAACCGGTGGTAGATTTATGACGTGTCATAAGAGCTACAAGTTAGCCTACATGAAATAAATAAATTTTGAATTCGAATTTGAAAAATAGAGTTCTAGTTACTTAAGTCTCAGAGAGCGATGAAGAAAGCAGGCTCGGAGTATCCCTGCGAGATCAAATCAGAAATGCCGCCAAGCGATTTAGCGTTCCGGCACGATGCTGTGTAGAAATCGATTAGGGGCATGAGCTGCCATACCCCTTTCAAGTTAGCCCGCTACCATCTTAGACTGTCACTTACCATCAGGTGAGATTGCAGTCAAGGACTATCTTGTCAACGAATAAAAAAAAGAGGAGATCCACAGGAGAACCAAAGTTATCGAGGTTATAGCGAGTCGCAAAGCTGAAGTGGAAATGGGCGGGGCACATAGTTCGAAGAACGGATAAAATTCCAAAATAGGTACTTATTTCAAAACTAGATGATTTCCGCGACTTCGTTCAACTATCATGCAAATCAGGTGGATCCGTTGCTCCGCTGCAGCGTGATTGAAGGACAAACCAACAAACACATTTTCGCATTTATAATATTAGTAAGGATGTCCGGGCATAAGCTGTCTTCTTTCAACTCTGGCTTGAGACAGAGCAAAGGGAAAGTACGATCAATGGATCTCAGCTTTAGTACCTACCATCGACACGGCGAGTGACGTTTAACCGAGGAATAAATTGGGCGTTCTGACAGTTCTTGTATTGAAAGTCTGCCAAAATATCACGCGCGGATAGGTGAAATCGGCTCATATAGCGTAAAGTAGAGATTGGAGCGCATTTTACGAGTTTAAGTCTTAAAGCGTATAAAACTCGATTTAAATAGTATTCTACGCGAAAACAATAAAATCGCTTCGTTCCGATTTCATTCCTTTTTTTATGACGCTCCCAAAAACCAATCGGGATTGTTACCGTCGGCCGTTACATCCAGATTATATGCACTCGTGTCCCAACTCCCGGTACATAACTACATACCCACTAGCTATGGGATATCCTCCCTGACTTGGACATACACCACACGTATGGGGAAACGTCCAATACTCTTTTTAACGGACTCCAAACGCCACTTAAAAGTATAAAATAACTTTAGTTTTTACACGTATGTTGAAGTCGGGCCAGTGTCGCGCATCGGTTTCATCGTTACTGTTTAGGCCCGTCCGACTTCAACATACGTGTAAAATCTAAAGTTATTTTATAGTACTTTTAGCGCTCTGGCTCATCCTCTGTCGGATGAGGCTAGAGCGCTGGTGCAGCTGTACAGGAAGAGCATGAGGCGAATTGTTTAAAGGAGGTGGGTTGATAAGGCCCAAAATCCGCCCCTCATACACTGGAAAAAAAAAGTTCCAGATTCCGACAAATTGTAAATGTATTTATATACTTGAAGATATAAACTTTATTCTAATATAAAGTTTAGGTGATAAAAAAATAGTAAGTTACAGAAAATATTACCCAAAAAGAGAGTGTTTCTTTTACTTTTCTTACATTTTCATACATTTTAGTCATTTTTTAAGCTTTGATTTAATATTTTAGAATGAGGCGCTCCATGAACCAAAATAAATTAATACTCATATAAAAGCTTATAAAAAGGAGCATCATTATCAGTTACGTTTACCATGGTTCATGGAGCGCCTCATTCTAAAATATTAAATCAAAGCTTAAAAAATGACTAAAATGTATGAAAATGTAAGAAAAGTAAAAGAAACACTCTCTTTTTGGGTAATATTTTCTGTAACTTACTATTTTTTTTATCACCTAAACTTTATATTAAAATAAGGTTTATATCTTCAAGTATATAAATACATTTACAATTTGTCGAAATCTGGAACTTTTTTTTTCGAGTGTATGAGGGGCGGATTTTGTTGCCTTATCAACCCACCTCCTTTATTTTTATTGGAGGTCAAATGGAGTGACTTAGTCCTTATGGTCCAAACTCCTTAAATAAAGATTTAAAAAAAAAGTCAGTTTTTTAATTTTTTTTAAATTTTTAGTACCTAGGTACTAAATAACTAACTACACTAACTAACGTGTAACTAGTTACACTCTGACGAATTCGCGAGTAAAAGCTAGTAGAGAACAATTTTTTTTATTTTTAACTGACTTCAAAAAAGGAGGAGGTTCTCAATATTCCTCTGAATCTTTTTTATTTTAATTTTTATTCTTTTTTTGTTTGAAAAGGTATACTTCCCAGATGGTCCCATTGTCATCAGGTCAGATTCTGATGATGGGATCCTGGAGAAATCGAGTGAACTCTTCAAATTTTATGGGCACAATAGATATACTGTGTAGTGGCGTTTGAAGTCGGTTTTGTAAAAAGAATTTTTACGTTTATATTATTTCTTTCTATATCGAATGGAATAAAACCTCAAGCCACCATATGAATTGATGGTGTGTGGGCGCCATACGACCGCGGCCAGCGTTCAGCGGGTCACGAGTCACGATGTAAACATAAATCAGATTCGATCGCGCCGCACATTACACTCGCTTTACACAAGAACAGGCTGCGACAAAAGCTTTACAACAATTAGACCATCATTTCGCTCATTTGCGACAAGGGTGACATAATTCAAAATTCACCAATTTTAGTGTCGAAAATTTGTACTGTTTGCTATAAAAACAACATTACGCTAAGCACAAAAAATAAGAGCGATAGAGATTGTGACTTAATGCTCTGTCGCTTTGTTGGCCGCTGTGTTGTTTCGAGACCGCAGCATCCACAAAACATTACTCTCTAACGAGAGAATTCTCTCATCGTCGATTTTGAATTATGTCACCCTTGTCGCAAATGAGCGATTTCACTATTCTTTTTTTTTTTTTTAATAAAGATTATTAGTCAAGCTGAATTTGATTTATATTCTCCTCTCCCATCCAAATAAGCGAAAAGATTATGCTAGGAGTTGGTACGACAATAGTGCAACGGGTGGGGTTGAGTTTTCAGTCCGCACCTTTAACCGTTGGGCCATTGAGGCTTTTTTCTACCATCGAAACGCAAGGCACAGAATAGGTCTGCACCTCTACGTGGTTGAAATCCCAAGGACGCGCACCAAGCGCTTCGCTTCCACGTTCCCGCTAAAACTTCCGTTCCGGCTTCCGTTTTTCCCTATCACTACGATTTGGGTAGGTACCTTCAAGCTTTTCAAGTCAAGAGTGAATTGGCTATTTTACATGTCATTGTCATTGAACCGCAATACAATTACAATTCAATTATCATTGGTCCAAAATTTCGTAGTCTACTAAATTCACAATGGTCGGTGGTGGTCTTATAATTGGATTGTAATTCAATGATACCTCGGTATTGCCATTAGCTTAAAAAGCGTTTGCCGAAATGAGTTTCAAAAAAAAAACTACATATTAAAAACGTTTATTTAAGCTAGATTCAAAGCTAGATGTGTCAGTGGCAAACCATCGGAAAACAATTGTGACGCCATTGAATTAGTAGACTACCAAAATTGCTAAAAGTAGCAATTGGGATGTCATTGATAGACAATTGAACTACAATTGCAATAGCAGACTTGGGCCCCAGGTGAGATCGAAGTCAAGGACTGTCTTGTTAGCGAATAAAAAAAAAATTGACTTACAAAGGAATTAATAACGCTATGAATAGATCAAGAGAGATCAAGCGCTATGCTAACCGTGTGTAGCATATTGAAATATTTAGGGAGCCAGCGCGGAGAGAATTCCCGCTATATTAGTCCCCGGCATGTCCCCGGCCCGACTAACTTGAATAACTCGGATTAACTATTCAGATATTCGTTCAGACATCTTGCTCCAGTTAACATTTCTAATTTATACATTTCTATTGCATATTATCCATCCTAACATTGGTGACCACCCTGGCGCAGGGGTGAGCGCTGTGGTCTTATATCTGGGAGCTCTCGGGTTCGATTACTGGCGGGGGCAATTTGGGAATTTATAATTTCTAAATTGTCTCTGGTCTGTTGTGAGGCTTTGGCCGTAGCTGGTTACCACCCTACCCTCAAGCGATTTAGTGTTCCGGCACGATAGCGTGTAGAAACAGATTAGGGGTATGGGTTGAATGTATACTGCCATGCCCCTTCCAAGTTAGCCCGCTAGCATCTTAGACTGCATCGTCACTTACCATCAGGTGAGATCGCAGTCAAGGAATATCTTATCATCGAAAAAAAAGGACTCTGGGCTCATAATAAAAGAAAAACTCCTAATATATAATTTATCGCTGAAGTGAGGTCGTAAAGGCGTTCGGATCGGCGCTAATGTGTAGGTACAGTGTACGAGCGGTAGATATCTGCTGTATACCAGCCGTTAGTACATTATATACTCCAGGGTCGGGTGCCAGCTCCCGTGGCAGCCGAAGGTAAGGCCGAGATGTTTCTAATAAAAGGAATCACAAACTATCGCAGAACTACTCACAAAGTTATTTTTATTCTAATTAAATATCTATAAATATAATGGAACTTAGGATTTACTGTGCTTTGTCACCATCTATAAGGTAGGCACAAAGGCAACCTCTTTTATTCTCGGGCTATAAAATATTCAATAGCGCAATCTCGCGAGTGCCACAAACAACATCTAAGCGGGTACAGCATGAAAATGCTTTTTAATGGCGGGGAGAGGAATAAGGCGCTATTCACACAGATCCGTGCTGTTAGGTCAGTGAAGGAAAAGATCGCAAGGAAAGTCTGCAAAGCGTTGTAGACTATGGCCTAAATTTTTTCATTCAGGATACAGCGATGGGTTGAAACTTGAGACCATGTGAAAGTCGAATTTTTCGAAAGTAAAAAAAAAAATTCGAAGGAAAAGTCGTGGATAAAGTCAGATAAAATTGACAGTCACGACCCAGCTATCAGGCCACCACTGCAGTGTTCTGTGTAAACACTTCCTTAGCGGGTAGACCATAAAAACGTTACTTTAATGGCGGAGCGGTGAATAATTCGCTCCAAAATATCCGGGCTTTGGCACTTTATGGATTTTGAGGGTAATTAAAATGACTCGCTTTCTTTGGGCGATGTACTCGTGTAATGGCGAAAAAATTATTTAAAGAATACCAACGCAAGCAGTAAGTATAAGCTTATAGTGGAAAGATTGCGGTCTTTACCATCGAAAGATGAAGAATCACAGAACAACTGAAATATATAAACTTTTATTACTACGATGTACGTTGTGCACGACATGATTGTTCCAACCTTCTGACACGACTGACGTAAAGTGAGTCAAAGCTCTGAAAGGATTCGTTCGCAACTACCCGCATTTGTGAAGTCAGACAGGCATGAAGACATGGGCGGGGAATGCAAGAAAGAATTCCGCACCGCCAAGTGGCTGTCGCATTATGCCACAATGAAATCAGCTCTAGGTTGAATAGAATAGATTTTATTCAAATAAACTTACAAAGTGCTTTTGAATCGTCAAGTGAATCTACCACTGGTTCGGAATGCCATTCCAACCGAGAGGAACCAATTTCAAAGAAACGAGTTCTATCAAAATGGTCCGAAAACAATCGTGCCGACTTTGTATTACCAGTTATTTTGGCTATGAATCGCGTGGCTTTGGGCCGAAAACGCAAATAGAGTTTGTAATTTTTTGGTGTTATTTTTTTGTAATAGTTGTTCTATAACAATAGGTTCGTACAACTTTTTCAACGGCCCGAAATGTGGATTTTCATACAATTCGGGCTGATTGTCTTAATTTGTTTTCCCTTTGCTCTCGCCGAACAAGGCCGCAATGTTTGGGCGTCGGCATACGCTACACAACTCTTTTGTCACTGTGGTGCACAATCGAATCACAATCCGACTTCATAAAAGCCTTTATTTTGCAGTTAAAAATCTACCGGTGGTAGATTTTTCAAAATTATTTATTTCATGTAGGCCAACTTGTGGCTATAAGTTGGCCTACATGAAATAAATAATTTTGAGTTTGAAGTCAGGTTAAAATGTTCGAGATTGCAATGTTATTTCTAGTTACCTACATGTAACTTATATCTGACACAATAACTACATATTTCGTATGTCACAGACGTAATATATTTTCGTGTATGCCCGTCACGTACAAGCGTTTTCCCCCGGCGCGGCGCGGGTGCACGGTAGGTATTTGTAATAATAACAGCGAAATTGAAAATAACGCTCGAATTGGTTGGATTCTTCGTCGCTATATGATGACATACGAGTACGTGACGTATGTCCGTATTCCCGTAGTGGCATATTTAAGTGGGTGAGTTATTTGAATAGCCGTAGTATGATTTCGCGCGTGTAGAAATGAATTTTTAACCTCTGACGAAAAAAGAGGGGTATCTGTCTGTTTCCTCGTATCTTCCTAACAAATGGACTGATTTTGATGCGGTTTTTTAACCGATTTCCAAAAAAGGAGTAAGTTCCCAATTTGTCGGAATCTTTTTTGGAACGAAGTTCCTTATCGCGCGTTGTGAAAGGGGGCTAGACGGAAAAAATTCTTACGAAAAGTTGTCACGACACTTTTTGCTATAGGCGTCGCATGTTTCTCTGTCTGTCTCTCTCTCTCTTATAGAAAGCAAGCCAGATATTTTCATTTCTATTTCGCATTAAACTTCGTTCCATCCGGGTGTCCCTTGACACCTCAAGTTTTTTTTATATATTTTTTTAAATTTTTAACCGACTTCCAAAAAAGAAGGAAGTTCTCAATTCGTAGAAATCTTTTTTTATTTTTTTTTATTTTTTATGTATGTTCCCGATTACTCGAAGACGCCTGGACCGATTTGGAAAATTCTTTTTTTGTTTGAAACGGTGTTCTTCCCAGGTGGTCCCATTGTTATCAGGTCAGGATGGCATCCTGGAGAAATCGAGGGAACTCTTCAAATTTTATAGGCACAATTGATATACTTTGTAGTGGCGTTTGAAATCGGTTTTTTAAAAAGAATTTTTCGTTTATATTATTATTTGACATTTGTTACTTGCAGTATTATAACAACTTTTTAATTAAATTCGTGTGACAGGTATCTTTGTTTGAGGTACTGAGCTCAGAATTCTCGTTATGTCGTCGCGTCGTTACGAAACTCGTTCGATATTTTTTTTAATTTTTAACTAGAGATGCTTCATTAAAACCGCAGAATAACTTTTGCGACTTCGCTGATATTTTGCACTATACTTATAGGTATGTATGGAGGGACAGTTTGAGTTTGTTTGTTTTGCTTTGGATATTCTCTGGAGCTTCTTTCTTTACCAACCGATAAACGTCCACACCTGGATGTCCGGTCTCACGCTCTTATAGACTTTCACATTACTCTCGGTCTTGTGCCACTTGTATATGTCTCGCCGTCGATCCATGTAGTGTGACGTCTGCAAACTGCATTCAACCATACAATGCAATAAACCAACACACTTTCGCATTTATAATATTTTTTTATAATATTAGTAAGGATGCTAGAGCTAATGGACAAGGTATAGATATTCTGTATTCAAGACAGCTCGAAGAATTTAAAACGACGACGCCGCGGCCCGTGCCTGCCGCGCCCTCGCTACGGGGGCGTACTAACAACCAGCGACCGCAGAAATACTTACTGACATCTAAATATATAAAAGGCAAAGGTGACAGACTGACTGACTGACTGACTGACTGACAGATCTATCAACGCACAGCTCTAACCACTGGACCGATCGAGCTGAAATTTGGTATACAGGTAGCTGTTAGGACGTAGACATCCGCTAAGAAAGGATTTTGGAAAATTTCAACCCCAAGAGGGTTAAATAGGGGGTTAAAAAATCGAACCTAACGTGAGCGAAGCCGCGGGTTAAAGCTAGTTCATATAATAACTTCGTTTATTGCTAGTGGAAAAGCTGAAACACTAATAAAATTATCGAGAATCTGTACAACTTGAAATTAAAATATGACCGAAGCAACTAAGTAAGTACTTGTAAATACGAACTTAGACGAAGCGATTTCCTAAAGCTCGTCGCTCACTTATTAACTCGATCGGCAACCAACCAACACAGCCTCGCCTTGAGCGGTTGAGATTTCTTATATGGACTTCTTTATATGAACTCACTTATCAACTCCGTACCCTTACGGGATGGCGCCGCTCGCAAGCTGTCCATAATATTATGTAGGCAGAGAGTTAAGAACTCTAACGTCATCACCCGCTTCTCGCCCGCTTGCCGTGCGTTGTCCACACGCAAGTCCCGGATGAAGCACTTGCTCAGGTAAAGTTGGGTGTCAGGTAAAGCTTTCAAATAACTTTTTGAAGGTTCTGTTAGGTCTTTGGGGTTCCAAGGTGCTAGAATAGTGACCTTGCGTCAGGAGGCACAGCGTTGTCAGACCGTATAATGTTGACAACGAGTGGACGCTGAGCGACGAGTCGGCGCTGGTCGGGTGGCGAGTTGATAAATGAGCGACAACCTTTTGCAGGGCGAATCGTATTAACATTAAAGATAATAATAATGTCCTCACGACCCAATCCGGCTACGGCGGTCAAACTCCACAGAGATTAGCAAGTTTTGGCAAACGCAGGTGCACTCTATATTCCCTCACTCTCATAGTCCAATGGGACGGAAATCCGAGATGACCGGAGAGAGATCATGCGCAGCACTATTTTTACGTGCTCTCCGAGGCACGGGGGTGACACCGCCTACTTTCTGACTCCGGGTTAGCATTGAGAATTTCGTGACAGGAAAATCAGATAAATTTTTTGGGAATTGAACCCGGGACCTCGTTATCCGCAGTCGAACTTGCTAGCTGCTAGACCAACGAGGCAGTAACATTAAAGATAGTGCTGTTATAAATAACAGTAGCTATAAAGTTATAACTATGCCGTGAACTAGATCGGCGTAAGTGCGAAAACCACATTTCAACATTTGATAAACGGACAGATAGAGGATGTCGTCTCGGACATTATCTCCGCATGCTCGTAATTACATCTTCGTATTCGCACTTAACCTACTTTGGGTTCCGTAATAACACAAGGAACCCTGAATAATAAGAAATCCTTACTTATTTATATTCAAATTCAAATTCAAAATTTATTTATTTCATGTAGGCTAACTTGTAGCTCTTATGACACGTCATAAATCTATCACCGGTTCGGAATGCAGATTCTGCTGAGAAGAGCCGGCAAGAAACTCAGCAGTTGCTCTTTTCAAAAAATTTTTTTTTTACAAAGCTACGCTATGTATACAGTGCTTCCACAATAAAGCTTCAAAAATACAAAAATGCATACGTAGGTACACCAATCCAACGCACGTCAAAATGGGCAGTCAAAGCAGACCCATTCCCGTTGGTGGCACCCGTTCACGAGCATGACGCATGATCCAGCCGTTGCTTCGCTCAACCATATTTGAGGGAACGTAACAACCCGCACCACACGACACCACCACACTTATAATATAACTGTAACGAGTTTTGAAAATTTTAGTCGGAGGATGCTTTATTGTCGATACTGAGCCCAAAACAATTTTTTTGAAATTTTTGATTGTCTGTGCGCGCATCACGCGAAAACTACGGAACGGATTTGAATGAAATTTCGTATACCTAATGGTAGCTGATACCCCGGGTCAATATATAGGATACTTTTTATCCTGATAAACATTTTCTTACTTATCCTACTAATAGCACACTAATTTTATAAAGGCGAAAGTTTGAATGTATGTGTGTGTGTGTTTGTGCGTGTGTGTGTTTGATACTCTTTCACTCAAAAACGACTGGACTAACATGGTAGCGGGCTAACTTGGAAAATGGAAGGGGTATAGTAAGAGTATGGCAGTGTACATTCAACCTATACTCTTAATCTGTTTAACACGCCATCGTGCCTTAACGCTAGATCGCTTGGCGGCACGTCTTTGACAGTAGAGTGGTCTTATAAATTCCCAAATTGCCCCGCCGGGAATCGAACCCGAGACCTTCCAGTTATAAGACCACAGCGCTCACCAAACCTCAATAAGGATTTAAAAAAATATTAAAAGTATTTTTGTAAAAGTGTCTTCAGTCAAAATCTAATTGAACCTGCTAGCTACAGGCAGCTTACGTCGTCCAAAGAAAGGGTTATCTCAAACGAACGCACCCCTCATCAGCGCCCCTACCCCTTTGAATTACCCCCTTTATAATTCATGGCCAATTAGCTGCACGCGCGCTTTAATGGCGATTTTCAGTTGCTATATTTCTGGTAATGATGATATACCTACCATGTTTAAAATTAAATACGAATAGATACTAGTAGTCCAGTCAAAACAAGGTTTAACCTCTGGAAAATTGCGAAAGTTTTGAAACTTTGCACATCGAATTATGGGTCCCTAGGGATGAATATACCAAAAGTCCTCATGCGTACGAGGCGAGCTCTAGCGGCAATTAGCGGAAACAGGACCCTTTTTTTGGTTTTTTGTTAATATCTCGAGAACCTTTGGTCAGAGGTAAAAGTTTACTACTACATAATTAAAGCTTATTAAATTTGCAACAATAATGATTATATACATTTTTCTTGAATTCCTAATAATTACTGAGTTTTAGGCCACTAAAAGATAGCTTTTTCGAAAAATCACGCTAGCGGCGCCCGGTACAATATGGCATTTGTAATAATATTTGACAATCATGGTTTATCATTTTTTTTTGGGTACCAAGGGTGATTCAGAAAATAAACTTCACAGTTATGTACAAAAAAAAGACATATTGTTTATTAAACAACTAGCTTTTGCCCTCGGCTTCGCTCACGTTAAGTTAAAATTTTCAAACCCCTATTTTACCCGTTGTACCCCCTTAGGGGTCGAATTTTCAAAAATCCTTTCGTAGAGGATGCCTACGGCCTAATAGCTAAATGTATGCCAAATTTCAGCCTGATCCGTCCAGTGGTTTAAGCTGTGCGTGGATAGATCAGTCAGTAAGTCTATCACCTTTGCGTTTTAAATATTTAGATGAAATACAGAAACAATAAAAAATGCTATCAATTATGTAGTAGTAAACTTTTACCTCTGACCAAAGGTTCTCGAGATATTAACAAAAAACCAAAAAAAGGGTCCTGTTTCCGCTAATTGCCGCTAGAGCTCGCCTCGTACGCATGAGGACTTTTGGTATATTCATCCCTAGGGACCCATAATTCGATGTGCAAAGTTTCAAAACTTTCGCAATTTTCCAGAGGTTGGGCCATTTTTTGAGGTTTTTTGACTGGACTATAGCGACCCGCCTCAGCTTTGCGCGCGCTGAGTCGCTATCCTTACTAGGATATAGTATATTATAAACTTGCTGATGCCCGCGACTTCGTTTGGATTTAGTTTTTAAAATCCCGCGAAAGCTCTTTGATTTTACGGGATAAAAAGTAAAGTAAAGTAAAGTCACTCTCCAGGTCCTCAACTATATCCATGCAAAAAGACGCGTCGATCCGTAGCTCTGTTGCAACGTTATTGAAGGACAAACCAACAATCAAACACAGTTTCGTATTAATAATATTAGTAAGGAAGTAAGGACATGAAGGTGTTTGTTTGTTGAGTTTTCCTTCAATCTCGCAGCAACAGAGAAACGGATCGACGTAATGATTTTGGTACAGTTGAGGACTTAGAGATGACGTTTGACCAATTAATAAATTGGGCGTCCTGACAGTTTTTGTATTAAAAATCTACGCTCGGATAAAACTTATTTTTTTAACATTTCAGAATATTAAAATACTTACCTATTTTTCTCAAAAAAAAAAAAAAAATCCTGTGAACAATTCAATTACAGCATCTTATCAGATCGGCGCGCGCGTTCTGCAGACTCAATTAATTGAATTAATGAATTAAATTACGCTTAATCAAACCCGCTCGTCTGACGCGCCGCTCCACGATGAGATGTTTACTGAGATACGAAAAATACTGCCATAGTGCAAATTCGACTCGCCAGATAAGGGTTCCGTAGATACCCTCAGCTGCCGCCCAAGCCATATTAATGTCCTCCTGATCGAATCCCATGCAGCTAATCTCCATAGAGATTAGCCATCTGCGCGGGAGATATTATTATGCACAAGTGTGTGCGCAAACATAGCTGCACTCTCTGTTCCCTCACTCTCACAGCCCGATGGGACGGAGAAAAGCCATATTACGAACGTGTCGTCTCCCTTTCAGAAGGGAAGCGTGCTAAAAAAAACTTTGGGAACCCCTGCTTCAGCGGGAGCGATCGTAGAAAGAGTCGACACGTTTGGAATATGGTTAGGGCCAAAGCGAAATATCATTTAAAATTCAAAATTACTTCACGTAGTTCGCGTGGCTCTTATAGCAAGTCATGACTCTACCACCGGGTCGGACAGCAAATTCTGCTGAGAAGAGCCGTCAAGCCGAAAACTTTAACTCAGTAGTCAAAATAAAGTTAGAATTTATTTGTTATCCCAGCCTCGTACACCAGGGACAATTCAAAATTATAAATTCCTCAATTGCCCGCCGGGATACAACCCGGATCCTTCCATTTATAACACCACAGCGCTGGCCACTGCCAGAGAGATCTTGAAAGGTTATATATTTTGTAATAAGTTTATCTGCTTATTGCTATTATATTACATATTATATTACATAATATATATTATATTACATAACAAAAATATCATACGCGCAAATTATAATAACGATTTCAATTCTCCCTGAAATACACGGAAGTCTAAAAAGATAAATGAGCTAGTATCAGGCCGTTTTAATTTGACATTTCTCTTTACCCGAACCCTGCCGGGCCTACCCTCGAGGTGATAAATGCTTCGAGGTGACGGATCGCAGGATTTACCCTTTTATAGAGGCAATCTTTACCTTTCAAAGACTACCCTTGAAGACCCTTTTATAAGCGCATCTTGATAGGCCATGTTGAATCTGTAAAAACTCCTCTAGCTAACTTAGGCTGACAAAATTCAAAACATTCAAAATTATTTATTTCATTTTTTTATTTTTATTGAAGTGTTAACCTACACTTAAAGGAAATAACCTAATAGATATATAAATACATATCAAAAATTCCGAGGCCGGCGGGATTCGAACCCGCGTCTCTCTGGGAATCGCGCCCAAGTAATAATAATATGTAATAATATGTAATAATGTGTTGTAATATGGTGTCTTGGAAAAAAGTAGATCGACAACTGTAATGTGTCGTTACTAGATGTCGCTAACAGTTGCTATAAAACTGATTGAAAAAGTAGATACATATCACTAATTTCGTGGCTGACGTATGGTTCGGCCGTGGTGTAGCGGTAACACACTTGGGCGCGATTCCCAGAGAGACGCGGGTTCGAATCCCGCCGGCCTCGGAATTTTTGATATGTATTTATATATCTATTAGATTATTTATTTCATGTAGGCCTGTGGCTCTTATGACATGTCGAGACTACCACCGGTTCGGAATGCAGATTCTGCTGAGAAGAGCCGGCAAGAAACTCAGCAGTTGCTCTTTTCAAAACAAAATAATACAATGTCAATGTATAGACACTATCTTGTGTTAGGTTGGATGCCAAGCTGATTGTTTCCATGCAACTTTCTCATTAAGAAATCAGCTAACATCAACTTAATAAATGTGTTTTTACACACGATGCTTTCAGCAGAAGTGTTGATTCGGAAACGGCATCGAGCTACTAAAAACGACTTTGCAGGAAAGTTCTTTCCATAATTTTTGTGTTAAATATTTTTAGGCTCCAAATTAGCAATCGTAAGAAAACCTCAAATGTTGCACAAGATTGCAATATGCCGAGCATTTACAACATTATGTCAATAGGTAAATCCCGTCGACAAGGGAGGCCCGATGAACAGAAATGCTGTACCTATTTTAGACCATCCCACCGAGCCATCATTAGGTGGTCCACAAGTTATAGGCGAATGGAGGCAAAAAAAAAAAATCCAAATCGGTCCAAGCGTCTTCGAGTAATCGGGGAACTTGCATACAAAAAAAAAGATTCCGACAAATTGAGAACCTCCTCCTTTTTGAAGTCGGTTAAAAATGAGTGTGTATGTTTCGGATCCGTAAGTTATCACTAATATGTGCAATCTACAGTATGTAACAAAAACCCTGTCGTTCCTGTGAGCTACGAAATGTGTTCATGAAATTGAACAACTTTCCCCAAGAAACATAGGTCGAAATATGAAAAAAAAAATATGTGGACCTCCCATAGTAAATCAATCAACGGATCGTCAATTTTGTATGGGAGGTCCACAATTTTTTTTTTCATATTTCGAGCTATGTTTCTTGGGGAAAGTTGTTCAGTTTCATGAGCACATTTCGTAGCTCACTGGAACGACAGGGTTTTTGTTACATATTGTATAAAAATCCATTTTTCAGCCGGCATCAATTCAAATTGGACCATCGCCGTTGTTTCAAGTTATCCAATTTCACTTTTGTTTTAGATGTATTTCAAGTTTCAACCCGAACGTCTTGTATATTAGGATGTTACACAAATTCGACTGTATACACCTGGTAGTAAGATTGGTTTTAGTCTGTCGTCGCGACGCTATCTCCTGAACAAAGGATTATAATAGGATTTTAATCTGTTAGGGCTCGAGTTTCTGGTGCGGAGCGAGGAAATATGGTTTATTTGTTTCTCATATGTTGCTTTGTATTCTGTTATCAAATATCTATAAACTGAAATGTGTATTATACATATTAACAATCAATAGCTCAACGGTTAAAGGTGCGGACTGAAAACTGAATGGTCGCAGGTTCAAGCCCGACCCGTTGCACTATTTTCGTACCCACACCTAGCACAAGCTTTTCGCTTATTTGGAGGGGACAGGAGAATATAAGTCAAGTTCAGCTTGGCTAATATTCTTTAAAAAAAACTATTATTATATCCTTACTAATTGCCTCGTCGGTCTCGTGGTTCGACTATGGGTGAAGAGTTGTCGGGTTCGATTCCCGGGTCGGGCCAAAAAATGTACTTTTTTGTCAAGAAATTCTCAGTGCTAGCTCGGAGTTAGGAAGTTCGTGCTGAGTAACCCACATGCTCGGAGAGCACGTAAATCATTCGTCCATACTCACAAACTTTCGCATTTATAATATTAGTAGGATTAGTAAGGTATGTATTGTTTTGTAAGGTGCTTTTGACGAACTCCCTGGCGCAGTGGTGAACGCTGTGGTCTTATAACTGGGAGATCTCGGGTTCGATTCCCGGCGGGGGCAATTTGGGAATTTATAGTTTTTAAATTGCCTCTGTGGTCTGGTCTGGTGGAAGGCTTTAGCCGTGGCTAGTTACCACCCTACCGTCAAAGAAGTACCGCCAAGCGATTTAGCGTTCCGGCACGATGGCGTGTAGAAACCGATTAGGGGGTACGGGTTGAATTTACACTGCCATACCCGTTTCAAGTTAGCCCGCTACCATCTTAGACTGCATCGTCATTTACCATCTTCACTTCCACTTGTCAATGAATAAAAATAAAATAAAAAGTTGTTCTAGTGTTAGAACAACTTTTTTTTATTAATATGTAGGTTTTCACCTTTCAACGGAGTGAAATACAGCAGGATATAGTATGTTTGTTTATCAGCGCGCACCAATCACCATAAACACCGCAGAGCGGATAGCGCAGATGCGAGACCCGCCGTTAGAAAGTGCTTTGCGGGCGAGATCTCGCGCAGATACCGGGGTATACAGGTTCGATACCGGTTTGATGCATGGCACCGGCGGCCGGCGCGGGCGCAAGGCTGCGGGTGATTTATTTTATAGCATGTTTACGGTACCTAGCCGTGATCTAGGCAAATAAATAAACTTGAAGTGACTGTCTGATTTTGAAGAAACTGTCGCGATCGACGTGATTTTTTAATCCCCGACGCAAAAACGGTACAAGATGTTATAAGTTTGAGGTGTCTGACCACCATGACCCATTTTGATTTTGTTTTTTTTTTGTTTGAAAGGTGAATTAGTCGGGAGTGTTCTTAGCTATGTTTGATGAAAATCGGTCCAAGATGGCCGCCGCCTCAAAATGGCGGATTACATATTTTTATTTTAACGATTACCGACTAGTGATTAGGATGTTGATTGTAACATGTTTTAAATTTTAAATTTACACTTGTTGCATGTGTATAGTGGAGGATTTGGAGTGACATTTACCCTAGCATAAGCCGGGATAAAGCTAAGAAGAAGAGTGGAGGAGAAAGAGAGTGACATTTTTATCTTTTATCCCGGAACAAAGCATATACTGTGAAGATTTCGACTGTCTACCTATTACGGTTCGTGAGGTACAGCCCGCTAACAGACAGACGGACGGACAGCGGAGGCTTAGTAATAGGGTCCCGTTGCCACCCTTCGGGTACGGAACACTAGAAAGGATAAGGACCGTAGGAAACCGTGTTTTGCGGAACCCTGAAAAAGCGACAAACTCGCTCCTCGTTAACATGGGTTCTACATCGCTGCTTATTGAATATTCATGCCGCTTCAAATTAACTAGGGTTGACAACCTCCAGGCGAGGGAAAAGGATCTTTTCATTCATTCATTCCGAGCGACTGTTGCCGAATGGGATACCTGCTATAGGATAAAATGTTACATAAAAAAAACCGTGACCCGACTGCGGAAAATTGGATGTAACATCCTCATCATTATGATGTATGTACTAGCTGTTGCCCGCCATTTTTTCAAACTCCTCATTTAGCCCCTTAGGGGTTGAATTTTCAAAAATCCTTTCCCAGCGGATATATACGTCATAATATTGCATACAGATAACAAATAGACGGCTGTCTATCTGTTATCTGTATGCAAAAAACAGCCCGATCCAGATCCGTCCAGTGATTAGAGCTGAGATATTTATATAATAAAAATAATAAAATAATATTATACGAATAACATACACCACGATAAATATTTTAGTTGCAAATGTCGATAAAATATGTTTTCGTTGAAACTGTCGTCTGTATTTTGCCGCACTTTAAATGACGTATCATTCGAAAAGATCAAGAAGAATTTATTGAGTCATTCACCAAAATCGGCTCACAATCACTCAGTAGTTTAGGTTCTATGGTGAATGTTAAATATAAATAGTCACATACATACCATAGACTGATAAAAGGGTCGCAATGTGGGCAATATGCTACGGCAAAAAAGACTGACACAAGGGTCGCAATGTGGGCAATATGCTACAGTTTAGATTAGGTTATAAGACTAAGTTATTTACATTAGACATTGTAATAGTTTTTAAGGTGTACACGAGCGAATTGGGATTTGTCCTGTAAAGCTCATGTAAGATGTGTTGATAAATAAATAAATAAATAAATAAATAAAATCATAACCTTTTAGCTTGGCCGTACCGGATAAAAACAGTGTACAGACCTACAGACCTACTCTTATTTTGAGTGAATCATATGTATTTGGAACACTAATGACAACCCTATCAATAAATAATTGACACGTAGCGTAGGGCCGAAATCAAATCGATAGACTCGATTGACCGTAAAGTACGTTTTTGGAATATTGATGAAGGATTTATGGGCAGGCGATGGTAATCTATAATTACCGTGTTCATTACGTGGATTATGTCGTTAAGCGACACTAGCTGTTGTCCACGACTTCGTCCGCGTGGATTAAGGTATAAGATTTAAATTAAAAATCCACTAATGCAGCGCCATCTTTTGACTTTTCTACGAGGATTTCAACGAATAAACAGAGGTGATTGCAGTGGACTGTAAGCTACAGCAATCATTATTATTTTTTCAAACAATTCCGGTACTGATTAAATAAAAAAATATATGTATAGTGCAAATGCACAACAATATCTAGACAAAGGTCATTAATCTAATTTAAATTTTCAAGTTCACTTAGGTCACTACACTGTCTATGGCAGCGTCGTCTTAGACCATCTCCGTCCGCCATTTTGAATTTTTAATGACGTCATTGCATAATTGAAGAGCGTTTCGCTGTATCCTTCAAAATCTTGTGGTTTTTAAAGTTTTTTTATTATTTTTATACTAAAAGAAAAGAGTCGACTAGCTTTTTAATTAATCAGTGCCTATTCGGCAGTTCATAATAGGTACACATCGAGCCCCACAAAGAGACAATTCGGTTTCGTAGAGTGTCGTCACTGTCATTTATGTCACGGTCATCGTTTGTCTTTTGGCTTTGATTTATGACCTTATTTTATGGTTTTTTAGTCGATGCCCGCGACTTCGTTGGCGTGGATTAAGATTTTTTAATTTCCGAGGGAGCTTTCTTATTTTTTGGAATAAAAATAGTAGCTTATGTGTTATTCCAGACTATAATCTATCTCTGTGTCTTTCAGCTAAATCGCTTCAGTAATCGAGGCGTGATTGAATAACAAACATCCTTCCATCCATACATCCGAACATTCGCATTTTTTGAAGGATAGCTCGCTTGTTTTTGGTTTTGAATGAACTCACTCTTACTCTGCTCAGACTCAAGACAGAGTTGAAACGAGAAAGATTTATGTCAGAGCATATTTGTGTCTCGTTTAAGTCAGAGCACGGCTCTATAGATCTCAGCTTAAGATAAAACTACTGCGATTTAAGTTAAGATTTTATTTAAAGCGACATTTAAATACGGTACGTTACAGTAACCCATCTTCATAATAAGTTTATTGTACCATCAAGGAATTAAATACAGTGCACGTCCAACGCATTAATGCACTTACTTATCCAATCTATTCAAGCGATTTGAACCATTGTGCTCTTACAATAGGGGATATAATAGCATGGTCTACGAAGATGTCTGCAGGGTTAAATTAGGCGGCTTTCTCGAGACACGCAGATGTTGAGGGAATAAATATAACTGGCCGAAGGTGGGGCGATAGTGCGAGCTGGCGTGTTTGTATTTTTGAATATTATAGCAGAGATTTTAGTGTAACTTTTAAGTTAAATCTAATTCTATTATCTTGCTGGTCACTTAAGGATTCATCACAGGAAGGCGAACGTGGTCGCCAACTACGTACCTCGTAAAAAGGTCCAGGGTCACTCAGCGGGCGATGGAGAGAGCTATGCTTGGAGGTTTCCTGCGAGACCAAATAAAAACTGAGAAAATTCGCTGCACAATCAAAGTTACCGACATAGCTCAGCACTTTGCGAAGCTGAAGTGGCCATAAGGGTATTAAGTTCGAGGAATCGATGGTCATTGGGGTCTCGAGATACTGGAGTGGCGACACTACCGGAAAGTGACGACATCAAACAAGTGAAGACAGAGGTCTGTAGAAGTCCATTCAAGAGATCTTTATCCAGCAATAGAGGTTAATCGATTGATAAAAAACAAGAATGAGAAAAGGTTTTACTTAAATTGTCTAATTTTATTGAATCTTGTAGAATGTAGAAAGGTGAAATGCTTTTGTGTGTGAACATTTTTACACTAGGGAGAAAAGATGTCACTAGCTGCAGTAAAGATTCAACTAGTCATCAAGAAACAAAGCAGGTAATAAAAGTGGACGTAATTCCCCGCTAGCACTGGGGGCACACGTCGAACACGTGCGCAGTACATTTGCTTTAATGAAAGTTTGACGGAATACATTCGACGTGCCGACGTCGCGGCATCTCGCGGAGCCAGGTGTCTCTTGTGATTGGAGGATTATATTTATATACTTCAGAGCAGTGATAGCTTAGTGGGTAGGACTCGACGACCTCCCTGGCGTAGTGGTGAGCGCCGTGGTCTTCTGGGAGGTCCTGGGTTCGATTCCCGGCGGTGGCAATTTCTGGATTGTCTCTGGTTTGGACTAGTCGGAAGTGGCTACCGTCAAAGACGTGCCGCCAAGCGACTTAGCATTCCGGCACGATGGCGTGTAGAAAGATTAGGGGTATGGGTTGAATGTATACTGCCATACCCCTTAGAAGATAGCCCGCTACAATCTTAGACTGCATCGGCACTTACCACCAGGTGTGATTGCAGTCATGGACTATCTTGTCATCGAATTAGAAAAAAGACTGCGGTAAAAAGTAATGATTTTAAATCTTCATTGTAATGTTACACCACATCAATAGTTTTTTATTCAAATTGGTTTTGAATCATCAAGTGAATGTACCACTGGTTCTGGACTAGAGCCTGGGACTCTACTCTGCAGCTAAGCACACTTTGTGACCCCCAAAGATAGTTACAGAAACTTCGCACTCCACCAAAGCGCTGACTTTTGCTTTGGCTAAAATTATTTAATCAAAGTTGAGCTCAAATTTGGTAATTAAAATAGCTGAGTCGGCATCAGCGTGGCGGCTTCATTAGCACAGCTTTTAGCTCGAGCTGGAGCCTCGCCAGATGTGGGTTACGGCCGCAGAGTTGTATGGCAGTCGGAGCGTAGAGCAGCGATCCTTCAAACACCAGCCGTAAATCGGATGTAAAATAACAACCGACTTTTGTCATTGTAGATACTAGTATGTACTAGCTATTAGCCTTAACAAGAAGGCTCAGGGTCATTCAGCGGGAGATGGAGAGAGTAATGTTCAGAGTATCTCCGTGTATCAAATTAGTAATGAGATCTGTAGTAGAACTTGAAAAGATCTTGATCTTTATATGATTGAAAGTGTACCTACTGTATGTATCTGTATGATCATTATGATCAGTAATAAAATTATTACTGATCGCGAGCACATCGCAAGACTCAGTTTTTTTATAATAAAATTTAAATTCTTTTTCTCAACTAGTAAACAACGTTTTTAGCATTAATTAACCAAATGACAAAAAGTACGATGAATACTCCAATTAGGTTAAGTTCATTTTGTAGGACGTTGCTGCTCTGGTAATATTATGATGACAACTCTATGGCCCCGGAGCCCAAAACGAGCAAAATTATAAAATCACGACACATTTTATATACTTCTATACAAAATGGAATATTTTTAATTAAAAAAATGTTTTATGTTAACGACACTTTCTGTGGACAACTTTTGAGGTGTTTTAAACTCAACGACATGGATCCGATTTTTATCGAATGTTTGTGCAACGGAAGCGACGTCGAAAGTCTATGATTGTGAACAGCTGCTGAGTTTCTTGCCGGCTCTTCTCAGCAGAATCTGCATTCCGAACCGGTGGTAGAGTCATGACGTGTCATAAAAACTACAAGTTGGCCTACATGAAATAAATAATTTTGAATTTGAATTTGAAGGATTTATATTGTATGTGATAGTAGCTCTGCCATATGACATGATATACATGTCTATTATTCATAAACAATAATGATAATTTGTATTAATGTCAACATCATTAGCAGTTTCTACAGAGGTGGCTTGTAATCTGGAGAAGGACACAGCATAAATAATTTTTATTCCTATTTGCTTACATTTACTTCAACTTAGGGAAAGATAAAGATACCATCAAAATTGGTTTAGTAGTACACTTTCCCCTTTTAGATATTTTTTATTTCGGTTTATTGAAGTCAGTCAAATTGGTTTAGTAGTATGGCATAAACACTTTCTTCTTTCAGTTGTTCCTTATTTCGGTTTATCAACTATTTATTGAAGTCAGTTTAATTTTTCTCGAATTATAGCTTGTGAATTAACACTTTACTGCCGCGGTCGAAACAGGGAGCATTAATCTTGTTTCTATTTAAACCTTGCCCGAAACTGCTTTAATAATACGATTGGAATGTCGTATCGGCGATGCGTAATATCGTATCTTGATCGTGAAGAATGAAAATCCCTCGCAAAAACCTCTTGCCTCTCGACGCCATGGCACGTACCGGTACGCGCTCGTAGGTACATTATAAAGGCGGTCCCACACGCCCTTGCGACAC
This sequence comes from Hipparchia semele, assembly GCA_933228805.2. Classification (NCBI taxonomy): domain Eukaryota; kingdom Metazoa; phylum Arthropoda; class Insecta; order Lepidoptera; family Nymphalidae; genus Hipparchia; species Hipparchia semele. The sequence goes on from OW121736.1 coordinate 6,666,409, forward strand.
GTTCGCGGCGAGACACAATTAGTGTAAAAGCGCCCTAACGAGAAAATTGCTCGTAGGTCACATCATTAAATTAATTTATGGCGGATCGTTATACGTCTCTTTTGGGGTTCCGTTCCGTGCCAACGGGACCCTATTGCTAAGCCTCCGTTGTCCGTCTGTCTGTCAGGCTGTATCTCATGACCCGTAATGTGAGATTTGAAATTTTCAGAAAATGTGTGTTTCTCTTGCCGCTATAATAACAAACTAGCTGTTGTCCACGAATTTCTGATATTATGATCGCGATTAAGAAGTTTTAAAAGACTATATTTTAAATATGGATAATTTTTCCCGTTTTTGCAATATTTTTCACTGATGCTACGCTCCTATCGATATACGCAGCGTGATGTTATGTAGCCTAAAGCCTTCCTCGATAAATGGACTATCCAACACAAAAAGAATTTTTCAATTTGAACCAGTAGTTCCTGAGATTAGCGCGTTCAAACAAACAAACTCTTCAGCTTTATATATTAGTATAGATGTATGTTTTATTTCATCTATTGCGGGGATTTTTTCCTGGCATTCTGCGCACTGTTAAGGATGTTTATTGAACCCTTATAACGATACGGCGATGTAATCCAAGACATTTTCAAGGAAGCATGTCAGAGTGGTGTCAGGTGTCCAGAAACCGGAGAGGATGCGGTTTGCGACCTGGGGCGTGAGAACCGAACCGATCCTGCCGGTGGATTGACTAAAAATGATTGCTACATTGTCACGATCGCAATTACCTCTCATTGCTCTGTATTCACAGTAATCTAGGTATTTCTGCGCCTGTCAAGAGGATGTTAACTACCTATAACAACATTAACAAGGTCGTTGATATTGATATATCAGGCGATGGTTTTTCTAAATTAAAAAAAAAATGTCAAGTCACTTTCTATCTTCATATTCTTCCTCTTCTTAATTTTTATGTAATTTTTATGTAGGTACTCCAATTAATTGTTTGTAGTGTATTTGTTTGCTCAACATTTCTCAAGTGGTAGGTATTAAACTGTAAGCATGTTGTGGCTACCTGTAAGTAGGTGTACATTAATTACTTCATAATAATTTTTTCATCTTGTAGTTTTTTTTAGTTTTTAATTTATTGTAACCTGTTGGTCGTCCTGAAATAAATAAAGGCGAAAATTTGTATGTGTGTGTATGTCACTCCTGCACGCCACAATGAATGAACCGATTTAGTTGTGTGTGGAAATAGCTCATACCCGGGATTACCACATAGGCTTTATCCCGGAAAATTAGAGTTTCCGCGGGAATTAAAAAATCTTAATCCACGCGGACGAAGTCGCGGGCGTCGTCTAGTAAATTATAAAATACCTAGGCGAAAAATCCGTCCGTTGGAAATGACTCTACCACTGGGTCTAAGGCTGAAATCTATAGACAGCACGTTCACTCAGCTCAGACTCAAGACAGAGTTAAAACTAGACAGATTTATGTCTGAGCATATTTCTGCCGTAGTCGGCTGAAAAGAACCGGCAATAAAATCGGCGCGAACTCTCTTTTATTTAAAAATGATTTGCAACAACAGTTTCATTATGACGACGTCGTTTTTGCACATTAATCATTTCATATTACGGCTAATTGTTGCCAAATAAAAGTCTTTCGTATAAAAGAAACATCTTTCATCACAATGAAAGCGATTTATCACAACAAAGTAAGCCACTTTCGCCGACAAAACGGCTGAGTCAAAGGCGGTGTTACGCCGCGAACAGAAAGACTTTCTGTTGAGTTATACAACAGTTTATACAGCGAGTGAGTGTTGTAGCTGTTGTTATACGGACGAAGATAGTTCATGGTCGCTTTTTTACCCTTTTTTTATTTGATGACAAGATAGCCCTTGACTGCGATCTTACCTGATGGTAAGTGACGATGCGGTCTAAGATGGTAGCGGGCTAATTTCCAAGGGGTATGGCAGTGTACAATTTAACCCACACCCCTAATCTGTTTGCACGCCATCATGCCGGAACGCTAAATCGCTTAGCGGCACGTCTTTGACAGTAGGGTGGTAACTAGCCTCGGCCAAAGCCTCCTACCAGACCCTTCCATACAAAGAGGGGTTTTTGTAAACTTTGATTAAAAAAAAAGTGGGTTAAAAAAGACAAAGCGTCTTTTTTAACCCACTTCAAAAAAGATCGCGATCAGAGAATGTACAGATTAATCCTATGCAGCTACACTAAAAAGCTTTAAATATATATATTTTTTAAACCGACTTCAAAGGCCGCTACAAAGTATAAAAATAATTTTAGTTTGTACACGTATGTATGTTGAAGTCGAGCTAGCGTCGCGCATCGCTTTCATCGTTTCCATTTAGGCCCGTCCTACTTGATTCGCTGGTTTTTTAAAAAAGATTTTTTTATATTATTGCATCTAGGGTTAAACAGCTATACTTAGTTCTTTCATTTCACGAGCGCTCGTGGCTACGTGTCGTATCTGTATAAGTGTGAGCGAGAGTTTGCTCGCGCCTGACCGCTCCCACCTAGGCTCCTAACAGGCACGCACACTTACCCGATGTGCATGTACACGACGTGACCACAAGTAAAGCGCCCGTAACTTCGTGAGATAAACGTACTACTTATATTAAAGTTTTCGTAAAATTCGGCCGGTTAAGCCTTAAACAGGCAGCTATCGAGTGTATAACAGGCTCACGGTTGGGCGCTACGCTGGGCGGGCGGCGCCGGGCGGGCGGCGCGGCTCCACGCTAAACTTCTTTGAAGTCTCGAGTGGCCCTCGTGCTGAGAGCCTTTACGGCGCATTTCATAATCCTCGCCGAGTGGCAGGCAGGCGGCAGGCAGGCGGCAGGCGCGAGGAATTCAGTTTTGGGGCCAATGATGATTTTAACTGCATCTGTGATCCGCGATTGCATCGTTTTAGGGTTCGCAGCCTCGTTCGTTTAGTAGTTACTGCGGATGACGAGGTCTCCGGTTCGATTACCGGGTCGGGCCAAAATATTGGGTTTTCTGTCTAGAAAGTCTCAGTACTAGCCCGGAGTTAGGAAGTTGGTGGTGTGTCACCCCCGTGCCTCGGAGAGCACGTAAAGCCGTCGGTCCTGCGCCTGATCTCTCCGTCCCATTGGACTACGAGAGTGAGGGAATAGAGAGTGCACTGTGTTTGCGCATACACTTGTGCACTATAAAATCTCCCGCGCAGATAGCTAATCTCTTTGGAGTTTGGCCGCCGCCGTGGCCGGACATTATTTTAGGTAATCAAAGGGTGCAAAGGACGTATGGAGGTAACTTTAATAATGAATCTTACATAATATTACGTATTTCCATTTAATTTCCAAAACGAAATGGAATGTTAAACTGATGAAAACATAATAGTAATTACGACAAATTCAATTTCAAATTGTGCGGACTTCAAAATAGAGTTTACTTTTCATCAACCGCGATGTTTCAATAATAAAGCAATGATATTTTACGAGTACCGTCGAGTTGTTTGTAAATACAAAATGGCCGACGGAGGGGGCCCTCAGATGATCGTTTAACGTACGGACAAGTTTATGCAATAAGTTATACCTAATTGTTTAATCTTGGTTTGTTTTGGTAATAACACAGTTTTGAATCATTTTTATGTGTCTACATTGAAAACCCATCCAATATTATACTCGTAGGTAACAGAAGAGAAAAGATCATGGGTGGGAACTCCCTCACTTTCCAGGATAAAAAGTAGCCTATTTGTTATTCCAGACTATAATCTATCTCTGTGCCTTTCAGCCAAATCGATTCAGGCGCCGCGGCATGATGAGTAACATCCATTCATCCATCCATCCATCCATCCATCCATCCATACATCCATTCAAACTTAAGCATTTATAATATTAATAGGATTAGTAGGACTATAGCGGCCAAGTCGAAATCGAGCATGAAAATGGTGTAGTTGGGTACTTGAGTGCCACAGCTGTTGCCCAGACCTGCCAAGAGCGAGACGTGTGATAAATCGATCGCCATTGTCAATCCTGCAGCCCTGTCGCAGCTCCTCATAACTTTGTGGAGGCATAAAGCATCCACCTACTTGTATGATAGGGCTGCCAATATTTGCTAATATTTTAAAACTCCTTAAAAAAATCTTGTAGATAAAGCCTATTATAAAATAAATGACTTTCTTAATGAATAACTCGGCGCCCGTCTCTCTACTAACCCAATATTTGCTGTGCCCCAACGGGGTTCCAATGAAAAAAAGGATCTCTAGCTGTAAGTAGTTATAAGAATCATTGTAAATACATATTGGAACATAATTAATAAATGAATATGAAACTGCTGTTTCTTCTCAGCAGAATCTGCTTTCTATTGAGTGACCCTCTTCTGTCATCTGTAAGAGTGAGGATAGGTAAGTTTCAAGACCCAGTCCATGGAAAATGGGACCGTCTTCTTCTATTCAATTTAAAAAGAATCATCAAAATTGGTTAATTCAAAGATATCGCGCAACAAACACAAATATAAAAAGTCGTTTTGAAAACCTTTTCCTTTCTAAAACCAGTTGAAAACTGTTAGGTATGCGATGGTACCGCATCGCGGCTCACTTGTACTTACCTACTTATGTACTAGTTACTAAGTGCCAATAAATCAGTGCAACCGAGATCGCCGTGCCTTTCACTCGTGTATGTCCCGACATAACAGTGGCGACGAGTGCCTACCCGCGTTTGTGAAATTATATAGAAAGAAAAATGTCCGTCGAAAGATTTGGAATTTTAACCACTTTCGACCACGGGATCCACTCGTGGAAAACGTATAAAGGACGTCTTCTGCAGTGGTTCATAGCGAACGACATAAATGCATCAACTGATGCAACGGGGATAAGACGACGGGCGATTCTCCTTAGCGCACTCGCGGAGGGTTCGTATCAGCTGGCAACGGATTTGGCGTTGCCAAAAGCGCTGGATGACGTTCCGTACGAAGACCTGCTAAATATATTGGACGCGCACTTCACACCGAAGCGCTTGGGAATCGGTGAGCGCCACAAGTTCTACGCAGCAACGCAGCAACCCTCGGAGTCGCACACGGAATGGGCGGCGCGACTGCGGGGCCTGACGGCGCATTGCAACTTCAGCAACGTGGAAGAAGCCCTCAGAGATCGCTTCGTGATAGGCATGCGGCCTGGCATCGAGAAAGAAAAGCTTTATGCCAAGGACATCACGGAGCTGACCCTCACGAAGGCGGTGGAGCTAGCGGAGAGTATTCGCTGCGCGCGCGCCGGCGCGGCCGGCAGCCCCGCCAGCGGCGCGGCGGCGGCGACCGCCGACGCGAGCGGAGTCGAGGCGGAGCGCGCCATGTTCAAGATACACCAAGAGCCAGTGGGGAAAGATAGTGCGGTCGGAAAAAATAGTGCGGTCGTAAAAAAGAGTGCGGGAAAATCGAAGTGTGCCGTGTGTGGTTTTTTTCATTACTCTAAAAACTGCAAATTCCGCAATCACGTGTGCGACATCTGTAAAGTTAAAGGGCACCTCCGTAGGGCTTGCCCCCAGGTTAAATACCTAGCCACGGCAGATTTAGCCGAGGACGACGATGACGATGGTAAGTTATTCAATATACGTTCGGTTAGTGGCGAGCCTATGGTGGAATCGGTGTGTATTCGTGGAATAAAAATTAAGTTTGAAATTGACAGCGGTTCTGCAGTGACGGTAATTTCCGAGGAAACCTACGCAAAACATTTCAGCGGCGAACCATTGCTAAAAAGCAACAAGAAGCTCTCGGGCTATACGGGAGATAGCATCGTATGTGTAGGTATGATCCGCGCGCCCGTGTCGTTCGAAGGTCGCTCGCACACGCTCGATGTGTACGTCGTACGCGGCAGCGGCCCATCTCTATTGGGTAGGGATTTTATTTCGCTTTTTAAATTAGAGCTAACGGCGATAAACTATTGTAAGCTAACCGAAAATGTAGTTGAACAGCTCCAATTGCGATATCCTCTCGCATTTTCAGGCAAGTTAGGTTGTTTTAATAAGTACAAAGTGTCTTTGACCTTAAAAGACGACGCGAAACCGACTTTTTTTAAGGCTAGACCACTCGCGTTCGCTTTAAGAGATAAAGTAAATAAAGAAATCGATAGGTTGGTTAATCTGGGCGTATTGGAACCCGTGGAACATTCCGAGTATGCGTCACCTATTGTACCCGTGCTCAAACGAGACGGCTCAGTGAGGCTATGTGCCGATTATTCGGTTAGCATAAATAAACAACTAGTTATTGAACAATATCCTTTGCCTACAATAAGTGAACTATTTTCAAAGTTACACGGGGGCAAAAAGTTTACAAAGTTAGATCTCTCTATGGCGTATAATCAATTTGTACTAGATGAGGAATCTCAGAAAATTACCTGCATAAACACACATCGTGGGTTATATAGGTACACCAGGCTCGTGTTCGGGCTGGCCTGTGCGCCGGCTATTTTTCAGCGCGCAATGGAATGTGTGTTGTCGGGCATGAGTGGTGTACTGTGTTTGTTAGACGATGTTTTAATAACCGGGACCACGGACGCGGAGCATATGGACCGCTTACAGGCGGTGCTAAAAAAGTTACAAGATGCAGGTTTAACACTACAAAGAGAAAAGTGTGAATTTTTCAAGGATGAAGTTAGTTATTTAGGGTATGTTATAAACAAAGAGGGATTGAAGAAATCACCGGTAAAGGTGAAAGCTATTTTGGAAGCACCTGTTCCCCTAAATGTTAGTCAGTTACAGTCGTTTTTAGGTCTAGTTAACTACTATCGCAGTTTTGCGCCTGGCGCGTCGAGGGTCTTGAGTCCTCTATATGACTTATTAAAGAAGGGCGCTAAGTGGGATTGGGGTCAAGTACATAGCGATGCATTTGATACAATTAAAAAGCAGCTAGCATCGGATCAAGTGCTAGCACACTTCAATCCTGACGCAAAAATAATTTTAACTGTCGACGCATCCCCGCACGGCTTAGGTGCAATTTTATCCCAAATCGGAAGCGACGGACTCGAGAAACCAGTAGCTTTCGCCTCGCGGACGCTCAGTGCCGCTGAGAGGCATTATTCGCAAATCCAGAAGGAAGCTACTGCTATCATTTTCGGCGTCCGACGCTTTCACCAATATCTATATGGTAGGGCCGAGCCCTTCGTACTTCGCACGGATCACAAGCCGCTCATATCGATATTCGGCCCACACAAAGGCATTCCCGAAGTGTCGGCAAATCGGCTGCAGCGGTACGCGATGTTTTTGAGCGGCTACAACTACACCATAGAATACGTGCGAAGTGCGGATAACAGCGCGGATTACCTATCGCGCGCGAGTCTCCCCGTGGCCGCGCGCGCGGCTGAGGGGGGTGCGGGGCAGTGCGCCGACGCTGCGGCGGCATTGCACGACCGGGCGGCCTATGTGTGTTTCGTAGTGGACGGGTCGCTCCCGCTGTCGTTAGATGAGTTACGCGAGGAAACTAGGAAAGATGCGATATTGTCGCGAGTCGTGAGGTATGTTTTAACGGGCTGGCCGCCTAAAGTAAATGACGTAGACCTGAAACCGTATCATTTGTGTAGAATGCAGCTTTCATTTGAAAACGGTTGTCTAATGAGAGGGCACAAGGTCGTAATTCCGTTCGCATTGAGAGACAAGGTACTTTCGGAGCTACATTCGTCACACTTAGGCATGGTAAAAACTAAGGCGGAATGTCGATCGCGATTTTGGTTCCCGGGCATAGATGCGGCTGTAGAAAAAATTATAGGTACGTGTCATATCTGTCAGCAGTTACGACCTGCAGCAGCTCGCGTACCGATTTCGCCCTGGGAGTATCCATCTCAACCGTTCGAACGCGTTCATATGGATTTCCTCGGCCCGATTAACGGTCGTACCTATTTGGTTATAGTAGACGCCTATACCAAATGGGTGGAGGTATTCGATATGGTCAGCTCGACGACATCGACCGCGGTTATTGAAAAACTGTACGAATTTATGTCGCGGTTAGGGGTAATGAAATATCTGATAACAGACAATTTTGCTTCTTTTTGTTCTCAAGAGTTTTCAAAATTTTGCATTTTAAATGGGATTACACACTTGACGTCGCCGGCGTATCACCCGGCTAGTAATGGACAGGCAGAAAGCTATGTAAAAATAGTAAAAAAGGGCATTAAATCGAGCCTAATGGCCAGTCGCAATATTAAAGAATCTAAAATAAAATTGTTAAAATACCTATTCGACTATAGAAACTCTGTACATTCCACCACGGGTCGCTCGCCGGCATCCTTAGTATACGGTCGTAAGTTAAGAACACGATTAGATTTAATTAATCCCACGTCATCGCCGCCTTCGTCTATCGCTTTGGCTAATTTTGTAAAAAACCGACAGTGTATGCAAGTTGAAGCACGCGGAGGGAAAAATCAAAAAGCTTTCCCTGTGGGCTTAAATATTTTGTACAAAAAATTTTGTAATAGTAATAAGTTCATTTGGTGTAAGGGAGTAATTGTTAAGAAAATTGGCAAGGTAGTATATTTAATTAGAGATTGTGAAACGTCACTAGTAGTTAAGAAACATAAAAATCAGATTATTGTAAACAAAGGGGCTAGTAACAACCATGACTTCTGGGACGATGATATAGAACTCCAGTCACCAACAAATATCGTCTCGACGCCAACACCGACTAACGGCGGAGGAAATGAGGAACCACCTACACCATCTACACCTCAGACAAGCGACGCGACTGTCGCAGGCGCCACGTCCCAGTCGCACAGTGAGCAAGCGGAGACCTCATCGGCGACATCAGACACGGCCAACGCGTCCGCTAGGGCTACTCCGCCCCAGACGCCCGCCAGGGCCTCACCTCCAGCAGCCGAGACACGGTCACCGGACACACCGTGCCGCGTGACGGTGACCCGAGGGGTCCGTCGACCGCCAACCTCAGACGATGAGTTCTTCGAGTGTATAGAGGGTGACATCCAGAGACCTTCGGCACGAACACGAAGGAGGTTGTTACGTCAACGTCCCGAGAACTAGGGGGAGGAGTGTTAGGTATGCGATGGTACCGCATCGCGGCTCACTTGTACTTACCTACTTATGTACTAGTTACTAAGTGCCAATAAATCAGTGCAACCGAGATCGCCGTGCCTTTCACTCGTGTATGTCCCGACATAACACATTATTAGACAAATATCCACTAAGTCAATCAAATGAAGAATCAATAGGTAAAGACAATGCAGTTTTTAGCATTAGAATTATAATAAGTCATATTTCCAAGAAGTTGCCCAGTTGATCTTCTTTCTTTGGACTCGTGTGACAAGTTGACAGCCCTGCAACTACATCACAAGCCCGCTGAACTAAATGTATGTCATGAATAAATATGATAGAAAGTTGCCGAGCGATCCCACTCGCGAACTGGAGGGTTAGTACAAGTTTACAACGTCTCGAAAACGTTGATTTAGTAGGTAACAGTTTAGTAGGTAGGCTCAAGGCTTAAGTCTATCTAAAACTAAAGCAGTACTGAAATAAAAATCTTCAGCACTGCCGCTGCGAGATTATCTAAGAATGATTGTTTCAGTGTGACGATCGCTATCACCTTTTATTGGCCGATTTTTTATTATATCTATCGCTGTTTGTTAAACTGCATTGTTGCAGCAAGAACACCATACCTTAGTGATACTACAGCAATAATTATATTCATGCAACGAATACTGCAGAATTGTCTAAAAATGATTGCATCCTCTGATTGGCTGAATTTGTGGCTCTTTAATACAATTTAGAATAGAAAAGAATAATTTTTTATTCAGATTAATTTTTTCAAAGTTTTTTCGAATGTATGGCTGTTAATGCATTTTTACCAATAGTAAGTACGTGCAATCATTTTAAAACAAACCCAATACTTGATGCACTACTTTAATAAAAAGACTTTTAGACTCATTTTAGTCTGGCGTTATTGCGTATTTATTCTCGAAACTATCGAAATATTGTCGAGATACTTACACTAAGGTACAGACTTGTGCGAGTAACTCGCGCAAACTACTAGCTCCAACTACACGAGTAACAATCTCATACAACTTTGATTCTATTGCGTCAGCATAAATCTCGTTAAACCACAGAATAAATAATAGTTTACACTCTAAACTTTCTGTATCGCTCCGAATTTTAGAACCTTGTAATAAGGTCACGTTCGTATACATATAGCCTCAATGGCCCAATGGTTAAAGGTGCGGAATGAAAACGGACTCTGCGCAGCAAGGATGTGCACCGCTTTCGCATAGTGGTGTAAAAACAATACACAATCTAATTTAAAAATTATTTATGTAAACTTTTATCAGGTAAAACCATGGTAAAACATACTACATATAATGTAATCTTTTATTGACAAATGAACAGATATTGACAAATTAATAATTTTTTTAAGGCAGCATTGCCCCTTTTGATGGTCAATCTAATTCTTTGGCCAAGATAGAACTGCTAACTCTTGGGTCCCCGGTAGACTCGATGACCCTTTTTTTTATTTTTTAAAAAGAATATTAGCCAAGCTGAAGTTCACTAATATCCTCCTACCCGAACCCTCTTAAAACCTTCAATGGATACAAAATGCCTATCATCGATAGGCACTGAGTTACAGAAGTACCCAGGTCGGTTCCAGGTCTAAGACCAGTTAATCCCGTGGCCTCACCTTCTTGGTCCTCATCTTCTCTGCGACGCGGTGTCCCAGCAGCCGCTCGCACGCCTCCATCTTCACCTCCTGGACTCCCTCCTCCGTCACCGTCGACATGCGCATCACCGGCACCGTGCGAAGCTCCGAGCTGGCCTCCGCGCTGTTATCATCAGGGCATTATAAAGCTGAAGAGTTTGTTTGTTTGAATGCACTAATTTTTTTTTTTTTTTAAAAAGTATATTAGCCAAGCTGAAGTTGACTAATATCCTCCTATCCCCTCCAAATAAGCGGAAAAGCTTGTGCTAGGAGTGGGTACGACAATAGTGCAACGGGTGGGGTTTGAACCTGCGACCATTCAGTTTTCAGTCCGCATCTTTAACCGTTGGGCTATTGAGGCTTAACCTTCTTAGAAAGTTCTCCCAAAAAGAGCCTCCCGGGCCCCACAGCCCCAGGGTGCCCACTTGCTTGCATCTCATGCCTACTTGCCACCAGTAGCCGGTGCTAGTACTTGCTATAGAAACCATAGACGATTCCATTTTGTAATTAATAAAAGAACAACATTGTCATTCATGAAAAGGTCGATGGAAAATTCCAATGAATCCCAGTGGTTTCAGTTTTCAGCATGTCCCTAACACCCTGTATATATATGTTATATGTAGATATGTCATATGTCTCGTCTCCCCTTCGTCTGCGGTTAGGCGTTACGGGATACCGCTGTATATGCTAATGCTATGTACATATACGTCGATACATGTACAGTAGACGCACATATATGTTGTTCGTACTACGCACTTTCGCTAAATAACATCTTTTGTATAAAAAGGAGAGTCTGATGAGTACACGTTATTACGGAACGCGGTGTGGGCTCGTAATTTAACGTAAAAATGAAGGTTTATTTTGTCTTCCATTTTTATATTGCCTGAGATACGAGCACGTCGGGTTTATACAACTTTAGTAAATCTTAGATTTCTATTTATTTTCCAATAGCAAAATGGAAACGTTTTATTTACACAATAAACTGACATTTATTTAGTCTTTTACTGTGTAAATACAGTTTTAAGGTTAGAAATATAATTTTAGGGTAGATACTATAAGGCTGACGTAAAAGCCTTTCAGTAAAAGATAAAAAAAAACTGACATTTCAGGAAATAGATGTGTCAGCGGTGACGCTTGACAGACTAGTAGTTATGACTTTGGCCACGCAAACAAAGTCACGGGAATTAGCTAGCACACAATTTTAAATATTGATCGATTGTAAACATTGTTAGCCATAGTTGCTAAACTATAATGCCAAAATTGGGTGCTGGCTGAAAGTTTGCCGAATTTGAAATAAGTAAATCATATAAAAAATACTAAGTTTAACTTTTCATCATTAATTTGGAAATTCGGTTCGCGTGCGGGAACCCATACAAATGATAACTTCTTATCGTGAACTCGTTTCTAACTTCTAAGTTGTAACTTGTTAAGCCCTGAGCAAGATGTATTTATTAGCGGAGTCAATTTTTTGAAATAGCTTAATATACGTTTAGCGTGTTGCAGAGCAAAGTCATGTGGAAAATAGCTCACTGAAATGAAATATAGTTATTTGTTCAACAAGAGAGCAAAGTTCATTTTTGTTGCGAGTGCCTAGTTTGAACCCCGAGCGGGCGAAGTGAGGGATTCAAAGGCACAAGAAACAAAAACTTTGCTACCCTGCGATACATATAACTTTTCACCTCACTAGTAGTAGTAGTAATTAGTTTTTAAGATTATAATGTACAGAATAAATAAATAGTTCAAAAAAGGGCGTCTTTTCTATCTAAAACCAGTGAGCAAAAGTCGTTTTTGCTCACTCAGTGCGAAAGAGTGTTGAACTTTTCTTGAGACAACACTTTTTCTCAATGAGTGAGCAAAAACGACTTTTGCTCACTGGTTTTAGACAGCAAATGCGCCCTTTTTGAGCTAGTGAGGGGAAAAAGATATTTGTGAAAGTGATTTAGATGGCTTGATTGAAAGACTAAGCTGTTTGTAGTTTGTCTTGCTCTTTCGTTATGGTTTGCGTGTAACCGTATCGAAAATTTATTCCGAACGAAATATAAAATATATATTTTGATAGAACGATTTCAGCGGGTGTGTTTATTTACGTCCCCTAAACCGTTGAAAGGAAAATGTATTTTTGTTATTTTTCCATTAACGTTAAACGAGTTTGTACTATATTCGAAAAATAGCTGCGATAACACTCGATGTTTTCATACTAACTGGTCTATTTTAGACTAGTCATAGTTTTTACGTAGATTGGTGCGGAAACCTAAAAGATATTACTTACTAGTTGATGGCCGCGAATTCGTTCGCGTGGAATTACTTTTAAAAATGTCAATGGACTATCTATGATTTTCCGGGACAAAAAGTAGCCTATGTCACTCTCCAGGTCCTCAACTATACCCGTGTAAAAAATAACGTCGATCCGTAGCTCTCTTGCGGCGTGATAGAAGGACAAACCAACAAACAAACACACTTTCGCCTTTATAATATTAATAAGGATGCTGAGATTTATAGAGCATGCTCTGACTTAGCTTGGACTTAAGTTAGAGTCAAAACGAGACAAATATGCTCGTTGTAACTCTGTCTTGAGCAGAGTGAGTGCTGTCTATAGATTTCAGCATTAGTGCCGATTTCACCATCGTAGTTTCACCAACAGTTTTGTATTCTGACGCCCGAATAAAACTTATTTTACGTTGGTGAAATCGGCCCTTAAATCAGATATTTTTGAAATCGTTCACATTTCTTGCAGAGCAAGTATGTAAATTGCAGCGGAATAGTTCTAAACGAATCACGATTCCCAGACACCACTACATTACCTACATGTCGCCTCGTAGCCACGTAGCCGTACGTGACTCCGCCGTAGCGCTACGCCGTAGAGGTGCTGACAGTAACAACTGTGTTAATGCATAAGTGCATGTCTGCATATTATGTAGTGGTTTCAGACACTATACAACCTCACTATAAGTTAGTTTATTCGAAGTAAAATCGAAGTGAGGGTTCTAAGATATTCGAATGGCGACCCCGCATCCGAAAACATAGTATTGACAGAACCCCAGCTAGAAGGATGGTCGTGAAACTTTAATCCAGTTGTGGACGAAATATAGTTCTTTAATGACTAAATTAGAGGTGGCAAAAACGCATCTTTGTTAACATTAGATCATTTGTATCTGAATCAGTTCAGACATTCGAATCAGTGAAACGCTTCATTTGAATCATTGAAAAATTGTGCGATTTAATGGAAAAGGTACCTCCTGATGCAATTAATTGACATTTGTTAAGAATTTAATATACATTAGTTTTATCAAACAGAACAAAATAAAAAAAAATCATGACACAATTATGCTATAGTTAATAGCAAATCCCGATCCAATAGTAATTTCCGATCTTTGCATCTTTCGCATTCTTTTGCATCTGTCGTTCATTCGTATCAGAGAGCGCGACAACCACGCGTACCGATTACAAACGAGATTGAATTGAGCCAAATGATATGCCACAATTAAAGCATCAAAAATAGCAAATCCCGATCCCATAGTAATTTCCAATCTTTGCATCTTTCGCATTCTTTTGCATCTGTCGTTCATTCGTATCAGAGAGCGCGTCAACCACGCGTACCAATTAGAAACGAGATTGAATTGAGCCAAATGATGCATTAGTGTTAGAGATCGAATCAGTAGATCACTTTGAAGAAACGATTCACTGAGTCATTTCGTTACAGAGTTACACACCCCTATACCTTGAACATGCTCCCAAGGCCCTTTCTACCCTTAAAGTAAATCCCTTTTTATACAACGAAAACTTCTAAGTTTACCAATTATAATCGATTACTACATAAACAAAATACAAGCACTCCACCACCCCCTACCTAAACTACCCTCAGTCAAAACACAACAAGGCAGTGTCAACACTGCAGCCGCTTTAGCCCTCGAACTGTGCGAAAACACCATCGCTTTTGTTACAGCATCCTAGAACAATGGGCACGAACCCCGGTGTAAGTGGTTTAAAGTGCCATTGTCGCAGAGAAGGGTACCGTAGTCAAATATAAAAAAAAAAGAATATTAGCCATGCTGCACTTGACAAATATTTCACTCTCCTATCGTAATAAAACGTAAAGCAATTATAAAGCGTAAGTGATAAAGCGAAAGCTTGTGCTAGGAGTGGGTACGACAATAGTGCAACGGGTGGGGTTCAAACCTGCGACCTTTCAGTTTTCAGTCAGTATCTTTAATCGTTGGGCTATTGAAAATATCCTTAAAAGCAAGGAATCTTCGTCACGGAAACTTCGGAACAACTGTATCGGAATAAGCTGAAAAGATTCGGTGCAGCGTTCGTGACTTTTTTATTTTATTGGATTGACTGCGATCTCACCTAAAAGCAAGTGACGATGCAGTAGACTGCAGTAGATCTTAGAAGATGGTAGCGGGCTCACTTGGAAGGAATATGACAGTATAGGTTCAACCCATACCCCTGATATCTGTTTCTACACGCCATCACAGCGGAACGCTAAATCGCTTGGCGGCACGTCTTTGACGGTAGGGTGGGAACTAGCCACGGCCAAAGCCTCCCACCAGACCAGACCAGACCAGAGACAATTTAGAAAATATAAATTCCTTAAATACCCCCGCCGGGAGTTGAACCCGAGACCTCTCAGTTAATATAAGACTACAGCGTCGACTACTGCGCTAGGGAGGTCGTCAAAACAATGTATTAAACGTTTGTGTCTACGGAACCTTCAGCAGTGTTTCAGCGCTTGGCCAGTCTCTTTCTCAAAAGTAGTATAAAACGGTTGACCTTCCGTAGCTAATGAGAATGAAAGCATCCGGCTTCTTACAGACAGTTTTTCGAAACTTCGCCTTTTTACAGACAATTTCTCCAAACTTCCCCACGTTACGGCGAAATTAAGCTTTTTGTACAACACGACGCTCTATTACTCTTCGTAGCATGTTCTTGTTCAGTGTTCACGATTTATCCGGTCTGCTTATTTTTATAACTTTTTGCGCTACCTTGCGTTTTATTTCTATTTAGTTTTATGGTAGTCTTGTCTTGATATGTCATAAAGAGCAAACGGCGCCGAATCAACGGATCGACGTCATTTTTTGCATGGGTATAATTAATTAATTAAGGATCTGGAGAGTTAAATAGGATACTTTTATCCCGCAAAAACCAAAGATTCTCGCGGATAAATTAGATAAAACAAATGTATACTCAATTAGCTTGCGACGCACTTTCATATCCCTACTTACTAATACCCCTACCTCCCTACTAATATTATAAATGCGAAAGTGTTTTGTTGATTTGTCGGTTTGTCCTTCAATCACGCAGCAACGTATCGACGTGAATTTTTGCACGGGTGAAGTTGAGGACCAGTAGGGCTAACATGCGCGCCACGAGAAAATTTTGTCTATACTTTCTCGTGAATCTCTGTAGAGATTCACATAGAGACTACGAGTAAACGTGTAGACAAAACTTTCTCGTGGCGCGCATGTTAGCCCTACTTTAGAGCGACATAGACTACTTTTATTCCGGAAAAACAGAGTTTCCGCGGGATTTTAAAAACTAAATCCACACGGGTATCAACTAGTTTATAATCTTTGGTAGGAGTACAAATAGCAATATCGAAAGAACAAACTCGTCTTTTTCCGAATCGAGCACAAATAAACTCTATACGACCGTGACATTTAATATTTATCTTACAAAGTGGTATTGTCCTAAAATACTGTGTGGAGGTGCATCACGTACACGTTGTTATCGCTTCCTCGTTCACGTGTCTCTATAGCTATAATAAGTAGGTACCTACCGCGCCGCACGCGCCACCCACGCTTGTTTGAATAGGTAAGCGCTGTATAACGAAATAATGTCACTATTTGTTTTGTGGATTTTTTTAAGCGCCAATTTTAACATTGCAGAGTGACTGACCTCTGTATTTCATCTTTTTTTAAGCTATTGCATAGCTTCTATCGCGGGTCAGCGTGGAGACCGAATCCAGAAATTCCGTAACGAAAATAACCTGACACGGGACTCCTCTACGGTGAGCCGCTAGATGGCGTTGATAAAAAATGCTATGCAATAGCTTTACCGCGGCAGTCCCCGAGTGCCACACGTCTTTTTTTTTTTTTTTTGGATGACATGATAGTCCTTGACTGCGATCTCACCTGATACTAAGTAACGATGCAGTTTAAAGTGGTAGCGTGTTAGCTTGGAAGTGGTATGACAGTGTACATTCAACCTATACCACTCATTGGTTTCTACACGGCTAAATCGCTTGGCGGCACGTTTTCGACGGTAGGGTGGTAACTGGCCACGGCCAAAGCCTCCCACCGAGACAATTCAGAAATTATAAATTCCCAAATTGCCCCCGCCGGGACTCGAACCAGATACCTTCCAGTCATAAGACCACAGCGCTCACCACTACGCCAGGGTGGTCGTGTCTCGGGTCTATAACCCTTTTCTGAGAGGAGAACTGCGCTCAAAACCAACCGTCGATGCGTTACTTATAGTACTTATTTATTATGCTTTTTCTCTCAATAAGCGTTCAGTGCCTGAAATTTAAAATAAACAGAGCTTCAAGCGCGCGCGCCCGGCCCGCTGTAATTGGTTCCCTTTCAATTAACACAAACGAAATCACTCCCATTCCGAATCGCTGGATTCAAACAGCGTTAGACCCTCAACTGAACCCTTTGCCGAATTACAAATTACCGCCATTGTAACGTGATTAAATTATCGAGTTTTCAAATATTTAGTTAATGGTTAATTAAGTACCTGTAGAAGGTTGTATTTGTTATTAGAAATCTGCGCAAAATCTGGATCTGCACGTGCGCTAATAATAGTAATATATACCCCGAGCCGGTCAAGTAGAGAAGTAGTGTGACGGTGTGTCTATCCCATATCATACGTTAACAATACCTTTATTAACAGAACTTACTCTCACCTCACACATTCGCATAGAAAGACGCACACGGTTAGTTATGTCTTTAGCGTAGTGTAGGCGTCAATAGAAGTTAAATGTTAAGTATTCTTTAAATAAATTAATGAGGTAATGAGGATTACATTATGAAGATACCGAATTGTCTCGACCCAATTAGGGAATATTGCTAATTAACTCTAATTAAAGTCCCGCACGCGGCCGTCACGTCAATTTCACAGCTGTCCCCTCGCCCTGTCGCGCGATGAGTTGACAGCTTTCCTTGAACTCGCGTCATCGCTTTCCCAATTTGGGAACTTTGTGATACTTTGTGGAATTTTTTGTGAATTTGTTTCGCTTTCGGGCTTCGTTGATCACGACAGTAAATACGCAAGTGTAGAGCCTTAAGAATCCCAAAGGGAAAACAAGTTTTAAAAGATGTTTAAGATACATTTTTAAAGAACTTAAAATATATGGAGGAGGTTCGGTGTAGTAAATCCGGCCACGACAGTCACAGAAATTCGCCATAGTATATACATTTAAAGAACTCTCATGTATGTTGAAAGAAAGAAAGAAACGTTAATTTTATGAATTGTGCCACCCATCACCCAATAGGTATACCTAGATTAGGGTGTCCCGGCGCCTCCACCACTTGAGCATTAAAGACAAAAGGCATCAAGCAGAAGAAGCGCCGGAACAACTAAGTCATGTGTGACACAACCCGGCAAGGCCCCAACTCAGCAAAATATTGAAGCATTGATATTTAACATAACTCCAAAAAGTCGGAGCTAAGAGTAAAACGCCCAACGACACAAATTTGACCCAATTAAGGGCATATTAATTCAATATGGTCGCCGGGCGCCGCCGGCTCATTGCAGAAACGCCCCGTCATCCGCTGACTCGACACTTTCTGTGGAGTAGGGAAGCTTCTTTTATTTTATTCGATGACAAGATAGCCCTTGACTGCTATCTCATCTGATAGTAAGTAACGGTGCAGTCTAAGATGGTAGCGGGCTACCTTGTAAGGGATATGGCAGTAAATTCAAGCCATACCCCTGATCTGTTTCTACACGTCATCGTGCCGGAAATCGCTTGGCGGCACGTCTTTCACGTGGGGTGATAACTAGCCACGACCAAAGCTTCCCACCAGATCAGACCAGAGACAATTCAGAAATTGTAAACTTCCAAATTGACATTGACGCTGGGAATCGAACCCGAGACCTCTCAGTTATAAGACCACAGCGCTCACCACTGCGCTACACACATTCCGGGAATCGGACCTTAAGGAGGACCTTGCCTGGACCTTATTGACCGTTAGTCTTGGAAGGAGGCTAACAGAAACCGATGAATGTCTTAATTAAACTGACTGTATTCGCGTTGAGTTAGGTTTATATAAATCTCGCGGAAACCCTCTGTTTTTCCGGGATAAAAGGTAGTCTATGTGACTCTCCAAATCCTCAAGTGTCACGTAAAAAATCACGACGATCCGTTGATTCGTTACTGTGTGTTTGAAGGATAAACCAACAAGGGAAACACATTTTCGCATTTATAACATTAGTAAGGATACGTGGACACGTTCCAATATATAAAGCGTCGATATAATATCGATATCGACGTCGATAAAGCGACGCAGCTGTGTTCCGGTGAAAGCTTTTACAACAAGTTAAACTCCGGGCCGCCGACAAGCGATGAGTCCAAAGTTTTTATATAGGGCTACTCGTAGCACTTCAGTAAGGGAGGCTATTGTCTTTTTCCATTGCTTGTCCACTGCTGGGCACGGGCCTCCCTCTCTGAATTAAAAAAAAATAAAAATGAAAAAGTTCGGTTAAAGAAAAAGAATTTATTTAACCGAAATGTGAAGAGACTTATTAACTAAAATAAATATAAATACTTATTTGTATCACTTATGTTAATCTTGTTAGTTAAGTTTAGCTGTTTAGTTTATTTTTTTACACTTTTTTCCGTTTTTCTTGTTCTTTTTCCAAAATTGTGATTAGATGCATTAGGTTTTAACTTTGTGCATAAGAGCACCATCAAACTGGCTGTCCAGTTTGGCGAGATATTAATTTTAAGCTTATTTGGGCTTCTAAATGTATCAATAAATTAAAAAAAAAACACGGTAGCAATCATTTTTAAACAAGCAAACAGACAGACGTAATACAGAATTTCCAAATAATTTCACCTAGCTATAATAATAATAGTAACAAAGCATGCTTTTCAATGAATATTGCCACGTGTTCATACTTGTATGCAATAAATAAAGTTTCGTAACAATGGTGTGACAGACGGACGTACAATGATTGTTTTGACAGCGCACCTGGCCACTGCGATTACCGCGATGCAGCTGAGAATACCACGGTGTAGCAACTCATTTACAGTTGTACCTTCTTGTGTACAACTACACTAAATTATAAGCAATAAAGTCTTATTAAATGAAACACGTTATTTTCACTGATTAATACAGTCACTGTACCATAGGCACTGGACAATATAATCGCAGACAACAGACTTACAGACTAACTTGATCAATTAAGTTTAACACTTATAGCACATAGATGGCACTAGTTATCGATTATCTGAAGTAGGTAAGACCTAATAAACTAGTGGTTCGCCCCGAACTGAGACCTCGCGATATCCCATAATTCCCAAAAGTTTTAATTATATATTGTAATAATTAACTTTTAACATTAGACGCAATAAAAAAAAAATAGTTGACATAAAACTGTTTTACTGACACAGCGCCATCTATTAGCATTATAGTGAAGATTGCGCATTAAAATTAAATAATTTCGTTTCTTTATAACATTTATCTAATTTTAGTATTTGTTGTTCAAGTACAGGATATAACTGAATTTTCAACCAAGTTTCACGTTCTAATATTCAGTAATTCAGAAGTTATAGGGCTCTGACAGACATTTAGATGGACACACTTCTCTGTCTAGTAGGCAAGCGCCCTAGTTGACTCAGAGAACTCGCTTCGCTCGTTCAATAAGGAAAATTAATTTTTGTAGACATTTCAAGCATTTTTTAAAGTATTTTATAGCATTGTTAAACACATCTTATATTCCCCTTTTCCATCCATTTAAGCGTAAATATTGTTTAATTTCGATAACCCTCCATTACACATGACATTAAGTTAAATAGTTCGTTCAAACCTTTCGATGAACCTCCGCTGCTTGCTCGTTTTTATTATTTGTATCGTAGTTATTAAGGCTCAGCTAGCACAATATAGGTCTTATGACTACTCGATAGATAGGGCTGCTCTAGGGACTAGCCAGTACCATTACCTAAACCGTCGCTCTACTGTACGATCGTCGCACCGTGGTGCTACCCGTGTTCGCCTGAGTCACGGCTGATAGTTTTAAATACAATGCGCCGTTAGTCGCTAACTCGCTGCTGCCACTCCGGAGTTATTGTAAACACTTGCGAGGTGCTGCGAGCTAGCGGTTGAGTGCTGACAGCTGCTGGCAGTTAGCACTGTCCTCTAGAACAGTGCTTCCCCAATGTGGATTGAACCACGATTCACCTGCGAGTGGCCAAAGAAAGCGAGTTTTCTCTCTTTTTTAAACCCCGACGCAAAAACGACAGAATGTTATAAGTCTGACGTGTCTGTCTCTGTGTGTGTGTGTGTGTGTGTCAGTCTGTGGCATCGTAGCAGCCGAACGGATGAACCGATTTTGATTTTGTTTTTTGTGGTGAAGGTGGATTACTTAGGATGTGAAGCAATTAGCTAATACTTGCTTTAAAGGGGAAGGAAACCTCGTGAAGTAGCCTGCACGCCTTAGAGTTCTCCATAATGTTCTCAAAGGCGTGTGAAGTCTGCGAGTGGTGGACTAGGGCCTAAAACCTTCTCCGGCCAGGTATAGGTTGTTAAACGATGATGATAAGTTAGAGATTACGCAAATGCACAGAAAAAATGAGGACTGCGGCTTTGGTATACACCTTTTAGAGGTTTTGATAAAAGAGAAGGTTTTATCTCCGATCCATTGAGTCATCAAATACCCATCGGGGTGAAGCTAAAAGGTAATGGCGGAGAGGCAGACACCCAAACAGTAGCAATTGGCTGCGAGCCGAGCGCCAATCGATACACACTGCACACTGTACACAGCCACATTAACAGCTGTCTGAGAGTTTATTCAAATGCAAGATTTTGGAGCTTTTGTATGAGATGTAGCATATGACTTGCAGTATATTTGGAGTGTTTAAAAGTTGTGCTTGCAGAAACGTTGGCGAGAATGAAACCCTTTCCTGAGAGGAGACTATACTTGGAACAGAGTGTGTCCAAAAATCTAATAGACAGAATGCTAAGGAGTGAAGATGAGTGGGGTAAGTACGCAAAGCTGATAAAGCATGTTATGAAAACGAGGGAAGAAGACGAATGGGACAGGCAAAAAGGAGCAATATAGAAGAGAGATCAGCTGCCTTCCTGATGAAATGCTAAGTGCGGTACCAAGAAGTAGTGAGTAGGCCGCAGCAGTGGAGTCAGGCATGCCAGTATCCATGAGGATCTTTCCTCCTCCGGGACAAAAAAAATATGACTTGCAGTCTATTTGGAATGCTTGAAAGTTGCGCTGGGTGCAGGAACGTTGACGAAAGTGAAACCCTTCCGAGAGGAGATCTGCGTTAAGTAAGGGAGCCGTCAATGGGTTGCTCGTATAACTACTAGGGCTCGTCTAAATCACATTGAACTAGATTTCGCCCCCACAACTTCATCCGCGTGGAATTAGGTTGTGTTGTGAAAAACTGTGGAACACGTGTCTCGTCATTTTTAATTGAAATCCCAATACTGAGTTTCATGGATATAGCTTGAAAAATAATAAATTGAAAAATGAAGGATTTTTCAATTTGGGGTGGAAATTTCAAAAACTGTGAAACACGTTCATTTTTAATTGAAATCCCAAACACCGTCGAGTTTCATGGGTATAACTTGAAAAATGAATATCATCCTCTATTTTTTCCCCTCGGGGATGGAATTCATAAAAATCCTTTCCCCAGTAGATGCCTGCGTCATGAGAGGAACCTACTTTCAAAATTTCAAGTTCCTAACTCCAGTAGTTTACGCTGTGCGTTGATAGATCAGTCAGTCAGGATGTCTTTTTTAACCAACTTCCAAAAAAGGAGGAGATTTTCATTTCGTCGGATTTTTTAATTTTCTTTCCTACGTATGTTCCCCAATTACTCGAAGGCGCCTGGACTAATTTGAAAAATTCTTTTTTTCAAGGGTATTCAGGCTTTCCAGGTGGTCCCATTGTCATCGGGTCAGGATCTGATGATGGGATCATGGAGAAATCGAGGGAACTCTTCAAATTTTATAGGCACAATTGATATACTTTGTAGTGGCGTTTGAAGTTGGTTTTGTAAAACTAATTTTTACGTTTTATTATATAAGTATAGACTATAGATAGATTATTATTTGGAAGTTACAGGGCTAGGTGTGTGCGAGGTGTTAACGTTAAGCATCCGTTAAACTGAGCTAAGCCGCCGTGACGCAGTCCTCGCCGCCGCGCTAAGCCGCTCTCCTGACCCTCGTTTATCTCGGGATTACCGCGCACACCTCGCCCGGCTCAGCTTCTTTACATTACGAATGATCCACTCTAAAATATTATTATCACTGTTTAAGTTCAAATTCAAAATTATTTATTTCATGCAGGCCAACTTGTGGCTCTTATAACAAGTCGAAAATCTACCACCGGTTCGAGATGCTGATCCTGCTGAGAAGAGCCGGCAAGATTTTTGTTTATCTGCTGGTTTTTTTTGTTACTGTATGTACCCTCTGTCACTCATGTCACGTCCACATCGAGAAGACTCGATTGCGGAAGATGCACATTCATAAACTTGGCTTATTAATGTAATTCAAACAGTTGTGGCCACTTTTGTGGACTAATAAAAAAAAGCAAGAAGCTGCTCTTTTCAAAACAAAAAAAAGTTACAGTATGTAGGTAGCTTGCATTCTTGTGGACAGCTGAAGCAAAGCAATAAATAGCCTCAAATATGAGGGGGGCATCCCTGCTACATCAGAAATGAGGAGATCCGTCACTTTGCTTCTCTAGCATAGCTCGGCGAGTCGCGAAGCTGAAGTGGAAATGGGCGGGGCACATAGTTCGAAGAGCTGATGCTCGTTGAGCTCCCAAGGTGCTGGAGTCTCGTCCCCACACCGGGGAGTACGGTGTTGGCAGTTCCTCCACTAGATGGACCGACGATATCAGACCAGTTGCAGGGAGCTGCTGGATATAGGCGACGCAAAACCGAGCCTGTGGAAGTTTGTCTCTATTCTGTATTTGCATGCTAAAAATGGTCGAAATTCTATAAGTAACTAACGGGGAACACTCATATTCAAACAAGCTTCAAGCAAGTAAAGAAAATTTAATCTAATTGAAATCGTGATGTAGAGCAAACACTCTTAGGCAAGAAGGAGCTATTTATTTGGCTGCGGAAAATTCTAATGCATATAAATAAGCTAGGACCGAACTCAAATACCGTCGTTAATCTGCCAGATGGCGATAAATCCGCGCTGATCTATGGCGCGGGACGTTGTCTGTGGGTGCCACTCGCTGCGGTCTAAAGTTGTACTTCTGAACTTAACTCTGTGCTACCACTTGACTGCCTCATTGGTTTAGTGGTTAGCGACTTCGACTGCGGTTTACGACGTTCGGTTCCCGGGTCGCGCTAAGAATGTATTGGGTTTTTCTGTGAAAAAATTCTCATTACTAGCCTGGAGTTAGGACGTTGGCGGTGGGTCACCCTTGTGCCTCAGAGAGCACGTATTGCTGTATGTCCTGCGCCTGATCTCTCTCCGGTCGTGTCGGATTTTCCGTTCCAGAGTGTTTGCGCACTCACTTGTGCACTATAATATCTCCCGCGCAGACGGCTAGTCTCTGTGGAGATTGGTCGCCGTGGCCGGATTCGGTCGGGAGGATATTATTACCTATAATAGTCCTATAATTTTTGCGGAACATAGGCTGGAGTTGGGCAGAATAACAGCTGGCCTTACTCATATTTATTGGATAGAATAAATAAATAAATGAATAGAAACAGGTGTAACTTTCCAAAGGTCAACTAGCCAATTTAGAAAATATAAACCCCCCAAAATTACTCTTGCCGGTAGTCGAACGTGAGACTTACTAAACCACAACGCACATCACTGGACCACGAGAAGACGTCAAAATGAACCGTTACTTTATCCTCAATGTTGATTTAACTTTTTCTTTGTTGCAGGTATTGTGTCGTGACTCCTGAGTCATCAGCGAACAGACGGACAAACAAAAGCCCGTCATTAATGCGAGAACCCCATTCCCTGCGATGTGCGAAAAGTTCTTTGTTTGCGGGTCTGATGACCCGATACAATATTTACATGTAATGTTGACACGTACAGTTGTGGAACTGTTCTTGTAAAGCCTTTTGCGAAACGGATTTACTTTGATGTTTTACTGTTGGGTAATACGTGGATGTTAAATATTGAATTTCTCTTGGAAAGGGGTATTGTGATACCCAGTAGTCATTATAAATGCGAGAGCAACGGATCGATATGATTTTTTACAAGGGCATAGTTGTGAACTTGGAGTGACATTGGCTTTTAGCTTTTATCCCGGAAAAAATCGCGAAACTATAAGAGTTCCTTGTAGTTTTACTACGGAACCCTAAAAACTCACATATTGAATGAATTCCTTATTGAAAATGTTTTTTTTGTTGCTTGGAACCAACCTGCTTTTTTGGTTTGAAAAGAGCAATTGCTGAGTTTCTTGCCGGCTCTTCTCAGCAGAATCAGCATTCCGAACCGGTGGTAGAATCTCGACTCCTCATAAGATTTACAAGTTGGCCTACTTGAAATAAAGAATTTTAAATTTTTAAAACGGTATCGCACGTTTTTTTTTTTTATAAATAGCGGGCAAACGAGCAGGCGGGTCACCTGATGTTAAGTGATTACCGCCGCCCATGAACACTTGTAGTCTTGTAATACCAAAGAGATCACCAATGCGTTGCCGGCTTTTCAGGAATTTATTGGTCCACCCCTGGAATAACCCCATATTGTAATTTTTTTTTTTTTTTTTTTTTTTTTTTATTCTCTTTTAAAGAGCTGAGTCACTGGAGTGACTATGTTGCTCTCATAGGTACGTACAATGGCATATTAACTAAATTTAGATTAATTACAACTAGTTATTAGGTCTATTTTTTAAATTATTTCTAACTATCCTATACAGTTTCTTCGCTCCTTCTGACATTGGGTTTGCCAGGGTTATATTTACATCGCCCAATGTTCTGTTTCGGACCTCACTTCGGACACATTCCATCAAAATATGATACACATCCTCTTTCAAGCCTGGGCAGTCGGGACAATTTGGAGAGGGAACTTTTTTCATGAGGTATGCGAACTTGTTCAACGGAATGTGTCCGGAGCGAAGTCGGAACGCAGTAATTAGGTCTTGTCGACACATTCTGCCAATGAGATCTATCCAGGTATTATCACAGGGCTGCGGTTGGATTGTTTTATACCAGATCCCTTTAAATTTTGACCTTTCGTCAAAGTATTCTTTCCATAATTTACTACTTCTCTTTTTAATATGAAAAATCCCCTCCGTGTAGTACGGTGAAATGTTGATTTCGATTCCATCACTACAAGCTTGCTTTGCACATGCATCGACCCGTTCATTGCCTGCGATACCCATGTGTGACGGTACCCACTGTAATATAACATTTTTCCCATTTTGTTGTAACCTTTGTATACTATCTAATATAATATAGGCTATCGGCAATCCTCGTAAACACGAGGTACACCGAGCCACATGTTGCAATGCACTTTTTGCGTCCGAGAGTATTATAAATTTAACGGAATTTATTACTTGTGTGTACGACACAGCTTCGGCTATAGCCATAAGTTCTGCATGCATTATGGATATTTTCGCATTTGTTTTTAATTTAACATGAGTGTCAGTCTGTGGATCATAAAATGCAAAACCAGTACTCTGGTTATCGATTGAAGCATCAGTAAATATTTTATAATAATCGAGATATTTGGAATTAAGATATCTAATGCACTTTAACTTTAGATCCAGAGGGTTATATGAGCGTTTACCCTTGTTGACTTCTGGAATCGTCGTAATAATATATTGTGATACATCAATTTGGGACATCCATGTATCCAAAGAAAACATTTCCAACTGTGGACTGGAGTGTATGGGGATATTTTTATATTCAGCGTGCATTAAATATAACAAAGGTTTTTTTTTCCTGTTCCAATAAGGCGCTTCATATTTAGTTGCATATTTATCTAGCAAATCAATTACTTTATTTTCTTTAATCGATTTAGCCTTAAACCAATATTTCCCTCCTAAATACTGTCTTCGAATCATTAATGGAGGTAAACATAATTCACTTTCCATGACGTGAATAGGGGAGGTTTTAACAAAACCTCCAATGACTCTCATGGCTTGATTTTGAAGTACATCTAACTTTGATAAATGTGAGCGAGCACTATTATAAAATAGAAAACTAGCATAGTCAAGTCTACTCCTTATAATAGAAATATACAGTTTTCTTAGAAATTTTGGATGAATACCCCAACCAGGTCCCACTAAAACTTTAAATACATTTAAAAATTTTGAAGCTTTTTGTCTGATTTCATTAATATGTTTACCCCATTTTAGTTTTCGATCCAACCACAGCCCCAGATATTTTAACTGCTCAACAACTTCCATAGGATAGTTTCCAATTCTTAGATCAATCGATTTCCCAATATGACTTCTATTAAAAATACATACCTTACTCTTGTGCGGTGAAATGTCTAAGCCTAAATTTTGTAGCATCGTACTAACCGAGTCTAACGTAATTTGTAATTTAATTCTCGCAGCTGTCAAGTCTTTATCCGCTACATACAAAACAAAGTCATCAGCATATTGGGAAATTGAGACATCTTGAATTGTTCTACATATATGTGCAGTTACAACATTAAACAATAAGGGAGATATTGGGTCTCCTTGAGCTAAACCAAGACTACTACATCTACTTATGTTGTTTTTGTCTACACAAATCCTCAAAATCCTGTAATTTAAATAATTCCATAAGTAGTTACATAAGTTTGAACCTATACCATAAGAATCCAGTATATTTAGAAGGCTGTAAACGTCAACATTATTATATGCACTTACTATGTCCATAAAACAACAAACCGTGGGGATCCGTTGACCTAAGTTAGTTTCAATATCTATCACTAAGGAACTTAAATTATCTAAACATGAGCGCGACTTCCTGAACCCAGTGGTATTCCTAGAAAATACATTGGCTTTTTCGAAATACCATTCAAGTCTTTTATTTAAGATAGAGTGAAATAATTTGCACACACAAGATATTAATGAAATAGGTCGCAATGAAAGTTGAGACTGTTGGCCGGCTTTCGGAATTGGTAGGACACTAATTTGTTGCCATTGTTGCGGAACAAATCCGTGCTTAAGACTCATATTATACAGATACAGCAACCACTCCTTGCCACAATCTGGTAAGTTTTTAATCATCGAATATGATATCAGATCGGACCCCGGAGCAGTATCTTTAGTCTTTATGACTGCCTCTAACTCGCTTCTACAGATTGGTGTATCTAATTTCAAGTTTTCGGAATAAAAGTTTGGGCGATTATTTACAACAAAATCAGGAGTCAGACTTTGAAGAAGGATATTAGCACTATCTTCATCAATAGCTTGCTTTTTAGAGTACCGCCCTTTTAACCATTTCATGCGACGCCACATTTCATTTACTGAAGATACTTCACTAATGGAATTGCAAAATTTTTGCCAGGATTTAGATTTCGAATTACGTATAATTCTTTGAGCATCTGAGGTCTTACTCTGTAATTTATCTAAATTATTTGGTGTGGGGTTCGCTCTGAACTCAACAAGCGCTCGTCGACGTTCTGCAATAGCTTTTGAAACAATCATATTCCAATATGGTTTAGGTTCAAACTTACTGCTTGGGTTCATATTAATTTTAATATATGGGATATGTTTATCTGCAGCCTTATTTATACAGTCTAAAAAGGTATTATAAGAACATTGCAGGTCTGACGGTATGACTATGTTAACTAATAAGGATTCTATTTCTGCGCTATATAATTCCCAATTTGCATATTTAAAGTTCCTTTTTTTCCTCACATTATTTGCCGGTAAATAGTAGTTAATATATAATTTAATAACTATGTGATCGCTTCCTAGTAACTCGTTTGTAGCTTGCCATTCAACATTTAAGGCAATATCTGATGTCGACAAAGATAAATCAGGGGAGGACTGTTGTAGATTCCCGTTTACTAGTTTTATTCTAGTTGCTTTTCTGCTATTATTATGTGTAACAAAACTACTTTCAATGAGGGAGTCAAAAATTTGAGCCCCCCTGTGATCTATCTTGTTCGACCAGTTCGAATGGTGTCCGTTGAAATCGCCTAACATTAAAGTTTTATGACTGTTTAACGAAAATATTTCATCCCAGTCCGCTTGCGATGTTCGCGTTGCTGGAGCACAGTATAATGCATAAATATTTTCAATACTTTCACAATTATGAATTTTGACATGAAGAAGTTCAATTTCTGTATTATTTAAGCGTGTCTGGCATACCTGAGAACTAATAGACTTATGCGTAATTATGGCCACACCTCCATAACCGTCACTTCTGTCTCGCCTATAAATATTGTAGTTTGCAATTCTAACATCAACATCAGTTGATAACCATGTTTCACTAAGAACGGCAATGTGTATCCTTTCTTGCGATAGTAATAGTTCAAATTCTATCAATTTTGGTTTTAAACTTCGACAGTTCCACTGCATAATATTGAGTTTTCGAGTTCTTATCTTAGAGGAGCTATCCATAACCGAATATATTCTTGAGTATCGGTAACACTGACATGATGTCATTGACCCATGTAATCGCCCAATCCCACATTAATTCACAAGCTTTCATAATTCTGTCCTTCACTGGCATTCTGCGTGAAAATATGATATCTCTCAATTTCTCTAATAACAGCTTAAAAGATCGCGTTGAGTCGTGTCCTTTGTTACTAGATTGCCTATCTTCTTGTGGAATATTTGTTGAGTATGGCATCTCCCGAGCTTTTATTTCTGAGTCTGAAGACATAATATCCCAATCCATGTCATTGTGAGTACGAGATCTTTTCTTTTGTTGTGAATCGGTATTTTTCCTAGTTTTGCCACTGTTATGCATATTGGGTCTCTCAGTTTTATGTGCTTTGGACGAGGATCTAGTAGCATCTGCATATGTTTTAGAACTCTGCCTTGGTTGCTCTGGTTCCGGATGCCTATTTGGTTCTTCTTGAGTTCCGAAAGCCGGGAAATTGTCCTCGTCTATAGTTACCTTGGAAGGCGCTGGAGAAGGTGGCACATACATGGTGGTTGCTCGTTTATAAGTGCAATTAAACTCAGCCATCAGCTCTCTAAGGCGCCTTTCTTTGCGGTATACCGGACAACTGCGTAAAAATGCCGTATGTCGCCCCGAACAGTTTATACATTTAAAGTTGGAAGTTTCACAATTGTCATGATTTCCGGTACATTTAGGACAAGTATTTTTCTTCGAAGGGCAAAATTTTTTACTATGGCCGTAACGCCAGCACTTACTGCACTGGGTAACTGGAAAAATGTAGCGCTCAACCTTGACTTTCATTCCATATATAGAAATATATGGTGGCAAAGAAGAACCTTTAAAACCAAGGCGTATGGTTTCACTATCGATCCAGTCGGATTTTGCATCCTCTCTTCGGAGCAAC
The DNA here is from genome assembly GCA_933228805.2 of Hipparchia semele. Taxonomy (NCBI): domain Eukaryota; kingdom Metazoa; phylum Arthropoda; class Insecta; order Lepidoptera; family Nymphalidae; genus Hipparchia; species Hipparchia semele. The sequence goes on from OW121736.1 coordinate 6,696,686, forward strand.
CTTTTAATCGAGACAACCTCTATGTCGGATGTAATACTGGCTAGTACATCTTTAACATCAATATCCAATTCTATGTCTCTGATCGTGCCATATGACACAGAAACTTCTAGAGATTTATAGCATTTCCACCCTTTCTCTTCAAATATTTTCGACGTGACTAATTTATTTGCACTCTCTTCGTCATCGAATAGCACGAAAATTTTATATGGAGAAGCATATCTTACTTTGTATATATTAAGAATATTTTCTTGTTTGAGACATCTCGCCAATTCTATCTTCTTTGGTATTTTATTTTTACTGGTTATACAAACTTCTATTTTATCGCTATCCTCTTCTTGGTAACTTTTCGACACTCTACTATTTCTTCTCTTATTCTTTGAATATACAGTCCACGAATCCTCTTCATCATCCATCTCTCGCTGCCTTTTTTTCCGGCGGTTATCTCGATCATACTCTCTGTAATCTTCCCAGGCGTCTCCGTCAGGTGGCAAGTCTCTCATTAGCTGTTCAGAACCCATCGGAGTCCCATCTTCGTCAACCGAATGCGCCGCGCTAGTCATCTATAAATTCAGCCGCTAGCACTCCCGCGCGTGCGAGCCGCACGCAACACCTAGCCGCCAAACCGGTTTCGTAGCTCGACGCTAAACAATTCACTCAACGCAACAAGACGCGACCGTACCGCACGGTCTGCACCTCGACACTGATATTGTAATTGTATGTACGTTAAAAATACAGAACTTCATCAAAAGCAAAGTGAAAGGTTTCGGTTGTAAATGGCATCATTCAGCATCCGAACATGAGGAACATTTTAACCGCAGCGAATCAAACGCTCTATAAAGCTATCTGCGCGTCTCCGCGCCATCACCCGGCCGCGCTTTGAGGGGCGCCCGCGCGTGAACACAACGATTATTGCTCGCCATATAAAACTTATTGGGCTAAAAGTTTATTTGACAAACAATATGAATTTGCCTTTTATTCGCATGAACGACATCGACGAGATAGGACAGTGGAATTGAATGTCCCGTGTTGAATTATGGCTTTATTCACGGTTTTTAACCTACTAATATTATAAATACGAAAGTTTCTGAGGATGGGGTGTATGGATGAATGTATGACTCAAATTCAAAATTTATTTATTTCATGTAGGCTAACTTGTAGCTCTTATGACACGTCATAAATTTACCACAGGTTCGGAATGCAGATTCTGCTGAGAAGAGCCGGTAAGAAACTCAGCAGTTGCTCTTTTCAAAAAAAATTTTTTTACAAAGCTATGCTATGTATACAGTGCTTCCACAATAAAGCTTCAAAAATGCAAAAATGTATACGTAGGTACACCAATCCAACGCATGTCAAGACTGAATGTATGGATGGTGTTTGTTACTCCTTCACGTCACCATTGATGCTATGACTACTTAGACGTCGTCGTGGTCAACCAATAAACGTCCACCGCTGGACATAATTATGTTTTTGTAGTGACTTCCACACGCCGTGGTCTTGTGCCACTTGTGTCCAGCAGCTCCAAGTCGTGGGAAATCGTGCCAAGGCATGTAAGCCTTTCAATGTATTGCGTGTTCTCTTTGCGGGCGATAAATCAAAAACCCTATCTCTCGGAAGCCAATGGCCCGTGAGGCAATCGCCGAAAATTACGACGCGGCATTTTCGCGCCATAAACGTTATTGGAAAAAAGATGGCCGCCAGCCGCGGGACGATCTGAACTGAAGCTGTGTGCTCCGTAGATAGTGGACGCACATTAGTCCGCACCGCACACACCCTGTGCAGTGCATTCTTGACTAGCTGATACCCGAGACTTTGCGTGAATTTAGTATTTAAAATACCGCGGGAACTCTTAGATTTTCGGGGATAAAAAACCTTTGTCACTCTCCAGGTCCCGAATTATCTTGCAAAAATCACGTCGCTCCGTAACTTTGCTGCAGCGTGATTGAAGGGCAAGCCGACAAAAAACTATCGCATTTATAATCTTAGTAAGGAAGATGATAGTAGGGATACTCATTTAATCAGCTCAAAAAGATCATAGTCAAAATGCTTCAAAAACGTAATTTTTTCGAAAAAAACCATTTTGATACTACATTTTTCTTTCTGCCTTTTTCATCTGCATTCCAAATTGATGGTAGAGTCAAACCTATCGGGTTGGCATCTTTAAAAAAATATACTTTTGAGTTTTTTTGAAGTTTTGGTTTTCTCGGTAAATGAAACACGGGTGTTTCTTTTGACGGTTTATTGACAACTGTTGACAACTAGATATTTAATTCTAAATATAAAAAATAGCATCACCGGAAAGAGACAAGGGGGCGAATCCCCTCGGCCTTGTTTTCCTAAGGTCCTCACCACGCCTCTTCAGGATGCCGTTGGAGGCTCAAGATGTAGTTGGATGTTTACTTTTCTAGATAAGAAATCGTTTTATATCCCACACGGTGCGGTGCGGACCAATGTGCGTACACCTTTAGGCATCGGGACGTGCCTAGCTCTCATATTGTTAGCTTTTTATTTGATAGGATTACCGAGAGAATGGAGCCGTGATTGGGTTCGCGCACAAAAGATGCTCTATACTACCCTAGCTAGCGCGCGCCTTGTGAACGTGGACTTTGTAAATGGACTGCTTTGTGTCCCCGCGACAAATGGAATTAAATCAGCTCCCTAGTTCTGTTATATGCTTACAAATGTCCACGATTCCGGAATAACTGCTGATTAAAAATGGCTACAGATGACGAGGTTTAATTTACTATGGATTAAGGTTTTTCGATTCTCGCGGAAACTCTTTAATTTTCCGGGACAACATGTAGCCTACTTATGTGTTAATCCTGCACTGGTAGCATGGGCAGGAGATAAAAGTTTTATCCCCCGATTTTATCCACTGACAGGGGATAAAATTTTCTTTTCCCTATGCTAAAGCATGGCGACAGAGGAGAAGGCGATGTATATTTCGATAAGTATATCCACTGAGTGTTATTTCCACCGCTGTGCCCATGCTCGACGGGTGGATAAAGCTAAGCGAGGGGATAAACGTTTTATCCTTTTTCCCGGGGGTAAAATTTCTCCCGCCCATGCTACCAGTGCTGGATTTGAGCTATTTCCATCCAAACAGCCAAATCGATTCATTACTTGTGGCGTGAGGGAGTAATAAACATACACACACACATACAAACATTAGCCTTTATAAAATTAGTGTGATTACCCATATCATTAGGTACTATTAACTATTCTACGAGTATGCCCATGTTTGAGCGAATAAAATAAAACGGGCGATTTAAAGTAACTCACACCGGCAGTTAAATTCCAGTTGGTTTTAAGAGCATTTGTTTCTCGTTCGGTGGCTGTAGATCCGGCGTGGAGCTATAAAGCGGTGGACCAGATAAATATACAATGCCACTGCTATGCGCTGGCTGGCGCCGCTACACACGAAACTGATTGGCTCGACGTTTCTATGCTATACTGACAAACACGGCGGCTTTTTATCCTAAAACATTTGGATTTCTGGATAGCAATACAAAAGTTCATAATTTCATTGTGTTTTCGTTCCCTTCACCGGAGGAATCTTACTGATTATCGGGATAAAAAATATCCAAAATATTCATCCAGTATGTTAGGGTCACCCAGATGGTGAGGGTGAAATTGCGTTCGGTGGCGTGCGGTGCGGTTGTAGAAGTTAGAGGGTGGAATAAGATCAAATAGCTCTTCAGAACACTCCCCGTTGTATAGCCGATAGAGCACGCAAAGAGAGCTTACGTGCGGTGCGGTTGTTCTAGCTATAATAGGCCTCTTATACTGGTCCGATTCTCATGTTATATTTATTCCTGAACTTACATATACTTCGTTTAGAGATTCGCGGCGAACATCAAACATGTAGACCCGCTATCCTGCGAAACACTTTTTATAGCGGCTCATAAAAACTTGATAGTTGAAATGGACAAGTTTAACGACCCCTGCCTCCCCTCCCCTTCAACGCCCCCCTCCCTATACGTATCGGCTCTGACCTTATCATTATTTAGGTGTTCTATCTCGAAAAATAGATTTACCTCAAAGAGATTTAAGTACGGCCAATTTTAGGGTATGGCAATGTACATTCAATCCATACCCCTAATCTGTTTCTACACGCCGTCGTGCCGAAACGCTAAATCGCTTGGCGTCTTTGATGGTAGGGTGGTAACTAGCGACCGCCAAAGCCTCCCACCAGACCAGACCAGGGATAATTCAGAAATTATAAATACCCGAATTACCCTTACTATTACCGAACCAGTGCAGTGGTAGATTCATTTAACGATTCCAAAGCACTTTGTAAAAGTTTATTTGAATAAAAAAATATTCTGTTCTGTCCTGAACCTGAGACCTCCCAGTTATAAGACCACTGCGCTCATTACTGCGCCAGGGAGGTCGTAAGACGCAATTGCATTGCACTAATAACTTGCTCGGATTAATTTGAATGTATACAATTTCTTTGTAGGCTCATCTGCTAGGATTTCTTAGGACCGGTCGTAGGCACTTCATATCTCGTCCTGAGCGCTAATTAATACCTAATAAGGCTTCATCTGCTCGTGCAGTGATGAGAACATGGCTCATTAGCGCTCGCCGGGCGTCGTCGCTGTTTTTGCGGGTAGTGTATCATGTAAACTGTATGGGGAAAAGTGTTTTGCATGTAACAAGTTTTCTATTCTTTTATTTTCATACTAGATGATGATGACTTCGTTCGCGTGGATTAAGGTTTTTTAATGCCGCGGGAACTCTCTTATTTCCCGGAATAAAAAGTAGCCTATGTACTATTCCGGACTATAATCTATTTCTGTGCCTTTCAGCCAAATTGGTTCAGTCGTTGCGACGTGATTTAGTAACAAACATACAAACTTTCGCATTTATAATATCAACAATAATAGGATAGGATTATTTTTAGGATTCTGTACCTAAATGATACCAATGGGACCCTATTACTAAATTATAAATTGGAAATTTGAATTGTTATAGATCGTAAATGGTCAATCGAAATGAAAAATGCTAAGAGAAACCTAAAAATGATTTTTTATTATAGTACGTTTATCTCACGAAGTTACGGGAGCTTTACTTGTGGTTATGTCATGTAGGTACATTGCGTAAGTGTGTGTGCCTGTCAGGAGCCTAGACGAGAGCGGTCAGGCGCAACCAAGCTCTCGCTCACACTTATTCAAATACGACACAAACACAACCATGAGCCACGAGCCCTCGTGAAATAAAAGAACTATACGTATTCAATGACAATCCACTGAACATAGTTCGTTATTTTTTCACAATATAGCGTCTGGCGGTCGCCATATTGAATTTTGATCGCTGTCATGTCTTTAGTGACACTCTCAAGATTAACACAGATCGATTGACGTAAGAATCATCAAAATTGGCCCACGCGTTTGGTTTCTAGAGCGCCACAATCACAAACATACATGCAGACATAGACTGATTAACACTTTACCCTCTTTTGCATTGCGCAGTCGGATAAAAAGCTTTTTAATCAAATAAACTTTTACAAAGTGCTTTGAATAATGTATAAAGGACGTGGTAATCTATCCGCCTCACAATTTTATTATAGAGAGATGTTGAGAGACCTCTCCGAGTAATTGTCTGAGTAAATTACCCATTGTTACCTTCATTTGTCCTACCTCACTACCCCAGATGTTACATTTGATTATCAACTTTATTTGTATCAGGAACAGGGTGCTATATGTATTGATGTCGAAACTTTATTTGTGTTATTTGATTAGGGACTCTATGTAAAACGAATTATGATTCATTACTTCTTTACACAAATACACTCTTATTAAGTTTTATTTTTATAGACAACTGACAAGCCAGAAACATTTTTTTAAGTCGATTTTACGAGTATCTTTGTTGAGAAAACTGTCGATCTCACGTTGAAATCTCTGCCGTCTTTACGATAAGTGCAGATCTATAGACTATAGACCCCACTCACTCTGCTCAGATTCAAGATAGACTTAAAACGTGACAGGTTTAGGTCAGAGCATATTTGTGTCTCGTTTTTACTCTGTCTTAAGTCAGAGCTAAGTCAGAGAACGCTCTATAGATCACAGCAATAGAGCAAGAAGAGTATAGGCCTTAGTCCACTGCGTAAGTGATATTATTTTCTTTAAAAGTTCGAAAAGTTAGAGGCCTGGGATTTAACCCTTCCGTATAGGAAGTGGAAGCTTAGGCGCTGCGCACACGCAGCAACTTTGTGTTGCCTGTTGCGGCGATCGGCAACTCGCTACGAACTGTTCTTAGCGTAGAGCAGGCCAGTTACCTGCTGGTAAGTCCCATGAACTTGAGGCGTCACTGATACGATGCCGGCTTTTCAAGAATTTGTTGAAACTTGAAAACCTCCATCTTGTAGTTTAGATTTTTGTATAATTTTGGGGAACTGTGCGCAGCGCCCTCGGGCTATTGCGGCGCGTGCTGTTTATATCATGTTGAGAAGCTACATATTGTAACACTATTGTTTTGAAAAGAGTATTCCGCTGAGTTTGTCGCCGGCTCTTGTCAGCAAAATCTGCATTTCATACCCGTCGGTGGTAGAACATTGAGCCACAGGTTGGTCAACGTGAAAATTTTGAATTTTACTTGGAGTATAAAGCCGACGAATTTTATGAATTCGAGTAGGTATATCGTCTTTCCTTCGTAGGTGAAAATACAAATGCTAAAGACTGGCACGTGACTGTCTGAAAACGCCAGGAAGTGGGTCAAAGCGGGCCGTTTATAAAGAATTCAGCCAGGATTTACAACGCTACCCGGTGCTGTGTTCGAGAATCGTAAAGTTCTGTCCGTTGTCCGTAAACCGGAGGATCTTACTGCGGGCTGCTGTGTGCTGGGAACTTGGTTATTTATATCACTTTCAACCTCTTTGTACACATCCTGGGAGAGCGATAACAGATAGATAGATAGATAAAAACTTTATTGCACACAAGAAAGAAACAAATTGACTTCAACTTAAAGCTACAACTACACATGGCCTTATTGCTAGCAGATCTATCTCTAATTCAAATTCAAAATTTATTTATTTTATGTAGGCCAACTTGTAGCTCTTATGACACGTCATAAATCTACCACAGGTTCGGAATGCAGATTCTGCTGAGAAGAGCCGGTAAGAAACTCAGCAGTTGCTCTTTTAAAAAAAAACAAATTTACAATAGGTAACAAAACTACTGCTATGTATACAGTGCTTCCACAATGAAGCTTCAAAAATGCGTACGTAGGTACACACAATCCAATGCATGTCAAGACAGGCAGACAAAGCAGACCCATTTCCGTTGGTGGCACCAGTTCACGAGCATGACGCATGATCCAGCCGTTGCTTCGCTCAACCATATTTGAGGGAACGTAACAAGTGTAAGACGATATTCAGAAATTAACAGCTACAACTTTGCATAGTTCAGGACATAGAAGTTCTAGAGGGAATAAACATGTAGCTTCAAAGTACTTACTCCTACTATTTAAGAATTTCTGTAGCAAAAGCAAACGTAATCAAAATTTGTAGAAGGCGAGCATCCATGAAATCACTTTGTAGAGTTGCTGAGAACCTTTTGTCCAGCGTTTGTTGATTTTAAAGAGATTTCAAATATTCTCTCAGTCTGGCGGCCGTCTGGCGCGCACAATACGCCGGGCGAGCCTCTCGCCAATTGCTTCTGTACGCTTCTGTCCGCTTCGGCAAGTTGCGAAGTAGACTCATTTGTTTCTTTTTGTAATGTAATAAGTAACGCCTTGACTCGATGAACTATGTCGGTAGTTGACTCTCTTACTCGTCATATCATTTGATCTCGCAGAGATAACTACGCGACCCCGTACTGGGAACCGTATCGTTGGTAGACGTCATCCCTCCACAAAGATGATGGGCAATGTCTGAATAACAAACCGTTCCGTTCCGACATTACATCGTCATACCGACTAACAAAGTACAATTCGTTCACTGCAAGTTGGCCGCTACCCCGCCCCGCGCTTCCCCGCACCGCACCTCAGGTCAGACCCGCTAGTACAGATAGCAACATAGGTACTGCTTGTGTTTGTCACTACCGAGTTTTTTCAAACTTTTGTTTTTGTTACGTTTTAAATGTTTTTTTTGTTAAGTTTTAATTAGATATTTTTGTTTGGTTACGTCTTCGCGTTCGCGAGACTTTTTTTATGATAAGTTAAAAAAAAATATATACCGGCGAATTGATAACCTCAAGTTTTGCAAAGTTTTGCATAGCGCAGGGTACCTACCTACTTACCTAACTTAGCTGGGAATGGAGATAGTTCATACCCAGCATTAATACATAGGCTACATTTTATCTCGGGAAATTAAAGAGTTCCCGCGGGAATCAAAAAAGCTTAATCCACGCGAACGAATTCGCGTTCGCTAGTTCTTTATATTTCAGTTATTCTGTAGTAACGTAGGTAGTTACAGAAGAAAAGAAACCATACATGTCTACATTGGTATTTAGGTACCCGAAGTCGGTAGTAACTCGTCATGACTTACACGCGCCGTCCCCGGGGCATCGTTACCGGAACGTCTCGCTGCCCCCCGTCCAATGCAGCCGGACTAACTCCAATAGCTGGGGCTCATCGGTGTTATTTGATACTAGCTGATGCTTACGACTTCGTCCTCGTGGATTTAGTTTTTTAAATCCTGTGGAAACTAATTTTTTTTAATCCTGCGGGAACTCTTTGATTTTCCGGGATAAAAAGTAGCCTATTTCACTCTCCAGGTCCTCTACTATACCCATACAAAAAATCACGTCGATCCGTAGCTCTGTTACAGCGTGATTGAAGGACAAACCAACAAACAAACACACTTTCGCATTTATAATATTAGTAGGACTAGAACGGCGAAGATAAGGAAAGGGTAATCTGCACTCCTGAGAGTTCTCTACAATGTTGGCCAGTGTGGTGGACTAGAGCCTAGTTCCTTCTCATTCCTGACCTGAGCAAGAGGAGATCTGTGCCAAGTAGAGGCCTGGCGATGGGTTGTAAGAATGAAATGAACAACTTCTAGCTATCACTAATCTGTCAGGCCAATAGTCCAATAGTCCCGAGGGAACTCAGGGTTGCGAGCGGCTGGATCGAAGGCTTCAGCCACTTATTCTTCCATCTCTTACGCGATTTTGGAAAGAATGCAGCTCGCTATGACACAAGCAGCCTTACCTGCTAGTGAGGTGCGCGTAATTTTGGAAGCTATTTCCTCCGGGACGAGCCCAATGGGCGTCGCGCAAGGGAGACACCGGTTTGTCTTCATAAGAGGTCTCGGAGCCTTCCAATATGCGCTGAGGATTGCCATTGAGGGGGATTTAATAGGTAAAAATCCTACATACTAACCCGATATTCTTCCCCAGGCTATTGGGTATCTTAGGAGAAAAAAGCTGTCGCTATCAAAGCCCTAACGGTCAGAATCACACTAAACTTTAACTTTAGTGCAACGAAGCTATTCACAGTCCCGCGCCAAAGTCACACAGGATCACTGCAGTTCAGAAGCTGCACGTGTCTCCTCGCTACATTATTCGCTGAGCGGGACTAACGAAGTATTTCAAGCTGAAGCGCTGTTTGCGTTTCATGCTTTTTCAGCTCAAAGAGATTGCCTATTCTGTGTCTAAATAAAACATAATGCACTTAAGTGTACTAAAGCCTGACTACAGCGCACGAATGCAAAGTGCATATCGCGAACTGAAAATTTCGCTGGATTCGCCGAAAACAAAACGATGGCTGAAAATCGGTAAACGAAAGCCTCAGAAACATGCCAACGAAAACTGAGTGAAGAGGTTACACTGATGCTGAGATCTATAGAGCGTGCTCTAACTCAGCTCAGACTCAAGATAGAGGTTAAAACGACATCATAATTCTATTTTTATATCATAAATGCGAAAGTTTATATGTTTGTTATTCAAACACGTCGCAAGGACTAAACCGATTTGGTTGAAATTTGGCACAGGGATAGATTATAGTCTGGAATAGGACATAGGCTGAGCTGAGTGAGAGTGCGGTCCATAGATATCAGCCTTAATACCTATAGTAAATTTTTTTTAAAATGATGGTTTATCAATATTGCAAGTTTTGATAAACGGCTGATCGCGCGGGTACGAAAGTTTATATATATATACTACTGTTTTGTGTTAAATATCTTCAATCGTTGTTTTAATTTAAAATCAAGTTGAGAGAGAACACGTGTAATTTAAAAAAAAAACATTAATAAACAAAGATTCCAATGCTGAGCGACTAGGGAAAATATTGTACTGAATCCTTGATTTCACTTATCGTGAACATGTCTCTATCACCTTGTATACAAATAAATTTCGCTTTCACTAACTCCCAATATCCTAAAAGCACCGAGAGACCCCTAGAACGCTTAACACAATGCTGACAATGGCTGCACCTGCCCACGGGAGTCGTTCAAGGAACAGCAAGGGGACTGGGGTGACCGACCAAAGAGCCCCATATCGGGCGCCATTAACGAATATTTTAGTCCTACCTTCATTTATTGAAGAAAAAGAAAATGAATTATTCAACCGCCTGATTGCAACAGACTAAGAAAACTTTTAAGTTTAACGATTATAATAACTGACGACTTAATGTCCTCTAGTTTATGGCAATCATCCAGTTACCGACCGCAGTCAACATTGCATATAGTCAAAAAGGCCACACTTCCCTTGATAGAGCACTGGAATTTCAATGTTTTACCATATAAATGTAACCTTTTCGCCAACTTCCAATATCATAAAAGCAGCGAGAGATCCCCATAACGCTTAACATAATACTGACAATGGTTACACACTCCCATGGGAATCGTCGAGGGACCACCGTGGGGGACGAGTGACCGGGGGCCCCATATCGGGCGCCATTTACGCTATTCCATCCTCATTTGTACATCACAAAATGCACTTTTGATGCTTTCCAGTGTTGGAGTTTCTGTCCAATTGTTTCCCGTTTTTTTTTCATAAAACCTCAGGGTTAGTAAAGTATTTTTTGATTTCTAGAAGCGTCTTTTTATTTATTTTTACGTTAAAAGTCAATTTAACTAAAGAGTATTTAAAATTAAGACAATTATAAATATTTACTAGCACTTGTCTGCGTTCACACTTGATGGTAGTGAAGTTGCAGCCTAAGATGATGCGTGCTTGCCTAGAAGATGTCTATTCACTGTTGATTTAAAGCTGCCCAAGTTATAGTTAGTTTCCATTCTTTGGTGGTACGCGTTAGGAACGAAGAGGCAAAGCGCTTAGTGGGATGTCATATACGGTGCAGATCCATGCGATGCTTTATGGTTCAATGGTAAAAGGCTGATGGTGGAACTAGGTAAATTACTTGACCCTCCATTAGGGCTATTTCCTTAATAACTGGCTATTAAGGAGCCATTGCTGGTCGCGATACCATCTACGGTGCCTTTGTAATAAACGTCACTTAACTTTTGTTGATTGATGTTTTATCAACACTAGTTTTAACCTTCTGTCGTGGCCCGTTCATAAGAAATGTTAGGAATTCACTGAGGATAATAAAGGGGGATTCCCAGATCTTTCAAACGATCAGATATCGCCTATGGCTTGACCAAGTGTCCCAGTCCAAGCAGTCCCAGGTCACTCTCCATTCCCTCATTCTCATAGTCCGACGGAACGGAAGTCACGAGCAAAGCTACACTGTTATTAATTTGTTATTAATGCAAAAATGTATATGTGTACACGTACAGTTCTTGGATTAACTGCAAAACCGAATTTTACGAATTTTTTAAGGTCTTAACTCACTTACTGCTTCCGCACGTTAAAAATGTTGAATGTGTGCTACATTCAAATGTAGGCCTTAAGTACATACATTACATACTGTACATACATTTTATACTGACAACGTACAGTAGCAAAATGCGCGTAGGCTTGCCTCGCTTGCCGCACGCTTTTAGTAAGTGACCCACGTACTGAAGACGGCTTCTTCACCGTGTGAAAAGCTTTCGGCTAGGTTTCGGAGCGTGGCCAGCGAGCGCTCACTTCGATTTAAGGTGAAGCCGTGTGGGTGCTGCATGGGAGCGGTGTCGTGTAAGTGAGCGACGACCTTCATTCTCCTTAGTTTCATTAACCTTCATAAACGTTAGCGAATCTCTTCACAGATTTCGTAATTTAACTAAAATTCAGCTCGTCGCCTTTCTTATCTTGAGTTAACTCGAGTCGCCCAACTCAGTAACTAGATTGTTCAGCGTTTAACGACCAATCTCGACAACTTGCGTCAAGTTCTTATTTGTCCCAAAGTTTTCTCGCTTCGAACCACATCGGCACTTGTAAGTTAGTTTTATGTCATTTATTTTTAACTAGGTTTTTCCTGCGTCTTGTGAAGTTGTAATTCCGCAGAGAGCTTTTGTTTTACCGGGCTAAAAAGTCCTTTCTTCGTTCTCTAGGTTTAAACAATTGAGAAATTAAGACTCGTCGCTCAGTTGGTGCGTGTCTGAAGGAAAAACACCAAAGCTACTTTGAGTTTCGTACCCAAAGCGTGCCAACGGGACCCTATTTCTCAGCCTCCGCTGTCCGTCCGTCTGTCTGTCTGTGAGCGGGCTGTATCTCATGAACGCTATAACAACGAATAATCAAAAAAAAGTTAAAAATTAATGAGGATATAACAAACTTTGGTTTTTGCTCTTTTTTTTTGCTCGATAATAATAATGGCTGGAGTTAAATCTTATACGATGGTAGGAACTTAACCTTTCGTGCGCGACTCGCACTTGGCCGGTTTTTAATGTTTATGAGTCAGATGTGACCTGATAAATTGACTCAGCAATAAAATACTGTAACATCCTCACAAAGGGAAACCGCCACAAACACACAGAAATCAGGACAATGTAAATAAACAGCGCAATTCACGGCGCGGAGACAATATAGGTGAGAGTTGTTGCGCTACTAGAGCGCGCAATGTCTCCCAAATGGTCTCCACGTGACTAGTTTACAAGGAACTAAAGGTTTTAGCGAAAATAAAAGAAAAGCTAAGAGATTCGAACGGATTTAATCCGAATATCTTTTGTATGGAAACTTTGTATTGAAACACGCTCTGAAAAGCGGTAACTTTTCATTGAGTTACACTAGAAACTTGAAATTTTCACAGCATTAAGAGACCTTTGACCTTTGTATTCGGTATAAATTTTAACTTAATACTTCAAGCCGTTTCTGAGAAAAGTGGCCTTGACAGACACACGGAAGACAAAGTTATCCTATAAGGATTCTGTTTTTCTTCGGAACCTTAAAATTTTCTTACGTATTTTGTCTGGTGGGAGGCTTTGGCCGTGGCTAGTTACCAGTTACCACCCTACTGTCAAAGACGTGCCACCAAGCATTTAGCGCTCTAGCACGATGGCGAATAGAAACCGGTTAGGGATATAGGTTGAATGTACACTGCTATGCCACTTCCAAGTTAGCCCGCTACCATCTTAGACTGTATCGTCACTTACCAACAAGTGAGATTGCAGTCAAGGATTATCTTGTCATCGAATTAAAAAAAAAAGTAAAAGATTTGCTCCTCCACGGTGCATCTAACTCAACAACGCGGTGACAATACCGTATAATTTGGGAAAATGTTGCTCAAATATTACTTTCTGTACATTTCGCGGAATTTCCTCCGCATTTCGCATTTATTTCGCGGAATTTCTTCCGCATTTCATAAAAGTGGAGTTTCATATGAGCGGAGCCCGCGCTCGGTGGGGTTTGCGATACTTTTTATTGACATATTATATGAGATTTTATATCAACTCGTCCCTATGAGAGATCCCTTTACCCATGAGCGGGATTTGCGAGATTTTATATTGACTTATTAAGCCCCGTATATCTTATTTACGAGATTATTTGTGGAGCTGTGACGTTTCTTGGAGATCGTGAAGATGAAATGTTTTTGTCGATTTGTGACTTGTTTTATCTGGTTTTTCATTGTTAACTGTTTAATGACTTCATCTTAACTTAGTACGTATTCGATGCTGCAACCCTAGATGGAACTAATACTTAAAAAAAAAAGATGTGTGGCACTCGGGGACTGCCGCGGTAAAGCTATTGCATAGCATTTTTTATCAACGCCATCTAGCGGCTCACCGTAGAGGAGTCCCGTGTCAGGTTATTTTCGTTACGGAATTTCTGGATTCGGTCTCCACGCTGGCCCGCGATAAAAGCTATGCAATAGCTTAAAATTTAACGTAGCTTCTCCTGTACCTGTGTATCTTATGATACGTCGAGACTCTACCACCGGTTATCAATTACGATTCTGGTGAACAAACTCGACAGTTGCTCTTTTTATAACAAAATATTACAATATTAATGAAATGTTTAGAGTTATGTACCTTAAGGGTGCCAATGGGTCCCTATTACTAAGCTTCCGCTATCTGTACGTCCGCCCGTCTGTCTGTTAGAGGGCTATATCTTATGAACTATCTACTGCTGTTACTGATAGTAGATTTTTTTTTGTAAATATCTAATATTTGTATATGTATATATGTACTCTCTGAGTAACCTCAGAGAGTACATATAACGACAGCATTGTAGTCTTGCACATAAACTATGCCTCCGGGTTTCCCCCGCAACCCATCATCATGCGTCGTGCTCGTGAACGGGTGCCGCCAACGGGAATGGGTCTGCTTTGACTTCCCATGCTGACATGTGTTAGATGTATTGTATTTTTGAAGCTTCACTGTGGAAGCACTGTATACTTAGCTTACTTTTATTACTTATTGTAAAATTAGTTTATTTTATTTTTTGAAAAGAGCAACTGCTGAGTTTCTTGCCGGTTCTTCTCAGCAGAATCTGCATTCCGAACCGGTGGTAGATTTGTGACATATCATAAGTGCTACAGGGTAGCCTACATGAAATAAATAAATTTTGAATTTTGAATTTTGAACTCTTCACATCGCGTATTCACGCGACTCCGCTCGTTCCCTGATGAATTAGCAAACTTGCGACCAAGATTTGCAAGTACAAGCGACTGTCGCATCTGTGAGTCGCGTGACACGACACACCTACTTGAAGCTTTGTCTAGCCTCGTTGGTCTAGTTGCTGGCATGTTCAGGGTCCCGGGTTCGAATCCGGGGATAAAAATAGCCTCAATAGCCCAACGGTTAGGTAAAGGTGCGGACTGAAAACTGAAAGGTTGCAGGTTCGAATCATACCCATTGCACTATTGTCGTACCCACTCCTAGCACAAGCTTTCCGCTTATTTTGGAGGGGATAGGAGAATATTCGTCAACTTCAGCTAATTGTTGTAAACAACAAGTTTCTAGACCATAGACATAGTCACATCTATGGTCTAGTTAAAGACTCATGTGACAGTGACAGTGACGTGACAGTGACAGTGAAAGATAGCAAAAAACTTATTTCAAAATTCGTAATGATTCAGCGTCTTCGATCAAAAATAACGTTTTTACTTATCATCTAATCATCAATCGGGAACGGTCATCACCACCTATGGATTACAGCCCAAAGGTTATTAACACTAATATTCTTTAATAAAAACTGTATTGGATTTTTCTGTTATGAAATACATAGAACCTAATAGCCTGGAGTTAGGATGCGGTGTGCCCACCCCCGTGCCTCGGAGAGCACGTAAAGCAGTCGTTTCTGCGCCTGATTTCTATCCGCTCGTGTCGAATTACCGTCGTATCGGATTATGAAAGTTAAGGGAATAGAGAGTGAATCTGTGTTTGCTAACTGGTGCACTATAATATCTCCCACGCTGATGACTAATCTCCGTGGAAATTGGCCACCGTGGCCGGATTCAGTCGGGAGGACTATTATCCAATCTTTACTAATATTATCTAAATATATAAAAGGCAAAGGTGACTGACTGACTGACTGACTGATCTATCAACGCACAGCTCAAACCACTGGACGGATCAGGCTGAAATTTTGCATGTAGATAGTTATTATAACGTAGGTGTCCGCTAAGAAAGGATTTTTGAAATTTCAACCCCTAAAGGGATAAAATAGGGGTTTGAAAAATTGAACTTAACGTGAGCGAAGCCGCGGGAAAAAGCTAGTAAATGATAAAGTGTGTTGGTTTGTCCTTCAATTACGCAGCAACGGAGCAATCAATTGACGTGATTTTTTAGTAAAATAGGCTACTTTTTGTCCCGGAAAATCACAAAGTTCCCATGGCATTTTAAAAACTAAATCCAAGCGGACCAAGTCGCGGGCATTGGCTAGTAATTGTATACATAATATTAGGTAATCACAGGTCGGAATGTATTTCATACTAGCTGTGCCCACGACTTCGTTCGCGTGGAATATTTTGCACATACATATTTTGAATTACATATACCGTCGACGCTCAGGCGCGAGGCGTGTAGTACGTACTCTGTACGTTAAAAATGTTCGCCGTGATTCTTTAAATTGACATAACTTTTTTATTTATGAACCGATTGACATGAAATAAACACTAAATGTTAAGTGAAGCTTACTACAATATATTAGTGAAAACCGTATCTAAATCGAATAAGCCGTTTCTGATATTAGCGTGCACAAACACACAGACAAACAGACAAAAAAAAATTAATTACAATTTCGGGTTCGGCATCGATATAATAACAACCCCTGCTACTTTTTTTTTATATATTTCCATTGTACAGACACCACTTTTCTACAATTTTATTATATGTATAGATTATGCAGTCGCGTAAAAAAATCGATGTCCCGACGCACACGTGCCGCAAATCGGAATCGGATTCGGCGCGGAGTTTAAAATACAACAAAATGAAATTACAATTTTCCGGCGTTAACGTAAAACACGTTAAACGTATGCAAACTCGATCGAGCGCGTTACGTGTACCTACACCGTGTGAAGCTGAAATCTGAACGCTGCACGCACATTGACTCGTTCCGCACGCGGCGCACGCGATATTAACGCGTATAAAATCTACTCATCACATTGCGTGTATTATTTTGATTATAATGGAGCTGACATGTAGCAAGGTGTAAAAGCCCCTAAATAAATAAAGAAATAAGAAAATCGCCTGTGGTGGAAATTCAACAAGTTTTTTTTGATCGTGTAAGTTGGCGCTGAGTTTGTTATTGGCTCTTCTCAGACAAGGATGCGTTTGTAGAATCCAATTAGGTGTATGATGGGTTTAATTAAAACTGCCATTTCCCCTCCCAAGTTAGCCCGCTACCATCTTCGACTGCATTGTCCATTACCGAAATTACTGTTAGGTTGCATTATGTGACATATCGAAACAAAATTGAAATAATACTATTTATTTTTTTTTTTTTTTTTTTATTCGATGACAAGATAGCCCTTGACTGCGATCTCACCTGATGGTAAGTGACGATGCAGTCTAAGATGGTAGCGGGCTAACTTGGAAGGGGTATAGCAGTGTAAATTCAACCCATACCCCTAATCGGTTTCTACACGCCATCGTGCCGGAACGCTAAATCGCTTGGCGGCACGTCTTTGACTGTAGGGTGGTAACTAGCCACGGCCAAAGCCTCCCACCAGACCAGACCAGAGACAATTTAGAAATAATAAATTCCTAAATTGCCCCCGCCGGGAATCGAACCCGAGACCTCCCAGTTATAAGACCACAGCGCTCACCACTGCGCCAGGGAGGTAGTTATTTTTAGGAGGTCTATTTTAAGTGTTAATATTATAGGCCCAAGTGAGATGGTAGCCAAGGGACATTTTGTCATGAAAAAAATAGGATGAAATTTAGGGTATTTGCCACAAGTTTAAAGCTTAATTTGTTCAGTGTTGACTAAAGTTCTGCTACCTTCGCTACGTGCGGTGCGTGCGGTGCGCGCTGATGTGCGGTGTGCGGA
This sequence comes from Hipparchia semele, assembly GCA_933228805.2. NCBI lineage: Eukaryota > Metazoa > Arthropoda > Insecta > Lepidoptera > Nymphalidae > Hipparchia > Hipparchia semele. The sequence continues at coordinate 6,714,442 of OW121736.1, forward strand.
AAATCGAAGCCTTCAATTGCGTAGCGGATGGCGTATTCAATAAAACGGTTTACATATTGAACATGGCGGCCTCTCAGCAGCTTTGACTTTCAGAGTTGCGCAGATTTGCTTTATTACTCGTTTGACTTTCAGCTCAAGTTTAGGGGACACATAACATGCGCTCCTAAGGGTCGTTTTTAAAACTCCAAAGTCCACGAGAACTCGCGTTTACTTATAAGTAAAACGTACTTTTTGTTTCATAACTTGACTTTATTTTACTTTAACTTGGGTTCGATTGCGTGGAGTTAGGTTTTATAAATCGACTGCGACATCCGGTGTTTTTTTTTTTCGTGATAAAAGGTAGCCTGTGTCACTCTCCGAGTCCTTAAGTAGGTATAAAAATGCAAATTCGTTGCTCCGTGATTGGTGGACAAACCAACGAAGAAACACACTTACGCATTGACTGTCGACACTAGACGATGACCGAGATCGCGGGCATAGGTTTTCCATTCCCGCGGGAACTCTTTAATTTTCCGGGATAAGTGGTAGCCTATGTGCTAATCCTGGGTGTAAGCTAACTCCATTTCAAGTTTCATCCAAATCGGTTCATTTTTTGCAGCGTGAAGGAGTAACTTCGATCCATCCATATTCACAAACTCGCATTTATACCTAATATTTGTAGGATTTGTAGATTTACCACATACAGCATGGTATCAAACAGATTTTTTCTGCTTTTTAGAATAGAATAGAATAGAAATATTTTTTATTCAAATAAACTTTTGAATTGAAAGTTGAAAAGTGATTTTGAATCGTCGATGAATCTACCACTGGTTCGGAATGCCCTTCCTGCCGAGAAGAGCCAGCAACAAATTCGGCGGTTTTTTAAATAAATAAAATTATTTTTTTACAATATATTAAAGATACAGTTTTAATAAGCAAAGGATATGTTGGAAGCAAAAAATTTTGTTCTTCTATTCCTTGTGCAAAGTTTCCACCTAAACAAACAATATCATGCCATGACTCCATAAACAGTAGCACATCAATAACAGCGCACGCCCGGGGGCAGAGCGTACTCATTACATATTTCATCACGGGAAAATGAGCCATAAATCATCCTGGGCAAGGGCTGTTGTGCCATGGGGTGGACTCCCCCGCACGGCAAACAGCTACACAGCCTGTGGCGAGTAATTTGTTAGATTTTTGGAGTCTTGTTTGAGAGTTGAACATTTTGAATTAATTTTATTTTGCTTTTGATGTGTGACGTTATTAGTTTTACGTAAGTATTGATTTTGTCCTTTTTTAACCGACTATCAAAAAAGGAGGTTCTCAATTCGTCGGAATCTCTTGTTTTTATGTATGTTCCCCGATTACTCAAAGACGCCTGGACCGATTTGGAAAATTCTTTTTTTGTTTGAAAGGGTATGCTTCCCAGGTCAGGATGTGATGATGGGATCCCGAAGAAATCGAGGGAACTCTTCAACTTTTATAGACACAATTGATATACTTTGTAGTGGTGTTTGAAGTCGGTTTTGTAAAAAGAATTTTTGCGTTTAAATTAATTATTAAGTAGGAGTTTCTTTAAGTAGGTAGCCCCTAAATACAATCCCTTGCCGAATGTCATTTCTATGTTTAGGTGTTCCCTGAAGGTTTGTGAAAAGGAAATGGACCAAAAGCGTCACCCAATTTAGCTAAGGTAGCCTGTAAAAGTTAGGAAGCTTACTTATTTTGGAAAACCCTCTATATAATAACTAGATTTTGCCCGCGGCTTCGGTCACGGTAAATTCGATTTTTCAACCCCTTGTTTTACCCGCTTAGAGGTTGAATTTTCAAAATTCTTTCTTAGCAGATGGCTACGTCCTTCAGCTATCTGTATGCCACTCAGATAAGTCAGTCATAGTAAAAAGTCATAGTAAAGTATCTAAAGATAATCAGTGAGAAAAAAATTATTCCAACATAGGCCACATTCCAATGATATAACTATCGTAAAGGTTATCATTTTTCGAAAACTCAAAAATTGTTTCATAGTTTGGCCACTTATCCAATTTATACATAAATAAAATAGGTCCGATCATTTAAAATATCGTGTAGAACATTAAAGTCTCCCCTTTTAGACTGCACACTTGTATCAGTAAGTAAAGTCAAAGAAATAGAATTAATGTAATTTAATCACACGATTCGATTACCCGACGTAAACCCCGGGGCTGAAACTAGTTTATATGATAATGTGCTCGAAACTCCAAATAATCAATTACTCCAGTAATAAATGCACTTACTTGTTGGGAAACCCCGACCTACCCTCCTATTCTAAAACTTTCTAATTAAAGCTCTAGTACCCTCACAATAGAGTTAAAATTCAAATAACAACAAACTCATGCAATTACTAACAATAAACAACTCTATTTCCGCGACAATATGATTCAAAATGTTAAGCTACATCATAACAAACTAATCAAACTTAGACATGAGATGTCACACAACGTGAAAGTTTATTGCATTTTAAACTCTATGATTGAAGTTATAAGGTAAATTTTGGAATAGAATTGGTTTGAAGAGTACTCCTAATCACTTCTACGACCCTAGTAACATACTGGCATACTTGCGACCCTATTCTTTCGGCCCTTGACATAGGAAATCGGTCAAGTTTGATGACAATCTCTGTAAGCAAGTGTTCCGTATAGTTGTAAGAATTTTTTTTTTTTTTACATATGCATTTGTTTTTATTTTCCAGCTAAGACTAGCTTTTGTCCGCGACTTCATCCGCGTAGCCCTGGGTAACCTTTGGTTTTCCGGGATAACAAGTAATCTATATCCGGTATATTCAACATGCAAAGAATCAACGGGGCAATAGATTGACTTGACTGACTGACTGACTAATCTATCAACGCACATCTCCAACAACGGATCGGACCGGGCATACAGTTAGCTATTATGACGTAGGTATCCGTTAAGAAATGATTTTTGGAAGTTTCATCCCTAAGGGGGTAAAATAGGAGTTCAGTAAATCTAACTTAACGAAGCAGTGGAAGAAAGCTAGTTTTTCATAAAATTACAAAAAAATTTAATTCGCTTTTCGTTCCCGACGTCGCGTCGCGTCGTGTCGCTTCGGACACTGCGGAAAGTGGAAGATTTTGTTTCAGTTTGCCGAGCGAAATTACAAAAACGAAAAAAACACAAAACGGAGCGGAAGCGAAAATCCGTTCCAATATTCGCAGGAAAGCGAAACGTTTTTGTATTTGAAAAAATATCGGGAATCAAAAACATTCGGTAGCGAACGGAATTGCCCCGTGAACCTTAAAAAGAAATTGGCCCTGCCCCCGGGGCGGGGTGTGACGACGAGCGGTCGCGGGTTCGATTCCTCGTTAGGCGTTACTGCCACGTGTGCCGACGGCCGAGGGGCAATTTGGTGTAATTGGCTTTCCTATATTAAATTCTTTTGTATTCGTTCAACGTGTCAAAAGGAATTCACATTGAGCGTCTCACGTAAACTGGAGTTTCCACACAAATGTATTCTTAACCCTAGATGTAGTAAGAGTAGGTAATTTTATTACTTTGTCTGTTGTTGTGTCTGTCTGTCTCACTAAAACAAGAAATGGATTTGATTGCGGTTTCTTTATTTGGAAAACTGATTTAGTCTCAACGCTGCGCATATTGCAATGCTGGTTTTCGTGATGCCAAAAAGGGTAAACTATGATTTTTCTTTGGTATGCACTTCATAAATTTCAAATTCAAACTCAAAATTATTAATTTCATATAAGTAAGCCAACTTGTAGCTTTTATGATACGTCGAGACTTTACCACCGGTTCGGAATGTAGATAAATGCATAGAAGCAGCAAAGCACTGCTTTCTTTAGCAATATCGGAATTATAGCGCCAATAACCCCACGGTTAAAAGTGGGGACTGAAAACTGAAAGGTCGAGGGTACGATTCCCATCCGTTGCACTATTGTCGTACCCATTCCTAGCGCAAGTTTTTCACTTATTCGGAGGGGAGAGGGGAATATTTATCAAGGCTTAAAAAATTTGAATAAAAGGTAAAAGTTTTCATACTCGTTCACAAATATCAAAGATATCTCCACCATACTAAGCGAGCAGGTACCGAGATGTCTATAATAAAGAAGTTTTTATTATTTTTATTTGTATCGTAAACGTCGCCCGGGCGTTGTTGGGATAACTCAAGCGGGGCAATGTCGCCCGCGGGGCCCGTGAACAGGGTACCTTGAATATTACACACACATACAGCGTACACATACACACTTAGGTACATACGTACACATTTCAAACCTACTTCGTACTATGTTCTGCAACAAATTAATCCAAAGAAGTCGGACGGCTCTGAAAAGTTTTTCAATTAACTAAGATGAGATCGCTCGTTTTCTGCAATAATGTTTTATCTCGAAAAGTATGTGAGTTTAACTAGAAAACTAGAAAAATGTTCTTTTCATATTCCCACTTACTTACAACATGGGGTTATTCGAGGGGTGGACCAACCCTTCGAGCAACGATTTCCCGAAAAGTCGGCAACGCATTGGTGGTGCCTTTTCAGTTGCTACAACCAAACTAGCAAAGTAGTCCTATAACGAAAGACTACAAGTCTATCAATACTAATAAAGCTCGTATAAAGGCATTGTATTACACTCTTTTACGAGCACGAGTAGATTATAAGATCGTTATAGAAATAAATGCTCCTGTAACTACGCCCAAATCCACCTAAAGTATGCTACAAGTATTTTATAAGAGTAAAAAAAGAAATTACTTGAAGATCGTTTTAAATCAGTTGGGAAATGTGCATGGGCGGCGGTAGCAGATATAGCATGTTTGTGGGCTTATTAGAATGGTCTCAATGAGTACATGTTAGATAGATGATGATCGAGAATCGAGGACGATTTGATGATGGAGTAGAAAACTGGGTACTGGGTAGATTCACATGTCGGAGGTGTTTTAAATTTTCAATTTACACTTGTTTTTCCAATTCCCATTCGAAAGGAGCCGTCAGGCCAGCAGTGGATCGATTAGGTCAATGATGATTTGAAACCAATTAATTAATGTATTCTTTTTCAAACGCGGACAGAGCTGCAGACACAAACTAGTATCCGAGTAGAAGAAAAACATTTTGTTTTAGCTGTAAACACTAAACACGAATACACTCGAGGTGGTCGAGTTCATTTTTCTGCGCACGTAGCGGGGGCGGGGGCGGGGGCGGGGGCGGGGGCGGGGGCGGGCGGCGCGGAGAGGCAATTAGCGCGCTCATTTGTCAGCTAGTTGCTGCCGCCAGCTCCGGGACTATCGCTACCTGTAGAGGGGCCGAACGTTACGTGTTTCTTCAACTGAAGAATCCGTACTTCTTCGAAAAAGGATTTTTGCAAATACAACCCCTAATAGGATAAAATAGGAGTTTGAAAAGTCGTCTAGAAATTGTAAAATATTTCACCATTTTAGTGAAGAATATAAATGATGAGATACTTATTATAAAACGCGTTTCACATATTTTTAACTAACTTGGAAAAAAGAGGATGTTCTCAATTCGTCGGAATCTTTTTGTTTTTGTATGTTCTCCGATTGCTCGGAGACGCTTGGACGCTTTGTATAAAAAACTTCTCAGGTGGTCCCATTGTCATCAGGTCAGGATCTGATGATAGGATCCCGGAGAAATCGAGGGAATTCTTCAAATTTTATAGGCACAATTGATATACTTTTAAGTGGCGTATGAAGTCGGTTTTGTAAAAAGTTATATAATATAATATAAGTTATATATAATATAATTATAGAGCAACTATTTCTATTTTAGCAATGCACAGTAGTAATCACTAATAGTGTCATGATAGTTGACAGATAGAATGACAGACGTCACATGCAATAGGTGTGGGTTGCATTAAATCAGTTATACATAAAGCTAAAAAACCAAAGTTTCACTTTGGGCTACGCTGACAGCTTCTGGATTGAAAGGCAAAGTTTCAAAGGTTTGTGGCGATGCGTTCTAAACATATTTTAAAACTGCAACATTTTAACACCGCAAAGTGCATTAAAGTGCATTCACATATCCTCGACGTGAATTATAACAAGGCGGAAAGGAAGCATATCATAAAACGATATAAAAAGATATAAAAAGAGAAATGACACCGAGAAGTGAAGTGAAACCGACGTCGTCGCGCGTCGGAGACTCGTATGTGGAAAGCGTTTTATTATTTTATATTCACTTCTGCCGCCTTGGTTTTTATATTTTTTTACACGTGTCGCTTTGTCAATGTATGATTCAAATGGCGAAGGAAGACGTCGTGAGGAAACCTGCATGCCTGAGGTTTCTTCATAATATCCCAAAGGTGTTATGATCAAATTCAAATTCAAAATTTATTTATTTCATATAGGCCAACTTGCAGCTCCTATGACACGTCATAAATCTACCACCGGTTCGGAATGCAGATTCTGCTGAGAAGAGCCGACAAGAAAATCAGCAGTTGCTCTTTTAAAAATTTTTTTTACAAAGCTATGCTATGTATACAGTGCTTCCACAATAAAGCTTCAAAAATGCAAAAATGCATACGTAGGTACCACGTAGGTACGTAGGTACAGTATGCTCCTCATCCTCAAATGTCCTCCCCAAATTTTATCCTAAAAAATGAAAGAGTTCCCGCGGGAATGAAAAACCTTTATCCACGTAGTCGAAGTCGCAGGTATCATCTAGTCTGCTGATAATTGGGAGTGATGCGACCGTGGAACCAGTCGCGTGTATAAATATAGCGCATTTCCCGTCTGTCCGTACATCATAGGACGAGTGGCCGCGCGGGATCCTCCACAAAGTTGCAATTAATTGGCACAAGTCAAGTTTAACTTGTTAACGTCTACGCGACAGGGTTGACGCGTCCCTATTTTTGTCCGACTACGTCGAAGCCAAAGGGTTGTTATTTTATCAATTTCATACGTATGTTAAAAGCTCATTTTTAGAGTTCCATATCCAAAGGGTGCCAACAGGACCCTATTACTAAGCCTTTTTTGTCCGTCTGTCCGTCTTTTAGTGGGTTGTGTCTCATGACCCGTAACAGGTATATACTTTCCACAGAATATGTATATCTATTGCCGTTCAGGTCCAGTCGTTCCTGAGATTGGCGGCAACAAACAGACACTTTAATTTTAATAGATGCAACACTACCATTCGTAATGTCGCAAGTTAAAATAGATGGCGCTAGCTGTAGGCTGGCACGCGATGTTACCCGATTGACGTGCGTTGAAACTTGAAATGCTTTTCATACCAAACACTTCAACTTTATTTATTTGTATGGATAGGAGACTATTTATTTATTTATTTACATTGATTTTTCTTTGTATAAAACATAGCCTTCCATCCGGAACATAAGTTCAGCTTGGCTAAGATTCTTAATAAAAAGAAAGTAGCGTACGTAAGTACCTTCTATAAGGTTCACGAGTGAAACTGCGTGGGTGTTAACAACGCGAGGTACAAAGGTGCTTCCCTTAATAATACATCTGAGGAAGTATAAAGATGAAGCCTATTATTAGATACCTTTAGATACCATTTAAGATAATACGGGAAGATCAGCTCACAACGCCAACGCACTGTGCACTGAACTTTGCGTTAACTTGCCTACTAATTGAGGATCTTCTCACGTGAAAAAGGTCTTCTCCACAAAAATATATAAAGACTAGTTTTTTCTCGCGTAGAGTTTGGTTTTAAAGATCTCGCGGAAACTCCGTTTTTCCGCGATAAAAGGTAGATATCACTCTGAAAGTCCTCAACTATCCCCATGCCAAAAAATTACGTTGCTCCGTTGCTGCGTGATTGAAAGACAAACCAACTAACAAACACGGATGTAATGGAAAAGTGGGTGCGGTACACATGCCAATTTGTAATCGAAATCACATCTGCCGAGCTTTTTGCCGGCTCTCCAGTAGAATCTGCATTCCAAACCGGTAGTAGAATCTCGACGTGTCATAAGGGCCACAGGGTTTTAATAGAGTTATATGCGAAAGATCTGGGAACCCACTGCATTATTATCCCAAGAATAACCCATTCCATTGTCTTTTTTAATACGTAGACTAACGTTTGACCGCGTTCACACCTGGTAAGTGAAGATTATTATCTTCACTTACCAGGTTAAAGATATTTCTTTAATGGAAAGGATCACCACGATAAAGAATCTGACGCATCTTCTTGTAGCACTATCTCCTATCGCGGTTGGCCGCTAGGGCTATGTGCATGAACGCTGCTGCATGGAATAAGGACCGGATACTTTCCTCCCACGCTGCAGGAGGTCGTATTTCGGTTGTAATCTGACTGATATGATCGTCGTTTTTTTTAACGAGGGAGAAATCTGAAAGATGCCCCAATTCCTGGGGGGAGTTCGGGTTATGTGGGATTTTTACCCACTAAAATCCACCATCCTCAATTGGGAGGCTCCGAGACCTCTTAAGAACACTTCCAGAGTCTCTATTGCAAACGTCGCGGCAACCCTGCGGCCCGGGCGGTAATTGCGTGTCGCAGTGGCTATGGTCATCATTAGAGGATGATCCCGGACGGCGGCGCGCCGATAATGACGTGGGACGATTCTGGGCAAAAACTCCGCCACGCCGGTTTTTGTGACCATCTCGGGCAAAGTCCTCAGGAGCGTTGACTCGTCGAGGCGGACTCGAGCGATCCATGTAGAGGAGAAGTGGCAGGATAGAATCTCCACGGCGATTAGTCATCTGCGCGGGAGGTATTATAGTGCACGAGTGTGTGCGCAAACACAGGTGCACTCTCTATTTCCTCACTCATAGGCCAACGGAACTGAAATCCAACACGAGTGGAGAGAGAGGCACAGAGCGACGTCTTTACGTGCTCTCCGCTTACTTCCTGACTTCGGGTTAGTATGGGAATTTCTCGACAATAATGCACTGTTGGTCCGGCCCGGACTTGAAGGATATACAAGGGCCCGGGAATCGAACTCGGGACCTCGTCATCCGCAGTCAAACATCCATAGAAAGGAGGCGGCAGGAAAACATGGCGAGGAAATTGAGCGAGGCAGTCATGAGGCCCAATAGTTAACGAACATTTTTTGGATCCATAAGTTATACAAATTACAAATATATGCCCATTCATTCATTTCAACAGTCGCCGTCCCACTGCTGGTCTCCTTTCGGAAATATAAATAGAACAATTTTTTAGTTAAATAAACTTTTACAAAGTGCTTTCGAATCGGAAGAGAAGGGTTTGAGCCTTTACACACCTTTGAGAACATGCCGATTTTACAATACACTTACAATGTTTTATGTGGTGGTCGCTTACTAGGAAGCTAAATCATTTTTTTTTGTAGAATTTTGTCTTCGGTTTTACCTTATAAACCCTATAGGTAGATACTTGATGTATTATCGCATTGAACTCATTCCGCCGCGTGGCGCGCCCCGCATCCATCGGAATTAATGAGCTGACAAAGCGATGCCGCGTCTAATGATGCGAGCAGAACAGGCGCCTTGCATAATACATACAGACGTACCTACCTACTGTAACATACATGTACAATGTACATACATATGTATGCCAACAACTCTGCGAATGTAATCACTGACGAGTGGCGTAACCCAGTTGCAACTATCCCGGTAGGTACCTACTCCAGTCGTGTATTTCCGTTCCATCGGGCTGTGAGAGTGAGGGAATAGAGTCCACTTTTGTTTGCGCATACACTTGCGCACTTTAATATCTCCCGCGCAGATGGCTCGTCGTCTTCGCGTCGTAGACATTATTTAGAGTTACAGGGGCTAACCAACCAACATACAAACATTTTATAATATAACCTAGTAAGGATGTTTGTTGGTTTGTCCTTCGATCACGCCGCAACAGAGTTACGGATCGACTTAAGTTTTTGCTAGGGCATACTCGTAGTTGACAAGTAGATGAGCGACATAAGGTTACTTATGTAGCGGAAAAACAGGGTTCCCGCGGGATTTAGAAAAACCTAACTCTACGCGGCCGAATCGCGGGCATCAGCTAGTTACACTATGAGTAATATTATAAAAGCGAAAGTTTGTATGTGTGTGTGTGTATATGTGTGTATGTTTGTTTGTTACTCCTTTACGCCACAACGAATTAACCAATTGGGCTGTTTGGAAAGGAGATAGGTCATACCCAGGATTAACACATGGGCTATTTTTTATCCCGGAAAATTAAAGGGTTTTCGCGGGAATTAAAAAACCTTAATCCACGAACGAAGTCGCGGGCTTCATCTACTAATATATAAATAGGTTAGAGGTAAATGATGCCTCACTCATGTCCCACTTTATTCAAGTGATGTTAAAGTTTAGTTAAGCTAGTGAATTATTGCGGGGCGAATTCGACCCCCCACTCGGCGAGTTGTCCGCGACGTGGGGTCGTTATGCCCCCCGCAGGTCCCACACTCCGCTGGCTCGCTGATTCCTATGCATGGAATAAACTAGTGGCTTTAGGATGGAATCACTGGAGTTCCGAGTTTAAGTTATCCTCAGCATAGTTCAAACTACGTTATGCTATTGGGCTATCTCTCATAAAAATCAACTGTTCGTTAGTCTGGCTTAACCCAAAAATGGCGTGACCGTTTTGAATAATTCTTTTTTTTATTCGCCAATACAGGGATGGTTCTAAATAAATAGGCAAACCGGAAAAACCCAAAAGAACGGCTAAAAATCAAAATCTGTAATTTTGTATGGGCATGACCACTTCGGATTACTTTTAACAGATGATGGACGCGAAACTGCAGGTAAAACCTTGTATAGCATGACTAAGCGATTCGTCCGCGTAGATTAAGCAATTCCCGCGGGAACCGAACCCGGGACCTTGTCCTCCGTAGTCGAACTTGCTAACCACTAGATGACTAGACCAACGAGGCAGTAGAACAAATACAAGAAAAACTCAACACCCACACCAACACTTCGATACTTATGCTTAAAGTGACGTGCCGCCAAGCGATTTAGCGTTCCGGCACGATGGCGTGTAGAAACCGATTAGGGGTATGGGTTGAATTTACACTGCTATACCCCTTCCAAGTTAGCCCGCTACCATCTTAGACTGCATCGTCACTTACCATCAGGTGAGATCGCAGTCAAGGGCTATCTTGTCATCGAATTAAAAAAAAAAGTTGGGTGCACGTGCAACGGATAGGGTTTGAACCGTTGACCTTTCGACTCACAGTCCACGCTCTTCCCATTGCGCTACAGAGGCTGAACACTACACTGTTTAAACTGAAAATACTGCAGCGGCGTAATTATAGAGTTGTAATGAAGATCGAAAGTAAACAGCGGCGGGGCCCGTCCCACGTAAACATTAGCTATGTAATTACCATTTATATCGGTATCTGTTTGTTTGTGCATGACCTTTAGCGTTTGCATTATTCGCGAATTGAGTATTTGTCGAAATGTGGATATTTATTAATTACAATCGAAAATGCATTTGTAATAACAGAAAAATCGGTCAAATAAAACAAATAAGTTACAAGCTGTTTTACTGCGACTGTGTCTCTCTTTCTAAAATGAAATTTTCTATGGAGTGTGTGAAGCTACTCTCTCGTGACGTCATGGTTTAGTAGCTTTCTTTGTCACACAGGAAACTTAAAAGCTCTATATTTTCAAAACAAAAATAAAAAAAAGACGTGTGGCACTCGGGGACTGCCGCGGTAAAGCTATTGCATCGCATTTTTTATCGCGATAAAAAATGCGCCATCTAGCGGCTCACCGTAGAGGAGTCCCGTGTCAGGTTTTATTTTCGTTACGGAATTTCTGGGTTCCACGCTGGCCCGCGATAGAAGCTATGCAATAGCTTAAAAAGATTAACCGGTCAAATGCGAGTCGAACTCGCATACGAAAGCTTCCATACTAAAAACGCCGAAAAATAACACATTTCTAGTTGGGGAGCCCCATTTAATACCCCAAAAGCAATACCCATCTACCCGAGACCCATCTTTCCTTCTATTGTAGGATCATCAATCAATCTCGTCGCAAACAAAGTAACAAATAAGTTAAAAGCGCGCGAGCTTTTAGACGGCGAACAAAACGGAGCATCCTGTAGCGTTGAGCAGCGATACAATGGCGCGCTGTATAACAAAACAAGGAGCCGTATTTGGGTCACTGAGTCAAATCAACCCGTTCACGTTATTATTTTTTTATTATGGTCAGTTTTTATCTGACTAATTGAGAGGATTATTTTGCATGGGTATAGTTGAGGACCTGGAAAGTGACATAGGCTGCTTTTATCCCAGTGAAACAAAGGGTTCCCCTGGGATTTTAGAAAGAAGCCTAACGTCACGTCGCAAGTCGCGAACATCAGCTAGTAAATACATCTATATATATAAAATTCAAAGTCCTGACTGACTGACTGAGATATCAACGCACAGCCTAAACTGCTGAAGTTAGAAACTTGAAATTTTTACAGTTGGTTCCTTTTATGACATAGGCGCACACTAAGGAAGGATTTTTGAAAATTCAACCCCTAAGGAGGTAAAATAGGGGTTTGAAAAATCGAACTTAACGTGAGCAAAGCCGCGAGCAAAAGCTAGTACTATTATATAAATATTAAAATACAGCAAACGAAAGAAAAACAATTCCACTATATTGTTTTTCGTAGTTGGTTCACAGTTTTTAATCTATTTTCTTGTTGTTCCTCCTCCTTTGTAGATGCGCTGAAGCAAATGACCTAACACAAATAGACTCCTAAAATAAAATCACAACCCTCGTTCTTGCCGTACTCGAGTAAAAGCTACTTAAAGCTCGAGTTAGCGCGTAAACAAAACAGCATCCGGAACATTGGCAGCGACAATGGCCGGGAACAAAACAAGGAGCCATCTGGGTCACTGAGCCAGCGGGGCCGCGCACCCACTGCTCCTGAATGCTTTTCTAGGTTAGGTTTAGGCTTGGCGTTGGTTGGAAGACAATTGGAGACGATTATTAGGGTTCCGTACCCAAAGGGTGTTAGGTATATAGGGTGATAGTGGGTGATGTGTTTGGTAGTGTTAAATCTACACAAATATACATAGTGTTAAATCTTGTACGATGGTACGGAACCTCGCACTTGGCCGGTTTTTGAGTTTTAGGCACATTAGCTAGCTTTTGTTCGCGGCTTCGCTCAAGTTAAATTCGATATTTTAAAGCTCTATTTTACCTTCTTAGGGGTTGAATTTTCAAAAGTCCTTTCTGAGCGGATGTCTACGTTATAATAGCTATCTGTATGCCAAACAGTCCGATTCGTCCAGTGGTTTGAGCTGTGCGTTGATAGATCAGTCAGTCAGTGTATCACCTTTTCCTTTTATATATTTAGAAGATAGAAAGTAGATAGACGAAGATATAGATTATCCAGGTGTATGATGCACATCTTAGTTAAACCTACAGGTAACTAACTACAGCTAGTTTGTGACGCCGCTCGCTTGTTCCATGCACAGGTCCGCGGACGGAATAATGTATGCAGGAGCCAAGTTCGCGTCGAATGGCTGCTCAAATATTTAAGGCAGCTTAGAGGCACCGCGCCATATACAATCAATATCGTCGGGGATAGTACAAAACCGCGAATGTACCATAGGTAAAAAGGTAACAACCGCTACACTAGTTAAAGTTTTACAGGGGAAAGTTAAAACTTTTTAAATTTCTTATTTCTACGGCTATTGGGCTAATTTTTACACAGAGAGTATTAGGTAATACATGTGTTCTATGTATTGATAAAAAAGACGTGTGGCACTCGGGGACTGCCGCGGTAAAGCTATTGCATAGCATTTTTTATCAACGCCATCTAGCGGCTCACCGTAGAGGAGTCCCGTGTCAGGTTATTTTCGTTACGGAATTTCTGGATTCGGTCTTCACGCTGGCCCGCGATAGAAGCTATGCAATAGCTTAAAATAGATATCTTTTACTGATTAATTTAGTCGCTACGACACTTACGCGGTTTTGATTTCACCATAAACGTATGAAAATGGATTTTAATGTACTAGTGCTGGTTACGCGGATTTGCACTATCCCCGACGATATGTCGAATTGCATCTCGTTCGCGATCCCTCAGTGCCTAAAGATCCATGTCTTCGTACAGTGCGTGTTGAGCAAGTTGAAAATATATTCCGAAGGAATTGGCAGATTTACCATTACATCAATTTAAACAATGTGTAGACACATTCAATAAGTAGAGGTTATTACACAGTTAATGAATTCCTTAATGACAAAGTTACTTGGAACCAATCTGCATTGCTTCAGCTGTTCACAAGATAGATAAGCTACATATTGTAACATTTTTTGTTTTGAAAAGAGCAACTGCTGAGTTTCTTGCCGGCTCTTCTCAGCAGAATCAGCATTCCGAACCGGTGGTAGATTCTCGACTTGTCATAGAGCCACAAGTTGGCCTACATGAAATAAATAATTTTGAGTTTGAGTTTGAATCGAGCGGTGTGTCACCCCCGTGCCTTGAAAGCACGTAAAGCCGAAATAAAATCCTGCGCCTGATCTCTCTCTGGTCGTGTTGTATTTCTTTGAGGAAACCTGCAAATAAAAACTATAGCAGTACAGTGATATTAAGCTGTACTTAGCGTCAGCATCGTGACACCACACAGATATCGCGCGGCACAAATCAGGCCAGTCGTTACATCTCGGAACGGGAACTTTCATTTTCAAAATGGCTTCCAATCTTGACTCTAGGCCTCGCGCCCTCCGCGCCCGGCTCGCGACGCGATGTTCCCGATCAATTGACGACCAATTTTGCATACAATTATTATATCTTATATACAATTTTGGAAGTATCTCTAAAAAGGAGTGAGTATAAAAAAAAATTCAAAATTATTTATTCCATGTAGGCCAACTTGTAGCTCTTATGACACGTCATGACTCTACCACCGGTTCGGAATGCAGATTAACAAGAAATCGCCAAATGCTGCTCTTTGAAAACTATATTAGTTGAAAAGGAAACTCACAGAAAACTAATATAAAATTTTTAAAAACCTAGATTTGAAACCTTGAGACAATTTTTTTGAAAAAAAAAACAAAAAAAATGTCAGTAGAAACTTTGTATGGTAAATACGCTTTGAGAAACTGTAACGTGCGAGTCACATATACTTGGTAAAAATGCACGTCTTCGAAAAGTCAGCTATGCGAATCGAACCCCGCACCCCGCAAAAAAGACGCCTAAGTTTTAACCACTACACTATCAGCGCCTAGTTAACACATCCTTAAACTAATCTTTTTCTTAACTGATAAAAAAGATTACCTGAACTATATTCAAATTCAAATTTATTTATCTCATGCAGGCCAACTTGTGGCTCTATGACAAGTCGAGAATCTACCACCGGTTCGGAATGCTGATTCTGCTGAGAAGAGCCGGCAAGAAACTCAGCATTAATTTCTAACTCCAGGTCAAAATAAGTTATCCCAAGCCAGTAACTATAACGTAAAAGCTAGTTGCCGGATATTCTGTAGCGGTCGGTGTGGCAACGAGCAATTGACTCAGCGCGCATTGTCCGTCCATCAATCGCGCCGGACTTGAATCCTGACCGGACACCCGCCTGACACCCGACTTGACGCCTGACACCTGCTGACACCCGACTTGACGCCCGACACCCAAACGCGAGCCGCTTGAAGGCGACGCTTCGAAGCAAAGCAAACAATTGATCTCTGACATGAAGAAAAACATTCGATGTTTGATTCGTTCCCATTCATTCGCGGGTTCGAGGTTGTATCCCTGGGTTGCTTAGCTGAATAAAATAGAAAAGTTCTGTATTCAAATAAACTTTTACAAAGTGCTTTTGATTTTGAATGGTCAAGTGAGTCTGACTGGTTCGTAATGCCGTTCCAAGCGACAAGAACCAGCAAGAAACTCGGCGGTTGCTGTTTTTGTTAAAAAACTTAATTAGTGTGTAGTTATCTACTTATTGCCATTTTACGGATAACAGCCACGGTTTTTCATCCCTTGCTAGCTTTTGCTTGCGAGTGAGGTCTTTAAAATTTCTCGGGAACCCTTTGTTTTTAGTTTGTATGGAATAAAAAGCCTATATCCCTCTGCAGGTACCCAACTATAGCCATGCAAAAAGTCACGTCGGGTCGACCAGTTGTTCCGATGTTGCGTGATTGAAGGACAAACCGACAAACACACACAGTTTCGCATTTATAATATTAGGAAGGATATAATCTTAAATAATTGTACCTATATAATTTCTTTTATCAGCTTTTTTCATGAGCCCATTTTTGATAACTTTTTTTAACTTAATGTAAACTATACAATTTGAGGGAGCACTATTATATAATAGTCTGCCTCAAGAGATTGTGGCACAAAAGTCTTTTCTAACTTTTAAAAAAAAACTTAGAGTACACATTCAAAAAAATTATGTTTAATGTTTTATTGTTAGCAGTCACCATTTTTTTTTTTGTTTTTTTTTTTAATGTTTTGTAATTTTATATAAATTTTAGTTTTAAGTTCTCTATAAGTGAGCAAAATGTTCTTTGGAGAATAAATTTCTTTAAACCTAAACCTAAACCTAACTTAATGTAAAGACGAGCCTAACATTGAAGGCATAATAACAAGTACTTATGTTTGTTAAGGGATCCGTGTGGTTGCGCAACTGTAGCGAAACAAAGGCGATCGATACAGGCGCGGCGATCCATTGTGCATCAATCAATTCCGACAAGCTTGACGCGCGACACCGCTCGCCTGTCGAAACACTCACCGTTGACGGCTGACGAGCCAGAACCCAAGGAATTAATTTTCCTGTCCACCGAATCCGACCGCGGCGATCAATCACAGAGCTTAGTCACAAGTGTGACTCTCTATTCCCTCACTCTCGTAGTCCAGTGGAAATGAAATCTTTTTTTTATTCGATGACAAGATAGTCCTTGACTGCGATCTAACCTAAGTATGATTATGACTTACGATGGTAAGTGACGATGTAGTCTAAGATGGTAGCGGGCAAACTTGGAAGGGGTATGGCAGTTTAGATTCAACCCATTCCCCCTGATCGGTTTCTACACGCCATCGAGCCGGAACGCTATATCACTTGGCGGCACGTCTTTGACGGTAGGGTGGTAACTAGCCACGACCAAGGCCTCCCACCAGACAAAATCTGCATCAGTGAAAAAGCAATTCTTTGACATTGAAGCAGTGATTCGACTGATGCAGTTAATACACAATCTTCCAGCCGGTCGAACTAACATGAACTAACATAAGTCGTGTTGTCCGACCCATAGCAGCCCCGTCCGGTGTCGGAAGTGCTCGTCGGCGGCGGAAATTGTCCGCACACTCCGCCTCGTGCGGCGGACTGCTGACCCACTTGTGTCGGACAAACACACTTCCGGTGTCGCAGGACATCGACATTCGACACGCCATCGATGCGGTATTACGCCGCTTTCTTCTATTGTATCGCAAATTGCGTGGAAAATTGGGTATTAGAATTTTTTTTATATATGCTTAAAAGAAATACTATGTCATTTTTCTTTTTTTAATACCTTAACCAATCTCGAAAATATATAGCTTTAAAGTTTCCTGTTAGAAAAAGAGCGCTATTGCAACATGACGTCACGAGTCAATAGCTCTATACTCTATACGAAATTTCGATTTACAAAGAGACTGATACAGTCGCAGTAAAATAGCTTATAACTTATTTGTTTTTTAATCGATTTATTTTCTGTTTTTACAAATATTATTCTTACAAGTTACATTTTCGATTGTAATTAATGAATATTCGTATTTTGACAACAGTCATACAATATACCTACCTGCCCAATTATGGTCACATCACATTTTCTTCTTCTTCATCAAATGATAGACGTCCATTACTGGATGGTCTTTTGCGTGGACTTCCACAAGTCTCGGTCTTGCGCCGCTTGTATCTAGCTGCTCCCTGCGATTCGTCTGATGTCGGCCCGCCCAGTGAGGGGCTTGTCATCACTGTGCTTTTCCACTCCAGCACGTTGAGACCCCAACGATCATCAGCTCTTCAAACTATGTGCCATCCATTTCGTCTTCAGCTTGACGCCTCGCTGAACTGTGCGGGTAACTTTGGCTTTTCTACGGATCTCCTTTCCGAACAGATTTGATCTGAGATGACTCAGAAACGACACAATTCAAATGCCGCTCTATTGCTGTATGAACCCGTCGATGTATGAACCCTATTGTCCTCTTTTGACCTCTTTGTCTCGGAGTCTATCTCAAAAACGACCTATCATTCATAGCTGTAACATATCTACAACTAGATGACGACCGCGACTTCGTCTGCGTGGATTACAGTTTTCAGGATAAAATATGTTAATCCTGGATACGAGCTACCTCCATCCAAATCGATTCATTTGTTGTGGCGTAAAGGAGTAACATACATACACACATACAAACTTTCGTGATTTCGTGATTTACATCTAATTAAACTATTGCAAACATCTCTATGTCAACAAAACTTTACTTACAAAATTCTGGATATCTACGAATATATATCTAGCGCTCGATATGTTAATTCGGAGCGACCCATCAGTTACACTACTAATGGTTATCATGCACATTATTAGCTCCATTGTCGTGTTATAGCCAAGCTATGAGTGAAGTGTTGTGTGGTGTTGTGTCGACCCAATTATCGTGGAGACACACTTCATAGTGTTATTAGATCAGTGGGACACGCCCCGCACTACAGCTTGTAACTATAGTGCTATGGGTGGGTCGCATCTTAGTGGCAGTTGCAGTTAGTATCGTTGTCAGTTAATTTTTTTTAATTTGATGACAAGATATTCTTTAACTGCGATCTCACCTGATGGTAAGTGACGATGCAGTCTAAGATGGTAGCGGGCTAACTTAGAAGGGGTATGGCAGTGGCACGTCATTGTACCGGAACGCTAAATCGCTTGGCGGATGTCTTTGGCGGTAGGGTGGCAACTGGCTACCGCCGAAGCCTCCCACCAGACCGGACCAGAGACAATTCAGAAATTATAAATTCCCAAATATCTCCCGTCGGGAATCGAAACTGAGACCTCCCAGTTATAAGACCACAGCGCTCACCACTGTGTCAAGGAGGACAAAATTTTGCCCATCAAAAACACAAGGAAAATGGGTTCCTCAAGTCAGTACCACACAGTTTTTCAAATCTGCGGAGGATGAAAAACAAAGGTCAGTACTTTTCTCTCCAGGGCTTAAGGTGAAGAGTCCAAACTCAGACTCTTTCGACTCACACTAGCATTTGCCTGGTTACCGCCGCGCTGACATTAGCTGCGACATCGCAAGAGCTGACAGCACCGACCGCGGCCCTCACTCCGCCGATGGATTACCAATCGACCTAATTACGAGCTCGTCTGTCGCGAGCTGTCGGCTTGGCAAATACACACACTATAAATACAAGTTGAGTTGACGACCTCCCTGGCGCAGTGGTGAGCGCTGTGGTCTTATAACTGGGAGGTCTCGGGTTCGATTCCCGGCGGGGGCAATTTAGTAATTTATTATTTCTAAATTGTCTCTGGTCTGGTCAGGTGGGAGGCTTTGGTCGTGGCTAGTTACCACCCTACCGTCAAAAACGTGCCGCCAAGCGATTTAGCGTTCCGGCACGATGGCGTGTAGAAACCGATTAGGGGTATGGGTTGAATTTACACTGCTATACCCCTTCCAAGTTAGCCCGCTACCATCTTAGACTGCATCGTCACTTACCATCAGGTGAGATCGCAGTCAAGGGCTATCTTGTCATAGAATAAAAAAAAAAAAAAAACAAGTTGCTGCCTCATATAACTACCTCGTTGGTCTAGTAGCATGTTCGAGTGGATGACGAAGTCCCGGTTTCGATTCCCGGGTCTGGCCAATAAGGTATTGGGGTTTTCTGGCGAGAAATTCTCATTACTGTCCGGTCAGGAAGTTGGTGGACTATCACCCCATGCCTCGGAAAGCACATAAAGCCGTCGGTCCTGCGCCTGATCTCTCTCCGGTCGTGTCGGATTGCCGTCTTATCGGACTATGAAAATGAGGGAATAGAAAGTGCTCTTGTATTTGCATAAAGAGCATAACACTTGTGTATTACAACAATTGGTTAATGTCTGATGGAGCGAGAAGGTAGTAGGGTGTCGGATATACCGTCAAATCAGTAAGCCCAAATAAAATAAGAAGATTAACTGTAAGTTGTTGAGGAGTTGGTTAGTCTCCACCGGGTTGCAGCATCAGATCAAGCTTGCCATTGTATTACAGCGTTATAGGGAGGGTATACCATAAGGTATTCTGACGTTCTGACAGATTTTGTATTAAAAATCGGTCAAAATCGGTTAAACATAGAATGGAAGGGCGAATAATCACACTAATATTATAAAGCCGAAAGTTTGTATGTGTGTGTGTGTGTGTGTGTGTATGTTTGTTACTCTTTCACGCAAAAACTACTGGACCGATTTGGCTAAAATTTAAAATGGAGATAGCTTATACCTTGGATTAAAACATAGGCTACATTTTCACATCACACTAATATTATAAAGCCGAAAGTTTGTATGTGTGTGTGTGTGTATGTTTGTTACTCTTTCACGCAAAAACTACTGGACCGATTTGGCTAAAATTTAAAATGGAGATAGCTTATACCTTGGATTAAAACATAGGCTACATTTTATCCCGGAAAATCAAAGAGTTCCCGCGGGATTTTAAAAACTAAATTCACGCGGACGAAGTCGCGGGCATCAGCTAGTTGATAAAATAATTGGTAAGTGGTAGAATGATTTGTGGACCATCCGACCGCAGGATGCGTGATAATAATTGACAGGTAGTCGTCTTGACAGTTGACACGTGTCAGTGTCAAAAAAACGCGCTACCTGGGCTCGCATCTGCCGCTGCAGCTTATTTGAACAACGTCGCTTACATTTCGAAAGAAACCTCTAACTTTTCTCCATAAGCTCTATATTCGTGTGACACAAGCACGCCTATCAGTGGTTTGCGCATCGCGATGGTATGTGTCCGTCCGTCTGTCCCTCCGCCCTTATCTGCTGATTGGCGGCGCCGGCGCATGCGGGTCGCGTGTGACTCACTTTAAAGTGATTTACGATAGCTGTGATTGTTCCATTTACTATGATCTACTCTCAGTCTACACGTCTCACTAGCTTTCGACCCCGACCTCGTCCGCTAGGTTTTCGAAACCGCGTAGGATCCCAATGCGCTTCGTGCTGTCAACTACCAATTATAAATGGCTACGAGTACTAGCTTAGTGTTAAGTTAAATTTTTCAAATTCTTATTTTACTTCCTTAGGGGTTGAATTTTCAAAAATCCTTTCTTAGCGGATGCCCGTGTCATAATGGCTCCCTGTGTCATTTAGCCCGACTCATCCAGTGATATGAGCTGTGAGCACCTTTTTATATATTTCCATGAACAATCTTTACGAATGTGCATAGTAGAGTCAATATCAATTTTTTTTTAAATATTAGACTAGCGCTTGACTGCGATCTCACCTGATGGTGAGTGAAGATACAGCCTAAGATGGTACGCGCTTTATATCTTCCTGAAGATGCTCTGTTGTCGGAGTGAGACGCGACACCGCACAAACTCACTAACATAGTGAGTTTCTAGTGATGAAAAACAAAGCGTGTTGAAGAAAAAAAATTAACTCTCAAACAAGTCCTAAAGGAAAATATGCTCACGGAACCGCCGAGTCAAATTGTGCAACATGGCAATACGGTATCGCAGCGCATTCGAGTGGTAATATCGAGTATTGCGTCCTTTACAAGCCGCACAGAGAGTATCAGCGTTGCCTGATGCCTTCATACGAACCATTGTTAACGTAAACTACCGCTTTTTCGGAGTCTGTAGGTATGTAGGTATCCGTTAACGGCTGACTGTACACGATGACAAATAATTTTTTTAAACCCTAACTGGAAAAGAGGGGTTTTATAAGTTTGGCTTGTGTATCTGTCTGTCTGTCTGTCTGTTCCCTGAATGGGACGATCTTGATGAGGTTCTTTCTGTTTGAAAGCTAACGTAATCGAGGTGGATCTTAGCTTTGAAACTTCATTGTGGAAGCACTGTGCACATGGCATAGTTTTGTTACCTATTGTAAATAATTTTTTTTTTGAAAAGTGCAACCGCCGAGTTTATTGCTGGCTCTTCTCGGCAGGAAAGGCATTCCGAACCAGTGGTAGATTCAGCGTCGATTCAAAAGCACTTAAATAAGTTTATTTGAATAAAAAATATTTCTATTTCTATACTTTATGAAGATCAGCTCAGGCGTTTGAATATCATCAGCTCATTTCCTACTTGACTAACCAGTCTTATGAACTGATTTATTTAACGATTGATTTGAAAGGAGTACTGTTACGTCGGATTATTTCACATGGCATGCATGGCGTGGTAATCTTGATCTGATGCTGCAGCATCGAGTAGTCTGCGGAAACTCAACTCCTCAGCACTAAGGTGCTGTAAGCAGCAGATACAGTGTGGTTGGACTTATTAGAATGATCTCAATGAGTAGGTGCTAGATAGATGATGAGATCGAGGGTCGAGGAGGAGGTGGAGCAGAAAACTGAGTAACAGGATGTCTTTAGGACCGGCCGATATCAGTCGTCTGCTAGAGGCGTTATCGTACACAAAATTGTACAATGTACCTTATTGGAAATCGCCGATTGTGATGAAGCGATCGACCGTTGCTCATTTACAACCGCCCGAATACTTCCACCCGAAATTAAACCACGCCAATTTCGTAGCTCCGCTTCACAGAATAAAGCGTACAATAGCCTGCAGAAGTTGTCCATTTCGTAGGCTGTTCAATACGCTATTGTTGGATCCCAATCAAATAGCATTCAAAGGGACCTTATCCCTTTCCAATCGACCAAATATTGTGCGAGCTTTCTCGATTACCGCAGTGCCTATGTCAAAGGATTATGAACCATGTTTGCCTGATTTGTAACCGTCGGTATTGTGGTTGAAGGGGGAGGTTTGAAGGGTTTTTAAGTTTAATTATGAAGGATGGTTTACGCACTCGGTCGTTAAGGACTCGAGGAGAGCTCGGGGCCTCTTAGGCGGTTCCAACAAATACGTCTTTGAATTGGGTTTGTTTTTCCTTATTTTCAAAAGACCTCCCCTTTTGGCTGGTATATGTAGATACTTTATGAAATGTGACGTGAGAGAAATCTGATCTCAATATTCGGCATCAATGAGGGGAAACAGCTTTGAAAGTGTTTTGTAATTAATTTTAAGGGTTTCGTACCTCGTAATGGAAAACGTACCTAACTCTGATAGGATTACTTTTTGGCAGTTTGTCTGTGTTTTGAGGTCCTTTACTCAGAAATGTACTGTTATCTTTGGCCCGCGATAATCTTTTATTTTTTCCGTGATAAAAAGCCTATGCAAATAATCACGTCGATTCTTAGCTCTGTTGCTGTGAGATTGAAAGACAAAGCAACAGATAACAGACTACAGCATCTGCGCATTAGAAAGATAGGTTTTTTTATTCGGGAAACACATCTCGGAAGAGCAGATCGGTGTGGCTGGGATATCAACGATTTAGCGATGGAAGCCCTCCCGGCTCCTTGCGGTGCGGCGCTACAAAAGTGAAGGGCGACAAGGTCGAAGGGCTCGCGACCACATTCACCTAAATAATATATCCTATGAAACACAGTACAAGTGGTCGAGACTTTTGAAGTTAGGCCAAAAATGGCGAGTGTTCCCCAACGAGTCCCCAGTTCGACGATCTACAGCATCCAGTTCCGCCAGTAGTATTATTATGAAACTTGTCCATCAGCCGGTGTAGTAACCGCGGTCCCCCCGCAGGCGGCGAGGAGGCGGCTGCGGCGCTGTTCTCGCTGTGGGCGGAGCCGGCGGACGCGGCGGCGGCGGAGGGCGAGGCGTGCGTGCTGGCGTGCGGCGCCGCCGCGCCCGCGCGCCTGTCCTGGCGCTACAGCGCCGCCGCGCCGCCCACGCGCGACCACGCGCTGCCCGCCGCCGACTCGCACAGGTACGACAGCAGCACGCGACGCGGCGACCCTGCGCCTGCAACCCAGGTGAAAGAGGAGAGGATGGTGGAAATTGCAGAATTCTGGGTGAACCAGTCCAGACTTTGGTTTTTACGATATTGGCCGCAAAGGTTGTCCGATGAGGCCTTGTCGTGCAGGGAAAGTAGAGGTCACGAGAGAGAGGTCGTCCATGCGATGGACTAACCTCAAGTCTGCCGTGGGCGGTCCATTGCTCGATACCAGGCTGCCAGGCAGCAGGGAGAGGTGGCGATTGCTCGTAAAGCAAATCATGTCTGCTGATGTCAAACACCACGACCGCTACAAATTCCGTTCCTATTTATGTAATTCCAGGAAGCAGCTGTCGAACGGCTCGCTGCTCATAGAGAACATGTCAGTGGCGCTGGCCGGCCAGTACCAGTGCGTGGCCACCGTCGACGGCGTGGGCACCGTGGTCTCCAGGGTCGCTACCCTGTTTTTAGCAGGTAACATTTTAACTCTGTGCAGCTCTATTTCATAAGATACTACATACTGGTGCTACATCAGTCTAGATATATAAGGTTTAATTTGCTACTTCGACCCACAACCTCGATCTTAGATTTCGATGGATTGATAGAAATAACAAGTCCTTGCTTGCATTTTTCAATTTGCTAAGAGACCTTCTACAGGCAGGTTCAATCAACACAGTCAAAAGTTTAACCGTAGTCAACGAAACAGATGATGATGAAATAAAAACTTTTGTGCTCTATCTATTCTATTGGCCCCTAGCCAGCAAAGGACGTTCACAGACTGAAATCATGATTATGATTGTTATCCTTGTAATTAAATCTTGTTTTTGAAGGAAAACTCTTCTCCTTGTTGTCCTTTGGGGTATGGGTTGAATGTACACGGTCATACCCCTTCCAAGTTAGCCCGCTACCATTTCAACTGCATCGTCACTTACCATTAGGTGAAATCGCTGTCAAGGACAATTTTGTCATCAATAAAAACGTTCCGCTGTGCTTCCAGAAGTGCCGGAGCTGGGCGAGGCTCCTCGCGTCATGATGGGGGTGCTGGGGTCGCCCGCGCTGCTGTCGTGCCCCATCCGCCTGCCCGCGCGCCTGGCCGTGCGCGTGCTGCCGTCGCCCTCCACGCCGTCGCAGCCGGAGCGACGCGTGTACGGCGCCGCGCGGATACACGCGCCGCCGCCCGTGCTGAGGCTCAATGTGAGTTGCAGGGCGATGGGGGTGTGAGGGAGTCATGCCGTTTGATAGCTGGGCAGTATTCAAACTGTTTTTCGAGGTCAATTATCACTAGGAGGAGTATCGATAGTTTGGTGGGAGAGTGGTGGGATCTATCAGCACGATGAACGCGCAATGTTGCAGGTGACGTGGCTGAAGAACGGGTCGCCGGTGCGCATGGAGGCGGCGCGGGTGTCGCTGACGCCGGGCGGCGCGCTGGAGCTGGACCCGCTGCGCGCGCACGACGCCGCCGTCTACCGCTGCAGCGTGGCGCTGGCGCACTCGCACAAGGCACCTTCGTGAGTACACCCACACCCGGCATTACCCTCTTCCTCGCGTGGCTGCAACGCTAGATGGCGTTATTAGGATTATTTCCTCGAGTGCTCACGGTATTGTTGACCGTTTCCAGCCTGGGCCCGGAAACAGAGCTGCGGGTGAACAGCGAGCTCGCAAACCTGGAGTCCGCTCCTCGCTTCATCACCACGCCGCAGCCGGTCACCGTTATGGAAGGTCAGTGTTAGATCTGGTGGGAGGTTTTGCCGTATCTAGTTGCCACCCTGTCGTCAAAGACGTGCCACTAGGGGGCACACGTCATCGTGTCGGAACGCAATAGGTTCCGGCACGATGACGTCTAGAAACTAATGAGGGGTAGGTATGGCAAATAGTAAGAACTGCCAAACTCCCTGCCAAGTTACCCCCCAACCGGCTTAACGCACGCACCTCTTACTTTCGGAGGCGTGTGCGTTTAAGCAATTAAATATCACATGCTTTAATGGTGAAGGAAAACACTTCCGGCTGTTATGACGAGTTAAGACTTACCACCGGTTCGGAAAGCAGATTCTGTTGAGAAAATAAACTTAGCATTTGCTTTTTCAAAACGAAATAATTCAATATGTAGTGTGACGGCGTGTAATCTTCCGATTCGAGAGGAGACCCGTGCCCTGCAGTGGGTTGGCAATGGTGATAATGACTACTAGGTACAACTGATGACGGTAACACCGGTGTTGCAGGCGCGTCGGTGACCTTCGACTGCGCGGCCGTGGGCAACCCCAAGCCGGAGATGGTGTGGCTCAACAACGGCGTCGCCATCGACCTCAAGTGAGTGCTCCCCATCATTGATTGTCGTCAAGTTAATAAAAAAAGAAACGGGTTTAAGTTGAATTTATTTGCAGCGACCTGGACTCGCGCTTCTACCTGGTGGGCTCAGGCTCGCTGCGCGTGCAGGCGGCGCGCGCGCTGGACGCCGGCACCTACACGTGCCGCGCCACCAACCGCCTCGACTCCGCCGACCACTCCACGCAGCTGCACGTCATGGTCAGTGGACACTCCTCGCAGGCTCGATGTTGTTCGTGTCGCTAGATGGCGCTATCCTAAGTTGTTGCACGTCCTACGTAACGGAGATTGCACCTTATAATGAACTGTTTTTCCTCCCACGGCTTCCAGCGTCCCGAACTATCATCAGCAAACCATCAACCTCTCGAACAGAACGCAGGTCTTCTCTCAGAGAAGTACAGAGAATTTGGCCGGCGTGGTCGTTGTCGACCACGCTGCCAATGCGAATTAGCAGACTTTCAGACGTGTGTACCTTTGAGAGCAATATGGAGAACTCTCAGGCGTGCAAGTTTCCTCGCGACATTTTTCTTCACCGTTAAAACATGCGATGTTAATTGCTTAAACGCATATAACTCCGAAAAGTCTGGGGTCGAACCCCCTCATAGGAGATCGCGGTCCTAAAGGCTAGGCTGTCACTGCTCATGTCCTGAACACGTGCAACCATTCGCAGACGGCGCCTCGCGTGACGCTGCGCGAAGGCAGCGTGGTGCGCGCGCGCACGCGCGGCGACGTGACGCTGCGCTGCGAGGCGCGCGGCCGGCCGCCGCCCACCGTCACGTGGCTCAAGGACGGCGAGCCGCTCACGCCCAACGAGCACGACATCGCGCTGGTGGACGGGTGAGTGACGCAGCTCACGGACGCCGATCATTGATGTTGCTGTGGTATATTGCGTGGCGTTGTCAAATTGTAATTTAAGTAAAGCATTTATTTTCGTCGTGCACAGGTCGTCGCTGCGCATCCGCGGCGTGCTGGCGGTGGACGCGGGCGTGTTCCAGTGCACGGCCGCGTCGCCAGCCGGCAGCGCCGCCGCCGCGCTGCGGCTGCTCGTCGCGCCGAACGGTAATGCCCGACGTCGAACCGTCTTCTTTAACAACTGACAGTCGCCCAGGGACACTTCTTGCATCTTTTAGTCCTTCGAACCGGATTCTTGGTTTTACGTGTACACATTACATCAATATCATCAGATCGTTAAATCATCATTATCAATTTCTATTCATTATATTATCATTCAATAACAAGCAACGTTGGTCACTTCTCGAATTTTGCTTTGTTTACCCCTCATTGTACAGCTTTTTATTGATTTATTTTTTGTATTCTTTACAATTTTTTCCCTGTATTCGTTATTATTTTTCTTTCTCCCAGTTGAGTGTTTTTTCTTTTTCATATCAAAATTTATCATTAAAATAAATACATTATGTCGTAAAATCAATTTCTATCAATGATGTTATTACATATGTAGCGTGGACTTTCATAAGACTCACTTGTATCCAGCGGCTCCCTTGGGCTCGTCTTGTCCAATACCAATACTGCGCTTACCGGTGTGTGGTGTTCGCGTGTTACATGTCACAATTTACACTTTAACAGTTTTTTTAATTATTTTTTCCCGTTTATTTTAGTTTCATTTATTTTTTCGTTTTCGCCCAATCTCTTGCAGATCCCTCGAACGAATCCCCCAAATCCCCCAGAAATTCTACCCAAGACATTTTCAATTCCCTCATTTCCGGAGACCTAGACCCCAGTCCGGAAGACCTGGACTTCCTCGGCGAGACATCGTCCGCGTACACCTCGGAACCCGAGTACCACGACTACAGCACGCTGGAGTCGTATAACGGTGATTATGACTTTCATGCTGCTCAAGAACTGGACCTGGACGACCTGCGGAAGGTGAATGCGTCTATAGTCTCTGCGCCCAAGGACTTAAAGGCGGTTATCGTGAAGCACAGATTCGTGACACTGAGCTGGCAGGAGCCGGAGACGAAATTGGAGGAAGTCACGGGATACGCTATACTGTATAAAGTGAAGGGGAGTGAACGGTGAGTGAACATTTTCAAAATTGAAAATAAACGCTTGATTGAGATAACACCTGATGAATAGAATTTTTATGCAAATGTTTGCAAAGTTCTTTTGAATCGTCAAGTGAATCTACCACTGATTCGGAATGCAGTAACAACCGAGAGATTGAGCAAGAAATTCGGCGGTTGCTCTTATTTTTGCTTTTAACTCATTGCTGAGCAAGTCAAATCGACGCTCTTGTATAATCTTGAATTGTATATTATACTTTTATTATGAATCGTTACGCCCAGTCCCACAACTGACTTTCGGACTTTCGTGTTTATCTACGTAGAGAGCGTATGTCGCGCGGCGAGGGCTCGCGCCACGAAATGAACGTGGCGTCGCTGCAGCCCAACACCACCTACACCTTCCGAGCCGTGGCCGTCACGCCGCACGCCGTCTCGCCGCCCACGCAGGTCAGTGCCGCCCGCCCCTCCCGCCCCCTCCCGCTGCAGCCCAACACCACCTACACCTTCCGAGCCGTGGCCGTCACGCCGCACGCCGTCTCGCCGCCCACGCAGGTCAGTGCCGCCCGCCCCTCCCGCCCCCTCCCGCTGCAGCCCAACACCACCTACACCTTCCGAGCCGTGGCCGTCACGCCGCACGCCGTCTCGCCGCCCACGCAGGTCAGTGCCGCCCGCCCCTCCCGCCCCCTCCCGCTGCAGCCCAACACCACCTACACCTTCCGAGCCGTGGCCGTCACGCCGCACGCCGTCTCGCCGCCCACGCAGGTCAGTGCCGCCCGCCCCTCCCGCCCCCTCCCGCTGCAGCCCAACACCACCTACACCTTCCGAGCCGTGGCCGTCACGCCGCACGCCGTCTCGCCGCCCACGCAGGTCAGTGCCGCCCGCCCCTCCCGCCCCCTCCCGCTGCAGCCCAACACCACCTACACCTTCCGAGCCGTGGCCGTCACGCCGCACGCCGTCTCGCCGCCCACGCAGGTCAGTGCCGCCCGCCCCTCCCGCCCCCTCCCGCTGCAGCCCAACACCACCTACACCTTCCGAGCCGTGGCCGTCACGCCGCACGCCGTCTCGCCGCCCACGCAGGTCAGTGCCGCCCGCCCCTCCCGCCCCCTCCCGCTGCAGCCCAACACCACCTACACCTTCCGAGCCGTGGCCGTCACGCCGCACGCCGTCTCGCCGCCCACGCAGGTCAGTGCCGCCCGCCCCTCCCGCCCCCTCCCGCTGCAGCCCAACACCACCTACACCTTCCGAGCCGTGGCCGTCACGCCGCACGCCGTCTCGCCGCCCACGCAGGTCAGTGCCGCCCGCCCCTCCCGCCCCCTCCCGCTGCAGCCCAACACCACCTACACCTTCCGAGCCGTGGCCGTCACGCCGCACGCCGTCTCGCCGCCCACGCAGGTCAGTGCCGCCCGCCCCTCCCGCCCCCTCCCGCTGCAGCCCAACACCACCTACACCTTCCGAGCCGTGGCCGTCACGCCGCACGCCGTCTCGCCGCCCACGCAGGTCAGTGCCGCCCGCCCCTCCCGCCCCCTCCCGCTGCAGCCCAACACCACCTATACCTTCCGAGCCGTGGCCGTCACGCCGCACGCCGTCTCGCCGCCCACGCAGGTCAGTGCCGCCCGCCCCTCCCGCCCCCTCCCGCTGCAGCCCAACACCACCTACACCTTCCGAGCCGTGGCCGTCACGCCGCACGCCGTCTCGCCGCCCACGCAGTTCAGTGCCGCCCGCCCCTCCCGCCCCCTCCCGCTGCAGCCCAACACCACCTACACCTTCCGAGCCGTGGCCGTCACGCCGCACGCCGTCTCGCCGCCCACGCAGGTCAGTGTCTCCCGCCCCCTACCGCCCCGTCCCGCTGCAGCCCAACACCACCTACACCTTCCGAGCCGTGGCCGTCACGCCGCACGCCGTCTCGCCGCCCACGCAGGTCAGTGTCTCCCGCCCCTACCGCCCCCTACCGCCCACACTTGTGCAGATGATTCATATCTCTGGAGATTGGCAGTCGTGGTTGGATTGGGTTGGAAAGTCCGTAATATTATCATATTATCTTGCATTTATATACTAATCAGTTGTGAGCGCGAGGTAAAACTGAACAGCGCCATCTAGTACAAAATTTTGGCATTAATTTTACTTAGGCAAATATAAAATTAGCCGATGCCCGCGATTTCTTACGCATGGATTGAGGTTTTATTCCAGTGGGAACTCTTATTTTCCGGGATAAAAAGTAGCCTATGTGTTATTTCGGACTATAAATCTATTTCTGTCCCCAGCCAAATCGGTTCAGCCGTTGATTATACGAGCGAATAGTAAAGCTTCTCGAACGTATTGCGCTCTTTGGATTCATCGTCGGACGAATCACACAGCTCCTCTATCTCGTTCTGAAAACCATCAAATTCATCGTACAATGCTTCTATTTTTTCTAGTCGCAATTGTAGTTCGATTTGAATTTGGACAGGGTCAGCATCTTCATCACCACTTTTCAAGTATTTTAAGTAATTACTGAAATTAGTAAGCTTCCCTTTAATTGTAGCTCTTTTCTTAATTAACTGCTTGAGTTCACTCATTTTGACTCAAATCAAAAAGAAAAAGAGAAAAAGAATTTCAAATCTAGCTAAGTATGAAAAAATTCAACGCCCGTAAGAATTTTAATAGCAATTTTGCTTTCACAAACTTTACTGTAAAAATTTTATATTTCTGACGACGAAGTTAAGAATTGCTATTTAAATTTGTAAGGTGTTTAATATTTGCCTATATGACTAAGGTAACGGCAAACTATTTTGAACTACCTACTTAGCAATGAAAATTAAAATGAAAACTAATGATACAACAGTTTAAAAATAATGCAAAATCATGTTCTGTTGTTAGTTTAGTGCACTAATTTTACTAGCGAAATAATGAAAACATGAATCACTTTGTTACATACACTATTGATATGAAAAATTAAATTACACAATTAATGATATGAATTCTATCTACTTACTATTATGAAATGATGTAAGTAAATGATTTTAATGGAAATGAATGATAAGAAGGATGAATAAGAAGGAAAATAATGGAAAGATCTCACAATTTCCGGGTATCCTCTTGACAATTCCTTAACTGTTGGCTGTTTTGATGTCCAATTATGTCAGCTGTTATTAACAATGATTCAGCAATGTTCACAACGGAGAACCAAATCTTAGCACAACACAAATATCATCATTATCCTGGTGAATTCTTAATCCGTATTGTGTATTTGAACTGGATTGTCTACGTCTTGTACCGGTACACAATTATTTCAAAAATCCACTATCCTTCGATGTTATTTCGATGGCCGAGAACTTCTGCTGGTGTTCTTGATTGGATACACAGCAATATTTTCTCTGGAGAACCACAAAATATGTCCAGAAGGAGTTGTGGGAATGATGTATACGGCGACGACCTTGCGTAACCTCTTGCGTCCTTTGTTCTTGTTCTCTTCACGAACTAATTTTTGGTTCATTGAAGGTGATGAAGGACCATATGGAGGCGCCGAGTCCCTGTTCTTGCTGTTGGGGATGTCTCGGTAGCCAAAATAATAGACTTAATCCACTAAATAATTATATTTCGTAAAAAAGAACAAATTTCATGTACACAAGTCGGTTTACACTAGTCGGTTGACAATTCAATTAACCGCCCATCGCCCCTCCGCTACGCGGCCGAGTTATACCTAAACCATCGATTCGCGCGACCGACTTAATTTGGCCGCTTAACATGACCGATACCGCGACTGTGTCGCTAACACGGCGTGATTAACAAACATCCATCCATCCAATCTTTTGCACTTATAATATTAGTAGTAGGATATAACACTAGTAGGACGGACTCGGCAGGTGATCGAGGCGACGACGCCCGAGGAGGAGCTGACGTACGGGCCGCCGCGGCGCGTGGCGGTGGAGGCGGCGGGCCCGCACGCGCTGCGCGTGTCGTGGGAGGCGCCCGAGCCGCTGCCCGCGCCGGCGCCGCCGCCGCCGCCCGCGCGCTACGCCGTCTCCTACACCGAGGTGGAGTCGGGCCGCGAGCAGTCGCAGTGGGCGGAGGGCTCGCCCAGCACCGTGGGCGGGCTGCGCGCCGCCAGCGCCTACCGCGTGCGCGTGAGCGCGGCGGGCGGCGCCGCCTCGCCCGACGTGGCGGCGCGCACGCCGGCCGACGCGCCCGCCGCGCCGCCCGCCAACCTCAGCGCCGTGCCCACCAGCGACACGGTAAAATATCACGGTATTCATTAGGGTTCGTTCGTTCTTGACGATTCGCTGACTGACAAACGATCTGGAGTCAAAGGTACCGAGACATCGGGATGTGGACTTGCAATCGATAATGGCCTAGTTGAGTCACCTGTTACGCTGCGAAAATAATGTTTTCTGCTCTTTATTCCTGCTTCCAACAATCCACCGAAATGAGAGGAATGAAATGCTCTTCGGTGCTATTCAGTAGACTGGACGATCGCTTGCGAAGAACTGCTTCAACTCTGCGCGATGCACCCACAAACTGTGTGCCATTGTCGCCTCAGACGTGATCACACCCGCCTCTCCTCGTAAAAAGTGTTTAAAAGCTGACAGTAAACCTCTTCCGCAGTATGACGTGACACGGCTTCTATATGAATAGCTCGCGTCGCTTATTAAGAGATATATAATATTTCCTTCAACATTGTATACACAGTGTCGTTTTCCAGTCGATCCTCGTCCGCTGGGAGGCGCCGCCCGCGCGCACGCACCGCGGGCCGCTCACGGGCTACAAGGTGCGCTACCGCGCTGGGGGCGGGGCCGCGCGCCGCCGCGCCGACTCGCTCACCACGCCCGCCGACACGCGCCGCGCCGAGCTGCGGGGGCTGGAGCCCGCACAGACCTACCAGGTGACGTATTGTAGCAGTGGGAAGAGCTGTCTCTGGGTTCCTGTTGCTTCCGGGGACCGTTTGGTTAAAAATCTTCTAAGTCTCTAAGTTCTCTCTTCTTAATCTTAACTTAATTTTAAAAAGAAACAACAAGGAGCGATATTTAACATGGACAGCGATGAGTTTCAGAAAACTTAATGCCGCAAAATATAAAAAACCAAATGAACTTTGCAGATTATATCGAGACGTTGACATAATCGCCCTCCAAGAAACTTGGCTGCTGTCACATGATACTAA
This sequence comes from Hipparchia semele, assembly GCA_933228805.2. Lineage (NCBI taxonomy): Eukaryota > Metazoa > Arthropoda > Insecta > Lepidoptera > Nymphalidae > Hipparchia > Hipparchia semele. Next base: position 6,747,760 of record OW121736.1, read on the forward strand.
TGTTATAGATGTATAGGGGTTAATTGAGCCCTATTCAAATGAAAACCGTGTCACACTAGTTATTGTACATTTATAATTATCCAGCAATAAAAGAATGTAAACATGATAAACTTAAATTGGATGAACAGGCGTTGTGTACGTCCGGCGTGGACGGGAGTTGAGAATATAACTCTGATTCTAGACCTCCGGCTCGGACGGTGGTTAATAGAATAATGAATTACGACGCCTGTTCAAACTTACAATTCCAAACAATATTCAAATAGCATTTCAAGTTTGAATGCCTACAAATATGAAAAGTGGCCAGCTCATAAACCAGCCAGCAGCAGTAAGCTCTCCGTGGAGACCGTTAGACTCCACAGATGAAATTGATAAAGATTTCAGTTTCTATTCGAAATCTCGAAGTCTGTTGGCATGTTGCATGCAACATAGAAAAAGTCTGGTGAAATGGTATTTTTTCTATATTTCTACTTTTAAGAGATGAAATATTATTACGGCAAATGAGTGTGATTGATACAAAATAATACGGCGTGTGTTCGTCCCCCAGATCCGCGTGTGCGCCATCAACGCCAACGGCTCGGGCCCCTTCAGCGAGTGGGTGTCGGCCAGCACGCAGGGGCGCCGCCGCGCCGAGGCCGCCGTGCCCGCCGCGCCGCCGCCGCTCACCAGTGAGTCGCCCGTCTCGCTCATTCCCAGCGTGCTCGCTGGTAGCGTGAACGGGACGGTTGTACGGTATAGGTTGTGCTAAACTTATATCTTATAACTTTGACCAGTTGGGATATTTTGAAAAAAAAAATATTAAAATATTTTATGAGTGTTTCAGTTTTTCTAAAAGCAACGCTGTATACGATGTTATCTTTTTCTCAATGATCTTTGCTGAAGAAATATGCTTTCTGTTAATTTCGTTAAGTTCTTTTCCGCTCAAATTATCACCATTTCTAAGAAATTTTGTACAAGTAGTCGTGCTTTTCCAAAACCCCTTCTAATTTGTCAGTTTTCTGTTTCATTATGTATTTTTTTATTGTTTAGAAATGTGGAGTAGAGTTTATCTATTACCTAATTGGAAATAAACATAAAATGAAACGACCTAAAATACAAAATTAAATATTGTTTTTTTTTTTCTAGATTTTAATAATTCCTTACGCTTTGAGTGTTGTGTAAAATTGAAGTATTGAATTCCATTTATAAAATTCCTATGTATCAATATGTCAATAGATTGTATAACATCACTATTTTATAGTCTGAACATCATCCCCCACCTAGTCTAATTTTATTGCCATCATGTTATTACAATTTTTTTTTTGTTATATGGAATTCAATACTCCCTAAAAGCGATAATAAAAACGAAATATAAAGAATGGCCCCTCCCCCGCCAGCGCGCGCCGGCCGCGACTGGATCTCGGTGTGGTGGGGCGCGGGGGACGGCGGGGGCGCGCCCGTGCGGGGGCACTGGCTGGGCTGGGGGCTCGGCGTACCGGACGAGCACTCGCGCGAGCTGCCCGCGCACGCGCACTCGCACGTCATCCGCGGTCTCGGTACGTACGCTTCGGTGTGGTTGGTGGGGCGCGGGGGACGGCGGGGGCGCGCCCGCACGGGGGCACTGGCTGGGCTGGGGGCTTGACGTGCCGGGCGAGCACTCGCGCACGCGCACTCGCACGTCATCGACGGTCTCGGTACGTACGCTTCGGTGTGGTAGTTGGTGGGGCGGGGCACTGGCTGCGCTGGGCCTCGGCATGGTGTGTGATCTTGGTACGTATGCCTCAAAGTTGTGAAGGACAGGAGACGGTTTGGGGGCGTTCAGATGCGGGGGAACTGGCTGGTCGAGAGCCAGGCGTGCTGAATTCACGCGACCTTTTCACGCAAAACTCTAGCCAATATCAAAAGTTCTAACCATTTTGATCTAGTAAGCAGTTCTGGGTCTCAACAATAAATAAATAAAATTATAATGTTAAGAAAAAAACATTTTGATCTGAAGCCAATATAACCCTGACAGCTCTACAGCAGTTTTATTTGGTTCACATATTTGATATTTTAGATGATTCTTCATTTCATAAACTATTATGCTTTTCTCTGAACTGTCTTGCCTTTTGCTGTGTTTAGTTTCATGAGTAATATTCATAGACTGTTCTTTGTTTTTAAAAATAGCACATACATGAATACTCATTATTTTAGCGTTTGAACTGTGTTGATTAGTTTTGAACCCATCTGGATGTTGAAGCGGCGATGTGCCGCTCGCAGGGTGCGTTGTGAGAGGGATTGATATCTGGAGAAAGGTGGCTCTGCCTCAGCTAAAAATCAGAAGTCACATGTAGGTCTTTGGTATAGACTTTTCCATATGCCTCGGTTTCGCCCACCTCCAGTGGCTTTCTGCACCTAGTTACGGGTCTGCCAAAACTGCTTTGGGACCCCATCGACAATCGTTTCTTCGACATATACGTACTTTGCGTTGCTAAAAAACAATTTCATGGTCAGAATCGAACTCGGAATACGTGATATCGCTGCGTGCGAGCAACGCGCTCGGTCTCGGTCCGGCCGTGTACGCCACGGTGCGGACCAAGCCGAGCGAGCCGGACGACGACGAGCCGGACGAACCGGACGAGCCGGACCTGGACGATGCGGACGACGGAGACGAAGAGGACGACACGCCGCCGCTCATACCTCCCGTGGGGCTCAAGGTAACATCGGGAATTACAGTACAGCGTAGTCATATCAAAAAGAAAACTTGATAAAACTTTAGTGGTTGAATAATTATAATCATGATTAATAAATAACAGCTCAAAAATTATACGTTGTCTCCCATAGAATCACATTGCGACTAAAGAAAACAATATAACACTGATTACTTATTAGCAATCTAGCGTTCGCTCGCATTTGCTATAAAATTTCATCAGGCGTCGACATGACCCCGCCTGGCCGACCTTGGTGAAAAGGCCATCTTTTGTATACTTGTATATTCTGATGTGTTTGTTTTCTTAACTTTGTGTCTTGGTAACATTGTGTTTGTTGTGTTTAATTTTCAAGGCCGGACCTATCGAAATGATTAGAAAACTCGACTGAACAATGCAAAGAGTAGGATTTTTACTTCTGTGTCCGGGTCAACTTCAGTTCGCTAATCAGTGATGTGGTGTGGGTGCGGCAGGTGATCATGCTGAGCGGCAGCACGGCCGTGGTGTACTGGACGGACCCCTCGCTGCCCAAGGGCCAGGCCGCCACGGACGGGCGGCGCTACGAGGTGCGCGCGGCGGGCGGCGGCCGCACGCGCGTCTACAACGCCTCCGACCTCAACTGCATGATCGACGACCTGCGCCCCTTCACCCGCTACGAGTTCGCCGTCAAGCTCATCAAAGGTGCGTTGCGCCCGGTACTTGCTCGTGGCATGTTTGTCTGGGGCGCCTTCTTGACTTTCTACGAATTCTTATCTCGTCGTTTATCCCTAATAGTCATTCTCATCATCATGGGGCTGGACATGCCAGACTCGTCTTTCCGTGGATCCTTGACTCCTTACAAGTTCTTTTTTACCATATCCTCTGTCATTTTAGTCACCCTGCCCTTTCTGGGGCTGTGGACAACACTGCATTGACTGGACTCACGTCGTCCTCCTCCCGGGGCACCGTCTGATCGAGTCGATCTGTCTGTTAGGTGGTCGCGAGTCGGCGTGGTCGATGCTGGCCAGCAACACGTCGCTGGAGGCGGCGCCGGGCGGCGCGCCGCGCGAGCTGCGCGTGTCGCCCGCCGCGCCGCCAGCGCGCGCCGCCGACCTCACCTGGAGCCCGCCGCAGCGCCCCAACGGCGTCATCACCGGTAACCGCCAGCTTAACCTCGCTGAATCTGGGAAAATTCCTCACCGAACAAAAATGGGGTAGTATTAACTACAGAAGTAACTTAAAGTAGCCCATTTAGTGATAAATCGGCTTCTTAAAAAATCAGCAAAATAAATTCCTAAACCTTTAATTGGATATTACCTTTAATTATCTTAGTCCCTTCTTTTGGAATGCCCTTAAATTCGTGATTAAAAAACCTGTTCCAGCCTGTTAAAAATTGTTCTGGATACTGAATGGATATCTGCAGAATTCCTAGGAGGCAAAATAGACAAACTCTCACATAGTTGGACGTAACAGACATATTGGACATCGCGGAAATAGACATTCTGGGATCGGACGAGAATTGAACCTTCGGTTCATAAGGATTTGATCAAGCAGGGCAATATTCCGAGCATAGTTGTCTCCATTGCCAGTTGGAAGATTCTATTTGTATGAGGTCCAGATTAGTGACCACGTTCCAATCCATCAGTTATTGGCGTTACTTTTCTCAGACATGTCCTCAGACACTATGGGATTTGGGACAATTTCAATTCGACGATCGACTCAGTTAATGAAACGAGTAACTGAAGTTGTTTCCGCAGGCTACGTGATAATGTACGCGGTGCAGCGCTCGGGCGCATCGGGCGCGGCGGAGGAGTGGACGGCGGTGGCCGTGGTCGGGGACCGCACCCGCAGCCGCGTGGACCGCCTGCGCGCGCGCACCACCTACAGCTTCAAGATACAAGCGCGCAACAGCAAGGGCTTGGGGCCCTTCAGCGCCGTCGTCACTTACACTACGGGGATGGGTGAGGACGACTTTCATAAGGGATCAAAGGCTAAGTTTTTCTGTTCAAAGGAGAAAAGTGCCAGCGACTTTAGCGACACGAAAATGGGGGAACACAAATGGAGGTTGTATATTTTGGATAGGTTATTGCTGTAGACATTTTACTAACATTAAATTCTTCCTGGTGTGAAAATTGGTGAACATGCGTGGGGAAACTCAGGACTTACCTGCAGTCTTCTCGCCTTCGTCAGCTCCACTGGTTCGCCGATCAACACCATATAACAAACTTAAAAAAAGGGGGTAAAAGTTCTTGCGCGTGAGTGACCCGGGTCTTGCGAATATAATTTAGCGGTAATTGTTTGTGAGCACGAAAAATACGTGTTATGGCGGCGGCGGAAGCGGGCACACTGAAGGTGTTTGAAAATGCCGAAGACGTTGGTCGGCTGAGCTCGGTTTGTCTTGATGCGCTGTCTCCTTTCGTCCTGAGTTAAAGGAAAGGGACAGGATAGGAATCGCGGAAATATACCAGTGTGCTAGATTGAAAATGTGTATGTGTGTAAACGGCGTGAATACTTCCAAAGAAGTTGTTTATCCGGGGCGTGGGCTTCGTGGCCGGCGTGGTCTGTTCATTCTAGTCCTTATTGGACAGGACTGGGTCTGCGCCTCTCCGAGTTCTCTAATGTGTATACGAATTTCAAAAAGAGGATTGGACCAGAAACCCGAGGTTAAACCTATGTTAGTAGAAAATATGGAGTATGACACGGTTGAGCTCAGAAAATGTGCTCAACCTTACAGATACAACATACTATCGTGTACGGGAAAGAAGAGAAACTTAAGTTTTGTTTATTTGAGCGGAGTAGTAGTGGTATGTCACTAAGCAGTTCCCACCGGTGGGTGCAGAAGGCGGGGAGGGCGGCGGGCTGGCCAGCGCGACGTCGGCCTGGCTGTGGGCCAGCGCGGGCGGCGCCTGCGCGGTGCTGGCGCTGGCGGCCGCGCTGGCGCTGTCGCTGTGCTGCCGCCGCAACACGCCGCCCATGTCGCCCGACACCAGGTACGGCGGTCCGGCTCGAAGGACCATTTGTGACGTGCCGATTTGAAAGAACGGAGAGTGCGTTTGAGTTGTGTACATATTTATGCACATAATCTCTGTGGGGAATGACTAATTTCACGGTAGTAGGAGGATATTATTATGATAAGTTCTATCACACTGCACATATTCAGATATCTTTGTTCTGAGTAATAATAAATGTTCTGTTCCAGTACATACCAAAAGGCCTCTGCGTCCGCAGCCATCAAGCCGCCCGACCTCTGGATACATCACGACCAGATGGAGCTGAAGCACATGGATAAAAGTCTACACAGCTCCGCCAGTAAGAGTACGATTCTATCTCACTCCCTTTTATACACACACAGTATCACTTTCTCTCACACACACTTCACCACTCACACGAGGGAGGAGCTAACGGCCAGGGAATATGATGCCATCTCACTCTCTTTTATACTCGCACACTCTCAATGAAAGTCTCTATCTCTCTCTCATACACGCAGTTCTTTCTGTCGTACACGAACATGTCTCCCAAGAACTTGCATTAGCAGTCGGCTCTGTTTCGCCTGTCGCAGTATCGGCGGGCAGCGTGGAGGGCAGCGCGCTGGTGTCGTCCACGCTGACGCTGGCGCGCGCGCCCGCGCCGCCCGCGCCGCTGCCGCACGCGCCGCCCTCCGACTACGAGCCCGCGCGCCACGCGCCGCCCTCGCTGGCCAGCCTCGACCGCAGATACGTGCCCACGTACGTAGGTGAGTCGACGGAGGCGGCCAGTGCGGAAGGCCCTCACAAGTGGCTCTCATAAAACTCCCGCGAAGTGAGCGGACATTCCAAGTGTTCGCTATCACCTGCTGCCACGGAAGTCCAGCGCCGCGCTCGTGCTCCCACCACAGTGTCGGTAAACGCCGAGTGGAGTGGAGTGGACACTTGAAACCCCAGCTTTGAGGATGATGATTAAAATTTGAGTACCTTCAAGGCAAAAGTGGACGGGCATCTTCTAGGCAACGCGACTCCAACCTAGACCTCATCAGTGCTCTCCAAATAAAAAATGTTATACCCTAAACGTGTGTCGGTGTGTGCCCATATAAACTCTTTTTCTTAGTTCCTTTTGTGTCTGTACGGTCAGGCGTAGTAGAGCCCTTGTCAGTAGATGTTGTCACAGAGCTCGTTTCCCGCTAGAGTCGCGCTGCGCGTCGGCCGGCAGCGGCAGCGACGACACGGCCGTGCTGCGTGCGTCGCCGCCCGCCGCGTGCCGCCGCTGCGACTATCGCTGCGACGCGCTCGTGCCGTGCTTAGGTTTTTATTTTTTGTTACTTTTTGGTTTGTTGTGTGTTCGTTTTTTTTATTTTACTGAGTTTTTAGATTGTTTTTTTTTTCTTAACTCGAAACCTTTCCGGACTTTAAACAAAATCCGAGAAAAGACAGTACAGGATCGCGTAATTTCATCAATTTTATCAAAAGTTTTAATTTTGTTGTGGAAAACTGGGAAGTTCTGCCACAAAATTTCAACCTAGGCTAGGGAAAAAACGCTTTGTCCGCGAAAATATGACGCATTTCGTTTTCACATTTCAGCACAATTCTGCATGCATTTCCTGCTCCCTAAATTTGAATATTTTTCGAAAATAAATGCATACTATCCACGTTCAATACAAAAAAGCGAAGACGATCCTTTTGGACTTCACCCTACAGCGTTACGTGTTTGTGTATTTTGTGGAATAACTCGTTCGTTCTTGCAGCCATGACCGGCGTGGGCGTGGGCGTGGGGCTGGGCGTGGGCTGCACGGGCACGTGCGAGAGGCGGAGGCATATGCCCGACCAGGTGAGATAGAACGGCTCCTGATATTCACGCTACTCAGAGTAATAATGGCGAGGTCACATTTAACGGATCTCAATCAGGAGGGCTAAAGAATAAAATTTTAACTTGTAATGTTTGTATTGCCAGAGCACGCCGTTACTAGCGGGCGTGGCGCCGCTGGGGTCGCCGCAGTCCTCCCTCGCGTCTCTACACGCGCCGCCACCTGCGCCATGTGAGTATTACACGTTTGTGGTGTTCACCACGCTAATGTGGAGCTCACCACATCACACCACACACTATAATTTGACCCATTAGTATCGAATTTTGCCCAAAGTGGTTAATAAGTATTTTATTTAATCAAGATAATTAGGTTTTTGTATCGATCAGATAACTCAGCTCTGCCAAATAGATTTTGGCTTCTCTCGAGTGAGGTGGAATTATAAAGTGGTCTATTGTCGTCGCGCGCAGGCGGGTCGGGGCAGTGTCCGCTGGGCGCGGCGTGCTCGGCGCCGGGCGTGCCCGCCGGCAGCGCCAGCTCCGCCTCCGACGTGTACGCCAGCGCGTCCAGCGCGCGCGAGCGGGGGCACTACGTCGCCTACGAGCCGCTGGGCCACTACACGCAGTGAGTACACCCTGTGGCCTGTTGGCGCGCGCAGGCGGGTCGGGGCAGTGTCCGCTGGGCGCGGCGTGCTCGGCGCCGGGCGTGCCCGCCGGCAGCGCCAGCTCCGCCTCCGACGTGTACGCCAGCGCGTCCAGCGCGCGCGAGCGGGGGCACTACGTCGCCTACGAGCCGCTGGGCCACTACACGCAGTGAGTACACCCTGTGGCCTGTTGGCGCGCGCAGGCGGGTCGGGGCAGTGTCCGCTGGGCGCGGCGTGCTCGGCGCCGGGCGTGCCCGCCGGCAGCGCCAGCTCCGCCTCCGACGTGTACGCCAGCGCGTCCAGCGCGCGCGAGCGGGGGCACTACGTCGCCTACGAGCCGCTGGGCCACTACACGCAGTGAGTACACCCTGTGGCCTGTTGGCGCGCAGGCGGGTCGGGCAGTGTCCGCTGGGCGCGGCGTGCTCGGCGCCGGGCGTGCCCGCCGGCAGCGCCAGCTCCGCCTCCGACGTGTACGCCAGCGCGTCCAGCGCGCGCGAGCGGGGGCACTACGTCGCCTACGAGCCGCTGGGCCACTACACGCAGTGAGTACACCCTGTGGCCTGTTGGCGCGCGCAGGCGGGTCGGGGCAGTGTCCGCTGGGCGCGGCGTGCTCGGCGCCGGGCGTGCCCGCCGGCAGCGCCAGCTCCGCCTCCGACGTGTACGCCAGCGCGTCCAGCGCGCGCGAGCGGGGGCACTACGTCGCCTACGAGCCGCTGGGCCACTACACGCAGTGAGTACACCCTGTGGCCTGTTGGCGCGCAGGCGGGTCGGGGCAGTGTCCGCTGGGCGCGGCGTGCTCGGCGCCGGGCGTGCCCGCCGGCAGCGCCAGCTCCGCCTCCGACGTGTACGCCAGCGCGTCCAGCGCGCGCGAGCGGGGGCACTACGTCGCCTACGAGCCGCTGGGCCACTACACGCAGTGAGTACACCCTGTGGCCTGTTGGCGCGCGCAGGCGGGTCGGGGCAGTGTCCGCTGGGCGCGGCGTGCTCGGCGCCGGGCGTGCCCGCCGGCAGCGCCAGCTCCGCCTCCGACGTGTACGCCAGCGCGTCCAGCGCGCGCGAGCGGGGGCACTACGTCGCCTACGAGCCGCTGGGCCACTACACGCAGTGAGTACACCCTGTGGCCTGTTGGCGCGCAGGCGGGTCGGGGCAGTGTCCGCTGGGCGCGGCGTGCTCGGCGCCGGGCGTGCCCGCCGGCAGCGCCAGCTCCGCCTCCGACGTGTACGCCAGCGCGTCCAGCGCGCGCGAGCGGGGGCACTACGTCGCCTACGAGCCGCTGGGCCACTACACGCAGTGAGTACACCCTGTGGCCTGTTGGCGCGCGCAGGCGGGTCGGGGCAGTGTCCGCTGGGCGCGGCGTGCTCGGCGCCGGGCGTGCCCGCCGGCAGCGCCAGCTCCGCCTCCGACGTGTACGCCAGCGCGTCCAGCGCGCGCGAGCGGGGGCACTACGTCGCCTACGAGCCGCTGGGCCACTACACGCAGTGAGTACACCCTGTGGCCTGTTGGCGCGCAGGCGGGTCGGGGCAGTGTCCGCTGGGCGCGGCGTGCTCGGCGCCGGGCGTGCCCGCCGGCAGCGCCAGCTCCGCCTCCGACGTGTACGCCAGCGCGTCCAGCGCGCGCGAGCGGGGGCACTACGTCGCCTACGAGCCGCTGGGCCACTACACGCAGTGAGTACACCCTGTGGCCTGTTGGCGCGCGCAGGCGGGTCGGGGCAGTGTCCGCTGGGCGCGGCGTGCTCGGCGCCGGGCGTGCCCGCCGGCAGCGCCAGCTCCGCCTCCGACGTGTACGCCAGCGCGTCCAGCGCGCGCGAGCGGGGGCACTACGTCGCCTACGAGCCGCTGGGCCACTACACGCAGTGAGTACACCCTGTGGCCTGTTGGCGCGCAGGCGGGTCGGGGCAGTGTCCGCTGGGCGCGGCGTGCTCGGCGCCGGGCGTGCCCGCCGGCAGCGCCAGCTCCGCCTCCGACGTGTACGCCAGCGCGTCCAGCGCGCGCGAGCGGGGGCACTACGTCGCCTACGAGCCGCTGGGCCACTACACGCAGTGAGTACACCCTGTGGCCTGTTGGCGCGCGCAGGCGGGTCGGGGCAGTGTCCGCTGGGCGCGGCGTGCTCGGCGCCGGGCGTGCCCGCCGGCAGCGCCAGCTCCGCCTCCGACGTGTACGCCAGCGCGTCCAGCGCGCGCGAGCGGGGGCACTACGTCGCCTACGAGCCGCTGGGCCACTACACGCAGTGAGTACACCCTGTGGCCTGTTGGCGCGCGCAGGCGGGTCGGGGCAGTGTCCGCTGGGCGCGGCGTGCTCGGCGCCGGGCGTGCCCGCCGGCAGCGCCAGCTCCGCCTCCGACGTGTACGCCAGCGCGTCCAGCGCGCGCGAGCGGGGGCACTACGTCGCCTACGAGCCGCTGGGCCACTACACGCAGTGAGTACACCCTGTGGCCTGTTGGCGCGCGCAGGCGGGTCGGGGCAGTGTCCGCTGGGCGCGGCGTGCTCGGCGCCGGGCGTGCCCGCCGGCAGCGCCAGCTCCGCCTCCGACGTGTACGCCAGCGCGTCCAGCGCGCGCGAGCGGGGGCACTACGTCGCCTACGAGCCGCTGGGCCACTACACGCAGTGAGTACACCCTGTGGCCTGTTGGCGCGCGCAGGCGGGTCGGGGCAGTGTCCGCTGGGCGCGGCGTGCTCGGCGCCGGGCGTGCCCGCCGGCAGCGCCAGCTCCGCCTCCGACGTGTACGCCAGCGCGTCCAGCGCGCGCGAGCGGGGGCACTACGTCGCCTACGAGCCGCTGGGCCACTACACGCAGTGAGTACACCCTGTGGCCTGTTGGCGCGCGCAGGCGGGTCGGGGCAGTGTCCGCTGGGCGCGGCGTGCTCGGCGCCGGGCGTGCCCGCCGGCAGCGCCAGCTCCGCCTCCGACGTGTACGCCAGCGCGTCCAGCGCGCGCGAGCGGGGGCACTACGTCGCCTACGAGCCGCTGGGCCACTACACGCAGTGAGTACACCCTGTGGCCTGTTGGCGCGCGCAGGCGGGTCGGGCAGTGTCCGCTGGGCGATGTAGCCCGATCCATGCATCTGCCATTGCAGCTACTTACAATGTAACTATTGTGCTTCCAGTCGCGAGTCCCTCAGTGCGGACGGTGAGCGGGTGTGCGGCCCGGGGGGGTTGCCGGGGGGCGTCTCGGGAGGCGGGTCGCTGTCGCGGCGAGGAGGGGGGTGCGCGGGGGGGTTGCACAGCTTCGCTCTGCCGGATACGGCGTCGGATCACTCCACACCGTCGCATTCTAAGGGTGAGTGACATCGGGTGATAGCATGTCCTTTCCGTAGACAATTATAACATTTATTTAACTCATAAAATTTTTGTTAAGTTGAAACAAAAATGGCATCGATTAATCAGAATATCAAGCGAGTTGCATTGATTGTGGTGAACACCTTGCTTCAGGATGTATCGCTTCGAAACTTGTTTCCTTCCACTGAACCTGTGACCGTTGTCTGTTGCAGCGGGCAGCGTGCGCGAGACGTCGCCCTATAAGAAGAGCGCCAGCTCGTCGCCCGGACACCTGCCCAACAGGCTGCAGCTGGGTGAGCACCCACCCATGACATTTCGCCATTTCTCTTTCAAATCTCTAGGTCCACCGGCTGTGCGTTTGTGTGATAATTAGTGTATTATTATATTATTTTAGTCGTGTACTAACTATTTCTTGTAACTAAGTCGCGTAAGTCTATATCACTCTCCAAGTCCTGAACTACACCCGTGCAGAAAATCACGCGGATCCTTGCTCGATTGCTCCTTGATGGAAAACCGAACCAAAAAAAGAAGTAATACATAGTTAAGATAGACCTCTCCCACCCCGCACATCCCGCGATTGTGACACGTGTAACTCCCCCCTGGCAGGAGGCGCGGTGCCGCACTGCTCGTCGGAGCTGGAGCCGCTGACGCCGTCGCGCTCCACGGAGCGGCTGCACCGCGAGATGCAGAACCTGGAGGGGCTCATGAAGGACCTGTCCGCCATCACGCAGAACCAGTTCCACTGCTAGCACGCGCACGCCTACGCGCCGCTCCACGCCGCGCGCGCGCGCTGCCCGCCGCCCGCGCAGCCCGCGCCGCGCTGCCACGTCTACATCGACGTGTGACGCGGCCGGCGCGTCGCGCCCGACTGACGGCCGAGCTGGACGAGCTGTGGCGGCTAGCGAGGAGGACTCACCTGGCAATGGGGACTCGCTTGGCGAGGGGGAGTCGATTGGCGAGGTGATCTCACTTGGTGAGGTGGACCTAATGTGAATAGACTCGCTCGGGGCGGACTCGTCTGGCGAAATGGACCAACCTGGCTAAGTGATTTTTTCTGACGGATTACCTTAAACAAAACTTTGGAGAGATGTAATCGTGGCTCTTTAGCGATAGTGAACGAAGCTCTATGGGACAATACTAAAGAGGACTAGTTCTGATAATTTAAGCGACCGCCATCAGTCACGCTGAAACTCTTCGAGCCCCAGAAATAGACAGTCTGCCAGCATCGGCTTCGTGTCTGTCACCAGTACATATGTGACATTTTGTCATCGTGCGACCGAGACGACGCTCCATGAAGCCGTAGCCACTTGATGTGTAACAATTATCGGGTAATGTACTGAAATTATGTCACGCTTGATACGTCTAGCAACGTCACATAGGGCTTTGGTTTCAAAACAAACTAATCAAACGTACCTAACTGACCTTTGAAATTGAATTTAGATAGACGGTAGTTTGAAAAAAGTGACACTCAAAGCAAAGTCTTAATTGAAAGTGGTTGAAATGTTCTAAAGTATACTGAACTATTTTTAGAAAGTAATCCTAAAGTTTTTTATTAAAAAAAAATGGTATTCGTCAACGTACACATTCTTGCGAAAATTACGCACAAATATGAACCTTATGCAGTTAAGTTAAAGTTCAGTTCACTATAGAATAATTTAAAAGACACCAGTGCAAAACTGTTTTGAAACTGTTTTGATGCATTTTGGAATGACATTCCAAGAACGGAATTTACTTGGGAATTTATAAAATCTAAGAAAATATATATAAAATAAGCGGAATTCCTTTTAAAAATGAGACTTTATATTATAATTATTATGATAATAATATATTCTATTTGTATAATTTTATCAACTAGTTTTCGCCCGCGTCTTCGTCCGCGCGGAATTAGGTTTTTAGAAATCCCGCCGGAACCCTCTATTTTTTTCGGGATAAAAGGTAGCCTTTATCACTCTCCAAGTCCTCAGCTATACCTATTACCTACCCATGCAAACAATCACGTGACCACGTGCTGCGTGATTGAAGGACAAACCAACAAACAGTCACTTCCGCATTCATGCACATTCGCATGAACGCGGAAGTGTGTCTGTTTGTTTGTTGGTTTAATGGCTATAGTCGAGGTTTTAGAGAATAAAATAGTGAGTGTTTTTAAAAATTAACCCCACGCGGACGAAGATTCGGGCAGAAGCTAGTTTATAATACTTGTATGTATTGTACGGTGTCGCGACACTTGCCCGCGCGAGCACGTTCTATTTATTTGGGTAGTGAGGTGAGTCGCTTCGTGTATATAATATCTAGTCAATAGGTCGAGTAGAGTCGGAGGGAATGCTTTCATAATTTACGAGCAACACTATTCTTATTATCAACCAATAGACAAAACAGCGTTAAATACATTTGTAAAATATAGTCAAGAGTTGTAAAATGTAGACAGGATAGTCGGGATTGTAAAACATAATCAGGATTGTAAAATACAGTGAGGGTTGTTAAATACAATCAGGATTGTAAAAATAGTCAGGTTTGTTAAACACAATCAGGATTGTAAAATGCAGTCAGGTTTGTTAAATACAATCAGGATTGTAAAATATAATCAGGATTGTAAAATATAATCAGGATTGTAAAATACAGTCCGGGTTGTAAAATACTTTCGGGATTGTAAAACATAGTCGGAATTAAAATGCAGTCAGGTTTGTTAAATACCATCAGGATTGTAAAATACAATCAGGATTGTAAAATATAATTAGGATTGTAAAATATAATCAGGATTGTAAAACACAGTCTAGAATGTTAATTGCCGTTCCGCTCGTAAACTGTGAAAGCGCTCCGCGACGAAATATACATGTATAATGTCGGGTGTGTAATTAATAGCCCTGTAGGCGAGTAAGCGATGTGTATAAATTATTACAAACTTTTGTATTTCCTAGTATTTGTACATTTTTAAATGCATTTCTAATTTTATCGAACGATTTCGCTTTACCAAAATCGATGATTTTCAAAGGGCATTTGCCGGTTTTGATGAAGTTGCCGATGGGACAATCAGGTCCGGGGTTTGTTGATATCATTCGGTCTTTTTGTATACGCGAAATTTTTTGAGCAATGTTTTATTTCTTTCTATCTGATGGGGAAAGAACAAGACCGAGTATTACTGAATTATATAATTAATGTGTTATTTTACTTTTTCTGATTGTGTGTGAGTGAAAGCATAATAAGAGTCAAAATTCGCATAATTAACTTTCTATGCTTGGAAAAGTTAATTTCTTATAAACGAAATGAATTCTATTTTAAATAGTTACCAATAATACAATTTTTTTTTTTCAAAATTTTATAAGTAAAAAAATCTTTTCCGTCGATGCTAGAAAGAGACAAAACATGCTCCAATTTGTATGTACCGTGGAGTCTCCACTCACTGTAAATATTGTACCGTACTGCATTGTGATAGGGTCTAATATCGAACACCGTTTTTGATAAATTGTTGTTTAAAATTTTGTAACTTTTGTACGGGCGATTGACTCAGGCTGCAGGCCCACCGGAGTGCGAAGACGTGCGTGGAACCCAACAATACTGGGTTCCACGCACGTCTTCGCCGTGGGATGACAGCTTGCCGCTCGTTAGACGTTTTGCCCGGCTTTACCCATGATTTCCTTCACATATACGATTAATTCTACTCTTGTCGACCGCAAAATTATTGCAGTTTAGATAATTAATTATTGCAGTCGCCATGACTCCATCAATCGACTACGATCGAGCGAGGCATTGACAACTTTGACGGCATAATTTCGTCTAGAAATAGGCGCGCGTCCCTGACCTCTATAATTGATCTATGATTAACACTGGACTGGTTGCTGTCATCCTTCTATTGCACCTAATCGACTGACGCCATTTTGGCGCTGTAATCAGTTACGAGTGTCCAAGGAACTAAAATTAGTGTGAGCTCTAGCTGACAACTGACAGTTAATGTTTTTTAATACTCCCTGCATCTCTACATTGTTAGTTCCAGAGACGCTTGTATGTCAAATGTTTACAGTCGTATGGCCTCGATTACTGCACCAATACAAAACCTTAAAACAGACCGTTAAGGCTTTCTAAAACCCCAAAACTAAATGTTCGGTCTGAGAATTGAGCTAAGAACACTTTTCACCAAGTTCCATGTAAAGAACGAAGAGCATTTAATTTCCTTCGGTTTAGTGTTCAGTGGAAGTAATTCTAAATAACTAATCTACTACTTATATCGTTTAAATTGTCTTCATGGTATATGTGAAGGAAGTCATTTTTTTCTAAATTTACAAGTTGTCCGTGTAAATAGCCCCCGTTTAATATTTTTCTATAATTATTATTATTATAAATACTTAGTGTAAGTACTGCGGCGCCCCGCATGCGGCGCCCCGCACGCCGCGCCGGCTGTCGGACAAATGTATCATAATATATTCCCAAAAACACTCAAGTGTTAGAGATATTTCAAATTGAAACTGCGCACAACCTATTTCATAATTACCTGAACTTATTCAATCCTCTGGAGCTGTGGAGCGAGCCCGATACAAGTGAAGTTGGATATAATTCAAATAAGATTTAAACCGGAAACTTGTCAATACAAAAGTTAACCTTAAGTTTAAAATTGTTATTAATTTAATTAGAGAGTGTTTTGTGTTAAATTCTTTTTGCATTAATTCGTCTTTTCGTCGCCTTTGTATAGAATATTAGTTCAAAGTCACACGCGGTGCTAAACCTCAGATACAGACTTTGTACGGCGTCTTTCTTTCTACGCAAATTTCGAGTGTATGGGGCGCGCTACGCTATTACATACTTCTCTTAAGAATAGAGCGCGGAGTATTAAATTGAAATATCTTTACCAAAATGTAATTATGCCAACATTAAGTGCATCAATGTTTAATATATTTTATGTATTAAGTCTCATTACACAAAACAACATTTTATCTTTTTTATTAGTTCAAGTTTACTCCAAAAATCCAAATCCAATAAGTAATGTGTATAACTATTAATGCAATAAATAAATTCTGATTCTGATTCGGTTGGTTCTCTAGAATAAATTGACAGTTCTAAAAGTAGTGCTCTCCTTTTCTGTAGTGAACTGTTAAAAATTATAGCACTATGTTTAATTATTATTGTACACTGAATTTTCAATAAAGAATGCGTGGTTTTGGCTGCGTTCAAATGTTTTAAGTCGGCATTTATTTTAATCGACACGTAACTAATCTTATAATTTATCTATAGTCGGAATTTTAATTCGATTCCAGATTTGACAATTTCAGTGTTGCAACGTTCTGACAAGTACTAAATAGTGACGTTGCGAAATTATTCGATACGGAAATGGAATATTTCCGGATCGATTCCTCTCGTTTATAGTAGTATATCTAAACAACTACTACTTTAATAGAAACTAAGTATATCAGGAAATTAAATATTTCTGAACGGATAATTTAGTTATGACGATTAATTTTATTAAGGATCTGAGAGTTTTCTTTAATAATTGTGTGTGAAATAAATAAAAAAATGTGATCATGAAGGAACATGAGAAATAAAAGAAATAAAATATATATTATGTAGGGAATGCAATCTCGATCTCGCGAGATCTCGTTCTCGCGAGATCTCGGCCTTTTTTAGCGAGATTAATCTCGGTCGAAAAAAGGGCGAGATCTCGCGAGATTAACGAGATTGCACTCGAGCATGAAAAAGTCTTATTCGAAGCGCGGACTGACACGGCCAACTTGTAGCTCTTATGACACGTCATAAATCTACCACCGGTTCGGAATGCAGATTCTGCTGAGAAGAACCGGTAAGAAACTCAGCAGTTGCTTTTCAAAAAATAAAAAATAAAAATTTTTACAATAGGTAACCAAACTATGCTATGCATACAGTGCTTCCACAGTGATTTGATAGATATGTACGTCAAAGTTTACTACTTAGAAGTTTATTAAAAAATTATAGACAATTTGATGCATAATTTTTCTATTGAAAAAATTCGTGAAAATAAATGTTATCTTATAATACTTATAATTTTTATCCTAATTTATTCAAATATTGTGATTATTTGCAAAAAAACACACAAAACTGCCAATCTCGCGAGATCTCGAAATTGGCGAGATCTCGCAGTATTGTTATTTACAATCTCGCGAGATCTCGCTTGAGCCCCAATCTCGCGAGATTTGCATTCCCTAATATTATGGTAATATCACTGTCTATCGCTGTCACTTTCTGTAACATTTATTATAAATGGTATCTGTGATATTGTCAATTAACATATTATCTAGCCTACTCATTTTTTCCTATTCTTGGACAACATGGGCATACATAGGCTCTTTTATTATAAGTTTTGTTTTTAATATAAAAAACAAAAATATTAACTTTTTATAAAATAAAGCAGCGGTTACTTATTAATAAATAATTATTATGAATAATTATGTATTTATTTAAATAAAAATCAATAATTTAGTCTTTAATTGGCACACCAATATTATGATTACATAAACATAAATCGCGATTGTTTATCGATTTTTGTGTTCATCACTACACTATTATATGTGGTATCATTATTTTACAAAATGACAGTAGCTAATGTCAAACGTGGAATCGAATTATAATTCCGAGTATAAAACCAAAATTATTCGCGGGGTATGAAAAATTGCAAAACGCACATCATTATTGGTTCGAACGAATTATGACGTTAAAAGCAAGTAAACAACAGACTTTGTGAGCCAATCACGAGCTTTACATTCTGATGCGTGACGTCATTTTATATATAAATACTTGAGTACCCACTAAGTACCTAATACATTTTTAAGTGTAACATTGGTGTACTTAACGTTGACGCTTCACATGTTTCACTCTTCCCAATACACTTCTGATATGTCTTTGTAACAATTATTTGTATTTTAGTATTTGTCATATTATCTATATTTTGAACGACTGATTTACACATTTAGCTAATTTAATTGGAATTTTTATATTGAACGCCGCTACTCTGGATTTTCATGAACGACGCATTTTCATCGAGTAAATAAATGAGAACTGTGATACAAGACTAAATTAGTCGAAAAAATTAGGCCTAATTCTTATCTTCAATTAGTGCGCACACAATTGAGATTTTTCTCCCTGATATCAATAGTTGGAAAAATGGTTATCCTTTATTATCTTTGAGTATTAATTTTTTAAGCTATACGTTATGAAATGAACTGAGAAGTTTTTTACATATCATCCCAAATTAAGTTAAAAGTACTAATTTATGATCCTATCTTGACTCACCAAGAAAAACGAAAGACTAGTACACTTTACTTTTGAAAATAAAGAGTGGCGGCGTCCAAACTATCGTATTATTACTAAGGGAAAATTTTAGACTGATTTTTTGTATTGTTTTTAATATTTTGAAAAACTATATTGTTCTTCTACCGATCGCTTACCAACCACGAATGTTGATGATGTTCCAGGCACTGCACGACCACTAACGCTATTGTACCAATTTAAGATCCGGCTCGAAGGACCAAAATAATGTACCGGATATTTTGACTGTAAAATTACTAACACAATTACACTTGTAAGTTTTACTCGCATAAGTCGCTTAACGAGTAATTTACGAAATGTAAAGTTCTGTAAATCGAGTATCGTTTGGCAATGTTAGTTAAGTAGCTTACGGAAGTTACTACGTACTTAGGTACTTGAAAACTTACTAGTGTAATTGTGGCCAAGAGAACGTACCTACGTTCGATGTACAAGTGACTGAAATCGAAAGTTTTCAGTTGTCAAATTCTTACACAATCGCACGGCAGAAGTGATAAAATGTCGGCGGTAAGCATATTAGATAGTGTTATTGCTACCGGTGGTAGGTAGGTACATCATCAGTGGTTGGCGAGCGACTGTCGCCGAACTCTGTAACTATATCGCGTGTCAGTGAGGCGCGTGACGTCACGCGGACACGCCGCGGCTGTACTAGTTCAATAAACTTGTATTATTTATTGACTAATGTATTGTTTTATTTCTTTCCTTCAACTCTGAAGCCCAGAAAGTTTAGGCGAACCAGTGCTGGTCTTGTCTAAAAGTGATTATATTACTGTAACGATCACAATCGTTTCTGATCGGCTGGACGTGCCCTCCCGCTATTGGTTAAAATGCATTGATGCAGCAAGAACGCCATAATTTCAGCCAATCAGAGGCCATTGCGATCGTCGCCTTGTAGCAATCCTTTTTAGACGATCGCACAGTAGCTACCGACCGCTCGAATCTCAAAGCTGAGCATAGATTATAGAAGCGAAGGATAGTGGTGTGTGGTGTATCCAATGTTCCTTTAAAAAAAAAATACTCGAAACAAACATGAGATTTCACAGTCCATAAGCACATGCGAAACCTCAGGTGTAAAAAGCAAGTAAAAAGTAGAACATATATACATATAGAATCAGAGCAGTCGCATTGCAGTGGTCTGAAAGAACGGTCGTCCTGTCCTGGTGTGTAGCGGAGCTTATTTGGGATAAATAATAACAGCAATGTAGGAAAAGTAACATTTAATAATGAAAACTCTCGCTGACTGCTCAAATCAATTAAACACTTAATCTTAATTAATTTTTACATCTCTAGAGTTAGGATCAGTATAAAACACAACTAGGTATCTAGTTCCATCCAGTCCAGTCGCTGTGCACAAGAGTCATAAAATGTAAAAATCACGGTAATTAATTACTACCGATTAGTCAATTTCATAATTAGTTGGGAATATTGCTGCTTTCTGACATTATTTACCTAATTTGAAAAAATATGTCCATCTTGTTGTGTTTATTGAAAAAATATTATAAGATCACAAGACCAATATATGACAACTGACAATCTACGGACAAATCCAGCTGGTTTCATAAGGCTAGAGCTATGAACGCACGCGTCACGGCAGATTAAACTAGCCTAAGGTACACCTTAATCTGGCTACGTAAATCCTGTCAAAATCGGTTCAGCCGTTCCGAAGATAGCCTGTACAGTCAAACAGACAAAATATGTTGAAAACGTTTCTATGAGTTACGTTATCGTTCTAATAATAATATGAACTTAACACGAGGCGGTTGTTTCGAAATCACCGCAAGTACTACACTTTTTTATTCAGTTGTATCAATCGAGAATGCTTGTGCCTTATAATTACTTTAAATGAAACAAAACAAAAATTAATATGTCGCATAAACAAAATTAAACTCTTAAAAATAATTACATTTATTTACTTAGTATTAATTTATTTACACCAAAAATCTTTGATTTCTATTCGGAAAGGCTTAAAGCTCTCCTCGGATCGATTCAGTCTAACAACGGTATTATTAATAATAAAAACCTATCTAATCGTAAATCCGAGATAAAATATAATCGATTGTTTAAAAAAATACGGATTGGAGATCGAAAATTTAAACCTTACCCTATAGCTGGTGCCTATCACTTAGATCTTTCCAATAATAATGATCTATCCATTACATTAAGATTGCAATCTATTTTAACTTTTACTTGTAAAAACTTTACTATGAAATCCAGATAACATTAATACATGTTACCTATCTGGATTAAATAAACGACCTTCAATCTTTAGGTCTAGATTAGATAGGTTTTACGTTGATGCCGGTCGGAAGATAGAAGCGGATCGACCTGAGTGCGAGGTCATATTTCGAAGACACAATGTTTAACTAAATCTAAATAGGCATCTCGTATAAAACTAAATTATTTTCACATTCTTGGTTCGTGTGAAATGGGCTTTACATTCAGCTGAGGTTCAGCCACGCACGTCTGAAACCGGAATAAATAATCCAGCATTAATATTAGTCAGTTTGTCCTTCAATCTCGCCACAACAGAGCCGCGGATCGACGTAGCGAATTTATTGCATAGTTCAGGACTTGGCGAGTGACATAGACTATTTTTATCCTGGAAAATAAGTTTCCACGGGATTTTTAAAAACTAAATCCACGCGGGTAAAGTCAAGGGCATCAGCTAGTAAAAAAATAAAGTCTTTATTTTCTATTACGTTGCAATCGGTATTATAGCTGTTAAACCTGAGTCTAGTTAGAGTTAGAACTATTAGCTGATACTAGAACAAATTATTTCCACGATTTTTGGTCAGTGAGAATATTTTTACAGTAATCAGTGTTTTCCAAGAGCTCGAGTGATGTAAAACTTTAAATAAATTCAAAGATTATGTTCAAAGTGTGTTCCGCGAGTTTATTACTTTAATTCACCCGCATCCAACTCCAATCATTATATGAAAAACGGAAAGGGGACGGGGACACGACCCTCAACAAAGAGGAATACGATAACAGGGCAAGATATTCGAAAAAAAAAGTTCAACCAACTGTTTCTACACTTTAATTTAAATAAACTTCTTCACTCTGATCAGTATGGTTTTACTAAGGGACGATCAACAACCGATGTAGCCGCAAGGCTGTTACTACACATATTCGATGCATGGGAGAACTCACAGAGTGCCATTGGTATTTTCTGTGATTTGTCAAAAGCATTCGACTGCGTTGATCACGAGACTCTTTTGCTTAAACTGAGCCACTATGGCATTAAAGATTTTGCACTTAGTCTCATTGCGTCTTATCTAAGTGACCGAGTCCAAAGAGTATGTGTCAATGATGTAAAATCATCCGGATCAGCCTCAGTAATGGGCGTACGCCAGGGTTCTATTCTAGGTCAATTCATGTTTTTGGTCTATATAAATGATGGCGGCGGTACCACGCGTCCACCTCCTCGCGGTCCATCTTGGCCATGGCGGCGCGCACGGCCGCGTCGAAGGCGCCAGGAGCGACAGGATGGGGAGTGAGTCTCACCTCGGTCGGCTCCCGCTAGCAGGCGTTGTCCTTGTCCACCTGGCGGCGGTACCACGCGTCCACCTCCTCGCGGTCCATCTTGGCCATGGCGGCGCGCACGGCCGCGTCGAAGGCGCCAGGAGCGACAGGATGGGGAGTGAGTCTCACCTCGGTCGGCTCCCGCTAGCAGGCGTTGTCCTTGTCCACCTGGCGGCGGTACCACGCGTCCACCTCCTCGCGGTCCATCTTGGCCATGGCGGCGCGCACGGCCGCGTCGAAGGCGCCAGGAGCGACAGGATGGGGAGTGAGTCTCACCTCGGTCGGCTCCCGCTAGCAGGCGTTGTCCTTGTCCACCTGGCGGCGGTACCACGCGTCCACCTCCTCGCGGTCCATCTTGGCCATGGCGGCGCGCACGGCCGCGTCGAAGGCGCCAGGAGCGACAGGATGGGGAGTGAGTCTCACCTCGGTCGGCTCCCGCTAGCAGGCGTTGTCCTTGTCCACCTGGCGGCGGTACCACGCGTCCACCTCCTCGCGGTCCATCTTGGCCATGGCGGCGCGCACGGCCGCGTCGAAGGCGCCAGGAGCGACAGGATGGGGAGTGAGTCTCACCTCGGTCGGCTCCCGCTAGCAGGCGTTGTCCTTGTCCACCTGGCGGCGGTACCACGCGTCCACCTCCTCGCGGTCCATCTTGGCCATGGCGGCGCGCACGGCCGCGTCGAAGGCGCCAGGAGCGACAGGATGGGGAGTGAGTCTCACCTCGGTCGGCTCCCGCTAGCAGGCGTTGTCCTTGTCCACCTGGCGGCGGTACCACGCGTCCACCTCCTCGCGGTCCATCTTGGCCATGGCGGCGCGCACGGCCGCGTCGAAGGCGCCAGGAGCGACAGGATGGGGAGTGAGTCTCACCTCGGTCGGCTCCCGCTAGCAGGCGTTGTCCTTGTCCACCTGGCGGCGGTACCACGCGTCCACCTCCTCGCGGTCCATCTTGGCCATGGCGGCGCGCACGGCCGCGTCGAAGGCGCCAGGAGCGACAGGATGGGGAGTGAGTCTCACCTCGGTCGGCTCCCGCTAGCAGGCGTTGTCCTTGTCCACCTGGCGGCGGTACCACGCGTCCACCTCCTCGCGGTCCATCTTGGCCATGGCGGCGCGCACGGCCGCGTCGAAGGCGCCAGGAGCGACAGGATGGGGAGTGAGTCTCACCTCGGTCGGCTCCCGCTAGCAGGCGTTGTCCTTGTCCACCTGGCGGCGGTACCACGCGTCCACCTCCTCGCGGTCCATCTTGGCCATGGCGGCGCGCACGGCCGCGTCGAAGGCGCCAGGAGCGACAGGATGGGGAGTGAGTCTCACCTCGGTCGGCTCCCGCTAGCAGGCGTTGTCCTTGTCCACCTGGCGGCGGTACCACGCGTCCACCTCCTCGCGGTCCATCTTGGCCATGGCGGCGCGCACGGCCGCGTCGAAGGCGCCAGGAGCGACAGGATGGGGAGTGAGTCTCACCTCGGTCGGCTCCCGCTAGCAGGCGTTGTCCTTGTCCACCTGGCGGCGGTACCACGCGTCCACCTCCTCGCGGTCCATCTTGGCCATGGCGGCGCGCACGGCCGCGTCGAAGGCGCCAGGAGCGACAGGATGGGGAGTGAGTCTCACCTCGGTCGGCTCCCGCTAGCAGGCGTTGTCCTTGTCCACCTGGCGGCGGTACCACGCGTCCACCTCCTCGCGGTCCATCTTGGCCATGGCGGCGCGCACGGCCGCGTCGAAGGCGCCAGGAGCGACAGGATGGGGAGTGAGTCTCACCTCGGTCGGCTCCCGCTAGCAGGCGTTGTCCTTGTCCACCTGGCGGCGGTACCACGCGTCCACCTCCTCGCGGTCCATCTTGGCCATGGCGGCGCGCACGGCCGCGTCGAAGGCGCCAGGAGCGACAGGATGGGGAGTGAGTCTCACCTCGGTCGGCTCCCGCTAGCAGGCGTTGTCCTTGTCCACCTGGCGGCGGTACCACGCGTCCACCTCCTCGCGGTCCATCTTGGCCATGGCGGCGCGCACGGCCGCGTCGAAGGCGCCAGGAGCGACAGGATGGGGAGTGAGTCTCACCTCGGTCGGCTCCCGCTAGCAGGCGTTGTCCTTGTCCACCTGGCGGCGGTACCACGCGTCCACCTCCTCGCGGTCCATCTTGGCCATGGCGGCGCGCACGGCCGCGTCGAAGGCGCCAGGAGCGACAGGATGGGGAGTGAGTCTCACCTCGGTCGGCTCCCGCTAGCAGGCGTTGTCCTTGTCCACCTGGCGGCGGTACCACGCGTCCACCTCCTCGCGGTCCATCTTGGCCATGGCGGCGCGCACGGCCGCGTCGAAGGCGCCAGGAGCGACAGGATGGGGAGTGAGTCTCACCTCGGTCGGCTCCCGCTAGCAGGCGTTGTCCTTGTCCACCTGGCGGCGGTACCACGCGTCCACCTCCTCGCGGTCCATCTTGGCCATGGCGGCGCGCACGGCCGCGTCGAAGGCGCCAGGAGCGACAGGATGGGGAGTGAGTCTCACCTCGGTCGGCTCCCGCTAGCAGGCGTTGTCCTTGTCCACCTGGCGGCGGTACCACGCGTCCACCTCCTCGCGGTCCATCTTGGCCATGGCGGCGCGCACGGCCGCGTCGAAGGCGCCAGGAGCGACAGGATGGGGAGTGAGTCTCACCTCGGTCGGCTCCCGCTAGCAGGCGTTGTCCTTGTCCACCTGGCGGCGGTACCACGCGTCCACCTCCTCGCGGTCCATCTTGGCCATGGCGGCGCGCACGGCCGCGTCGAAGGCGGCGAGGCGCGCGTCGCTGCGGTACAGCAGGCGGCGGCGGCGCGTCGTGCGCAGGTTCAGCAGGTACAGCTCCGCCTCGCGCCGCGCCAGCCGCGCCAGGCGCGCCGCCGACTGCACCACGCTCAGCACCGGCGCGTACATGAGCGGCCGGTCGCGCAGCTTCTCGTAGTGCTTGTCGTTGATGAGCAGCGCGTCGGGGCGCGCCACGTGCTCGGGCGCGTCGCGGCACACGCGGCACGTGCGCTGCGCGTCCACCGCCACGAACTTGAGCGGCGCGTCGCCGATCTGCCGGTACGTGCGCCCCTTGATCGTGTACATCCTGCCGAGCACACCGCCACCACGCCGGCCGTCAGCGACACCACCATTTTTGTTTCTTTCTTTCTTTCAATTTAAATTTACTTGGGAAAATAGAAGTCGGAAGAGCATATTCATATTTTTTATTTTGCATTTCACATGTAACAGACATAATATATGAAACCCTATAATGGTATGAAGTTTCGTTAACCGGTTCGGCACACGCCACCGCGTCGTTTCAATCGACAACCGGCGAAACTCGGCAACCCGCAGCAACTATGCCCGTATCTGGGTATCCTGAAAACGCGGGGTCGCTCGGGCTGCGGCGACTCACCTGGCGCGCTCCCGCGCGGGGTCGACGCCGCACGCGCGGCACGGCTTGCGGAACTTGGGCTTGCGGATGATGAACTCGGCCGGCTTGCCGTCCGCGCCCGCGATGCTCTGGCACAGCACGCACGAGCCGGCGCCGCCGCAGCCGCACACCATCACGTCGCGCCCTGCGCAACCACACCACACTGTCGCACCGACATCCCTCACACCCGGATCGCTGATCCACTGTTATCGATTAACGTAAGCGACAAAATGTTGATCAGCAAGATGCCTACAAAAACAGCCACCGATACCAGTTCAGTCAGCCCTTCCGGTAATTAGCCTAATCGCTGCTCAGCCGGGGACCCGGTCCCTGCCCCTCGCCGGCCCGGTACAGTAATAACAGCTAGGGCTCTAAATCGAGTCGCCGAAAGACCTTTCGGAGATCCTCGCGAGTCGCCTCGATAAAAGTTTAATAATAAAGTGATTTATGTAGTTATCTAATCTAAAGTCAGCAGTGAACTGTCGTCGCCGCTCACCCTTCTTGACGCCCAGGTCGAGCGCCTGGCGCGGGCGCGCGCCGGC
Organism: Hipparchia semele; assembly: GCA_933228805.2. Taxonomy (NCBI): domain Eukaryota; kingdom Metazoa; phylum Arthropoda; class Insecta; order Lepidoptera; family Nymphalidae; genus Hipparchia; species Hipparchia semele. The sequence continues at coordinate 6,773,827 of OW121736.1, forward strand.
GGGCGGGAAGCGCAGCAGCGCGTAGGGCGGCAGGTCGCGCGTGCGCGCCGCGCTGAGGAAGGCGGGCGCCGCGCTCTGCACGGTCTCGTCGGTCAGCAGCATGTACTTGTCGGCGATGAGCCACAGCGGCTCCGAGAAGTCGCAGCGCAGGATCGGCTCCTCGGGGTCCGACACCTTCGTGACGTGATACAAGTGACGTCAGTTCGAACTAGGTGGCGCTAGCTGTAGGTCGTTGAACCTAAAGTTCGCACTATGGAATAACGCAGTAAGTTGGAACTAGATGGCGCTAGTTGCAGCTGTTGGGAAACTTTAGTTCGCACTATGGGGTAACGCAGTAAGTTGGAACTAGATGGCGCTAGTTGCAGCTGTTGGGAAACTTTAGTTCGCACTATGGGGTAACGCAGTAAGTTGGAACTAGATGGCGCTAGTTGCTGCTGTTGGGAAACTTTAGTTCGCACTATGGGGTAACGCAGTAAGTTGGAACTAGATGGCGCTAGTTGCAGCTGTTGGAAAACTTTAGTTCGCACTATGGGGTAACGCAGTAAGTTGGAACTAGATGGCGCTAGTTGCAGGTGTTGGGAAACTGTAGTTTGCACTGTGGGGTAACGCAATAAGTTGAAACTAGATGGCGCTAACGGAAGGGTAGCGAACTGCAGTTCGTGCTATGGGAATCTCCAAGACCGTCCGCTTCCCGAACAAAAAGCATTTGCCACGGCTTGTATTATTCTTATTTACTTTTTATTTTTTAATAAAAGACGGTAGATGAAAGTAATGTATGTCACGTTACCCTCTCGACGTACTCGCTCACGTCGATCTGCAGCCGGCCCAGGTCGGCGACGGATCGGAAGTAGCTCGGCTCTGGAATGCGATACGACTCTTTCTACAATATTTTTATTAAAATATAATCTTAAACGAGCAAAACAATACTAAAAGTCTACCAATATCCAAGTTTAGGAAAAAATTGACTATTTAATTTTTCTTATAATTCTGTTTAAAATTTTGAAAAACTTGTAACAGTTGACATAATATTTATTTATTGACACATTTAGTGACCCTTAGTCAAATCGGTTCATCGAGTCGCGAAGCTGAAACGGCATTGATGTACCCATTTCCAAATTAATACACATTTAAGCTGATACGCACAGATTTGAATACCATGCAATTATTAATTAAACAAAACTCGTACCTCTATCGGAAGAGATCTCGACCCTCACCCGCGGAGAACACGCTGATTGTATTACGAATACCATTTCTAAACTTACCCTCGTCATCTGGTGTCGCGTCACCTGAGAAAAATAGATTGAACAAGATTAGAACTGGAGAAGAGATGATAAATCGACCGATAAAACCGATTAAATCGGTTTATCGTGTCCCCGTAGCTGTCAAACTATTCATAAGATTGTGATAAGTTTCAAAGGTCCGAGTGTTATAGGAAAACTTTCATCATCATCATCATCACCAACCCATCAACGGCTCGCCACTGAGCTGAGCCGTGGGAGCGCCCTCCTGCAGCAGCTCCGCCTCCCCCTCGCCGCTCGCCCCCGGCTCCCGCGTTACGCCCACGTGCAATCCCCCGCAGCAGTACTCACCGCAGATCACGTCGGGCGCGTCGCCACGCAGCACGCTCGCCGTGGGCACGCCCTGCAGCAGCTCCACCTCCCCCTCGCCGCCCGCCCCTGGCTCCCGCTTCACGCCCACGTGCAATCCCCCGCAGCAGTACTCACCGCAGATCACGTCGGGCGCGGCGCCGCGCAGCACGCTCGCCGTGGGCACGCCCTGCAGCAGCTCCACCTCCCCTTCGCCGCCCGCCCCTGGCTCCCGCTTCACGCCCACGTGCAATCCCCCGCAGCAGTACTCACCGCAGATCACGTCGGGCGCGGCGCCGCGCAGTACGCTCGCCGTGGGCACGCCCTGCAGCAGCTCCACCTGGCCCGCGGGCGACTCCTCCTCGCCGCCCGTCGCGGTCGCATCGCCGCCCGCCCCCGGCTCCTGTTTCACCACCACTCCCCCTGCGCTAGTCTTCTTCGAGCCTTCCTCTTTCGAGCGCTCTATTTCCTCCGCCCAAGACTTCTCTTTTTTGATCTGTATCGGCGCGACGCTCTGCGGTTGGACCGGCTTCGCAGGTTCCACCACCGCGTCGTAGACTACCTCCTCGTAGTCGTTATCGTCTTCCAGGAGACGAGCCAGTTCTTGGGGAGACAATTTGAGAAGGTCCTTGGAGGTCGTGGCGCTCGTTATTTTTATCGGTATATTGTCCGTGTTCTCTTTTTGAGAGATAACGGTCGGTTTCTGATTTCGAAGGGCCGTTTTTGGTATACTTCTATTTGCGGGTTGGCTCCGTTCGGTCGCTTTAGGTGAAGCTCTGTTTGCTTGAACCTGGGACGACTTTAGTAGACTGCGGTTCTGCGGTTTCGCCGTCGTCGCAACTTCGCCTACCGCAGGTGTAGATTTTTTTATATCTCCTTTCAAGCCTAAGGAAAATAACGACTCCACGTCGACATCTCTCGACTCACCGTCGTCGGAAGAGGCATCGACGTTCGCGTCTCGCTCTCGTTTCACCGACGCGGAAACGACGTTCGCTTCGTGCTCGTCGCTAGACTCTGAATCTAAACACACAGTTTCAGCGATCTCCTTGTTGTTGTCGGCCGCAGAGCTGTCGTTACGGCCGCGGGCGGCGCTGAGCATGTTATTACGCTCGTTCTCATCAGCATTAGTATCGGGCGTCACAGGGAGTGTACTATTGCCAGCGCGCATGCGTGTATTTGTACTAATGTGAGATTCAATGGGCCCCACTTCGAGGCATAGCATTTTGTCTTTACTCGTAGCGGACGGAGACAAAGGAGTATCGTCCTCTTCTCGTTTGACTCGTGTCAAGGACGCTACGCTGACGATCCGCGGCCGCCCGCTCGCGCCGGCCGCGGCGTCGTCGGCTTCGGCGTCATCCGTCAGATCGATTTCTTCGACAATTTCTTGTCGCGGTTTCTCTCTGTTAGAGTTCCCCGATCCCAGCGTGGTCTTAATCTGATTTATAATTTTACGTTTGTACGAAAGCGGTCCGGGTCGCTTCATCGTCACCGTGACGTTCGGAGCGGCTCCATGTTTGGGCTGCGGCTTCGGTGTTCGACTTTCGGTCGTATTTTTTGTATTTTCATTCCGAATACCGGAGGTGTGCGCGGGGGTGATCGTAGATTTAGGTACGATCGATTTTAGCGGAGGCCCGGGGACCACCTTGAACTCCCCGACTCGTGTTCCGGACTGCATGAAATAGTACGTCGGCAACTTGGCGTCGAGGGTCGTCGTGGCGGGCGCGTTTAGCGCGAGAGAAGCGTCTGCGGGAAGCTTGACGGAGTCGGAGGGAGGCGTGGCGTTGGCGTTTTTACGATTCTTGACGACGTAGACGAGGTTCGAGGACATGTCCGTGTCCGCGAGGTTCGGCACGGAGTCGACGGGCACGATCGTCAGTCGCGGTGACTTCGCTCGCGGCGGCGGCGGCAAGGGATCGAGCGACAACATCGGGTCGTCGAAGTCGCGGATCCCTTCGTCGATGATCAGCAGGCGATCGTCGTCGTCGTTGCAATACGCGTTCTCTGCGACGCGTCTGTCGGCTTCGTTATCGTGTTCCGTGAGTTTGACGCGCTTGTTGGAATCAGTCGAGTCGTCGCTCGAGTGCGGTCGTTTTGCGTCGTTATCCGCTTTGTCTCTTTGCGCCGCACCATCGGTCGTGGATAAATCTTCGTCATCACTTATAATCATTAGATCGACGTCGTCGTTTGAACTTGTATCTTTATCTTTCAGCTCAGCGTCGGCGGCGCTGCGGACGGCGGCGCTGCGGTCGGCGCTGCAGTCAGCGCTGCGGTCTGGGCGGCGCGCGGTCGCGGCGGGGATGTGGAAGTACTTGTGCACGAGCGTCTTCTGTCGCCGCCACTCCTGCAGCGCGTCGGGCAGCGGCTTCTCGTTGTCGAGTGTGTGTATCTTCTTGGGCGGCATCGCCTGTGTCACATTCGGCCGGTCCTGCGGTAATGTAAATCATATTATACCTTAACGGTGGTGCCGACGGCTGGGAAAATAGCGTGTACTCGGGGTATGGTCCTCGTCTATGTATCCGATCGTAAGGAGCTTAACTAAGTTCGACTCGCAATATCGTAAATGATTTTAAGCTATTGCATAGCTTCTATCGCGGGCCTCGAGCGTGGAGACCGAATCCAGAAATTCCGTAACGAAAATAACCTGACACGGGACTCCTCTCACCGCTAGATGGAGTTGATAAAAAAAACTATGCGATAGCTTTACCGCGGCAGTCCCCGAGTACCACACGTCTTTATTATTATTTCTTCTGGAATTGCAAAGTGTGTCGCGAGCGATATCTCTATTTGATAAGTAAAGTGCGAAAGTGCGTTCGTCGGTGTCACGATTTGATGTTATGCCCGGGTGTAAGGCTTGGAGAGTGACGGAGGCTGCTTTTTATCCCGGAAAAACAGAGGGTTATCTATTCTAAAAACTAACTCCTCGCGGAAAAAAGCTAGTATAATGCCAACTTTGGACTAGAAAGTTATAAATTAAAAAAAAAAAAAAAAACGGCTCCAAGACGGGACATTACACTTTGGTTGCAGGCCGGGCGGGCGGCGCGGGCGGGGCGGGCGGCGCGGGCGGGGCGGGCGGCGCGGGCGGCGCGGGCGGGGCGGGCGGGGCGGGCGGCGCGGGCGGCGCGGGCGTGGCGGGCGGGGCGGGCGGGGCGGGCGGGGCGGGCGGGGCGGGCGGGGCGGGCGGGGCGGGCGGGGCGGGCGGGGCGGGCGGGGCGGGCGGCGCGGGCGGCGCGGGCGGGGCGGGCGGCGCGGGCGGCGCGGGCGTGGCGGGCGGGGCGGGCGGGGCGGGCGGGGCGGGCGGCGCGGGCGGGGCGGGCGGGGCGGGCGGCGCGGGCGGCGCGGGCGTGGCGGGCGGGGCGGGCGGGGCGGGCGGCGCGGGCGGGGCGGGCGGCGCGGGCGGCGCGGGCGTGGCGGGCGGGGCGGGCGGGGCGGGCGGGGCGGGCGGGGCGGGCGGGGCGGGCGGCGCGGGCGGGGCGGGCGGGGCGGGCGGCGCGGGCGGGGCGGGCGGGGCGGGCGGGGCGGGCGGGGCGGGCGGCGCGGGCGGGGCGGGCGGGGCGGGCGTGGCGGGCGGGGCGGGCGGGGCGGGCGGGGCGGGCGGGGCGGGCGGGGCGGGCGGCGCGGGCGGGGCGGGCGGGGCGGGCGGCGCGGGCGGGGCGGGCGGGGCGGGCGGGGCGGGCGGGGAACGTGAAGTACTTGTGCACGAGCGTCTTCTGGCGCCGCCACTCCTGCAGCGCGTCCGCTTCTGGCGTGTTCTCGGGCGGAATCGCCTTCTTCGCTTTGGGACGGGCCTGCGGTAATGTCACGCGCGTATATTAAACTAGCTTTTAGCGCGCGAGTCCGGTTGCTGTTTTTCCAAGGTTAAAAGGGCACCCTCCTCGCCCTCGATTATGCTACACGTATAGTATATGACGCACCTTGGCGCAGTGCCTGGCGACGCCCATGTCCTGCAGCGCGCGGATGTCGTCGTGCAGCGCGCGCGTCGCGTCGCGGTGTCGCTGCAGCAGCTCGTCGTCGCGCCGCGCCGCCGCGCCGCTCGCCCGCCGCGCGTCCGCCGCGCGCATCGCTGCCGCGCTCCCGGCCTGCGACGCACGACCGAGTTACTGTGGAGGGGGCGCCCCCCCCCCCCCCCGGCCCCCCCACCGGCCCCCGTCACCGGTAGAGAGTTAAACTACTACTTTAACTCCCTACTCACGAGTTTTTTCAACTTATGTATATAGGTTTTCCTATATTTTCATGTATGTACGTATGTTGCACGCCCGAAGAAGCAATGTAAAATACAATAAATGACCTTTTCACCTCACCAGTTCGAGAAGAGCGTCTTTGCTGTCTAAAACCAGTGAACAAAAGTAGTTTTTGCTCACTCAGTGAGAAAAAGTGTCATCTCAAGAAAGTTCAACACTTTTTCCCACTGAGTGAACAAAAACGACTTTCCCTCACTGGTTTTAAACAAAAGGTGCCCTTTGTGAACTATTTATTTATTTATCCTGTACATTATAATCTTAAAAACTACTACTAATTTTTATGTAATTTTTATGTAGGTACTTTATTTAATTGTTCGTATTTATAATTGTTTGCTCAACATTTTCTCAAGTAGTAGGTATTAAACTTTAAGCATGTTGTGGCTACCTGTAAGTAGGTGTACATTACTGCACAATAATTTTTTCATCTTGTAGTTTTCTTAGTTTTTAATTTATTGTAACCTGTTGGTCGTCCTAAATAAATAAATAAATAAATAAATAAAAATACTACTAGTGAAGTGAAAGTTGTATGTATCACACGATAGCAAAGTTTTTGTTTCTTGTGCCTTTGAATCCCTCACTACACTCGGGATTCTAACTTAGAATCACTCGCTAGACTCGTGATTCCTTATTTTAGATTCGTTATTATAGTATATAATCGTTCGGGGTTCAAACTAGACACTCGCAACAAAAATGAACTTTGCTATGTTGTTGAACAAATAGCAATCGACTTTAACTTTGAACCAAAATCGCCGACTAAAGTGGAAACGGACGAGGCACACAGCCCCCGCACCCATGCCCCTCGCCCCACCCCCGTGCCCCTCACCCCGCCCTCGTGCCCCTCGCCCCGCCCCCGTGCCCCTCGCCCCGCCCCCTTGCCCCTCACCCCGCCCCCGTGCCCCTCGCCCGCCCCCGTGCCCCTCGCCCTGCCCCCGTGCCCCTCGCCCCGCCCCCGCGCCCCGCAAGAAGAGAAGCTGCCTCACCACGAGCGACTTGATCATCTGCATGAGCTCCCGCTGGCTGGGCAGCGCGCTCGTCGCGTCCGGCTCCGTCACGATCTCGCGCTCGAGCTCGTCCACGCCGCCGAGATCACCTAATAAGAGAAGCTGCCTCACCACGAGCGACTTGATCATCTGCATGAGCTCCCGCTGGCTGGGCAGCGCGCTCGTCGCGTCCGGCTCCGTCACGATCTCGCGCTCGAGCTCGTCCACGCCGCCGAGATCACCTAATAAGAGAAGCTGCCTCACCACGAGCGACTTGATCATCTGCATGAGCTCCCGCTGGCTGGGCAGCGCGCTCGTCGCGTCCGGCTCCGTCACGATCTCGCGCTCGAGCTCGTCCACGCCGCCGAGATCACCTAATAAGAGAAGCTGCCTCACCACGAGCGACTTGATCATCTGCATGAGCTCCCGCTGGCTGGGCAGCGCGCTCGTCGCGTCCGGCTCCGTCACGATCTCGCGCTCGAGCTCGTCCACGCCGCCGAGATCACCTAATAAGAGAAGCTGCCTCACCACGAGCGACTTGATCATCTGCATGAGCTCCCGCTGGCTGGGCAGCGCGCTCGTCGCGTCCGGCTCCGTCACGATCTCGCGCTCGAGCTCGTCCACGCCGCCGAGATCACCTAATAAGAGAAGCTGCCTCACCACGAGCGACTTGATCATCTGCATGAGCTCCCGCTGGCTGGGCAGCGCGCTCGTCGCGTCCGGCTCCGTCACGATCTCGCGCTCGAGCTCGTCCACGCCGCCGAGATCACCTAATAAGAGAAGCTGCCTCACCACGAGCGACTTGATCATCTGCATGAGCTCCCGCTGGCTGGGCAGCGCGCTCGTCGCGTCCGGCTCCGTCACGATCTCGCGCTCGAGCTCGTCCACGCCGCCGAGATCACCTAATAAGAGAAGCTGCCTCACCACGAGCGACTTGATCATCTGCATGAGCTCCCGCTGGCTGGGCAGCGCGCTCGTCGCGTCCGGCTCCGTCACGATCTCGCGCTCGAGCTCGTCCACGCCGCCGAGATCACCTAATAACACATTTTTTTTTTTTCAAAGAAAAACAGTTAAATTAGAGCAGGCGAGTGTACCGCGCGTGAGGGACGCCGCGCGCCGGGACGAGACCTGACACCCGATACGTGATTCGGAATTATTCATCGGTCTTTTCGTGATTTTGACAATGTTTTTTTTTTCAATTTTTAAGCTAATTACAAACTGGAATTGTGTATGTAACCTATCTCAACTTAATTGTAATTGAAAAAAAAAACAAATGGCAACATTTATCACAAATGTAAACCGCCACTTGTGACGCGCCGTACCTGAAGCGAGTGTAGGTAGCGGTATTCGCGATACATCGCGTACTCAACCCAGTAATGCCCAGCGTGTCCATATGGACACGCTTATAGTAGTAAAATTATTTGCCCATTATGACAATATTTTGTACATATAAAAGAAAGAGTAAATGACATTCGGGTAGCCTAAGGTACAACCTGTTATAATATATAAAAATTGGGGCAAAAAGTGGAAGTGATCTTAGAGAAAATTGCCTTTGTTTTTTCACAAGTTGTGAATTTGCAAAAAAAGTGGATTTGAGAAGAGAAAGAGTAAAATTGATCCATATTTATGTTTTCAGGAAGGAGTTTTTGTATTGTAAACTATTTAGTTATTATTTACCTATGTTTTTATAGAGTGAAAGAATGGATACATCTTTATTTTGATTACTTTTTATCACGATGAAGTTAACGTGTCCATATGGACACGCTGGGCATTTGCAATAGCTTTATATACATAAATTACATCTGACCAAATTATTTGATATCAACCAGTTAAGAGGCAACTGGACACTAAATGAAATCTAAGATATTTTGTATGTTGATCAAGAAGGTCATGAAAGCCGTTCATCATCTGAATATAGAAGCTAAGACGTAGATTCGTGGGGAACTGGAGCTATTTCCATACTAAAAATCTTATTTTCTACAACCTGGGAATGCAATCCAAAATTTTATAATGAACAAAATAAATATAGCACTAAAAACATCAGCACTGGTCACTTATGTCATGGATGCTGGCTATTCATCGTGCTTGGAAAATAAAAAAAATATCTGGAGTGGTAAAATTCCAGCTTGATTTCCACTTGGAGATTATTTTGCCTTATTTCAATAAGTCCAAGATACCCCAAAAAGAGATTCACGAAGACAGAGGTACCGCCTCTTCACTAACGATGTATGGAGATTTGACTGAGTTCATAACTTTGTTGAAAAGTCGGAAAAATAAGAAACGATACTTGGCTCCTTACTGAAAAGCCAAACATTCAGCTGGTAAAACAGGACTTATGAAGTGTAATTAGAGATTAAATATTGCATGCTTTGAAGCATAGCATACAAAGAAGTATTACAATGTCATTATACATAATTTCTTATCTAAAATCAAGCTTAGTACTCGTTAGATTTTTATCTAGTTGTTGTATTTTCTGATACTGTAACTGCCCAGCGTGTCCATATGGACACGCGTTATTTTTCATACTTCAAATATGGTTTTAAAATATTTTATTGTTTTTATCATTTTCGGATCCCCTTCTAAGTAGTTTTAGAGAAAAAAAAACAATGAAAGAGAAAAAAAATAATTCGGGCATTCCTGGGTTAAACATTATAATTTTGGCAACCCATCATTTCCGAGATGATCGGCATTTGTAATTCCATTATAGGCATTATTCGTAACCTATTCCCAAAGTTTTCGCTCAGGTGTCCCTTACAGCCTTTACAGATAAGAACAGAAAGTAAAAGTAGTAAAAACACGCCGTGAGCCCGATGAACAATTAATGGCTTTATAAACTTTTAAATCATCAGCAAATAATGAAAAATTAGAAAACTTAATATGGTCACACAAATCATTGACAAATAATAAAAATAAAATAGGGCCCAAGTGAGAGCCCTGAGGGACACCCGAAGGTACTTTAAATGGAGTTGATTCATAACCACAAACCACAACTTTTTGCCACCTGTGCAGTAAATAAGATCTGAACTAAGAGGATAAGTTTCCTTGAATGCCAGCATTATACAACTTAGTTATTAGGATCAAATGATCTACCCTATCAAAGGCTTTGCTTACATCGTCAGTTGCTTTATGAACCGATAGACGTCCCCTGCTGACCACAGGTCACTAGTGTGGACTTCCACAGGTGTTGGTCTTGCGCCGCCTGTGTCCGGCGGCTCCCTGCGACTCGTTCGATATAGTCGGTTCAGCAGCACGGGGTCTGCCGAACTGCACTTCCCGGTGCGTGGTCGCCACTTTAGAACCTCAAGGAGCTATATGAAATAAATAATTTTGAATTTTCCGTACACTCACTCGTCGCCTTTGATATGAAGTCTACCGCGGTCGCCTCGCCCGCTACGCCCGCCTCGTCCACCTCGTCCGCCTCACTCGCCTCGCCCGCCTCGCCCGACTCGTCCGCTTCGCTCGCTTCGCCCGCCACGCCTGCCTCGCCCGGCTCTCCCGCCTCACTCGAAGCCTGTGAAGAGTGGCCGCGACTCAGAGAACGTCATTGTAATTGGCGCGATGGAGATCACGGGCGGCGAACTCAACGCTGCATATATTTGGCAATCAGGGAAAATAAAATCACACAAAAAAAACTTCAAAAATATTATTTATCTAGGTAACTTGTCAATGTCAGATGATTGTCAAGAATGTCAAAAGGGACAAGTATAATGGCGGATTTTGAACTTTTGGCATTTAAATGACATTAAAGTGACAGTAACAGGTGTCAGATTTAACTGTTTGTAGATTCAAAAAATATTTTCTACAAACAATATTTTTCGGCTTTCGGTTTTCAGTCCGCAGCTTTAGGCGTTGGGCTACTGGGATTTCAAAAACACGTTACACGTTAGGGGCCCAAGCTCCATACTGTGCTGGTCATTCACACTTGACACTCACGTGCGCGGTGATGGGCGCCACCTGCGCGGTGAGGATGGTGCTGTTGATGCGGCGCACCTCGTCGATGTCGGCCAGCTCCACGCGCTTGACGGGGCGCGCGGCGAGCCGCTCGACGCGCACGGCGGCCGGCCGGCACACGCACAGCTGCGCCACGTTGGCTCCATACTGTGCTGGTCATTCACACTTGACACTCACCTGCGCGGTGATGGGCGCCACCTGCGCGGTGAGGATGGTGCTGTTGATGCGGCGCACCTCGTCGATGTCGGCCAGCTCCACGCGCTTGACGGGGCGCGCGGCGAGCCGCTCGACGCGCACGGCGGCCGGCCGGCACACGCACAGCTGCGCCACGTTGGCTCCATACTGTGCTGGTCATTCACACTTGACACTCACCTGCGCGGTGATGGGCGCCACCTGCGCGGTGAGGATGGTGCTGTTGATGCGGCGCACCTCGTCGATGTCGGCCAGCTCCACGCGCTTGACGGGGCGCGCGGCGAGCCGCTCGACGCGCACGGCGGCCGGCCGGCACACGCACAGCTGCGCCACGTTGGCTCCATACTGTGCTGGTCATTCACACTTGACACTCACCTGCGCGGTGATGGGCGCCACCTGCGCGGTGAGGATGGTGCTGTTGATGCGGCGCACCTCGTCGATGTCGGCCAGCTCCACGCGCTTGACGGGGCGCGCGGCGAGCCGCTCGACGCGCACGGCGGCCGGCCGGCACACGCACAGCTGCGCCACGTTGGCTCCATACTGTGCTGGTCATTCACACTTGACACTCACCTGCGCGGTGATGGGCGCCACCTGCGCGGTGAGGATGGTGCTGTTGATGCGGCGCACCTCGTCGATGTCGGCCAGCTCCACGCGCTTGACGGGGCGCGCGGCGAGCCGCTCGACGCGCACGGCGGCCGGCCGGCACACGCACAGCTGCGCCACGTTGGCTCCATACTGTGCTGGTCATTCACACTTGACACTCACCTGCGCGGTGATGGGCGCCACCTGCGCGGTGAGGATGGTGCTGTTGATGCGGCGCACCTCGTCGATGTCGGCCAGCTCCACGCGCTTGACGGGGCGCGCGGCGAGCCGCTCGACGCGCACGGCGGCCGGCCGGCACACGCACAGCTGCGCCACGTTGGCTCCATACTGTGCTGGTCATTCACACTTGACACTCACCTGCGCGGTGATGGGCGCCACCTGCGCGGTGAGGATGGTGCTGTTGATGCGGCGCACCTCGTCGATGTCGGCCAGCTCCACGCGCTTGACGGGGCGCGCGGCGAGCCGCTCGACGCGCACGGCGGCCGGCCGGCACACGCACAGCTGCGCCACGTTGGCTCCATACTGTGCTGGTCATTCACACTTGACACTCACCTGCGCGGTGATGGGCGCCACCTGCGCGGTGAGGATGGTGCTGTTGATGCGGCGCACCTCGTCGATGTCGGCCAGCTCCACGCGCTTGACGGGGCGCGCGGCGAGCCGCTCGACGCGCACGGCGGCCGGCCGGCACACGCACAGCTGCGCCACGTTGCGCGCCGAGCACCAGAAGCCGCGCGACAGCGCCGTGCGCGGCAGCCGCAGCTGGCGCGACAGGCTGCGCCGCAGCGCCTGCGTGCATGCACACAGTGTTACTAGATGGCGTTGTTTGTCATTACATCTCTTTATCGACGAAAAAACGCTCAGGAGGAAGACACCATTACTTTTTTGGGGTCCCAAAAGGCTCTTTCTCTGAGAAACGGTTTGAGGTACTAAGTTGAAAGGTTCGATTTGGGACCCTCAGTGCGCGAGCATGACTCACACTTGGCCGGTTATTTTCTGGGATGAGGATAATCCTCACGGATACCGTAAGGTAACCTTACGAATGGCATACGAAATAAAAACCTGCTTCCCAATCTGTCATCATCACTACTATCGGGTGAAATTGCAGTCAAGGACTAAGTTGTCTAGGAATAAAGAAAAAGAGTGTCACATTATTATGGAATAGTTTAGTACCTTGAAGGTGGGCGGTATGCTCCGCAGCTCGTCGAGCCGGGCGCGCGCCACGCCCGCCGGCTGTGCGGGCGGGGGCCGCACGTAGCGCCGGCACGCCATCAGCTCCCTGGCCGCACCACACGTATGAGCATTTATTGCGACTAGTGGGAATTGATAATACAAGAATGTCCCGATTTAGGATTGAGGGTGGTTTTTTATCTGAGTGTAGACACTAGTGTGCGGGAATAGATTAACCAGAAACAAACTGCTATCACGTGAAAGAAAAAAATATATAAAATTGAACGCCATTTGAATAATAATTTTAGAAAACCCCATTTTTTTAAATTAATAAAGAAAAATATAGTTTGCAGAAAATATTTTTCGATGGATGGCAACATTAAAAACTTTTTCTTATCTAAAAATAATTAAATCTGACACCTGTTACTGTCACTTTAATGTCATTTAAATGCCAAAAGTTCAAAAACATCAGTATACTTGTCACTTTTGACAGTCCTGACATAAGTCTGACATTGACAAGTTACCTAAACAACGGATCAGCCTGGCTGTCCAGCGCGGAAATGCAGCCAGTATTCTTGGCACCATTCCACGCGGGCATGATTTGTATAGTAATTAGTTTAGCTATAAGTTTTTTTATGTAACCTTTTAATTTTCAAATAAAGTTTTCCCTAAACAAATATTATTTTGAAGTTTTTTTTAATCGGGGTGTAATCACAAGCAAAGGTCCATAAATGCAACAAAACAAAAGAAAAATATTTTCTCAAAATATTATCGGGGTCTTTAAAAAATCGGTAAATTATTTAGATAGAAACCAATATTAACATCATTTTGCAGGGCGATCGGCTAAAAATATATCAATCCTTAAAGGACAGCATCAATGTCAAAATATTGCTTTTGGCCAATCCCATTGGCTATTTTTAGCCGATCGCCGTGCTGGTTAATTACACTCAAAAATAAAAAACCATTTTGGGACAACTCCTCAAAAAACGAGCTTTTGTCGTCGAGATGAATCAAACGAGCTCAAACTCAGCCGGCAAGTCCAGTGTTAAGGATGGGTCGGGCGCACGCACCGGTCGCCGAGGGCGGCGGCGGCGGCGGCGGCCGGGCCCCGCGCGCTGAGGCGGCGGCAGTCGACGGAGGCGCCGCGGGCGAGCGCGCGCCACTGCGGGCTCAGCTCCAGCGGCGTCAGCACCACGCGCGACAGCTGCAGCAGCTTCGCGTCTGCGACACACGCTCAAGCGTTAGCCCGCGGGCGCAGCCGGCACTTGTAGGTTGTAGGGTTGCTACTGTACGAGCCAGCGGTACTCCTTAGCGCGGTACTACGTATGGAGACCGTGTGCATACGAAGTTCGCACACAAAACAACTACAGTATATGTATTACACACAGGTCTTTATTCTGCATTCGTTCATTATAGTTACGTCTTCATGGTCCCCTACTAGATAGCGAGAGTCTAAATGCTACAGCGCCATCTAGTAGTGGATTTTGTAACTCGAGAATATTTTATGTTACTTTCTTATAGGCGATTATACAGCTACGTTAGGTCGGAGTGAATAAAATTCGAGTGGTGGCAGTAACAACTATTATAATTGTATTGCCCAGGAAACTACAATCTTTAAAACCTACGAACTAGGAACACGTGTCATGCAAAAAACTCAGTGCGGCGCGGACGTCCGATCGCATGAGCGGAACGATGGAGACTAAGTACATTAATTATCACATCAAAATTGCCTAAAGTCTGATTTTTAATCAGGTGGAATTCTGACACTTGTCATTTTATAAATCGAGCGAGTTATTTGTATGAAAAACAGTATTACCACCCGTTGTTCGGTTTTACCCCAAACTATCTGTCAGGCATTTGTCATAAATATCTATGTGCGGCAACTGATATTTAGTTTTCTAAGTTTAAATTTGATATCTTTTTTGTGGGATTTTTTAAATCTCTGCTAACATTAAGATACGTCAGAACTCCACGCAATTAAAAATCAGACTATACGCACAATACACTCGGGCGGCCGCGCGGCGAGCGCTGACGTCACACGAACTAGTTTCCATATGCAAGTATTTAGGAAATTATAATTTCTAAATTGTCTCTGGTCTGGTCCGGTGGGAGGCTTTGGCCGTGGCCAGTTGCCACCCTACCATCGAAGACGTGCCGCCGAGCGATTTAGCGTTCCGGCACGATGACGTGTAGAAACCGACAAAGGGTATGAATTGAGTTTACACCGCTATAGCCCTTCCGAGTTAGCCCGCTACCATCTTAGACTGCATCGGCACTTACCATCAGGTGAGATCGCAGTCAAGGAATATCTTGACATCGAATAATGAAAAAAAAAAAAACTCACCGATAGAATTGCCGTCGTCGCTCCACCTGTCGACGTCGCCGGGCGCGCTCGTGTCGCTTCCCTCCGGCGCTTCGTCGACGGAGCCGGCTTCTGTTGAATCTATCTCGTCTTTATTATGTTTGAAACAGTCGCGCCGAACCTTCTTGTAGTAATTCTCTATCAAATTCCTCTTGAACGCCAGCTTGGCGAGTTCTCTCTGGATCGAATCATCGATGCGTCGGTCCGCGTCTTCCCTCGAACCGCTTGCGTCGTTTCCCGTTTCGAAACCTTCACTTTTAACTTTTACAGGGGATGATTTTTCACTTTTAACTCTTACATTGTCGTTTTTATTCGACGCGTCATTTATATTATCGTCACTGTTCGTACTGGAGTCGTCTCGGTCAGCGTGTAAATTGTCAATTTCATTCAAATCAGCATCATCTTCAAACATAATTCTACTTTTACTTGTCTGCACATTTGTTTCTGATGTTACTTCTAAATTAGTTTTGGTATTCTGTTCGTTTTCATCTATTCGTTCACTTTTAACAATAGACGTGCTCGGTACGTTTACTGAAGTCGAACTTTGTCTTTGGGCTTCTATACTACTACTACTGCTATTGACAGTTTCGTGTGTCGCTGGAATACGAGGTATCTCGTTTCCTTCATTGAGCTGTTCAGACTTTACTGTGATGTCATCGCCATTGACAGTGTCGTGTGTTGCAACGCCACTGTCGCCGGGTGCTCTCATCGCGTATGTGTGATCCTGCGGCTCAGTTTTGATAGTCTTGAGTGTCGGCGTAACGTCTGATTCTGTGTCCGAGTCGACTTCTATGATCTCCTTCTTTGGCTCAATAATTTTCGGTTCGTCGTCACTCCAGTCCAACAGGTCGGTTATGACTTCTTCCATCGCTAAAACATATAAAAACATGTCACTTATGCTGGATTCTTATAATGTATGATTTGTTGGAATTTTTCAGTAACAAAAGTAATGCAATAACTCACATATGGCGGTCGGCACCGTGGCAGGTGGAGTTTGCAAGGGAGCCTGCGGATATACAATAAATGTGACAACTTTAGAGGATATTTGCTCTCACGAGTGAGTAAGTCATAAGCGACCAGAGTTAGAGTTACCGATTTACAGTATTTGACTGTATTCTACGTTAATAATTATAATCGAAAATGTGTAAGAATGTAAGAATAACATTAGTAAAAATAAATAAGCTGTTTTCTTGCTCAACCATATCAGTCTTTCCGAAACGAAATTTTCTATAGAGTGTATGGATTCACAAGATCGTGACGTCATTTAATAATGCTCTCTTTATCTAACGGGAAACTTAAAAGCTCTATATTTTCGAGACCAGTCAAGATATGAAAAAAAGGAAAGTAGCATTGTGTTATAGTATGAGAAACCTTTACTTTAAGTGTATAAAAAAATATGAATTGAATAGTGAGGTGTAGTGGTGTGGTGGCGTGGTGGCGTGGTGGCGTGGTGGCGTGGTGGTGTGGCGTGGTGGCGTGGTGGTGTGGTGGTGGTGTGGTGGTGTAGTGTGGTGGCGTGGTGGAGTGGTGGTGTGGTGGCGTGGTGGAGTGGTGGCGTGGTGGCGTGTTGGTGTGGTGTGGTGGTGGTGGTGTAGTGTGGTGTCTTGGTGGTGTGGTGGTGTGGTGGCGTGGTGGTGTGGTGTGGTGGTGTGGTGGCGTGGTGGTGTGGTGTGGTGGTGTGGTGTGGTGGTGTGGTGTGGTGGTGTGGTGGTGTGGTGCGGTACTGGCCTCGGCGGCGAAGTCCCTGACGTGCACTTTGCCCGCGCGCACCAGCTCCGCCCAGCCCGCCTGCCGCTGCATCACCACGTGCGGGAACCTGCGGGTCACGTCACGTCACGTCACGTCACTGCTGCAGAGCGACACGCCAACAGCGAGCGCCGCGCGGACTCACCGCTTGCCGATGGCCAGTAGCAGCGGGTGCGGCTTGTGGCCGGGGTCGCGGAACGACAGCAGCAGCGCGCGCTGCGTCAGCACCCGCAGCTCGTACCAGCGCCGCTGCAGCGTCACCGGCGACGCGATGCGCCCGCTGACCGGAAACGACTTCAGTAAACCTCGGTTCGCACACATTCTCACTTACAAAACTAGAACGAACAGGCAATTTGTGGGCGAGCGCATTCCGTCTTAGTTCCATCAGTGATCGCAGTCAAGCGCGAGTTACCCGCACTATCCTCACACTCGATTCACTCCTCGCCCCGAATCTTGCCCGGTTAGAGATTGCTCTGTTAGCGACGATGCTGCCTTTGCATGCGCAGTTTAAAGTAGTGTATATTTGTGTTCATGTTCCGGTGTGCAATAAGGGTTTAAGCTCGTTCTCTCACCGTACGGTGTAGTCGGCGTGCACGGCGTTCCACAGCTCCGCGCTCTCCCAGTCGCAGCGCTGCGCCAGCCGCGCGCTCGCCGGCGGGCCGCCCGACGCACTCGCCGGCGGGCCGCCCGCCGCGCCCGACGCGCCCGACGCTGACACACGACAGGTGAGACCCTCCGTTAATGGAGACCATTCGTAGATATGCAAAATCGCTTGAAAGTTTGTCACGGTAGAGCATAGGTTCTACGTATACATATACACTACTTATAAATTCAAAATTCAAATTCAAAATTAATTTCTTTCTTTCTTTGAAGAGGAGAAATATATTCAAATTTGAATTTGAATATATTTCTCCTCTTCAAAGAAAGGCATTAATTAAAGTAATAAATACTCTGCGCTACACAAAACTTTTCCTTGTATAACTCATCGTGGAAAATGTAAACATAAGTAATGCAAACAAAAATAAATTAACAAGTTTAAAACTCGGTAGTGACAATCGCGAGCGGTACATCGCTATCTGTAGCTGTCAAGGGCGCGAGGAGGCGCGGCCCGGGGCAGCGGCCAACTCGCAGTGAACGAGTGCTAACTGTCACATACCTGTCGAGGCGCCCCGCTCGTGCGGCGTCGTCTCGGTCGGGCCGACGGGCTCCGCGCCAAACTTGGTGTGAGCGTCGACGACCAGCTTGTACAGCAGCAGCAGCGCCTCCACTTCCTTCGGGTTGGACAAACTGACCTGTACGCCAAATAAATATCTTTGGATAATATTAAACACTACGTAAGTTTGACTCCGACACGACGCTGCACGCCGGTGTGTGGTGTTGCGTGTTGGCGTCGGGCCGGTGCGGGAAGAGCGCCAGTGGCTCACCTCGGCCAGCGCGCTCCGGCGCGGGTCGTACAGCAGCGCCAGGTCGATCACCTGCCAGTCGAGCGGCGAGGGCCGCAGCGGGTTGCGCAGGTCGCCGTGCCGCGCCGAGCCGCGCAGCCGCCGCAGCGCCGCCTGGTACATGCGGCTCCTGCCCGACGTCCGCGAGTTAGTGGCTGTCAAAACTATATCAGCGGGGATATTTTAAGGCATACGTAGGTATATCCGTAATTCTCACCATATGCCGTGCACCCGGCGCACGGGCACGCGCATGCTGCTCGCCAGCTCGTCGAGCGCGCCGCAGCGCCGCAGCAGCGCGGGCCGGTCGCGCGGCGGCGCGGCGCTCAGCGCGGCGCGCACGCGCAGGAACAGCGTCCACGAGAAGCGCCACGTGCGCGCCTCCGGCGGCACCTCGTGCGCGCTCTCCATCTGACACAGACTGCGCGTTAGCGTCTCGGCCGAGGGCCGGCGCGCTCGCCTCGCGCGGACACGCTCGCGGCTCACCTTGAGGGCGTTGATCATGAGGTCGAAGGGCAGGTCGAGGCGGCGCAGCCACGCGGGCGCGATCAGCAGCGCGTCCGCGCCCGTGCCGTAGCGCGCCTGCGCCACGCGGACCAGCCAGCGCATCTGACGACGTGAGCGGCGTACGGGTAACACTCAACCGAGCAAAAATTCATACAAATGGCACTTTAAGATCCTACACGGACTACTATAGAGGAATAATAAATTTCAGATCATTATATTATTACGACAGGTACCTTGTTGATGCACAGCCACTTGAACCTCGCCACCTGCTGCGTCATCACCTTGGAGCTGGGCACGCCCAGCGCCGCGCCCAGCCGCGCCAGCGCCTGCGTGCGCAGCTGCACATGTGCACATGAGTCACAGTTTGATGTTGTCAAATGTACGTGTTCATTACAAATGTCACGCTATCTGTACTCTTCCCGCTACTGACATGAATTATTATTAGAATGTACCTTAGTTACCAGCACACACCTCACATGGTAAGTGAAGTTGCAGCATAAGATGGAGCCTGCTTGCCTAGATGCCACTTTACTCTTGATTTAAAGGTACTTAAGTTATAGTCAGTCGACTCAACAGAAGCCAGGTGTGCATTCCAAATCAGTTTATTCTAGCTGTCCAGTCATAATCACATGGTTAACTCCTTATACCTCAGTTCCAGTGAACAAATGTGTGAAGTTCCACTTGATGTACAACATGTTCATTATGTTTGGCTCATTTGAACAGACTTGGTGTACAAAACTCATTTTCAAATTGTTTCAAGCCCCACACTGTTAAAGCATGTGATATTTAAGACCAGATCTCAGTCAGTCGCACATCAAAAAATTACATTATCATATGCAAAAACATCAAAAAGTATTATGATAAATGCAAATATTCAACACTGAAGGAAAACATCTGGAGGAAACCTACATAACTGAGTTCTCCATGTTTTCGATGGTGTGTTAAGTCTACTAATTCGCTAGTAGGGCATAGTCCACCACGCTGCTAGCAGGCTACCAGGCTAACCCTTCAGAGATCTGTGCTCAGTACTGAGCCATTGTTGGAGGGAAGAGGAGAATATTAGTCAAGTTCAGCTTGGCTAATATACTTTAAAAAAAAATGTGTACTTACAAGCTTATCCTTAGTGGATTTGCCGGGAGGCTTCAGAAGCTCCTCATGCTTGCAGAACTCATCTGCAAACCTCTCCAGCTCCTCATCCGACACCGTCTTCGCGTACAGGTCCACCATGGCGGGACAGCGGGTGTTGCTGCAGAGACAGTTTCGTTAGTGAAAAGACACGGCCGTAGGTCGCCAAATACTGGCGTAAAAAGTACTGTTTTTTTTTTAAATTCCGCTGGAACCCTTTCTTTATCAAGTTAACAGAGCCTGTCAAATTAAGTCCTCCACTATAATAATGCAAGAATATCCCGTCGATACATTGCTGCGTGATTGACAAACTACAAACAAACACACTAACATTTTTAAGTATCTATTGGTGGAGATATCATTTCAGATGCCCATGTTTTCTTTTATTGCTTGACACATATTTTTGATATTTTTAAGAAAAGCTTGTGTTTCACCGGTCTAGCAAGTGATAGAATCTGCAAAATTCACGAAACGCTACCAAATCTAAGAAGTATAATTACTTCTATATTAATATATATTTGTTAGAGTACCTTGCTAATGAATAACAATTAATTGTTTTCTAGGAATTGCTGTTTAATTTTTGTCGCATATTTAGTGGAAAAATCAAACAAAAACGCCATCAAAATTTAAGAAATATCAACAAATTCACATTTCAAGCAATTTCAAGTGACGTTTCGTGAAGTTAACGTACTATTTGTCTACACTTTGTCTATTGTTGTCTATGATATAAACACAGATAGCTTATGGTTGAACTCAGTAGCGGCTAACTTTAAAAAAGTGTTAAACATTGTAATGTAAAGATCACTGACCGTGATCTCCATAAATTAATCTATATTAATAAACTGGTAACTGGACTGACTATAATATGTAATTGACTGCTGTAGGTATATAAAAAAAATAATGATGACTGCTTAAATTAATTATGAATCAGTGGGGAAAAAAACTTTAAACTTTTAAGTAGAAAGCGCCATTTATTTGATTTCAAACTTTCGCATTTTATAATATGAATACTGAATAGGTTTTTATTGCTATACAATGTATCGACCATAATCCACTATACTATTGTCATTTGTCGTCCTACTTCTCTGCTCATTTAAAGGGGAGAGGATGATAATAATTTATTCAAATATAATAATATTTAAAAAATATAATATATTGGCTTTCGCCGCCGAAATAACATATTTTTATATGAATTTTTATTTTCTTCTTAAAATATTTAAGCTAGAAGGTTCAGGATGGGTTCAGGGTCAATAATTTTATGAAATCGCAGGGTTTCGGATTTTTCATTTTTATTCTTAACCGATTTCAAAAAAGGAGGTAGGTATGTAAGTATTTTTTGGCGATGTTACTTCGTGTACCTATTGTTAGCGAAATATTGAAATAGTAAAGATATACAAATTTAATGTATTGAAGGTAGTTTGATAAAATCACGTAGGTAGGTAGTTTGATAATTGACGTAGGCGGCCGTCGCTATATCGCTTGGCGGCACGTCTTTGACGGTAGGGTGGTAACTTGCTATGGCCAAAACCAGACCAGACCAGGTAAGAGACAATTTAGAAATTATAAATTCCCAAATTGCCCCCGTCGGGAATCGAACCCGAGACCTCCCAGTTATAAGACCACAGTGCTAACCACTGCGCTAGGGTGGTAAAAAGGTTTCAAGAAAATTCAGGTAATTCCCGGCAACGTGAATACAGGCCAGTCAGTGACCGACTCATTATAACTATATTAAGATGCCCCTTCCTTGAAAGTATCATCAAAGCTCTTTGAATAGAAATTGTTGCACTTGTGCGGGTTCAGGATTATTAGTGCTGCGGCGGCGGCCGGCGGCTGCTGCGGGTTATTCCCCCTTCCCTAAGTATCTATTTTTATTTTATTTTATTTCTCATATTGCAGTCTTCTTCGAATGAGTATAGGTACTCGTTCTATAAAATTAATTCTAAATTAAAATGCGTCATTTCTGTGGTTTCGTATCCAAAGGGTGGCTGCGGGATCCTATAGCACTGATAGCCTCCGCTGTCCCTCCGTATGTCAGCGGGCTGTATCTCATGAACCGAAATGGGCAGATACTTGTATTGACTGAATCTGTATTTCCATTGCCGTTCATTGCGTTGGAATAATTATATTAAATACTAGTTGATGCCCGCGACTTCGTTCCCGTAGATTTTTTAATTCCCGTGGGAATTTTCTTACTTTCCGGGATCAAAGTAGGCTATGTGCTATTCCAGGCAATAATCTGTCTCTGTGCCAAATTTCAGCCAAATGGGTTCTGTGGTTGCGGCGTGATTGAGTACATCCAAACTTTCGCATTTATAATATTGTAGGATATAAGCGTACATTCAACCCCATAAGGGATATTTTACGCAAACGACACGACGGTGTTTCGTCCGTCGTTCCTTAATCTCCACAGTGTGAGTGGGCAGGCGTGTGTGTCTGTTGTTGTGTGTGTTGTTGTCGTGTCGCGACGCCGCTCCCCCCACACCTGCGCCGTGACGGAGCGGCCGCGGCGTGATGGATGCGGCGCGTCACCGCAGCAGGTATCACCGAAAATACTACACGAATATTAGTGCAGACAGTTAGCCAACTAATTTGATTGAGCAGCGAGTAGGGTAGGACGAAACAGAATTGGTTAACAAGACGTATAATTAGACAATAACACAATACGAACATTATATTTATCCCCGACGCAAAAAGGGGACGTTATTAGTTTGACTGCTTTGCAGTCTGTGTCATCTGACGCTGAAATCTAGACCGCACTCTCGCTCAGCTCAGACTCCAGACAGAGTTAGAACGAGACAGATTTATGTCAGAGCATATTTGTGTCTCGTTTTGACCTCTATCTTAAATCTGAGCTATGTCCAATGCCGGCTTCACCTGTGGTGCAGGGTACGCACCGCACGCGGGCGCAGGGTTGCAGGGGGCGCCGCGCCGACATCATTTAAAATTGCACCATTTTTTGCACCTGAATTTCCTTTCACTGTTGAAAATATGACTGTAAGTCAAACGGTATTCTTGTATTGTAACATGATTCTATTGTATTCTGTTCTACAGTGTCTCCACTTTATTTGTGTCTCAGTCGTGTCTTAAAATGAGTATAGAAATAGAAATAGAAATAGAAATATTTTTTATTCAAATAAACTTTTACAAGCACTTTTGAATCGTCAATGAATCTACCACTGGTTCGGAATGCCTTTCCTGCCGAGAAGAGCCAGCAAGAAACTCGGCGGTTGCTCTTTTCAAAAAAATCAAAATTTTACAATTGTTATTGAAACTATGCTATGTATTCAGTGCTTCCACGATGAATTTTCCTGAGTACAATACAAGTAAAAATAAATACAATACAAATACAAATAAATACAATTCAAAACATGTTAACACAGGCAGGCAAAAGCAGACCCATTCCCGTTGGCGGCACCCGTTCACGAGCATGACGCATGATCCAGCCATTGCTTCGCTCAACCATATTTGAGGGAACGTAACAACCCGCACCACACGACACCACCACAGAAACTTTAAAGAGAGCATGACATACTTAGGCTACCCAGTAGGTATCTTAATATTAGTATTTAATTAGATGCCTTAACATGGGTAGCCTAAGTATGTCATGCTCTCTTAAACATTTCTGTGGTGGTGTCGTGTGGTGCGGGTTGTTGCGTTCCCTCAAATATGGTTGAGCGAAGCAACGGCTGGATCATGCGTCATGCTCGTGAACGGGTGCCACCAACGGGAATGGGTCTGCTTTGTGTCTACCCATCTTAACGTGTGGTAGGTGTGCATTTTTGAAACTTCTTTGTGGAAACACTGTGTGCATAGCATAGTTTTGTTAACCATTGTAAAATTTTTTGAAAAGAGCAACTGCTGAGTTTGTTGCCGGCTCTTTTCAGCAGATTCAGCATTCCGAACCGGTGGTAGGTTTATGACGTGTCATAAGAGCTACAAGTTGGCCTACATGAAATAAATTTTTGATTTTGATTTATTCCATTTTGGCCGCGCGTCTACTAGAGGGCGCCAAGATATTGATTGCACACGGGCGCTACATGGGCTAGAGCCGTCTCTGGCTAAGTCAGAGCACGCTCTATAGATCGCACCGTTAGACTCAAACTCTAGAATTATCTACAAATGATTGTTACAATGTGACGCTAGCGATCACCTGCGATTCGCCGAATTGATGAAGTTCTTGCTGCATCCACGCATTCAATCAGCAGCGAGAGAATATCGGCCAATCAGAGGTGACTGCAATCGCTGCAATCATTTTGAAATATTCGCACAGCAGATGGATCTTTTTGACGGTAGTTGTTATTTGAAAGCTGTAGTTTTGAAGTACAGAAGCTGTTCAGCTATTGATGCGCGGGTGGAGGCGGGCATTTAGCGACAATCAACTTATTTAGCTGTTAAGAGTTTGTCGTCAGTCACGGTGCTAGTATCTCAAGTGGGCTGACAAAAAATAGATTGTTTTGTTGTTACTCGACGCCTCTCGAAGCCTCTCGCGGCAGCAAACCTGCGACATTGTTGCGAGCGCCCGTCGCGTGTTTGCGCAGCCCCGGGGGCGGCCGCCCGCCGCGCCTCACACCGAACCGGCACAGTTCAGCCGAGCGACTTTTTTTCATATAAATAAATGATAAAAATAGATGTTAAGTGATTACCGCCGCCTATGAACATTGTTAGCATCAGATGCACATTAGCGCCCCCAGCTGTTCAGGAACTTGTCGAACCTGCCACTTATCTGTGGGGTTAGTTTAAGATTTAATTCGATTGATCGTATTCGTATATTATGACATTAGCGTCAAAGTAAAATGAACCTTAAAAGGAGTACTACAGCTACATACAGATTTTGCCTTTATAATATTAGTGTGATGTGATATATTTCTATTTTTCAATTAAAAATATAAAATATTGTCAGTTCTTCGGTTTGATACGTTTGATTGACAGAAGGTTCATTGTTCGCTTTCGAGTTTTCAAATCGCAATATTTGCTATATAGGCGACCTCTACGCCGTAGGCGGGCTACGCGCTACGGCGCTACGGCGCGGTGTGAGGGAGCGCTGGTCGGGCTCGCGTCTCGCGAGACGAGGCAGGTATCTCTAATAATAATAATTGTTGCGTAAAACAATGACGAGTCAACACCGACCCCTGCCCCTCCCGCCGCACCCGCACCCCGCACCCCGCACCCTGTACCCCGCACCCCTCGCCCCGCACCCCGCACCCGCGCTCCGCAAATATTTGATTCCAAATAAACAATAAATAATATACTAGGGATTAACGTTTTGAGATTTAATTTCGGGTTCCAAGTTGGTAATTTTTTTTTTCGGGGCAAGGGAAATTTCAAGGTAAGGGAAATTTTCAGTACCTATAAGAAAAATTTCAAGGGTTGCGAACACTCGGAACCTGCAGGCCGGTTCTGTAAATCCGCATCAATCATCGCTACAGTCGCAAGCGTGGCGATCGACTGAACCTATCACGTCCTTTCTGGAACCATGTACTTTAGCCGATAGCGAGTGAGTATCGGCCAAACAGAGGCGATCGCAATCGACACACTGTAGGAGTAGTTTTAAGAGAATCAAACTATAATATACGTGTTCTAGAATCGCCGCGACCCTCGTGTCGCGCTCGAGTGGGTCCGCTAATGGCGCACTCGAGTGTCGCGATAGTCGCGCTACGCGGGCGACTGTGATTACACTCAGCCACCGTGACCACCGAGCCACTGATACCGGCGATAACATTACTGGGAATCGACTAGCTCCTGCCCTCGATGCCATCGGCGTCAAGTTAGGCTTTTAAAACTCCTACGTCTTTATTTTTCCGGAACAAACACTAACCCTCTCAGTCACTACGACTGTAGTCCTCGTCTGTACACAAATCAACACAACAGGTCAACAACAACAGGTATACAAACTACGGCACCGTTGCTGTACGATTGAAGGACAAACTGAGAACGGAACTCACTTTTGCATTTTTTACAAGTCACATTTTTGACGAAGAATATTCTTTACTACCTATTTATTACCGTGACGAAGTCGCGGGCATTATCTAGTCTTCCGCATAGCTTAGGCTATCAATGACAGTAGTGCAACGGTAATCTGGACTAGAAATAGTGATCGAGTTCGATTTAAGTTAGCCAGAAAAAAACAATAACAGCAAAAAGCTTAGATTTGCTCTTTGCTTTTTGCTTAAGCAGAAGATGTTATTGTTTCTCTAGGTTTCTCAGTTACTTCAATAAATAATAAGAAATAATAAGATTTTTTTGGATCGATCGTAAATCTCTTTTTGATGCTCTTCTACAATACCATACAATTTTTTTCAATATCTCCTATTTTACCCTGTGTTCCATATACATAATATAAACCAGTGAACAGCTTGAGATAGATAAGTAATGTATTATCTTCATCGTCGAAATGGTTTTTAGTTTTTAGTTCTATTGACTTTAAAAATGAAAGATCAATATAACATATACCTAAGTAAATTAAAATAAAACTACGCCTGGATGGAAGCTCAAGCATAGAAGCCTTAAGGCTCCGTCGAAACTTCTTTATGTTTTAAAGTGGATAGTTGATGAGTGGGCACATTATAAAAAAACACATAACATGTAGAGTCGTATCAATTTATTACAGTATACTTATATCGTTAACGTTTTGTAATCAACATTTCATTAAATATCTAGCTAATCTAATAACAAACTTGGCTCACCACTACCGAAACATAAGCGAAACAAAATAAACAAAAATAGCAGATCTGTAGTGAGAGCCCAGTTTGTACAACCGGTTCCAAATTCCCAGCCTTTAAATTTGGAACCGGCGCTTAACCGTTTTTAAACCTGAACATTTAAAATCAATCTGTTTATTACAATTATGTCAAGTTGTGTAACTGAAGACTTGATAATTATGAACATTTTCGACATCATGTCTAAAAACGGTTAAAACTAATCAATAACTAATTATATATTAAATCTAATCATGTCACCTTCTAGAGAATAAAGTATAGACGTTAGAGAAGAACAAAAATAATTGCTCAGTGAGAATAATTAAAAAAATAAATAAATTAAACAAGGTAAGGTAAGGTCACCAAATAAGGCCTACCTTAATTTTTTTATTACGTAACTAGCAGGTTTATAATTAAAATGCTCTGGTAATTTTAAAATACTTATATTTATTTATTAAACTTTGTAATTAATGAAATCAAATTGCTTTAGAAACAAAAATCACACTTTTATGAACACAAATAACTAAAATGTCACTTTGGCCTTATTGGGAACCCTGTGTCTTAATAAGGCCTTAATAAAAACAAGTAAGCATTCAACTTCTTAATTAATAGAAAACGTTGTAAACACTTATATTAAATCTAATGAGATCCTTTAGGAACTGTCGTTTACGAATTGGTATGCTTGGCCTAAGCATATACTAGATCTTAGAGCTCCAGGTCCTATTTCTCAATCCTGATGATGCAGGGTTGGTTAACAGCGTTTTCCATCTGTTGCGAGGTCAGTTGAGCCCTTTTTTTCCTTGTGGTAGAAGCTGGTGATCCGTTTTCCATGATGTTACTGAAAACAAGGGTTTACTATTTTACTGTGCCGTTATAAGGCCTATACTTACATTTTTGTTATAGGCTTTATTAGGGCATCGCACATGGGTAAACAAAATAACAATTATATGGAATACACCGATAATACAGCTTTTTCACTTATGTGAGGAGATGGCTAAACGTATAATTATCCTATAGACAAAACACAGCACACCAAGTACGAATAAAAATAAAAATACTTACTATTTACTCTGCCAGAATTTTATAAAAACAAGCGTGCACTCCGCGGCGTAGTTGTTTTCAACTGCAATTTCCAACACGCTCGCGGCACAGGCCGCTCGCTGTGCTTGTGTGCGCTAGTTAATGTATACGCACACTTCTATAAACATTGGCAGCCATTTGAAATCGTGTAGCGCGAAATTTAAAAAATAGGCCTTATTAGGACATAGGCCTTATTTGGGTCACCCACCTTATATACCGTTTCTAAAATTATGGTTTCATTATGTGACAATATAAATAAAATTGAATTAAAAATACATAAAATATGATAATTAATTAGTTATTATTTTTGGCGCCACTGATTCAGGAAATAGTTATACGAGGAGACGAGGAGACGGGTGATCAGTGCCCTTCAGAGTAAGTGTTCGCGACCTCCGGTGTCCTGTTGACAAAAGAAAAACAGCAGTCTTTATCTTAAGTAATATTATTAATTTAGTTCTTTAAATGTTTATATTTAAACTAAAGAATGTTGAAATTTTTACCAGAATTCTCCAGAATTAGATTTATTTAGATTAGGTTAAATTAGGTTGTCGTGCCGCAACCGGAACTCGGTTCGGAGCTCACGCTCACCGCTTGTAGTATCTCCGGGCGTAGGGCGGGCAGGCGCAGCTGTCCCTGTCTGGCGCGGCGGCGGCGCGCGCTCTGTCCCTGTCGCTCGCGCCGCGCTGCAGCAGCGTGAGCGCGAGCGCGGCGCCGAGCGGGTCGCCGGCCGCCGACCGCTTGCCGTAGCGACCCGTCAGGAAGAACCTGGACAAAGCGACTTTCCCTCAGCGACCATACTTCGTTTTACCCGAGCAAAGCCAAAAGGAAGGGTTATGTTAGCGGTCTAAGTATATATGTTTTTATGTTTCTGCGCGATTGAAAGACAAACCAACAGACAAATACAATTCCGCATTATAATATTAGTAAGACGTAGAGAGTGGGTATATGAATATAAGTAGATTAATTATTAAAAAAAAAACTTTAAAGTATAAAATTACAGTAAGTACTAAGTAGTAAGGAACACTTAAAATATTTTTATTATTAGTAATTTCTCTTTGTGATAGGGAAGCTGAAATGAAATAAATGTACCTATGCTTAAACTCAAAAGGCTTCGAGATTTTTGAATTTTAACGTTTTTCAGGGATCTTCCAGTATTTGACATGAAGATCGTTCAGTAACAAATAGGGGACAAAATTTGTTGCATTTTAGCTGCTCTATTACGACCCACAAGTTACACGGCGAGTTACCAGTAACCCTCTATAGTGTGTACCAGAGGCGTAACTATATCGTTTGAGGCCCGTGGCAAATTCATCGGATGGGGCCCTCCCTCCCCCAATATAAAGAAGCTCAACCAATGAGATAGGCCCTTCAGGCTGGGGGCCCGTGTCATTTTGCCGTCTTGCCACCCTATAGTTACGCCACTGGTGTGTACTCTTTAGTATTTTCTCTACACGCTGTATAGGCCAGCTGCCCTGCGTCACACCTGACGACAAGTGGAATAACACCAAATGTCTGTACGGGGACGATCACCGTTTAACTCGAAGTCAATATTGTTTACGGGCCCCATAACTCCGCGGCGGCCGCAATCCGCGTCCCTTTAATGTCTATGATCGTTCCGAGTGCCGCTCAAATAATTAATGGCCGCCATTCCTCCTAACTACGAGATTCACTTTTTATTGCGCTCTCAAATATACGTCTTACAAGAGAATCGTCATTTCTGTCATCTCTACCCACAACCCTTTCGCCGGCCTTTCCAGTACCTATAGAAATCCCGTTAAAGCGAACCAAGTTTTTTCTTTTCATCGAGTAGGCTTTCGGATGCTGATCATCTTTTTCCATCTTTTATACTCTCTGAGATAGACACCGATAAGTATAGATGCCAATTGCATGAGGTTTCGAGTGGTTTTTGTTTGAACACCCCCACCACAGATTAGAGAAGCCCACCTATCTTCAATATGCTGGCCGTACTCCTCACCCATCTCCGAAATCCTCAATTATCAGCTTTCTCCATATTTTTCCTCCGAATGAATTTTTGTCCTCTATTCGAAATCATCAATGAAACAAATTATTTTCATAAAAAATTTACAGAAGAGTCAGTGAATCAGCACGAGCTAAAAACTGTCAAAACTGCATTTCGACCGTAAACTATTAGGTACTTAAGATTATTAGTATGTAACTATTAGTTAAGATTTCGACCTACAAAATGCAGGTTTGACGGTTTTAGTTAGTAACTGGATGATAGCCACTGAGCTAGAGTCCGTCTTCCTCGCGAATGTGAAGGGAGGCTATAGTCCACCTCGTTGGTCAGGTGCGGACTATGAGACAATCGCACAGATGTGTGTGTGTGTCAGACCTGTCGTTGCGCGGCGACAGCATGCGCGGCGACGAGCGGCCGTAGCGCGAGCTCAGCACGAAGGGCGACGCCGACACTGCGGAACCACAACCGACAATGTCATCACGTTCCCTCAAATATGGGTGAGCGAAGCAACGACTGGATCATGTGTCATGCACGTGAACGGGTGCCACCAACGGGAATGGGTCTGCTTTATGGCTGCCCGTCTTAACATGGATTGTAACATGCAAATGTAGGTCTTATGCATTTTTGAAACTTCATTGTGGAAGCATGGTGGAAGCACTGTGTACATAACATAGTTTTGTTACCTATTGTAAAAAAAATTTTTTGAAAAGAGCAACCGCCGAGTTTATTGCTGGCTCTTCTCGGCAGGAACGGCGTTCCGAACCAGTGATAGATTCATCGACGATTCAATTGGCGATGGATCTATTTTAGGCCGAATACTTTTCGATCCATGTAGTATGTTATCCTCGCCTGCGGCTGGGGTAGTTAAATTGGCGTGTCGGCAGATTTTAATCATATTGTGTGTAATGTTATGTCATGTCTCACTCTCGGCTCGCTTCAGCGTCCTAAAGTTGTCCGCGAGTGCGAGCGCGCCGCACAGCACCGCCACTGCGCACGCGCGGCGCCACATCGCGCTCCCCGCTCCGCTACGCGTCACTCCGCTCCACTCCGCACCACTCTCACCCCGCACCTGCGCTCAAGTAAACACCACAGTTGAATAAAAATATTATTTTTATAACAACCAAAAAGAGAGATCAGGCGCAGGACCGACGCAGATGGCTTTACGTGCTCTCCGAAACACGGGGGTGTCTCACCGCCAACTTCCTAACTCTGGGCTAATATTGAGAGTTTCTTTGACAAAATGATTTTTTTAGCGCGACCTGGGAGTCGACCCCGGGACCTCGTCACCCGTGGTCGAACATGCTAACCACGAGACCAACGAGGCAG
This sequence comes from Hipparchia semele, assembly GCA_933228805.2. Taxonomy (NCBI): domain Eukaryota; kingdom Metazoa; phylum Arthropoda; class Insecta; order Lepidoptera; family Nymphalidae; genus Hipparchia; species Hipparchia semele. The sequence continues at coordinate 6,804,802 of OW121736.1, forward strand.
TTTTTTTTAAAGAATATTAGCCAACCAGAACTGAAGTTGACTAATATTCTCCTGTCCCCTCCAAATAAGCAGAAAGCTTGTGTTAGGAGTGGATACGACAGTAATGCAGCGGGTGGGATTCGAACCTGCGACCGTACAGTTTTCAGATCACACCTTTAACTGTTGGGCTATTGAGGCTTCAAGTTATTTTTATATTATGTTACCAGTCACTAAACAAAACAATGTATTAACGATTGCTTTGTTACATTAGTATTTTAGACTGGCTTTTACACAAGTTTAAGAAATCTATTGAAAGGATCCTCATGGAAAAATACGTTAATTATTATTATTTATCCTATTTCGCAAAAGTATTCATCCTACTCAAATTCTTGTTTGCATAATATATCACGCGGGGCCGAATTCAAAACAAAATCACAACAAACTCTCAAAGTTAGAGAAAGCATAAAAATGATCTAGCGAAAATATCAACAAAGAATATTATATTATTTGTAATAATTAAGCTCGATCCCTGTCAGGGTTGACACTTCACCGCTCCGAGAATAATAATTAAAATATTTTAAACACAAACTAATTAATTCTTTTCGATGACAGTAAGGGAAAGTTTTATTAAAATTAGATGTTACTATTAATAAGATAAATAATTAAGGAACCGAACGGATATTTTATCTAAATTTTGTACTTAATCTAAGTTTTTTTAATTTTTTAATTTATTGTAACCTGTTGGTCGTCCATAAACAGATAAATAAAAAAAATCCTGACTATCTCCGTTACAAACAGACTAACCGGTTCATTAGTTGTGACGTGCAGGAGTAACGAACATCCACAATACATCAGTCTTCACTAACTTTCGCATTTACAATATTAGTAGGAAATAGAATATTATTGACATTTAATTTAGGAAATAAATGAATCTGAATCTGAGACTCATTCCCCGAATTCACTGAATCACTCGGCAACGGGTCTGGCGGCGGGTCCGGCGGCGGGTCCGGCGGCGGGGGGATCGCTGAACCGGGTCCGGCGGCGGGTCCGGCGGCTGCCAACCCTGAGCCGACGAGCTCAACCCACAGCGCCGCGCGTCAACAACTCCTCAACATATTAGCATATACTGGCACCCCGCCCGCCCGCCCTCCCGCCGGCCGCGGTCAAATCACTGGCTTTTAATTTGCAAATTAATTAGCGAAGTTTCAACGTAAACAACCCCGTGGTCGGGACATATGATAATACATAAATTTAAAAAGAAAAGTTTAAAAATTTTATTTATTGTTATCTCAATTTTTAAGGGACTTTCGTATGTGATATCGGCTACTTTGTCCCGGAAAAACAGAAGGTTCCCGCGAGATTTTTAAAAACGCGGATTCCACGCGGACGACGTTACGGGCGAAATCATATCACAATAAAGGCGAAAGGTTGAATGTGCGTGTGTGTGTATTTATGCTTGTTCACGCCACAACGAATAAATCGCTTTGGCTGATATTTGCAATGGAGATAGCTCATACCCAGGATTTACACAAAGGCATACCTGTTATTCCGGAAAATTAAAGAGTTTCCGCGGGATTTGAAAAACCTTAATCCACGCGGATTAAGTCACGGGCACTGTCTAGTGATTTAAAAAAAATAATGTTCATTTTGTTTTGAATAACGTCAAGTTATAATAGTTTATTTTTACGAGTTTAGCTAAAAGTAATGTTATCTTTAGATACAGAAGTGATTCAATTCTATTATCAAAAGATTTCAACGAGCTGTTGCGTCGACGAAAATGCCGAGGTGGCTGGACACAACAGAGTCTGGATATAAGGTTAACTGTTATTTGAAAATTATACGTTTAATGATTTTCTATTCTTTTGCGTCATCCACAAACAATCATACAATTAACAAAATATTAGATACAAGCAATATAATATGTACTAGAAACCGTCATAAACTTTATTACATGATTTCGATAACTTATTTCAATAAAGTGTGAATACACATACATCTATTAAATCGAAATAGGTAGTCATGATTTTTATGATAAAGTTGCATGGGAGCAATCGGCTTTGCATTCTGCAAGATGGCCTACGAAGTTACATGAACATCGTATTGGTTAAATATTGTAAAACTGAGTTTCAAAAGGTCCAACTGCTGAGTTGCACCTTCAATCACGCAGCAAAGGAGCAAAATATCGTGATTTTTTGTTTGGGTGAGGACCTGGAGTGACCTAGGCTACTTTATATCCCATAAAATCAAAGAGTTCCCGCGGGAATTTTACAAACTAAAGAACAACAGTTAATTTAGAAAGAAAAGAAAAGCTAGAAAAAGCATTTATTTGGAACAAACGCATGACAGCGTCAGATACATAAATGTTAGACAAAAACAAAATATGTGTGTGGTCCCAAAATGGACTCCACTCAGTACATACATTATATGCTATGCCTGTGGAGGAAGCGCAGGCATAGCAGGACTATGTCTATGTCTATGTCTTCCGCGGATTCAGAAACGGACGGCGGACTACCGAAGGATGATTAAATACGTACGTGCAAAATACGTACGTAAATAATAGTTTATAATAATAGTATAGCTATGATGATAATATTATGACTTTAGGTTCTAATATGAATATAATTATTAATTACTGTTATTATGTGCTCAGGATCGCCTAACCGACCTCACCCTTTTGCTGGCACAATGAAATTTTTCTTGAAATGGTTTTAAACCAATTTTTTGCTTATTGAACTACCACTTACCTTTAGTCGAAAGCGCTACCGATGTAGAGCCAAGTATAGAAGTCGTAGAAACGCTCCTCACTACAAGGACTCAGTACTGGTGACGTAGGAGTGGATTCGTTCAGAGGAAGCGAGGCAATGCCGTGCGGCGCGCGGCGCGGCGCCTTATGAGCCGCGAGCCGCGCACCGCCGCACACACCGCGCGATGTCCACCGCCCAGCGTAGGATTGCCACAGGGCACGACCTACGTCACCTGTTTCCAGCGACTCGCTCGAGCCCTCCCGCTACGTGGTGGAGTGGGTTCCGAAGCTGTGTTTCCCGCTGCGAGGCGAAGTTAGACGCTAAACTTAGACGGGAAGAAAGAAGGAGGACGAGTAAAGGTGGAACCAGACACAAACATGATTTAGTTGTTATTGCACTGTGTCGGTATTTTGTTGTCCTTGTAGAGTAATTTAATAAATTCTTTGACGGCATGTCTCAATTCACTTGGAGAAAAAACATATATTCGACGCTTAGTCTATCTAGACCTTTTCTGCATCACTGCCACCGCCATTTTAAAACACTGGCAAACGAATTCTTTAACGCTTATAAAGAATTCGTTAACCTCGTTAAGAAACTCGTTGGCCACTTCTCGAATTTTTGCTTTTTTCCCCCTCATTGTGTAGTTTTTTATTGATTTATTTTTTCTATTATTTACAATTTTTACCCTGTATTCCTTATTATTTTTCTTTCTCCCAATTGAGTGTTTTTTCTTTTTCATATGATGTAAATTCTATCTGTGAAAACTTATAATTAGCTTTAATTCTTCCTCTGTATTTATTGACTAATTTTTCAAATGAGCTGAAAGTTTTTCTTGTAAAGTAAAATAAAATAAAATAAAAATAAAATAGATTAAAAGTTTATAAGGTTTATACTATTATAAAATTATTTGAATGACGCGATTTCGGTCTAGGTTTTTTTAAAGCCGCGGGAACTCTTTAATTTTCCGAGATTAAATGTAGCCTAAGTGTTATCCTGGGTAAGAGCTATCTCCATTCCAAAAAGGGAAATCGGTTCATTCATTGTGGCTTGAAGGAGTAACATACACACAAACACGCACACATTCAATACGCCTTTAATAATGCAGGTAAAATGTGATGGAATAGAGAAGATCGAGTCTCGTACATTTTATCATACTAAATATATATAAAATATTTAACAAAATGTTATTCTTAATAATTATTTTAAATGTTATAGTTGTGTTGGTCGCTGTGTAAGTCATAGCTACTGGCGCGCGTTGTGGCGCTACGTCACGCAGCAGCTGACGATGTTTGCTCGTGATCCACCTTACAAAATAAATATTTCTTACCCGTAAAGATTATTTTTTGTCATCCCACGAGCAAGCCCACTACAAAACAAGAGCCCCCTAAAAAATAAAACCATTCATGGGAAAAATTGGCGGACAAAACATAGTCGAAAACTTTTAAATTTTTTATGAACATTGAACATATAATTATTACGCTTCTTGATGTTTCCCCCCTCCTTACTCTGGCAACACTACACTGAAACATCTGAAACTATAGAAACAAGAAGCACATAGCACCACCTTGGATACAATATTATTGAAACTATCGAGAAGAACATACTGTACAAGATATAATCGACCAAAATAAGGTGTCGTAAAATGACAGATTTCCCAAGTAAATTGTACGGGCTAATACCGCAGCAGTAAGTTTGTAAACTTAAAGATACAACTGAACCGTTAGGTTTGGGTTAGGTTTGGGTTAGGTTTGGGTTAGGTTTGGGTTAGGTTTGGGTTAGGTTTGGGTTAGGTTTGGGTTAGGTTTGGGTTAGGTTTGGGTTAGGTTTGGGTTAGGTTTGGGTTAGGTTTGGGTTAGGTTTGGGTTAGGTTTGGGTTAGGTTTGGGTTAGGTTTGGGTTAGGTTTGGGTTAGGTTTGGGTTAGGTTTGGGTTAGGTTTGGGTTAGGTTTGGGTTAGGTTTGGGTTAGGTTTGGGTTAGGTTTGGGTTAGGTTTGGGTTAGGTTTGGGTTAGGTTTGGGTTAGGTTTGGGTTAGGTTTGGGTTAGGTTTGGGTTAGGTTTGGGTTAGGTTTGGGTTAGGTTTGGGTTAGGTTTGGGTTAGGTTTGGGTTAGGTTTGGGTTAGGTTTGGGTTAGGTTTGGGTTAGGTTTGGGTTAGGTTTGGGTTAGGTTTGGGTTAGGTTTGGGTTAGGTTTGGGTTAGGTTTGGGTTAGGTTTGGGTTAGGTTTGGGTTAGGTTTGGGTTAGGTTTGGGTTAGGTTTGGGTTAGGTTTGGGTTAGGTTTGGGTTAGGTTTGGGTTAGGTTTGGGTTAGGTTTGGGTTAGGTTTGGGTTAGGTTTGGGTTAGGTTTGGGTTAGGTTTGGGTTAGGTTTGGGTTAGGTTTGGGTTAGGTTTGGGTTAGGTTTGGGTTAGGTTTGGGTTAGGTTTGGGTTAGGTTTGGGTTAGGTTTGGGTTAGGTTTGGGTTAGGTTTGGGTTAGGTTTGGGTTAGGTTTGGGTTAGGTTTGGGTTAGGTTTGGGTTAGGTTTGGGTTAGGTTTGGGTTAGGTTTGGGTTAGGTTTGGGTTAGGTTTGGGTTAGGTTTGGGTTAGGTTTGGGTTAGGTTTGGGTTAGGTTTGGGTTAGGTTTGGGTTAGGTTTGGGTTAGGTTTGGGTTAGGTTTGGGTTAGGTTTGGGTTAGGTTTGGGTTAGGTTTGGGTTAGGTTTGGGTTAGGTTTGGGTTAGGTTTGGGTTAGGTTTGGGTTAGGTTTGGGTTAGGTTTGGGTTAGGTTTGGGTTAGGTTTGGGTTAGGTTTGGGTTAGGTTTGGGTTAGGTTTGGGTTAGGTTTGGGTTAGGTTTGGGTTAGGTTTGGGTTAGGTTTGGGTTAGGTTTGGGTTAGGTTTGGGTTAGGTTTGGGTTAGGTTTGGGTTAGGTTTGGGTTAGGTTTGGGTTAGGTTTGGGTTAGGTTTGGGTTAGGTTTGGGTTAGGTTTGGGTTAGGTTTGGGTTAGGTTTGGGTTAGGTTTGGGTTAGGTTTGGGTTAGGTTTGGGTTAGGTTTGGGTTAGGTTTGGGTTAGGTTTGGGTTAGGTTTGGGTTAGGTTTGGGTTAGGTTTGGGTTAGGTTTGGGTTAGGTTTGGGTTAGGTTTGGGTTAGGTTTGGGTTAGGTTTGGGTTAGGTTTGGGTTAGGTTTGGGTTAGGTTTGGGTTAGGTTTGGGTTAGGTTTGGGTTAGGTTTGGGTTAGGTTTGGGTTAGGTTTGGGTTAGGTTTGGGTTAGGTTTGGGTTAGGTTTGGGTTAGGTTTGGGTTAGGTTTGGGTTAGGTTTGGGTTAGGTTTGGGTTAGGTTTGGGTTAGGTTTGGGTTAGGTTTGGGTTAGGTTTGGGTTAGGTTTGGGTTAGGTTTGGGTTAGGTTTGGGTTAGGTTTGGGTTAGGTTTGGGTTAGGTTTGGGTTAGGTTTGGGTTAGGTTTGGGTTAGGTTTGGGTTAGGTTTGGGTTAGGTTTGGGTTAGGTTTGGGTTAGGTTTGGGTTAGGTTTGGGTTAGGTTTGGGTTAGGTTTGGGTTAGGTTTGGGTTAGGTTTGGGTTAGGTTTGGGTTAGGTTTGGGTTAGGTTTGGGTTAGGTTTGGGTTAGGTTTGGGTTAGGTTTGGGTTAGGTTTGGGTTAGGTTTGGGTTAGGTTTGGGTTAGGTTTGGGTTAGGTTTGGGTTAGGTTTGGGTTAGGTTTGGGTTAGGTTTGGGTTAGGTTTGGGTTAGGTTTGGGTTAGGTTTGGGTTAGGTTTGGGTTAGGTTTGGGTTAGGTTTGGGTTAGGTTTGGGTTAGGTTTGGGTTAGGTTTGGGTTAGGTTTGGGTTAGGTTTGGGTTAGGTTTGGGTTAGGTTTGGGTTAGGTTTGGGTTAGGTTTGGGTTAGGTTTGGGTTAGGTTTGGGTTAGGTTTGGGTTAGGTTTGGGTTAGGTTTGGGTTAGGTTTGGGTTAGGTTTGGGTTAGGTTTGGGTTAGGTTTGGGTTAGGTTTGGGTTAGGTTTGGGTTAGGTTTGGGTTAGGTTTGGGTTAGGTTTGGGTTAGGTTTGGGTTAGGTTTGGGTTAGGTTTGGGTTAGGTTTGGGTTAGGTTTGGGTTAGGTTTGGGTTAGGTTTGGGTTAGGTTTGGGTTAGGTTTGGGTTAGGTTTGGGTTAGGTTTGGGTTAGGTTTGGGTTAGGTTTGGGTTAGGTTTGGGTTAGGTTTGGGTTAGGTTTGGGTTAGGTTTGGGTTAGGTTTGGGTTAGGTTTGGGTTAGGTTTGGGTTAGGTTTGGGTTAGGTTTGGGTTAGGTTTGGGTTAGGTTTGGGTTAGGTTTGGGTTAGGTTTGGGTTAGGTTTGGGTTAGGTTTGGGTTAGGTTTGGGTTAGGTTTGGGTTAGGTTTGGGTTAGGTTTGGGTTAGGTTTGGGTTAGGTTTGGGTTAGGTTTGGGTTAGGTTTGGGTTAGGTTTGGGTTAGGTTTGGGTTAGGTTTGGGTTAGGTTTGGGTTAGGTTTGGGTTAGGTTTGGGTTAGGTTTGGGTTAGGTTTGGGTTAGGTTTGGGTTAGGTTTGGGTTAGGTTTGGGTTAGGTTTGGGTTAGGTTTGGGTTAGGTTTGGGTTAGGTTTGGGTTAGGTTTGGGTTAGGTTTGGGTTAGGTTTGGGTTAGGTTTGGGTTAGGTTTGGGTTAGGTTTGGGTTAGGTTTGGGTTAGGTTTGGGTTAGGTTTGGGTTAGGTTTGGGTTAGGTTTGGGTTAGGTTTGGGTTAGGTTTGGGTTAGGTTTGGGTTAGGTTTGGGTTAGGTTTGGGTTAGGTTTGGGTTAGGTTTGGGTTAGGTTTGGGTTAGGTTTGGGTTAGGTTTGGGTTAGGTTTGGGTTAGGTTTGGGTTAGGTTTGGGTTAGGTTTGGGTTAGGTTTGGGTTAGGTTTGGGTTAGGTTTGGGTTAGGTTTGGGTTAGGTTTGGGTTAGGTTTGGGTTAGGTTTGGGTTAGGTTTGGGTTAGGTTTGGGTTAGGTTTGGGTTAGGTTTGGGTTAGGTTTGGGTTAGGTTTGGGTTAGGTTTGGGTTAGGTTTGGGTTAGGTTTGGGTTAGGTTTGGGTTAGGTTTGGGTTAGGTTTGGGTTAGGTTTGGGTTAGGTTTGGGTTAGGTTTGGGTTAGGTTTGGGTTAGGTTTGGGTTAGGTTTGGGTTAGGTTTGGGTTAGGTTTGGGTTAGGTTTGGGTTAGGTTTGGGTTAGGTTTGGGTTAGGTTTGGGTTAGGTTTGGGTTAGGTTTGGGTTAGGTTTGGGTTAGGTTTGGGTTAGGTTTGGGTTAGGTTTGGGTTAGGTTTGGGTTAGGTTTGGGTTAGGTTTGGGTTAGGTTTGGGTTAGGTTTGGGTTAGGTTTGGGTTAGGTTTGGGTTAGGTTTGGGTTAGGTTTGGGTTAGGTTTGGGTTAGGTTTGGGTTAGGTTTGGGTTAGGTTTGGGTTAGGTTTGGGTTAGGTTTGGGTTAGGTTTGGGTTAGGTTTGGGTTAGGTTTGGGTTAGGTTTGGGTTAGGTTTGGGTTAGGTTTGGGTTAGGTTTGGGTTAGGTTTGGGTTAGGTTTGGGTTAGGTTTGGGTTAGGTTTGGGTTAGGTTTGGGTTAGGTTTGGGTTAGGTTTGGGTTAGGTTTGGGTTAGGTTTGGGTTAGGTTTGGGTTAGGTTTGGGTTAGGTTTGGGTTAGGTTTGGGTTAGGTTTGGGTTAGGTTTGGGTTAGGTTTGGGTTAGGTTTGGGTTAGGTTTGGGTTAGGTTTGGGTTAGGTTTGGGTTAGGTTTGGGTTAGGTTTGGGTTAGGTTTGGGTTAGGTTTGGGTTAGGTTTGGGTTAGGTTTGGGTTAGGTTTGGGTTAGGTTTGGGTTAGGTTTGGGTTAGGTTTGGGTTAGGTTTGGGTTAGGTTTGGGTTAGGTTTGGGTTAGGTTTGGGTTAGGTTTGGGTTAGGTTTGGGTTAGGTTTGGGTTAGGTTTGGGTTAGGTTTGGGTTAGGTTTGGGTTAGGTTTGGGTTAGGTTTGGGTTAGGTTTGGGTTAGGTTTGGGTTAGGTTTGGGTTAGGTTTGGGTTAGGTTTGGGTTAGGTTTGGGTTAGGTTTGGGTTAGGTTTGGGTTAGGTTTGGGTTAGGTTTGGGTTAGGTTTGGGTTAGGTTTGGGTTAGGTTTGGGTTAGGTTTGGGTTAGGTTTGGGTTAGGTTTGGGTTAGGTTTGGGTTAGGTTTGGGTTAGGTTTGGGTTAGGTTTGGGTTAGGTTTGGGTTAGGTTTGGGTTAGGTTTGGGTTAGGTTTGGGTTAGGTTTGGGTTAGGTTTGGGTTAGGTTTGGGTTAGGTTTGGGTTAGGTTTGGGTTAGGTTTGGGTTAGGTTTGGGTTAGGTTTGGGTTAGGTTTGGGTTAGGTTTGGGTTAGGTTTGGGTTAGGTTTGGGTTAGGTTTGGGTTAGGTTTGGGTTAGGTTTGGGTTAGGTTTGGGTTAGGTTTGGGTTAGGTTTGGGTTAGGTTTGGGTTAGGTTTGGGTTAGGTTTGGGTTAGGTTTGGGTTAGGTTTGGGTTAGGTTTGGGTTAGGTTTGGGTTAGGTTTGGGTTAGGTTTGGGTTAGGTTTGGGTTAGGTTTGGGTTAGGTTTGGGTTAGGTTTGGGTTAGGTTTGGGTTAGGTTTGGGTTAGGTTTGGGTTAGGTTTGGGTTAGGTTTGGGTTAGGTTTGGGTTAGGTTTGGGTTAGGTTTGGGTTAGGTTTGGGTTAGGTTTGGGTTAGGTTTGGGTTAGGTTTGGGTTAGGTTTGGGTTAGGTTTGGGTTAGGTTTGGGTTAGGTTTGGGTTAGGTTTGGGTTAGGTTTGGGTTAGGTTTGGGTTAGGTTTGGGTTAGGTTTGGGTTAGGTTTGGGTTAGGTTTGGGTTAGGTTTGGGTTAGGTTTGGGTTAGGTTTGGGTTAGGTTTGGGTTAGGTTTGGGTTAGGTTTGGGTTAGGTTTGGGTTAGGTTTGGGTTAGGTTTGGGTTAGGTTTGGGTTAGGTTTGGGTTAGGTTTGGGTTAGGTTTGGGTTAGGTTTGGGTTAGGTTTGGGTTAGGTTTGGGTTAGGTTTGGGTTAGGTTTGGGTTAGGTTTGGGTTAGGTTTGGGTTAGGTTTGGGTTAGGTTTGGGTTAGGTTTGGGTTAGGTTTGGGTTAGGTTTGGGTTAGGTTTGGGTTAGGTTTGGGTTAGGTTTGGGTTAGGTTTGGGTTAGGTTTGGGTTAGGTTTGGGTTAGGTTTGGGTTAGGTTTGGGTTAGGTTTGGGTTAGGTTTGGGTTAGGTTTGGGTTAGGTTTGGGTTAGGTTTGGGTTAGGTTTGGGTTAGGTTTGGGTTAGGTTTGGGTTAGGTTTGGGTTAGGTTTGGGTTAGGTTTGGGTTAGGTTTGGGTTAGGTTTGGGTTAGGTTTGGGTTAGGTTTGGGTTAGGTTTGGGTTAGGTTTGGGTTAGGTTTGGGTTAGGTTTGGGTTAGGTTTGGGTTAGGTTTGGGTTAGGTTTGGGTTAGGTTTGGGTTAGGTTTGGGTTAGGTTTGGGTTAGGTTTGGGTTAGGTTTGGGTTAGGTTTGGGTTAGGTTTGGGTTAGGTTTGGGTTAGGTTTGGGTTAGGTTTGGGTTAGGTTTGGGTTAGGTTTGGGTTAGGTTTGGGTTAGGTTTGGGTTAGGTTTGGGTTAGGTTTGGGTTAGGTTTGGGTTAGGTTTGGGTTAGGTTTGGGTTAGGTTTGGGTTAGGTTTGGGTTAGGTTTGGGTTAGGTTTGGGTTAGGTTTGGGTTAGGTTTGGGTTAGGTTTGGGTTAGGTTTGGGTTAGGTTTGGGTTAGGTTTGGGTTAGGTTTGGGTTAGGTTTGGGTTAGGTTTGGGTTAGGTTTGGGTTAGGTTTGGGTTAGGTTTGGGTTAGGTTTGGGTTAGGTTTGGGTTAGGTTTGGGTTAGGTTTGGGTTAGGTTTGGGTTAGGTTTGGGTTAGGTTTGGGTTAGGTTTGGGTTAGGTTTGGGTTAGGTTTGGGTTAGGTTTGGGTTAGGTTTGGGTTAGGTTTGGGTTAGGTTTGGGTTAGGTTTGGGTTAGGTTTGGGTTAGGTTTGGGTTAGGTTTGGGTTAGGTTTGGGTTAGGTTTGGGTTAGGTTTGGGTTAGGTTTGGGTTAGGTTTGGGTTAGGTTTGGGTTAGGTTTGGGTTAGGTTTGGGTTAGGTTTGGGTTAGGTTTGGGTTAGGTTTGGGTTAGGTTTGGGTTAGGTTTGGGTTAGGTTTGGGTTAGGTTTGGGTTAGGTTTGGGTTAGGTTTGGGTTAGGTTTGGGTTAGGTTTGGGTTAGGTTTGGGTTAGGTTTGGGTTAGGTTTGGGTTAGGTTTGGGTTAGGTTTGGGTTAGGTTTGGGTTAGGTTTGGGTTAGGTTTGGGTTAGGTTTGGGTTAGGTTTGGGTTAGGTTTGGGTTAGGTTTGGGTTAGGTTTGGGTTAGGTTTGGGTTAGGTTTGGGTTAGGTTTGGGTTAGGTTTGGGTTAGGTTTGGGTTAGGTTTGGGTTAGGTTTGGGTTAGGTTTGGGTTAGGTTTGGGTTAGGTTTGGGTTAGGTTTGGGTTAGGTTTGGGTTAGGTTTGGGTTAGGTTTGGGTTAGGTTTGGGTTAGGTTTGGGTTAGGTTTGGGTTAGGTTTGGGTTAGGTTTGGGTTAGGTTTGGGTTAGGTTTGGGTTAGGTTTGGGTTAGGTTTGGGTTAGGTTTGGGTTAGGTTTGGGTTAGGTTTGGGTTAGGTTTGGGTTAGGTTTGGGTTAGGTTTGGGTTAGGTTTGGGTTAGGTTTGGGTTAGGTTTGGGTTAGGTTTGGGTTAGGTTTGGGTTAGGTTTGGGTTAGGTTTGGGTTAGGTTTGGGTTAGGTTTGGGTTAGGTTTGGGTTAGGTTTGGGTTAGGTTTGGGTTAGGTTTGGGTTAGGTTTGGGTTAGGTTTGGGTTAGGTTTGGGTTAGGTTTGGGTTAGGTTTGGGTTAGGTTTGGGTTAGGTTTGGGTTAGGTTTGGGTTAGGTTTGGGTTAGGTTTGGGTTAGGTTTGGGTTAGGTTTGGGTTAGGTTTGGGTTAGGTTTGGGTTAGGTTTGGGTTAGGTTTGGGTTAGGTTTGGGTTAGGTTTGGGTTAGGTTTGGGTTAGGTTTGGGTTAGGTTTGGGTTAGGTTTGGGTTAGGTTTGGGTTAGGTTTGGGTTAGGTTTGGGTTAGGTTTGGGTTAGGTTTGGGTTAGGTTTGGGTTAGGTTTGGGTTAGGTTTGGGTTAGGTTTGGGTTAGGTTTGGGTTAGGTTTGGGTTAGGTTTGGGTTAGGTTTGGGTTAGGTTTGGGTTAGGTTTGGGTTAGGTTTGGGTTAGGTTTGGGTTAGGTTTGGGTTAGGTTTGGGTTAGGTTTGGGTTAGGTTTGGGTTAGGTTTGGGTTAGGTTTGGGTTAGGTTTGGGTTAGGTTTGGGTTAGGTTTGGGTTAGGTTTGGGTTAGGTTTGGGTTAGGTTTGGGTTAGGTTTGGGTTAGGTTTGGGTTAGGTTTGGGTTAGGTTTGGGTTAGGTTTGGGTTAGGTTTGGGTTAGGTTTGGGTTAGGTTTGGGTTAGGTTTGGGTTAGGTTTGGGTTAGGTTTGGGTTAGGTTTGGGTTAGGTTTGGGTTAGGTTTGGGTTAGGTTTGGGTTAGGTTTGGGTTAGGTTTGGGTTAGGTTTGGGTTAGGTTTGGGTTAGGTTTGGGTTAGGTTTGGGTTAGGTTTGGGTTAGGTTTGGGTTAGGTTTGGGTTAGGTTTGGGTTAGGTTTGGGTTAGGTTTGGGTTAGGTTTGGGTTAGGTTTGGGTTAGGTTTGGGTTAGGTTTGGGTTAGGTTTGGGTTAGGTTTGGGTTAGGTTTGGGTTAGGTTTGGGTTAGGTTTGGGTTAGGTTTGGGTTAGGTTTGGGTTAGGTTTGGGTTAGGTTTGGGTTAGGTTTGGGTTAGGTTTGGGTTAGGTTTGGGTTAGGTTTGGGTTAGGTTTGGGTTAGGTTTGGGTTAGGTTTGGGTTAGGTTTGGGTTAGGTTTGGGTTAGGTTTGGGTTAGGTTTGGGTTAGGTTTGGGTTAGGTTTGGGTTAGGTTTGGGTTAGGTTTGGGTTAGGTTTGGGTTAGGTTTGGGTTAGGTTTGGGTTAGGTTTGGGTTAGGTTTGGGTTAGGTTTGGGTTAGGTTTGGGTTAGGTTTGGGTTAGGTTTGGGTTAGGTTTGGGTTAGGTTTGGGTTAGGTTTGGGTTAGGTTTGGGTTAGGTTTGGGTTAGGTTTGGGTTAGGTTTGGGTTAGGTTTGGGTTAGGTTTGGGTTAGGTTTGGGTTAGGTTTGGGTTAGGTTTGGGTTAGGTTTGGGTTAGGTTTGGGTTAGGTTTGGGTTAGGTTTGGGTTAGGTTTGGGTTAGGTTTGGGTTAGGTTTGGGTTAGGTTTGGGTTAGGTTTGGGTTAGGTTTGGGTTAGGTTTGGGTTAGGTTTGGGTTAGGTTTGGGTTAGGTTTGGGTTAGGTTTGGGTTAGGTTTGGGTTAGGTTTGGGTTAGGTTTGGGTTAGGTTTGGGTTAGGTTTGGGTTAGGTTTGGGTTAGGTTTGGGTTAGGTTTGGGTTAGGTTTGGGTTAGGTTTGGGTTAGGTTTGGGTTAGGTTTGGGTTAGGTTTGGGTTAGGTTTGGGTTAGGTTTGGGTTAGGTTTGGGTTAGGTTTGGGTTAGGTTTGGGTTAGGTTTGGGTTAGGTTTGGGTTAGGTTTGGGTTAGGTTTGGGTTAGGTTTGGGTTAGGTTTGGGTTAGGTTTGGGTTAGGTTTGGGTTAGGTTTGGGTTAGGTTTGGGTTAGGTTTGGGTTAGGTTTGGGTTAGGTTTGGGTTAGGTTTGGGTTAGGTTTGGGTTAGGTTTGGGTTAGGTTTGGGTTAGGTTTGGGTTAGGTTTGGGTTAGGTTTGGGTTAGGTTTGGGTTAGGTTTGGGTTAGGTTTGGGTTAGGTTTGGGTTAGGTTTGGGTTAGGTTTGGGTTAGGTTTGGGTTAGGTTTGGGTTAGGTTTGGGTTAGGTTTGGGTTAGGTTTGGGTTAGGTTTGGGTTAGGTTTGGGTTAGGTTTGGGTTAGGTTTGGGTTAGGATTGGGTTAGGTTTGGGTTAGGTTTGGGTTAGGTTTGGGTTAGGTTTGGGTTAGGTTTGGGTTAGGTTTGGGTTAGGTTTGGGTTAGGTTTGGGTTAGGTTTGGGTTAGGTTTGGGTTAGGTTTGGGTTAGGTTTGGGTTAGGTTTGGGTTAGGTTTGGGTTAGGTTTGGGTTAGGTTTGGGTTAGGTTTGGGTTAGGTTTGGGTTAGGTTTGGGTTAGGTTTGGGTTAGGTTTGGGTTAGGTTTGGGTTAGGTTTGGGTTAGGTTTGGGTTAGGTTTGGGTTAGGTTTGGGTTAGGTTTGGGTTAGGTTTGGGTTAGGTTTGGGTTAGGTTTGGGTTAG